>OX381577.1:33975531-35391774 GCA_947458855.1 Monopis laevigella
ATCTATCTACTTGTAGGTATATTTCGATTACCTATATTAAAGTATGTATATTTGGGGCGTAGCTATGGTCTGTTGGGTTGGTCGCCTTGGTGGCACTTTTGCAGGGCAGTCAACGATTAACAGGTCAATGGAACCAGCTAACCACCTAGTCTTAAACTGGTTGGTTATGTAGTGTGTGTTCGTTCGGTTGAGTTGTTTTTTTTTCTTTCTTCCCGCAAGGACAATAGTTTAATAGATTACGATTTGTTTATTTTGTATTATATTCCCAACATTTGTCTGTGGGAGGAATGGCGACCTGGCCAAGTGCACACAGGACCTTATATATACTTTTTTTGACTTTTCATAAATGCCTGTAAAGGTTTACATGAAATAAATATTTTTGACTTTTTTGACTTTTGACGCTCCCATTGTTCTGATCACGAACTAAGCCTCTACTATGTGTACCAAGAATTTTCAACGTGTAGTTACGAAACAGCCAGTTGATTTGACGACCGCCCATTTCGTATCTTCGTCAGTTATCAACCCCATTTTGTGGGTCTGCTTTATCAATTAGACATAAAGATACATGCTCCAATAAAAAAACGATATACCTACATTAGGTAAATTTTGACACCAAGGCATCATTATGATGATAATGCCTTCTAAGGCATACACATCAGCATTTGGAATAAAACTGATACCGCGGAGACTGCAGGCCGATATTTTCTAGCTGTAACGTGGTAAATAAAAAGAAGAACTATCCGTTTAGTATTTCAAATAAATAGGTGTTATACTAACAAATCCAAAGCTCCGAGTTGCAAATACTCAACGGCTACATCCGCAGTGACGCTGGCACTGAGGAGGCTGCAGGCTGCCGTCCTCAAACCAATATGTTCCAGCTTTAGCGTGGCGAACACTATCGCCTCCCCATCCAAATTTGTCAACAACTCCTTGGTCGCGTCATCTTGCACTGATAGACCTCGAAGTACTTCGCACACTTTTATTTTTAGATTTATGTCTGGTCTCTAGAAACAATACTTTTTTTCATCTATTTTCTATATCCATACCTATACCTTTCTAGATCAATATTTATAAACAGATTACATCTACCATAAAGTCGTTATTCAAAAATATCTCATCAAATCATGACATATTTTTGATAGAAAACCTTGTGACTATTTAACGGCATGAATGAAAAAAATATGTCATATAAATAAAACCTGTAAAATATTCAAAAGTTCTTGAACAAACTCTGGGTTGACCATCGCCCGACAGCTTTCGTGGTAGTTCAGGAGATTGATGTAACACTGTAGTGCTAGACGCTGAGCTTCGATAGGAGTGTCTGGAACAACTAACATTACAATATAAATAATTTAGCTTTCAGCAAAACTTGTATTTATAATGTTACACAAACTTAACAAAGACCTTACGTTTTCTATTAATATTCCTGAGAGCGCTGAATGTCTTGGGTTCCACCAGACTGCACGCGGCCTTCGGGATTATCCTGCATAGCGCAGCCAGTGCCTTTAACGCATTCACCCGGATGTAAAACCAATCTGCACCATCATCTGCCAGTATTGCTGAAATTATATTATAACACACCATTAATTAATGACAAAAGAAAACTAATTAGAAGATTTTTTTACTATTTTGGGACTGTAAGGAATAATAATTTGACGAAAGTTTTTTTCCTCAAAAAAACTCAAAATGTAAGTATCTAAAACAGCATAGATATTTAAAGTAGGTTATTTGGGCTGGGCATGCGGATTGGCGATCGCAGTACTGTACATCTTGTAGTAGGTAATGCTGCCCACCACTATACTGCATTATTTGAGACTCGTGACTCTCGTGATGGTTATTCCTCCATCAATGGGTCGCCAGAGCCTCGTCCGTTTATCAGCAAGGTGCATCACGTGCAGATGCGATTGGCAGTTGAGGAGGCTAGATATTATGCGCTCCCCCCTCGCACCCCGATGATGATTCAATAGGTAGAATAATACTCCAATAAAATCGTTTGTGCCGAAAAATCTTACAAAGAAAACAAGCTTCTTACTAACGAAATCCACATTTCTGATGCCTAATACTAGCAACTCTACAATTGCTTTTTACAAAATTTATTTTTACTTCGTTAATTTAGTTTGCCCGATATCAAATTTATAGCCGTATCTATATTACTTATATATATATATATATATCATCACGGGTGCCTTACGGCGCCCGAGACCGCCTAGACGGCCCCAGGGTACCCAGCGGAGGGGTTAATCCCACCTCGTCGTAGCCGATGGTATGAGTCTACACCGAACAAGTGGCTAGCTCGTCGCGATGTTTTGAATAGACTCAATAACCCATCTATAAACAGTTTCACAAGTTGGTATAGTGAAACCGGGACCGACAGCTTAACGTGCTCTCCGAGGCACTATAGTGGTGTTGTCAAACAAATGTACATAAATTTTTAGATTAAAAACTCATTGGTACACACCGGGATTCGAACCAGGGACCTAAGTGTTTTTAAGTCCAAGGTCTAACCAACTCGGCCACCACGTATATCCACGTATATTACTTATATTATTTAAATATAATTGATTTTGTAAAATTTGAATGTCATACCACAGACATTCTCAATAATACTGGTATCTGACATTCTAACAGCAGAAGCGAGAAGCTGAGTCATGTTTGCCACTCCTATAGCAGCATCTGCCAGGAGCTCCACGTTGGATCCCATCAGCTGATGACAGAATACCAGATCTGTGCCAGTTTCGAATAATGCCTTGAAAGGAAAAACAATTAAATATTACTTATATCGTTGAATCTATGACTTAGTTACACGTAGGTCATTCTCAGGTATCTTTGCTCATTTCTCTTGTCTCACCAAATGTTTATAATTGCACGCCAATTCAAGAACTTCTAATGGATTTTTTCTCAATACCTTTCTAATGGATTTTTTCTCAATACCTTTCTAATGGATTTTTTCTCAATTCCTTTCCCATTAGATCATGTCAATTTAATTTACCATACATGCCCGCCAATCACACATTTCTAAATAGATATTATTTTAAAATGTTCTAAACAAATTATAAAAATAGGTAAATAAACGTCAATTAAAATATTTAAATTATTACATCGCGCCCATTTTTTGTAGTTGTCATCTTCGCTAGAACAGCCAGGCAGTTGGCCTTGAGAGCTGGTAAAGCAACATCCAGGTATGACAGCAGTCGGAGTATGCATCCCGATTGATATAGGTGACTGGCATTTTCTTCTGTTTCCACGTAGTTTTTCAAAACTCCCAGTACTTGGGCGTGAATGTCGCGATATTCGTATGTCTGAGAAGATTTAAAAAATAAATAAATTATCGGTTTCAAGAAAAATATTTACAATATACATACCGTGCGTGGTAACCGTGCAAGACACGCAAGGAATCTTATAAGAATTGTGGTCGGTTCGTGTGAAGGTAATTTTTCCAGAACTCAAAAAAATATTTAGGTTACAATTAATAAATTCAACTGTTTCCAATGAGTACTTTCATTGGAAATATAGTTGGATTTATTGCTACAAGTATCTTATATAGTTTTCATACGCTATGGAGGTTAAAAAAAATCATACCTATATAAATAAATTCCTTTAATACTTGCCTCAAGAATATTACACAGATCCAATACGCCAGTAGAAGCCCTAAAAGTCCTCTGGATCAGCTCATCCTTGGCTCTCGACAGCAATATATCTACAGTCTTAAGAGCCGATTGCTGTATGACCTGGTACTTACTCCGCACCAGGTCCAGGATCGGAAGCCAACTGAATTGTTGGTTCTTTGTCACTTCTGTAGCACATATAGGATCGTCCAGAAGGTTGCTAAGTGTCTATGAAAGAATAGTAAAGTACATAAAATTTTTGGCATCAATTGCAGGTGGCATTCAAGATTCTATCAGTGACTCAAGTTTATTTCGGTCAAGTTCAGTCGTTATGCGTTACCTGTAGGCAATTCTTCTGGACGTCGGGGTCAACACTATTCTTCATTCTGGTCAGTAAACTGTTAAGGATATTCGCAGAAATAAGCTGCTCACAACCTACAGGCTCTCGCGTCAGTTCTGCTAAAATCAACGATGTAAATTCCAGCACGAAAACATCTTCTACCTTTAAATTTATAAACTAGCGTTAAAGTTTCGCATTAGGTAGGTAAACTTTGATTGCAAAGGTTGAGCTTTCTCGGTTGTATGATAAAGCAATTAGTACTTAAAGAACAACTAGCAGTTTTGATAAAAAATAATACCTTGCTAAGCATATAAGCAACATTTCTTAAGTTATTCGTGTCGGCAAGGACCTGTTCAGGTCCTTTGGGTAGCTGACAGAGTTGGGCCAAAGCCTTCAGCGCGAACCTTCTGATGTTTAGCTCCGAATGGCTAATGTGGGGCAGGATATACTGGATGGCGTTGAGATTGAGCAGAACATAGCGGTTCTGAAAGTCTTGCGCTGCGAACTTCGTCAGTGCTCGAAGTGTCTGAAAGTTGATACCTCAAACAGCATTCCACAAAACAAAATACGTTTGTAGGAAAAAAATATATATTGCCATATTTTTCCCCTAAAGCAGGCATCGATGTTACCTTCGGGACCCACAAAGTTTTTAAATATAATCTCGGTCAACTCACAATAATAAAATGTGCGAACGAAATTTAAGATAAGTAGTACCTATCTTAAATTTCTATGTTTAAAATAAATTCATCCTCATACTATCGATTGGTGCACAAAACTACAGGCTGTTATTTTTTCGGATTTCAATCGGTCCGATTCCCGGGTGTGGCGATTGGGAACGATTCTCGAAAATATTTGAATATTTTTTACTTAGTTTTGAATGTTTATTTTTTAGTAATTCGGTATAATCTGTCAATATTTAAGGTAAGTATTTTCCCTCTAACCACTGTCTTTTTTCCACCCGGTATACCCAGTGAACTATACTATTATTTCTTCTGTACATACATACATATCATCACGGGTGCCTTAGGGCGCCCGAGACCGCCAAACGGCCCCAGGGTACCCCAGCGGAGGGGTTTTTAATCCCACCTCGTCGTAGCCGATGGTATGAGTCTACACCGAACAAGTGGCTAGCTCGTCGCGATGTTTTGAATAGACTCAATAACCCATCTATAAACAGTTTCACAGGCTGGTATAATGAAACCGGGACCGACAGCTTAACGTGTTCTCCGAGGCACTATAGTGGTGTTGTCAAACAAATGTACATTTTTTTTTAAATTAAAAACTCATTGGTACACACCGGGATTCGAACCAGGGACCTTAGTGTTTTTAAGTCCAAGGTCTAACCAACTCGGCCACCACGTATATTTCTTCTGTGCTATAACTTAATAATAAATCGTAAACAGTCAAAATCTTGACCAATATTAAATGGTGTCATATTTAATGAAACACAAAATTGGGTCAGTGCAAGGGATTCCTGAGATAGTCTTATAGATCGTAGGACACCTTACAAAGTTACAATCCATGAAGGTAAAAACCGTGCCCATCCGCGCGTTGGCGCGGGGCGCGTTTTTTTAGCTTCATGTTACAATCTATAAGAGTATCTCAGGAATCCCTTGCACTGACCAAATTTGCAATGTGTCATACACCTACCTGACATAATATTTCTGGTTCAGCCGACTCCAAGAGTAATATAGAGGTGTTGGCTGTTTCTGGTGTAACTCGGTATGGATGGAAAGTATAATCTTTCTTCTCGGCCGATCGGTTCTCACGTTCTTTTTGTATCGGTTTCATTATTTATTTATCGCCATAGATCAATTATGTTTATCGAGTATTTTTTTGACAATGACAAATCAATTTATTTATTTTTAAACTAACCAAAAACATAAGGATTTCAGTCTGTTCTGTGGATTTCAGCTGATGATTGTTGATCGAACATAAAATATTATAACTGTGTTAACTAAGATTATTCTTTAAGTTAGTAGGTACCTTTTAATTATATTTTTTATTAATTAATAGAAATAGTATTTTGTATTCAAAATAATAAATCTAAATGAACGAACTTTTATGTAAATAAATATCAAATTCTTAAAATTTGACACATTATACTTGGTTGCATTTGAATTTAATTTTTATGTTTATTTACACTTTACATGGCTCGTAGAAACGCATTTGTTCGATCTTTGTGCAAAGCGGCTCGCAAGTTTAGATACCTGCAAGTAAGTATAGTCGACGTCCCGGAGGTTGCTGACGAGCGACTAGCGACTAGGTCCCAGAAATAGGATAGGATAACCACTGACCACTACCTACAGTAGCTAATCTCAACGTAAAGTTAACGCAACATTGCCTACAAATCGATGTCTAAGCTAATCACCAATTTATGTACCTACGTATGAAACCTGAAAAAGGCTGATATCCTTACTCAAGAAAATGTGCCGGAATCCGCTTTCAAGATGGAACCCAATACTTAGCCTTAACCAGTTTTTTTTATTATAGCACGACATGTGACTTTGTATCTACCTGCTGGTAACCAGATCTATACCCACATATCCATAATGGGCTCGAACGATTGTTGTTTTAATAAAAATTAAATATTTATTTGCTCAAATATAATAATAGATGATTATACCTAATAGCTCACATATCTGTCCGATATTATCAGAATCCAAATGTAGGCTTCGCTATTAGTTATCATTTCATTTCGTAACCACATCATTTAGCCCACTATGCCAGCTAAATGTTGAGGTTACGAAATTGCCTAATTTGTAACCGCACCCTGAAAGGAGGAGAGGACCCTTACTTGATCTAAAATCATAATAGTTTTCAAGTCTAAGGTCTAAGCAACTCGCCACGACATTAGTTATTACTCTGCATCAGTTCATTAGGTATTGATATCGACTGCAATGAACCTCGCGAACGCGCGAGCTCAAAAAGTGTAAACGTTATTTTTTCGTTTTATATTATATGTTCATGATTAGCATATACCTGTTATCAACGTAGATTGTAGACTATTTATTGTGTCAAAGGAAACATATATCCTTCCGTGGTGGTGCAACGGTGGTGTGACGGCGATACCTCTTTGGGCGCTGGATTTAATAGTGCTGGCCATCAAGATATGCTCCACCTGCGTAGCTGCAGTCATAAGGGTGCTCATTCCTCCTGTACCCAAGTCTTTGCACGGAGAAACTGTTTTGGTACGTAGACGTTGGTAAAGGTTAGATAGCCATATAACAGCTAATTGCGGGCGCAGAATATAAGTAGGTACCTACTACCTACTTGTCTTTCATTTGTACTTCCAGCATATTTTGCTTGCACAGTCCGGCAATCAGCCAAAGAATTCTACTTTTATTTGCCGACTAAAAATTAAAAATGTCTTTTTTGTTAATATCAGTAAAGCATTTTAGGCACCGTTAAAAAAATAGAGAGACAGTCAAAGTCTCTTTTTCAAAACACACGACCCCTTGCTGCAAGTGTTTGGTGAGGTTTGTGGTAGGTATAGGCTCAGTGCGGGCGCTGCAGTAAGAAATTATTCTACTAAATAAATTAAAATTAACTGAATATCAAAATGTTTTTTTCCATAAAAAATTGCCAAATTTTGCTTTTGGTATCGAGTTCATTTAGTGGAACCAGGCCTATTTACACTGACAGTGGCATACTTTATGATCGCTGGCAGGTGACCGGTGCGGCCCGTGGTATTGGTCGAGAGCTGGCGCTGCAGCTGGCGGACCTCGGAGCCACCGTGGTCTGCTGCGACGTCAACGGGGACAGCAACAACGCTGTCGTGGATCAGATCAGACGGAACAATGGCGAGGTAGTGTAGAATGTGATTCCTCACATATGTTACAACTCCTAAAACAATTTCGCATTGCTCTGTCATAATAATTTATATTTCCAGTCTTTCGCATACACGGTAGACATAAGTGTTCAGGAACAAATAGCTGCTGTGGCGCTGAAGATCAAAAGGCAGCTCACAGACATCACAATGGTTGTCAGCAATGCCGCTATTTACAGCGCTGCACCGCTCACCGCTGTGAAACCTGAGACGGTTATCAAAATTATTGATACTAATCTTATGGCTCATGTTTGGGTAAGTTTCCCATACTGTGCTACCTGAGCTTGTAATACGGAAAGTATGTATATTTTATAAGGTGTCCTCGAAATTGCCAAATGTCAAAATAATGACCACATTACATGCATTTTTGAGTAAATACAAATAACTATGCAATTATAACGGATTATTTCGAGAACACCTAATGTACCTTATATTATGACATAGCTAATAATACGCATTACCATTACATAAATGTTTTGGTAATATGTCAATTCATTTTTTTATCCCGTTACTCAAAATAAAGTTAATCTAAAGGGTCTGACAGACGTACGAGCTTTAAAATCGCGGTTTTAAAGTTTGCGTACTTACTCGGCTCGACGCGGTGACACACGTGCAAGCTTACTCACACTGAAACGCGAATTTTTCATTAACAAAAATTTGTCGCTTAAAAATTACAAAGAATAAATGCTAAAACCATAAAATATCGCGACTGCCGAAACAAAGTGATAAATCGCGACTCGTGGTGATGACAGCGGGCTACAAGCGAAATTTAAAACATGTTGGTTGGCCGACGAACTTACTCGGCAGTTTTTAAGTAGGTACGCGTACCTAAAAAAACGCCGAGATGACACACGGGCGGGTAAGGTTGTCGAGCCACAAGTACGCGTACTCGCTCGCACGTTTGTCACCCCCTTTAATAATCTAATAATACCTTTATTGGGGTCTTTCAGATGATTCAGGCTTTCCTCCCGAGTATGATCGAGCGCCGTCACGGTCACATTGTGGCAATCAACTCGTCCGTCGGTCTGCTTCCCTGCGCGGAGTGTGCTACTTATTGCGCGGCTAAATTTGGCTTAAAAGGTTACCCCAACAACACCACTTTTTATTTACTCACTGAGTTAAAGGTGAACTCACACCAGCAAAATGTGTGAGACTGGAGCTTGAATTAGGCATATGCAGCTGATACCCAATAAATTTAGTAGAATCGGGCGCTAGGATTTTGCAGTGTTTAAAAAATACTTATATATTATTCTTTACGTCTCAAAACGAATACTTATTTATTAATTGCTCAGGTCTTATGGATTCCCTATCCGAGGAGCTCCGCCTGGATATGTGGACCAAGGACATCCACACCACGTCCGTGTTTGTAGGATCTGTGTCCACAGGGCTGTACCCCTCGCCGTGCCACAGGTTCACGTCCATGTACTCTGAGATATCGCCGAAGGATGCCGCTAGGATCATTATCGAAGGTACTATAGTAGAGAGACAACCTCTGATAAGTTATTGATCTGAGGAGACAACATACTGCGCCCCTAGTGGTGTCTCCATAACATATCCTTTTCTCTACGGAATACTTAAAGTCAGCCTCCATGTGGTATATTGATTGTACCTTATTTGTTCAGTGATTGGACACGGGCCACGTATTTGATAATAACAAGTGCCTGACAATAAAAAGTATAAATAGATATACGTAACGTACGTAGGTAGGTTATAAATACATATACTTATAAGTACTTATTTATTTATTGTACTTTTCAGGAATCCGAAGGAATGATAAAGAGATCAGCATACCGTCCTTCATGAAATGCCTCATCAGCATTAACAATCTTCTGCCGTACAGAATAAGGACTATTTTTATAGATTTCTTTAATTTTGGAAATAGGTCTTGGTTTCGGTTTTGCTGAAGAATAAAGTACCTATCTATTTAATTGTTGAGATTAAAATGGCTTTAAACCATAGAAAAAGTATAATGTTAAATAAAACAAATATTAATTTTGATAATTTATTTAAATATTTTAATTGTATGTTCGTTTATAGGTGTTTTATGATGAGTTAAATATATATTTCATACACAAACTTTTTTTTCAATTATGTAAGTACAAATTGTGGCCTGTGCTACGTGACTGCTAAGTATAAAGAAATGCGTTGTTAGGCAATAATGTGGAAAGCGCTAAGCCTGAGTTGCACCAAAGTGTCTACAATTGCTTTTTTGAAACTTGGTGCAACTCAGGCTGAGTTGCACACTGTTCAAAAATAATTAGCTAGTCATAATTTATTACAGCTAAATTCACCCATAAATTATATCTACCTATTTAGAGCTTCGATGGAATGTTTAATGCTAAAAAAGTAACTATTAACAAATTCAGTATATCTCAACCTCTAGAAAATTTAATAGAGATTGGAACGGATAATGCATCCGTTATGACGTGAATGTCATTCCCTCCAATTAGCAGTATCAGCAATAGCTAAACAGTTTTGCCCAGAAATCTAGAATTTATTATAAAATAAACTTATTGGTTCAGTCGCTTTTCGTCCAGGCAAATAGCGTACAGATATCTTTACAAACTTATAAAAGACGGGCACGAACCATTAAAAAATGTACGGTCTTGTCAAACAATATTGTCTATAGAGTCAGCAGTTGCACGTATTTACAACTAATGGTCAGAACTGAAAACCCATTTTAATTTAGTTAAGGTAAACGTGAGATTATATCCATATCAGAAATACATGGAATGTTTTCAGATCATATAAATTATTCAAACATAGCCTGTATTTACCCAGTACTTACATACATATATAAATAGAGTCAACAAATTATTTAAAATAAAAAAACACAGACCACGTAAAATTATATGATGAATTAACAAATTTGATGATACATTTGTGGCTAAAATTACTTTACCTAATCAAAAGATTGATATATTTACTCAAAATATCAAAGATTTGAAACACATTTATCTTCAATAAAAAATAAAGGACTTCCACAATACAACGAGGAAATAATGCGTAAAAGGTGTATTTTTTATACACTTGATGAATAAACTAAAAAAAATGATTGCCTGACAATTTGAGTCTCATGAAAAATATTAGTAAAATAAACGTAGATCACGCACTGTCTCATAATAAGCAACCAATTGTAGATCTGATGCAGTATTTTAATAAAAAGCAATAAGACATTGCGAAAGTTTACGAACAGTGCAGCAAATACATCTGCTTCGCTGGAATAATACACATAATACGAAAGCAATCACCACAGAAATTCGTACCGTTCTGGTACGAATTGCTTTCACTAGTTTTCATTATTTACCTTTCCCGACCCATTTATTATTTTTTCCCGACCGGTATATTCATTTTACCCGACATGGTGGGAGAGAGACGGATAATAATCCAAATTAACATATATACTTATAGGTATAAAGAAAATTTTAATTTTGATATTTTTTAAGTTTCCTATTATTATTTTATGACTAAAGATAGTAAACCACAAAGTCAATTATAAGTATGATTATGATATGTATTTTTATTTATTTCTAAAATTAACATCCTTGCCCGTCCGTCCCCTATTTTGATAAGTGGTATACATTTAACGAGTCTATTTACAAGAAAATCAGGATTGTGACATTGGGAAAAGAAACTAACTAGAATAAATTAAAATGACAACTCACTCACATTTGACGCTTAATTTCAAGTTAATTATACTACCTACTGCTTTAATATTCACCAAGAACACGCTCGCATTTATAGTTCCTAAAATTTCAAAGTAATAGATAAAAACTTGACTAAGGCTACTGAGTGCCAATAAATGAGGATAAATAAAATTATAGCGATTACTGTTTACTACTTTGCAGTAACAAAGGGGAAGGCACTTACTCTCTAGCTAAATAAGATAGGGCCACAGAGAACCCACTTGCAGTGGCAAAAGGGAATGTACTTATTCTCCATCTAAATAAGATAGGGCCACAGAGACCCACTTGCAGTAACAAAGGGGAAGGCATTTACTCTCCAGCTAAATAAGATAGGGCCACAGAGAACCCACTTGCAGTGGCGAAAGGGACTGCACTTATTCTCCATCTAAATAAGATATGGCCACAGAGACCCACTTGCAGTAACAAAGGGGAAGGCACTTACTCTCCAGCTAAATAAGATAGGGCCGCAGAGAACCCACTTGAAATGGCAAAAGAAAAGGCACTCTTCAGCTAAATAAGATAGGGCCGCAGAGACCCACTTGCAGTAACAAAGGGGAAGGCACTTACTCTCCAGCTAAATAAGATAGGGCCACAGAGACCCACTTGCAGTAACATAGGGGAAGGCACTTACTCTCCAGCTAAATAAGATAGGGCCACAGAGAACCCACTTGCAGTAACAAAGGGGAAGGCACTTACTCTCCAGCTAAATAAGATAGGGCCGTAGAGAACCCACTTGAAATGGCAAAAGAAAAGGCACTCTACAGCTAAATAAGATAGGGCCGCAGATAACTCACTTGCAGTAACAAAGGGGAAAGCACTTACTCTCCAGCTAAATAAGATAGGGCCGCAGAGAACCCACTTGCAGTGGCGAAAGGGGATGCACTTATTCTTCATCTAAATAAGATATGGCCGCAAAGACCCACTTGCAGTAACAAAGGGGAAGGCACTTATTCACCATCTAAATAAGATATGGCCGCAGAGACCCACTTGCAGTAACAAAGGGGAAGGCACTTACTCTCCAGCTAAATAAGATAGGGCCACAGAGACCCACTTGCAGTAACAAAGGGGAAGGCACTTACTCTCCAGCTAAATAAGATAGGGCCGCAGATAACTCACTTGCAGTGTCGAAAGGGAATGCACTTATTCTCCATCTAAATAAGATATGGCCGCAGAGACCCACTTGCAGTAACAAAGGGGAAGGCACTTACTCTCCAGCTAAATAAGATAGGGCCGCAGAGAACCCACTTGAAATAGCAAAAGAAAAGGCACTCTCCAGCTAAATAAGATAGGGCCGCAGATAACTCACTTGCAGTGGCGAAAGGGAATGCACTTATTCTCGATCTAAATAAGATATGGCCGCAGAGACCCACTTGCAATAACAAAGGGGAAGGCACTTACTCTCTAGCTAAATAAGATAGGGCCACAGAGAACCCACTTGCAGTGGCGAAAGGAAATGCACTTATTCTCCATCTAAATAAGATATGGCCGCAGAGACCCACTTGCAGTAACAAAGGGGAAGGCACTTACTCTTCATCTAAATAAGATAGGGCCGCAGAGAACCCACTTGAAATGGCAAAAGAAAAGGCACTCTCCAGCTAAATAAGATAGGGCCGCAGATAACTCACTTGCAGTGGCGAAAGGGAATGCACTTATTCTCCATCTAAATAAGATATGGCCGCAGAGACCCACTTGCAGTAACAAAGGGGAAGGCACTTACTCTCTAGCTAAATAAGATATGGCCGCAGAGACCCACTTGCAGTGGCGAAAGGGAATGCACTTATTCTCCATCTAAATACGATATGGCCGCAGAGACCCACTTGCAGTAACAAAGGAGAAGGCACTTACTCTCCAGCTAAATAAGATAGGGCCACAGAGAACCCACTTGCAGTGGCGAAAGGGAATGCACTTATTCTCCATCTAAATAAGATATGGCCGCAGAGACCCACTTGCAGTAACAAAGGGGAAGGCACTTACTCTCCAGCTAAATAAGATAGGGCCGCAGAGAACCCACTTGAAATGGCAAAAGAAAAGGCACTCTCTAGCTAAATAAGATAGGGCCACAGAGAACCCACTTGCAGTGGCGAAAGGGAATGCACTTATTCTCCATCTAAATAAGATATGGCCGCAGAGACCCACTTGCAGTAACAAAGGGGAAGGCACTTACTCTCCAGCTAAATAAGATAGGGCCGCAGAGAACCCACTTGAAATGGCAAAAGAAAAGGCACTCTCCAGCTAAATAAGATAGGGCCGCAGATAACTCACTTGCAGTGGCGAAAGGGAATGCACTTATTCTCCATCTAAATAAGATATGGCCGCAGAGACCCACTTGCAATAACAAAGGGGAAGGCACTTACTCTCTAGCTAAATAAGATAGGGCCACAGAGAACCCACTTGCAGTGGCGAAAGGGAATGCACTTATTCTCCATCTAAATAAGATATGGCCGCAGAGACCCACTTGCAGTAACAAAGGGGAAGGCACTTACTCTCCAGCTAAATAAGATAGGGCCGCAGAGAACCCACTTGAAATGGCAAAAGAAAAGGCACTCTCCAGCTAAATAAGATAGGGCCGCAGATAACTCACTTGCAGTGGCGAAAGGGAATGCACTTATTCTCCATCTAAATAAGATATGGCCGCAGAGACCCACTTGCAATAACAAAGGGGAAGGCACTTACTCTCTAGCTAAATAAGATAGGGCCACAGAGAACCCACTTGCAGTGGCAAAAGGGAATGCACTTATTCTCCATCTAAATAAGATATGGCCGCAGAGACCCACTTGCAGTAACAAAGGGGAAGGCACTTACTTTCCAGCTAAATAAGATAGGGCCACAGAGAACCCACTTGCAGTGGCGAAAGGGAATGCACTTATTCTCCATCTAAATAAGATATGGCCGCAGAGACCCACTTGCAGTAACAAAGGGGAAGGCACTTACTCTTCATCTAAATAAGATAGGGCCGCAGAGAACCCACTTGAAATGGCAAAAGAAAAGGCACTCTCCAGCTAAATAAGATAGGGCCGCAGAGAACTCACTTGCAGTGGCGAAAGGGAATGCACTTATTCTCCATCTAAATAAGATATGGCCGCAGAGACCCACTTGCAGTAACAAAGGGGAAGGCACTTACTCTCTAGCTAAATAAGATAGGGCCACAGAGAACCCACTTACAGTGGCGAAAGGGAAGGCACTTACTCTCCAGCTCCAGCGAAAGGAAAAACACTTAATTACTCTCCAACCAAATAAGATAAGGCCGCAGAGAACCCACTTGTAGTGGCGAAAGGGAAGGCACGAGAAATCTGTAAAAGAGAGAAGGCGGCCCTGTCTGCTACATAAAATAATACCGTAGTGCCGCTAATTAGCGACGTAAAAAAAATGTCTTCCATTATAGGCCGTAAGAGCTTATTAGGGGATTAAAACATTTTCCAAGTGCTAGACTACAGAGATGTACTTAATATCATTTATTATTTATTTTTACAAAAAATATACAAATGCCATAGAATATGACTGGCCTTCTATATAGAGTGGTTTAAAAATAATAGACCCCTTGTGTTTCCTTATTACCTTGCACTGCATCCATGGTCTAGCTATTGGGTGAATCGCTTAGTAGTGATTGGCTGGTACCCAAAAGTTCTATCAATAGAAACAACTACCAACTTCAAAATATAAAAGAAAAAACATTCTTATACTGCAGCAATCGACTTGTTACTTAACCCAATTTACAATTTACTTCAAATTTGAAAAAAAAAGGAATATATATATGAAAAAATTAATGAATAAATAACCAACTTAGAATAATTGAATATTCTAAATTGGTTAATTAAAATATATTATTAAATAAAGCACCTACTATAGAAATAGTTCAGGGACCCAATCAGAAATAAGAACTAAAATCACTCTTATTTTAGTTCTTATTTCTGATTGGGTCGCTATTATCACTATTATTGGTGGAAACACTAATGCAGTAATAGGTAACTTGAAAGTAAATGATAAAAAAGACACTGGGGCTACTGAATGGAAAATAGAAGAATGGATGTAAAAACTTTTATTAAAAAAGACAAAAAAAATAATAAGAGCATAACCAATTTGTCTACTGAGGAGGCTACCTTTGCCTCTAAAAGTTCTAGTCAAATCCCTTTAGTTACTAGTTAAAGGGAACTTATTTGAAGTTTGAACTTAGTTTAGTAGAACCTACTAAATCAACCTTTTTTGAATGCCTACCTGAATACCAAAAACTTGTCAAAAAAAATTTGTCAATATCTTCTGTCGCTCAAACAGTGGACAAATTTGGTATTTCTGACAGAGCAGCAGTAGCTATTTGGTCATCAGCTTTATTGGACGAGACAAGTTAACAAAGGAGGACACAAGAAAGGTCATCAGCCGAAATAAAATGAGATGAGCCCGTGAAAAGCAGAGAAATAACTTAAGTAGGTACTAAGCTTCAACCTAATGATTCATTTTTGATGGAAGAAAAGACAAAACTCTAACAATGATTTCATTGAGAAGGAAAATAAACTTAATTTTTTTCCTATAGTAAAAGAACCATATAAAAAACATAGGTCATATTTTATTATCAAGTAAAGTAATAAATATTAATAATAGTCAGTGTAAATATCACAGTAAATTTTAAACACCAACTGCATGTTTCTGCATATGACACAGTATATCTTCATGATCAACTATTTCTCCACAACACTCACACATTGTCACACCAGCATTGCCCACACCCTTCACTACCTTCTTTGGAGGTCCCTCAATATTGTTATGAGTCAGCACATGCTGCATTAAACTGGATCGGGTAGCAAAGCTCCTACCACAACAATCACAAAGATGGCGCTGGGGCCCCAATGCTGACATATGTTCTTGCCGGATATGGTTGTAGAGCTCTTGTTTATCTTGAGTTTTTATATGGCAAACTTTACATCTGAAAATAAAAAATAATAATGTGTTATTTTAATACCAGTGATTGCAAAATGTAGTTTATATGTTTGGGGTGAGTGACCACAAATATATTTGTTAATACAGACATGCCTGTGGGATTTCATAAGATCAGGATTTCAATTATGGCAAATTATTTTATTATAGTCATTATAATCCAATGACCAGACATACTTGTGTACTCTCGGTGCTTGAAGAAAGTAATACTTATAGAACTCACAGTTCCATGGGAAACAAACATTCCTAAGGACCACAAAATCAAGTCAAACAAATATTTTGATCTCACAAACGAAATTACTAGAAACTGATTTAAAACTCAACTTTATGCAGTGCAAGAGGAATTCCAGAGAAGTCTTTGCATTGTCTATTGAAGGATTTGGCCTTCCGAGATCAGCTGTCGGAATTTTTATGGAGTGTGCTTCCAGATGGCGCTAACAGAATCACATAGTATTTGGTTGAGTAGAGAGGGTAGTGAACACAGTGCAGGTGAGGGTTCAAAAGGCTTTTAAACCTACTTCACTGTCTCAAGTCCGGGAACACTGCATATCATTCCCCTGCCTTCCAACCATGCAATGGACCCGGCACCAGCACAGTGAAACCATGGATAGCTAAGAACAATGTCTCTCTTAGAGCTTGTTATTCACTCAGACCAAATTATTAACAATATATTATTACAATATTAACATAAGAAGAGATTTATACTGACCTTTCCCACAATAAAATAAGTTTTTCTATATTATATAAAAAATTTTTAGATGTGACATATAACTCTATAAAACATATATACAACCATTACTTGAATATGCTTTCCAGGTGTGGAATCCCTATCACAAAAAGGATATCATTCTCTTGGAAAAGGTACAATGCAAAGCTACAGAAATGGTTGTCTTGTTAAGAAAAAAGACATATGAAGACCATTTAAAAGAACTGGAGCTTACAACCTTAGAACAGAGAAGACAATGCAGAGACCTGATTGAGACCTTTAAAATAATGAAAAAACACTATGATGTGCCTGGACTATAAAATCTCTTCTCAGCACGCCTGTGTGTTCGTGCTAAGTGTAAAAACACCAGGCAAGCAATAATAATAATATAGATACAAACATATTATTATATTCAAATTGCTACCAACAAGTTTTTTTATTTTGGGGTTTTCAGGCTTATTGCAAATACCAATATTATTCAGTTAACAACAAACAATTAACTGTGTCACAATTATTTTTTTACCATTGGTACCCTAAAAGTAGCATGTACTCACATGCTCGAAGTAATACATTTCAATATTATTACAAACCTGAACTCCACATTATCAGGTACAGGATGCATTTTCTTTTTGTGTAGGTTCAGTGCCGACTCCCCAATGTAGTTATGACCACATTCATTACACAATTTCATTTTTGCCTTAGAAATATGCTCTTTGGCATGCCCACATATTGATGATTTATCCTTAAATACACTTCCACATACTTTGCAATGAAATTCAGAACCATTATTGGTAGCAAAATCTAAGTAGCATTCCTTATAATGTGTCACCAATTTATCTCGATTAATAAATTGCTTCCCACAGTTGCAATGACAAGTTAGGTTTGTGTGGAACATGGATCTGTGTCTATTCAATTTTATCTTAGTATCAAATAGCAAATTACACGAAGAGCAGAAACGACTTACGCTATAACAAGTGCTTAAGTGTTGGCTCCACTTTTGAACATTTTCAAACTTCATTTTGCAAACCATACATTTTCCTGTTAATTTATTGAATCTAGATTTTTTATTTATGTCAGTTTCTTTTTGTAAGATCTCTTTGACTATTTCTATATGAGAGTCCAACACATCCAACTCCATGTTTATATTATAATTAGTTTTATCTTCACGCTTCTTTGGACTCTTAGTAGCTACTTCTATATCATAATTCTTATCCAATAACTTATCAATAGAGGGAATGTCCTCTTTTCCCAAACTATTCAAATACTCATCTATGTTTTGTGTATTGTTCAGGAAGTCTAAAAGTGAATCAGAATTATAGTCAGAGTCCGGAAGCGGTTGTATTAGAATTTTATGTTCAGTTATCTTTTTAGGTTTCTCCCGTATGACAGACTCTAACCAATCTTGGGAGTACTTACAATTTAATTGATATTTATAGAACTCTGTTAATTGAGCAACACATGACGCGCAGATGAGCTGTGGTAATATGTCATTTTCGCTTAAACTAATACCGAGACAGGATTTCATGTGCATTTGAATTGATGGGTCCTTTAATATTGAAACATGCTGTGAGTTTGTATCTAGGCACAGGCGACAACACTCAATTTTAATATCACACATTTCTTATCTATTTAGACTATACTTATTAAATATTTAACTAAACACGTAGTTGATATATACCTGCGTTCCAAGAGCTAACGCGGCCAGTTTCTCGTGCTGCTGACTTCAAAAACCAGCGCGACTGCCCGTTTCAACACAGCCATGTCATTTTTTTTAGCGATGCTAAAATGCAGCTCGGAAACGATCGGTGTTGATTTTTGATGCCACTTTTTGACAAGAAGCACTAAGGTAAAGGCACTAATGATAGACACTTTAAGAAGTATCCGAACTTTATTCTTCATAATCGAATATATTTGTTGCCACAAAACAGTTGTAATTTTTTTTGGAGGTAAAATAATTCTTGAATTATCACTTATTATTACAAAAGCTTCAATAATTACACTTAATAAATTTAAAATAATATTTATTTTTACCTTGACATAGGAACTATAAGATGACACAACAAAAAACATTAACTACTAATAATAGACATCTAATTGCACTAATAATAGACATAAAAAAAACTAATATTTTTATAGAAACAAAAAATAAATGTAACAGATAAAACCATACAAAAATATATTATTCCAAATAATAGTAAAAACAAAACAAACAAAAATAGTTTTGGCTTATTATCCATTAACATCTAATGGAAAATCAAATTTGTATTTAATCCTATTCCCTGTTACAATTTTGGTGAATTTAGAGTTTTAACTATTTGAGATTCACTTATAATATCTTATAATTTTCTTTAAATATGGTTTTGGTTTTATCACAGCAAACCATTTCTATTACCTCACTTTGTATATTTTTTTAAATTATACATACAAACTTATATTCTCTTATCTTTCCGGGAAAGTTAACTATAATTTAAGAGGAGTGTCTGATAAAGCTCTTCGATACTCATGCTGATTCAACTGCAAAGTATTACCTCTCCCCGCGCATGACTATGAGTCGGTAACGCTACCATACATTTATGTAAACCTTTTCCCCGAGAGAGACAATGTTCTTAGCAAACCATGGATTCACCGTGCGGGTGCCGGGTCCATCGCGTGGTTGAAAGGCAGGAGAATGAACTGCAGCGTTCCCGGACTTGAGACCGCGAAGTAGGTTTAAAGGCCTTTTGAACTCTCACCTGCACTGTGTTCACTACCCTCTCTACTCAACCAAATATTATATGATCCTGTTAGCGCCATCCTGGAAACACGCTCCATAAAAGTTCCGACGGCTGTTCTCGGAAGGCCAAGATCCTTCAAAAGACGGTGCAAAGACTTTGCTGGAATTCCTCTTGCACCAACTTCCACTGCATAAAGTTGAGTTTTAAATCCGTTTCTAGTAATTTCGTTTGTGAGATCAAAATATTTGTTCGACTTGATGTTGTGGTCCTTAGGTATGTTTGTTTCCCACGGAACGGTGAGTTCTATAAGTATTACTTTCTTCAAGCACCGAGAGTACACCAGTATGTCTGGTCTATAGGCTGAAACTGCTAGTTCGTCTGGAATCTTGTAATGTATTTTAAATGTATCCATGAATATTTTCCAGTCTTGTGCTTTGTCCAGGATTGAGAAAGGTTTACTTTGAGTTTTCTTGAGTTGTCCCTCCTTTACAAAAGTAGTCAGTCTTTCATTTGTTGTTAATCCTTTTCTAGCAATACTGAGACTTACAGCTTCACGAATAATTTCTAGAACTTTATCATGTCGGTGCGAATAATGACCTTTTTCAAGTAGAGTTTTGCACCCAGCAAGTATATGTCTGGCAGTCCCTACAGCAACACCGCACAATGTACATGTCTTATCTGTTGCCTTCCCCCATCTTACCTGATTACTCTGGTCAGGTAGGGATATTTGAAAGGCATTAAGATAGAACTTAATAAGTGCCGGAGACTAATCATACATGAGTGTGCGCCATTTCAGGGCTGGAGGAATAGAAACTTCCTCCAAAGTAAGCCATTCATTCTGTACTTCTAGGGTCATCGCGTGAACTCTGTAGCCATGCTCTTCATCTTCCCTAAGGAAAGATTTAATAACATCTTTATCACATTCCTTTTTCTTCCAACCTAACCCCCTTTTGCTGATCTGGGCACCGCTCATAAATGATTTATGAAACTGAAGTCTTGACTCCATCTCAGAGGCCAATGAGTCTTTTGGGAGAGATGCAATCAGATTATCCCGAGAGTTACTCAGGATTTGTTGCTTGGTTACACGTAGATGTTTGTACAACTCATGGTTTTTTAAAATTAGATAGTACCTTAATAAGAGAAAGAGCACGTATTAGATTATATCTACAATATAGGCAGCAAAACGACTTTCGCGCCAATGTTTGATCAGACTCCACTCTTAAACGCTCTGCTTTATTTTAGTTTTGTCATGAACATCTTGCTGTAAATACTCATTTTCTTTATCAGTCACATAATCGTCAGTTATATCAATATCTGCTTCAGAATAGCGAAACATCTTCCCTTTTATTGGTGGCATCTTGATCTCACATAAAATCTGCAATTAATAGAACCAACAGTTGACATTCCGTGCCCTAATAATTGACACCCTGTCTACTATTAGACACAGTATTGCAAAATTAACAAAATTCAAAAAGCACTTTATTTATACGAAATAAAGACTATATTTGTATTCATAATCACTCAGGAATTTGGTTTAGTATTACCCTAAAAGTAGACACATGTGTCAACTTTTAGGTTTTGACGAATTTTTGGTACTAATAGTAGACATACTCTAAATTTATTGAAAATCTTAATCAATTATTAAAGTAATAACATTAGTATGGAAATAAACTAATATATATTTATAACCAAAATAATTAATAGTATAATCATAAAAATATAAAACAATATTTACCTGCAAAATTTCCGTCTCCTTAATAAAAACCTTTAAAAATCATAGTGCACGTGTCTACCTGTTCACATGGTTTACATCAACTGACGACATTTAAAATTTTGAACAGTTAGGTGGAAGGAAGTTGTTGTCGTCGCTTAATAGATGGATATAGTGTTCCTTTACTTAAGTAAAAAAATAATATGAATAAAAATAATCTTATTATAACTTATTATATTCAAAAGTGTCATCTTTTAGTTCAGTGTCTGACATTAGTTCATTTACCTTATTTTGAATTAAATAATTGAAATTAAAAATATTACTACCTTATCATTATATAATAAATAAATATTTTTTAATTAACTATTATTTAAATACAATAATTTTATAATATCACAATATTAATTTAATTAACTACCTCAAACTAAACATACCAAAGCTGAATTTAGTTACACGATATTTATTTTTTAGGTTTAATCTAACTTTTAAAACTAAAACAGATATGAATATATAAAATAATTAATTAAATTCCAATTTGTAGATAGATATTCACATGTAAACAAACAGCTGTCAAAAAGTAGCCGTGCTAACTTTTCGTGTTAAAATTTCTGGTCGCGGAACGATTGATGGTAACTTGAATTGCTAACATTTCCGCGCGGTGAAACGACTTTGGCTAAAAAAACCAGCGATCCGTGGCAGCGATGCTAAGCACGGAACGCGATAATACAAAAACCAATGATTTTTTTTTTGAGGTAACCATTAGAATATTATATACATCACGTTCCGACCTCAGCATTCAGCATCGCTGCCACTGAACAAATAAGTAATCACTACTGCCACGGATCGCTGTTTTTTTTTGCCAAGGTCGTTTCACCGCGCGGAAATGTTAGCATTCAAGTTACCATCAATCGTTCCGCAACCAGAAATTTTAACACGAAAAGTTAGCTGGGCTACTTTTTGACAGATGTTTGTTTACATGTGAATCTCTACAAATTGGAATTTAATTTATTATTTTATATATTAATATCTGTTTTAGTTTTAAAAGTTCGATTAAACCTAAAAAATAAATATGGTGTAACTAAATTCAGCTTTGGTATGTTTAGTTTGAGGTTGTTAATTAAATTAATATTGTGATATTATAAAATTATTGTATTTAAATAATAGTTAATTAAAAAATATTGATTTATTATATAATACCTTATCGGTAGTAATATTTTTAATTTCAATTATTTAATTCAAAATAGTGCTTCTTGTCAAAAAGTGACATCAAAAATCCACACCGATCGTTTCAGATCTGCATTTTAGCATCGCTAAAAAAATGACATGGCTGTGTTGAAACGGGCGGTCGCGCTGGTTTTTGAAGTCAGCACAAAAAACTGCCCGTGCTAGCTCTCGGAACGCAGGAATAGTATACAGGGTGTTTGGAAGGGAGCTGTACATACGCCTAGGGTAGAAACTAGGGATAGTCTGCTACCTACCCCCGCCCAATATATTGACCTTGGCCTCAAGGTTTTTTTTAAATTTATTTTTTAACAACAAGTGAACTAAATTCATTAGGAAATATTCTCATTCTCATAGATTTGAACGATTTAAATTTCTGATTTCTAAAAAAAAATACTGATTTTTAATTTTTTAATTTATTTTAAAATAGCACTGGATACAAGTCCAACGGCCGAAAATAATCCTTAATTTAAATTAATAGAAAAATATTTTTAAACGAGAATTCACGAGAAACACAGATTAAATAGAGTGCACGAGATGACGAGAAACGCGAGAACATTAATGGTCAGATTAATAATCGTTGCTTAGCCTGAGTCGTTGCTTGGAACTGAAAAAAAAAAGTTTTTTCAAATGCAGTTTGACAGTCCGAAGCATCGGCTAAGCATTAGCCATTGCTTAGCAACGACTATTAATCCGACCATAAGTCTCGTATAGAGTATAAAGTTCCTTGCGCGAGTAGTAGTATATTTTATCTTTTCTCACAGATTATTTTTAAAAACGATTATTTTTCCAAATTAATATCGATTTGCAAAAACAGAAAAAATCAATAATTTACAAATGGAGTATGTAAAATGCAATTTTTAATCGATTTTTATTATAGACGATTTTTGTTACAGTTAAAATAAGTTAAAGTCGTGAATTTTGTAGAATATATACATTGAAAAAAAAGTATTTAGCCGCGATTTTTGTAAACAGCAACATCCGAGCACCGGAAGAAGTATTTAAATTTGTTGTTGTTTAGCGAACGTTTATACAAGCTGTCGCAAACGCCCTTTATGCGAATAAAATCTTAGCTGGATTCTGTAATTGTGAATATAGTACTGTATATAGACTTACTCAATGTTTGTATATCTTATAATATTTTTGTGCGCTTTCCATATTCATAATTTTAGTATTTAATATAAACCTGAAATAGCACCACACCAAAGTAATTTTACTTTGTGTGTGGTTGCATCTTATTGTATCGTAATTGCTCTGTACCAAAGTACCCAATTTTATTTTTGTCTTTATTATAATGGCTTGATATAGTACCACACCAAAGTAATTGTATTTTGTGTGGTTGTATCTTATTGTATTATAATAGCCCTGTACCAAAAAGTCTACTGTATAGTATCTTTACAGACTATTGGTTAAGTATACTTTTAATAGGTACCGGTAATCTGCTTCGCTTTTTATCTTTTCTTGTACATAATTCTTATTATATTGTTATTGGCATGCTCATGTAATTACCCCATTAACTTACTGGATATGGGGCCAATGTTGTCTTTAAGTGTCATCTTATATTTGAATCTTATATTTATTTAGGTACAAACCAACACCTCGGTGAAACTACTGTTATTCAGCACATCGGCTTAATGTTATCTTTATTTACGTATAAGCAACACTTTGGTTAACTTACTGTTAGCCAGCACATCGGCTTTTAATGTTATCTTTTATGTGACCACTTAACAATGGTCTATAGATTCTTTATTGTTTATATATTAACTAGTTAAAACATCTGTAAGTAAAATATTATTAATCCTGAAATAAAGTTTCATTATTAGTATGCCTACCTGACATCTTCTTATCCCAATGTTATGTTCATCTTTATATGTATTACTAGCTGTGCTCGCGACTTCGTCCGCGTGGAATAGTTATTTTTTTATCATATAAACTTTCATCCCCTATTTTATCCCCTTGGGGGTAGAATTTATCAAAATCCTTTCTTAGCGGATGCCTACGTCATAACATCTACCTGCATGCCAAATTTCAGCCCGATCCGTCTAGTGGTTTGGGCTGTGCGTTGATAGATCACTATGTCAGTCAGTCACCTTTGAGTTATATATATTTAGACTAGGGGGTGGGGTGCGGCCCGCCGGCCGCTTCGCTCGACGACTCGAATTACGGATGTGCGAAACGGTTCGAAGGTATCCGTCTCGCTTCGCTCGACGGCTCCCTTCTTCACCGTTCCGCCCATCCGCAATTCGAGTCGTCGAACGAAGCTGCCGCGTAATGGGTGGTTGGGCGTTTTTTTTGGTTAGGCCTTCTGAGACAAAGTTGTTGTGGGTAATGGTCGCCGGCTCGCTTCGCTCAACGACTCGAATTGCAGATGTGCGAAACGGTTTGAAGCGATCCGTCTCGCTTCGCTCGACGACTCGCTTCTTCACCGTTCCGCCCATCTGCAATTCGAGTCGTCGAACGAAGCGGCCGCGTAATGCGTGGTTAGCCGACTGGGTACTGTTCGCCGGCTCGCTTCGCTCGACGACTCGAAGTACAGATGTGGAAACGGTTCGAAGCGATCCGTCTCGCTTCGCTCGACGGCTCGTTTCTAACCGTTTCGCACATCTGTACTTCGAGTCGTCGAGCGAAGCGGCCGCGTAACGTGTAGTTAGCCCTCTGGGTACAAAAGGTTATTGGCAAGTCAGTCAATGTACCGCGATGGCTATATCTGGATGATCGTATTCCATACAAATTCTGAAAAAAAAAAAAATTGCAGTTTTCAGGAAAAAAAAAATTCTATCGGATTCTCCTAATTAAAAGATTCAAATTGTTGTAAGGACATTTTTCGCTATCTGCCACCGATTTCGAGAAAAAAAATAAAAACCAAAATTTTCGAAAAAAAAAACTGAAACAGGAATCCTGAAAAAAAAAATATTTTCGGATAGTCCTGCTTCATAGCAACATTGCCGTGTATGGAGACCCCTATGCTATCTCGTACTTTCTTTAAGAAAAAAAATTCCTGAAAAAAAAAGTTTCAGTTTTCAGGATTTTTATAATTTTTTAAGATTCTTCACTAACACCTCTTCAAAAAGTTCTATAGCGACGAAGCTGTCCGACGCATACTTTTCCCGCAATAAGCCCGTGATACTTTTTATCCCGAGAAAAAAAGTTGACTTTTTGGTCACTTTTTTTTTCAGATTCGGATTTGCCTGGTCACCCTGATCAATAATCGCTGTGATACCTGGGGGGGTACATAGAGACTTTTTGATATTCGAGAGCATATCTCCGTGCGCCAGTGGAAATTTGGCATTTTCGGATTTTTCCCCCACTCGACCTCCCCTCTAATATACTTGTGGAAAGTTTCAACCCCCCACCACCCCTCCTTCTGGGAGAACAATTCTGTCAATACGTGAGTCAGTCAGTCAGTGAGTCAGTGGTAAGTCCAGCTTTATATAATTCGTCAGTTATATCAATATCTGCTTCAGAATAGCGAAACATCTTCCCTTTTATTGGTGGCATCTTGATCTCACATAAAATCTGCAATTAATAGAACCAACAGTTGACATTCCGTGCCCTAATAATTGACACCCTGTCTACTATTAGACACAGTATTGCAAAATTAACAAAATTCAAAAAGCACTTTATTTATACGAAATAAAGACTATATTTGTATTCATAATCACTCAGGAATTTGGTTTAGTATTACCCTAAAAGTAGACACATGTGTCAACTTTTAGGTTTTGACGAATTTTTGGTACTAATAGTAGACATACTCTAAATTTATTGAAAATCTTAATCAATTATTAAAGTAATAACATTAGTATGGAAATAAACTAATATATATTTATAACCAAAATAATTAATAGTATAATCATAAAAATATAAAACAATATTTACCTGCAAAATTTCCGTCTCCTTAATAAAAACCTTTAAAAATCATAGTGCACGTGTCTACCTGTTCACATGGTTTACATCAACTGACGACATTTAAAATTTTGAACAGTTAGGTGGAAGGAAGTTGTTGTCGTCGCTTAATAGATGGATATAGTGTTCCTTTACTTAAGTAAAAAAATAATATGAATAAAAATAATCTTATTATAACTTATTATATTCAAAAGTGTCATCTTTTAGTTCAGTGTCTGACATTAGTTCATTTACCTTATTTTGAATTAAATAATTGAAATTAAAAATATTACTACCTTATCATTATATAATAAATAAATATTTTTTAATTAACTATTATTTAAATACAATAATTTTATAATATCACAATATTAATTTAATTAACTACCTCAAACTAAACATACCAAAGCTGAATTTAGTTACACGATATTTATTTTTTAGGTTTAATCTAACTTTTAAAACTAAAACAGATATGAATATATAAAATAATTAATTAAATTCCAATTTGTAGATAGATATTCACATGTAAACAAACAGCTGTCAAAAAGTAGCCGTGCTAACTTTTCGTGTTAAAATTTCTGGTCGCGGAACGATTGATGGTAACTTGAATTGCTAACATTTCCGCGCGGTGAAACGACTTTGGCTAAAAAAACCAGCGATCCGTGGCAGCGATGCTAAGCACGGAACGCGATAATACAAAAACCAATGATTTTTTTTTTGAGGTAACCATTAGAATATTATATACATCACGTTCCGACCTCAGCATTCAGCATCGCTGCCACTGAACAAATAAGTAATCACTACTGCCACGGATCGCTGTTTTTTTTTGCCAAGGTCGTTTCACCGCGCGGAAATGTTAGCATTCAAGTTACCATCAATCGTTCCGCAACCAGAAATTTTAACACGAAAAGTTAGCTGGGCTACTTTTTGACAGATGTTTGTTTACATGTGAATCTCTACAAATTGGAATTTAATTTATTATTTTATATATTAATATCTGTTTTAGTTTTAAAAGTTCGATTAAACCTAAAAAATAAATATGGTGTAACTAAATTCAGCTTTGGTATGTTTAGTTTGAGGTTGTTAATTAAATTAATATTGTGATATTATAAAATTATTGTATTTAAATAATAGTTAATTAAAAAATATTGATTTATTATATAATACCTTATCGGTAGTAATATTTTTAATTTCAATTATTTAATTCAAAATAGTGCTTCTTGTCAAAAAGTGACATCAAAAATCCACACCGATCGTTTCAGATCTGCATTTTAGCATCGCTAAAAAAATGACATGGCTGTGTTGAAACGGGCGGTCGCGCTGGTTTTTGAAGTCAGCACAAAAAACTGCCCGTGCTAGCTCTCGGAACGCAGGAATAGTATACAGGGTGTTTGGAAGGGAGCTGTACATACGCCTAGGGTAGAAACTAGGGATAGTCTGCTACCTACCCCCGCCCAATATATTGACCTTGGCCTCAAGGTTTTTTTTAAATTTATTTTTTAACAACAAGTGAACTAAATTCATTAGGAAATATTCTCATTCTCATAGATTTGAACGATTTAAATTTCTGATTTCTAAAAAAAAATACTGATTTTTAATTTTTTAATTTATTTTAAAATAGCACTGGATACAAGTCCAACGGCCGAAAATAATCCTTAATTTAAATTAATAGAAAAATATTTTTAAACGAGAATTCACGAGAAACACAGATTAAATAGAGTGCACGAGATGACGAGAAACGCGAGAACATTAATGGTCAGATTAATAATCGTTGCTTAGCCTGAGTCGTTGCTTGGAACTGAAAAAAAAAAGTTTTTTCAAATGCAGTTTGACAGTCCGAAGCATCGGCTAAGCATTAGCCATTGCTTAGCAACGACTATTAATCCGACCATAAGTCTCGTATAGAGTATAAAGTTCCTTGCGCGAGTAGTAGTATATTTTATCTTTTCTCACAGATTATTTTTAAAAACGATTATTTTTCCAAATTAATATCGATTTGCAAAAACAGAAAAAATCAATAATTTACAAATGGAGTATGTAAAATGCAATTTTTAATCGATTTTTATTATAGACGATTTTTGTTACAGTTAAAATAAGTTAAAGTCGTGAATTTTGTAGAATATATACATTGAAAAAAAAGTATTTAGCCGCGATTTTTGTAAACAGCAACATCCGAGCACCGGAAGAAGTATTTAAATTTGTTGTTGTTTAGCGAACGTTTATACAAGCTGTCGCAAACGCCCTTTATGCGAATAAAATCTTAGCTGGATTCTGTAATTGTGAATATAGTACTGTATATAGACTTACTCAATGTTTGTATATCTTATAATATTTTTGTGCGCTTTCCATATTCATAATTTTAGTATTTAATATAAACCTGAAATAGCACCACACCAAAGTAATTTTACTTTGTGTGTGGTTGCATCTTATTGTATCGTAATTGCTCTGTACCAAAGTACCCAATTTTATTTTTGTCTTTATTATAATGGCTTGATATAGTACCACACCAAAGTAATTGTATTTTGTGTGGTTGTATCTTATTGTATTATAATAGCCCTGTACCAAAAAGTCTACTGTATAGTATCTTTACAGACTATTGGTTAAGTATACTTTTAATAGGTACCGGTAATCTGCTTCGCTTTTTATCTTTTCTTGTACATAATTCTTATTATATTGTTATTGGCATGCTCATGTAATTACCCCATTAACTTACTGGATATGGGGCCAATGTTGTCTTTAAGTGTCATCTTATATTTGAATCTTATATTTATTTAGGTACAAACCAACACCTCGGTGAAACTACTGTTATTCAGCACATCGGCTTAATGTTATCTTTATTTACGTATAAGCAACACTTTGGTTAACTTACTGTTAGCCAGCACATCGGCTTTTAATGTTATCTTTTATGTGACCACTTAACAATGGTCTATAGATTCTTTATTGTTTATATATTAACTAGTTAAAACATCTGTAAGTAAAATATTATTAATCCTGAAATAAAGTTTCATTATTAGTATGCCTACCTGACATCTTCTTATCCCAATGTTATGTTCATCTTTATATGTATTACTAGCTGTGCTCGCGACTTCGTCCGCGTGGAATAGTTATTTTTTTATCATATAAACTTTCATCCCCTATTTTATCCCCTTGGGGGTAGAATTTATCAAAATCCTTTCTTAGCGGATGCCTACGTCATAACATCTACCTGCATGCCAAATTTCAGCCCGATCCGTCTAGTGGTTTGGGCTGTGCGTTGATAGATCACTATGTCAGTCAGTCACCTTTGAGTTATATATATTTAGACTAGGGGGTGGGGTGCGGCCCGCCGGCCGCTTCGCTCGACGACTCGAATTACGGATGTGCGAAACGGTTCGAAGGTATCCGTCTCGCTTCGCTCGACGGCTCCCTTCTTCACCGTTCCGCCCATCCGCAATTCGAGTCGTCGAACGAAGCTGCCGCGTAATGGGTGGTTGGGCGTTTTTTTTGGTTAGGCCTTCTGAGACAAAGTTGTTGTGGGTAATGGTCGCCGGCTCGCTTCGCTCAACGACTCGAATTGCAGATGTGCGAAACGGTTTGAAGCGATCCGTCTCGCTTCGCTCGACGACTCGCTTCTTCACCGTTCCGCCCATCTGCAATTCGAGTCGTCGAACGAAGCGGCCGCGTAATGCGTGGTTAGCCGACTGGGTACTGTTCGCCGGCTCGCTTCGCTCGACGACTCGAAGTACAGATGTGGAAACGGTTCGAAGCGATCCGTCTCGCTTCGCTCGACGGCTCGTTTCTAACCGTTTCGCACATCTGTACTTCGAGTCGTCGAGCGAAGCGGCCGCGTAACGTGTAGTTAGCCCTCTGGGTACAAAAGGTTATTGGCAAGTCAGTCAATGTACCGCGATGGCTATATCTGGATGATCGTATTCCATACAAATTCTGAAAAAAAAAAAAATTGCAGTTTTCAGGAAAAAAAAAATTCTATCGGATTCTCCTAATTAAAAGATTCAAATTGTTGTAAGGACATTTTTCGCTATCTGCCACCGATTTCGAGAAAAAAAATAAAAACCAAAATTTTCGAAAAAAAAAACTGAAACAGGAATCCTGAAAAAAAAAATATTTTCGGATAGTCCTGCTTCATAGCAACATTGCCGTGTATGGAGACCCCTATGCTATCTCGTACTTTCTTTAAGAAAAAAAATTCCTGAAAAAAAAAGTTTCAGTTTTCAGGATTTTTATAATTTTTTAAGATTCTTCACTAACACCTCTTCAAAAAGTTCTATAGCGACGAAGCTGTCCGACGCATACTTTTCCCGCAATAAGCCCGTGATACTTTTTATCCCGAGAAAAAAAGTTGACTTTTTGGTCACTTTTTTTTTCAGATTCGGATTTGCCTGGTCACCCTGATCAATAATCGCTGTGATACCTGGGGGGGTACATAGAGACTTTTTGATATTCGAGAGCATATCTCCGTGCGCCAGTGGAAATTTGGCATTTTCGGATTTTTCCCCCACTCGACCTCCCCTCTAATATACTTGTGGAAAGTTTCAACCCCCCACCACCCCTCCTTCTGGGAGAACAATTCTGTCAATACGTGAGTCAGTCAGTCAGTGAGTCAGTGGTAAGTCCAGCTTTATATAATATAATAACTAGGGGGTGGGGTGCGGCCCGCCGGCCGCTTCGCTCGACGACTCGAATTACGGATGTGCGAAACGGTTCGAAGCGATCCGCTCCGCGGCTCGCTTCTTCACCGTTCCGCCCATCCGCAATTCGAGTCGTCGAACGAAGCTGCCGCGTAATGGGTGGAAAGGCGACTGGGTGAAAGTTGTTTTGGGTAAAAGTTTTTGTGGGTACTGGTCGCCGGCTCGCTTCGCTCAACGACTCGAATTGCAGATGTGCGAAACGGTTTGAAGCGATCCGTCTCGCTTCGCTCGACGGCTCGCTTCTTCACCGTTCCGCCCATCTGCAATTCGAGTCGTCGAACGAAGCGGCCGCGTAATGCGTGGTTAGCCGACTGAGTACTGTTCGCCGGCTCGCTTCGCTCGACGACTCGAAGTACAGATGTGGAAACGGTTCGAAGCGATCCGTCTCGCTTCGCTCGACGGCTCGTTTCTAACCGTTTCGCACATCTGTACTTCGAGTCGTCGAGCGAAGCGGCCGCGTAACGTGTAGTTAGCCCTCTGGGTACAAAAGGTTATTGGCAAGTCAGTCAATGTACCGCGATGGCTATATCTGGATGATCGTATTCCATACAAATTCTGAAAAAAAAAAAATTGAAGTTTTCAGGAAAAAAAAAAATCTATGGGATTCTCCTAATTAAAAGATTCAAATAGTTGTATGGACATTTTTCGCTATCTGTCACCGATTTCGAGAAAAAAAATAAAATGTGTTTTTTTCGGAAAAAAAACTGAAACAGGAATCCTGAAAAAAAAAATATTTTCGGATAGTCCTGCTTCATAGCAACATTGCCGTGTATGGAGACCCCCTATGCTATCTCGTACTTTCTTTAAGAAAAAAAAATCCTGAAAAAAAAAGTTTCAGTTTTCAGGATTTTTATAATTTTGTAGGATTCTCCACTAACACCTCTTCAAAAAGTTCTAACATGTCGAAGCTGTCCGACGCATACTTTTCCCGCAATAAGTCCGTGATACTTTTTATCCCGAGAAAAAAAGTTGACTTTTTGGTCACTTTTTTTTTCAGATTCGGATTTGCCTGGTCACCCTGATCAAAATAAGCTATGATACCGGGGGGGGTACATAGAGACTTTTTGATATTCGAGAGCATATCTCCGAGCGCCAGTGGAAATTTGGCATTTTCGGATTTTTCCCCCACTCGACCTGCCCTCTATACCCCCCTCCAAAAATTTGGTTACTCTAGCCCTACTCCTTCTGGGAGAACAATTCTGTCAATGAATCAGTGAGTGAGTGAGTGAGTCAGTGGTAAGTTCAGCTTTATATAATATAACTAGGGGGTGGGGTGCGGCCCGCCGGCCGCTTCGCTCGACGACTCGAATTACGGATGTGCGAAACGGTTCGAAGGTATCCGTCTCGCTTCGCTCGACGGCTCCCTTCTTCACCGTTCCGCCCATCCGCAATTCGAGTCGTCGAACGAAGCTGCCGCGTAATGGGTGGTGAGGTCGACTGGGTGAAAGTTGTTTTGGGTAAAAGTTTTTTTGGGTACTGGTCGCCGGCTCGCTTCGCTCAACGACTCGAATTGCAGATGTGCGAAACGGTTTGAAGCGATCCGTCTCGCTTCGCTCGACGGCTCGCTTCTTCACCGTTCCGCCCATCTGCAATTCGAGTCGTCGAACGAAGCGGCCGCGTAATGCGTGGTTAGCCGACTGGGTACTGTTCGCCGGCTCGCTTCGCTCGACGACTCGAAGTACAGATGTGGAAACGGTTCGAAGCGATCCGTCTCGCTTCGCTCGACGGCTCGTTTCTAACCGTTTCGCACATCTGTACTTCGAGTCGTCGAGCGAAGCGGCCGCGTAACGTGTAGTTAGCCCTCTGGGTACAAAAGGTTATTGGCAAGTCAGTCAATGTACCGCGATGGCTATATCTGGATGATCGTATCCCATACAAATACTGAAAAAAAAAATTGCAGTTTTCAGGAAAAAAAAATTCTATCGGATTCTCCTAATTAAAAGATTCAAATAGTTGTATGGACACTATTCGCTATCTGTCACCGTTTTTGAGAAAAAAAATAAAAAAAAAAATTTTCGGGAAAAAAACTGAAACAGGAATCCTGAAAAAAAAATTATTTTCGGATAGTCCTGCTTCATCCTACAATTGCCGTGTATGGAGACCCCCATGCTATCTCGTACTTTCTTTAAGAAAAAAAATTCCTGAAAAATTCCTGAAAAATTTTCCGGACTTTTATAATTTTCCTAGATTCAAAACTAAATTCTCTTCCAAAAGTTGTATGGGCACGAATTTCTCCGACGCATACTTTTCGAGAAAACAGCGTATGACACGAAATGTCATCTTCAAAAAAATTGTCATTTTTGTCATTTTTTTTTTTTGATCCGGACTTGCCTCGTCACCCTGATCAAAATGAGCTATGATACCATGGGGGGTACATAGAGCATTTTCGACATTTTAGGGCATATCTCCGAGCCCCAGTGGAAATCTGGCAATGTCAGATTTTTCTGGTTGGTTTTGGACCATGCCCCGACTATCCTGAAAGTTTCACCCCTCCACCACCTCTCCTTCTGGGAGAACAATTCTGTCAATGTGTCAGTCAGTCAGTCAGTCAGTCAGTGGTAAGTCCAGCTTTATATAATATAACTAGGGGGTGGGGTGCGGCCCGCCGGCCGCTTCGCTCGACGACTCGAATTACGGATGTGCGAAACGGTTCGAAGGTATCCGTCTCGCTTCGCTCGACGGCTCCCTTCTTCACCGTTCCGCCCATCCGCAATTCGAGTCGTCGAACGAAGCTGCCGCGTAATGGGTGGTTGGGCCTTTTGGGTGGTTAAGTCTCCTGTTACAAAAAGTTTTTTGAGTACTGGTCGCCGGCTCGCTTCGCTCAACGACTCGAATTGCAGATGTGCGAAACGGTTTGAAGCGATCCGTCTCGCTTCGCTCGACGGCTCGCTTCTTCACCGTTCCGCCCATCTGCAATTCGAGTCGTCGAACGAAGCGGCCGCGTAATGCGTGGTTAGCCGACTGGGTACTGTTCGCCGGCTCGCTTCGCTCGACGACTCGAAGTACAGATGTGGAAACGGTTCGAAGCGATCCGTCTCGCTTCGCTCGACGGCTCGTTTCTAACCGTTTCGCACATCTGTACTTCGAGTCGTCGAGCGAAGCGGCCGCGTAACGTGTAGTTAGCCCTCTGGGTACAAAAGGTTATTGGCAAGTCAGTCAATGTACCGCGATGGCTATATCTGGATGATCGTATCCCATACAAATTCTGAAAAAAAATATTGCAGTTTTCAGGAAAAAAAAAATTCTATCGGATTCTCCTAATTAAAAGATTCAAATAGTTGTATGGACATTTTTCGCTATCTGTCACCAATTTCGAGAAAAAAAAAAAAAAGTGTTTTTTTCGGAAAAAAAACTGAAACAGGAATCCTGAAAAAAAAATTATTTTCGGATAGTCCTGCTTCATACCAACATTGCCGTGTATGGAGACCCCCATGCTATCTCGTACTTTCTTTAAGAAAAAAAATTCCTGAAAAAAAAAGTTTCAGTTTTCAGGATTTTTTTTTTTTTTTCAGATTCTAAACTAAATTCTCTTCCAAAAGTTGTATGGGCACAAAGCTGTACAACGCATACTTTTCGAGATATAAGTCCAAACTAAGAAATTAAAAAATTATTAAAAATTTTCGCGATTTTTGAAAAAAAAAAAAGCTATCCTTGTCGTCCTTGATCAGCTTAACATTTTTGCTCATACATTGACCCCCCGTAAGTGGCACCGTTTTTGAGATAAAATCGATCAAAAATATTTTTTTTGATTTTCGCAAAAAAAAAAATTTCTTCAATATGGCTTGAACCACACCTACAATTCACCCATACAACACCGTGGGCGCCGGCGCACCGTTTTCGAGAAAAAAACACATGACACTGTTTTTTTTTGAAAAAAAAAGTTGCGATTTTTGAAAAAAAAAAAAAAAATCTGAACTTGCCTCGTCATGCCCAACAACTTTGCCGGTGACACCCTCATATATCTCAAAAACTGGGGAAATGCCGAGGGCATATCTCCGAGCGCCAGTGGAAATTTGGCATTTTCGGATTTTTCCCCCAGTCATTGGACCACCTATAGCCCTCCCCCAAAATTTCAGCCCCCCACCACCACTCCTTCTGGGAGAACAATTCTGTCAATGAGTCAGTGAGTCAGTCAGTCAGTGGTAAGTCCAGCTATATATAATATAACTAGGGGGTGGGGTGCGGCCCGCCGGCCGCTTCGCTCGACGACTCGAATTACGGATGTGCGAAACGGTTCGAAGGTATCCGTCTCGCTTCGCTCGACGGCTCCCTTCTTCACCGTTCCGCCCATCCGCAATTCGAGTCGTCGAACGAAGCTGCCGCGTAATGGGTGGTTAAGTCTTCTGTTACACAAAGTTTTTTGAGTACTGGTCGCCGGCTCGCTTCGCTCAACGACTCGAATTGCAGATGTGCGAAACGGTTTGAAGCGATCCGTCTCGCTTCGCTCGACGGCTCGCTTCTTCACCGTTCCGCCCATCTGCAATTCGAGTCGTCGAACGAAGCGGCCGCGTAATGCGTGGTTAGCCGACTGGGTACTGTTCGCCGGCTCGCTTCGCTCGACGACTCGAAGTACAGATGTGGAAACGGTTCGAAGCGATCCGTCTCGCTTCGCTCGACGGCTCGTTTCTAACCGTTTCGCACATCTGTACTTCGAGTCGTCGAGCGAAGCGGCCGCGTAACGTGTAGTTAGCCCTCTGGGTACAAAAAGTTGACTCTATGATTTTTCCCGATTACCCGAAAAAATTTCCCGATTACCCGAAAAATCCGAAAAATTCGGGAAAAAAAAATTGTCCTTTTCCTGAAAAAAAAATTCTATCGGATTCTCCTAATTAAAAGATTCAAATAGTTGTATGGACATTTTTCGCTATCTGTCACCGATTTCGAGAAAAAAAATAAAAACAAAATTTTTCGGGAAAAAAACTGAAACAGGAATCCTGAAAAAAAAAATATTTTCGGATAGTCCTGCTTCATACCAACATTGCCGTGTATGGAGACCACTATGCTATCTCGTACTTTCTTTAAGAAAAAAAATTCCTGAAAAAAAAAATTTCAGTTTTCAGGATTTTTATATTTTTTTCTGATTCTAAACTAAATTCTCTTCCAAAAGTTGTATGGGCACGAAGCTGTCCGACGTATACTTTTCGAGAAAACAGCGTATGACACACAATGTCATCTTCCAAAAAATTGTCATTTTTGTCATTTTTTTTTTTTGGTCCGGACTTGCCTCGTCACCCTGATCAAAATGAGCTATGATACCATGGGGGGTACATAGAGACTTTTTGCTATTCGAGGGCATATCTCTGAGCGCCAGTGGAAATTTGGCATTTTCGGATTTTTCCCCCAGTCAGTTTTTTATCTACTACCTCCTCCGAAAATTTCACCCCTCCACCACCTCTCCTTCAAGGAGAACAATTCTGTCAATGACTAAGTCAGTGAGTCAGTGGTAAGTCCAGCTTTATATAATATAATTATTCTTTAATACATATTTTTTGTGTATCTTGAACCGTTTTCACGGCGCACGCAACGGAAGGCTTCAAAGATGAAATAATTTCTCCCGTTTTTTACACATTTACCACTATATCTTTGCTACTATTGGTCGTAGCGTGATGTTATATAGCCTATAGCCTTCCTAGATAACTGGACTATCCAACACAAAAAGAATTATTCAATTCGAACCAGTAGTTTCGGAGATTAGCGCGTTCAAACAAACAAACAAACAAACTCTTCAGCTTTATAATATTAGTATAGATAATTTGTGTATATATAATTAATTATTACTGATTATGTTAATTCCCATTGAAAGGCAATATCTTGAGTTACCCTCGCAACATTTTATAATATATGCATGTATGTCTGCCGACTGTTCCGTTCCTTTCCAAGGAGCTACATATATTCGTATATTTTGTATTTTATGTATGGCTCGTATTATTTCTTAATTCCTCTTCACCGCACGAAACACAACTTGTACTACGCATTATTTTAAACCCAACGTTATTACCGAACATGACGTCACAGTCACTTGTCTAAACTTTTTATTTTTCCCGCGCGTCCCCCGCTTAGCTCCGCTGCCACGAATGCTCAGTGTTGCTATATATTTTTATATTATTCCTAATGATTAAATTGCGTCTATTTCGCGCTTCGCGACACAAGCAACGGAAAAGTTAATTTTATAATATTTTCAAGACCAAATGCTGGTGCTTACTGTACAAAGAAAAAAGGAAGAAATAGCCAGAGAAAGTTTTATTTCGCATTTAAATTTTAATATTATTAGCACTATTGTGGTTTTATTGATTACAGCAGCCTTAGCACGGCCAACCCAAGACGCGATACAAGTCGCGAGCAAACGTCAAAACAGTGTGGCGTGACATTTTACTAGCACGGGTTCCCAAGACAAGACTTCAAAATCTTGCTATGAAGTATAAGTCTTGTTTTCATTCACTCTTCTCAGCATGGGAGCCCAAGTCTTAAAGATTTGTCACATCGATAAAGACTATTATGGCGGGTTTTTATCACGTTCGGCTTTATGTGGGGACATAGAAATCTTGCGTGAAATTGTTTGATTATTTTGGAAAAGTAGTAATTAGGGAATAATTTTATTATGGGAAAGTGGGAATTATAGAAACATGGGTATTGAGGAAAGATATCATTAAAAAAAAGTGGGAAAAATTCCCACTATTTTAAAAAGTAGGAAAAAGTCCCACTTGACCAAAAAATGATTTTTTAGTGGGATTTATTTTAAAGTCCCACTTTTCTTTTAAATATTTTTTTAGTAGGAATAAAATCCCATTTTATAAAAACGTGGAGATTTTTTTTTTAAAAAGTGGGACTTTTCCCCGCTTTTTCATTAGGTGGGATTTTTTTCCACTTTTCATAAAATGAGATTTTTGTCCCACTAAAAATCATTTTTTTGTCAAGTGGGACTTTTTCCTACTTTTAAAAAAAGTGGGACCTAAAGAAATCCCACTAAAAATCATTTCTTCGTCGAGTGGGACTTTTTCCTACTTTTAAAGTTTTCAAATTTTCAATTTCTACATGACTACTTTATCAAAATTCCACGTCATAGCATTTTCCCACCTTTACACTACTTTAAAAAAAATTGTTCCCATGTTCCCAAAATTCCCTCATTATCATAATGCTTATTTTCCCGTAATTCCCAGTTTTTTTTACTAGAAATTAAAGGATTAAAAAAAGTTAAACATTGTCGCGGGCGGCGCTAAAGATTTATTACACCCATGGTACGCTTGAGTACTTCTTAAAAGGCTTACAAAGCTAGCTTAATTTACTTGACAGATTTTTTTAGTACTTCGCTTTGCTTTGGATTTTTGACGACGTCACAGAAAAAAAAGCAAATTACGTCATCGAATTCGCTGCGAACGCTTTGAAAATACTAGTAGTGCAATCAAAGTAAATTGTCTGTGGTCACAATTGTGTATCAAATACTTTGTTTTGTTTATTTTTATTGTTCCCTCTTTTTCATTTAACAGTTTTTATACTCTATTTTGTATTCTCTTATGAATTTTATATGATTTTTATTTATGAACATAAAACTGTTCGAGTACTACTGCAAATGCTGCGATTACTTTGCTTCGCTTTGTGTACTTTGACGGCTGATTAGATTGGCTTAAAGCCTAAGCGCTTTAAGCGAAAAACAGTAGTAAACGAACACACTGCCAATACCTCAAGCAAGATAAAACTCATGACAAGACATGAGTCTTGTCTTGAAGTGGCCGTGCTGCGACTGTAGGATATGACTGATGTGAAAGATTGTTAACGGACACGCTCTCATGTCTTTCTTGTCTTGGATGTGGCCGTGCTACGGGGGCAGGGGTTTAAGAGAAAATTCAGGCGAGGCTAAAAACTAAACGCAGTCCGTTAACTTCGTAGACAGAGAAAACTAGTTAACTTAGTACTTACCACTAGAGTTATCTGTGGTACTTACCGATGTGTCAATCGACTGTAACCTTCAGTCAGTCTTGTTAGTATGATCGAAATGCCATTCCTGATAAAAAAACAAGTAAAGTTGGCAGTTGGACGCAGTTGGACGGGTTTCCAAGCCATAATTAATAATAAAAAAAATCAAAAAGTAAACAAACAAAAGTCTTTCAATCGCAATCGCAATTTTATTGAAATAAAAGCATAGATAAAAAGGGAAAATAAAAGTGTATTATTATACCAGTTTAGCAAATAATTAAATAGATTGCATAGGTACCGCAGGGCCTGCGTATAATTACCATAATATGCTCACAAACTAACAAAACCCAAGACAATATGAGCGAAGAAAATTCGTCGATCGAGGCGCAGGAATCATTATTGTACTCAGCAAGACACGGGGAAGTATCTATCGTAAAAGGTCTATTGGATGCAAAAAAGGATAAGAAGATTACGTTGGATTTAAATTGTAAAGGTAAAACAAATATAAAAAGTAGGTAATTTATGTCATTAGTAAAGCACAGCATGACTTTGTTTCCACTAGATGGTAATCAGATTTACAAATTCTGTGAATAGGGTCTTTTAATACATTAGTGCTAACTGAATGATACTTACAAAATTGGTGGTTATAGACAAATTTACATTACCTTAATATCCTTAATTTTTCTTACAACCTTCTGTTAATTTAAGACCTTGGTTTACTAAATATTTAGCAATGCATCTACTTCTACATTAGCATGCATAAGGTTATAGTCCGGGAGGTAGTGTCAAATTTCTACAGTGGCAATGATTCTATGAATTTATTTTGATGGTTAGTACTTGTTTAAGAACTAAAATTGATGTCAGCTGGTGAATCCAGGGCTTTTGGTGCTATAGAAAATATCAAAGTAGATGTAATTTTGTAAAAAGATATTCCTGCTCCACATCAATAACTGACAACAACTGATATAGGGATGATTTTAAAGATCGTATCGGATCGTAATCCCTCTATCTGATCCTCAGATTGGATTGCATGCAGTCGATCCGATATTCAGAAAATCGATCCGGATCGGATGCAATTAATTAACAAACAATTCTATATATATAAGGAATAATTAAAAATAATATTCGCGATATATTAAAAAAGTTACTTGTAATGGTTGAATAGATGTAATGGGATGATGACGTTGCAAATGTCTTGAAAGGTTTGCGTATTTTATTTTTAGGCATTATCTACCAGCTAACCTTTATGATTGTGGTTGAAGTCGGATGCTTAATTTTAATAAACTTATATAGTTAGGGCATACATATTACTAATACATAAATATATAATATCCGGAGGTCGTGGGTTCGATTCCCACCCATGGCAAAAAAATATTAAGTAGTACGTTTTTTTCTGTACACACATAGTACAAGCCTAGAGCTTAGTTTGTGACCAGAGCAATATGTGTAATTTGTCCGACATATTATTATATTATTTATTATAATGTTTACCTAACTGAAAGAAAATTATAAGATTATTAGGAATCATAATATAAATATGTTTACTTACCCACTACCTACTGTCTAGTGTGATTTTTTAAATTTTGTTTGCTGTAAGTTTATTTGCTATATTGCTGGGACTTTAATGTATGATTATATAAAATAATATAGGTATAATATAAATGTAATTAATTATAATGTAAATGTATTAGAGTTTAGAGAGGTTAGTAGGTAATAGAATTTAATTAAAACTAACCTAAACATGATTTGCACACATGTAAAAAAGTAAATTCTGATGATCATAATAAAATTGTACCACTACATCTTGTAAACAACAAGTAATATATTTGTATTTGTATAGTAACAGCCTTCACCACCGAGTCTATGGTGACAGAAGATGAGGAAAAGTGCTGATGAGTTTCCCAAGTATGTTTAGGTTTCCCAAAGCCTAAAGTATGAAGGAAATTCCATATGTTTTGTGGTGAAGTCGTTTCAAAGGTTTTGTGAAACTACCTTTTCGTCCATAGTCTCTTTTAGTGGCAATATATGACATTCGATGTTGGCAGCACTCAATAAAAGTAGATCCAGATTCATCCTAGCAAAACTACGCTGGGAATGATCTTTGTTTTAAATTTGGAAGTTTTTATTTTGTAAGACACAAAGATGAGATCGTGATGGGGAAAAACTGCTGACTATGAGAAGAAACTCTTTCGGGTTTGGTGGTGAGAATCAAGTCAAGGAGACTGCTACAATTGTTCACGTGAAAAGTACTTAGCAAAGGAAGAATAGTTGTATTGACAGAGGAGGCAATAAATTTAGGTTCATTAGGTCCGGCGGCGATGCCACGGACGTGCGCAGGCCACGCCCAACTACCGCGCGCCACGGTCGCCTACATCGGAAAGCTTTCTATACAAATCTCTATAGAGCGGTGCGGTGCATCGCGCCACGGTCGCCGTTGCCGAGACGCGGCTGCTGGGGCGCGACTGCTGTGATACGAATGATACCTTAAGAGCTGCTAATTACAAATACATATTTGTAATTGTATTTCCTTAATTACAGGCCAAAATAAGACAAATCTAGGATGGACGCCACTCCAGCTGGCCACCTACTTTGGTCACGTGGATGTGGTGACCTTACTGCTGGATGCCGGAGCCAATGTGGATGAAGTTAATGATAACGGAGACACTGCACTTCACAAAGCATCTTTCATTGGGAACGAGGTATTGTGTAGCATGCCGCAAGTCATCTTAATATTCCATACTAGCTAAACTTATATAACCATGGTTATTATTTCAAAAAATTATAACTTAAGTAATATTTATAAAATCGTACTTTATTTGTCTTTTTAAAACCTAATAGATTTTGTATGAAGACGCTAATAAGGGTAATTAGGATTGAGTAAGTATTATACAATTCCACATTATTTTGTATGAAGACGCTAATAAGGGTAATTAGGATTGAGTAAGTATTATACAATTCCACATTATTTTGTATGAAGACGCTAATAAGGGTAATTAGGATTGAGTAAGTATTATACAATTCCACATTATTTTGTATGAAGACGCTAATAAGGGTAATTAGGATTGCGTAAGTATTATACAATTCCACATTATTTTGTATGAAGACGCTAATAAGGGTAATTAGGATTGAGTAAGTATTATACAATTCCACATTATTTTTTTAAAAGTTAAAACCTAATAAAAATAACGCAAATCCTTTGTCTGGCCTTCTACTACAACAACAAGATTGCCAACTAAATGTCCAGCAGTAGATAGAGTTGTTAGGAATTTCAAAGTGAAAGAGGTCCAGAAATACCATAATCATAGTTTTTACAGGAGTTAATTTTACAGGAGCTAGTAATTCTACTCCTGACATACAAAGCTGACGTAAATATATTGAACGGGGAGGGGAGGACGGCGGGGGACGTGGCCAAAACCAAAGACGCGCAGCGGCTCGTGGAGGCCGCGGAGAAGGCGGAGAAAACCGACCTGGAGAGGAAGCTGCTCTCCGCGGCTAAGGAGGGAAGACTGGACGAAATACATCAATTGGTAGGATTTATTTGTTAAACTAAATAGAATTTATCTAATGTTTCTTGTCACAACAAAAGCGTTACAAAAATTAGGCTGTCACTGAAATTATTGTAAAAAACTAATTTGATACTTAAAAAATATTCGTAGATTTTTAATTACGGAATAGATCAGTCTATTAAGAGTTTATCGTGCGTACGACGCGGACGCTGATTAGGTACATATGCGCGATTCTAAAACAATCGTGTGAGTGAACGCAGACATATGGATCAAATATCACCCATTGAAATAGAGATTTTTAATTTAAAGTCGCTTCCCTTGATCGGCAAAAATATGATATTCTTGTTTTTGACTAACTTTATTAGACTGATTTAAATTTTACTAAGACTCGTTAGTCATTTGGTACCAAATAGTATAGACGGATTCCTGAGTACCTAGCGGTAAGGTATAAAACCTTACCGTGAGTCTTCACCGAATAAGTGGTTAGCTTGTCGGTGTTGGACAAACTCTGAAATTATTTATAGATAACCATATAAAAATAATTCCACAAGTTGGTAAAGTGAAACTGGGACCGACAGCTTAACGTACTCTCCGAGGCACTATAGATTTTTTATTTATTTTAACAACCCGTTGACTAACCTATTTGTATACATAAGTTTAAATGAAATCAGGCGTTATATTTCATAATATAATTATTACAATGAAAAGTATCAAAACACAACGGTTGGTTTTCTGCAGTTAATATATTTTCGTCAAATTTTAGATTTTTCTCAACCAGCTATCTATGAAGCTCTTTTATACTGTTCAGTGTTCTTACTTATTCACCATTGTACCTATATAACAACTTACGAGCACTACTTTTGATGGTTTTAGACATAATTTTATTTTTTATTATGTTTGCGATCAAAAACACGTTTATTTATTTCTTAACCTTATAACTTGTGCTCAATGCGTCATGTCAGAGGTCAACACAACCAAAATAACTGACAAAAACCCAAATCCATAATATAATTCGTGTTATTTAATTTTTTGGTAGTCTGTGGTAATTCAAGTAGGTATTAATATAATTATTTAGCGTTGGATCATGTCTCATACAAGCTATGGTTGAGCGGGCATGTAGCGCGCGCCAGGGCCACATCGCCTGCTCATTGGTTTTGCCACTGGAATGTATATCAACTTATAAGATACATTTCAAGTACTTTAGTAATTATAGAACAGGGATTTTGTTTTTTAGTTATTTACATGATATAAAAAGTGGGCAAAATACCAGTATGTTATGTGTGGTTTGTTTACACCACACAAAGTGGCCACTTTCTGGAAAACATGGAAAACCGGGAATAGTCAGGGAAAACGCTAGGTCAGGGAAAATATTTAAACTACACACACAACTTGCCACTGTATACGACTGGAATGGGGCGATTCTATCTAAGTTCAAAATATGCTTAATTTTTTAAGAATGTGAAATATATTTTGTTGCTCTATATTTTCCGAAAATATTGCTAAAAATAATTGTTTCTATTTTCTAATAATTTTTATCTCAATTACTTTTTTTTTTCAAATATCAATTAAAAAACCATTTAATATAATTTTTTTCTTTTTAAAGCTCATTAAGGCCAGTGAAAATTTTAAAAAAGTGACTGGAAAATCTGAAAAAGTCAGGGAAATTCATATCCGAAAAAAAGTGGCCACCCTGCCACACTCAGATAAAAAGTCTTCACGTTATTTTACCCTAAGGGCGGCAAAGCGACTTTCCCGGCGCCGTAAGGGGGCACCAGTAATGCTACTTTTTTTTTAGTTATAAATAAAATTAAAATAGCCAAGTATGTTGGTGTGTTGCAGCTAAGCCGACCTCAGCCGCCGCACATAAACTGCGTGGACGCGCAGGGCAACACGTGCCTGCACTGCGCGGCGTACCGCGGCCACGCCAGGGTCGCCGTGCTGCTGCTGCAGAACGGCATCAACACCACTGTCAGGAACGCTACCGGTGGGTGCACCCTACTCACATGACTATACCTAGTCTTGCCATAAATATTTGTAAAAAAGATTTTTCTATTGCAAATAACATTACTTTTACAGTGTGTTAGTTTAATACTTAAATATAAAACAATTCAAAATATAAAAAGCTTATTCGAAGTGGTCTCCGTTGGCTGCAATACAGCCCTTTTAACGTTGAGGTTATCAATAGGAGCACGCACTCTCTCCATGGGAAAATTCTTCACTGCCAACCGTATGGCTTGTTTTAGGGGCTCCAAACTATCATGGCGTTTAGAGCAAGCCGTACTCTCTAAGACTGACCATAAATCATAATCCAGCGGATTAAGATCAGGACTAGACGACGGCCAGTCTTCAGCTCTGATGAAGTCTGAAACGTTCGCTTCCAACCAAGACTGCGTGGACCGAGCTGTATGACCCGGCGCCGAGTCTTGCTGGAAGGACCATACTTGGTTATTGAATATGGTATTGTTAAAGGGCTTAACTACCTTCTCATGAATGGTATCTTGCACTTGTGCCGATGTTTTGATACCTTTTTCACAAAAATATGGCTCAGTCACTCCTTCATAGCTAACACCCCACCAAACCATCACTGAAGTCGGATAATGTCCACGTTGCACTCTGTCGACTAATTGAGAAGCTTCCTTAGAGCTTTGAGCATAAATACGATCATTTTATTTGTTAAAATGTTGCTCAATCGTAAAAAAATCTCATCCGTAAACAATTTTTTTCTGTGACCTCCCTTTGTACCGCTTCAGTTGTTTCGATTTTACCACCCTATTTTTTTTTAATAATCAATTAAGAAATGACCAGTGCACCTCTTATAGGTATATCTCTGCAAGTCCTAAATGAACTTTTAAAATACGCGACATGGTTCTAGGTGCTATCTTTATCTCCCGAGATAAAATCTTTTGCTTTCGGACAGGATTTCTTCGAATTCTTTCCCTTACTGCTTTGACCATATTTTTCGTATGAACACTACGTGGACGGCCAGATATTTTTCTGTCACAAACAGAGGAGGTCTCATTGTAACTATTAATAGCCCACAATCATTTGACTAATATCAAGTGTATGGAGAGTTTTAAAAATTGCATTTAGCCTACTTTGTGTAATGCAATCACAGCGATTCGGTTCTCTTTATCACCCCACACCATTTTAATATCGTAATATATTATACAATGTATTGGCGACAAAATGAGAAAACAATGAATAATCGTAAAAAAATTACAGATTCCAAATTCAAATGTAATATTTATTTTTATTTTTAATTGTAACAGTATTTATGGCCAGACTATGTATACTGCGGGGACGCGGAGAAGGGTTTTTTAATCTCAGCCGGGATCAAGAATGAAACATTACTAAATATTAATAATATAGTTTATCCATTTATATATATTATAATAATAGTTTATCCAAAATATAAATGAACATTTTTATTGATTTGTTTATTACATCGGCCGACGCGCGTCCATGTTTAACCAATCTATATTCTACCTCGTATGTCTAGTGGGGTCGCTAACAGGCTAGGGTAACATCTGTTGTCATTTGATAACGAGGACCGGATGATGGGAGCTGGCGCAGGCGGCAGTGCACCGGGGAAAGGGGGAAAGGGCTAGTTTACGGCAGCGAAGGAAGCTCGTCGCCGGGAAGTCTCGGCTGCCACCCGGTGTCCGGCAAACAGCGGGGCGATGACGGGAAAGTGCTCCTCGAACGTTGTCGGCCCTCACGTATATCTACGTTACCTTTTACAATATACATATTTAATGTTTAGGCCAGCTTGCGATAGACTTGGCAAAAGACACAGAAATGCGAGAAGTCCTCTCAGTCAGACCGGTCCAGAGGCTGCAAAGGACAGCAGCCAGGTTCGAGGGACCGCTGCTCAAGAAGTCCAGGTTTTTAGGCTGGAGACCAGTGTGGGTGAGTTGATTTAGTTATAAATAAATAAATTGAAAATGTTGACAGCGTCTAGCAACGCTCGGAGTGCCAACTGAATACTGTCTAACTCTAAAAGACGTTTTCATCAATGGCACACTTTATTTATCTTAACATAGTAGTAGTAATAGACTTGTGCGAGAAGCCGGGAACCAAAACTATTCATTCCAAGCTTCTCACATAAAGGTGCGTTACGCACCGCTGATAAAAAACTTAACTACCAACTGGTGTCTCTTGTGGTTACGCTTCAGCGACGAGTTCCCCGGGTACCCAAGGAATGCAATATCTTCGTTGTCTTCTGAACCAGTAACATGCCACGCAATTACTATTCACAGATTATTAAAAATACTACGTTGGATACCAAAACTTTACAACGCGACAAATCTGCCAATTATTTGTAGGCGCCTAAACACATAGCAAACGAAACACTAAATTAACAATATAAATTAACTATCTAGCTAGTTTATTAGCGGCCGCACAATTTTGACACAGAACCGAACGTCATCCTGTTTTTTTTAATCTTTTTTTCCTTGTGTAAAGAACGAAAAGGCAAAAGGGTCTTTTGCCCATAAAGACTTATCAATACCAAACAAGACCAGTTTGCAAATGGTAAAAAGTGAAATAAAATGATAGTGATGAAACCCATTGAAAAGCGAATAGAATATAACAAAAATGAAAGGAAAAATAATTTACGGGCTATCTGAGGTCGGGAAGTGAGGGGCGGAGGGGGTTTAAGGGTTGTTCGATTTTGATAATACTCTATGGACGCTAATTTGTGGTAATGACTTTTGACAGTCGTTTTTGTATAGTAAAATTGTAAATAATAATAATAATATTTTTTTCGATTCTAATATAAATAGATGTTTATAGTAAATAGAGGTTTTGTTCCGTAATGTAATTTTTGTGTAAGATTATTAGATAATAAATTAGATATTTGTGTAGTGTTTCGTTCGCCATGTATTTAGGCGCCTACAAATGATTGTCAGATTTGTCGCGTTGTGTTGTTGATATTTATTATATTGTCCCAACGTCGTATTTGCGTGGCATATTAGTGGTTGAAGACATCGAAGTTATTGCATCCCTCGGGTACCCCCCAGGGACCTCGCTGAAGCACCGCAACAAGCCATTCGGTAAGTTAAATTTTTTTAACTTAATTTGCGGTGCGTAACGCACCCCGTCTGAGAAGCTTGGACGAGTTTGGTTTCCCGGCTTCTCACACAAGGGTAAAAAACTGTTTATCTCGATTTCCGACAAAACTACAAGCCCTATTGAAAAAAGTTAAATGACAAAGTTGTAGGTAATAAAAGGTCTACAACTTTTGTATTTACACTTTTTTTCACATAACCTCAAAATCTACGTAAAAAATTCAAATAACTAAGTTTTTGGCTTTTATTTTTTTGATTTAAAATATTATTTTTTTCACCATATTTTGACATAGAATATAAAAAAAGCACCCTAATTTTCAATCGAAAATTCTCAAAATATCTGTTTTTATTTTAAAAGTCGGTGGGCTTTTTGTTCGTTGAAATCTCTACTTTCTGATGGTGTAAAAAATATACATTACTATGGTAAATCTTCTCAGAAACAAAAAAATATACATTACTATGGTAAATGTTCTCAGGAACAAAAAAATATACATTACTATGGTAAATGTTCTCAGGAACAAAAAAATATACATTACTATGGTAAATGTTCTCAGAAACAAAAAAATATACATTACTATGGTAAATGTTCTCAGAAACAAAAAAATATACATTAATATGGTAAATGTTCTCAGGAACAAAAAAATATACATTACTATGGTAAATGTTCTCAGAAACAAAAAAATATACATTACTATGGTAAATGTTCTCAGAAACAAAAAAATATACATTAATATGGTAAATGTTCTCAGAAACAAAAAAATATACATTACTATGGTAAATGTTCTCAGAAACAAAAAAAAACTCTAATCCAAAATTAGGCCCAGACCCACCTAGTCCCTCCCCAACTTCTCTGCGAAATACCTTTTGATGGGCTAAAATTTTCTGTAGGTCAGTCTCAGGTATATAAGTTACATTACTATGGAAAGTCTTCTCAGAAAATGCAAAGAAACAAATATATATATATATATATATATATATATATATATATATATATATATTTATATTTAAATCATGTATAATTTTGAGCTATTTATTAGACTACACTTTAATTTTTCGAAAAACGTAAGATTGATAAACAAACAAATGCAAATCGAAATATGCTAGTTATATTTAATAAGAAATATTTTGAGAAAATTGTAAAATTTTCTTTAAATTATATACGTAGATGCCTATTTATAGGTTATATGAAAAAAGTGTAAATACAAAAGTTGTAGATCTTTTTATTACCCACAACTTTGCGATTTAACTTTTTCCCTAGGATTTGTAGTTTTGTAGGAAATCTAGATAAACCGTTTTTGTGTTTAAAGATCTTTATTGGGTACTCAATAAACAATTAAGTTCACTTGTTTGAGTTTACAAAGTGTTCTTACATTAAAGTATCTGCATCGAGATCGTAACATAATAACATAACATAACTAGTAATTTACATAGTATAACATAGAAAGTAATTTAAATAACATTTGTAGTAGGTACGTTATACAACATAATATAGTAAGTAGTGTATAATATAGGATAACACAGTAATTAATAATTATTCTACTGTACATACAATTATCAGGGGAAGTTTAAAGTAGCTGACTGAATCGACATGCATAAACATTTTATTATTATTTTTTGATTCTAAACATTGTTTTGTATATATAATTTGATTCTTTAATACATTGATGTTTTCACAATTTTTTATTGCATTTAGGAATTTATTATGTAGCTGTGCTCCATCAAAGAATATATGTTATAAGAGTGTTGTTATGTGTGGAGGCGGTTGTGCAACGCGGGGTGCTGCTGTACTACGCGAGCAGAGCGGAGGCGGCCCGCGAGCGCTCCCCGCGCGGCCGCCAGTACCTCGACCGCGCCGCCATCGCCGCGCCCGCGCACGCTCCGGCCGCTCTCACGCTCACCTTCAACGACGGCGACGTGCACCGCCTGGCCGTGCCCAGGGACAACGCTGATGCTGCCGAGTACAGACAGGTTCCCATACTACATCTACCACTTGTAGCAGCGGCGATTTTTTGTTTTGTTTTGAAGCTTCAAGTCATTAAGCTTTTTACCATATTTTTACAAAATAGTGGTTTGCGATTGTTAATCTGCATTCGCTAATGACTTGTAGTACTAAATAAGTTTGTAGGATAAATATAGATGGCGTATTTATTGACCAATCCATGTGAGTTTTATACAGTACCAACTTTTAAACGAGATTTGTATTATAAATGATTATTAGTAATAGGCCGCTGTGCAGCAATTTATTGGTATAAACTCATATTTTAGAAGCCATTTGAATAATAATCTTGATTTGAGCACCTCCTCCATAAAGTTTCGTTAATATATCCCCATTTTGCTTCTGCATCTATTATATGTAATGTACAATTTGTCTATTAAATAAATAAATAAATAAATATATTATCCAGATTTCCCCTCTCGATTATTCCTTTTCACAAATCTCCAAAAAGCTCTGGTAAGGATATGGCTCCAATGCTCGCCAAAACTACCATTCAGGGTTGGACAAATAGATCTTTAAGGAAGCCATGGCAAATATTTTTAGTCTCCTGGACAAATTATTTAGTGATGAATTATAATGTTGAAAATTAACCATAATTAAAATTGAGTATAGCTTAGTATTTGGTGCACCAAAATGAATTAAGTTGCAACTGAATTACTGGAAGAGTGTTTCCACTGTGCTACCTAATTTATATAAATATTATACCTTCTTAAATAGCTGGTTATCGTGGTGCGCTGCAGTTTCAGTATAGATATTTTCCTTATGTGGGTAATTAATTATGAGTGTAAATGTGACCAGGCATGGATAACGGCGCTGAAGGAGCACATCGGCTACTCGGAGCACTACCTGTGGGCGGGCGCGCCCCACCCCGCCGCGGAGGTGGCGCACGTCGCGGAGGACGACTGCAGGCCGCTGGGGACCATGCAGGTCACTTACTACTCCCAACAATTACTACTCCCAACAATTACTAATCCCAACAATGACTAATCCCAACAATGACTAATCCCAACAATTACTACTCCCAACAATGACTAATCCCAACAATTACTACTCCCAACAATGACTAATCCCAACAATTACTACTCCCAACAATTACTACTCCCAACATTTACTACTCTCAACAATTACTACTGTCAACAATTACTACGCTTCACAGTTACTACTCTTAACAGTTACTACTCCCAACAGTTACTACTCCCAACAATTACTACTCTTCACAGTTACTATTCTTAAAGTTACTACTCCCAACAATTGCTACTCTCAACAATGACTACTCTCAACAGTTACTACTCTTCACAGTTACAATTTTTAACAGTTACTACTCCCAACAATTACTACTCTTCACAGTTACTATTCTTAACATTTACTACTCCCAACAATTACTACTCTCAACAATTACTACTCTTCACAGTTACTACTCTTAACAGTTACTACTCCCAACAGTTACTACTCTTCACAGTTACTATTCTTAACAGTTACTACTCTCAACTATTACTACTCTCAACAATTACTACTCTTCACAGTTACTATTCTTAACAGTTACTACTCCCAACAATTACTACTCTCAACAATGACTACTCTCAACAATTATTATTCTCAACAATTACTACTATTAAAAGTTACTAACTACTCCCAACAATAGGCTATTTGACGGGTTTTTAAAATCCATTTTATATTATGTAGTAGAATTTAAGGAACCCAGTAAAAGTAGTTTTTTTAAATTCTGGTACGTATTTGCTGAGAAATATCAAATTAAAAAAGCAATATTTAAAAAGTGTGCCAAACGCTACTTTGACAATATGGCGCTGCAATCGGGTCTGTGACGTCACTAGCCTGTGGCACATATCATCCGCGTACATTTGTTGCAAACAAAAAACGAAAGTGCGATTGGATTTCCATTTTATCAGTGATTTATGTAACAAAATGAGTTACAAATGGTGTGCAGTTCCAAAATGTACAAATACGTCATTAAAAACTCCGGAAAAACTATTTGTAAGTGTTCCAAAGAATATCAAAGTGCGGCGAAAGTAGTTGCACTTTCTCGGAGGGATCCTAATCACAGCGAATAGTACCTACAAATATTTTCTTTTGTGAAGACCATTTTAATGTAAGTAAACATACTATTTTTATTTTATAACAATAAATAAATCAAGACTAAATATTTTCGTAATTGATTTGAGGTTATAATAATACCTCCAATGTTTTTAAAAGAATGTCTATTACAACTCGCTTCGAATATTCCCGATGTTTTCCATAATATTAGTTAAAAATTGTAGCTACAGAGTCTTATGATTTCATTAAGCATTACACTAAAAGATCCTGAGTAACTTGTTTGTTTGTTACAGATGGAAAATGACATGGGCCATGACAAATTACTATCAGTACAAAATGGGTTTCAGCCAGAAAATAATTTCTTAAGAGTACTCAATGATATTATTGTTATATCATGTGCACTAATAAACATTCAAGACTCTTATTAAATAGTTAATTCATTCTGAATATACTATTATTATATAACTTTTACAAATAGGACTCTACAACTGACAGCATTATAACTAATCCAACTGCAAAATAGGATGTAGTTTTATTACAGTTGTGCAAACTGCATTCAATGCTTCTGAACTGCAATTTTGCCACACCCTTCTGGAGTGTCATATGTATAGATAGGTATCCAATCACTTAGTTCTGCATTCTGTTTATATTTGGGAATTTTTATATTTTTTTAAATAAAACATTAAATTTTTTTTAATATAAATTTTATTTATCCTTCATTATCAGTTTTGACAATAAAATATATTCTATTAATGTAGGTACAATTAATAGAATATATTTTATTGTCAAAACTGTGTACATTATTCAATGTACACAGTTTTTGGTTACATGGTGGTAGTAGTGAACCTTACAACAGCTATCCTTTTCGAATATACAATAATTTGAGTAGGTAATCTGCTTTTAATTGGTTGTAGGTAGACAAGGTTATATTATATTGGTCTGTTTTGAATAGTTTATGGGTAGACACAAACTATTCAAAAACAGACTAATATAATAAAACTAATAACAAAAATACTTTAAAACTAGGTATTTAAAATTTAAAAACAGAATAATATCTCAAAGAATACCATTTGAACTTTATATAACATGAACACATACAAAATATTACACTAGTAATCACTATAATATTCACTTAAATTATAATATTCTGCCATAATATAAAAGCCAGGTTTTTTATGTGTTCCTAAATGTATTACCATTTAGGGTTTTTAACCTTAATGGCAAATGATTAAACATTTTTATTGCAATTATATATGTACTTTTTTGGTACATTATATTATTTATTTGAGGTATACAGAGATCATATTTATTACTAACTCGTGTTTTTTGATATAACATTTAACGCTGCAGTTCATTCCCCTGCCTTCCAACCATGCGATGGACACGGCACCCGCATGGTGAAGCCATGGGTAGCTTAGAACATTGACTTTCTATAAAATTATCATTATAAACAGACAACATTCTAATGTGTATATACAAGTTACAGTGAGAAACTTTTCATCTCTGAATGTATTACGGAGGGACTCAGTAGTATATTTATTATAAATTGTTCTTATACATTTGACACTTGACCCCAATTACAGCATCTTTACAGATTTCATCTGGAGAGCTGCTCCTCACCTTGTGCTCAGGACATATCTTACACTTTAATGTGCAAAGATCTGGCTCGCGACGTAGTTGCACATATCCAATGGCATCATCTCCATACGTTTCCCTTGCAGACCTGCAAAAGTAAACAAATTATCGTTTATGTTCACGAAACGGCGCCAAACTAACTTAACATTTATAACCTATAAAAGTCAGTGCTTGTTGTGGAAATTCATCATTATTTCACTTTCTTATGATATAATTTAAGTTACCACTAAAGTGTTACTATACTTACTTTGCTGTCTTCACATTTTTTAGCGCCGAAGCCTAAAAGTCGGAATTATTTTTGATAAATAATCCTGTAAGCTGTCTGCTTTTACAAAATCATTGTCCATAGTAAAAGTACTTGACAGAATTTGTAAAATATTGAAAATAAATCACACAAAAACAATGGATAATATAGGAAAATCTCATTAAAACAGTTTCGAAAGCTAATATATCACAAGTAGGCGCAAGGAGACAAACGAGCGAGTGGGTGGGCCGAGTGGCGAGGTTTACAAGCAGGTGACGTCATCATAAACTCGACCAATCAGGAGCGTCTTGTGTCACGTGACAAACGTTTAAAAAATGCATTTTTATTTACGGATTTTTAAATAAATAAATAATTAATTTCAACTTACGTTAATAAATAACCATTTTTAAACTCTTAATGTATACTGATAACAGTAATTGACACTTTATTTTTCGCATTGTCAAATAGCCTATTACTACTCTCAACAATTACTACTCTCAACAATTACTACTCTTCACAGTTACTATTCTTAACAGTTACTACTCCCAACAATTACTACTCTCAACAATTACTACTCCCAACAATTACTACTCTCAACAATTACTACTCTCAACAATTACTACTCTTCACAGTTACTATTCTTAACAGTTACTACTCCCAACAATTACTACTCTCAACAATTACTACTCTTCACAGTTACTATTCTTAACAGTTACAATTCTTAAAAGTTACTACTTACAACAATTACTACTCTCAACAATGACTACTTTCAACAATGACTACTCTCAACAATGACTACTCTCAACAATGACTACTCTTAACAATGACTACTTTCAACAATGACTACTCTCAACAATGACTACTCTCAACAATGACTACTTTCAACAATGACTACTCTCAACAATGACTACTCTCAACAATTATTACTCTTCACAGTTATTATTCTTAACAGTTACTACTCCCAACAATTACTACTCTCATTTTTTTTTGGGTTACATTAGCGTAAACTCTTGGTAAGTTTTCGCTAACTGTGTTTACTAGAGTCGCTTAACTGAAGACAGGGAGCTACCTGTCTTATTGTTTATCCTTATTTACAGTTACAGCGATTATAGTAAACAGCAAAACCTTATTGAGGCTACTGGAGACTACTGCATTGATTTCTTGTCCAGGTGGTAGTCTCCTTTCGCCTTTGTCGTCGCAAATTTCGTAACGTAAAGGTGCGGATACGAAACGAGCAGTTGATTTGATGATAAAGCAACAAGGATATTATAAAACAAACTTGTATTGTAAATTGGGCTTTGTCGACGCAAATTTCGTTACCACATCATTTTGCATAGTAGGAGCGATCAATATATAGATTGATTCCATTCATAGTCTTTGTACCTTTGACCGTGCTTCAATATTAAAACATGTACTTTGCCGAAAACTATTACACTGGCACTCATAGAAACTTATTGAGTCCTTGTCTCTGTTTAAACTAAAGTATTCTTCAGGGACTTAAACAATTAATGAATGAGGGCATTGTTTAAGGTAAGAGAGTAGTGTTGTGTGTAGGACGCTCTGACGGCGGCCACCAACAGCCTGGCCATCCTAGAGAGCCAGCTGAAGGAGTGCGCCGCCATCGTCGCGGCGCTGGAGACCACGGGCGGCGCCGCCAGCGCGCTGCACCACAGCGCTTACATGGTGAGCCCTACATACTACCTCTGTCCAAAAGTACCTAACACGTTAAATTTGACATCTGTACCTTTAATTAAAGGAACCTTTATGGTGACACTCCGGTGTCTGTCTATCTGTTTGTCCACATCAAATATTTCGAAAGTTCCGGGTCCATTTTAATTGATTTGACTAATATCTAATATGTATTTATCCAAAAATAAAACAGCTTTCTGCTAAATTAACGTTAATCTAATGCCCAAATTTTAAATAATTTTTCTGTGCATTTTATTAAATGTTTGCTGCATCACAAGGACGTTTTACGAAGTATTAGAAATGAGGCTACAAAACAATAATGTATCATGTTTAGAGCTCGTATTCTATTTGTTAGTTTGTCGGCGCATCACCTAAAAACTACTGGAATGATTTATATACGTTTTTATTCGTTAAATATATATTAATTATCTCTGGGGTCAAAATATAGTATATATATTTTAGATATACATACAGGGGGTTATGTGTTTTAAGTACACCAGATAGAAATAAGTGATGTAAAAAGCATAGTTGGGTATATTATAATGACAATAAAACTGAGTTAAAATATTTTCGTTGTTATACATTATAACCTCGTAGTCTCTCCGAAGACGATGGAAGTTCACAATGTAGTATCGATTCGATGCTAGCGGCGTCACATAAGTTTTAAATAAATTAAAAAGCAATAAAGGTTTTGGAACGCATCCTCCACTGTCGCTCTGCACTCCCGCGCATTGAAGTGTCATTCGTTTCTTATGTCAAGTTGGCGTCGCATCTTACAAAAAATATTTTATTTTTTTCTAGTTGATTTAGTTATTTTAAGTTGTGTTTCAGCATTAAAAATGGGAAAAAGAAAATATGAGAATAGTTTCAAATACAAGAAAATAAAAAATTAAGGAAACTCTTTAAAAAGGTGAAGAAATGGTTCGCTCAAAGCGATCATGAAACCAAAGGTGAGTTTCTATTCGTCTTATTAAAATCCTATCGAAAATACATAACGCTCAACTATTATTGTAATCAACTTTGTGCTGTTGAGAAATACATATTGTTACCTGGGACACTCATTGGGAATGTATATGGTTTGATATCTCGCCATTGCTATAGAATGTTATATATCATTGAAAGAAAAGAAAGAAAGAAAAACTTTATTTCATTGCGATACTAAATCAGAGTATTGAATGATTTTTGCAACCTGGGACATTCTTTGGGAATGTATATGGTTAGATATATCGCCATTGCTTTACTGTTAAGAGTTAAGAATGGGTTTTACATTAAAAGTTTATTTTTATATATCATTGCGATACTGAATGAGAGTATTGAGTGACTTTTGTAACCTAGGACATTCTTTGGAAATGTATAAGGTTAGATATTTCGCCATTGCTTCACTGTTAAGAGGTAAGAATATTTTTCACATTAAAAGTTCATTTTTATATATCATTGCGATACTGAATCAGAGTATTGAATGACTTCTGTAACGAGTCTAGTACTGTAAGACTCATACCATCGGCTATGACAAGTTGGGAATAAAAAACCCTCCGCTGGGTACCCTGGGGCCGTCTAGGCGGTCTCGGGCGCCGTAAGGCACCCGTAATGCTATGTAAGTATCTTCATGATCAATTGAGTCCCAAGATATTTTGCAACACAGTCAGAATTTTATATAGCTAAATATGTTCAAAATAATAATAACAATTTCATTGCAATACTGTTGAGAGTATTGAATGGCTTTTATAATCAGTCTGGTGCTGTAAATTATAAAAAATAAAAATAAATAAATGTAGGTAAGTAATTCATAAAAACAATTTTATGTAATTGATAAAAACAATTTATACCTGCATCTTCAGGATCAATTAAGTCCAAGAATATTTTACAACAAATAATTTTATATAGCAGAATTTGTGAAAAATACATTCTCTTTGCAATACTGTTAAGAGTATTGAATGACAATGATTTATAATAAACCTAGTAGTGTAATTCAGAATACCTACAAATTCATAAAAAATATTGTATGTAATTGATAAAAACAATTTATACCTGCATCTTCAGGATCAATTAAGTAAAAGAATATTTTACAATACAGAATTTTATATAGCAGAATTTGTGAAAAATACAATATCATTGCTATACTGTTAAGAGTATTGAATGATAATGATTCATAATAAACCTAGTAGTGTAATTCAGAATACCTACTAAATTTTTATTCATTTTCAATTTTAAATGAACCAAAAAATATTTTACAATACAATCAGGATTTTATATAGCAGGTTCTGTGAAAACTTAACAGTCTTTACTAGAAACTCATATACATGAGAATACACATACTTTAACCCAAAAAGATGTAGAATATTTGCTGTACTGGGGCCAACTAAAACGGACCAGCAGACATCCTTTGTACATTCCCCTGTACAAAGTAGTAATATAAGACCAGCAAAGTAGCACTAAGTAAGGTCCTACATTTTCACTTGCAAAAGAAAATAAATAATATATATTAATTTAATAAATTACAATGTAGTTATTAAATGTCTTCATGAGGCAGTCAAACTGCTGTGCAATATTCTAAGAAGTTTTTTGATATCTGCTCTAATAAAAACTTGAATGTCTTCACGGAAATCAAATAGAACAGAATTTAGAAATAATAAAAACAGCTAGGACTGTTCAAAGATCCAGCCAGGAGCTGTGTACTACCAACCAAAAATGGACAAATAACCAAACTAAATCTCCCTCAATCATCCAACTTTAAACTGGTGGGCCCTTCCTTGCTTTAACAGGAATGCATAGGGCAGACAGAATCGAGAAAACTTTAAAAAATTTAAACCTGCAATATATTTAATCTTTATATAATGTAGGAGCCATAAAACCTGTCCAATAAATTCAAATTATTGTTGCTCCCCGATTTCAATAATAATATGCTTACTAGTCATTTTAAATTAGATGATACCTTACTGTATGTAAGTTAATAAATAGTAATGGAGTTTTTTGGCTACTAATCCTAATATGCCAATTTATGTGATAAAAATATCATGGTAGAATTTGAATCCTTTTTAGATTTCACAAACTAACAGTTTTTCTGTTTTATTCTTATAAACTATAAGGTTTTCCTTTGTGTGCACAATATATTTTTTCAAAATTATTGAATCTAATAATGACTAAGCTTTCAATGCTGTTCAATGTCTAGATGACTGCCTTATGTAAGTGATTCTTATTACGGCTCTATATAATGCATAAAATATATAAATATAGCTGTTATTTAAAAGATATCTCATACTCATACTCGTTTATATATAATGCCCAAAAAGGAAATATTAATTCCTTATGGAGATACACACACATGTGCTTCATGGCTAGGTTGGGGCGCAACTTGTGGTACAAATAGGGCCGTCCGGCTCATGGACCAATACACACGGATTACTTACTTATAAAAACACTAGAACATTAAGACAACCTGTTTTGGTTTGCACTGCTTTGCTAAAAATAAGTGTAACTGTAAGACACTTTTACATATTAACAATACATCAGCCATTTCACAATTGATTAGGGGTTCAATCCCCTCCTACACAGAATTGCAAAGGATATTTGGCAAAGGTGTGAAAGCCATAACATTTACATTATTTGCATTATTCATTAATACCAAAGAAAACATTACCTATTAATGACCTAAAAAAAAAAAAAAAAAGAAGAATAATAATAATAATAATATCAAGAAATTATTACAAATTTTAGATATACCTGTTTGTTCAAGAATTACTACCAATGGTAAAAAAAAAAAAAACCCATTATATTATTTTACCTAACCCTTGAAATGATACAGTCAGTACAAATAGAATAGTTCTTGTACTATATTGATAGACTCAACCTTGGGATCCATTATTAACGAAACCTGGTGATAGAGTTTTTATGTAATGTATGTATGTATGTATCATCACGGGTGCCTTACGGCGCCCGAGACCGCCTAGACGGCCCCAGGGTACCCAGCGGAGGGGTTTTAATCCCACCTCGTCGTAGCCGATGGTATGAGTCTACACCGAACAAGTGGCTAGCTCGTTGCAATGTTTTGAATAGACTCAATAACCCATCTATAAACAGTTTCACAAGTTGGTATAGTGAAACCGGGACCGACAGCTTAACGTGCTCTCCGAGGCACTATAGTGGTGTTGTCAAACAAATGTACATAAATTTATAATTAAAAACTCATTGGTACACACCGGGATTCGAACCAGGGACCTAAGTGTTTTTAAGTCCAAGGTCTAACCAACTAGGCCACCACGTATATACTAGGCCACCACGTATATACTAGGCCACCACGTTTAGTTTTTATCACCGTCAATAATTCTCCCTGATACAAAATTTCTTACCTTGTGCATTTCCAGATAACCGCACCTATCCCTGTTAGTCAGCTTGGTTGGTAGCCAGGAATAAATATATATAAATAGGGGTTTGAATGCCAAGGCAGTTAATATTAGGTAAAGGTCTTTGTCAGATAATATTTTATAGTAATATTTTCCAAATATTGCGGTGTATATAAATAAGAAATATAATGCTGAAATAAGCAATATAATTAATATAATTACTTATTTACCAGAAAAATACCAACCAAGGTATATCTCTATTCTAGATTTATCAATACCAGATCTGTTTTTTCATTGTATGTAGGACCCAAAGTGGGTGTTTACAATAAAATCAAATAATTAAGGGTTTCTTCCAACTATGATTTAGGGGTAAAATATGAATATACTCGCGTGGGATTTGTCAATAGTTGTTGATAATTAAAAAAAAAAAGAAATAGTTATACAGACCTGAATAATCTTAAAAAATGTTCTAAAAAAACTTACCAGATAAAAGGGTTTAATTTTGGGGTTAATAAATATTAATTAATGACATTAAAATTTATCGGAGTATTAATATCTAATAATTAACTCATCTGGGCCTAAATAGGCGTCTGCCTTTTATAACTCTGTCTTGCTTTAATTCTAGACCTAATGTATGTAGGTACTGCTCAGGTGTAATCAATTATTAAAAATGTAGCAAAAAGTTTAAGAAAGTAAGACAAACTAATTAAATTGAACAACCTCACATGTTGTAACTCTCAGTACAATCAGCTAAAGATAAAAAAAATAAATAAAAAAAATCGTAGAAGATAATGGCATCAACATTACTAAATTTACAGACCATTGCACCAGACATGCTGCCACATCAGCAGTTTTGAGGAGTTTGGAGAGTCAATTAAACTAATCATAAAATAAGAAGAACGGCTGATTGGACTGGCCAGTTCAACATGTTGTTGGTGGTTTAGTAACTGCCCAATTCTTACATTCGTTATAACTCTTTTAGCTTTGTGGAATCAGTTTTTTTTTAAGCAGTAATTTTAATAATACCTAAATAGTTTTTTCTTAAGACTTTTCACATTTTTGTAAAACTTTAGTCTAGTGTACGAGTATATAGAATAATACTTGTTAATTAGTAAAACAAAGACTGATTCTACAACTTGACTTTGAACATCTACATTGTGAACTTCCATCGTCGAGGAGAGACTATGAGGTTATAATTTAATAATCAAACGAACTTACCTGTAAGTGAAGTTCGATTGAAATTATACCTCGTAGTCCCTCCGAAGACGATGGAACCCACCCTCCCTTAATCAATTTCTTTACCCCATAAGCGTTGTAGAATCTGGAGCAGCATCCGAAACGAATGACACTTCAATGAGCGGGAGTGCAGAGCGACAGTGGAGGATGCGTTCCAAAACCTTTATTGCTTTTTAATTTACTTAAAACTTATGTGACGCCGCTAGCATCGAATCGATACTACATTGTGAACTTCCATCGTCTTCGGAGAGACTACGAGGTATAATTTCAATCGAACTTCACTTACAGGTAAGTTCGTTTGATTATTAAATAATTATACATAATTATACATACTTACTTACTTTTTAAGAAATTTAATTTTTTTGTTATAAAGTTGTCTTTTTATGTCATTTTATAGCACTGCAGTGTTTAAGTAAGAAATTAATAGTAAGAATTACTTAAATCCAAATATCGACCTATAAATTTAGGGTTTATATACACTATAAGTCGTAGACATGGTAGCCATGGTCAACAAGTTTACTTTAACTTAGTAATAATTAGGTATCTAATGTCAGGCAGCCAATGAAACGATCAATTTATTGCAAACCAAATTTCCCGATGGCATAATTTCACTAAACTCAGCTGTTAAGTGGCCAGCCAGTTCGTGTGATTTAACACCACTGGATTTTTTTTTGTGGGGCTATGTTAAGGACAGAGTCTATACGGAGCCAATCGAATCTATTGCAGCCTTGCAACTCAAAATCCGTGATCTGATTAACGAAATAGTCCCGCCATTTTGTCAAAAAGTGATTAAAAACTTTGATGAAAGAATCGACATCTGTCAGCGTGCTTGTGGTAGACATTTGCCAGATATCATTTTTCATTCATAATTGCCGAACTTTTCTCTTTGTAATTCAATAAAAAATTTAATCATCTCCATCTAAATTTTTTATTTATTTTCTTTTAGAAAACTAAGTTCTCGTTGAAAAACCCTTTAAATAGTTTTTTTGTTTAAAAATAAACACGCTAAAGAAGTTGCGGGCAGCAGTTGGTACAGGGGCCTTACCGGGAAGCCACATCGACAAACCGATCGACGTGTCGATGGATAAAAATGTATAGGAAACATTGTCTATGGGTAGAACTCGATCGTCGAGAGACGTCAAATCACATACATTTTATTTCCGCTGTCGACTGGTATTTCACGTGGCTTCCCGGTAGCGCCCCAGTACAGGTTGTATGTATGTGTGGTGTAGCATGTGATGGTTTGGCAGAGGTTCCAGCACGCGAGCGGGTCGGGCGCGGAGGCGCTGGCGTCGCTGCGGCACTGCGCCGCGCTCGTGCACCAGACCAGAGACGCCGACACCGCCCGGCTCAAGCGGGAGGTAACGCCACATACCTACACATACTCATACAAATCAATTATTCACCAAATATAATCTAAGTGTATATACATGCTGGCCGACAAACACTTAGGTCCCTGGTTCGAATCCCAGTGTGAACCAATGAGTTTTTAATTAAAAAAAAAAAGTACATTTGTTTGACAACACCACTACAGTACCTCGTAGAGCACGTTAAGCTGTCGGTCCCGCTTTCACTATACCAACTTTTGAAACTGTTTATAGATGGGTTATTGAGTCTATTCAAAACATCGCGACGAGCTAACCACTCGTTCGTTGCAGACTTATACCATCGGCTACGACAAGGTGGCAGGCGGTCTCGTGCCCCGTAAGGCATCCGTGATGATACATATATATACATTTAACTACGAACATAAAAATAATAATTAAACTTCGACTAACAGCCAAGTTGTAATATTGGAAGTACTTTTGTATGGACGTCAAGACGACTACAGGCCCTTAAGCTGTCGGTCCCAGATTCACTAAACTAACTTGTGAATCTGTTTTTTTGTGTTACCGAATCAATGCAAACACTACGACGAGCTGATCAGTTGTTAGGTGAAGACTTACGACAAGGTATATACGCATATAGAGTGGGGCCGAGTGGACCGTGCCCATCCCAGAATAATCTGGTGCCTACCCCAGGATGTTGGGTAACAGATTCGAAATTATACGTATAACTTCACACAAATCCAATGAGGTAATGATGTTCTACAACCGCGAAATACTATGTTCTATATACTTTTTATAACCTAGAGAGACAATGTTCTTAGCAAACCATGGATTCACCGTGCGGGTGCCGGGTCCATCGCGTGGTTGAAAGGCAGGGGAATGAACTTCAGCGTTCCCGGACTTGAGACCGCGAAGTAGGTTTAAAGGCCCTTTGAACTCTCACCTGCACTGTGTTCACTACCCTCTCTACTCAATCAAATATTATATGATCCTGTTAGCGCCATCCTGGAAACACGCTCCATAAAAGTTCCGACGGCTGTTCTCGGCCAAGGCCAAGATCCTTTAATAGACGGTGCAAAGACTGCTGGAATTCCTCTTGCACCAACTTCCACTGCATAAAGTTGAGTTTTAAATCCGTTTCTAGTAATTTCGTTTGTGTGATCAAAATATTTGTTCGACTTGATGTTGTGGTCCTTAGGTATGTTTGTTTCCCACGGAACGGTGAGTTCTATAAGTATTACTTTCTTCAAGCACCGAGAGTAAACCAGTATGTCTCGTCTATAGGCTGAAACTGCTAGTTCGTCTGGAATCTTGTAATGTATTTTAAATGTATCCATGAATATTTTCCAGTCTTGTGCTTTGTCCAGGATTGAGAAAGGTTTACTTTGAGTTTTCTTGAGTTGTACCTCCTTTACAAAAGTAGTCAGTCTTTCATTTGTTGTTAATCCTTTTCTGGCTCTAGCAATACTGAGACTTACAGCTTTACGAATAATTTCTAGAACTCTATCATGTCGGTGCGAATAATGACCTTTTTCAAGTAGAGTTTTGCACCCAGCAAGTATATACTCGTATCTGGTCCCTACAGCAAAACCGCACAATGTACATGTCTTATCTGTTGCCTTCCCCCATCTTACCAGATTACTCTGGTCAGGTAGGGGCATTTGAAAGGGATTAAGATAGAACTTAATTAGTGCCGGAGACCATTCGTACATGAGTGTGCGCCATTTCAGGGCTGAAGGAATACAAACTTCCCCCAAAGTAAGCCATTCATTCTGTACTTCTAGGGTCATCGCGTGAACTCTGTAGCCATGCTCTTCATCTTCCCTAAGGAAAGATTTAATAACATCTTTATCACATTCCTTTTTCTTCCAACCTAACCCCCTTTTGCTGATCTGGGCACCGCTCATAAATGATTTATGAAACTGAAGTCTTGACTCCATCCCAGAGGCCAATGAGCCTTTTGGGAGAGATGCAATCAGATTATCCCGAGAGTTACTCAGGATTTGTTGCTTGGTTACACGTAGATGTTTGTACAACTCAGATGGTTTTTTAAAATTCATCCCAAATTGTTGCTGTCCCCTGAACAGCGTAGAGGAGTCAGCGCCCTGTGCTAATCCAAGCCAAGACTTAAGTTTTCTTATGACAGTTGCATCCAGTGTATTCCAATATATTCCATTAAATCCCGTAAAAAAGGAAAGATACGGAGATATGTAAATTGTGTACCTATATATAATAATCGTCCCCGAGAGACCGCACAAGTAATAATATTTGAATTTTGGAAAAGCCCCTAAATGATGCTCATTTAATAAATACCATACAGACTTACGGTTTAAATAAGGTTGTCTGCATGGGCGTATCTAGGGCTATAATCCCACTTTGTACCCGGATGCCGTCTAGACGGTTTTGATTTTGTAGCTTAGCTTTATTATGTTGGTGCAGATGGAGAGGAATCGCGTGCTGGAAGAGGCGCTGGCGGCGCTGGCCAAAACGCACCACGCGCTGGAGATGTCTGTGGCCGAGGAGCTCACGAAGGTAACCCGCTGCCACCGACGCGACCACTCTGTGTGCCGCCAAATAAAAAACAATTACATCATTGTATATATTTATATTTAATATGTAGGACAATTTACACATATTGCTCTGGTCACAAACAACAACAACGATATAATTTATTTATCTCATTATTGGTTGTACAACGGCCTTTAAACAAATTGAATATTTATAAAAAATAACAAAACAGATCTTAACCAGCCTAAAGCCCTAAGAGTACAAACCCAGAAATAAAATATTTTATAAACACCCAGACCATGCCAAACTTTACGGATAAACGTATATTTCTTTTTGCTATGGGTTCCCACCAAAAAGAAATATACGGAACTCACGACCCCCCGAATACAAGGCCAAAGGCGCAACCACTAGTCTACGGAGTATTTTCATTCATTATAATATTGTTCACAGAGCAAAAAGAAAAGTAGTAAATCCAATCCAAAAGAAACTGACAACTTCTACGATGCTTATCAAGGTATGTACAGCAGCCGTAAGCATTATTGATTCCATTCTTTATTGGAGCACGGCATGTGACTTTGTATCTACCTGGTGGTGAGCATACCTACAAAATCAATAATTGTGGTCGACATGGGCGTAGCAAGGGGGGGGGGGGAGATTAAACCGCCCCCGCCCCCCCAAATGTTTGGAAATAGATAAATTTGTATCGGGGAGCAGTTAGGCGGCGGCGTAGGTTGTGTTTGTAGGTTGAACCCCCCCCCTCCATTAAGAAATTAGCAACGCCAAAAAAATTTACGACGCCTAAGGGTTCATACGCATTTGGATGAAGACCCAATATGAAATCCCGGCTACGCCCAAGTGGTCGATCAATAATTACTGTTACGAAATGGGCGACATAGACGAATTGCATTACGAATATATTTTAGTATTCTCGCTACCTTATCTTTAGTTTAACCACCCGTTTCGTAGCCGCACCCTGAAATTAGACTACCCTACTTTAATATTCTCGCTATATCGTTAAATCAACTGTACCCGCATCCTGAAAATGACTACCACCTCGACAATAAATCGATGCAATAATCTCCTTAAAATCGGGGAAACGGTTTTAGTCTGTAAGTACAGACTAAATCAAATGAAATATTACTAGGTCACTTGCCGGTTTTTGCTTCTGACTGAAGTTATATAGACCTTCCACCTAAAATATCGTACTTCATCAACTTTAATAAGAGTCTCCTCACATTTTGATTTATGATAGTTGAAAATGATTGGTTATCATAATTTATATTTTCATATTTGTATTGGTTTGTATGGAGGGCGGAGATTTTCTGTTTTCATGTTTGGTAAACTAATATCACCGGCACCCAATTATATTTATATTTAATATTGTCGACGAATTATTGACCCCGTTTAAACTAGAACTTAAGGCTTGAAGCGCTAAGCTGACTAGATGACTATTTAAACTCTAGTCCAAGTCCAGGAGCAGGGCGTGAGAATTTGTACCTGCCTATGGTAACAAGACCAACAAATTCCATAAATGGATACATCAACATTATTAAACAGAATTGATCGTTCCCACTAAATGATGCGGTTATGAAATGGGCGCTGACAAAGTCGAATTTGCATTTTGAGTATTTTAATATCCTCGCTGCTTTATCGACAATTCAACTGCCTGTTCCGCAACCTGAAGGGAGACTGCCACCTCCACAATATCAAAAAAAAAATAAAAAAAAAATCAAAAATTATTTATTTTTTCATTTACAAGGTATGTTAACATGGTTTGGTACTCTCCTGTTAAGTGTAAAACACCTGTATTAGGAGAGCCCCGCTCTTCCTATAGATATTACACTTGTAAAATATATAATAACATATTTATGTAAATTAATATTATTAGAATATTATTATATTTGTGTATATTCATGAATAAATAAAAGTTTCTATAATAATAATAATGTGTGCGTGTATGTGTGTATGTGGTGTGTGTAGACTTTATTATATAAGTATTTATTTTATTAAATAATAATAGTATAGAATATATAATAATAATAATGTGTGTGTGTGGTTTGTGGACAGTTTGTTTTATGTGTATTTATTTAATTAAAAAGTTTTTATTAACAATAAAATTAGGATGAGCTAATTCCATAACTATTTATGACAGTAGTTATTGCAAAATGTGTTGGCTTAATAGATTTTCTGTTTGTTCATAATTTAGAGTTTTTAGCCATGATGTTATAGTTTTTTACAATTATTTAAGGTCATAGTGTAGATTTTTAGTGTTCTGTTTATTTTGTTATATAATATGATCGACTGTGAATGAAATTGTTTCGAAGCAAATACAGTTCTCACTTTACTGTTTTTAATTACCAAGCAGGGATTCCTTTTACTTAGAGTGTTTAGGTCCAGTTGGGTATTTTTATGTGTTTTAAGAGTACATTGTAATATATTAATGTAGTAGTCGAAACATGACTAGTATGATGTGTGTATAGATTCTGACGACGACACGCTGGTGACGACGGGGCTGTCGAGTCCGCTGGGCGCGCTCAGTCCGTGGGGCTCCTCCCCCGACCTCACCCGCAAGTCTCCTGTCGCCTCTCCCGATGGTAACTGCTCTCTCACTACTTACACATTATCCTACCACCATTTATAAATATAAAAAATTGCCTATTAGTTAGAAGTGAAGGTTTTTCCAAGTTATAGGAAATAGTGGCCCTACCGGAAAGCGAGCTCATCGATATACCGACCGACTCGACGATTGGTCGCTATCCAAAATAACATTTATGTGATATTGACGTTTCTCGTCGATCGAGTCACCCATAAGTAGACTAATTTTCTTATACAATATGTATCATCACGGGTGCCTTACGGCGCCCGAGACCGCCTAGACGGCCCAGGGTACCCAACGGAGGGGTTTTAATCCCTCCTCGTCGTGCCGATGGTATGAGTCTACACCGAACAAGTGGCTAGCTCGTCGCGATGTTTTGGATAGACTCAATAACCCATCTATAAACAGTTTCACAAGTTGGTATAGTGAAACCGGGACCGACAGCTTAACGTGCTCTCCGAGGCACTATAGAGGTGTTGTCAAACAAATGTACATACATTTTTAAATTTACAACTTATTGGTACACACCGGGATTCGAACCAGGGACCTAAATATTTTTAAGTCCAAGGTGACCACGATGATTCCTATACAATTTTATCAATCGACGCGTCGATGGAAATGTCGATGTGGCTTTTAAGTAGGGCCAAAGTCAACGGCTATTAAAAAGGCAGCTGTGATTTTAAACTAATAGTGTTCTTAATATAGCCATTAACTTTTTATATTCTAATCGCAATCTAAGTATTTATTAGTTATGATGAAATTGTCAAATAGTATTGTGTGAATGATGATTTGTATATGTATGTGTAAGGATACAAAATATATTTTTTAACTGCAAATGGTAAGTTAATTTGAACGTTGTTGTGAGCTAAAACTAAATATTGATTGTGGAAGGGACTCAATATGACCAGTTCTGAAAGACAAATTATCTCGCTTACAGGGGCCTATTTCATAAACGTGACAATTGTAATTTACCATGACAATTTATAATACATTGCTTGGTTTAGTTGGAATTATTTACTTAAAACTAACTAAACCAAGCAATGTATTATAAATTGTCATGGTAAATTACAATTGTCACGTTTATGAAATAGGCCCCTGGTATAACTGACAATTGATCCCATTGCCAGAATGAAGCAAAGATTTGAGTAGACTTGACGCCCATACAAACGTGCTTCCAATATTACAACTTGGCTGGTGGTCGAAGTTCAATTATTTATTTTATGTTCATAATAAAATTGTACGCAAAAATAATTCTATTGTGGGTATTTTTTTGTATTATATTTTTTTTATTTTTTTTATTTCAAAAAATATAAAAATAATGGTCTAACACAGAAATATTAATAAATACCATGACCGACAAAAATAATGTTTTAATTCTGCGACAACAGTAATCGAGTATTACTGGAAGTGCGAAAGCTAATTCTGTATGGAGAACGTGGAGTTCGCGATTACGAATGCAGTGCCCTTATACATATATATTATGTACTTGCTATTTTTTGTTATTGTTATGGCAATATAGGTTCTTTTTCTTTCAAACTGGAATTTGACAGCTATTATTTAGTAAAAGCAAACCATTTGATATTTTATTTAGAGTGGGTGTAAAGATTACTCTCTCATTGTACATTTGCGTCGATCCGTGTGTGGTTGTAGAGACGGTCGCGGGGTCCGGCGAGTCACTGCACACGGCGCTGAGCGCGGCCTCCTCGCTGGGCACGCTGGTCTCCCACGGGGGCCACGTCTACCGGAACGCGAGACCCTTCGTGGGGACCCACCGGCCCAGGTCAGTGGACACCACACCACACACACGCGGCAGACGAACAAATGCGTACGATGACACCACAAGTAGACCGCCTCTGGTCTATTGGTTACGCTATTGGCTTTGCACCTTTGCAAGTCGTGGGATCCTATCATTGCCTCGGTCTAGGTGTATAATATATTATATACTAATAAATATTAGTACGTTACTAATATTTTTTGCCATGGGTGGAAATCGAACCCATGACCTCCGGATACAACGCCAACGCGCAACCACTAGTGCACGGGGGTGGTCGTATGGTATTGTTGTTTTGGTACCTACATCGGCCTGTTTTGTAGTTCCTACATTGTGACTAGATCATATGTGTGAAATGTGTAGGTACATATATGTCAACGTACGATAATATGTCTCTTCCGCATCGGTACTAAGTATAACCTTCCTCTAACACCTTCATAGGAAAAGGGATGCATTATCGTTGATTGTGACAAATGTGACGGTGTATGATGTTAAAAAACGAAATTAAAACCAAAATATCGGTATTCAAATGGGTAAATGTTATTTTACAATATGGCGGATTATATGTATACGTCATACTCCATGGTCATAACAGTGTTATGTCAATATAGGAATAAAAATAAAACAAATTCATTTATCAAGTGAAAGTTTTGTCGTGTGGCCCTTTAGACAAGATCTTTCTAAAATGTTAAAAGAGCTCAGGCGACAAGAGCGCCTGAGCTCTCTTTCTTCAAAACTTAAGTCTGGAAAATCAAAGGTGCAATGCCACTGACGTTCTCGGGCTGCTACCGCCCTCTGCCGGGCTAGAGGAGAACTTTGGTCTTAGTGCAGTAGGGCGAATAACTTTATCTATACAAGGTTATATAAAATTATAATTAAAAAGTTAAATGTGATATTTGATTGAATCTAATATCACATTTAACTTTAAAAGGCGATACTTTAATAATATCCATAATAAATATTTAATTTAAATATTTTAATAAAATTTATTATGGTAATTCAAAATGGCGCTTGACGAGAGTAGCCATACAAGCGAGATCTAGTCACATAGTTGTTAACAAAAAATACAATTAATTATATTTTATACTAGGTACCAAATAAAGGATTTATTTAAAATAGGTATATCACCCTGAATATATAAATGAAAATTTATATTTAAAAAGTTATTTATTATTATTTAAATTATGTTTTTTTTTATTCGCTATAAATTGGTTGGACTGGTTCTCTTCTGTAAAAGTATAGCCAAAGTCTATTTATAAAGCTATAACTACCGTTTTCTTTTATTTAATAAATTATTTTTTTGTTTCAGTTTTTGCTCCCAGTGGTCTATTTAGTTGTTTTTTTTTACTTAATTAATATTATATTGAGAAGGAAATATAACTTTTTTACTAAAAAAAAAAATTTTAATGTTAATTTAGAAAATATTATTGTATTGATTTGCATTTAATTTTAATATTTGTTGTCTATTATATTAAAACATATTTTTCTATACATGTACGACTCTATTTAGACATGTTTGAAAGAATCAGTTTTAACTAAACTGTTTTCTACCTGCCACATTAATATGTAACAAACACATATACCTACTATAACCGGTTTATGTTATATAGCCTGGCTTTTGTTAAATCTTAGTGAATGTGGAGGTAACCTATATTCACTAATTTAAACCTTATTGCTCAGGGGAGAAGTAGAACTACGGGTGAATGTTACCGTGGTGGTAGTTCATATGCTCATACAGTTCCAAAGTTTGAGTCAAATGTGATAAAGTCATGTAGATATAATTGCACAATTTTAATTATAATAATTAATGTGATTAACAAATTGGCTGTGTACATGTGCCTGAAGTTTTTTTGCAAATAAAATTTTAATGATTGTTAATTTATTGGAACAAGTAATGTACCTGATTAGATATTTAAGTGATATATTGATGTTTACATTTAATTATATTTATTTTATTCTACTTTTTATTTTATTATTTACCCTTTAAAATTATTTCCTTTTACTACGAATTTTATCTAATTAGTTACTTATTTAATAAAAGAACCCAAACAAATAAACCTTTTGTTACAAAAAAATCTGAGATTTTTTACACTTGTAAGGAAAATAAAATTCTATTGCTATAGAGTTAAAGAATGAAATTATGAAACTACCCGAATCGGGGTAGAACTGCGACGGCGCGAAGGGGTGGGGGTAAAATAAATTTGATTGCCGGTCGCCGGAGCTTCTCAGTTGCCTCGCGGACGTCGACGCGGACGGGCATCAGACTTTTACAAGAGAATCAGTATAATTTTCATGTTTTCTTTAACTATTTGTTCCATTCCAAATGTAAGTTTTAGTTGTTTTACGTAATATTGTTTCTTATATGTTCTCTGCGTTAGTAATATGAAATAAAGTATAGGTTTTGGGTTAAAGGTCACGTGATCGGTGGACCTTGAAATGTGAGTAGGTAAGCGAGTTTCGCGCGGATCATTTTGCGAGTTATTAGAATTGACCTATATTACATATTATGTTGGTATTTTAGTAATACAACAGTTAATATGAGGATGTCTGCCCTTTCACTAATAATTTGGCGATTGGTCATATAATACATAGGTACCTACTAAGTTTTTGATGCGTCTAGAACCTGACTGGGATGACAAACATTTTTGACGATGATTAGGAAATTTACGCGATCATCGTTCGTGAAAATCGCGTCGTTTTATACTTTAAGAATATCAGCACTATCAGGCAGCTGTAATTATAATTTGGTTAAGGAATATTTGTTCGGTTCGTTTAAAAAGTGTGATTGTTTGTTACTACCAAAATAATCGTTATATTTCGATCTATAGTTACTTAGTAGTGGCGTGTATCTAGTAGACTACTACATTTAGAAGAATGAGAGCAATAGAACAGCTCAATCTTTTTCTTACTGAAATTAATGGAGTTTTGTCTGTTAGTTATATAAACTATTTCCATGTTTATATATTTTAGTAGATAGTTTTAATTCATATCAGGCGGATACAAAGCTAAACATCTAAATGAACGTACAATTGCAAACGGATTAATAATAACAAAGAAATTAACAAATCCCAGTTTAATTTGACACCATTTTTTACGTAAAATGGCATCCAGTAGTGGCAGAATCGGTTATTGATTTTGCTTGCCAAGTGACTTTAAATACAAACTGTCATCGGACAAGCGTTAAAACATTAAAGAATGAATAGGATATGGAAGTGCTATGCTATATCACATCCTATTTATGTAAAGTAGAAATCACAAACATATATTTATCTCGCTCGCTCTTATTTAAATCTTGAGCATTGATTGATTACCTATAGTATTATTTGTTTTTTTTTTCTTTTGGGTTTGTGTGGTAGTCTATTTTTTTAGACATGCGATTTTGAGCATTGGGTTTTAATCTATTATTTAAACTTCGTTGGTTTCAGCGCTACTTCTCACGTGTCCTTGAAGGCGCCCCTAAATTTGCATATCTACCTATAGCTATAGGTAGGTATAGTTTTGCGATTTATTGAGCACACAGTTCGGACGTTTATGAATCGTTTATCTATGAAAGAGAAGTTATGATTCAAAGCTAAACCCACGCTAAAGGAAAGCTATATAAAGGCCTATAGGTACCTATACGTTATCGTTTTATTTGTATGAAGCGCCCATTAGAGGCGATCCATTACGTCGACCGTCACTCAGACTGAGTCGAGTCTTAGTTGTATATAGGCACGTACCTACCTATATTCACAGACGCTAACACTTTTAATATAATAGGGATCTACTCTACTCACAGTGAAGGTTTAATTTGGAATAACAATTTTAAGCCTGTCACATACAAACATGGGATACTTTATACATATTTATTTAAAAGAAAATTTACATGAGTGGTTCCCAAGTGTCTCAGGCAAGTCGTTTGGTCTCAGCCTCAGACAATAATATCGAAATTCTAATATTTTAGCGTCGAAATTCGATTCAGAAAATTGTATAGTTTATTACAGAAACGTTTACAAACGACGACGAGCGAAGCTCTATGCGTATTGAGTGCCTCTTGAATAATCAGATTTCCGAATAGAGTAAATGGGCTTACGACAAGAAATATGATTTTTATTCCGATATTTTTTCTTCTTGTTATGGAAGTCGTCATTCCATTATCAATTATGCGGCTGACATAATGTGACCGGGGGCCTTACCGGGAAGCCACATCGACAAACCGATCGACACGTCGATGGATAAAAATATATAGGAAATGTCGTCTATGGGTAGAATCGATCGCTAAGAAACGTCAAATCACATACATTTTATTTTCGCCTTCGATCAATCGACGTGTCGATTGGTATTTCATGTGGCTTCCCGGTAGGGCCCCAGCTCATTGCCTTTGGATTACACTCTATCAAAGATTTAGACTTCCTTTTTGCAAAAGTCTTTGCCTCCTAATTTATATTTTATGGTTCTAATTCCGTCTTTTTAATGTGACCTCATTGTTATAAATCTGCGCACCCGCAAGGCGTTAGACATTACAATAATCCCAGCTTATCCCTTTCTGGGAAATCATAAAGTATTATAAACCTTTTTATACATTGCTCGTCAACTTAGGACAAATTAACATTAAAATGAACCAAGAAAGTAATGTATTGTGTGTTATAAAGGTTTGTTTAGTACTAAAGAATTCCCGCAGGCTGTGTCTGATATTTTGATTTAATTTGTCGTCACTCAATTTATTATTTAGTGTTTGTTGCCCAAACACTAAATAATAAATGGTGTTTTTTATTCCAAATTGGATTTTACTTTGAGTGGTAAAAGAGATTTAAATCTCTAATCTAATTTATTTATAATTTAAATAAAATTAAGTATACCTACGTATAGTAATCACATTCCGGACACTCGACTCAAATTGTATGAAGCGACCGTAAACTATTGACACATGCATGCGTAAATATGTGCGCGAAATAGATGGTCCAGACACGATCGTTTATGCGATAGGCCTGGCTAAGATCTTCCAAAATGTTTCTTAAAGTGTCGGGCGAGGTATGAGGTTTAAAATCAGAGGCCGCATGGCTTGTCCATCCTATGCTATTGGGTATTCTGGGGCAAAACGTAGGTACCTACTTAGTTTAGTTATTTTTATTCGACAGTATAAGTATTTATTAGGAGACTTCTGTACTGTTTTTTAAAGATTATAGTAGTTACCAACTTTTGGACAAATAAATAATGACGAGTATAAAATAAACTTTTTTTCTGAAATGGACTATTCACAGGTATCCCATGGCCGAGGTTTCATTAGCCAGATACAAAGAAGAGAAAATCCTGTTTTATCTATAGAAACCTAGTATAAACTACCACATCAGTTTGATAGTAGCATCTATGCATCCGTACTTTTTACGCAAATAATAAAAACTTTATACCTTTAACGAGATACCTAGGTACCTATAAAACTACTGACGATAAGATATACTTATAAACGTTATTTTTCAGAAGATATTTTAACTGATCCTAATAATGTTATTTATAAAGCAAACGGGGCTTCGGTATTGATTTTGTTAGGTAATGTTAGCTTAGGATGGAGGAAAATTAACCTTTTACTGTAGGTATTCAAAAATTTACGACACCGTCGCCAATAGTTTGGGTAATACGCTTTTCCTTATCTTCTACAAAATTATTTCGTAATTATCACCATGTTTAATAGAAGTAGGTACTTACGTAAAGGTAACGTGACCATACGTCCAGTTTTGAACGGGACTGTCCCTTTTTTCGGTACCCCGTCCCGGTGTCCCCGAGGAAAGCGTCAGGACGCCGAAATGTCCCATTTTAAGTTTCATAAGGTGAGCCTCATGCAACTTAAGGCTTTCTCCTCAGACAGGTTTTTCTAAAACTTAAAAGGAGAAGCTCAAACATAATTGTAACTTTAAAATTGTACTTGAATGTATAAACCATTTTTATTTATTTATTTATGAAACTGAAGACAGGACATTTCGGCGTTAATTAAAACTCCGTTTGCTCATTAATGAAAACTGGAAGTAGTTTTTTATTACTCCAGACTTTTTATTGGCCTAAATGCCCCCCCCAAATGTAATAATGGATCCGCCCCTGATTTACCAACCTGAGAAATCTGACAATGACCCATTTTGAGTAAAAATAAAAATGGTCACCTTACGTATTGTAAGTAGGTACTGACCCACGTTCGCGTCGCACGTTCTTGAAGCTTGCAGTTACCGTGAAAGCATTCAGGGTAGTAGATATAGGAGATCACTTATCCCAATAACCTATTAACTTTATTTCATATTTTATATTACTATTTTCATTATTTTTTACCTGTTATTTTTTATCTACAGTTAGTAAAAATGGAGCTATAGGACCGAAAAATAGTCACCTATTTAGGAATTTAAAATAAATAATATTTTCAAAAGTTTTGGAATCTAAACTATTTATTTATAAGTGGGAGAGAGACAAATAATTGGCGGAGAGGGGAGGAGTAAGATGGAAAATAGCCAGAATGCTGATGGCCAGTATCTATACAGGTAAGCAGTTATTTTATATGTGATTGTTTACTGTTGCAAGTAACGCATCGTATACAAAATACGAAGTAGTAGTGAGTTAGCTCCCATTAAATCCACTTCACTGTAGCTGGCATACGGCTATATATATAGCTGTATGCCAGTAACATTTTCAGACAAGTACCTTTGCGGTACTTTCCATTAACTCCCTCGACCCAGCGAGGCGGAAATTCTCACGAACGGGATGGTAATTAAGTTGTGGGCTTCACTCTAAAACAAAACTTAAAGAATAAAATGCCGACAAGAGCACAGAAGAAATAATAGTACAATTACAGAAGCTCCACTCCGAAAGATCAATTAAATAAGTAGCGACTCTTGCACCGCCACAATAAAGCTCAGCAGGGTGATTACGCGTCTTAAGTTCGCTCGCACGCCAATCGTTATGACGTCATTCTGGCGTAATCAAGCTTGGCTTCTTAACAATGGTTCCAAAATATCTTAGAAAATTACGTCATAACGATTGGCGTGCGAGCGAACTTAAGACGCGTAATCACCCTACAGTTCAGATCGCACAGCGCTAATGGCCTACCTTTATATTCACCTACCGTTGCCTCTCTTTCTATCGCGTAATTCTTTATTTTTCTGACGACGTTAGGGTTGTCTTGTTTTAAACAAAACCTAGGTTAGGTACTTAGTAGTAAGTACGTAGATCATAAAACAATTTTACTTCTGCTGCATAGGTAGTTTAACCTAAGGAGATACGCAAGCTATAAGGCACACAAATTGTCTATAGAACTAAATATTGCTTTTTGGTGTATAGGCACCAAAGAAATAATAGTAGGTACAAGTAGTATAGGTAGATTATGTGGAATGATATAAATGCGAATAATACCTTTAAAGGAAACAGATTGTACCTACCTACTAATCTGAAAGTAAAACTTACAAAAACATTGCTTTAATAGGTAATAAAACTAAACCTGACCTTGTAAACATAACTTATAAATGCCTGAGTATCATACAAACGTAGTATAAATATAGGAGTAATTAAATTCATTCAGTATTAATCACTCGAAAACATCAAACCAAGAGTTTTATTCCACAAACACTCAAGTACTCAAGACCCCTAAACAGTATTACTTTTTATAAGCGACACTAACAGCTGGTGTGTGATAATACAGCATGACTTTTTTTTTTCAAAATCAACTGGTTCGATTCCCGACTAGGAGAATAAATTTTTCAACAATTTAATGATACAGTTTAAGTTTTAATAAGCGACACTTACAGCTGGTGTAATAATAAAGCATGACTTTTTTTTTCAAAATCAACTGGTTCGATTCCCGACTAGGAGAATAAATTTTTCAAAAAACTAATATTGCAGTTTTAGTTTTTATCAAAATCGGTCCCCTGACTCCTTTAAGCATTTTTCGATATTCCTTGTAGTTTAGGATTTGGCCTTGAAGGCACACTTGAAAAATTCACCTGTATGTCATTTTTCGTTCAAAAATATCGAATCGAGATGAATGTCATTTTTTGTTCAAAAATATCGAATCGAGATGAAAGTCATTTTTCGTTTAAATATATCGAATCGAGATGAATGTCGAAAGCGCGAGAATTGCCCACCTGAACCTATTAGGAAAAAGAAAAAAGTACCTATATAAGAAAAACTTTTATAGGTATTTATTTTACATGTCTCTCAAATGTAAGTATGTACTCTTTCTATATCTCTTTATGTTATAATTTATAGTACTCGACTCAAGGCATCGATTGACTAGTTACTCTCTCAGAGCTCTCGTAGTCATCTCGTAGCCAGCTCGTAGCCAAGTAGTGCATCTCGAATGCTTTATGAATATTTCATGAATGCTTTCCATTTTATTCATAAGCAAGAGGATCTGAATATCGTTTTAATATAAATTTACTTTATAGCTTGTGGTTAGTGCTACTAACGTACATATGCTTTGGAAGCTTTATAAACCTGAATCACTTTATTAGTGAATATATAATTTAACAACACCACTATAGTGCCTCGGAGAGCACGTTAAGCTGTCGGTCCCGGTTCCACTATACCAACTTGTGAAACTGTTTATAGATGGGTTATTGAGTCTATTCAAAACATTCGCGACGAGCTAGCTACTTGTTCGGTGTAGACTCATACCATCGGCTACGACGAGGTGGGATTAAAACCCCTCCGCTGGGTACCCTGGGGCCGTTTAGGCGGTCTCGGGCGCTGTAAGGCACCCGTGAAGATATATATATAATTTATTATTTACTGTTTTAAATAATTGTTATGTTATGATCTTATACAAGGTGATGACTTTGAAAGAATGTACTTTGGGCTAATATGAGATTCTGCTGATCAAATCGAACAACTTTTCCCATGGAACCATGTGTCGCAAATGAAAAAAAAATACCTTCTTCATATAAACTAGTAATGCTAAAATGATCAATTTGTACGGGGATACCAAATTTTTTTTTCATTTGCGACACATAGTTCCATGGGAAAGCTGTTTAGTCTGTGTGTTCCCCGGTTTTCCAGAGATTTTCTGCATCGATTTATTGTCGAGGTGGTAATCTTCTTTTATGGTGCGGTTACGAAACAGGCGATAGATTTGACGATAAAGCAGCGAGGATAATAAAATAGACTTGTAATGCAAATACGTCTTTGTAACTGCCGATTTTGTAACCGCATCATTTAACCGTAAGTGGTGGCGTGTAGCAGTAGTGGGAGCGATCAATATTGTTAAACAACAATGTATTGATGCATGGACACCATTCATGGACTTTGTAGGTCTGCTTACCATCATTTTTGTTTTTTTTATTGGAGCACGGCATATGACTTTAAGTCATATTCCGTGCTCCAATAATAAAAAACAAAAATAATAAAAAATGTATAAACCTCATTAGTTAACTCAAAATCTCTACTTTCTTACGAATGGATTGAAGCAAGCAGAGCGAGTGGAAATGCTCAAAATGTAATGTGTCTGTGAACTCTTAAAGGTCGACATAATACCAAACTATACAAGTATATTTTTTTCTGCAAATAAAAAGTTTACCTAGTTTACAATCACATTGCGAATTTAAGCACGCGATCCTTTTGGTGAAAAGATCTGCGAACGTCCCAGACCCCCAGGAACCTTGGCCTGGATCCCGTATTGATCCAACCAAGGACCCTCGACCTTGAAAGGGATCGGTCCCTCCCAGCGAGATTTATTAATACAATGGTTTGTGAATGTTTTTGTAATAACACCGAAACTGTCTAAGTGCAGAAGATTCGTCAGATCCTATTTCTAAAAACTCCATAGGTAGAGTCAGGACAGGACATCACTCAAATGCTGCGACTAACACTGGAAATATAAAATAGTATTTTTTGAAGAAGAAAAAAGAACATGGAGTTGTATATTTTATTTACTCGACCCTAATTACATAATTTATTTTTATAAAATCTGTTACCTAAGTGTTGAAATAAAGTAATATTAATAGAATCATAATTCTGACTTTGGTTGTCTTTTTAAAAGTTAATAGATATTTTAAAAAGAGACTATTAAGTATATATATATCTTCCAATATAACAAAATAGTGAAACGGTGAGTTATGAATGGGATAGCGACCGCGGCCCGGGTGCAGCCCCTCGCAGCATCGATCGGGTCCGCGCCCGGATGCGTGACCTTGGACTTGCCTGCTAACTGTTGCTTGCTTTACTTTCAAATATATTTATATACGGTTCTTTGAGACATTTTTTTATGAAATACAATCTTTTTTATTTAAAGTTTCATTTTATTTAATTTATGAATTTTTTTATAAATTCCTTTTTAAAAAGGATAATCTTATATTAAATTTTTAAAGATAAAAATGCAATGAAAAAATTCCTGGTGGCGGGACTCGAACCCACGAACCTCGCTATCGCGGCAAGGCGCTCAACCGCTGAGCCAACCAGGTCCCAGTCAGCCATCACGAATTTTGTCATTGCTTGTTATCTACTTATATATGTGATGGCTGACTGGGACCTGGTTGGCTCAGCGGTTGAGCGCCTTGCCGCGATAGCGAGGTTCGTGGGTTCGAGTCCCGCCACCAGGAATTTTTTCATTGCATTTTTATCTTTAAAAATTTAATATTTTATTTAATTAGATATACTCGAAATACTCGAATACCTATACATAGGTGATTAGGAATATTACCAAGGTTTTCTATTTTCATTGGAGCACGCGCTGTCACTTGTATAAACCTGCATAGTGGGAGCGATCAATGTTGTCAAACAATGTATTGATCAATACCTACGTCAGTCAAGTCACATGCCGAGCTCCAATAAAATACAATCTCCACTTCTCTGATTGTATCTACATGTGAAACATCAAACAGTCCCGGGTGGCTGGGGACGGGGGGCATCATCATCGATCGTCCCCGTCCCCGGATGCTCTCCCGTGTGCTGACGATTGAGACCGCTTTGCCTCCACTTGCAGGTTCGCGATCGTGACGGGACGGGAAATACGAACTGTCTTTCTGGAATATCGTTTCCAATTTCATACCTGGCAGCTCAGTTTCAGTAAAAAATATTGTTATATTGACGTTTTAATAGCATACTATGACGAGCGTGGATTGAAAATAGGTTTATTTAAGAAAACAAATTAAATTCATACAAAAACGACTTTTTTTAAAGCATTTATTTCTTTGCATGTCCTCCAACTGTTTTCCAAAGCTTCTATACCTAAAAAAGATTCATCAAGGTCTTTCCAAAATAATAGTTCACTGTGGCTTTAACATGCATACCTACTTACAACTTGAATTTAAAAGGCACTATAGTTTTTAGCTCACAACACTCACAAGTTCTAATTCCGGTGTGTACCTGTATGGCAACACCACTTTAGTGCTTCGAAGAGCACGGTATGCAGTAGCTCCCAATTTCACTAAGTATACGAATTTGTGTAACTATTTAGTAGGGTTATTGAGTCTATTCAAAAAACCGCAACGATCGAGCTGGCCATTTTTTGGTGTCGACTCATAATATCATTGGCTACGACTAGATGTGAATAAAACCCCACCGCCTGGGTAGACTCGGTACCCGAAGACTGACTCTGCGGCCTCAGGCGTTGTAAGGTACCCGTGATGGTACGGAAACAAATGAAAATCCGACGGCGCTAAATAAATTTAAATAATATAATAAAGCCGGTGAGCGATTAAAAATTTCAGCCACAGACTCTAAAAACCTTAAACGCAAGCGGTGTCCTGATGGAACAACACATTCATAATTTACCTCTTCCTACAAATACTTAATAAATAGTAAGTATATGCCAAATTTCGTGTTTTGCCGTCGCAAGGTAGTGAATATAACATCTCACAAAACAGTCGCCATCACCAAATTTTATAGCCAATACCATACGGACATTTATATCAGTTAGCCTGTCTGTCTGTCTAGACCAGAGATACATATTTCAAATAATATATAAAAAATGTGATGTTAGAACGATATCATAGACATAAAGACATGCAGTCTAAATTATGTGTACCCACTTAAAAACAGTACCAAATTGAAGTCTAAATAAGGTCTTTACATTGGACTTTTACAAGCTTGTAAAAGTCCAATGTAAAAAGAGTCCATTTTAAAAAGAGATCATTAAACGTTATAGAAGAAAAGTCTTATACTTACCTATTCATTATTTGAAGTACCTATAATAACAAAAATAAACGAACAGTTTGCGGAAAATGTAAGGACTGAAGCGTTTTCACAAATAAGTAAAAAATTAAGCGACTAACTTCGTTTTACGGAAATAGCTACTTTATACAATTAATAATTAAGTTTAATTTCCTTTCCATCCTTCTGCGAGGTCGGCATAACAAGTTCTTAAGTGCTACAAGGGCTACACCCAACTTACGTTAGTTATCTGGAATCGATACCCACTGCAAAAATATATAGTGGTTTCTTATAGAGTGCCCATCACGCGCCGCTTAAAAACATTACACATTTTGGGAGTCTTCCGAAATTAATTATTTTCTGGATAATTTTTCAATCAAGCTCTTGAGAAGCTTTATTTTACGCTAAGTTTTACGTAGCAAGTGTGGTAAGTCATTAAAAAAAGCGACTTATTCGATTTGATTGTCAATTTTTTTCTTGGTACCTCTTAGTACCGAGTATGAGAGTATGGTTTTAGTACCGAGTAGACACTTAACTATTGCAAATTTTTACATTCGACATATCGGCTTGGACTAACAAGCGGACTTTGTAAGGATTCTAATTTCCATTAGGAACGTACGGGACACTAAAAAAATTCAATTCAATTTCTTATTTTATGGCCTCTGGCTCTTCGCGAATTTCGCTAGTGTAGTATAGTCGTGAAAAAGGCACTAACACTAAGGAGCAGAAAAATAATTATAGATACTTTAGCTTATTAGTCTTTAAGGTTGGAATAACATTGTTAATCATATTAGGGAGAACAAAATATACAGATGTTACTTAAGGTACGGGTTAGGAGGAGCAATGCAGTATAAATTAGTCAAGACATCACAAGGGCCAAAACTTGGGAAACATACACAGTACTAAAAACATGTTTTTAGCAAAAAAATCTGATTATGTATTCTAAGACCGTTTGACCGTTCTATGGGCTTCGAAATCTTTTAAGAAAACATAATTGTTTTCTGTCCCTCGCCTGTTCCTCAATAACATTAATAGGCCTTACTTAATTATAGGAATACTAAAATAACGATCTTATCAAATGTATTTCCTTTGTTTACGATAATGGAAACATGTGATTAACCTTTTCATGTCGGCATTAAGCAATGCTGTAAATAGATAGACTATTTTAGGTTTGGGAAAGTTTCACAATCTATTGATTCTTTAAGGGTGAGAAAAACTAAATAGAAAGCATCTTCTTTTTAAATTTTGTCATTTTGTAATTTTTTAAATTAATTTTGTCCAGAACAAGTCTCCCAGTGGGCCAGTTCAGTCGCGGCGATTTCTCTCTGTGGTCAGTGTTGAAGAACTGTGTGGGCAAAGAGCTGAGCAAGATCACGATGCCGGTGGTATTCAATGAGCCCCTGTCTTTCCTTCAGAGGATGCTTGAATATTTAGAGTACGCACATCTGTTGCGTATGGCGTCAGAACAGACAGATCCAGTCGCTAGGATGGAATATATTGCCGGTAAATATCTACTGTTTTATGTGTGAACCAGGCTGAATATTCCAAATACTGTCGTCATTAAAGGATTTGTACTTATTGTATGTTCTGATTCTAGCTTTTGCAGTGAGCGCGCTGGCTTCCAACTGGGAACGTCTAGGAAAACCTTTTAATCCTCTCCTGGGAGAAACCTTTGAGCTGCAGAGACCAGAGTTCCGCGCTGTGTGTGAACAGGTTAGTTCACTTATCTTATATACAAGATTAGGAAATTAGGCATCTTTGATAAATGAGCCAGCGAGACCAGTGCGTAATATTTATTTATTATCTTATGGTTTGTGTGGCTAAATGAATCTACTCGTGAATATTATTTATTTTCAGGTGTCCCATCACCCTCCAGTATCGGCTTTCCATGCTGACAGCCCTCACTTCGTATTCCACGGCTCCGTGTACCCTAAACTAAAGTTTTGTGGGAAAAGTTTGGAGATCCAACCCAAAGGACACGTTACTGTTGAGTTACCCAGGTATGTGAAATCGACACTGAATGTACACATGGCTATTAGTAGTTAATATAATATTTCTTTTTAGATGGGGAGAAGCGTACACGTGGACCAATGTGAACTGTTGCGTCCACAACGTAATAGTGGGCAAGCTTTGGATAGAGCAGTATGGAGCCATGGAGGTGACCTGCCATGGAGGTGCAGACCTCAAGGCTAACCTGGTGTTCAAGCCAGCGGGGTTCAACAATCGGGACCTGCATCGAGTAGACGGGTTCATCCAGGATTCTAGGTGAGTAAACTATAGAGCATGTCATAGGGATTACCTGTGACGGAGCGCAGACTTCAGGGCAAACCCGCTGTTTAATAATCGGGATCTCATCGGGTCGATGGAATATCGGATATAATTGATGTGTGAAAAACAAAATTAAATATTGCCACTGTTGTTAATTTTCAATAGTGTAAGTTTTGTTGATATTAACAGAACTTGGAGTGTAGAGAATTAGATATTAATTATTCGAACTTATTATTGTCACATACCTTCATTTTATTTAGCACAGAGTTCTTGATTGTATCCATTTACGCGTAAGTAAATATGGCTATCAGAAAACTGGAGAAGCTAATTATATTAATTTTATGTTACTGCAGCAAAAAGCGTATCCGGTATCTGTACGGCAAGTGGACGGAGTTCATCAAGTGTTGTCCCGCGGCGTCCTACGAGCAGTGGGCCAAGGAGCGCGGCATAGAGCTCGACAAGTCCAGCGCGCACACGCCCAAGAAAGTGCTCGCCAAGCTCAACAGTATCAAAGTGGGGGCCTTCAGGTCAATGTCTATACAGGAGGTAATCATTGATTAAATATGTACCTATGTATGTGAATGTATATGATATGTTTTTTTAATTATAAGTGCATACCTAGTATGTAACTCTGTATTTATCTCTTGGAAAACAGATCTAAAAAGATCTTCAATGGGGACATCCGAAAAGTTGCTTTAAAATGGGAGGAAGGTCTCTATAACTTCGATAGGCCGACCGACGGTCTCGTTACCACCGTACACATACAGATACAAAAACCGTCAAGTTTCGGTTTTAGTCTGTGGGTCACTGGTTTTCAGGAGTTTACTCCATCGATTTCTTGTCGGGTGGTAGTCTTCTTTCAGGTTGCGGTTACGAAATTACGGATTGAATTGACGATAAGGCAGCGAGTAAATTAAAATATTCTCGTAATGCAATTTGTCTCCACCCATTTCGTAATCGCAGCTGGCATAGTGGGAGCGATCAATTTTTGTTTAAGAAAAATTATTGATCGACCCCATTCATGGACTTTGTAGGTCTGATCACCACCAGGTAGATGCAAAGTCACATGCCGTGCTCCAATAAAAATAATAAAAATATGAAGAAATCAACATAATTGATGCTATAATATAAATTGTTTTACAAAATATTATTTAATTCTGTATATTTTTATAGCCCGACGAACCTGAGACTTCTGACGACGTGCCGAAGGCAGACGAGCCATACAATATGGACGTCCCAGACTCCGTGACCTTGTGGGAGGCCAGCCCGCGGCCTGCCAACAGCGCCGAGGTAATAATAATGTTATTATGGGCGATCCTGAAAGAATTATATTGTGAGTACACTCTGCACTAAACACTACGCCCCTTAGGAAAGAGCCGACATTATGAGGGACCATCTTAGGGTGCAATATTATTTATCTTTACCCCGGTATCGAATCAGTATTCAATGGCCAAATATTGGGTACCAGTACGTAAAATCTTAAACAACTAAAAGCGCTGCTCTTTCGGCGCACTGAAACACATCTACATACGAGATCTTTATTTCCACCGAATGTATGACATCCCAACCTGTATGAATGTATGACGTCCACCTCGGCAGAAGGATATAATCCTGGGTTCAATCGCTGGTAACAGTCCTACCTTTTCTCACACAAAAGTTCCAAGCTGCCAAGCAGCTGATGCAAAGGTCAACCTCTCTTTGTGGCCCGATAGATCAATATCTGTAAATGTTAGAAGGGCGTCTACTGGTTACTTCATTAAATGAATGGGATGCATCATCATCAATTCGTTGTGTTTGCATGCAATCATCTCAATGGTTTAACCGGCTATACCGCTTCGGAGAAGGTGTCGTATCATTCATGGACAACACAAACCAAAACTAAGTGAAACAACCATTCTATTCTAGTTCTACCAGTTCACGGAGTTTGCCCTGTCCCTCAACGAAATCGAGCGCGACATGAAGGGCCAGCTGTGCCCGACGGACAGCCGTCTGCGACCGGACGTACGGTGTCTGGAGACTGGAGACATCGACGGCGCGGCGGCCGAGAAGACCCGGCTGGAGGAGAAGCAGAGGGCGACCAGGAAGGCCGTCAAGAAGTCTGGAGACGGATGGATTGCCAGGTATGTAATATACTCGGGGGCTCAAGCACCCATGAGAAATATACATTGGGTGCCGAGCACCCTGGAGAATAGACATCAAGAAACAAATCAGTAATCGCCTTTTAGGGATGGCGTTTTTTCATTACCCGACGACCCGTTTAGCGCAGTGGTTTAGAGCGTTGAGACGAAGGGTGATTCCCGCACCAACACAAATGTTTATTGATGAAACATATATTTGTGTTGGTGTGTTTGTGGTACCTTCATTCGTATCGTAGTTTCATTTTTATATAATGATTTCATTATATATTTTTATCAAACATAATTAGTAATTAAGTACACAGTATGTAAGTAGGACATTTATTTGTCGGTCGATCAGTGAACATATCTCTTCTCACACTTCACCACTTTTTCAAGTCATCAAATGAGCACCCATGAGGTTTTCTAAAAGCCGGCGCCCATGTTTACCTACTTAACTTCTTCTCAAATAAGCCCATTTATTCTCTAAATTTTAATTTAAGGTGTTTTCATAATGTTCATTAACGGTAAGTCAATCCAATGTGAAATATTGCAGGTGGTTCAGTCAAGGCACCAACCCGTTCACCAAGGAGGAGGACTGGCTCTACAACGGCGGCTACTGGGACAGGAACTACCAGCACCTTAAGGACATCGACATATTCTAGATTGTTTGATCCACATAGGTATTACCTAAAAACGTTGACACATCTTAAATAGGTACCTGTGCAGGTACCTTAAAAGTGGTTGAAACAAAAAAAAGTTCACATATTGTAGATTGGTAGTAGCTTTTAAGTTTTCAACCGCGCGCTGTAGCTCACTTCGCCGAGTGAGGGCGAGCGTTGCGTCAAGTTACCCGAACTGTTTCGGACGATTTTCACATTCTTGTAACTGTCCAGACACTCCAGTTTTATTTTCTTTACATATAACGATGTGGTGAATTTATTAGTTCCTTATATTAAAGGAAAAAATACTTATCAGTGTGTATGGTACAAAATTTTCCTAACCATAGGTATAGTTTGAGATATTACCTCGTATATATTAAATACGTAGATCTATTATCATGCATGCAAGTGTGGGTAATATTTTTTGGAGCACGACATGTCACTCTCTACCTGATGGTAAGCAGTCCTACGAAGTCCTTCAATGGGTAGAATATATAATTTATGGTGTTGTTATTACGGTTTTGGGTTTGCATTTATATGCTGATATTTTGTGAATAAATATAGAGAATATTTATCGGTATTATAATTGTAGACATGTGTAGTAGACAGTTTGATAATGTGCGCAATAAATACTTATATAAATATATTTATTATAATGTAGATGAAAAATAATTAAATATTTATATATTAATATTTAGGTATCTAGCAAATTTAGTTATGTTATATTAGCTATATTTTGTAAATAACATTTATTTGTTTATAGCTACGTTAGGTTTTGGTGCCAAATATTTAATGTCGATTTTATGTAGAATTCCGTACCTACTCTACAGTACGCGTTTTGTCTGTCTGTCCATCTCTCTGCAACCACATGATCTAGATTATTTTAACTTCGAAAAGAGTGTGTAGGTTGCTAATCTGTCTAAGTACGTTGATAAAAATACCACTTTAATTTTTATTCATTAACATTTCAGTTATAGATATGAATTAATTTTATTATTTTGTTATTAAATCGTGTGTTATTAATAAATAAAGCATACTAGGTAATACCTAACTATGTAGAGAATTAAACATTTTTTAGTAAAACCAATATTTGATTTATTTATGAGTTTTGATTTGTTTATGTGTTTAAAAGCGGCCCCAGCCTAGTGGTTAAGTCACTGCGCAACTTAACAAAGGTTAAGCAGATGACAACAAAGCCGGCCTAGGATGGGTGACCGCTTTATACAACGAGGCTATTTCATCATAAACACCGCAACAAGCTCGCCACTTGTTAGATGTTGCCTCCGAATACCATCGGCGAAATGAGGATGGGTTAATCCCTCCGCTGGGACCCTGAGGCCGTTTAAACGGTTCTCGGGAGCCAAATAGGCACCCGTGATGGTTTTTTTTAATTTTTTTTTATGAGTGTTCCAGTAAATATTTTAGTAAATATTTTCGTTATTAGAATAATTTAAAAGTATTATATCATTTGTTATCTAATCTTTTGCATGATGTGAATTGAAAAGAAAAGTAGAGAAATATATTGTTATTATATGGGATATTGCGGCTTTAATGTACTTAAATATGATAACATTTGTATATTTGCGTATATACGAGTATATCTATTACTGTATGCAATTATGTATTTTACATTATTCTGTTATCTCCGTGCACCCTATATTACAATTTTCACCATCCGGGCCTCCTAAAGGGTAATGGTTAGCTGGTAGATAATTCCTAAGGGATTAAGCTCGCCTTTGTATACATTATTTAGTGCAATAAATAATTAATAGAATCAGAATGCTGCATGCAGCATGCAGCATGTGACAGAATGCAGCATGCAGCATGTGACAAATTAAGCAATTGTAATTCTATTATGATGCGTATAGTTATCTTAACTAAATAATTGAGGTTCTAAAATATCCTACGTATCTATTATTAATAAAGATTAATAGTAAAAAATTATAATATACAACATTTATAAATAATATGTAAATTAATATACAATTAATAAAGAAATATATAAAGAAAACGAAGTAAATAAACCAATATTAGTACAAACTTATTTGCATGAAAAGGATAATATTGTAATTTATTTATATACCTACTTACTTAACTAAACTGATAAATTAACTTTTATATAAATGTTTTATATAATATATTTAAATCACGTCAATTATTGTTTAAATATAAATGTACTTAGTATATACAGATGTGTCGTATCAGTATATTTTAGGTATAGCGGGGTCGGTGTACAACTATATGCTAACAAACATTAAACCTGCTTGCTCAAAACAATCTTTTATAAATTAAAACGTGTAGGTATTTATTGCTTGTCCTAGGAGGAAACAAATCATAAGATCTTTCGGGAAAAAGAAAGAGACAGAATTGTGCTTTGACCGCACGTTGTCAAAGCACAACGCTGTTATTGCGCAATTATACCCTCTTATTCATTAAAACTTTATTCGCGTTTTTAGTTAAAATTGTGTTTTTCTCTTTTCTGCCAAAGATTCATTATATTGGCTAGAAAGGGAAGAAACACCGTTTTAACTTAAACGCACAATCGAAGTTGTAATGAACAAGAGGTCAACCCTCCGGTCGGTTCGTCTAATAAGTCTCTTTGTTATTCATAATGACGGTACTAATCTTCACCTAAATTTAGAAATGAATAATACAAATAATATAATGAATATTACAAATTAATAATTTGACTTAATAGGCTGGAAATTCAACCCTTCCTTAAAATTTAAGTTGATTTAAAAATAATCACTAACATTGAAATAGCCTTAAATTTAAGTGTGAATTGAATTACCTGCTCTAAGTAACTCTATACCCATTTAAATGGGATAGCTTGAGTAAATAAACTTCATCAGTGGTACCATATCTATATACCTATTAATTAGCCTTAATTTTAAATAAGTCACTTGCTTGATACGTTTAATTATAGGCATAAGGTTATATAGAAAGAAAACAATGTTCTTTATATTGTAGATGAAATAAATATCTATATTTAAAAAATGTGAATTGTGTAGGTATGTAGAAGTGTTTGTAGTGATGCGCCCGCGCCGCTACGTTCGTTATACCTACAAAGTATCATAAAATAAACTTAGGTTAGGTACTAATCGCTTATTTCTAAGACTGGACAATATATACTTACGTATCTTCTACACAGTATCACAACGTGCACCCTATACTTCTTGCTACAAAAAATATAAAAGGCACATATATTTAATTAAAGACTCGACCACTTTAGGATTACTACCAAGAACTTGATTACTTATATAAATATATACATTTTTAAAAGAAAATAAAAGCACGATAAAAATACTTGATATCAACACAGTTTGGTTTTTGTCGCATTTGAAAGATATTTATAGCGAAATATGTAATAAAGTAGCATCTGAGCTTCTGAAAATAAACAAAATAAATATATTATTTACCTATAGGTGTTTATGCAACTCCTTGGTAGGCTGTTTTATATTTAATAATAATTGTTGTATATTTTGTGCCATAAAATAATTTGCTTTTTTGAGATGCCAATATTCTACTTACTACTTAATATTATTTTTATTGATCGTTTCGTTAAACCAGGGCTAGCTGTATATACATACCTCTATGTTATACCTGTATTTTATCCACATTTATGACCAGGTTCAGACTAATCCTGGTTTAGCGAAACATTTTTGACTAGAGCAGCCTGTGGGAGATTTTGATGACCTTAGAAGCTACTTGTATAAGTCCATAGGACCAATATCTGTGTAGCTATTAAATATATACTTATTGTTATTTAATAGAATAGAAGAGAAGTAGGTATATTGCTGTAAATGAATGTGTAATGAAAATAAATGATAATTATGATGGAAACAGGTTGTATTCTTTAAATAATAATAATAATAATATGTAGGACATATTACACATATTGCTCTGGTCACAAACTAAGTTCTGGGCTTGTACTATGTGTACCAAAAGCAACGATATTATACATATTATATTTTATAAACACCCAGACCATGATAAACTGTACAGAAAAAAACGTACTATTATTTTTTAATGGGTGGGAATCGAACCCACGACCTCCGGATAAATATTTACTACCATTTATTTAAATATATATTACTCAGAAATAAAAATTAATTATGCTATGCAATAGGTATGCTAAATCCTTGTGACTTATACTACATTTTTTCTTATATTTTGTTTATCTGTTTATAGGTAAAAATGAAATTAGTAAATTAATTTATGAACAATTTTTTTTGAAGGGACACAATAGGTATGTTGTTTATCTTTTAAACCTAGAATTTCATTTATATTTTTGAGTGTAGGGTAGGTACCACTATAGTGCCTCGGAGAGCACGTTAAGCTGTCGGTCCCGGTTTCACTATACCAACTTGTGAAACTGTTTATAGATGGGTTATTGAGTCTATTCAAAACATCGCGACGAGCTAGCCACTTGTTCGGCGTACACTCACACCATCGGCTACGACGAGGTGAGATTAAAACACCTCCGCTGGGGCCGTCTAGGCGGTCTCGGGCGCCGTAAGGCACCCGTGATGATATGTGTAGGGTAGGTACCTAATATATTTAAAAATAAAAGAACTTGTCAAATAAAGTTTTTATTAATTATTAACTAATATTTACTTAATTAAATCACATGATTAAAAACATAACAAAATAAAATCATAAAGATAATTGGAATTTTCTTTGGATTCTTATCTACATGAATAACTGTTCACCAACAACAACTTGTTGGTGTGACCAATCAATAATCATGTAACAGTTTCGAATAAGACGCAATGGCACTTAACTAGATTTATACAAGTCATACAATATCTTGAGAAAATAACATAAAAAAAACTTGTAATTACTCCCTATACCTATACTTACCTTCCTACACATTGATTGGACTCCCGGATAGGGTTGGAGTCTCAAATGCCTTTCAGGACTGAAACTTTGAATTAAAATCAGTGGCGTTGCTAGGTAACCAAGGGCCCTGGGGCAAATCAAAAAATGGGGCCCCACGGCAATCTAAACTGGTTAGGTTTTATCAAATTGATAACACTGCCAACCCACAGAAAGAATTTAGGGGAATTCCCTAGGTATAACTTTCGAATTTCTCTCAGCTGAGTTGCCATGATTAAAGTCGGGCTGCAACCTACCATATTTATTTTGAAAATGGGAGATTTTTTGGTAAGGATTCGAAGGGTTCCCCTGAGCTTGAGGGCACCAGGGCACTGCCCCGCCTAGCCCCTAGGTAGCTACGCCTCTGATTAAAATATTGATTCACGTCGTTCACTTATTGCCTTCGAAATTATCATTTCTGTCAGTTAGGTACGATATCGCTTATGTTCATGGTTATTTTTAAACGTCAATTATTTACGACATAAAAAGGCATCAGATATTTTTCCAAGTACTACTTACCTAATGCATATAACATCGCATTAATATTGAATATTGGTGGATTCATGCCCTACTTGGGTTTTATGCAATCTTTCTTTCCCCGTGCACACCCTTTTTTTTTGCGCAGGTCTTTCGCTAAACTTACCTGTTTGCTATTTGTTCTAATATCTACCAAATATATTTTTTCCTGTATATTACTCTTATATATAATAAATCGATAATTCGATAGGTACCCACTATAATAACCCCTAGTATTATTATCAGGAAATAGTTTTGATCACATCTATCTACGCATTAACGCATTGATATTAGTTTTTGTATACAAACCCTATGGATAAGGTAAAAAAACAATCAAACGTAACTACGTAGTCTCATAGTTAACCTTAAATTATAACTTAGTATATACATAACTAATACCTAAGTATAAAAAAATGTACTTGTTATATTGTAAATGTTAAATTAGTCTGCTTCCACTCCAGAGTCCAGAAAGTCTTTGAGATGTATGGGCACCGTGAAAGGCATCGCTCGACACACCTGTAAACATACAACATGAGTCGTAGGTGAGAAAACTTTCTCGCCTTTAAATACAACATACATACAGTCGATCTACACCTACAGGGCGAGGTTGCTCTATATAAGTAGCTATCAGCGCAAAGGGTAATGATTATTAATATTATATTTTATAAAGAAATACAAAAGGCTTTATAAAAGTAGAAAGTGTGTGTATATGTGTTTTTTTTCCAATTTTGCAAACATTTGAGTGTTTATGTGGTTCATTGGATAAGTATTGATGTGCCCTTTGTGGCTTAGGGGTTCCTGGCTTTCAAACTAGAATTCTCTGTACAATGCTATGGGTAGCCCATTCTCCAACTAAGGTATATATGTGAGTAATAGCTCAGTGTGCTAGTGTAGTAGAAAGATAAAAGTGTAAAATAGTATGTGTCATATGTACGTGTGATAATAATATAAGTAGATAGTGTCTTCAAAGTCAAGTCAAAAATATTTATTTTATGTAATACTTTACAGGTATTCATGAAAAGTCACCAAAAAATTAAAATGTATATATAAGGTCTAATCCCCGTATTCTAAGACGTATCCTTAACTCCACTTTACACTCAAGGAACGTCTGTCTCTTTCCACCAAATGCCAACAATAAAAAGCAAGTTGAGACAGACGCTCCTTGAGTGTTGAGTGGAGTTAAGGAAACGTCTTAGAATATGGGTGTTAGTGTGCACTTGGCCAGGTCACCATTCCTCCCACAGACAAATGTTGAAAATATAATAAAAAATAAACAGATAGTGAACTATTAAACTATTGTCCTTGCGGGAGAAGAAAAAAACTACCCAACCGAACACACGCTACACAACCAACCAGTTTAAGACTAGGTGGTCTTTGCTTAAATAGGAAATTAAATAAATAAATTAGTAATATTATATATTAGAATAATGTCATCCAGGCACGTCATAATTGTCAGTAGTTCCAACATTTAGGTAATAGAAGAACTTTATATTAATAACTAGCACCTTATGTAGCTCTATTTGTGTTCTATGCATACTGTACCTTAGCGACGTAGTACAAGGAGCTGGGTATGGTGATCTCGGTGTAGTTTCTCCTCACGGCATCCAGGATATGGTCTGCGGCTTCCCCGGGAGGCACCATCTTCATGAGGCTCGGGAACTTGATGCGGGGGTTCTTGCATAGGCCGGTGTCTACCATATACGGGTAGATTACTGTGAAATTTATCTGATAACATAGTTTTGTATCAGTTCAAGAACGATGACATGTAGATATATAGGTAGGTACAGATTTTCACCGTAAGAGGTCCTCTGCCTGCCATAGTTCCAACTAGGGCTTGAGCTCCGGAATTCCGGTTTTAATAAAATTCCGGAATTCCGACATATTTCAGTATCGTTTGTAATACCGGAATTGGTGAAACAAAACCGGTATTTCGATATTGAAAAAATATATAATTTTGTCACGGTTTGAGACGTAGCGCGTCGTTTCAACAGCTTGAACGCTCTTGAAATTTCACTACCAACCAAATTTCTAGGATTTCATGGATCAGGGGTCTTACCGGGAAGCTCATCGACACATCCATCGACGTGTCGATCGATAGAAATCGAAACTCAAATGTATGGAATTTGATATTTCTCATTGATCGAGTACTTATACATTTTCCTATACATTTTTATCAATCGACGCGTCGATCGGTATGTCGATGTAGCTTCATGATGTAGAAAAATGGATATTCAAGCCCTAGTGCCAACATCACGGCATCGACATCTTACGGTGAACGGTCTATTGGTTATCTCTTATGTAATGTGTTGAACAATTTACACATTGAGGTCGTCACAGCAAATCTGCCAACTTACCCCGCTGAAGTCTCGTTTATCTTCGCGCAGTTCTTCATGGAAGGCCTCCATGAGTCCTCTGACGGCGGACTTGGAGGCGCAGTAGGGCACCAGGTTCTTGAGCCCCAGCAGACCTGCCATGGAGGACATGGCCACGATGTGACCGTGGTTGCGCTCCATCATGGCGGGGACAAAGGCTTGGAACATCTGGGGAATACCGTTATATCTATAGGATGGGGGCATTTATAATAATAACAGTGAAATAACGCTAAAATGCAACATTACAATTACATCATTGTTAGAATTAATTGGTACCTATTGATTACCTATTACTTATAGGTAAAACCCACGTAATAATGTACCATAGAATGTAATATATAATAAAATCCATGTAGGTACGTATAATAGTTTAAAACGCCATCTATTATTAAGTAGGATTATTATTTTCTAATACCAAACATTATTTACAATATTTATCAATAGATGGCGCTGTTAATTATTTTATATATTTTTTGTGATAATATGATATTACTTATTATATATTATTATAAATAAATCAGTGGCTTTAAAAGTAAAAATAAACAGTTCCACAGCGCCATCTAGTAGCATTTAATATGTCAAAAATATATGTTACCCAAATATGAGCGACGGTGTTGACATCGAACATAAGGCGGACTTCGCTCTCGGAGTGGTCGAACACAGACTTGCAGGGCATGATGCCGGCGTTGTTGACCAGGATGGTGACGTCGCCCACCTCGGCGCGGACTCTCTCCGCCATCGCCAGCACGGCGGAGCGATCCGTCACATCGCATCTGGTACGTCACCGACATAGGGATCAATTCATATCATCTGACATTGTCATTTCAACTTTGATATCCAATTGGTTTATTAGATTCAAGCCTCTGTATAGAGACAACAGTTAGATACTACCAATAAGTGTAATTACCGAGTGACCATGACATGTTTCGGTTTTAGTCTGTGGGTTCACCGATTTATAGGAGAATTCGAATTCGTGTCGATTTGATAGTCTCTTTTCTGGAAACGGGCAGCTTTGACGATAAAGCGGCGAATTCGTCTTCGCGCCGCGCACTTCGTAAAACTGCATTATTTGCCAGTAGGTATAAGTGATTGATTGCTCCAATGTTGTTAAACAACTATACAGGGTGACTTTGAAAGGATGTACTTTGGGCTAATATGAGGTTCTACTGATCAATACGAACAATTTTTCCCATGGAACCATGTACCGCAATTAAAAAAAAATATTGCCTTCTCCATACAAACTAGTAATGTTAAAATGACCAATTTGTATGGGGAAGCCAAATTTTTTTTTCATTTGCGACACATGGTTCCATGGGAAAAGTTGTTCGATTTGATCAGCAGAACCTCATATTAGCCCAAAGTACATCCATTCAAATTCACCCTGTATATTGATCGGCACTATTCAAAGACTTTTTAAGTCTGCTTACTTTCAGGTAGTTACAAAGAGCGCTGCAAAGTTGCACCTGATTGGCTGATATAAAAAAAATGTTTTGTGACATCCGCTCGCGACTTTATATCTTGTCTTGGCTTGGCCGTGCTACGGGTGCTGTAAGGAATTAATGCAGTGAATAAAATAGTATGGTAGATTCCTGAAAACAAGTAAATCTGAAACATGAGAGGATTTCAGCATATTAGGGACACCAAACGCAGAAGGTGCGCGGGCGATGCGACTGTCCCTCTTGTCTGTCGGTATAAACCTACATACCTACTACATAGGTACTTCATTTTGGTAAAATAGCAGTTTTATATATTTTAAGTTTGAGATGTGTGTTTGTGTGGTGTGGGTGTGTACATGTGATATGTATGAGGGTGTGTGTGCCTGTATGTATGAGTAAGAAAGAAATATCATTAAGGATGCCTTTATGGCGCCCGAGACCGCCTCCAGCGGAGAGGTTGTTATCCCACCTCATTGTAGTAAATGGTGAGTCTACCTAAACCAAACAAGGGGCTAGCTCGTCGCGATGTTTAGATTGACTCAATAAGCCATCTATAAATAGTTTCACAAGTTGATTTAGTGAAACTGGGACAGACAGCTTAAGTGCTCACCGAGGCACTATACAGGTGATTTCGGCTAGCACTCACACAGCCACGCCACCGTCGGAAACAGATAATGCCCCTGAGGCTCTCTGTATTAGTCAGTCAAAAAAAAAACTATACAAGTTTAGTTTAGTTTCCTATTTTTTATTTATTTATTTAAAATCACACAACGAACATCAGTACACACCGGGTTTTGAACCGGGAACACTTCTTGCCATAAATATTGTAACAAACATATTTTTTTCTATTGCAAACCACATTTATTACTTTTACAGTATGTTAGTTTAATAAATAAATAAAACAATTTAAAATATAAAAAAAATCGATTTGGTCTCAATTGGCTGCTATCCATGGACTGCCCTTAAATGTATCAATAAAAACACGCACTCTTTCCATGGGAAAATTCTTCACTGCCAATCGTATGGATTGTTTTAGGGACTCCAAACTATCATGGCGTTTAGAGCAAGCCGTACTCTCTAAAACTGATCATAAATCATAATCCAGCAAAACGTTCGCTTCCAACCAAGACTGCGTGGACCGAGCTGTCCGGACCCGAGTCTTTCTGCAAAGACCATACTTGGTTATTGAACATGGTGTTATTAAGGGGCTTAACTACCTTCTCAAGAATGGTATATTGATACACTTGTGCGGATGTTTTGATATTTTTTACAAAAATATGGCTCAGTCACTCCTTCATAGCTATCACCTCACTAAACCAACACTGAAGTCGGATAATACCCACGTTGCGCTCTGTCGACTAATTGGGAAGCTTCCTTAGAGCTTTGAGCATAAATACGGTAATTTTGTTTGTTAAAATGTTCCTCAATTGTAAAACCTTTCTCATCCGTAAACATTTTTTTTCTGTGATCTCCCTTTGCGTACCGCTTCAGTAGTTGTTTCGATTTTACCACCCTATTCTTTTTTTAAATTATCAGTTAAGAAATGACCAGTGCGTCTCTTATAGGCTGCAAGTCCAAAGTCATCTTTTAAAATACGCGACATGGTCCTAGGTGCTATCTTCATCTACTGAGATAAAATCTTTTGCTTTCGGACAGGAATTATTTGAATTCTTTCCCTTACTGCTTTGACCACCTTTTTACAATACGTGGACGGCCAGGATCTTTTTCTGACACAGAGGTGTCTCATTGTACCTATTAATAGCCCGGTACACAAACATTTGACTAATTTCAGTGTATGGAGAGTTTTAAAAATTGCAATTGCACTCCATACCTACTTTGTGTAATGCAATCACAGCGATTCGGTTCTCTTTATCACCCCACACCATTTTAATACCGCAAAATATTGTACAATGTATTGGCGTCAAAAGAGAAAATACAATGAACAATCGTATGAAAATGACAGATTCCAAATTCAAATGCACCTAATATTTTTTTTATTTTTAATTGTAACAGTATTTATGGCCAGACTATATATATACTCGTATATAGGTATTGCTGCATTGCTGCAACTGTGTAAAAAATAATCGAATTGAATGAATTAAATTGAATATAAAATTAATATTGATCTCATTTATTTAACGTTGCATAATAAAAGTATATTATATAATTTTGGCGATAAAATATGTATAGCTATTTAAAATGTTGTTTATAAAATAATAATAATAATAGGTATTTAGGACAATTTACACATATTGCTCTGGTCACAAACTAAGCTCTAGGCTGTTACTATGTGTATCTGAAACAACGATGCCTAAGATATAACCGCCTTTGTACATAACTATTATTTACATTACGACAAAGTGTTTGTATATATAACATATTATATTTTTTTAATAGATAATAAAACGATATATAACATATTATATTTTTTAACTAGTTGATGTTTGCGCAGGCCTTGGTTTCAGCTATGTATTTGGCTTTGCAATGTAGTAGTATACGTATCCAGCGGATTTCCTCTCCTTTGAAGGTCATTGCAGTGGTGGCGCGTGTGCCGGGTTCTGGTCTGCACCCTAAGGGCCTGGTTGAGCAGGAGGATGGCTGACACATACGTTACGTCCGTGATCGGGTGCTGCTGTGGGGGCCTTGGATCTCCGCTGGGCATGCATCGTTTAATTGTATAACAATTAAACGATGCATGCCCCAATAAGCGGAGATCCCGAAAAATCTTCTGCTGGCATCGAAGAAATGTTGTGTTCTGTAATTCTGTATTTCTTTTAATATTGTAAGATATGCTGCCATGGGGTGTTCTATGCGTGCTCTTCAGTAGGATGAGAGTATATACCACATGCTATAAGCATAGGTGTAAGTCGATAACCATGCTCCTCTGATGATACGGTACATGTGGAACACCAGGGTTTTTTACTTGCTGGTACCTTTTTCTCCAGAGTGTCTCTGAGGCGATCGACTTGCGATCAGTGTTTGCGCCCTAAAAGATGTAGGTACCTATATTTTGATTACTTTAATATATGTATATTTGGGGCGTAGCTATGGTCTGTTGGGTTGGTCGCCTTGGTGGCACTTTTGCAGGGCAGTCAATGATTGACAGGTCAATGGAACCAGCTAACACACATGGACCTTATATGTATTTACTTTTTTTTTTTACTTTTCATAAATGCCTGTAAAGGTTTACATGAAATAATTATTTTTGACTTTGACTTTATAAACACCGAGACCATGAAAAACTACAGAAAAACGTACCAATATGTTTTTGCTATGTGGGAATCGAACCCACGACCTCCCGATACAACGCCAGAGGCGCAACCAACTTTTAACTTACGATTGAGATCCGTAACTTAATCTAAATGTATTTGTTGGTGAAATTTTAAGCATATAGGCGTTTATAAGATAATATTTATTTATCAGACATCTAAAAAAACTTTTATTTTAAAAATAGGTTCTATAAGTGATACCTACTATAGTAAAAGAAAAACACCCAGTAGGTATGTTGCATGTGCAGTATTTTCATAAAGTATTTAAAAGTGGCACTTACTCGTATCGATGTGCCTTAGCATTGTTAGCCTTGAGCAGGTCCAGCGTGGCCTGGTTGCCGGCGGGGTTGATGTCCACGCAGACCAGCTCCGCGCCCAGCCCCGCGAACCTCAGCGCCATCTCCCGCCCCATCCCGTGCCCGGCGCCCGTTATCTGCCGGGGACCAAACACCATTGACACTATATAACGTGCCTTCCACTTAACACTTTTTCTTTGTCAACACTAGAGGGCGCCAAAAGCTGCAGGCGTGGTCTGTCATTTAATCTCTCTACCAAAATTGTTAGATCTGACATGAAATAAATCGTTGGCGGGTTTAGAAAAACCTTTTATGTATTTCTTAGATCTAGGTATATGTAACTATCCACTAATTTATTTAAACGTCTCGTCGCTAACAATTGGGGATTTTAAATGTAAGCAAACAACAAAATATAAAGCTTGTAGTTGGGGAATGTAATACAAATTTTAAAAAATCGTATACACATTCAAAATCCACAAAAGCTTGCGAATTCATTTGAGGGTAAGCATTAACAACACAACTGAGTGGGTAGAGCAACTGCTTGGGGTCTAGCTCGATGACCGTTCCGATAAACAAATAAAACACAATCCTTTGTACAACACAAAGGAGCCCTGACTAAGTCCTTGGTCTCTCCAATTATTATCTGCGGTCAACTTCATATTGTCAACAAAAGCATTGGCCACAGTTCACTCACCGACCGCCGCGCGCGCAGGCCACCGGTTAGGTACTTACACAGTTCCTGTTTGTCAAATCATAATATTATTCAAGTATACATTAATGTCATTGTTATCAATAACTTTGTCAAACTTATACCTAATTATTTTTTGATAAATTGTATTTACCGAGTTTTTATCAATTAATAGCAACCTAGCAACAGAGACCTACTATATCCAGAAAGGATCGGATACTGAATATGTTATCTGTAGCGATCCATCTTGAATGTATTTTTTTTTAAAGATTTTTAATTGGAAATAAGATGACTACAATAAAATCTCTTCAGCCCGACATGTGACATTGGCCAAAGTCCATGAATGCGGTCGACCAATACATGATGACTTATATCAGACAGAGGTACAGAACAGACTGCAATGAAGCCGACATGTAGTTAGCTCTAGCCGAGGTCGCCTTAGACGAAGTCGGACCTTACGGACACACAAGAAGTTGTGGCTCGTTGGGAATATAAAGAAACTAAAGGTCCTATAACTAAATTTTAACCTAAAGCTATACCCAAGTGTTGTAATTTTGGAGACATTAGTCACTCGCTGCCATTAAAAAATGCCTTTCCAGATTTAAATACCGTCCATCCAATCCACTCACTACCTTTATCACATTTTCACATACGTACATCGTCTCTTTTGACTAGTTGCTTTATATAAATAAATCGCCCCCTAAGTAAAGACTAGAATAACTTTCCCCAGGGTATGGACCAGGTAGAAGAAGAAGACAGTTCGTACCAATACGATTTCTCCAGCGACACTCTTAGGTTCTGGAGGTACAAAGAACTCGTAGATGCTGTAGAAGTAAGAGCAGGTCATCTTGGTGAGCAACACCAGCACCTCCAGGGTCGTGATGAGGATCTCGTAAACCTTCCCGCTAATGCCGCGCTCGTCGGTCCTGGAAGTTGTCATCAATATTTATAACAACAATTTAGAGAGAGGCCAAAATTAAATTCTAATTGGCAATAAAACCCTGTCACATTAAATGCGACCTGTTAAGAGAATTCACCAGTAAGTGCTAAGTATAGATACTTATTAATTGTGTTCTCTATATGTTGCACCAAATGAAGCTTACAATAAAATCTCTTCAGCCCGACATGTGACATTGGCCAAAGTCCATGAATGCGGTCGACCAATACATTGTTGTTTAACAACATTGATTGCTTCCACTTTGGCGACGAATTGCATTACGAGTCGAGTGATAGAGAGTACTTATTTGAATTAAAAAAGAGAGAAAATGTATTAAAAAAAAAGTAAAAAAAGTTAAATCACTTATGGCGGATACCCCGTATAATCTACGGTAACGATTTGTTATTCCCATACAAACATGTTAAGTGGTAACTTGGTCTGTAATTTAGCTAAACGTGAATAACGAACCGTTACCGGAGATCATAAATTGCATTTTAGTGAATTTGCGCCTTAGTAGGTATTGTGGCACTTTTGTCATACAAATTATCCAACACTTATCACAATTAGCGTTCTACTTTTGATATCAAATGGGTATCAAGCTAATGACTAACAGGAAACATACAACATGGCGGGTATAGGGGCGAGTAAGTTAACATTTTCTTTGCCGATTTATAAATGTCTATAAAAGTTTAAGTGAAATAAATACTTTGTGTTTATTTCACTTTAACTTATGTGTTAAATGTACATATTAGTGTCTTCAGTTGATAATGACAATAAGTAGGTATTGTGGCGCAGGTTAGGTGGGGACTAACAAAAACAACACAATCACCTGCAGTAATTACCAAAATGTCACCACAACATTGTATGCTAAAATAGCATTTAACTTTAAATGGGATCAAAGTGCACGTTATTGTTATATAACTATGAACCTTACCCTTCTGTGATTACCTACTGTATTATCATTATTTAAACAATTATCTGAGAAAAATGACATCCGGAATGATTTACTTGTGTACTGCAGTTTGTATGTTTATAATTTATCTATAATATAAAGCCAGCTGCGAAAATATAATGTTGATTAGGATTTTTATTTATAGGTTTTAAATAATCTAGTGCCTAATTATTATTTATAAAGATATAGAAAACATATTTTTTAAATGATTAATAATAATATATAGCGTCTAGATAATTTATACTCTATATTATGGGGTATTAGCACAGAAGATATATACAAGTATATTAGTGGCTCTTTGGCTTATACAGACCGCACTAACCCTGTACCATACCTACTCGTAAAATGAATGTTATGGTGGTCGGGTTGTTGTGGAATTTATTTAAATAAAATAATAATAAAATCCATCGACCTCTGTCAATAAACAACTTATACCAAAGCTACAAATTCTCACACGATTTTTATACGAATCAATTTTATGTATTTTTAGTAAGTATTAGATTAATTTGATCTGAGTTCTGTAAACTGGGGGTAAAAGCAAAACTTTTGTTATAGATTTGTCACACGATTTTTTTTTTTTTAAGTTTTTTTATTTTTACAAAAAGTTATCAATTATCTAATAAAATTATCTTTACCAATATTATAAATAGTTTATAGTTTGTTCGTTCCGAAAATACTCAAAAAATACTAAACCGATTTATAAAATTATTTTACGTACCTAAATCTAATATAAGTGAATAACATTTTACTTACGATCCGATTTCTTTAAAATTAAACGGACCGGGTGCGGTGTTTTTAAAAGTAGACAGAGTTGTATATTTTACTTACCTACTGGATTCTAGTCTTTATGAAGATTCAGTAAATTTTCGAAATTTTAACTAATTTCCAAATTAGACATCGTACTTCAGTTGTCATTTCGAAAGTTTATAGAATTGAGACTAAATGAAATTAATTAGGGTCTATATTAGTAATATCTACATAATCTTTAAAAATACTAAAGCGTTTTTTTTTAAATATTTTTACCGACTTGTTAAGTCGCTTAAAAATATATTACACCCGTATTTTATTTTTATAGATAATTAAATGTTTGAGTTCGCGGCCATGGTTTCTTCAGAGATGATGGCTCACCATCGTTTTTTAGTCCTGGTCTCCATAGAAGAGGGATGTGCAGCATACGGAAATGGCAACGTCTTATCTAGGTAGTTATGAAAACGAGAAAACTTGCAACTCTGTTCCTAGATACAGTTTACCAACATAGATATACAAACCTACTAAACAAGTTGGAGGTAACAACCGACCGTAAACCAGTTGGCTCTGAGATTAATTATCTTGGTTACATACCTATTTATTAACATTACACTAGGTCTGCTACGTAAATAATTAAAATATATATATACTTGCTCTTCTAAATGAGATCACTGGAGATTCCCGGTCCGAACTTTAAACAAAGGATATCACTCAGCACAAAGAGGTGCTGCCAGTGTTATGGAAACCTTCGGGCCGGGAGTCGGGAAATCAATCATTTTTTATTTATATTGATAGGCCTTTTATTTTTGTTATTATTAATGTTTTTTAAATTAATACTCGCATTTTTTTTCGCAGACAATAGGGTTTGAAACGTTTTGAACTCGAGTATGCCCAGCCAGCCATATGCGGTGAATGTCATAATTGTAGACAACTTTATTCTGGTAAATTGACGTCTCGGTCAATACTCTTTATAAGTAACTCTATAGTAAATAAAAAATAAATAATATGTAGGACAGTTTACACATATTGCTCTGGTCACAAACACACACTCTGGGCCAGTACTATGTGTACCAGAAACAACGATTTATTTTTTACTGTCTGAATCTAGGTTTTAGATATTTATATAAAAAAAATGTATACTGCATGAAAGCAAACTAGTTCCCATACCACAGGTCGCACTACACCGGTATTGTTGTATATTGATCAATACATACATAATAAATTGATTTGATTATTTTATATTAATTCTCGAGTGTTTTTTAATATATCTATATATACTTATTAGCACGGCATATGTATGGTAAACGGCATAGGTTTGGTTATCATCGGGTAGATACCCATACCTTATGATAACCAAACATACAATGTCAATTAATGGTGTTGATCAATGCATTGTTTGTTAACAAAGTTGATCGCTCCCAAAATGCCGTTTGTGGGGAGACTGCTGCATCGAATTCTTGTCTAGATGGTAGTTTCCTTTCAGGGTACGTTACGAAATGGGCGATGACACAGACAAATTTGCATTACCTACGAATCTGTTACAGTATCGTCGCTGTGTTCTGATAAAATCAACATGGTATTAATAAGATAATAATAAAATATTATAATAAATTTTGATTGAATATTGTAATAATTAAAATTAAATTTAATGAATATAATAATAATGAAATGTAATAATTAATTAATGAAATAAGGCTATGATTTACCTAATTAATTTATATGTACACAATTAAGTTATTTTGCAGTGCCCTAGCAGGGTTCATATTGTAAACTATTATATTACTACTAACCACCTTACTAACCACTATATGAGGCAATAAAGAATTTGTATTTGTATTCTATACGAAACCCCAAGTACACCAAAACATTCGAATTTGACCTCTTTTTAAAATTACATAAAAATGGAGATAATTCATTCGGCTCATCTTACCTACCTACCTATAAAAATATTTCCAAAACAAACTGTTGCACCAAATAGTCCACACAAACTTGGAAAATTTTCGCACGGTTCACCAGCGCATAAATTGTGAATACTACAATTATACCTAACCGCAAGGGCACAAACCCGAGAAACCTCAGTCTGCCGCACACAGGCGCTATATTGCGAAAGGAAAAGCCTAGATGCCTAGATTGTAGATTTAGGTAATTTCCTAGAGCGAGGTAGAATGCACTTATGTGCAGCATACTTATGCAATTACCGGTGCCGGTGGCTGCAGCTACGGTGAAAGTTCTGGCGTTATGATGCGCCACGTGCGATGTTTGGACCTCGGCTTGTTGTAATTGTTTATTGCGGTCGGTGACCCGAGGTCCGGTCAAAACTCTTCTTACATCGACGGTTATTTATGAATATTCTGAATATTCACCACCCTAGTAAACTTTTGTGAAATAAAAACTAAATATATTACCTAATAATTTATCTATATACCTTGTATTTTATATTATATATTGCTTTAAATAGCACTTTGCCTGTTTTTGGTCAATGGGTGGGAATCGAACCCACGGCCTCCGGATACAACGCCAAAGACGTCACCACTAGTCTACGGAGGCGGTTAGTACCAAAATTAAAGTCTCAAAAGTTTGAACTCTGAAAAATAATAACTTTTTAACAATAAAAATGTATCGATTTCAAAAACACATAAATAATAAATCTATACTAATATTATAAAGCTGAAGAGTTTGTTTGTTTGTTTGAACGCGCTAATCTCAGGAACTACTGATTCGAATTGAAAAAATATTTTCGTGTTGGATAATCCATTTATCGAGAAAGGCTATAGGCTATATAACATCACGCTACGACTAATAGGAGCGGAGTAACAAAGAAAAATGTTGCAAAAACGGGGAAAAATTATTCCTTTTAAGAGCGTACGCTGCGTAAACGGTTAAATTTAAACGCGCAGACAAAGTTGCGCGGGTCAGCTAGTATTTATATATAATGTTATTTGGTCCTACTGGAATCCACTTTATAAAGTCGGCCCCAAGTTATTATAAAGTGATTATAATAGATGTTATTTTTGAAGCTATACTATTTCTCCTGTGGCTATATTTGGTGCCATCCTAATGTGTCGGAGTTATTTTAATGGCCATTAGGTATTATTAATTAAGTGGTGCCAACTTCAAAAGTAGAGTCCAGTAGGACTAAATAACACGTGTAAATATTGATTGTACTATTTTAGTGTTTTTCAAAATCGGTAAATTTTTTATGTTAAAAAGTTTTTATTTCACATTTTTTAGTCTGAGTTGCACTAAAGTGTCCGTAAAAGTATTTTCTTTCCGTAAAATAAATTTTTGTCCGTAATAGCAGATTCTAAGCAATCTTAAAAATAAAACAAGAATCTTTAAATCAGTTCAGTTCATTATTATAATAAAACATGAAAACATTAATTTACAGGTGTTGCACTATCTATAGTTTCAAAACTCTAAGTACTAAAAAAGATTAAGATTTGACAGAAATAAGTCTGCTGTAACGATTTATTTTTACTTATTTTCCACGTTTTCATTTCAACTTTTAAATGAAAACTGATATTCTATATATAATATATATTTAAAAATTAGTACGTTTTTTCTGTACAGTTTGTCATGGTCTGGGTGTTTATAAAATATAATATGTATTATATCGTTGCGGCTAGAGCAATATGTGTAATAATAAAAAAAAAATAGCATAATTAATAAAGTAAAATAATAAATACACTTAATTATTCTATCACAATAGAAATAGGTACCTAACTTACAAATAAAATAGCTATTTGAAATACTTATATATTATTTACAAATATGTTTAGATGGACTATTTACAAAATAACATATTATTAAATACATATTTGTTTTTCGAATGCTGGCCAGCCCCGGTAAGAGTAAAGAATGATAATGTTCTTAGCTATCCATGGATTCTCATGGATCCCTGCGACTGCCGGGTTAATCACATGAACTGCACTTGTGTTCCCGGGCTTGAGATCGCAAAGCATGGTTAAAGGCCTTTCCGAATTCAACTCTCCCCTTCACTGTGTTGACTACCTTCTCTACCCAACCAAATAGTATAAGATGCTATCAGCGCAATCTTGAAAACACGTTCCATAAAAAGTTGCGACGGCCATTCTTAAAAGGGTGAGATCCTTCAAAATCTTTCCGGTCCACCTCCACTTATGCAGTTAAGTTTTAAAACCCATTGCTAGTAATTTCATTCGTGAGATGAAATAATAGTATAAGTATAATTTTCGTTATATGCTTTTCAATATACATATAATGAAAGAAGTGCGTTTTTCTATATCAATGCTGCTATGCAAAATACAATATTTCAACAACTCGAAGTGCATTTTTATAAAAATCGAGTAAGTGCTTAATAATATATTACAGTAGGTATTTCACGAGTTTATATTTACTAAGTTAACGGTGCAGTGTGTAAAAAGTTATCTGGTCGCGGGTCAGGGTTATCGAGCCGGTCTCATATTTGTTGCGCCACTCCACCAACTTCGGCAATAGCCACTATTGCGTCTCTGGCGAAATTATTGTTTGTCTCCCAAACCAAGGTCCATAGTTACCGATTGTCATATTATTATTATACTACATCCAACATTCCCTTATTTATCTCAACATGCACCTACTTATAGAACATTTAATCTAGGTAGGCCGTAGTTATGGAATGTAGAGAAAGATATGGCTTACTGTATGCTGATAGCAGAACGCATGTCATTTGACCTATTTATGATATTATCTCATAGAGATTCTCTATCTCTCAATTTTTCTGTGACCTAAAACAAAATGAATTGTCAACTGAAAATAAAAAGACATTTTGATACGTTTTCCATACAAAACGTGTCAGAATATCCGTTGATACCCAATTAATTTTGTAGAGTTGGTAGAGTCAGCCTGGTATTCTTCTAATTGATAGTAATTTCGTTTAATCTTAATTTTCTCGAGCTCTGAATTTTCTGTGGGACCAAAAATAATGAAAAACTAGACAAATAACCACTCGGATCACTTTTGCTTATCTGTAAATTACCAAGTAGATACAGAGTCACATGGCGTTGTCCGACTTAAAAAATAAATAAAAGAAATTGCAAGTGTCCTTGAGAGCGTCGTTAATGTTGAAGGTGAATGTCAGCGGAGTGTCGGAGAGGTCAATCGTCGGAACGTGCCGCGGTTGTGCAAGCCACCGTGAGACCGCAGCCAGATGGGGGCTTTATCCGGTGGCCTTCTGGCTTATACCTAGCTCTGGACATCGATGACAAAAACTAGATTTTTGCTAAAAGGTTGCAATTTAATTTAATTTAAACGGTTCTCGGGAGCCAAATATGCACGTGCTGTGCGTGCCGTGATGGTATTTATTATATTTTTTTTTTTTATTTAATTTAAAAAAAAAAAAGTTAAAAAGCTTACAAATAGTGTGAAAAAATTTAGAGGGTTCCTATTTTTTTTTCATAAACCTTGATGATTACAAACATTGCCAATTTTTTTCGTAGAAAATAATAATAAACAAGATCGGCAGTTTCTAGTATAACAAAGTACTCTTTGATCGGCAGTGAGTTTTTGTTAAACAATCTTTCACATACTGCACAGTGTAAACTGCAGGAATTCACTAATATAAAGTGACCCTATTTTTCAATATAATACAAATAAACCCTTCTTCTGATTGGTGGATCCCTATAATTTAAACTGTACAGTAAGTTATAGACGGTTTAACAAAAACTCATGGTAGAGCTACGGAACCGAAAGCCGGTTTTCGCACTTGTCGAGTGTATTATTTTTTCCATAGGGCCTGTACATTGCTTTGTACGAAAATATTTATGGATTTTATCGTGAATTACGTTATTATGAGTGTTTACGCATATGGATTGGGTCACAGAGTCACCGGTGGTAATTTCCGGCGCGACATTACCCTTTGATTGTTGTCAGAATTAATGAGCTGTCAGTAGTCAGTCAGTAGGTATGTGGTCAGTAATTCGCTGTTCCCGTCTGACCTGATTGGTTTTGCACTTGGCACCCGGAGTGTGGTCAGGTCACAGAGGTAGGTACATACTGCCACCTATTACTTGCTCTGTGACAACGAGCTGCAACATCAACTATTCTAGTAATACCATAGAAATAGAAGGAAAAGTTAGACCGGAATGTCAGCGAACGTCAGTTGGTGAACGCGTAGTTTTTGGTTGTTTCGAGATTTTTGTTATTTAAAATACTTCTAAACTGTTTTTCTTCATGTATATAGTAGTGTAAATAGTTAATAGTTTGTGTTAATTGTTAGTTCGTGTTTTGGTAAGTAATTAGTCTAAGTTTTATGTAAATATAGATATATTTGAGGATGTAGTCATTTGTTTTTTAATTTTTCAAAACAAATGAGTGAGTTGCCGGGTCCCGGTGGTGGTGATGAAACTGGGTTTCCACTCATTTCATGTCCATCTCCGACTGCATATGAGGATGTTATAGATCCTCCTACAATAAAAAAGATACAGGATTTCAACAAATAAAATAAAATAAAACATAATAAAAAAAGATTAGGTAGCTCTATTAGAAAACATCATAAGTCATCATGCAAATTAATAAATAAAATGATTGATGTGGATATGGATGCTGAAAAAAATAAGGAGGAGAAAAATGTTGTTAAACGGAATGAAGAAACTGTAAATTCTGTTAGACAATTTTATAATAATTCTGATTCTGGGCCATTTATTGTTCATATAAAGAAAATGGAGGAGAATATAAACACTAGCCTAAATCCTATTTTGTTTGGTCGTTTTTTAAGTACATTAAATATTAATAGCATAATTGATGGAAGTATTGAGAAAATTGGTAGAAATCTTATTTCTTTATCATTCTCGTCGGCTACAGATGCCAACTGTTTTTTAAAAAATGAACTGCTTGGTTTAAAATTATATAAAGCTTTTATTCCTACTTATTCTATTACCAAAATGGGTGTCGTGAAAGGCATTCCCATAGATTTATCACAGGAGGATATTCAGGACCTTATTAAAGTTCCTGAGGGTTGTGGCCCAATTGTTAAGGTTCGTCGTTTAAATTATAAATCTTTTGATGACAATGTAGTGCAATGGAAACCATCAAAGTCGGTGGTTTTGTCCTTTGATGGCCAAGTATTACCAGAAAAAATATTTTTGTGCTATAATTCACTTCCTATTAGTTTGTACATGTTTCCTACTATACAATGCTTTCTTTGTTGTAAATTTGGTCACACTAGAGACAAGTGTAGATCTAAGCCAAAATGTTTTAAGTGTGGAGACAATCATACTGGCAGTACATGTGAAGTGCTTCCAGAAGATGCCCATTGTGTTAATTGTAACGGTAATCATTATGCTTCTACCAAGTCCTGTCCAGAATATTTACGACAGAACAATATTAAAAAAACAATGGCTCAACAGTCAATTTCTTACCAATCTGCTTCAAAATTGTATGCCCCTAGCAAAGCATCTTATGCTGAGATACTTAATTCTTCTCCCAAAACTTCTTATAAAAAAACCATATTTAAGAAACCTCGTGTTCTTCCGACCTTCTCCCAAGGATATGATCAAAAAGCTCATTATGAAATAGTGAAAGATATTCCTTCTTCATTACCCAATGGTCATGCATTAATTAACAATAGTAATGATAATGAAAATTCTTCCCAACAAGTTATAGTAGCTAATTTAGTATCCTCCTTACTTCAATTTCTTCAAAGTCCCAATTTTGAATTACCGTCCAACGTAGCCTCTATGTGTAACAACTTAATACTTTCTTTTAATAAACATGGATTGTACAACAAAAATTCTTCAGTGGAACTGTCAAAGCATAAATAGCAAAAAAACTGATTTAATTTATTTATGCAATAAGTATAATCCATATGTTATAGCTTTATCAGAAACTTGGCTTAAGCCTAGTTATAGTTTTAATTTTCCTGGTTATAATTGTGTTAGAGAAGATAGAAATGATGGTTATGCAGGTGTTGCTATATTAATTAAAAAATCTATTTCATTTAGTATTATTCCTATTCCCTCTCATGATAGTAGCATTCAAATTGTTGCAGTTAAAGTTCAGGACATTATTGTGGTATCTGTTTATATTCCTTATCCTTCACAATTATTATTACAAAATTTTAATTCTTTATTAAAATCACTCCCTTCCCCTCTTCTGGTGCTTGGAGACTTTAATTGTCATCACCAAGTATGGGGTTGTTCTATAACAGACAGATATGGGCATGTACTTCTAGATATGTTGGACAACAGTAATTATTGTTTGTTGAATAATGGCTCAATAACTGTAAGAACTAACCCTAATGAGAATTATAGCACACTAGATTTAAGTTTTTGTTCTCCTATTTTGGCATCTCAAATTTTTTGGAATGTATTAGAAAATTCTTATGGTAGTAAACATTATCCCATTACAATATCTTTTCCTTTTAACAATGTACCAAATAATGTTAAAAAGCCTCTACTAAAATATATTTTAAAGGATGGTAATTGGAGTGATTTTAAAACTGTATTGGATAATAAAGTAAAAAAATTACCCTTAGTATCAGAAAGTAACTTTTTAATTTGTTGTGAACAATTAGCTAAAGCAATAATTAGTTCTGCTGATGAAATATTTCCGGTTAAAAATTCTGTTGTAGGTAGAATCCCTTCCCCATGTTGGTGGGATTCTGATTGTACTGATGCCATCAGGAAAAGAAAACATGCTGAATTTGTTTATAAGCACAATATGACTATGGGAAATTTTGATAATTTAAAAGCTATTATGAGAGAGACTAAAAGTTTATTAAGAGCAAAAAAAAAGAAAAGCTTGGGGTGATTTTTGTACAAATTTATCTCCTCAAACTCCTTCAAGTTTTGTATGGCAAAATATAAGAAAATTTCGAAATTCTCAAAAAAATTATTATGTTTCCAATATCCCGTCACAAGAATGGGCTGATAAATATATTGACCATTTAGCGCCTAGTTCAGCACCATCTTTACAAGAAACATCCCTAACTCATACATATGTTTCATCTAGTGAATTCATAGATTCCCAATTTACTTTTTCTGAACTAAAAAATGTTTTAAGTTCTGTAAACTGTAATTCTGCTCCTGGCGTTGATGGTATTTCTTATTATTTTTTAAAAATGGCTGGTGCATTTACTTTAAAATATTATCTAAGCCTTGTAAATATAATAGTTAATAATGGAGTAATTCCAGACTCATGGAAAACTCAACTTATAATTCCCATTTTAAAACCTAATAAGGATCCCAATGAGATCACATCTTATAGGCCAATAGCTTTGTCATCTGTTTTGGCAAAAATTACTGAAAATTTAGTTAAGAACAGGTTAGAGTGGTATTTAGAATCCAATAATTTGCTTTCAAATACACAATATGGGTTTCGTAAGGGGAAAAGTACCCATGATAATTTAAGTATTTTTACTACAGATGTATTTTTGAGCTTTAGTAAAAATGAATTTGTTATTGCAGCCTTTTTAGATATAGCTTCTGCCTATGACAATGTTAACATTTCAATTTTACGTGATAAATTAACAAGTATTTCGCAAGTAGCACGGTGAATCCATGGTTTGCTAAGAACATTGTCTCTCTGTTCCTTTCAAATTAAATCAATTTATTTGTAACTTACTTTGTGAGAGACTTATTAACATTAAAACAGACAGTGAGTCCATAAAAGCTAGTAGAAAGGTATATAAAGGTTTACCACAGGGGACTGTCCTTAGTCCTATTTTGTATAATGTATATGTAAATGATATTGATGAAAATCTAAATGGTAATTGTAAAATACTTCAGTATGCTGATGATATTCTCCTTTATTCCTGTAATGAACATATTGACAAAGCTGTGAAAACTTTAAATGATACACTTGCATCTATTAATGGATGGTTGTGTAATCGTGGCTTAGAATTATCACCCAATAAAAGCTCCATAGTAGTCTTCACAAGAAGAAGGAGAATTCCTAATGTAAATATTAAAATAAAAGATGTAAATATTCCTGTTCTTAATCATATAAAATTTTTAGGTTTAACTCTTGACTCTAAAATGTCTGGCAAATCTCACTGTAATTATTTATTAAACAAATGTGAAAAAAATATTAATATTCTTAGATGTCTAGCTGGTACTTGGTGGGGAGCCCATCCTTATTCTTTAAAATTATTATATAATGCGATTATTCGTAGCCCTCTTGATTATGGTACATTTTTATTAGAACCTATTAATAAAAGTTGTTTAAAAAAAGTTGACTCAATACAAACAAAAGCTTTGAGAATAATTATTGGTGCCATGAAGAATTCCCCTAAAAAATCATTGCAAGTTGAATGCTGTGATCCCCCGTTAAATCTTCGTAGATCATTTTTAGCAAATAGATTTTTTTTTAGAACTATTCAATACTCTTATCATCCATTATTTTATAAAATTAAGGAACTGGAAGTATTTACTCGTACTAAACAATACTGGTTTAACAAAAGTGTTCCCTTATTAGTAAAGAGTTTTTTAAGATTTAAAAAGCTTAAAGCTCCTACTTTTCATTCTTCTAAAATTGAGCTTTTTAATACCTCATTAGATGTAATTAATTATTCCCCTCAAATTCTGTTAAATTTTGGGGTAGATAAAGAAGATTGCTATGCAGACAAACATTTTCAGCACATATTGAATACAAAATGGCAAGGTTGGTCTACTATTTACTCTGATGCTTCCAAACTAAGTCCAGTTGGCTGTGTGGGTGTTGGTTTATTTCATCCAAATTACAATATAGTTGTTAAAAAAAAATGTCCTCCTGAAGCCTCAGTTTTCACTGGGGAATGTATAGGTATATTAGAAGCTATTAAATATATTAAATTATGTAGATTGGATAATGTTATAGTTTTTACTGATAGTTTAAGTGGATTACAAGCAATTATTTCTAATCATTTTAAAGCGAGTAGTCATAATCCTATTATATATAATATTAAAAAACAATTATTTGAATATTGTTATTTAAATAACAAAAATATAATTCTTGCTTGGATCCCTGGTCATTCCAATATAAGTGGTAATGAAAGGGCTGACAAATGTGCTAAGGAAGCTGTTTTATGTGGGGATAGAGATACTTTTATTAATTATGCTCATGATATTTTAGCACTACCCAAAACTTATATGAACAATTCATGGAACAAAAAATGGAAATCAACTAGCAGTATAGATAGGGACTTTTATTCAAAAATTCAACCTAATATTCCAGTAAAACCCTGGTTTTTTACATTCAAAATGAGTAAAATGTATACTTCAATTATATGTCGTATGCGATTAGGTTTTTGTTGTACTCCTGTATTTTTACATAAAATCCGTGTTAGGGACTCATCCATATGTGAATGTGGATTAGATGAAGAAGGCGACTTAAACCACATGCTTTTTAAGTGCCCTTTATATAACCGTGAGAGTTTTTTAAAATTTTTATGTAAGTCATTTTTAATGCCTATTAATATATCTTGTTTACTTAGTATAATGTCTAATGAAGTACTTTATCATTTAATGTGTTTTTTAAGAGAGAATAATATTAAGTTATAGTTTGCTAATGTAGGAATTTTATTTAATATATTAGATTATTTTTATTGGTAATTAGTTTGTATTTTTTGGTGATCTATATTACTTAATTGTAAAGCATATATATATATTTTTGTTGTTGTTCCAGCTTAGTTAGTTTAGAGAAGTACCTAGTTTGAAACCTTTTCGAAGTATCGCGGTAAAGCGATTTTAAGTTTTAAATTATTCACTGACGTGACACTGGCAGAAATGTGCAAGTTGCACGAGTTGCCATAATAAAAGAAAAAAAAAAAAAAAAAAAAAAAAAGAAGGAAAAGTTACGAGACTTTTTCTTTGCTAAACGTCAGAATATATTTTATTACAAATACAATTTCATTTATTCGTTGAAATATAGATTATACAGATTTTAAAAGACATTTTTAATTATTATAAAAAGTAAAAATTTAAACTAAAATAAACCTATTAAATATAAACTTAAATAAATAAGTAATAAGAATAGGAAGTAAAATAAGAGGGGTATGAATAGTAGGCTCCTGTCATAAGCGGCTTGGCATGTGCCCATGACACTGGCGGCATTTCCGCGCTGGACAGCCGTGCTGACCCTATGTACAAATAATGGTGAGCCAGCTTGTCGATATATTTATTATAGAGGGGGCGTGCAATTTTTGTTGCGAAATGTTTAGCTTCAGGGCCCCAAGCTCCAAAAGTTAAATTTACAATGAACTTGAAGATGTATATATTTATTATTATTTGTCGTTTCAGCCATTGTTGCTGCCGGTAGCGAAACGTTATTTTTTGCCGCCAGTGTCATGGCCCAGGTTATGATATGAGCATTGCTAGATGACAATTGCAAATGGTTTCGAGCAAGAGTCCACGCATGTTTATTAGAAACTAAAATACCTTTATAATAGATTATTCTACTATATATATGTTTGAATAAATATATGGTTAATTTAAAGCCATTCTCAATAACATAAAAAAAACATATCATCACGGGTGCCTTACGGCGCCCGAGACCGCCTCGGCGGCCTCAGGGTATCCAGCGGAGGGGTTCGCGTCGTAGCCGATGATAGATAGTTTTCAATAATATATTTTTAATCGACTTTAAAAGAATGTCTTTTTGTAACTTTAAGAAAATAAAATTATTTTGTTCATATGGGGAGGTTGATGATCGGATGATGGAGATCCAGGGTTTTTAAGAAATAAATACGCATTTTTTTATGACTTCGTAAGTGACCTAGTGGAATAACGACATCCGATAATTGATAATGGGATGCCAGGGTAACAGTATAAGGAGGCGCAGCATGGGGTTTAAAAAATTATAGATAAACATCAACTGATATTCTAAAACAAGAAAAAGAACTTTTTTGGAAAGTCAGTATTTTTATTTTATTTTAAAATGTTGAACAGATAATTTGTCTGATAAAAAATCCTAAAAATAGCTCGATTGAGGATGGCCGTGAGAATGGCATTTGTAACTGCATTTGGGTTAAATTATATTGCAGTAAGTACACTTATAATGGAATCCGTTGCTCGTCTAAAGTAGTTAGTTACATGGCTTACGTATGACTTGTACTATTATTTCTTCTGCGGTATTACGTGCATGCAATGTACGCTCGGATCATTTTACATGAAAACGTGGGTCGTTTAGCCTGCTGCGTATAACATTGTTTTGCTATAGTCTCCAACATCGCTGGTGACAGCACATGGTATGGTTTGTTGTTCGTCCTTGAGATTTTAATATAAATATCTAAATAACAAGGAAAATATTTTGTATTTTTCCTCTGAATCATATTTAGAGATACAAAATTCTTGTTCCACAACCTCCAATTATAATTTTCCTTAGAAAACCTTTACTACAACTTGTTTAGTTAAATCAAACATGTAAGTAGCTTGTAACTGACTTAGAAGGAGGTTATACAAATTAACGCTATTCGCTATTATTTTTATTATCGATAATAATTCAATAAATTAATCAGTTCATTAATTATTTTAGTTTTTATCAATATAGTTTTTGTTGTATAAATACTTTTTAATATAGGTAATTTATTAATTTTATGTTCAATAACTTTTACATTACAAAAATAATTTAACAATTAGGTAGGTACATATAGGTACCAAAAAGAAAAAGATTTTATGTTAGATAGTATTCAAATTTTCCCAGTAAAAATTTAATAAATACATATAAAAAAATACTGAAGCTAAAAAAATATTAAGTTAATATTTCACTTAGACCTACAAGTTTATTTAGTTATATATTATCTATCTATAGTATAGATATTGAGTAATTATTTTCTTTAAATTTACGAAGGTTGATATATAGATAAGTATAATTATTGATTGTAGACGAAATCAATAAATGTGGGTCAATGTGAAAAACAATTCTGTTGGACGAATTATCTCTCTTACAGTGGCTCTACCATGGGCCTCAGGTATAACGGGACCGTTTTGAACAGGACTGTCTGTTTTTACTACTCGGTCCCGGTGTCCCCGACGAAAGCTTTGGGACGCCAAAAAGTCCTGTTTTCAGTTTTAAAGGCGTCAACACTGGTAAAACTCAAAAATTATAATAAATAGAGTCTTTGATAGTGTCGGAACTATTATTCTAATGAATTAGACACCTAAAGATCTTAGCTTCTGTTGTTTGTTGTCAAAGTCAAGTTGATGACAAAAGTGAATATTTAAAAAAAACTTGCCATAAATTAATCATCATAGGATACATATTAAACAAATATGCTCACTTGAAAATTTTAATAAACATAGCTTTTTATAGTTTCTTTCTTTCTTTCTTTAATAACTTTCTTGCTTTTATAATTTACAAGATTATTTAAACTGAAAGTGGACATAGTGCATAATTTCTTGACATGATATTCAAATTGTTATTATGGAATTATAGTTAATTTATGTGGTTAATTGTGGGGTCATTATATTTATTTTGGGTTTAAAAAAAATATGTAAATTCACATAACGTAATTGGTGGAATAGGCGGTCAAAGAAAAAATGTAACACCAACTATGTACCTTATTCCGTGAATAAAGATTCATTCATTAAATAAAAAGATCACAACAGAGCGAAAATACCGTTTCTGTCTGTACTGGTAGGATGCACTTAGTTTATGCTCGCATCCACAGAAGGTCACGTAATAGTTGGTCACAATGGTCCGTCGTGTGCGCAGAAACTAAACCAAGTATTAGTTGCAATCCCAACAAACCAGTGATTGTGGGTTAGTGCTAAAATTATCCGGCTTGATCCCCATATAATTAGTTACCTACGCTTGGTTCGCTTTCAATAACTAGGACCTTAGCTCTACCACAAGTTTTTGAAAAACAATTTTTACTATAGTCGCTAGTTACATTAGATAGGAATCAACCAATAAGAGAGGTTTATTTGAAAAATAAAGCTACCCTATTGGTTGATCTCTATTCATAGTTACTAGCGACTATAGTAGAAACTGTTTGCAAACACTTGTGGTAGAGCTACTATAAGGATTTGAGAGACATGTTTCCGTATTTATATTCGTCGATTTTGATCAAATGAAAGCTAATATTATTTCCCATTAGCTTTTAATGTTTCTGCAATTCGATTTTTAATCCAATATGAAGCAAAAACGGACAATTAAAAAATTCAAAATGTGTTCTAAATCTTCTTCTATTAATTATTTATAGTTTATTCATATTTAATATCTACACTAAAGGCAAACTGTAAAAAATACGTAGGTAGGTATCTACTAACTATTGTTTTGCCTTGAGTAGCAAGTGAAAATCGATCGTGGATCTATATGCCTCGTTGGTTTGAGCCTCCGAGGCCTGGGTATCGGAGTTCGGATGCCGTGTTTTTGTTACTTTTTATAGGTCCGTATGATCTACGAATATATAACTGCTCTCAGAAATTGAGCAAGTAGCTTACCATGGAGCCTTCGAAGCTAATTTGTCAGTGATGCCATTTTTATTCAAGTCCGCAGTAGCCATTTTTCCGTTTCCTGAAATATTTTGTAAAAAAATGTTATATATGTTCCAGAATTCGTAAGCAATTTCTGTACTACTTGTACCAAGAGCATCTAACTAATTGATGAACTGTCGCCATGCAATTATATTACTATACAATAGTCGCCGCAAGGTCGCGGGTCATTTAATCCCATACTACTTACAGTATAATAACAGTTAGTGTGTCATTATACTTGGTGATTTTTGTCACACTGGCAAACTTTTTATATTGCATTCTATGATGAAAATAAGAAACTAGCATTTTTTTATATTAATCTTACGCACGATTGACGTAACTTGTGTAAAGGTATTTTCTTTGCTTCATATGAATACAATATTTATTTGTTGGAGTCATTTTAAGCATATAGGTAAGTAATAAGTTATTTTAGGCGTTTATAATATGATCTTACGATACAAAATTCTTCAAATGAAAAGAAATTTCATTTTAAACCTGAAAATTTCTTGAAATCCAATGTTTTTTTCAGGCGGCAAGTTTTACGTCTGATGTTTTTTTTTTGTATAAAATTTTAGGTAATACAAAAATATAACAACAGACGTAGAAAATGCCGCCTGAAAAAAACCATTTTATTTTGCCTTTGTTGAAGAAATCTTGTCGGTAACAACAGTAGGGTCGGAGTAGGAAGTGGAAACTCTAAACGTTTGAGGTTTTGTAATGCAAACAATTGTAATACAATATTGTATTATACTTAAACATAATCACTCATACCACGTAATTACATAACTATTATTTATTATGAGATTATATCTGTAGGTATAGATACTTCGTAGGTACCCACAGATAAATAACAAAATCCAATTAGTTAACATAATATTGACAGAGGACAGGTTTTCCTTTAATAGGTGAGGAACCACCAATAGAATCGCTTTATCTTTACTATTTCCAAAAATAAAGTTATTCTATTTTGTAGTTCTCGTACACGAAGCAATAACTCATGGCGAAGCCTCAGGTATGTCGGTTATATTTTATTATTTTTTACATACCGCTTACCATTAGGTGAAGCATTCACATGTCGCACACCAATAAAATACCTATATACCTACATAAACTCTTATTGATTTTACAGGTAGGTATTTTGCCGGGTAATACATTTTCCTTTTTCAAAGGCATAATATCTGCTCCCCCATTCACCTGGCAGTAAGCATATACCTACACTAGAGCTAGGCTTCAGCTTCCACTATGCCGGCTTAGTTTGCTCAGATGTTTGTTTATACAACTTTGGACTTTAACCACAGATAAACGCTTGGACCAATTAATAATTTGTTGACTCTATTATTAGACGAAGCTTATAATTTTGTTGATATGCGTGTTGCCAAAGCAACCGGTCAGTATCAAAACAAACGCGTCAAATAGTTAGTTACTCACCTTGGAACCTTTCACTATCAAACAAATAATAAACCAACACTTATAAAAATAAATTTCTCAATACGAAATGTAAGGTCACTCGCGGTATATTTTGGAATATAGTAGTACGATGCGCGGACACGTCGCGTCTGTGTCGCGGCTCTACTGGCAATGCGATGCGGCGCACGCGATGTGCTTGTATGTATGCCGCACGACGCAACCATATCATGGAAAAATATATAGTTATACTGGAATAATCTGCTTGCTTAACATAAATTGGTAATTACATTATATGTGTATACCTAAGTAACCATTTCATATCTATACCTATTTTTATTATAACTACGACCAAAAGATCAATATTTTAAATGAGTTAACATCATGTCGTGCATTAAGCGCATGATATCTACTGCTACTTGTTTTTGTTTTCAGTACCGAATAGCATTCAATTTTTTTTTAATGGAAGCATGTGACTTTGTATCTAACTGGTGTTAAGCAGTTCTATAAAGTCTATGAATGGAGTATTAATACATTATTATTTAACAATATTGATCGCCACTATACCGGCTCAATGTTGCAGTTACGAAATGAATGTATTTGCATTACGAATCTATTTTAATACCCTCGCTACTTTATCGTCAAAACAATCGACCGTTTGTTAACCGTACCATGGAAGGAGACTATCCCCTCGACAAGAAATCGATGCAGTAGTCTCCGGAAAACCGGTGAACCCACAGATTACATCCGAAACATGACTAGGTTACTTGACGGTTTTTGCCGTGTAGGCCGTGGTAACGTGTCCGGTCGGTCAGCCTAGCGAAGCTATAGAGGCCTTCCTCCTTTGAACATTGCTTTTTAGACTTGTAGCTGGTTTTAAACAACAACATTGTTTTGGTTTATTCATGAACTCTGCTTACCACCAGGTGGATAAAACCCACAGCTTAGATGCCCCCATTGAGTAATCGGCTATAGAGTCAATATATACGGCGTTACAGACGAATTATAACTAAGATTTTCGTACTTGCTTTTTTATTTGTCTGTTTTCATTATTTGATCCTGAAAAAAAAATATTCAGGTTTGTTTCACATTCAAGAGAACTTTTCTAGGTAACTATAATTTTATCATTATTGAATATACAAAAATATGTCTATTATAAAAGCTAGATAATAATAAAAATTAAATTAATTGAAAATTTTCTAATTTCAATACTAGTAAGTAGGGAGTTACTTTAATTATATTTAAGTTATTATTTTAAATCATGCCGTAACTTATTTATGGTCAAATGTGTTTATCTTATTAAATAATAATTATATTAAATATATATATATATATATATGTGTGTGTGTGTATATTATGTACCTATACAAATAGTTTTTCTTTTCCTACTTACCTACTAGTATTAGTAGGTACAAGACCGTCAAAAATGTGTCGTCACGTGTATAAGGACAAAAATATATTTTAATATTTCTTAGATATGAGTTAAATAATAAACCACCGACCGATCGGTCTGGCGGTCTGTAACAAATTTTTTTATCAATAAAAATATTTTAATTTATTTATTATCCGCTGGGTACCCTGAGTCCATTTAAAAGGTTTTTGGGAGCCAAAAAAAAGGAACCCATCATGGTGTTTATTTATTTTATTAGTAAAAATTAAAATTAAAAGTCTGGCACCACTAGTCTTGGGGTGTCAGACTGTTTGCCACACCACCCTAACGTGGAAGCTCCAAGCAAATTCGCTAAGCGATGCAACGAGGACGGACGCCCAACGCTGACGCTTACGCGCGCTTGCGCATAGCGAATTCGCTTGGAGCTTCGGTTTCGTGGCCCGACGTAAATATATTTATTCTAAAGATATTTTTTCTAAATGTTTAAGGTATGATGCATAATGCATGTTAATACTTGACAATTATATTCCAACGATTAAACAATGTTATTACTACTTATTTTCGATTGAAATCACAATTAATTTATAATATAAAGAACACTTAAGTATAACGGATTAAAATTAAACAAAACCTCAAAGTGCGACAGTAATAATCTACGAACAATTTCTATCATATAATTTGAGTACACTATTTGCTAGAAAAGTTCACATGGAGAAAATAACAGTGTCCCTCCCTCTAATAGTTTGATAAGAATCAGTCGTGAGCGTCCACACCACAGCCCATGAATTCGTTGAACAGCAAGGCCACAGGGAAAGGTATCAAGCGATACAACTGAAAACAATAAAAACATCAAAGGTTCATTTATCATTATTTATATCTAAAGATTTGATAATAATAATAACATAACATGTAGAACAATTTACACATATTGCTCTGATCACAAACTATGCTCAAGGCTTGCTCTATGTGCACCAAAAACAACGATATAATACATATTGCATTTTATAAAGACCCAAAACATGACAAACTGTACAAAAAACGTACTAATATTTGTTTGCTATGGGTGGGAATCGAACCCACGACCTCCGGATACAACGCTAAAGGCAGAACCTCTAGTCTAAAGTCGTCAATAATAATAATAATGGTATCAAAGACGCTATAAAATAGTAAAAAGCTAAGAATGAAGCACTTAAAAGGGTTTTCAGGATCCCACTGCATAGGTTCTCCTTTCAGAAAGCAGCGAGGATATTAAAATTTGTCTTTGCCGTAACGTATTTTACGAGGGCTTTTGACTTTATGATAAATCACAACGTTAAATTAATAAACATCTGTCATTTTCTATTAACATTCCTTACATACATTTATCATAACATTTTTCATACTCCATCTTTATCATCTTGCTCCTCCTAGCCCACCGACTGAAATCTTGTTATAAAATACGATACCAACCTTACTACTGTAATACAAGTCGCTGGGCACAGTGATCTCCAAGTAGTTCCTCCTCACAGCATCCACGATCTGGTCTGCAGCGTCTCCGGGCTCCAAAATATGTATCAGCTCCTTGCGCTTGATGCGAGGCTTGTGGCAGAGGCCAGTGTTTATTATCATTGGACATACATTGGTCAAATGTATCTGAAAGATATAATTATATTGGAATTAAAAATTACTCAAACGAAGTACGAATCATTCAACGGTCGCTATAGCAGGCTAGACAAATATTACAATAATATCGCGAATGACAGACATATAAAATTCTTCATCTTCCACGTCTGTACTCTAACTGACATGCTACTACTAGTAGGTAGATGGAAAATTAACTTTAGAAGTAATAAAGTAAAAAAAACGTGATATTTTACCCCACATAAATTTCTTGGGTCTTCGCAGAGCTCAATTTTCAGTGCTTCCATGATACCTTTGACTGCCCACTTGGTGCCGCAGTAGGGCACCAAGTTCCTCAGCCCCATGAGACCGGCCATAGACGAGAGCGACACGATGTGGCCGTGATTTCGCTCTATCATATGTGGCAAAAATGCTTGGATCGTCTGAAAAAATAACAATAAGTTGATCAACTTTCAACCAAAATGTCTTTCAACAAATTTGTTTTTATTTTACCTTTAAAATATTTTAGTTAAATTTAGTATTGATTTAGTAAATAAATAAAAAAAACTTTAAATGCATGGTAATTTTTATATATCTAATAACTATTGTCTCTAATATTTTCTCTAATGTCATGTTAGAAATAACAACATCTGTCCATTTGTGTGCTTAGGAACAATGAAGCTTTGTATGAAGTACCATCCGATAAAACTATGAAACACGTGTTTTACAAGGTTTCTAAAATTTAACTAGAAGCAAATTTTAATAAAATAAGTAGGTCAAATTTAAGCAGGTACCCTTTTTAAACAAATAATAAGATGGCCAAAGCTGGATTAACAACAGCTAGTAGGCTATGTAAACACAAAATCTATCGTAAAAATATATACTTAATTAAAGTATAATAATATAAATAAAAGCAAATTCGTTATGTACTTACTCACATCTGATAAAAAAATTATATAAACTGATTATATCATTAAAAAAAGGAACGATGATACTAATATACGTATTATATAGGTACCTACATGTTACCTATATTTTATAAACACAATCAAGTCAAACTTGTACTAATATTACTTGGAATCAAATCTACGGCATCCGTCGAATACAATGACAAACGCTTTTACAAGGAGAATCTTTTTTTTTTGGTGTTTGGACCACTTTAAACCACACCAGCTAAGAAATACTTAATACCTAAGAATAAAAATAACAAGACACAGGCTTCTATCAGTTATTTCAACTGCCTACCTGATAAATAATAATACAATAAAATTTCTTACTTACCCAGATATTTCCTGCCACATTGACATCCAGTACAGATCGCACTTCCTTCTCAGTATGATGCAGCAATGGTCTGCAGGGCATGATCCCAGCATTGTTGACCAAAATACTGACATCACCCACTTCCTTTCGTATCTTGTCTGCCATGGTCATTACTGCTGCTCTATCCGTTACGTCGCATCTGGGTTGATAAACAATGTTTTTTGCATATCCTTAATACTAATTTAAGCGATAGGTAAGGACGTAGGCCATAAGACGACCGGTTTCAATTACCACCTACAGTTGAATAACCGTCAATAACCTAAATAAAGGTTTGAGACTTTCAGGGGGGCAGTAAATGACCCAGAGAAAATTAGGGGACATTGAGATGGCATAGTGAGGGCGTGAACAGGTAAAAAATATAGTCCAAACAGACAAAAAAACACGTACTATATATAATCATATCCTATCTTACGACTATAGACTGCAACTCCATGTCGAACTATAATTGTGGCAATAGCCGTTTCAGGGTTAGACAGAAAAATAGGGGGCTCTTCAAAAAAATCTCAAAGTGCCCCCTTTTACAACTTTTTATGGACGTCTGGCAGGTAAAAAAAAAGTGTTTGAGAACCTGTGGTTTAGTTATTAGCTATTGGAGGGAGCGTTTACAAAACGCTCAGTTAATTTGATGATGTAAGGAAATTACTATAGACTAGTAATACCTCGTCCTTATCGCTTCTCATTTCATAACCTTATCATGTATTTGACACAGGCGGAGCCACCGGTGCTATTGTTTAACAAAATTGTACTGGACTTCAAATTACATGGATTCTACAGAGTCCGTGAAAATGGAAGTATGCTCACATTAGATATATACCTATATATCACATCATACATGAAAAATAGACAGTATATTACTTACTGATACAGATGTACTTTGCCATCAGACTTCCTGATCATGTTGGCCGTCTCCTCGTTGCCCTGAGGATTCATGTCCACGCAGACCACCACAGATCTAAGTTTGGCAAACCGAACTGCCAGTTCCCGGCCAATGCCATGACCTGCTCCTGTTATCTAAAAGTGTAAGATCAAGGTAGAGTACAGTGAAAGTAGAGTTGGGTAGGTAGAGAGGTCGTTACAATAGAGGAACGTCATGGGTGGAAATTAACGTGAACTGCAGGGGCGGTTTTATATATTTATATTGATAGAGGATTTGATTTTATTTTAGAGGATTTAGATTGTAAAGATTTACATAAAATAAATGATTTGACTTGATTTATTTACTAATTTGATCATAGAACAATTTCGATAAAACAAGGGGTAAGTATTACAGTTTACCGATTATTGAAATGAAATTGAATTGGCTTCTGCCTCTCTAAAGTACAACGGAGCCACCGCATTACTCTGTACACATTTACTTCGCCATCGCTTTAACCGCAGTAAGTTCATAAAAAACGTATTTTAGAAAGTTTCTTTAAAAGTTTCAAGAAAAGAATTAGTTAAATTAAAATTACCAAAACGATTTCCTTGGAGACATCCTTCGGTTCAGGAGGTACGAAGAACAAGTAAGTGCAATGACACCACGTGACCAACATCCGCACCAGCAACACCAAAATCTCTCCAGTCAACACACATCCTTTGCACACCTTGGACACTATACTCTGGTCTTCCTCCCTAGGTTTTTGAATAAGTAAAACTTAGTAGAGTTATGGAGGAAATAATATAATAAGAATAACCAAGAAAAATCTTGTCTAGTCTACGTAAATTATATATTTTGGGTAATGAAAACGCCTTCAGAATGTTTTTAATTCCCTTTAAAACGAAGCCGTAGAAATTATCTCCAAAAAACTCCTTATTTGAAGTATCTAGCAGTCTCACACTCACGACCACTGGTAGGTATCATGATATTTGTAGTAAGCCTTTGAAAATAAAGTATGACAAGCAGTTCCAAAAAAATATTAATAATGATGACCTGTTCAAGAATAATAATAATGACCCGTTAATTATAGATACAGTTATTTAAATAATGATGAATATGTTAATTTTGTGAGCTGGAATATTTGTTTGAATAAATATCTACATAATGTAACATTTCTTACTCCAAGTTGTGACAAAATATCCACACTATCCAACAAGTCACCTTTGCTTGTGTTCAATCCATTTCCTACCATAATAACCACATTACTATATGAATTGTAAAATTTGGAGGAAATAGATTTTACTATATTCTTAAAACTATTACATACAATAGTTAGTCACAGAATGATTTAAATGATAATAAAAAATTTGGACCATCCCTATAACAATACTGTCTGTGAGAAGTATTGTATTGTTAGTGATTGGCTTAAAGTTAAAGAATCCTATAGCTATGGAGAAGCACACAGTAAGCATAGTATTTTCTAAGAAGGTGCCAATATTTTCCAGTGGCTTCATTTTGTACATAAACTGTATATCAAAGTCAACTTTTTTTATATTTTCCATACAAAATGGCCTTTGATATCCAACTTATTTATTTAATAAGGGTCCATGTACTTAATAGATAAATCGATAAAATTTCGCGACAGTTATAAACCTAATAAAGTTTATTTATCTAATAGTTCATAGTCCTCATTGTTATCTGTGTGCTATCATGTACAGTAATTTGCTGATGATTACAAGAGTTACCGAACTAATCATTTACATAATCTATGACTTAAGTATTTGCAACTAACCAATTGCTGAAGATTTTGTCATTAGCGTTACATTATTTAAATTTACATCACCATATTATATACACCATATATCACCATAGATGTAAACGATACAAATATGTAGAATCTTTATTAGAATTTGTTGCGGATACACCAAGGCAAGATTAAAATAGTTGTTGCAGTTAGCTTCTTAATGTTAAAATTTAGTTTGTTAATATGCAGTTTGACAGTCCAAAGCAATAGCTAAGTTTTAGCGCCTGCTAACGGCAAGTCTAGTAAACTCGCTCATTGTAATGCAATGACTACCCTTACTATTAGAACCTTGTCCTAGGAAAGAACCTGGAGGTAGCAAAGGTGAAGAAATTTATGAACATGAGAATCCCCTTTGTAGCTTTACCGTGAGTTTTTATAAACTGGACTTAAAAAACTTGAAAAACTTTCTGGAAGTAATTATGATAATGATGATGATAAAATAAATAATTTTTATTTTTAATTTCGTCTTTTTTTTACGTTTAAGGTGAATGTCAAAATGGCAGATGTCAGAAATCAGTATTTGTATCGTTTTGTTTGCATGCTAAAAAAACTTACAAATGTTAACATGATCTAAATAAAACGCCAAAACAGCTGTTTTTCATGTTAGCGCGAAATACTGTTACGGGTTTAGCTAACAAAACGCATTAATAGAAATGCTTAATTTTTCTAAACAGTAGACTAATTTAATAGACCGCCTCCGTAAACTAGTGGTTGCACCCTTAGCGTTAATACCGGAGGTCGTGGGTTCTATTCCCACCCATGGCAAAATTATTAGTACGTTTTTTATATACAGTTTGTCATGGTCTGAGTATTATGGGTGTGTTCGAGTTCTAAATCTGATATCGATTATAAAACTTTTTTTTTACTATTCACAAATATGTGTAAAGATTTACATGAAAAATAAATGATTTTGATTTGATTTGAATTACAGTTAATTTTTTTGAGATTTCAGTGGAGATAAAATTACTTTAAAAATAGCAATTACAATTGACACCTCCGGATACAACCCCAAGGTCTTGCGTCTTTGGCGTTGTATCCGGAGGTCATGGGATCGATTCCCACCCAAGGCAACAACTAATATTACGCTTTTTCTGTACAGTTTGTCATGGTCTGGGTGTTTATAAAATATAATATGTATTATATCGTTGTTTCTGGTATACAAGCCTAGAGCTTAGTTTGTGACCAGAGCAATATGTGAAAATTGTCCTACATATTATTATTATTTTTTATAAGACATAATATGTATTATATCGTTGTTTCAAGAACACAAGCCTAGAGCAAACTCATGGTACTACTATTAGCTACTATTTGTCATGAATTTGATTTGAATTTAAATTCGTTGCTAATTCAGACAAAGTTAAGGGCAGCACGGCATGTGACCTCACATGTACAGTATGGAAAGCAGTATGGAAGGTCCAAAAACAATGCAACCTATAATTACGAGCTACATAATCGAAATAACTACTCCAAAATGTATGTACCGCTAGTTTGCGTTCCCTAATACCTATTACACTCTCGTTTCCGGGTGCGTTTACAAAAGGGACAGTTAATTTCAGAATAAAGCAGCCAAGGTATTGAAGTAGACTCTCAATCCAAATTCGTCCTTGTCGCCGCTCATTTCTTAACCACATTTAGCCGACATAGTGGGAGCGACCAATGTTGTTAACAATATCTCATTTTTGGAGTTTGTAAGTCTGCTTATCATCTGGTAGATTCCTTAAATGGATTTTAGTCTCGTGAACTGTTCGCAGCCTCCTCACATGCATTCGATTCTGGCGTTCCATATCTTTAAAATATTACAACAAATATTAAAACAATAGATACTTACATTATTAAAATATAAAGCAATTTATAAAATAATATTCGCCACTTTAATGATTTTATAAATGGCACGTCTTGAACTAAAACATATTTAGGTAGTGACTAAATGTTCGCGAGTGCAATTTTAATCACTCTTATCACTCCTTATCACCGTTCTAGTGATATCGCTCATTATTTGTTGTGATTGGGCCGGCTTACTGAATTAATCTAAACACCGCGAAATTTGTTTACTGCGAACATTACGATAAATGTGTCAAGTACAAGTCTGAGTATTCTGGTATCAACTACGTATGGGCAGCCTTATGCCCGCTACTACTCTTACTTTTTCACTAACTCTTAGGGGCCCCTAACTTGTATGAAGAACAGTCAAATTTATTTATTCTCCACAAATTATCTGTGGAATAACTTTATCTGACGATTGAAAAATCAGCCCCCAAGTTAAGGGACAATTAATAACAGTTGTTTGATAGCAAAAATATCAAAATTCTTATTTAGGGGCTCCTTTAAAGTTAGGGATCGTTGGTGAAATCGGGCATTAGACGACTACTGTATATACTCAATAACCGTAAAAATCAACAACTAGAAATTTCATACCCAGGCCAATACTGCTCTATTCAGAATTACTTTTTCTAAACTAGGGCTACTGCAGAGAGCGAGTGTTTTCTCGAAACAAAACTGAATATTATCTAAGAAAAATCTGTTAATTTATTTTCTTAATTGGCAACATTGTCGCATTCTCTCTGCCTGCGCTTTGACTCCAGTCTGACTGCGTCGCGCGTTACATTATTTTCTTAATTGGCAACATTGTTGCATTCTCTCTGCCTGCGCTTTGACTCGAAGGGCTTTATTCCGAGTTTTGACACGTTCACCGTCGCGCATTTTGCGTAAAGAAGAATTCGTGTATTTCAAGATGGCGGCATTATTATAGCCAACCTAATACATACTATATAACCATTGGAATAGAACTTATATTTCCATATTTATAGTTTGCGCAACGTCTTGTCGTGATTAGCGGTTGCAAGCTCGGTATAAGGCCCCTGGGGCTTTATTCCGAATTTTAACACGTTCAACGTCGCGCATTTTGCTTAAAGTACCGGTATTGAAATGTAAGTTCTATCCTGTTAATTATAAAGTTGAAATTCCAATGCTCCATACATGTTCAAACTTGCGAAGAATTCGTGTATTTCAAGATGGCGGCATTATAATAGCCAACCTGATACATACTATATTTTCATTGAAATAGAGCTTATATTTCCATATTTATAGTTTGCGCAACGTCTTGTCGTGATTAGCAAATTAGGTTGCAAACTCGGAATAAGGCCCCTGCGTCGCGCGTTACATTATTTTCTTAATTGGCAACATTGTCGCATTCTCTCTGCCTGCGCCTGCATCGCGCGTTACATTATTAGTGATTATTATCAAACTTAGATTTTTCATGACCTTATTATTTTTTTTGTAAACTATAAAATATTATTTACAGCTCAAAGGCAATATCATTTTTAAAATTAGCAAACATTTGAGATTTTCTTTCAAAACTCCCCTGCCTCCAATTTGTTAATATTCACCCCTATGTATCCGTTATACCTATTAGTTTAAAAAGTCGATTTTCTTCTCCTGAAATGTATTCATTTATACCTACATAATTTCATATACCTTACTCACCAATGCCTAGATAATAATTGTTAAATTGAAAAAGCGGGCCTCTTCTAACACAGGTTTTGTTAACTTAAATGAAGAGGTTCGTCAAATTGTAGCGTCATTGGTAAATAAATAAATTTTGTATTTTTTTATTTTTATTTATTTGGTAAACTTTTATGATGATGTATTAAATTCTGTTGTTGGAATTCAACAAGGAGACCCTTTGGATCTTTATTTTTCTGCTTATGTATTCAACCAATTATTTCTCGGCTGAAATGCGAACTAAATGTCTGGTTTTTGGATGATGGAATAATAGCTGGTGATTTAAAAGATGTGACTGCCGACCTAGACTATCTCGTTAAAAATTTCGAAGATTTAGGTTTAATTTCAATTCCTCAAAATGTGAGGTTTTCTGTTGTGGTTCCTTCAATTGTCAAAACTTAACTTTATTTTCCAACATAATTCGAATCATAAAAGTAGTTTCTCATAAAGAGCTTAATCTTTAAGGATGGCCAATAATGATTGACGCAGTTGAGAACAAGTTAATAGATTGTTATATTAGTTAATATTAGGCCCCTGGTCACCAGATGCTTTAGCATTTTCTCAATCATTGGGAAAATTGTTAATAGAAAAATCAGGTCACCGACGTGCCAGACCTACGACCTACTTTTTCCAACGCTTAGGGCTAGAAATTCAAAAAAGCAATGCGGCTGCAGATCTCGGCACCTGCGCGGCTCCAGAGGAACTCAATGAATTATATTCATTAATTTAATTATTATTATTATCTAGCATTTAATTACTCAAAGCATTTTATATTATGTGAACTTTATTTTATTAATATAACATAGATTGTTTAAATAATTTAAACCACTTAAATTCCCATGTAGCAGATACTTTATTAAAATATTCATTTTCAGTTCTAAAATTATATATATATATAGGTACATTAAGAACAATTCCTACTTAATTTTTTTTTAACCATTTAGAACATTATGATTCGATAATTAAATAATCTATAGAGTCAATTTTCAATATAATCTATGAAGTATTCTCAATCAAAGATCAGCAGGTAGAGTATCAAGACATGCAGTCCTTAACTCTATTATCACATGGGCATTAACAACAGCCGAGATTCCCTGTTGTCTTGAACCTTCCAGCCTTTGCCGCGGCAATGGAAAGCGAGTCGAGGGCTTGACCCTTATTCCTTTGGTAAGACGGAAAGTGTTTACTGTGGGATGTTCATTGTGTTGATACTCTAGCTCCATCATATCTTTCTGGATCATCAAGAACCGCTGGTTTTGCTGCTGACAGCCTATGCAAGAATAACATAAAAAAAAATTTTCAAAAATAATTTAGACGATTGGTTCTTGGACCAAGGACCCAAAATTTCCGATCTAAAATCAGGATTTCTTTTAGGACAAAAAGTATCTATGAGTACTTTTTCAAGAAATTCTTGATGGTTTTGGTCACTAGTTTTGCCAATAGTATTTCTGATTATTAATAATCTTATAATTTGTATATATTTTTAATGTTTTTAAATTTCATTTCATGTTTAATGTTTCGAAATAATAAATTACAATAATATTATACATTCATATGTTTTAATTGTTTTAATTGTAAATAAATTGCAATATATAAATAGGTATAGGTACTTAAATACATATAATAATAAAATATATTAAAAGGCGTGCTTGTGCTTTTTATTTTTGATTTGAAAAATATTTGTTAAGTGAGTAACTAAAACATTAGTATAGTAACAAAAAGCCTTTACATAAGTTACGGTTTTGTTACGGCGCTTTACAGGGAGTGCTGCCCATAGAGTGATAAATGTCCCATACATTCGTTTACTTCTAGTTCCTACACTAAAATATACATAAATTATATGATTGACATTGCTAACTGTTAAGCAGCTGGTCGAGGAAGGTCTGTTGCTTCACAGCCGACGCCGCGGGTTGCCCAAGCGGTCCCAGTCGCTTCCACATTGCCGAATTTATTTCCTCACTCTTTGCCTAAGTACTGACATTCTATTTTGTTTACCTTTTTTTTATATATAGTTACTTCTTTAGTAAAATTTATTGCACCTTATCGGACATATATAACATATATCCTGCCTTTAAATTTCGACAAGCTTTTTAGGGGATTTTTTGTAATAACAATATAGTAGATATATATAGGTGAATTCCGATCGTTTGGAAAAGATCAACTTGTGAAACTGTTGATAGATGGGTTATTGAGTCTATCCAAACATCGCGACGAAATAGCCATTTGTTCGGTGTAGGCTCATACTCTCGGCTACGATGAGGTGGGATTAAAAACCCCTTCGCTGGGTGCCCCGTGTAGGCGGTCCGGGCTCCGTAGGGCACCCGTCATAATACCCATTTATATTTATTTTATTTATAATCCACAAGATGTACCTACAATCTACCGAAACAACTTCATACTATAGCTGAAGCAAGACAATGCTACTACAGACCCTTTTAAAAGTATTTGAAGCCATCTGTCAGCCGTTATCCATAATTGATAAACTGATTCCACGTTTCATAACGGAGTAGCGGTACGCAATGGGCTATATTGGTACACTCGCCTGTTTACCCTGGTCGGTCGGGTCTGGTCTAACCTTGAGGGTACGCACAGACTGGTCGGACGGCGTTAACTTATGCACAGTTTGACACAGTTCGCATTATCTTGATGCAACTGAATCGACCAATAATATTTGAGAAGTTATTATCAATCACAGTTGCACTAACTAACTTTATTTTGATAGGACAAAATATTTTCACAATATGTTTCTATTACTTTGGGTGATTATAAATAATTTCTAAACAAACAACATGTAAGGATAAAGTAATAAATTTGTAACTATTTATTTACATTAGTTTTATAACAATTATTATGCAAAACTACTTAGGACTTAGACACTAATATAAATAAGACATCCTATATCAATATATTATTTCCTAACATTAATGTTATAATCCTTACTATTTATATAATAGTTAAAATATTAAAATAATAAACAATTTACGAAACTAAACGTTCAAATATGCTTTCACAATCACGATCTTCAATTATGTACCTAGGGTACCTGGAGTTGTGGTGCACCAACTGATTGTTAAAACATAGATTATTGTTAACCCAACATGCTCCATACAGGAATAAAGTGAAGGGCTGACTACAAACGTACTCCGTACTACATGGTACTACCGCTCAAGCAACTGCTATAATTAGTAGCTGAAGCAAATATTTCACTGTATATTCCAGAACGTCCTCAAAATTGCTCGACTGCTATGTACTGTGAAATAGGCAATTCACTTATATATTTTCTATAAATATGTTGCTTGATTGATACTAGCCTGTCTGCGGCTACCAACTCTACTGAAACACGTGACAAGTTAACTGTACTAGGACAAGGATTCACAAAGTTAATATAGTCTAAAGGTAAATGCTTCTCTTGTTAAATAAGGCGTTGGTATGATAGAGTCCGTCATCGCTTATTGGTCAAAGTCTTCAGGAAGGCTGCAGCCTGCCTCCGGGTCGGCAGGCATTGACCAAATGCCTCCATGAGCAACGGTTCCTGGTCCACTGCTTGTCTGTGAAGTTAAAGACATAATGGTCATACTAATGGTATATTATAATGGTCAAAAAACTTATAAATGGTGGTTGGTCTCTATACCTTCGCTAGGCCGACCGACCGGTTTTGTAACCAGATGTAAAAACCGTCAAGTGACCTAGTAATTAGTTTTAGTCTGTGGGTTCACCGATTTTTAGGAGAATATTGCATCGATTTCTTGTCTAGGTGGTAAACTTCTTTAACGGATATCTTGATAAATATGGTCATTCGAAATGAGCTCTCCTGTAGACTCACGTGTAATCCTCCAACGATACTTTGCCATCCTTATCTACGTCCAGTTTCCTCAGCACCAGCTCCACCAGATCCCGTACACCCTCATCGGGGTCTTCATCTCCGGGTTGTTTCAGTAATGAATTTCTGAAATGTTTTACATTTATTGTTAGCACGTAAGTACATTCATAGCAGAACGAGTGGGAACAGTCGTTAGCTACAAGGGTTCACTAGATATAGATACACATAGACAACCATAGACAGTAGGATACCTGCAAGATGCTAGGTCTGTGACCGATACCAGCAGCTGTTACCAATAGTTCTAACTGGTTAATCATCTGTGAATCAACATTCGCAGCACTACGCCATATATATGTATAATCTAGTATGTAAGTAACCTAGAAACTAACTTCAGCAATAAAAACATTTCGTCCCTCATGATGTAGCCATCAGAGTTGAGGTCATACACGTTGAAGCAGTGCGCCATCCTCTCGACCTTTGACCCTCGCAGCATCACACTAAGGCCCCGACACCAGGCTTCAAACTTTAGGGCGCCTTCGTTACCCGCCGGGCCCCGGTCCCAGGAGATCCAGATACGTTCCAGGATGGACTCCTCGGTCACCAGGTCGAAGGTGTTATGCATTAGTTCTCGGAATGTATTTTGATCTATACCCTGAAATCATAAATTGTCGGCATGTAACTACGTGATGGTCCCTTCAAAATCCATGAATGGGGTCGATCAATATTGTTGTTTATCAGCAAACCGGCTACAATGATGCGGTTACGAAATAGGCGTCGACAATGAAGAAAATTTACATTACGAGTCTATATATACCCGCTACTTTATAGCCAAATAAATTAACAGCCCGTTTCGAAATCGCGCCCTGAAAATTAGTGAACCGACAGACTAAAACCGAAACATAACTGGGTCACTTGACGGTTTTTGTATCTTTATAACGTGTAACGTGTAGTGAACTTATAGAGACCTTCCTCCCACTTTACTTCAACTAGTAGTCTAGTACTCCTAATAATATGAATTAGTCATTATACTGTTTATATATTAATATGTATATTGTATGATATGTAGTATATTACATGTGTATAATACTTGTATATGTAAAGCATATGGGTATATATGTATTTATTTATAAATAAAAATAAATAAATAATTTGTATTGCACACTGCCTAAACTTAATGTTCTAATGTCCCGAAGGTTTGTCAGATAATGCCCAACGGCATCAAGTCCGCCTTTGTATTATGCAATAAAGTTTAATAAATAAAAATAAATAAATAAATAAAATGAAGCTTAACAAGTCAAACAAGATCACCGTCACTGAAAGCTTAACAAGTCAAACAAGATCACCGTCACTGAAAGCTTAACAAGTCAAACAAGATCACCATCGTAAAATATATAATACTGAAAGATTAGAAGCTTTATTATGAGTAACATTAATTTATTTCGTCATCAAATTCGACTCACGGAATCAAAGGATATGTTTTATATTATTTACTAAGAAACCCCATATCGTGTCGCGTCGACTCGGTGTTTTTTGTTATTGTTTTGAAATAACACGCAAAAGAAGACGCGGCCACATATAGTTTAGTAATAAGCTATTCGATATAAGTAAGGCGTTTGCTCCCAAAACTTATGTTTTATTTTTACCTTACGAACCCGTATGGAGTGTGAAACCAACCCGCTCCCATAGCATATAGTATGGGATAGAGATTAATTAATATAAAAAATACCTAATCGTTTTATCGGGAAACAAGAATTAAGGAATTGAATAAAAAAAAAAATCTGTAACCCACACTGCTAAACTTTGTTTTTATTTGTTCAATATAAACAAGTTTTATAAACTTTGGTACTTAACAAAGAAAATCATAAAAGAACACATGATGTAACCAAGTACAATTTTCTTTGTCTCCGGCAAAAACTAAATAAAATAAAATTTTTGGATAGTGAAATAAAATAATTTTACGGAGTAAGTTTCCTTCGCCTTGCCACTAGTTATTGTCATTCCTACGCAATGTTATCGTCGTTCCTAGACAACCAGTTTCTATCATTCTGTCAAACAAGTCATTTTTCAGCCCCTAATGGTAACGGAAGGGAGGATCCATAAATACCGGGCACCATGCAACTAGCAACTGCTAGAGAGCACAAACTATGTGCTTATGCTGTGATAATGATGATAATCATACAAATGATAAATATACTCTTTATTCGGGTATCGGGAATTCAATATAATTAGGCTTAATAACCAGCATTTTACGTCAATGTTCCACAATAAAATTAAATCTCTATTGAATGTTTATAAAGTTAATAAAATATGTCAATATGTTAATTTTAGATTTAGATTTATTTATTTTTTATTTTTATTTTGTTTCTACTATATTTTAATGGTTTGTATAGGGTGTACATGCTAACCCGATCACTACCAGATTACTAAACAAATAAAAAAAAAACGTCAAGAGAACTATATACCACAATATCATATTGACTTTTTTCGCTCTACGATATACGATATATACGAAAGCAATGAGATTCGAATGGCAATTTGTTTCTAAACCGTATCAATTACCTAAAGTGGGAACGATTAGTGGTTATCCTCATCCATGAACTTTGTAAATCTGCTTACCACTAGGTAGATATATATATATATATAGAGATATGTCTATATATACATATATATATATATACACATGTGCTCTTATAAAAATAAAAATAAATTAATTTTTGTCACTAACTTCGCTATATGAATCTTACAATAAATATTTTGCGTGAGTTTTTTAATATAATTTTTACAAGTTTACCATTAGAATCCAATGCGCTGTCTATTGCAAAATGTTATCGCATGCCCAGCGGTGGCGTCCGCACATGCGTGCTCTGTGACATATCGCTAGGCATGTGGGATGCCGGGACGAGCATGGGCCCCATAAACTATCGGATTTATTCTGCTTTCAATTGGATCACGTTAAATTACATATTTGATGGTTGACGAAGGTAAAACTCAAATAAATCTAACTTTACGGAGTCAATTATTACGGAATATGTACGGAATCCCTTATAGTTTATTTTGGCCGCGTTTCAAAATATAAAAAAAAAAGCGTTTGGGGTTTTGTGTATTACAAAAACTTCTCATAGGATCACTCAGTCTGTTCAGATCTCAATATGTCGGATATTGAGATGTGGTTGAGGTTGAAAGATATTAGTTAGTCTCGTCGCTTATCAAACTATCAAATTTGAAAAAAAAATGCATTATCAATTAACCATAAATATAGATAAAAACAATCATGAATGAAGGGTATGAATGGCGACCATCATCGCCAGTCGGTACTTACATCGATCTTTGGCGGCGCTTGTCCCATGGGAGTGTTGACGGCCGCGTTCTGCGCAGACGCCACCAATCGCCGGTACATTGTGTACAACGCTTCTAATTCTAATCTGTAAAAAACAAGCTTTACTCACTAAAATATAATTTTATTGATGTAGGTGCCTAAAACCGTTATTACAATTATGTTTATTTTTTTCTTATTTATGTACAATTTTAGAAACCTCTGGCCACCTTTCAGTGGCCAACCATCGAAATTTACTTAAAATCTACTACTATCAAAGTTTATAGATAATTTGAAACTACACGTCGAAAGAATTCCAAACGAAACTATTTAGAACATTATCAATAACTATTATTTTTGCCCGACGCATTCTTGATCAGAAAGTCTGTGTTCCCCATACAAAAACGTTGCAGTCAACACGATTGTATGGCCATTCAAAAGTCTTGTCCGAGTTATCCGAATTTATTGCGGAAAATTATAAAAAGCCATATTTTGTTATGCAGTGTTTAAAAAAATCAAAAAAAATCTGGAATTCTTATACAAATAATAACGTGCAAAAAAAAATGTTACGACGGAAATTGGCTGCGTTGGCTGGGGCTACTCCGACATTTAAACTAGATAAAATCTGTAGAACAGAATTAAATTATAGTTTCTGTTATATGTTTATATTTATTTTTCAACAATTGAAACTTTTACAGAACTCTCGGTTTTTCAACATATCCAAACTATGATTTGACACTATAGATGCCAGAATAGAGGTATAAACAGTTCCATAATCATTTCAGGCCTACCAAGATCGATGGGACTTTTTTATCAAACGCGTTTCCAAGACGAAGCTGCCAATCAGAAGAGAAAATTTACCTACCTACTTAATATGGTAAAGGGGATAGTATCCCTCTACGATACGAAGTAGGGTTACAAACCTACTTCACAGGAACACTGTAGTACACTACCACGCACGCGCACTATATTATTAATCGGAATAAAATATATTGAATTACTTATTAAAGTGAGTGCATCTTCGCAAACTTTCAGCCAGTTTCGTCGGCAACTTATTTTGGTGGGACATGTTGGGAGCGACCGCCGCACGCCGCTGTGGCAATATCACTGAAAGCCTGAAAGCGCTCATAGCTTTAATATGACTGGCAGCTTTATCGCCAATTTTATATTGTATTTTTTTTTATTTTTCGGAAATATATATTATATACGACCATATATTGTATAGTGCAATGGTCGGGTTGGTAAGACGCAACTTAAAACATCTACAGTATTTAGCTTGATTGTACTGTGTACTAATGAGTTTTTCATTTCTTAAATATATATTAAAATAAATAATATATTCATAAATTCTATAAATAGTAAATGTACCAAAAAATTATATAAAACATTAAAATATGATAAACAAACAAATAAAACTAAAGACTACAAAAAAAAATATGGTAAGCAATTACAATTGGACTTTTCATGTGTGACCTTATTCATCATAAAGTAAAATCATCTTATTTTTGTATATATTATATTTTTTTTTTCTACATTAGAATATCTCAAACGACACTAATATTCTGAGTACAGACTACATATTTGAAACATTTGGGGTGGAAACCATGGGGCCGTGGGGCCGTGGGGACCAGGAGCACATTATATATATATAAATATATATCAAAGCGTTTGATTGACGCATCTGGTGACAAAAGGGCTGGATCGTTTCTCGGAAAGCGCATTACAACGAGGGAACGCAGCCAGCCTTTTGGGTACCCTCCCGGTTGATAGCGATTTGGAAGTAATTTATTATTTGGTATAGATTTTATTTTTTATTTTTTTAGGTTTTCTTTATTATTATTAATATATAAGTTAGTTTATTTTTAATGTTATTTAAGTTTGGTTATCATATTAATTTAAATAAACCTTTTTTTTCGTATATATTTTCCTATGTTGATTGACTTACCTATTAAAATTAGTACTCTTTTTCAAAGCCTCCATAATTTTGTCAGGTAGTTTATTGTTGGGCGGTGTTTTCTTGGCCCTTGTCGGTTTGGGCGCCGGGGCTGAGACCGCCCTGCGCTCGGCCGCCACCCGCCCTCGCGCTAGGAAGGCCGTCACGCCTCGCAGGGCGATGGCCCCGGCCGCCAGCGAGAGCTTGGGCTCCTGGTTGCTGCACGACATGGTACAGCTGTGGAATAAATAACATCTTAGTTGGGAAGAAGATTGACCGACCTGTTTCACCGCTAAAGAAAACAGGTAGACTCTAAATATGTTATAGATAGAACAAATAATCTATCATTTTTAGAATTCGTTTCTGTCTGTATGTTTGTCGGGACATAAAACCTATTGGACTCATTTATATGCGGTCTTTTTTTTAAAATAACTATTAGCTCTCTGGGTAAAATAAGGTATATTATATTTCGATAGATAGTCTCTTAGGAAAAGTTTTTAAATACACCCGATAGATACAAATGTTCTATGAAGCACAGTTGGATATATTTAATGACATAAAACTGCATTCAACAGATTTTTGATTGTATATTTACATTTGGAGAATTTTTATTCGTATAAAGCTTTTCAGTTTATGTCATGTTTTTGCAACTATAGACATTTTTGGGTAATTAAGTAAGACTCACGAAACCCCAAAATAATACTTATAATTTGGGGTTTTAAATATAAAAATAGAAGTGGCATACGCGGTATGGAAGCCATTGTTAACATGTTTACTGTACCTTGTTTTTTAATATACGATACCTACATCTTATATTAAAAAACAATAGCATTTCTTTTTTGTTTTTAAATATACAAAGCAAACGAAGTTGCGGGTACCCGCTGTAGTATTTATACTTCGATAGTAGTATTTTTTAATAGATCATTAAAGATACTCTCGTCGTTATCACTATTAGTAACGCAGTCACTCTGACGCGGTGTCAGAAAATAATAGTTAACGGATTTTAGGCGCGGCATTAGACTGATTGTGTGTATCACCTAAAGGCTCATAGCTTTACTATGACTTAAATGAAAGCTTTCTCGCCAATTGTAACTGTTTTTTTTTATTTCCTAGAAATACTTATAATAATTCTTTTGAGCTTTCTTCATGCAAACAACCTCTATAGAAATTCAGCGATTACTATATAATCTGTGATTCAGCGTGGAAATGCAGCCAGCGTCCTCGGTAGGTACTGTAACCTTCTCTATTGTAGAGTAAGGCTACTACTGGCCATTTAAATGTTAGTTTTCTTATTTGAATATTTATGATATTTGTGAAGGGAATAGAACCAATCGAAGGAACAAAAGATTTGAAAAGAGAGATCAAGAGAGGGACACGCGATGGAAGTGTGATGTATCAATTTAATATAAATCGAGTGAAACCGCGATTAATCCTCACCGTTTTGAGTTTATATAGCTTTGCAGGAATATTATATTCTATAGGGAAATAAAGAGAATATAAATATAAAGTATAAAGGGTATAAAGTTGTTTCATAGAAGGATCTGAAGGAGATAACCCTGAGGGAATTGGGTACAGTGACCAAAGAGAGTGAAGTAAACCATACCTTCGGTCACACATGGATGCAGCATCGGAGGATCTCAACGATTTTTTTAAAAATATATAATTTAGGTTTTTACTGTCATTTAATTAGTCATTAATTAATGCGCAAATTAATTACAATTTTAAATTATAATATATAAACGAAATATTCAATTTAAAAAAATCCTTAAAACAATGTTAAAATTAGAAATAGGGTTGATTTTCCAAGAAGTTGTTCGGAAACTTAAATTAGTTTACAAACTTGTGCAGAACTCGAGTAGCTGTAATGGGTGCGATCAGCCTTGAGGAGTGCGGCGCGAGCCACCAGCCTACTCCACACGCTCGCAATATTAACTTATAAGAACAACTTCGATAGTTATTTATGTCTAAGTGGGGATAGTAATGTCGAATTTCATATAATTATATGAAATTGTTTTAATTATATTCATATATTAAATTATTAATAATAATATAATATAATAGTAATACGTGGTGGCCTAGTTGGTTAGGCCTTGAACTTAAAAACACTTAGGTCCCTGGTTCGAATCCCGGTGTGTACCAATGAGTTTTTAATTTTTTAAATGTATGTACATTTGTTTGACAACACCACTATAGTGCCCCGGAGAGCACGTTAAGCTGTCGGTCCCGGATTCACTATACCAACTTGTGAAACTGTTTATGATGGGTTATTGAGTCTATTCAAAACATCGCGACGAGCTAGTCACTTGTTCGGTGTAGACTCATACCATCGGCTACGACGAGGTGGGATTAAAACCCCTCGGCTGGGTACCCTGGGGCCGTCTAGGCGGTCTCGGGCGCCGTAAGGCACCCGTGATGATACACGTACATACACACATATATAAAATCATGTCGTGCTCCAATACACGAAGTATGCTCCACAGTGAAATTTCGTATTTGCATCTACTTTCCTATGTTTTATCTCAGCATTGTAAGTACCTACGGTTTTAGAATTTTTCAGATTAAGAACATTTTTTTCTTTTTTTATTGGAGCACGGCATGTGTATCTACCTGATGGTAAGCAGCCTACAAAATTCATAATTGGGACCGATCAATAAATTGTTGTTTATCAATTTATTGATGGCTCTCACTATGCCGGCTAAATGATGCGGTTATGAACTGGGCGACAAAAACGAATTTGGATTATGAGTCTATTTTAATATTCTCGCTGCTTTATCGTCAAATTAATCGCCCGTTTCGTAACCACACAATGAAAGGAGACTTCTACCTCGACAAGAAATGGAAACAGTAGTCTCCAGAAAACCGGTGAACCCACGGACTAAACCCATAACATGACTTTCTTGAAAATTTCGGTGCATATCGACGCAATTTCTCAGCTCATCTATACTAATATTATAAAGCTGAAGAGTTTGTTTGTTTGTTTGTTTGTTTGTTTGAACGCGCTAATCTCCGAAACTACTGGTTCGAATTGAATAATTCTTTTTGTGTTGGATAGTCCAGTTATCGAGGAAGGCTATAGGCTATATAACATCACGCTACAACCAATAGGAGCAAAGATATAGTGGTAAATGTGTAAAAAACGGGAGAAATTATTTCATCTTTGAAGCCTTCCGTTGCGTGCGCCGTGAAAACGGTTCAAGATACACAAAAAGTATGTATTAAAGAATAATCTAAATATATATAACTCAAAGGTGACTGACTGACATAGTGATCTATCAACGCACAGCCCAAACCACTAGACGGATCGGGCTGAAATTTGGCATGCAGGTAGATGTTATGACGTAGGCATCCGCTAAGAAAGGATTTTGATAAATTCTACCCCCAAGGAGATAAATTAGGGGATGAAAGTTTATATGATAAAAAAATAACTATTCCACGCGGACGAAGTTGCGAGCACAGCTAGTCTATCCTTAAATGCCTATAATGTTTGCTGCTCTCACAGTTAAAGCAATGGCACGTTAAATGTATGTGGAAGAGGCAAGTGGTAATCTGGTAGTTGGAAGTGGTAGCACCGATTTTGATTCAATTCGCGCCTACTTCGCCACATATACAAGGTGACTTTGAAACGTCGTTGTACTTTGGGCTAATATGAGGTCGAACAACTTTTTCCATGAAACCGTGTGTCGCAAATGAAATTTCTCCATACAAACTAGTAATGTTAAAATGACCAATTTGTATGGGGAAGCCAATTTTTTTTTCATTTGCGACACACGGTTCCATGGGAAAGTTGTTGGATTTGATCAGTAGAGCCCAAAGTACAACCTTTCAAATTCACCCGTATACGTCATAAAAATATTAACATTATATTATTTAGAGGCAGCGTTTTTACCGCATATTTTAGCATACATTTTTTTAAATAATTATTTTGACTCTGTATTTACCTAATGATAATCTGTAAACCTATATGTTGGTTCATTCTACTATTCATTTTAAACGGCGGGCTGTAGGCTCGTTTGACTTTAGATAAGAAAGCTATAACTGCAGACTATGACTGCATCGCGTGAAGCTAAATGCCTAAGCTAGGCAACGTGATTGTTAGCAAGATTAACTGCAATGAAAAGTGTTTAGAGCTATATACCTCCTATATATAGTCTCTTACCCACTTATTTATATATAAAAGGCCATCGCTGCTTCATCAGTCATCACCAAACCAACCGAAAATGTGGCTTAGGTAATACAATACAGATGCACTAACCTTCTAAAAACGGACAACTCACAGTGATACCTAAACTTGCAGGTAATTTATTATACCTATGAATAAAAAAAATCAAACTGCCCTAGGACCAATATCACTACCAGTAACTGTAACTATTTAAATAAAAAATATGATAAATATTCCCAACTCGCAGACCACTTTGAATTTCTGGTCTTTGCGGTGGAAACTTTAGTCACCAGATGCTCTAGCATTTTCTCAATCATTGGGAAAATTATTAATAGAAAAATCAGGTGACCGACGTGCTAGAGCCTACTTTTCCAACGCATAGAGCTACAATAAAGAGGCAATGCGGCTGCAGTTCTCGGCTCCTCCGCGGCTCCAGATGAACTCAATGAATTATTTTCATTAATTTAATTTTTATTATTACTTTGTAAGTAGTTTTTAGTTAATATTTTAATAAATGGTATAGTGAGGACTTAATAACATTTTTAAAAAGGTTTCATTATTTTGACAAAATGAAAAGCCACAAATATATAGAGACAGAAATATATAATAATATCTGTTTTTTTTTATCTTTACACCTATTTATATTTTCTTACAGTATTAATTTAATTAAATAGACCACCTCCGTATACAAGTGGTTGCGCCGTTGTATCCTGAGGTCGTAGGTTCGATTCCCACACATGGCAAAAAAAAAAACGATTTTCTGTACACTTTGTCATGGTATGGATGTTTATAAAAATATTATATGTATTATATCATTGTGTCTGGTACACATAGTACAAGCCTTGTGCTTAGTTTGAGACCAAAGCAATATGTTTAAATTGTCCTACATATTTTTTTTTTTTAATGTTAATTTCAGTCGGATAAAGTTGTCCAAAAAAGGAATTTGTGCAGCAGAAGTGTTATTTATTCGATTATTATTATTTGTTTGTGTAAAGAAAGTAACATCGGCTTACATATTGAACATCAGTGGCAAAAGAGGTCAAAAGAAAAATAAGTACCTAAGTAAGTAGTGTTAATTGAAAGTACCATAATATAAAAAATAAAGGTTATTATTTACACAATTTAATCACTCTACATTACAATTATTAAACGGTGCGACCGCGAGGAAATATAAAGCAAAGGGTTTAGTATTATGTAAACCACAAGGAATACATATATACAAGTCCGGCTTTTGTTAGTGTTTCGGTCAACCCCGCCAGAAGATATCGAACGAATGCGTGGGAATGTAAAGATCACAAGGACACGAATGTAAAGATGCTACAAATTACTTTAGTAAAAACAAAATGTGATTCATAATAACATATAATTAAGAATAGAGTAAGTCTCAAATGAATAATAGTAATAAATAGACAAATAAAAGATATGTTTTTAGAACTGGCTAGTGTGGAGATCGATATCTTTCAATTAAATTTTCCATTGGATTTTAAAATTAATTTTAAAAATACCCATAAAAAAAAACTTTATGTATAACTAAAATTTGATAATTACAATGTTAAAAGTTAAAAATTATAAATTAACATTTTTTGTAGATCCTCCGAAGCTGCGCATGTGCCCAAAATACATAGAGCATTGCCCCTCTGAATTTCCAGCGATATTCGTTGGAAAAAATAGGATCTTGCTCGATGGTCCCCGGAGGATCTTGAAGTGACGTGGGAATAACTTGGTCCAAGGGTGTCCACACAGGTGGCGTCCTAGATTAGAGCTCGACCTCTATGCCATGGGACTATCGTCACACATCGTCAAGGTCCAAACCTACAGGTTCAAGAGTGCTGGGTATACCAGCAGAAACAAGGGATCATTTAATAACATTGTTAATGTTATTATGTCTGGATATACGGCCAGCACTCAGCCTGCAAGATAAACCATGGCGACCGGATGGTGTGACCGCGGCTCCACAAATACAGTAATGAGGTTGGCAAATTAGAATAGCGGTGTCCCTCAGGATACCAGGAGGCGCCTATCCTGAGGGACACCGCTATTCTAACGGTTTGCCTGTCAAGTAAAGTTGCCAAGGAAGGCGATGGAAGTGCTTCAAGCCAAGTTTTTTAGAAGTGTTTGAAATTAACATAGGATTTCAGGGAAATGTCCGGCTAAATATGAATCTCTGTCCGGCTTTTCTATTTTTGTGCCTGGCAACTCTAAACGTGTGTCGTGTCCTGTATAAGAAAATTCACCTGACTGCTAGAGTCGTTGAGCTACTGCCGAAACTCGGAAACATTAATAATATAATTAATTGAATCAGGTGTTATTTTGCGAAAGTTCGTTTTTTAATTATAGTTAAAATAATATTTCTTTATATTTATTACGTCCTGAAGATGCTTAGTGGATAAGCGAAACACGTGTAGACCAAGTCACACATGTTATTGTGTATGTAGGGTCCTGCATTATTATGCATGTAACTAATATACATTTAACTATTAAATTTAATTACCTAGCGGAAGATAGCAAAATATATAAAAAAATCTATAATTTAAAATTAATAATGTTCTGATTTAGATTTTTTTTTTAGTTTGTTGGAGAATGCGGGTTGTTCTCGTTCAGGTCGATTCTCAAGAGCTATGTCCAACCTCAATGGGTATTGAGGTGGATTTTCCCCGAGTATCTAGAGTCAAAAGTTAAAGTCAAAAGTCAAATATTTACTTTTGTCTATTGATCTGGCGCCAGTAGGTAGCTATATGCCTGCACATTACAAAGCATGGAAATGTCGTGGAATTCGTAAACTCAAAGCGATTATGCAAATATGCAATTATGTAAATAAGTTGTTAAGTAGTGTAGTTGAGGGCGGGGGCGCACGTTCCCTCACATAATGGCTCCACATATCGGCATGCAGTCACGCGAACATATGTGTATCTGTATTCCTTATAGGGAGATAACTATAATATCATATTTTGTTCACCTACATAATTCCAAAAAAAAAAAAATATGGAAAAATGTTTTACACAATATCTGGAAAATTAAACATCAATTTTAATAATGAAATATTCATAAAACAAACAATTCAAAATAAAATTATTTATGAGTATTATTTTATTAAAAAGTAACTATAGAAAAAAATCGAGAATTTAAAATAAGTTTTAAAATATTCCCAATTAGCCTTTTCAGTTGAAATATTTAGGTCCATGGTCACCTGATGCTCTGAAATTTTCCCAATCACTGGGGAAGTTTCTTATTGAAAAATCAGGTGACATATTAAATAATCGAATTATAAAAATTATTAAAAATTCCGTCACATGCCTCTACCAAATATTCCGACTCATTTACGGTGTCAGCTGCTCGCCAGTGGAACTTGCTCCCCCTGAACATCAGACAGTCTCCGTCTCTCGCCATTTTCAAGAAATTACTCATTTCTCATTATCAATATATATACGAGTACCTTGGAAAACTATTGACATTCGAGAATAATAATAATAAAGAATTAGACAAACGAAGGGCAATAGCATGGAACAAGTTTTGGACATTTAAGGACATATTTAAAAGTAATTTACCAATGACTCTAAAGAAAACAATTATGGACACTTGTATTTTACCAACCTTGACATATGGATCTCAAACCTGGACATTTACAAAAAAGGTAACAGAATAAATAAAAACTTGCCAACAATCGATGGAGAGAAGTTTACTGTCAATACAATTATAAGATAAAATACCAAACATACAAATAAGAAAAACATCAAAAATTATAGATGCACTCAAACATGCCCAGAAAATGAAATGGAAATGGGCAGGACATATAGCGAGACTAGAGGACAGTAGATGGACAAAGAAATAACGGAATGGACAGGACCAAAGAAAAAATAAGACCAAAGGGGAGACCACCAAAGCGTTGGTTAGATGACATAAAGGAGACAGTGGGAGAACAATGGATGGAGACAGCAAAAGACAGGGACCCTCAAAGGGACCTTGTATATAATAATTTTAAAAAAATAAAAAAAAGTAACTATGTTGTGTGATAATTTATATTGTAATGTATATTTAATTTTAATTAACTTATAAGGAAATAAATGGCTTAATAATAATAATAATATATAATAATTAACTAATGTACTATGATAATAAAATAATATTCTGACAAAACGACAACGCCCAAGCGAAGCCTAAAAGCGAACGACTGAAAGGCGAATGAATGAAAAATGTTGGTATCTACTTACCGTGGGATTATATCGTTGATCTATACGAATAGAAAACTGTTTCAATGGCCTCCCCTAACACATACACGCAAATAACTACGTATAACAAGCCATATTCATTTACAAATCGCGTAGATTGTAGACGGGCACGGGCTTGGGGTAGGTATATCGGATAACTGGGTTGGTGCGTTGCTCGGCGACTCGCTTTCGTTTTGTTGATATTTTTTTGTCGTTAGTCTGCGAGATATACCTTGTCATGTTATAGGAAAGGTTTACTCTGTTGTCGTGTTATATGCGATATGTACAGTCGCCAACAGGTCAGGGCACAAACTGTGACACTATGTTTCGTGGGAACCAGGCTTGATTGTGCAGCCCGATCTGTGGGCCACTATAAATACGTGTGCAATAGGGTTTTGCCTCGGACACTTAGTCAGCAAAAGCCTGGACCATTGTGTACAAGGGTCCGTGCTTGAGGATAAGATATTGTGGATTCACAAAAACATTAGAATTAAAAAGACTATATTAAGAATTTTGAGATAGACTTATCAACTAGACTTATAAATAGAAAATTGTGGTAAAGATTTGTTGGCCAACTAATCTAATGGGGGAAACGCGATAGTACGTACTATATAAGGTCAATCTATAAGGCGTCAATCTTTGGGTACCTTAATCCTGGAATCCTGACTGGACGAGGTGTGACGTCATTACTATATTTAATAGTCCGCTGATAGAATACTCACTCCGATGCTTTGCAGGCTTGTATCCAGAAGTACGTATACCAGACAGGTAGCCTGGCAGTGATTCATGCAGGATATCGGTCCACACACCAATCCAAATTCGTATTGGGTACAAAAGTTCCTGGGTCCTTAGTTTAATTATTTCACGGTTATATTAAAAACATTTACTAGAGAACCTTTACATTTATAAGTATGAACAAAATAGAATAAAACAAGAACTTAATAATAATTACCACATCATGTCTATATGATTTTTTTCAAGTCATCTTAAACATCTAAGACATTTTTATCAAACTTTTTTTTTTATATAAACACTAAAAAAAATTAACATTTATTTTAATAAAATGTGAGTATTTTTATGTAAAACAATTTAAACATTATTGCTTTAATTAATTTGATTTAATAATCACATAACTTGTAAAATACATAAATAAAACTAACGCCTGTAAAATATACAATACTAAAAACTTAAAACAATTTGATTAATTACCTAATTGAGGCGTTTAGTACATTATTTGTTATCGAATTAGGTTAAAAATGTAGTACCACTACAACCTATACATAAATAAATTAGAGACAAGTTTCAATGGCTTCGTGTTATAGCAGGTGTTGAACCCTATAATTTTTAAAATTCATGAATAGGGTCGATCAATACATTGTTGTTTAACAACAATGATTGCTCTCACTATGTCGGCTAAATGATGCGGTTACGAAATGGGCGGCGACAAACATGAATTTCTCGCGGTGCTTTATCGTTAAATTAAACGACCGTTTGTAACTGCAACCTTAAAGAGACTACTACCTATTAAAATTAAACTCTGATCTTTATAAAACATCCATTATTTATTTATTAAAAGATTTACTACAACAACAAATGGTAACCAAGTAAACAAAACCGAGATATGACAGACTTGACAAATACTTTTTTAACATCTTCTCTCTTTGTCTAGTTCAACACTTAATCTCTCGTTAAACCCATCCCTTGGCTCAACTTAACCAATCTTGGTTTATATAATATCCGCCAGTTGACTCTCTGAAGACACTTTCAAAACGTTTCCTTCTGAAACTTCTTCTCTTATGAAAAAATGTCTAAGTCTTATGTGCTTCGTCCTCTGGTGATACTCGTACGGTGGATTATTTGCCAATTTAATTGTTGATTTATTGTCAATATAAAATATTGGAATATACTTTGTTCCTTCAATATCTGACAATAATCTTCTTAACCAAATAATCTCTCTGCAAGCTTCACTTGCTGCTAAAGTTTCAGCTTCAGTTGAAGAATTAGCTACTGAGCACTGTTTGTGACTTCTCCATGAAATAGCTCCCCCAGAATACATACAGACCATTCCTGAAGTTGAACGACCTGTAGTTAAATCACCTCCATTATCTGCGTCACTAAAACATAACATAGTTTTTTCTTCAGATTTTTTATAAAGTATGCCCCAATCTAGAGTTCCTTTTATATATCGCAATATGCGTTTCACTCTCAAAATATTAGTTTTAGTTGGACTTTCTAAATTTCTACACCGGTCGCATAATAGTCGATGCAATATCTGGCCTAGTTTCTACCATAAGATAAGCCAAAGCTCCAACAATTTGCCTATATGGTAAATCTCCTATTTCGCCTTCTTCATCATCCATCTGTTCTTTCAATATAGGCGTAGCCACAGGTTTACAAGAATTCATTCCATATTTCTCTAATATATTTGTAGCATATCCAGTCTGTGAAACTTTTATTGAATTATCTTCTCTACTTTCTATCTCCAATCCGAGAAAATAATTTGCTGATTTAGCTCTAATTTTATATCTTATTTAAAGCTCATTAATAAAACGTTCAGCTTCCATTTTATTATTTGACGCAACCAAACCGTCATCTACATATAATGCCAATATAATTCGGTCTGATCCTTTTTGTCTTATAAACAAACACGGATCTGCTGTACTTTGTTTAAATCCAGCTTCTACAATAAAATCCTTAAAACAATTATTCCAGCACCTAGGTGCTTGTTTAAGTCCATAAAGACTTCTCTTTAACTTAAGTACTTTATTATTCTTTGTCAAATAACCTTCCGGCGCTTTCATGAATATGTCCTGATCTAGTTTACCATACAAAAAGGCAGTTAACACATCAAATTGTGTTAACGTCATTTTCTCTTTACCAGCTATACTGAGAACAGCTCTTATAGTACTCATCTTAGCGACTGGACTGAACGTTTCATAGTAGTCTATGCCTTTCTTTTGAAAATATCCTTTTACCACCAATCTTGCTTTGAAACGTTCTATAGATCCATCAGAATTATTTTTCAATTTAAAAATCCATTTACTAGCAATAGGTTTCTTATTATTTGGTAGCTCTACTTCTTCCCATGTTCCGTAAATGTTTAATACTTGGTTTCTTTCCATACCATAATTCAAATAGAGACTTTTCGTCGACATTTGTAGGTCCTGTCCTATTAATAATATATACGGAAGTATTTATTAATTCAGCCCAAAGCCCTTGAGGTAACACCTCACGTGCATGCATCATTGTTCTTGCAGCTTCTACAATAGTCCTGTTATCTCTTTCAACACAACCATTTTGTTCGGGTGTATATGGCATTGTATTTATTATTATTTATATTTATATTTCTGCAGTACATTTCTTATGCTTTCGTTGTCGAATTCTCCTCCGTTATCACTCAAAATCTCTATAATTTTGTGACCTGTTCTTTCAGACTCAGCTAACATAATCTTCAATTTATCACAAACCTCACTTTTCTCTCTTAAGAAATATACATAGCGGAATTTTTAGTAATCATCTTTGAATAAAACAAAATATCTCTATTTAGTAATAGAACATAGAAATGGTCCACATACATCCGCATGTACTAATTCACCAGGTATTTTGGCTCTTTCACGCTTACCGAATGATCTTCTATGCGCTTTCCCATATATACAACCTTCACATAACTCACTGTCTAAATCCAACTTAATGTTCATTTCTCGTTCTATCAGTTTCTTAACATGAACTTTATTCTGATGTTAGCACATCAGAATAAAGTTCATGTTAAGAAACTGATAGAACGAGAAATTCCTTTCATGGTATAACTGTAACATATTAGTTTTAGAAACTTCATTAATCTGTACAGGTATATTAGGATATATATTAATTAAATTTAGCTTGTAAACCACCACACCGTTTTCTTTCTCCGTATAGCATCTCTATATTATTCACCTTTAATCTACAAATCTCTGTCATCGATTCGAAAATGCTATTTTGTAAACGATCTTGCGCTGCTAGTACCGAAAATAAATTCTTGGTAATGGTTGGAAAATACCAAACATCATTCAATGTTATTACTTCTTTACGTCCTCTAATATTAGATTGTACTTTCAACATTCCTTTACCAAGTGCAACGACTGCTTCACCAGTAGCCGTTGTCACTTTATGCGGCATATAAAAATGTTCAAAGGTTTCAAACAAATCACCTCTATTTGTTACATGACTAGTCGCACCATTGTCTACAAACCAGCTTTTATGGTCAGGTTTCATCAAAATATTATCTAATGCCATTAAATTCATATTCGCAATTTCATTATCTCTAGGCATTAAATCTATATTTACATTTTCACTATGACTAGGTATTAAATTCATATTTACAATTGCACTGGTACTTGGAGTTGGTTTCGATGGTCGGCCGTCAGTAATCCATTTAGAACATCGCTTAATTTTATGTCCCATTTCTTCACAATAATGACATTTAAACTCTTTCTTAATAAAAATCATCTTATTAAATTTATAAACCTTTCTACTGAACATATTATTAACTGCTAATGCTTCTACAGTAGTTTCACAACTTTTGCAGGTTAAAGATCCTTCATGTGAACATAATTGAGTAGTTAAACTCTCTATAGTCCTTTCACCTTTTGACATTAACATCCAGCTTGACTTGAAAGTAAAATAATCATCTGGTAAAGTTTCAAGAATTTTACAAATGAGCAGAAGTTCAGGTAATTCACGAACTTCAGTCTTAGACTTATTTATTTATTTATTTATTTTAAATTCTTTATTGCACAAAATTGTACATAGGCGAGCTTAATGCCTTAGGCATTTTCTACCAGCTAACCTTTGAGAGAGTGAAATATGCTTAGGGTGCGGAACTTTCGATAGAAGGATATACATATAATTTTAACAATGATGCATTAGATGCATAACAATACTTAAACTACTTAAATACTGTATATAATATAATAAATGTAATACATAAATATACATACCATACCAAACAAAAATTGTCACGAGGATCTGGTTTAAGCGTTCAGATAATGAGCAGTGAGCAAGCGTTTAAACACCCCGATGGAAGGGGCTGATCTTATAGTCAGAGGAAGCAAATTCCACTGGCGAGCAGCTGACACCGTAAACGAATCTGAATATTTGGAAGAGACATGTGACGGGATTTTTAGAAGGTTATTGACAGAGGAACGGAGGGGACGATGATGCGAATCACCAAGGAAAAGAAAACGAGTCTTAAGGTAAGAGGGAGTATTAGGGTTATATAGTATATTATATAAAAAGGATAGCAGATGTACTGATCTACGAGACCGGATATTAAGCCACCTTAACTGTTTGCGGTATTCGGTAACATGATCAAATTTACGCAGGCCGAAGACAAAACGTATGCACATATTAAGGAGGCGGTCAAGTTTGTTAAGTAGATCTTCAGTAACATCCGAATAGGAGACATCAGCGTAATCAATGATAGGTAGAAGCAGTGAATTGACCAACATGAGCTTTGACTTAAAAGGGATAAGATACTGAGACCGCTTTAGCGAATGCATACTGGAGAAAATACGTTTACTGACATCAGCGACGTGATAATTCCAGGAAAGATCGGAGGACAGGTGCACACCTAGGTTCTTAGCATGTTGGCAAAATGGAAGTGGTAAATTATTAAATAATACTGGAGAAATGGCTCCCAAATCCAGTCTGCTCAACATGTGTTTGGAGCCAAGGATCATGACCTGCGTCTTGCAAGACTTCATCATTTCTTGGTTTAAATCATACCAAATATTCTTCATCTTAGACAAGTGTGTAGACATATCATCACCAGATTGCTTCTTATAACTAAAAAACTTTATGCATAAATCATAAGCTTTATCTTCAGATATACCACCAAACTATTCAAATCAAACTATATTAACTATTCATGTTTGATGTTGTGTTGTGCTAATTATTTAAACATGGATTAAAAATATATTGACAGTACCTACTATATGTTTGTATAAGAGAATTTTAATTATTGTATTGACTTATATTGTTTTGGTTTATAAATTGTTAGGTAGGTAGGTATAAAATACCACTGTAAATGTTTACATGCTCTCGGGCGGAACATAGAGAACTATTTAATATTGTATTAACAAATGAAATTGTAAAATTTTGTAAACCTGTGTTCGTGAACAAATAAATGATTTATGAAAAAACATTCTGTGTAATTCATCCCACACTTCTTTAGCAGTTGTAAATCTAATAATCTTCTGAAGATTCTCATCCGACATATTGGACGTCAAAATAAGTAGTGCCGTACTATCAGCCTGTTGATAGTTTTGTAAACTACTCTTATAAGTAAGTCGCAATATCTTGTGCGGCAGCACCATCGTTGGGTTTATCAGGTTTTACGACCTTTCCCTCAACTACGTCTATAACTCCTGCACCACGGAGTATAATGGATATATATTTCCATGTAACCCTGTTCTTATCTTCTAGTCTACTTATCTGTAGTTTGTAAGCCTCCAAAATGGATTTGCTCTCCATCGTGTTCACTAAACTCAGTAAAAATTACCTTGAAATTTTAAGACAAGAATCTTACAATTACTTTTTATATTTTTCGTTGTTTTCATTTTGCTACCATGTTAAAATTAAACTCTGATCTTTATAAAACATCCATTATTTATTTGTTAAAAGATTTACTACAACAACACATGGTAACCAAGTAAACAAAACCGAGAGATGACAGACTTGACAAATACTTTTTTAACACCACCTCGTCCAGAAATCAATTCAATTCAATCTTGGGTATTGGCCTTCTGTCACTTCACGTAACAATATTGCCACAAACAAAAAATAATGCTACATGACCCGCTGTAGCCAATAAACTAGCGTGGAGAAATGTAGCGACATTCCACGTATAATGAGCTTATATTGACGAAAGCTCAAAAACTAGGTCAAACCAACAAAACTAAACATTGTTTGGAATAATAAGAATAAAAAATAATAAAAAAACAATTAACGTAAATTAAAAGAACTAAAAGGATTAATTTATATTAAACTAAAAAATAATAATAACGCTAAACTCTAATATTATTATGGCTAATATATTTACATATAAGAGATAAAATATTACAATCGAATAAATATAATAAATGGCTCATTTTAGTAGGCAAAGAAATATTATGATGGGGTAAAAGAGAATACAATGATGAAGGATAATTTTTACAACTAAAGAATATATGATCTATATCACCTACACCTTCCCCACAATCACATATATTAGACTCTATAACATTTATTCTTTTAAGATGAGATGGAAGAGAACAATGGCCAATTCTTAAACGAGCTATTGAAGAAGTTGATGCTTTGCTAAATGACTTAAATTTAGCAAACCAAGGTCTGAATTTAACAGTTGGTTGAAAGGAATATAAATAAGAGCCTTTAATTTTTGATGAATTTTCCCAATACATATTCCATGATTGTTCTAAATAAACTTTGGCTAAAGCAACCAAATCATACGAGTAGTTTTTAAAATGATGTAAGTTACCATGAACCACTGCTTGTTTTGCCAGTTGATCAACTTTTTCGTTACCCAAAATCCCACAATGGCTTGGAATATAAACTAAAAAAACTAAAAGATTATTGAGATGACAATGATAAAGGAGTTCTTCTATTTCAAAAATTATTTCAGATCTAATTTTAGGAGAAAATGGGTTACAAATCACAGCTTGTAATGAACTTAATGAATCTGAAAATATAATAGCAGGATTGATTTCGTTTTCCATAATAAACTTAACGGAATGTTTAAATGCCAAACATTCACCCGTAAATATAGATGATTGACTTGGACTTTTAAATGAATAAGAAACATTAGAATTTTGATGAATAAAAGCCCAACCCCCACGACCTTGTGGAGATAATTTTGACGCGTCCGTAAAAAATAAATCCGCATTTGGCCATTTACTTTCAACAATATAATTGAACATATCGTTACAATTTTCAGTGTCTTTTCTAATACCTAAATCTAAAATTATTTATGATCGAGAGTCAAAAATGAGAGATTCATATGAACTTAAAAAGACAGGAAGTGATGAATTTGACACAAGAGGGGCTTTAATTTTTATAATTTTTGAGTAAGAGTAAACTAATCTTGGTAAAACTTTTTTATTTTGCCAAAATCTTTTTGTACCGTTGTTTTTGAAAATATATTCATACAGTAATTTAATTTTTGGGAGTAAAGGATTGTTCTGAAATTGTAATGATTTAAAAAAGAATTTATCACACAAAAATTGACGTCTTTTCTTTAAAGGAGGGTCTGCACATTCCACTTGTAATGCATTTATGGGAGACGACTTCATCGTATCAATAATAATTCTAAGAGCTTTGGATTGAATAGAATCCATTTTTTTTAGAGCAGATTTGTTACAAGGTTCAAAAATTAAAGAAGAATAATCTAAATGACTCCTAACAATAGCATTGTATAAAAGGCGTTGAGAAAAAGGATGAGAACCCCACCAAGTACCTGAAAGCACTCTTATTATATTTATATTCTTTTCACATTTTGAAACAATATATTCAATGTGCTTAGTATAATTTAACTTACAATCAAAAAATACCCCGAGAAATTTTATATCTGGTTTAATCGCTATAATTAAATTATTAATTTTAATTTCAATTTCAGGAATCTTTCTTTTTCTACTAAAAACAACAACATTTGATTTAGAAGGTGAGAGCTGCAAGCCGAGAACTGTGAGCCAATTGTTTAACCGTATCAAAGATTCATTTAAATTATTTTGACAATTTTTTTGAATTTTAGAACTAGAATATAATATCACATCATCAGCATATTGTAAGGATCTACAAAAGGAATTTACTTGAAAATCCAAATCAAATGTATACAAATAAATAAAATAGGGCTCAATACAGAACCTTGAGGTAAACCCTTCCATATAGTTCTAGAAATGTTTTCTGTATAATTCAATAAGCGTAATTTTACCTGTCTCGCACTAGATGTAATAGTCTCCTGAAAACCGTTAAACCCACAGACTAACACGACTAGAACCAACATAGTTCACGGGACAGATTTTTCATCTCTATGAACGGTGTTATAACACCGCTCGGTCGGTCTAATGAAGTGAGACCTTCCTCCCACCCGAATGCTATGATCTTTATGTTACGGACTTACGGTACATACCTACCTACTATGTGTTATAATGATTGACATTATGGTACGGTAGTGTACCTAAATAACTTCAGTAACACATACAATATTATGGTAATAGTGTTACTGAAGTTAAAGTGTAAAAAATGATAATAATTTATTTTAACTTGTTTTAGTAGGTTTGTTTTATCGTAAAATAGCAACATTGCCTTTTTTTTTTAATTGGCTTATCACACAATAATTCATGGGGTAAATTTGCGCCACGATCCCTTCGCCCCCGTTATTACCTATATACATTATACACATCATACATAGGTACACAAATTTGTTGAAAAATGCCAATATCACGTTTACGGTGTGATACACAAGTACTAAATTCATTCTTACCGTGGATAGAGCGGCCACCGTACAGCCCATGGCCACGTTGCTCTAAGTTACCGTGCGATACAATACGAGCCGTCGCGCATTAGTAGGAACTAGGAACCGCGTAACTTTGACGTGTAACTACAAACTTTGTGAAAAACAACCCATTCAAAATGAAATATAGACTAGATTCGCATAATAATATGCTCAATCAAGTGTTTAGGGTTATTAAACACTTAAACACCGTTCTACCTACACTCCAGCCACAATGTTCCGATAATGAAAGGGCAAACACATTTTAGTAAAAAATATAAGCGCTCCTTTGTATTTGACGACAACTCGGTTGTGGAATCGGTTACCGCTAGAACTAAGAAATATGGAGAATCCAAGTTCTAGGCTGAGTTATACCAAAGTGTCTGTTAATGTAATGTAACGATTAAAATTAAAAATTGCGTCGAATGTACCAGCTGTCATTCGAACTGCAAAATCATTCTATCCTATAAACGATATGCACTATGACTGCAAGACATTTTTTAATGTGTCACTAACTCACAACACAAAGTAAACACAATCCTAGAGATACTTTGTAGGTATGTTAAAACCAGAAAATAGCAGTAAGTAATTTATAAATCCGTTTTTGTAAAAATTTAATCAATAGTTCTAGAATCCAAAATGGTGGTCAAATATAAAAAAAAAAATATAGGAACAAAAACCTTCGAAACCTGTCACATAGTATTTTATTCTAAGATAGATTTTGTATCTTTTTTTTAGTAACAAAAATAAATATGCGTAAAAGAGACACAAGTTATTTTAACTAAAGTATTCTTTAAGAACTGAATTCAATTCAATTTCTTGGTTGTATGGCCTTTCGCTTTTCGCGAATTATGCCAGTGTCTAGTTATGAAAAGGGCACTATATCACTAAATAGTTATTATGAGATGTTACATTAGAGTCTTCTATTTTAGAAAAACTGTATTAGTATAAAACGAAATAACATATAAAATTGGTAATAAGGTACGATTAAATGGAGGTACAGCACAAATTAGGATTGACGTCACAAGGGCCAGAAGTTAACGAAAACAGGACGACACAGACAGCTGAAAAAGAAACATTAGGAATTTAGTACAAAAATATATACGGAGTTTAAAATACTACTTTATACCCCGTTACATAGTTATAAAAAGATGTAAAGTCAACCAAATGTTGAGAACCAATGAATCTATTGTTCCTCACTCTTTTGAAAGAAATGGTGGGGCAAACCACGGGCAAACAGCAGTATTTTTTAATATATGTGTGTGATTGGCATCTCCGAGGACTTGGGACTCCGGAGGCCCTTGGGTAGCTTTTATTAAATATAGAACTCTTATAGTTTTAATTTAAACTTCTTTATGTATTTAGCTAAGGCACACAAGGCGTAGGCATAGTCATCTCGTTTGTCTTCATGGGATTCTTCATTCCAGAATTGACTCGCCTTCTTTATTGTCCGATTTGACTCTTAACACGCGTTATAGAGCCAGGGACAACTCCAGAAGGGTGTTTAATTTGCAAACTTTCAAAAATAATACCTCATATTACAACCCAGTTGTCAGAATGTGCCGTCTTTACAATGATTTGTCCGCTGGTGATAATTCGGTTGACATTTTTGACAAGGATGTCAGTAGGTTTAGGAGAGTCATGCATTGGTCATAGCTGTGTAGGTCCATTTATTTATTGATATATGTATGTGTGTATGTATATGTATTTAATTTATATAAATATAGGCTTATGTCAGTGGAAAGTGTCTTTTAAATTGCTATGGCTATAAATAAATGTCGCTCTTTTCATTTCATTATGAATAGGTAATAGGTGGGTAAAAAATTTAATATTGTTTAATGTGGTTGATATTAATGTATGTTTATGGTGTTTATTAATTAATTTTTAGTGTATGATGTTCAATTTTAATCTACTGTAGGTTAAATATAATTGTTAATTTACTAGTTATTTTATTGTACTTTATATTCACTATTTATGTAAACATGATGAGTGTGTATGCTTTAGGGCTACAAACCAGATTGTAACTGAATGTTTTACTATATATATATCATCACGGGTGCCTTACGGCGCCCGAGACCGCCTAGACGGCCCCAGGGTACCCAGCGGAGGGGTTTTAATCCCACCTCGTTGTAGCCGATGGTATGAGTCTACACCGAACAAGTGGCTAGCTCGTCGCGATGTTTTGGATAGACTCAATAACCCATCTATAAACAGTTTCACAAGTTGGTATAGTGAAACCGGGACCGACAGCTTAACGTGCTCTCCGAGGCACTAATGTTTTACTGATTATATATAACCTTGTATTGTTTGTAGGTCGTTATGCACATTTTATAAATAAATAAATTATAGGCCAGAAATTCTAGACAATGTCAGTAGTGTATTTAAGTTTGTGGGGAGGGGTACATCAGATGGGAGAATGCCATACAATGAACAAGTATATTTTGGACAGTTAAACAATATATGTTCTAGGGTTCCCAATCACGTAGAGCGCTTTCACGAATATTAATTTTATTCAGATGGATTGGGGAGGGGCTGTTATGCCCCAGCCTAAGTCGACAAATTGTAGAAGTAATTTATTTACTAAAAGCTTTAAAAGTAACAAAACAAGGTTTTAAGTTTATATTTCCCTTCTATGCCACAATGACTTGGAATCCAAGCGAAAATGACATCAAAGCCACAGTTATTACATTGGAGGAGATGGTGTATGATTTTAAGGGTGTGTAATAGGGTGAGGATTAATTGAGGAATTTGAGAATATGATTGCTTTTACAATTTTATGTGAGTATACATAAGACAGATTCGCTAGCGAATCCCTTGCTATATATAAGCAAGGGATTCGCTAGTGAATATTGAAGGCAGAGGAGGACTTCTAAAGTTTAATATAATAGAATATTTAGACAATAAATAGAATATTTAGACAATGAATATTCCACACTGCGGACCCAACACAGGACTCAAACTCAATCAATTTTATTCATACAACATTTATATTATAGGTTAACAACAGTGACACCTAGTGTAATTAAAATGAAACTTTGTACTTAGTTCTGCTACTTAATGCTAGATGTCGCTAAAGTTTCAGCATTGGACATCTATGGACAAGGTTAAGAACTATTATGAAAAAAGAGGTTTATTTATTTAATTTCAAGAAGTTAGAAGCCTTAAAACGTTTACCAAACGCGCCGCAAAATCAAAGCTACGAATGACAATCGCGCAGCGCGCATTGTGTCAAGCGGCGAGGGAATGTCCGTTTATTGTGTGTACAAAAAGCCTATTTAATTTAATCGAGGAAAAGAATTAATGGTGTTGAATTCGTTTATGGTGTATAGTATTATGAAATAAGTGAACTGTGTACTATTTGTGAAGATATTGTGGTAATGCTATAATATAACAAATATATCTTGGGTAAGTCTTGGCTTTTACAATTTTACTACTTTTATAATATTTTATTACGTACCAATTTATTTGATCTGTGGGTGTTCTTGGGAGATTAAAGTATTAAGCTTTCTTTTTAATCAAAATTCATATATAAAATAGTGAAACTACATGGAGTTTTTCATGGCTGTATTTCCAATGTTTAGAAACAAAGTATTTGAGTAGTGCCTTACTGTATAACTTACTTAACTTTACCTGTACCTATTCGTTTTTCTGAGAAAAAGAATGAGTTAAAGATATACAATTTGTGCATCTTTTTCCTGGTAGATTGTAGGGTAAATAATAGTATATATGAATAAGACTTTCCTAAACTAAATATGCCCCCAAGGATACCCACTGACCAAATAAAACCATAATAATAATATGTAGGGCATTGCACACATTGTCCTGCTCACAAACTAAGCTCTAAGCTGTACAAGCTATGTGTACCAGAAACAATGATACTAATACAATAATATATGTTATAAACAACCAGACCATGACAGTAAAACTTACAAGTATTGTTTTGCTATGAGTGCCCACAACCTCCGGACAACAACAATCATAGGAGTCCACCAGATTTTTCTGATTATTTTCATGAATATTTATTATTATATTATTAGAGTTGAGTCGGGTAGAACTAAATGAATTATTAAATGTGACAATAGTGTAGAGTTAATGATTTATGATTAATATTTACCATTAAAAAACTAACACAAATCACTGAATTTCTGCCTGTCAGAAGATAAAGACAGCACTTTGATTCCCCTTCAACAAAATAACTAAACCGGGCTGTGAGGTTCGTATGACGATTTGTGACTTATGAACAAGTTTTATAAATTCTATATTAATAATCCATTTCTATAGGATAGTATATTGTAATAACTGTGACTTATGAAGAAGTTTTATAAATTCTATATAAATAATCCTTTATTATATTCTACAATATACCATTGTAATAATAATTTATATGTTTATTAAATATTATTACAGAGTGCCTATAATTATATGTATGAAATATACAAATTTTTGCACTCAATATTGAGATCAAAATTTATATAACAGTTATTTAATTTATTAACATCCAACACATATAATAGCTGTTAAAAAAAATACTAATGTGTACTTCATTTCACCATTTATTAATAATACTCATTATTACAGAAGGTATAAGGTTTTATTTCCTGTAGACCCTATAATTTAATAGCATTAAGAGGTAAAGTCTATAGGTCTAACGCAGAATCTGGTTGAGCCTGTTTTGCAGGCTGTTACCATGGGAACCAGTTTTGTTCTCATAGCCTATGCATCCTGTAGGCATCTAGATTGTATCCTGCACTTAATACTTTAATGTATGTGTATTATACTTTATATAACTATCGGTATATATATAATAAACAAAACTAAGTGGCATTGCAAAACAAAATGTAATAGATAATTTTGCTGGTATAGTTGTTTACTTTTTTATCACTTTATGTACTTTTTGTTCATTTTTTAACTAGTTAATAGATTTGTTTTTCATCTTTTACACCTCTTACCACTAGATAAGTGCAGAATCACAAGTCAAGGTCTAAAAAATTTAAACTTAATAATAATATGTAGAACAATTAAACTAGGTTCAAGGCTTGTACTATGTGTTTGTAATTACTTATAAAATTAAATTCTATAAAACTGTCAGAGTTTTTAAACAAAACTACTGGCTTTACTGTGTGCTGTGTTAGATGACAGATATAGCAGCAAAGATATGAAGATAAGTTGTTCCTACTTCAAGTTTATCTTTGTTGTATTAATCAACCCCATTCATGGACTTGTAGAGGTCTACTTACCATCTTGTAGAGGACAGAGTCACATGCCATGCTCCAATAATGAAAAACCACAAATACATTTATTTGCAAGAAACTGAGATACATGTACGGTTTGGTATTATAGTAAGTAGATAGTAATATCATAACAGGTAGGAGGGTTGGAAACTAGAATATATTTTGAAGTTTTTTACATAAATTAATATAAATCATAATACGGCATGAGAACAAAACCATCAAAATGCTTCTGTCTGTGTCTGGGCAGACGAAATACTAGGTTTACGTCATACGACCCAGAACTATTCATAGCAGGGCAGAAAGTAGCCCCAGTAGAGGAAGCCATGCCTTTCAAATTTCTGGACAGAAGGATCGATTTTAAAGGAAGAACACCATCCTTAGATGTGGTTGTGGAACGCTTTATTAATGACATCAACAAGGTAGATCAACAGCCAATTAGTAATGTCAAGAAAGCTTGGATTTATGACAACTACCTAACATCTCGTCTAACATGGCCTTTTCTTGTATACGACTTCAACAAAACTCTTTTGGTAAATCTGGATGCAACTGTCATAAGAAAACTTAAGTTTTGGCTTGGATTAGCACAGGGCGCTGACTCCTCTACGCTGTTCAGGGGACAGCAACAATTTGGGATGAATTTTAAAAAACCATCTGAGTTGTACAAACATCTACGTGTAACCAAGCAACAAATCCTGAGTAACTCTCGGGATAATCTGATTGCATCTCTCCCAAAAGACTCATTGGCCTCTGAGATGGAGTCAAGACTTCAGTTTCATAAATCATTTATGAGCGGTGCCCAGATCAGCAAAAGGGGGTTAGGTTGGAAGAAAAAGGAATGTGATAAAGATGTTATTAAATCTTTTCTTAGGGAAGATGAAGAGCATGGCTACAGAGTTCACGCGATGACCCTAGAAGTACAGAATGAATGGCTTACTTTGGGGGAAGTTTGTATTTCTCCAGCCCTGAAATGGCGCTCACTCATGTACGATTGGTCTCCGGCACTTATTAAGTTCTATCTGAATGCCTTTCAAATGTCCCTACCTGACCAGAGTAATCTGGTAAGATGGGGGAAGGCAACAGATAAGACATGTACATTGTGCGGTGTTGCTGTAGGGACGGCCAGACATATACTTGCTGGGTGCAAAACTCTACTTGAAAAAGGTCATTATTCGCACCGACATGATAAAGTTCTAGAAATTATTCGTGAAGCTGTAAGTCTCAGTATTGCTAGAGCCAGAAAAGGATTAACGACAAATGAAAGACTGACTACTTTTGTAAAGGAGGGACAACTCAAGAAAACTCAAAGTAAACCTTTCTCAATCCTGGACAAAGCACAAGACTGGAAAATATTCATGGATACATTTAAAATACATTACAAGATTCCAGACGAACTAGCAGTTTCAGCCTATAGACCAGACATACTGGTGTACTCTCGGTGCTTGAAGAAAGTAATACTTATAGAACTCACCGTTCCGTGGGAAACAAACATACCTAAGGACCACAACATCAAGTCGAACAAATATTTTGATCTCACAAACGAAATTACTAGAAACGGATTAAAAACTCAACTTTATGCAGTGGAAGTTGGTGCAAGAGGAATTCCAGCAAAGTCTTTGCACCGTCTATTGAAGGATCTTGGCCTTCCGAGAACAGCCGTCGGAACTTTTATGGAGCGTGTTTGCAGGATGGCGCTAACAGGATCATATAATATTTGGTTGAGTAGAGAGGGTAGTGAACACAGTGCAGGTGAGAGTTCAAAAGGCCTTTAAACCTACTTCGCGGTCTCAAGTCCGGGAACGCTGAAGTTCATTCCCCTGCCTTTCAACCACGCGATGGACCCGGCACCCGCACGGTGAATCCATGGTTTGCTAAGAACATTGTCTCTCTCTTATACCAGGTTTTTACACAAAAACGGGTAGAGAGTGATTAAAAATATTATCCAAAAAAAAGTAAGTTTTTATATAAATAACAGGGGAAGTGGTGCTCATTGATTATTTAACGACAGAAAGACGAGGAAGTATTAATCTGCACGCAAGCCGCGATTACCTATACCACTACATGTATTCTGTTATCGCCTATGGATATTGATTTATTTGCCATTTCTAACCTTTTTACAAAAAGGGGTATTTTTTGGCGATGTTACTCCTCCATATCTAAACCTACACACATTTATATTATACAATAGAACAACAATAAATAGTTCGTTAGTCGGTCGGTAGTAGCTGTAACTTGTATGGTAGCTTGACCAATTGCATTAAATTAATGGGCGTTTGTTTCCCGCAGCAGGAAGCAAGGAGAATGGTGTCAAGGGCGGGCGCTGCACCTTCTGCGACCTACCTTCCCAGATTGCTTTTATAATTATTTGTCTGCTATACTTTCCGTTTTAATCTACCGACGCTGCGCGAACAGTTAATGTCAAATTTTATTATCAGTGAAATATCAGTTGACACCCTTGAATCAGGCATAGATTGTCCATGTTAGACCAGAATTTATGGCCCCCTAAATGTCTTTGCAACATTGGTCTAACATCCGTATTCCTTTTCCACAACTCAATTAAGGTATTTTCAGGGATAGGGTAACTCAAATAACTGAAAAGTAAAGGTACCTCAGACACCTTTACTTTTCCGTTCGTTGAGTTACATCTTACCTAAAAAAATCTCAGTAACTATCTAGAATTTATCTGCACTACAATTTTAATCAGATCATCCAATAGGGCTCTTGCCACCATTTACTTCCCAGCCGTTTTTAAATAAAAGTGGCTACCTCACGGCGCCAGAGCAAGTATTCTTCTTATATATTATATATTTGTGCCATTTGAGGTTGCCACGATGGGCTTGTCGTCGGTCGGCGAATTAGATAGGCGATTCAACAAGCAAACGCAGCCAGCCTTTTGAGCACACATACCATTGGCGGTGATTTAAAAAAAGTATTTTAGAGTAATTTAGGAAAATTATTTTTGAGTAAATAATCGAATAATTGAATAAATATCTTTTGGGGATTTCGAGATTTTTTAAAGATTTCCTTCGATAGGAGTTGAGCCTTACCCTGTATTCTAAATCGCGTTTTCCACTCCACATTCACTAAAGGAACCTCTGCCTCTTTCCACCAAATATCAAATGAAGAAAGATAGAATAAGATAGACTTTCCTTGAATGAAAGGTTCAGTTAAGGATACAACTTAGAATACGGGGGTTAGGGTCGGATTCATAGTCGTTGCTTATCCAAAGTTAATGCTTGGAACTCTCATTTTTTTTTATATGTAGTTTATAAAGCTTTGAACTGTCATATCTGTATAAGTGCTAAGCCTTTACACTCGCTTAGCAACGACTATTAATTCGGCCACTAGAATATTGGTATTTTTTTTTTAAGTTACTTAGCGTAATGATTATCAGTTTTTGTGTTTATAACTATACAATTAGTGGTTGCATATAACTGGTTAGGATTGAGGCAACACCAAAACCTCATTAGGCCGACAATTACATCTAATTACAATAACAATTATATCCACAAACACGAACAACGACACAACACTAACTATAATGTTTAACGCAACTAACACATACACTTGCTGTTAGCTATACTTATTATTAATTATAATTGGCAACTATTTTCCTCTCGATCACTCCTAACTCACTCACTCACTCACTCACTCTTTGCCACTTGAATAAAATTCTGTATACTGTAACTACGTCTGTAACTTTACTTGCTAAAAGCAATATTTAAGGTCTGTAAAACCTGAATTCAGTGGTCCTAGCCCTCTAAATCCTTCCTGTATTGTGCTCCCAAAATCACCATACACCATTAGTGAAGTGCAGATACCCATCTGACGAACATAAGCGGTACCGCTAAATTTGGGAAGAACCATCACCACGGAGAAGCATGGGATTTGTAAGGTGAGCCATCCTGTATCCTCCATGCTTGGTCCTTCGAGTCCTGGATTCCTTAAAATCACATTTTTCTATTCCCGAATATAGTTGCCATTAAATTGCGTCATATCTGTACCTTTAACTTTACGTTATTTTTTTCTGTATTCTCTGTATTTCATTATACTGTATTTAACTGTATTTCATTACCTGTAAAATATCACTGAAATTCCTTTAATTCGTTTTTTAGAACTTTAACTGTAAATTGTTCTAGGAAAACTTTTAAATCTTTTTATGTCATTATCGACCTTATTTCCTTATAGCGGAGGTTGATTTTGTCATATCAAGTTACTTTACTTTAATTTTGCATACATGTTATTATAATACTTTCTTTATACTTTTTAACTGAAAATAACCATTCATTTATCTTTAATTTGAATTCTGTACTTTATTACTATATTATAAATTAATACCCTTATTAAATAACTTTATTTTTCTACCCACCACGTAAACATTTTTAAAATAATTATTTGTAAATAAATTGTGACGTTACACTCATTGCATTCATTCATTCGTTCGTTTCTGACAGTACATCTCTATTGACGTCTGTCATCTGTCACTTATTGTAAAAACTAAATGTCAGATTTAAAAACTTTAAAATACAACGCGCTTGCAAGTGTTTTTCGACTATATTTGTTTTAAATTAATTCAATTTGTTATTAACTCGTCACAATGACGATTGAAATTAAGTACCGGTTAGTGAAAAATGTATTAGATACCTTAATAACAAAGGCGCAAGCCGCTGTAGAGGATTGCGACGTCCGAGAGGAGTTTTTTGTAAGAGTTGCGGAGATCGAGAAGCTGCAGTCCGATTTCTTCGACTACTACGTATCAGTGGAAGCCGCAAAAAAGGCAGGGTTTGATGCCAAAGCTCACCAAGCTGAATTTGAGCGTTATGACGGCATCATTACTAAAATTAAAACTGTTCGGCGTCGCTTAACTAGTGAAACAACGGTAACTCCTGTATCCCTTAATGGTTCCCCTGCTCGTCACGATCTGCCAAGGATATCTTTACCGAGTTTTAGTGGACAAGTGACACAGTGGACAAACTTTATTAACATTTTTAAGAGTATTGTCGACTGTGACAACTCTTTAACTGGGGTACGTAAACTTCACTATTTATTATCTTGCCTTAGTAAAGAGCCCTTAAATCTAATTAAGCATTTACCTATTTCTAATGAAAATTATTCTGTAGCTTTAGACCTATTACAGGATAGATACTGTAATAAAAGACTAATCGCTGACACTCACCTAGATGCCTTATTATCTTTACCTACTGTACATTCTGTTAAAAGTGACTTAAGAGATTTCTTAAATACATTTAATGAGAATCTTGAAGCACTAAAGGCTCTTGGCTTTGAAGTGAAACAGTGGTCTTTTATCCTACTTCATATCATAATGAAAAAACTACCTATTGATTTAAGAAATCAATTTGAATTAACTTTAGCTAAAATTAGTGATATCCCTTCCTATACTTTACTGTTAACTTTTCTTGATACCCGATGCAAGGCATATGAATTCTCTTGTCCTCCTTCTAGGCAAAGTCAAAACCCTGCATACCTAAGACCTGCCAAGAACATAAAGGTTCATCATGTCAACAAAACTGCATGTCCATGTTGTAACCATGACCATACTATATATTCCTGTAACAAATTTAAATCTATGTCCATTGAGGATCGTGTAGCCTTTGCTCGAGGTAAGAGTTTATGCTTTAATTGTTTGGGTAGTCATCTTTATTCTAACTGTACTTCTGATTATAAATGTAAATTCTGTAAAACTAAGCATCACACTTTGATATGTCTCCGAGACTCGTCTGCTGCACTTAGTGTTAAGCAACCTAGTGAATCTCCTAGTCCTTCAACATCAACGGATCCAGGTGTTGTTGCCATCAATGCTATTGTGTCTCTCACAAATAAGCATCATGTCCTGCTAGGGACTGCTGTAGCCCATGCTACCGCTGGCAATGGTTCATTGCATCCTGTACGTCTCTTTATTGATCCTGGGTCGCAGTGCACTATAATCACTGAATCTTGTGTGCAGCGTCTCCAGCTCAAGCGGTCTCATAGTCATATGTCTGTGGCAGGTATTGGTTCTTCTAAACCCATCTACTGTAAAGGTGTGGTTACACTAAACTTAAAATCATCTGTATCCGACCATCAAATTTCTGTATCTGCAATCATTCTTAAGGAAGTTACTGGTATAATGCCATCTGTACCTGTGTCACCTGACATCATTAAGGCCCTACCTAACATTCAACTTGCTGATGATCAGTTCTATAATTCCCGCTCTGTAGATGTTTTATTGGGCAGTGACTTTTATAATGAAGTTTATTTAGGTCATAAAATTACTTTACCAAATAATTTACCTTCTGCATACTCCACTATATTTGGTTGGATTATAATTGGTAATGCTTCCAAATATGTTGCTTCATCTGAAACTTTAAAGTCACATTGTGTGACCATCTCTGATTCCCTGGAACGATTTTGGGAACTAGAGAATATTCCTGAAGCTTCTAGTCTTAATCCTGATGATGAGGTTTGTGAAGAAATATTTTTAAATTCTGTAAAGCGTACCGAAACTGGACGCTTCATGGTGCGTTTGCCGTTCAAACAGAACTGTATACTGGGAGAAAGCCGTGCTGTTGCTGAACGTCGTTTTTATTCTTTAGAACGACGCTTAAATACTAATCAGAAACTTAAATCTGAATATGTAGCTGTACTGAATGATTATATTAATTTAGGTCATATGACTCCTGTATCTGTATCACTGTATAACACTGGCAAGTATTATTTGCCACATCACTCTGTGATCAAAGAACAATCCTCTACCACAAAGGTTAGGGTAGTCTTTGACGCATCTACTCCGACCTCTAATGGTCTATCACTTAATAATGTTTTGTATGCAGGTCCCAAACTACAACAAAATATTGTTGATATTTTATTGAGATTCCGCCTTAATGAAGTAGCCTTCACAGCTGACATTAAAATGATGTACAGAGAAGTCCTTGTTGAACCCAAGGATCGCTCTTACCAAACCATACTCTGGCGTAAAGACCCAGATGATGTGCTACAGGAATATCAACTAAACACTGTAACCTTTGGTGTCTCTTCAGCACCATATCTAGCTATGCGTTGCTTGTCTCAGCTTGCATCTGAAGGTCAAACCTCTCATCCTAATGCAAGCCGCATACTTCATCAATCTGTATTTGTTGATGATGTGGTGTGTGGTGCTCCAGATGTAGCAACTGCTAGACAATATAAAATTGAACTTGATAATTTACTGAGTACTGGCTGCTTTCAACTCCGAAAATGGGCAAGCCGTCACCCTGAACTGCTTTCTGGACTTCCAGAGTGCATGCGTGAATCACCTTTGACCTTTGAAGCTGAATCTGATAATTATATTAAGGTCCTCGGCATCAGCTGGGATCCTATTGCTGATGTCTTTAGATACCATAGCCGGGTATCTAATCTTGGCTGTACTAAGAGAGCTGTTCTTTCTAATATAGCGTGTCTGTATGACCCGTGCGGGTGGCTCATGCCTGTAATCTTTAAAGCTAAATTCTTTATGCAACAACTTTGGTTGCTTGGTATTGGATGGGATGATCTTCTCCCAGACGACTACCAACGCTGTTGGTTTGATTTTCTGAATGACTTGTCGTCACTATCACAACTTAATATTAAACGTTATATTTTTCCACAAGGCTGCACAGACATCCAGCTTCATGGATTCTGTGATGCATCTCAACGTGGCTATGCTGGTTCTGTCTATATTCGCATAGTTGATAGCATGGGCAAGGTCAATGTTTGTTTATTAATATCAAAATCTAAAGTAGCACCTATAAAGCAGAAGCTTACCATTCCTCGCATGGAACTCTGTGGTGCTCTACTCTTGTCAAATTTAATAAAATATTGTACATCTATATTAACCACTGTAAATTTTTCCTGTATTTTTGCTTGGAGTGATTCCAATATTGTGTTGTCATGGATACGCACACCTGTACATTTATTAAAGGTCTTTGAGGCGAATCGTGTCTCTCAAATACTTTCTAATTGTTCTCCTACCACATGGAGACATGTACCAACTAGTCTTAATCCCGCAGATGCCGCGTCACGTGGGCTGCTACCTTCAGAGTTGGTACACCATGACTTGTGGTGGTCTCCATCTTGGTTGACAGAACCTTCACAATCATGGCCTATTACTAATTTAAATAATTTAATTCCTATTTCTGAACAGGTTATCTCTACTTGTCATACAAGTAGTGCTATAGCCGATCCAACTGAATTCATGTCTCGTTTTAGTTCATTTCATACACTTGTCAGAGTGCAAGCTTACTGCTTAAGATTTATTTACAATCTCCGTCATATTCACTGTAAACTTTCTGGTCAGCTCACTGTTCAAAATACAAATGATTCTTTATTGTCTTTAATTTCTTTGGTCCAATCATTTGAATTTCGTACTGACATAACTTTATTAAAACAAAACAAACCTCATGCTACCCGGTTTAAACGTTTATTTCCCTTTATTGATAGCAGAGGTCTTGTACGGGTTGGCGGCAGATTGTCAAATGCTTCTATTGAGTTTGAACATAAACATCCTCTTATATTACCTAAATCACATCATTTGACTAACTTAATTATAAAATATTATCATGTGACTTATATGCATGCTGGTGCTAATCTTTTGCTTTCTCTTCTTCGTAGAAAATTTTGGATTTTGTCTGGTCGTGTAGCTATAAGAAGTGAGATATTTAAATGTCTAAAATGCTATAGGGAACGTCCCAAACCTTCTCAGTATCTCATGGCTGACTTACCACCAGACCGGGTAACTTATTCTAGACCATTCTCCAAAGTAGGCATTGATTATGCGGGCTATTTTCTAATAAAGGCATCCAAGTTGCGTAAGGCTGCTATTCAAAAGGCATACTTATGTGTATTTGTCTGCTTTTCGATTAAAGCTGTACACCTCGAGCTTGTGTCAGATCTTTCTACTGAATGCTTTATTGCTGGCCTGCACAGATTTGTTAGTAGACGAGGCCTCTGCTCTGACATATACTCAGACTGTGGTACAAACTTTGTAGGTGCCAACAACTACTTGCAGGATTTGTATTGTTTCTTAAATAATAAATCTGTAAATAATAAAATTGATAATTTCTGTAATTCCTTAAAAATTAACTGGCATTTTAACCCACCTGCTGCGCCCAGTATGGGTGGGCTATTCGAAGCTGCTGTTAAAAGCGCTAAGTCCCATTTAAAACGTACTATAGGCACTCAAACTCTGACTTTTGAGGAGCTCTCTACTGTATTCTCTAGAATTGAAGCTGTACTCAATTCTAGACCTTTATGTCCCATTTCTGAAGACGTTGATAATATTAATGCACTGACTCCATCACACTTCTTAATTGGAGACTCTATGATGTCTCTACCGGAGGAAAACTTTACGAACTGTGGTCAGAACCGGCTATCTCGATGGCAGCTCTTACAAAAAATTACTCAACATTTCTGGACTAAATGGCAACGTGATTACTTACATACGTTGCAAGAGCGTAACAAATGGCTAAAACAACATGCTAACATCCAAAAGGGTGACTTAGTCTTGATTGTTAATGACAATTCTCCTCCTCTGTACTGGAAGTTGGGTCGTGTCACTAAACTATCACCTGGACGAGACGGAGTTGTGCGAGTCGTCACGCTTAAAACCTCTTCCGGTGATATTACTCGCCCAGTGGGCAAACTTTGTTTACTACCTAATCAACATTAATTTTTTACTTATATTTCATTTTACTACTTATAATATTTTTTCTGTTATAATTTGACTATTTCAGTATTTTTTCTGTAACTGTAACTGTACTGTAACTGTACTGCAACTGTACTGCAACTGCAACTGTAACTACCTCTTTATTTAGATCTGAAGAAATCTTAACGGTTTCTTCGGCGGGGAGAATGTTAGCTATACTTATTATTAATTATAATTGGCAACTATTTTCCTCTCGATCACTCCTAACTCACTCACTCACTCACTCACTCTTTGCCACTTGAATAAAATTCTGTATACTGTAACTACGTCTGTAACTTTACTTGCTAAAAGCAATATTTAAGGTCTGTAAAACCTGAATTCAGTGGTCCTAGCCCTCTAAATCCTTCCTGTATTGTGCTCCCAAAATCACCATACACCATTAGTGAAGTGCAGATACCCATCTGACGAACATAAGCGGTACCGCTAAATTTGGGAAGAACCATCACCACGGAGAAGCATGGGATTTGTAAGGTGAGCCATCCTGTATCCTCCACTTGCAGTATCGCAACTAAATAGCTAAACTATGGAGTTATTTACAAATTTGGTAGTGTCCGATAACTGTTATAAATTGAGTGTGAGATTTCCTCCAGCGTCAGGGATGTGGAATGCCATTCATATGACAACATCGTCGAGTATGCCCATCAGTTGGACAACATCATGGCATGGCCATTTTAGTTTTCGACGTTTGCGAGCCTGAAACATAAATATAATATCGGTCAAATATACGAACCTAACATTTTTTTTATCTCTGTCGTCACATATGAATGTGACAGCAGGTCTTTCTAACTTTTTCGTCCATAATATGTTGGTGCTCATCATTTGAAATTTACAAAAAAGAAACCCTGCGTACTGACGATCTATCAAGTAGACAACCCCTGGCACAATGCTGTCATGATGACATCAGATAATAAATGTGATTCCCATGAAACCATGAAGTCGCGTGAAGGTGTCTCATAGGTTATCCAGATGTCACAGATTAGCATCACGTCCCGGTTCATGGGGCATGAGAGCTTTGCGTACGATCTATCAGTGTGGGCGCTCTCACGAGATCTCCAGATGAAGACAGAAACTGTAAGGCTAATTAAATTAATATGGTTTTCCTGCTCTTAAGACAGTTTGTGAAATCTGCAACACCTTTACACCGGTCTCAAACTTGCTTTACATAACTACGCATGAGCGATAAAAACTTCATACAAAATTTCGGCCCGGAAAATTTGTTCTGACTTAACCTATTTTTATGACTCAAAATTAAGACATTTAAAGAAGCTCATTAATATTTCTTAACATATTCCAATGCATTTAAATACGGTTGTTTTACTAATTATGATTTACCGTAGTATTGTCTGTATATGTGCATTCTCACTCTTCTTATACGAGTAGATGTCCGATACCTTTATCCAGACCTTTTTCATCACAAAACGCGACGATCGCTGTCTGCGTTCTCCACACAAAATGACTTTTCGCACTTTCAATATTTCTACTGTTTGTCGCAGATATTTTTTTGTATATATTCATCTTTCGGTTGTAGTTTTTTTTTTTTAATATGATTAATAATACAAAGGTTTCTATTACAACTGACTTTGTAATACAAACAACATTAAAAAAAAAGAATTAAACTACGACTAACAGCCAAGATATAATATTAGAAATACGTTTATATGGGGAAACATTTGCCTGGACAATCTAGTTCAAGTAATTTAATTGATGTTAAACAAAATAAGAAAACAATCAATGAGGTCATTCGCAATATCGATGCCATAATAGCTGCTAATACATTCTGATAACTTTTAGCGGAAGTGTCATGCAACAGCACTCTGATATCGTACGATATGCATTCGTTTCGTTATCATCCCGATACGATCACACTTAGTTGTGTTGCAATTAGTTGCGTCATTGTCTTAAATACCTATATGTTATGCAAGCGAGGGCCAAATACACTCTCCCAAGTCCGTTTAGTCTCGATCACTTTATTATTAACTATTATATTTTGAGGCATTGTTCAATTTGTGGTTGTACGTATATTGACAGCCTCCGTAGACTAGTGGTTGCGCCTTTGGCGTTGTATCCGGAGGTCGTGGGTTCGATTCCCACCCATGGCAAAAAATATTAGTACGTTTTTTCTGTACAGTTTGTCATGGTCTGGGTGATTATAAAATATAATATGTATTATATCGTTGCTTCTGGTACACATAGTACAAGCCTAGAGCTTAGTTTGTGACCAGAGCAATATGTGTAATTTGTCCTACATATTATAAAAAAAAAAAAAAAAAAAAATTATTTTAATTATTATTATTATTATAAAAATTGCTATAACTTTTGTATGTGAGCAAGTTTGTAGGCCACTTTTGACATTAAGTTATATCAGACGGAATGAACTTTTAAATCTCTTGGCGCTAAGATGCCACAGACGGACAAACACACTAAGGCTGAGTTGCACCAAAATGAACTCTCTGTAATTTTTACGATTAAAGTTTAAATTGTCGTCGAATGTACCAAATTGATTTTGTAGTTCGAATGAAAGCTAGTGCTATTGACGCCATTTTTAACTTTAGACTAACTATAATAGAGAGTTAATTTTTGTTCAACTTAAAGTAACTTTTAACACCCTTGCTTTTCGTGAAGGGTTAAAAGTGATAACGAAGTAGTATTATGTGGCATTGGTCCTAACTATAAGATAATATTATACATATATATAAATATGGTAATAAAGACAGTAAGCAATGCATTAGTAGACATAGGTACTTATATATAAATAAAACATTGCACCTAATTTTATCCTTTAAGAAACTGGTCTCGGATAATACAGATAGCAAAGTACCGTTTCAATAATACAAGTAAGCGCGCGGCGCAATGGTATGCTCCTAATCTAATCTGCGGATCCGGCCCAGCGGATCTTGTATACATTACGCATTACACGTCCACGTCGATGCCGCAGTCACTCATCTCATACTTCTTTAATATGTCGGACATATTTACTTGTTATCTACACCTCATCGTTGAACAATTGACCTATTTTACATTAAATTCACGATTTACAATTATTTATGTAACAGAGTTTTAAACTTTAAATATGTCTATTGATCTAGAAATGAATTACATCACTAATAAATTGGCAACTTACATAAGTAATGATATATATAGTGTTGGCGTTTAAACTGACATTTTTGTTCATCTATACTTCTATATCTATATCTATACTAATATAATAAAGAGGAAAGATTTGTATTTTTGTATGTTTGTAATGAATAAACTCAAAAACTACTGGACCGATTGCAATAATTTTTTCACCATTAGAAAGCTGCATTATTCAGAAGTAACATAGGCTATATAATATCACGCTAGGTCCTATAGTTGTGGAGCAGTAACCAAAAATGTTTTAAAAACGGGGGAAAATACAAGAATAAAGTTAAAAGATAGGCTTCTGTCCTTTTGCATATATAGTTTCTACCAAACCATTAAAAGGAGTTTAGCTCCAAATTACTAAAGCACCCTAAAAATACACAAAATGCAAATTTCAAAGAGGGTGGTAAAGGTAGTTAAATGAATCCAGATGTTGATTTCCAGTTTGCGTTACGGTGTTTGAACAAAAACTGTTTGGGTAATCGAGTTTTGTTCGAGTTATTTGATAATAGTGTTTACAAAGCCTTAATAGTGATTAAGTTTCGCTAACGGCATTAATGGAAGCGGTACAAGTTCAGCAAAAACCTGCTAAGTTACAATATCTGGTTTCAGTAATCATTTGCCAAACTGGTTTGCTATTTTGGTACAAATGTATAACACCCTAAAAGGTAACATTAGTATGAGCCTATACAATACGGTGTGTTGTGTTACCGAATATTTGATTGGTAACACATTTTGTCTATTTTATGGCGACAAAATAAAATCAACCTAAAGAGGCAGTGGAGGAACGAAAGGCTTCAGGTTCCACCGCGGGACGAATATCCTTATACATGGTGACTTTGAAAGGATGTACTTTGGGCTAATATGAGGTTCTACTGATCAATACGAACAACTTTCCCCATAGAACTATGTGCCGCAAATGAAAAAAAAAATTGCCTTCTCCATACAAAATTGTAATGTTAAAATTACCAATTTGTATGGGGAAGACTCATTTGCGACACATGGTTCCATGGGAAAGGTTTGATTTGATCAGCAGAACCTCATATTAGCCTAAAGTACATCCATTCAAATTCACCCTGTATAATCAACAAAATTTGATATTCATGACAATAATATAATCTTCGCTGTCAGAAGTTTTTTGTCACAGTTATATTGCCGCCGTGCTAGGGTCGTTTGTCGATATTTCATAATTTCAATAACTTTTGTAAAAGTACAAGCTAACGGGTTGAGGATATTTTCATCCAACACGTTTTGGTGGGTCGTGCTCCCCTGTCGTGAGGCGTTTGAATGACAAAGCGACGATGGAAACCTCCGCGCTTAGCCAACAATACTCTTCGTGGATTATATCTCCGCGACCGTGACCACGATTCTATCTGTTTAAGCAATCGTTTAGTGGCAACAGGGTTAGCAAAAAGCCTTCTAAATTACGAGGTAAAAGCTTTATTTAAAATTGGAATATCTATAATAAGCTTTTTATAAGCTCTCAAATACCTACTTTACATAATACTAAGATCAGACAGTCTGCTGCAGACTGAAGCGCCTTTGTTGTGGGTACGTATGTTAACAATGAAGCGGACGCATAACAAAGTTTACGATGTCTCCCAGTTTCTCACACTTCACTTTCGTTTGTAATGTCTTGTGTAGGATCAAACAGACATACTGGCGGTCTATAGAATGCAGGAAGTGTTTGTCATCAACAGTATCATCATAGTGTTGCTGAATAGACATATTCCCATCTGACAATAAGTATTAGGAATATATAATATATTTAGAGTAAGTCGTACGCGCCAATTTAAAAGAAGGAGGAGTTTTTACAGATATAGCTTTTGTGACAAACTAGGCACTGGGCCTGTACTACGTGTGGCAGGGAAAACGATACTAATAGTATTTTTTAAACATTCCCATGTAATCATTTTAAATTAATATATAAATATTGCAGGTTTAGACCTAACCGCAATTTACCTTAAAACATTTGATTTTCCAACGTTTGTCGTTGATCGTAGTCGCCGTGGTGGAGTGAAAAAGACACAGGACATCATGATGTCCTGTGTTTTTTTCAGGGTCTCCTAAAAGGCTTCTGTCCTTATTTTAGTATACGCAGCTATATTCGCGTAGCCTCAGACTATAGCAATACCTGATGTGAGTTAATCTCCTCTGTCATCTTTGTCCAATCATTTTCCTTGCTCGCATACTCGGATACATAAGAACACTCGTCACGTCGGCGCGCGCGCGACGGCCATTGTGTGGAGCTAATCTAACTTCCCACATAATTAGGGCTCCTCACAAAGAGATCTTCTGACATAGTTTCCATACATTAAACAAGTATCCGATACGATTGCTTCCATACGCCTTTGTTTACTTGTTGCATTATGTAATAAGCGATATTCGTTGGTCTGGAGTGGCTCCTCAGCATATTTAACAGGTGTCCATTTACGTTTATGCATCAAGGACCCATTTGTTTCATTCTAATACCAAAGGTTCTGAAGGACTCATTGAAGATTCTGCATAAAAAAGATACCTCGATACAATACATTTTGTAAAAAGTGTAATGTATATATATATAATATGGCCACAATGAAGACCTTCTAACTAATGTCATCCGAAAGTCTTAGCACGTGCTTCCAAATTGATTTGTAACGTTTAGCATTTTGTTGGTCGGACATGTTAATGGTGAACTCTACCGTTAAGATACGTGATTTGGGACAAATTAACCTTGTTAACTATTAAGAGAAGATGTATACTACAAGAGTAGCATTTGTTGCAAATTCAAGGGTTCCGTAAATATATATATACAGGGTGACTTTGAAAAGATATACTTTGGGCTAATATGAGGTTCTGCTGATCATATCGAACAATTTTTCCCATAAAACCATGTGTAGCAAATGAGAAAAAAATTGTCTTCTCCATACAAACTAGTATTACACGCGTATTACGACGAAATAATTTTGGGCGAGTGCTCACGTAACACTCATTTAGCCGGCGAAATAATTTGGGCGAGTGCTCTCATGACACTCATTCAGCCGGCGAAATAATTTAGGCGAGTGCTCACGTGACACTCATTCAGCCAGCGATATTATGTGGGCGAGTGCTCACGTGACACTCATTCAGCCGGCGAAATAATTTGGGCGAGTGCTCACGTGACACTCATTCAGCTGGCGAATAATTTGGGCAAGTGCTCACGTGACACTCATTCAGCCGGCGAAATAATTTGGGCGAGTGCTCTTATGACACTCATTCAGCCGGCGAAATAATTTAGGCGAGTGCTCACGTGACACTCATTCAGCTAGCAAAATTATTTGGGCGAGTGCTCACGTGACAATCATTTAGCCGGCGAAATAATTTGGGCGAGTGCTCACGTGACACTCATTCAGCTGGCGAATAATTTGGGCAAGTGCTCACGTGACACTCATTCAGCCGGCGAAATTATTTGGGCGAGTGCTCACGTAATACTCATTCAGCGAGTGCCCACGTATTACTCATTCAGCCGGCGAAATAATTTGGGCGAGTGCTCACGTAACACTTTATTCACTTATTGTTGTTGTCAACATACGGCCCTTTGCTTATCTTTTGTCGTTATGTTTATAGAGTTATCATAAACCTTTACTCTGGTTAAGTCCCTGCATTCTCTCGGTACTGTTATTATTGAACAACAATCAAATTGTGAATAGTCTTGTTAGGTACTGATCGGTCCGTTTACTCTGTTTTCTAAACACCAAATTATAACGGAAACCCATTTGCGCAAACGATGGTATTCCGTGTTGAAAATAATTATACTTTAATAAAAGAAAAACAATTATTTAAATAAAAATTTAAATGATGTCTTTTTGCCTTCATTATAGTAATTATCATAAAGTGAAAGACTGGTAAGTCCGTGTTCTGACAAATCGGAACTGACGACTGACCTATTTATTTACCGTCTTCCTGTCCATCGTAAATATCGACGTAAATATTGTAATTAATAAAGGTGTGTTTCCGGTTCATGCGCTATTCTATTAGCAATACTTTTTATTCCTATATTTATTTTTATATGTTATACGTGGTGGCCGAGTTGGTTAGACTTTGAACTTATAGGAGGTCCAACGAGAACCGTAATTGTTGTTGAACCCCTCAGGGGGTGGAACCAGGATGGAACCTTCCAAAAACACTTGGTCCCGGTTCGAACCCCGGTGTGTACCAATGAGTTTTTAATTAAATAAAGTATGTACATTTATTTCACAACACCACTATAGTGCCTCGGAGAGCACGTTAAGCTGTCGGTCCCGGTTTCACTATACCAACTTGTGAAACTGTTTATAGGTGGGTTATTGTGTCTATACAAAACATCGCGATGAGCTACCCACTTGTTCGGTGTAGACTCATACCATCGGCTACGACGAGGTGGGATTAAAAGCTGGGTACCCGTCTATGCGGTCTCGGGCGCCGTAAAGCCACCCATGATGATATATATATTTATTTTTATGCTAATTTTAGACAAATGATGTTCATTTACATAAATCACGATACGGTCACATATTGGTGCTAACAATGTTCATGATCATAATATATAAATGATCAGATACATCATCCCGCGATCATATCAATAAGCTAATTTAATTATACTAACTCGCGTGCATACATTACGAGTGTTCTTAGGTTGTTGTTCTGAATTCGTTTCTTCCGGCGAGTAATGGATAGGCATCGACAATTTTCAGCGCGTGGTTCATAAAGCCTGCGCAGTCAGTCGGCGAAGTCGCGGCGAATGAACGCTTGTCCATGTATGAGCGCCTGGTACTTTAGCTTCGTGGTTGTTTATAAAATATACTTATTTTGCGAGTTTTTATCACAGTGACTATTGTGGTTTTTAAAGGATTTTTTATGTATAATTGTAAGTACCTACCTTGTTTTTGATTAGGTATTTTTACCTAATATTAGGTAAATGTTAAACAACTTTTATAATAAACTAGCTGTGCTCGCGACTTCGTCCGCGTGGAATAGTTATTTTTTTATCATATAAACTTTCATCCCCTATTTTATCCCCTTGGGGGTAGAATTTATCAAAATCCTTTCTTAGCGGATGCCTACGTCATAACATCTACCTGCATGCCAAATTTCAGCCCGATCCGTCTAGTGGTTTGGGCTGTGCGTTGATAGATCACTATGTCAGTCAGTCACCTTTGAGTTATATATATTTAGATTATTCTTTAATACATATTTTTTGTGTATCTTGAACCGTTTTCACGGCGCACGCAACGGAAGGCTTCAAAGATGAAATAATTTCTCCCGTTTTTTACACATTTACCACTATATCTTTGCTCCTATTGGTCGTAGCGTGATGTTATATAGCCTATAGCCTGCCTCGATAACTGGACTATCCAACACAAAAAGAATTATTCAATTCGAACCAGTAGTTTCGGAGATTAGCGCGTTCAAACAAACAAACAAACAAACAAACAAACTCTTCAGCTTTATAATATTAGTATAGATACACAAATTCAAACTTTAACACACGCACACACTTTCAATATAACTTTTGTTAGAAATAATTATATCCTAAGCGATCCAAATACTTCATTGTCTTCTTTACTTTGTATGTTTTATGTAGTGTTTTGTGGATTTTTTTAAATAATTAAATAAATTTATGTGTAATGTATCATCACGGGTGCCTTACGGCGCCCGAGACCGCCTAGACGGCCCCAGGGTACCCAGCGGCGGTTTTAATCCCACCTCGTCGTAGCCGATGGTATGAGTCTACACCGAACAAGTGGCTGGCTCGTCGCGATGTTTTGAATAGACTCAATAACCCATCTATAAACAGTTTCACTAGTTGGTATAGTGAAACCGGGACCGACAGCTTAACGTGCTCTCCGAGGCACTATAGTGGTGTTGTCAAACAAATGTACATAAATTTTTAAATTAAAAACTCATTGGTACACACCGGGATTCGAACCAGGGACCTAAGTGTTTTTAAGTCCAAGGTCTAACCAACTAGGCCACCACTACATTCAATAAATTTAGTTACAAATAAATTGAAACTATTTTTTGTAACACCTAACAAGCTCGTCACTTGTTAGGTGTTGCTTCCGAATACCATCGGCGAAATGAAGACGGGTTAATCCCTCCGCTGGGTACCCTGAGGCCGTTTAAACGGTTCTCGGGAGCCAAATAGGCACCCGTGATGTTATTTATTTATTTATTATTATTTTTTGTCCCTTGGCTGACAAAAAGCAGGACGAATTGTAATCCTTATAATGGCGACGTTTTATTCTATCTACCTACCATCCAGACCACACTGTAATATCTTCATATTGATTAGATGTTGATAGATTAGATGATACCCGGAATATTGTATATCTTGATATGATACGTATACATAGTATGATATAATTATTATACCTATATATCATACTATTGCATCTAAATGGCTAAATAGACATTTAGCTATTTATTATATACCCACGGGCTTTTTTTATGGAGCACGGCATGTGTCTTGTTATCTTCCTGATGGTAAGCAGACCTACAAAGTCCATGAGATCATTTTGTATTTGTATAAATTTCATGAAAATGTTATAGACACTAACTAACATACAAATTGATAATTTAAAAGATATTATTCTTTTATCTTTTTTTTTAATTATATGCGTATTGCAAATTTAATATATATTCGTTATTATCTCATCGTCTCACTTATATTGTTATTGTTCCGCTAATTGTGCGGTGTATCTGTAAAGTAATATTTTACTAACATATATTAAAATTACTTTCTTAAACTTATTTATAAAAAAAATATGGCGCCCTATACTTGCAATATGTATCGACACCCTATATTTTTACCGACTATCAAAGTAATAAAACTTATCACTAATAAATAATTTATTACTTAGCCAAAAAATAATAAAATAATTTTTGCTTCATCAATGCATTTCAACAAAATGTCACACAAGCCGCTCATTTTTTTTTTGTTAAATGTTTTATTAGATAAAGTAACTCAGAAATCCTATTTACCACACGACCTGACCACCCTTGGACGGATCCTTAACCCTGACAGTGATATAGGTACCACTGTCAGCATCCACAAATCTCTCACTACCTCATTAGTTTGAGTCAATCGGGCCGTTCGGAAGCTACCGGGGACCAAATACTCCAATATCTACACCTAACTATATCATAGTTTGTCTTCGCATAAATATCTCGAGAACTACTGATCCCCTTTGCTTAAAAATACAATGAAATAATGAGGTTTTTGAGCAAATTTTTGGTTCAAATGCATTTTATTTTTATTAAGAAATATTAAGTCATGTGTGTTCATAATTTTGGTAAATAATATTCAAATATGGATCGGAAATAATATGATTACCGAAAAACTTGTTGTATAATACCGAATAACTTCAAAAATGTGTATCGAGTACTATCGAACAATAAGTTATAAGAGTTATTGGTGCCGCGTGCTATCACGAAACCAACCAATTTTCATTTCATAACAAGCTGCGACTACCGCAACTTGAAAATGGGCAGAATATTTCTTCATTCTATTAATTAATAAGTAGGAAAAGTAACTTTCAATTATGAGCTGAAAACGTAAGTAAATACTTCACGCAATATTACGTCTATCTTGGATGAACAGACTTGAATTTAAGTTCTTTATATATACTTTGTTCTGTTCAGAATATTTGAGATATTCAAGTCAAATATTATATATATTTATGTAAACCTTTACAAGTATTTATGCATAGTCAAGAAAAACATATTTATAGTGTACTCATGCACATACAATTAAATAGAAACCAAACCGATCACACCACATAGCCAACTAGTGTAAGACTAGGTGGCTGGTGTAAGACTACCTGCCCTGCAAAGGTGCCTCCGAGGCGACCAACCTAACAGACTATATCTACGCTTCTTATCCCTAGAACCAGTTTACAGCTCCTAGATATTGTTCAATACGAAAGTATTGTTCCAAATTTATATATAAAAAAGATATCAAACTGCTAATAATTTGTATCCCTTGCACTGATTCGACAGGTACAGCTCTATCGCTAGGCAGAAACACACACTTGCTAATTCGTTCTGGTCGAAATAAAGGGTTAGGTTATTTAATTACAATATATCAACAGAAGGCTTAAAAAAATAAATAGTGTTTGTGTGTTTAGTCTCTTTGGAAAAATACTCCACGTAGAAAAAAGTATTCTATGAAGAAAAATTGGGTATATGAAAATGACGTAAAAATATTTGTGTTTTTATATTTACTTATGCGATTATTTTTTTCGATAATATTGTCAATTAGTAAAACCCAAAGTATACCCATAAATCGGAAGTAAAGTTCGTCTCATTAACGACGAACAACCCTGCAAGGATCACTCTTTTCATATTGCTGCCGGCAATTTTCATTCACAAGAAAGATCCTTTGTAAGTCTTTCTACACGTTTCTCTATTTTGGGCGGCCTTTTGTGCTGCTTGTAACGCGACTACAAAAGTAAGGAGAGTGTGCTCACCTGTCTTTAAAATAGTCCATATACTAATATATAAAATCAAAAATGAGTCTGTCTGTCTATTTGAGACAGTTACACGTCAAAACTCTGAATCTTTTCAGATGAAATTTGGTAGGGAAATAAATTGAATCCCGGAGTTTAACAGAGGGTATATTATAGCTCGACATGGCTAACAGATAGGGTTGCAGATATTCAGGGCCTCGATTCTCTTAAATTAACTTTAGTCCAATCGTATCATAATCGCGTTGTAATAGAACCACAATAGTTTAATTTGTCACATTTCGTATTCTGCTAACCCATAGAAAACTGACAAGAAAATAGCGAGCATGTTTCTATTACGATCAGAGTGCGGTTATTTTAAAGTTAATTAAAAAGAATTGAAGCCCTGGATGTTTGTGTTTTATGAGAATGTTAGAAAAAATATGCCAGAAACTATTTGAGATGATATAAGCTAACTGAAATTTAGAACAACAAAGCAAAACAAAAAAAAACGAGGCTTATTAATGCGTGGTCAAGCTACAGACTATAGCTAGCTGATAATAAAGAGAAAAGAACAAATAATGATGTTGTAAGGGCGATAAAAATACACACGCCGGTAGAATTAGCGGAACACAAAAAAAGGAAGAAATAATATCTTTTTCGTAATATTAGAATAAAAAAAAGTAATGTAGCACTGGCCGGATACATTACTTTTTTATATTTTTTTTACATATATTTTTTAAAAACGTTTATTTTTAATTTGAAAATGTCAATAATATTTTTTTTTCATTCATACATCTCTACTGACGGCTTCGAATTAGATTTTCCGTCTTCGTAAAGTACATAAATTTCATTTGAAAAACATTATATTGCAGTTTTATAAGACTTTTGTGTTTTCTTGCTTATTGATAAGTTACGAACATCTAAGTATTCCTAATTTAACGCTATCAGAAATCATCAGGGCAGATGAAATGAGAAGAAATGGTCAATCCTACAGATCGATTGAAACAAGACTTCGTCGATCGTTATCAACGATTCATCGTACCATCAAACGGTACAGATTAACGAATTCTCTAGTGAGAAGAAGAGGACAAGGCAGGAAAAGGTGTACTTCAAGGAGAGATGACCGTTTTCTACAACTTCAAGTTCGTCGGAACACGAGACTTACGGCGGTGCAGGCCCGAAATGCATTGGAGGAGGTTCGAGGAGTAAGAGTGAGAGAGCGGACAGTTCGCAGAAGATTCGAGGAAGTTGGTATAGGCTCATTTATACCCGCCAAAGCACTAAAACTTGAGAGACACCACCGCACAAACCAACTATACTTTGCTCGTGAACATCTTCATTGGGACTTTGACGAGTGGGGACAGGTTCTCTTTACTGATGAATGTAGAATCCTGTTAAATCAGATTGATGGAAGGCAGCGAGTATGGAGACGCAAAGGAGAGCGTTATTTAAATTACTAATTATGAAAATACAGTGGCATATGGCGGCGACTCAATTATGGGGAGGGATATGTTTAGGAGCTCGCACGGAGTTAGTGGTAGTCGACGGCGTGAATCTGAATGCTGATCGATATATCAAGGAGATTTTAGAGGAACATGTTGTGCCATTTGCCCCATTTATTGGTAACGACTTCATTTTAATGCAGGATAATGCTCGGGCTCACAGTGCTCGCTCAGTACAGGCATACCTAAACCATGTTGGTGTTACGGTGGTGGAGTGGCCAGCACGGTCCTCGGATATGAATCCGATTGAACACGTTTGGGACTTGCTAAAGAGGAGTGTCAAATCAAGAAAGCCACCTCCTAATAATCTGGGCGAGCTGAAAAACACATTAGTTGTAGAATGGCAGAGGTTGCCCCAAGAAATCATTGAGAACATCATTCGCAGCTTGCCCAGACGGATGGAAACCCTAATCAGGGCACGGGGGGAGAAACACTCGTTATTAAACATTCATTTAATTAATTTTAAACCGTCATAAAATCTAAAATTTTCAACTGTTTCTCTGTCACTACGAAATCTAAAAAAAATGCATTTTGTTTAGTTAAGTTTTTTCATTAAACTTTAAGTATGGTGTTGCAAATTAATGTCAAAACATATTAATTTTATTGTTGTTTCATATTTAATTATTATTTGTTTCAAAATAAACCTAACTATTTTATACTCTCGCTTTTTTTTGTATTCCGCTAATTCTGCCGGTGTGTGTATAATCTAATCTAATATATAATCATAGGAAACAGAAGAATATATAAAGCAGGAAACGAATAGATAGAAGATCAAAGAAGTAGCTGAGGTGCCTAGACCAGAAGCAATCCTTAGATTTTAAAAAGTTATTACATATGATAAAAAAATATGGTGCAAGCACTGCGACGTGCTTTATTTAAAAACAAACTTTGACCCGAGCCGTGTGTTAATGCATATCAAAAAAAAACTGATCTAAATCTAAACATGTACTAAACAATGTTACCTTATTATTCAAATGATTATTATCTAATATGTAACTGTGTCACATCACATTTGACAAATGGTCAACTGCACCTGTTTGGTTGTCACCAAATGATTGACAAATTTCCAATCCGGTAAAATGTAGATAAATATTATTTGATTTGTAGGTACAAGCTTGTTGTGTTCCATAAGCCAGCAAAACACCAGTCGATAAATTAGCAGTCTTGGTAAACTATTGTTTTTTTTTTCTGTTGGTTCTGTCATTGACCCTAAAGCCTTGGGTTCGAATTTGTATAAGGAAAAAAACTTTAAACGCACCGAGATTTCATTATATATATGTACATTTTCAATAAGTTTAGATGCGATTAGAGAGCTATCTGAATTCAGCCTTTACCCCGCTAATTTACAGACAAAAAGTTAATTTTGAGAAGTTATTATTGGCATGAGCAGGCCATTCCAGATGTTGTCTAAGTATTGTCTAGTCCCACTTTCATTGTCGGATATTGATCCATTGTAATTAAGTTGCTCGGCGTAACATGTCTTTGTGTTCTCCGGCTATAATACAGTTAATATGCTTATAAACACTTGTACCTACTGCTGTAAATTTTTCTACCTATTTCAGGACTTAATTTCTTATTTATTAAATATTATAGAATACTATGTACATTTAAGATATTGTGTTATATTTATTATAAAGATTTACAATTTATTTATATTGGATATGGTATTGAAGCTACTTATATCATATAACCTGTGTTTTAGTTCATGGGCCACGTAATGTTTATAATGGATTCATGTTGTTTTTATTGTATTAAATCACTTATACATATATACCCAAATATGATATACCTAAGCATTTATCTACTCGCAAATGGAGCTGACTAACAAATAATGTCGCTGGCTCTGCGCCGGTGATTGTTTGCTTCGGGAAAAGCTTGACCTTGTCCACACTTTGTCATAGTCTAATGATTCCGTTTCACAATGTTATATCGACATTTTTGTGACAAAAATTACGGGCCATTTGTGAGAAAATTAATAAGGAAGAGAGAGTGATTTGCCAAAAAGTTTCGTTAGTTTGGCTTAAAATGTTAATTACAGTACTCAATGATTATAATATCAAAGAGCAATTGAACAATAACTTGAGTGTTACTAAGGTAAAACTACAATTTTACAAGAAGTTATTTTTACACGAATAAGGGGTTATGGAATGTTGCTTTGTCTATAATAAAGAAAGAAATTGTGATTTATTCGGCAAACATTAAATCACAAAATTTTCAAATGCGGGCTAGAACATCGACATATTTGATTTAAATAAAATTTCCCCTGAGGGACATTATTATTTCTTATTAACATTTTCAAGTTCCTAAATAAAGAAACATAACAGAAATACAATAGTTCCATAGTGTGACTGGTGACATTAGCTGGAACATAGCTGCAGGCACAACGTACATAGCAGGCAGCGGCAACACCGTACAACTACCCCTCAGGGGAAACAGCTTCGATTGACTTTTACATTGTGTTGAATGAGCATTACCTGCCATAATGTTAGCGTTTACCGAAACAATGGAATATGAGACCTTTGTATAACTTTATACAAGACCTTACCCAGTAAAAAACGCTTAAACTAATGCAAAGTTAGGAAAACATGAATCTTAGACAACATTACATTATGTATATTGTTAAAATACTACTGTTTTAAAATTATGTCAGAAGTTGTTTTTAACAATTAGGGCAACAAGGAATATAAATACAAACTTCATCGTTATATATAGCACTACGCCCGTAAGAAATAATTTTGAATTTTGTATGTAGAATAATGTATTTCTAAAATCATGGAGTAAAATACAATTTTTTAAAGTTTTATTATAAATGCGTGTTTATTAAAAAAATATATAACATTAAAATTAATAAAGCTAATTATTTCTGAAATAAAAAAAATTGGTACCTACCGTCTAGTTCCATTTTACGGCTACAATTTATATTCGTGCAAATAATTGGTAATCGAATGATAGTATTTGCTTTGGTTGTTAGCGTGTCAAGGTGTGCAAACATTTGCGTTACTGTATTGCTTTTGTAGGATACGGAGCTCGTGCGGTACTTGCCGATGCCGCCTACGCTGATGCTGACCAGCATGCCTTATGCAACATTCGTCATCAGGTCCCAAGTAGGTCAAGAAAAAAGACACAGAGTCTTTTGTACCATAATAATTTACCTACGAGTATAACGTACTCTAGGTGACGTGCTAGAGCATAACTTTAATAGAATTACATTTAAAAAAATACATGGTTTATTTTAGAAGACTTTTACTTTGTTCGACCATAAATAAACTAAATTGCCCTTTCTATTACAACATAAATATTTTACCAATAGTTTATTAAATAATTATTCTAAATATATACTTTTACGGTTAGTAATCTACACATTTTTTTTTCCTTACATATGGGTATAATCAAAAAGACAATGAAATACCATGTTGTTTATACAATTTTTTTTTGAAAAGTAATTTCCTACAACGAGTTTCCCCGTCAAAAGCCTAGCATCATTTTCGCCCGACTTTTCCTCGACGACAATGGTGTGCCCACACAAAGGGCGCCATCTGCCGGCGTCTTGCGTGATGACATATGAATGAGACCGGCGCCCATTGTTCGTGCGCTGCCGACCGACCACTGCTTGCTAACAGATACGAGGCTGCATAGAGCATTGAGAATAGCAGTTTAGAAATAAAGTTTTGCAAGATTTTCTTAGTTTGTAATGCGTTTCTGATGGCGAGAGCAAATGAAGCAGTCCAAGTTGCAGACTAACTAAATGCAAGAGAACACTGCGTCGGACGATTCTTAATTTGAAAGATCAAACTATTTAAATTACTAAATCCTATTTTAAATATCAATCCGGAAATTTAAATAGAGATAAGTTGAAAAGATTATAGCGGTATAAAAAATAAATTCGTCCTAGTCTAGTACTCATACTTTACAGTTTCGAAAAGGAAGCACGATCGCAGGGGGCTTATGAAGCTACTATAAAAGCTGCTAATTTTTATTTCAAAATTCTCCCCCTGTTCTTTTTTCATAATCACCAGGTGGCTATCGCCCGCCGAGCTCACGGTCCTGAAGCTGGGTACAACCCAAACAGGCCCTCAACCTCGTAGTCAAGGGGTTTAAATACCTGATGATGATGTTAATTTAGACGTGTTTTATAAAAACATACTGGCAGCTAAATAATCAATATGAATGGTCAAAAATGATTAATTAGTAGTGCTCAGACAACTATCCTTTGTTTATACTCCATTTACATATTTCCTTCAACAAAAGCAAAAGTAAATAATGGCAAAACAAATTTGTTAAACATTAAAATTGAGCCGCATGCGTCAGCAGCGTTACGTGACGCAGCAACCTTGTGGTCCTAACTCGAGGACCTTGGGAGGCTACGACTTGACCGCAACTTCAGCAAGCCACTAATGTTCCATTCATACTTAACCGATGTTGATGGCGCGGTTAATTTTTCTATTAAATTTAATTTGGAGGTAATAATTGCCGGTTAAAGTTAGAATGTACCATCATTTAAGATTTTTGTCTAAGGCTATATAAGTACTTACAATAATATAAAAGGTATGAAAACTGAATTAATATAGATACGTACATGTTAGTTTCTATAAGATACCAAGTGATACGTTGCCAGCCTTTTCTGACAATGAAAAATCGGTATTTGTACGGGACTGTCGCGTACACTAAGTTTCTGGATCGTTGTTGAACAAGGAATGCCAAATAAAACCACGGAGATCGATACAGTAATCGTGTGCGGAACGGCGGTGAGGCGGAGGCTTCCGTTGCTTCTGTTTGTGAGGTCGGGCGGATCGAGTGTCTATCCGTTACGTACTGGCGGTAGTAGACGGAATTCAGACCACGGCGAAGTTGAATAACTGGTCCTGGGCTTGGTCACACTAATCGGTATAGTGACCAACGTAGATAACTATCGAGGAGCTGCGTGCTCTACTCGAAGTTCGGGTTTAGGACTGTTTATTGACTTCTCGCTGCGAATGAACTTGTTGGCGAAATATTGGCCAACTATTGTCAAACTGTTAACCAACTATTGTCGTACTGTTGCCCAACTACTGTCGAACTGTTGCCAACTACTATCGAACTGATGCCAACTACTATCGAACTGATCTGAAATCCGCTTCCAGTAATATATATATACAAAGTATCTTAAGGCGGCTACCGCCCCGTATCCCTACTGACCTCCGAGTTGGGTGGAGCTATCCCAATCCCATCTGGTTGGTTACCCACGCCTCTTACCTCCGTTCACACGCTCTTTATTCCCACGATATTTTATTACAGCAAGTATTGCGAATACAGCAATAGTCGGCAAGTAACAAAGTAACTATGACTTACACAAATATTAAAGAATCCTAAGTCGTAAAACAATAACAATTAACCTATCCTTTTCGGCATAATGAAACAAGCTATAAACAATAAACTAGTTGTACAAAAGATTGTTAAATACTACAAAGGCAGTTAGCAATCTCACTAACTGCCGGCGAAAAGCTGGCTTTAAGATAATAGAGAAATGTAACTAAGATACCATGGGAAAGTATACGCCACTAAATAACATGCGCAATCACACTAAATAGGTGTTTACAACTATTTCTAAAAACTAATACTTCTAATGGCTAAGGCCGTCCGGAACATTCTCCCGCCGTGCGTAGTCTGCGAATACGTTGACTACGCAAATTTAGTTACTGTAGGGCGGCCGGCTCTGTAGGCAGGATCACCAACTTCTTGGTCGGGCGTCGTAGTAGTCCTCCTTTAGTGCGAACATCTGCTGCTCGTACTATCCCGTCGGCTCCTGGTTATGTAGCGACTATCAGGCCGCGTGGCCACGTATTCCTCGGAAGGGTGTTATCTGCTATGAGAACTATGTCTCCCGTCTTTAGGCCGGGACCACGTCCATATGGCTCCCGCCGGTTCTGCAGGTCTGGCAAATATTCTCTAATCCATCTGGACCAAAAAAGATCAGCTAGCCTTTGAGAGGCACGCCAGCTTGATCGGTTAATAAGATCCTTTTTATCAAACCTGCCGGAAGCAGGTACACGTGCTGAACCATGTAACAGAAAATGGTTAGGTGTAATAGTTTCTTGATCTTCCGGATCTACTGATACATGAGTCAGTGGGCGGCTGTTAACTGTATATTCTGCTTCGGCGAGTAGCGTTGTCAGAACCTCTTTTGTTGGATAACGTTCATGAAGGATCGCACGTAGTGTAGCCTTGACACTTCTTACAAGCCTTTTCCAGGCGCCACCCATAAACGGGGCACCCGGAGGTATGAAACGCCAGCATATCATTTTCTTTCCAGCTTCTTCCTCTGTTTCTCTGTCAATTGCGCGCCCCAGCCTTTTGTCGGCGCTGTGGAGGTTAGTACTGTTATCCGACCATATGTCCATCGGACAACCCCGACGAGCAATCATTCGTCGTAATGCCATTACTGAAGACTTAATACTCAGGGATTCAGCTATCTCGAGGAGTACAGCGCGCGTGGTCAGGTATGTGAACAATGCGACATACCTCTTTTGTCTTTTTCGACTTACTATAACTGTCAATGGCCCAAAATAGTCGACTCCGGTATAAATAACAAGCAGGTACCAAGTCCTATTGTTCTTTTTTGTTTTTGGCGCCCGTTGTGCATATCCCTTTTTAATTAACGCGTTTATTTGTTCCTCATATTTTCTTTTAAGTCGCGGATCTTTGTCTATTGCCAGCCATCTCTTTAGCGTATTATTATAATTATTAGGCATCACGATGTCTTCTTGTTTCCATAGTGACGAGGTGTGGTATCGCCCATCTTCTCTTATTACTGTGTTTTCATTCAACAGGTTTATGGTCTGTTGTTTAGGATCATTATTCGGAGACTTTGGCGTTATTGTAGGCGATTTAATAGCGAAGTAATATCTTAATTGTTTGTCCATGTTTTCTTCAATTGTTTGTGTACAATGAACGTAATTAACATGCCGTCTTAGCGACCGAGTGTAGGCACCATTTAATACCCAGCCTAGCGATGTTAGTGAGGCGACCCGCTGATTTCTGTTCCCGCGTCTTACTGCTGTTGCTATCAAGAGTTCCCAGTTGTCTTGTCCAATTAGCATCTTTGGTGTAGCGCTATTGTATACCAGATTTTCCCGAATGTCGTCAAGGTGTCTACATTGTTTTAAATCTTCATCTGTTATTTCTTGTGCGGCGAGCTGTAGACAGTCTATTGTTCGCGCACGAATCTTACACGTGTTTTGCACTCCATGAATAAATAAACAAATGTTACGAGATTCGGCGGCATTTACTTCTTTTTCTGATATCCCTTGAATATGAAGCGGGTCAATGGGTCCTGTGGCACCGATTTCTTCTGCAGTTTGTGAGTCAATCAACGTGACAGTTGATCCATCATCTAGGAGCGCGTGCGTATTTACGCTTCCAGATGGACCTGAGACTCGTACCGGTATTATTTTCAAAAAGGATTGAGCTCTGGTCGGCATCCATGTTGACGTTATCACTTCACTCTTCGGTTCTTCCAGAACACTCTCTTTCTTTTCATAGTGAAGAAGCATGTGGTGTGGACGTTTACAACCATTGACTGCGCATTCTGTTTTTTGACAACTGTGTTTTTTCTTTCTAAGTCGTAGGCACCGGAAGCATAGGTATTTTATTTTAGCTATGTTCCATCTTTCATCGGTGTCGGCTTGTGCAAAAGTTTCACACTCAGTTATTTTGTGACCAATTATGTTGCAAACGTTGCAGTACGGGTTGTCATTACGTTTATTTTCTTTTTGATAGTTTTCTGAAGAGTGGTTTTTGGTGGCTGCATATGTTTTTTGCATTCTTTGACGATGGGAACCCGGTATGGACGACTGTAGTACGATAGGCTCCGGTTGGGCATATGGGCTACACCTTTCCGATTCACGCTCCAAAAATCTAGTAAGCTTCACCATATCCGCCGTATCTTTTGGCTGTTCTGCTGCGAAATCGAACCAGCGGTATCTCAGCGGCGCGGTAAGCTTTTCTATTGTTATTTTTACAATCTCCGGATTGTACAGGTAATAAGATCTTTCTAGGGCGCCCAGTGCAGCAACTATATTTGAAACGCGGCTTGCAAAAACGCATATATCACGAGGCGCATCTGTGGGTCGAGGTAGCGACCTAAGGCGCTCTATTTCTGCGAGTGCGATGACATCTGGGCGGCCGAAACGGGTTTCTAAGGTTTTTATTACTTCATGTGGCTTTGTTCCATAAATTAGATGACTTTCTACAGCTTCTCAAGCCCTACCTTGTAGACATCGCCGTAATCGTGCTGTATTTTCAGTGTCGCTATAGGAGGGCGATGACTCGGCGTAAGCTGCTTTAAATGCCAGCCACTCTTGATATGACCCGCTGTAATTAGGGAGCTCGATCGGGTAGCGCGAATTATTTCCTGATCTAGCTGCCACTGCGATCGCTGAGGCGAGTTCCGAGAGGTCCACTTGTTGACGTATCGCGGTCGCAGACGATGCTCCCGCCGGTAGCTTAGCTTTCACATCGGGCACCTTTTCTGGGAAGACAGACTCTTGTGAACGGTTAGCGTTCACTTCCGGTCCCGGCGACATACAATGTCTATCTGAAGGCGGGGCCCGCGCATTATCGGTTACTGCTTCCTGTAGCCTGTCTTCTTCTTCGTATATCTGATGAACTGTTTCTTTGCTTCGAAGTCGTTCTTCACTATGATTAAACCAGCTTCTCAGCTCATCGTCATTGTCATCGGAGATGGCTATATCTTCATCTTCCGATTCGAGTTCGAGGGCAGCCAGGCGAGCAGCGGCAAGCTCTACTCTGGCTTTCGCAATTTTTTTAGCTCGATTTGACCTCCTGCTATGTCGGCTTCCTCCTCGTAACCGAACGGCTGCGGCGGCAGCTGATGCAGCAGTAGGCGTACTTACTATACTATTTTTACCTACAGCTGTACGTTCAGTTGAGGTCTGCACGGATTCTGTTGTACCGGCGGTCTCCATATCTGTAGAAGTGGTCGCAGTCGGGTTTTCGGTGACGGGCGTCTGATCTTCTGTATATTCGGCTGTAGACTCAGGCGCTGCGTCGAAGAACTGCTGTAATCTTCCACTTCTTGTCGTAGGCATTCTTGCTCACTAAGATCCGGCTCGAAGGACCATTTAATGTACGGGACTGTCGCGTACACTAAGTTTCTGGATCGTTGTTGAACAAGGAATGCCAAATAAAACCACGGAGATCGATACAGTAATCGTGTGCGGAACGGCGGTGAGGCGGAGGCTTCCGTTGCTTCTGTTTGTGAGGTCGGGCGGATCGAGTGTCTATCCGTTACGTACTGGCGGTAGTAGACGGAATTCAGACCACGGCGAAGTTGAATAACTGGTCCTGGGCTTGGTCACACTAATCGGTATAGTGACCAACGTAGATAACTATCGAGGAGCTGCGTGCTCTACTCGAAGTTCGGGTTTAGGACTGTTTATTGACTTCTCGCTGCGAATGAACTTGTTGGCGAAATATTGGCCAACTATTGTCAAACTGTTAACCAACTATTGTCGTACTGTTGCCCAACTACTGTCGAACTGTTGCCAACTACTATCGAACTGATGCCAACTACTATCGAACTGATCTGAAATCCGCTTCCAGTAATATATATATACAAAGTATCTTAAGGCGGCTACCGCCCCGTATCCCTACTGACCTCCGAGTTGGGTGGAGCTATCCCAATCCCATCTGGTTGGTTACCCACGCCTCTTACCTCCGTTCACACGCTCTTTATTCCCACGATATTTTATTACAGCAAGTATTGCGAATACAGCAATAGTCGGCAAGTAACAAAGTAACTATGACTTACACAAATATTAAAGAATCCTAAGTCGTAAAACAATAACAATTAACCTATCCTTTTCGGCATAATGAAACAAGCTATAAACAATAAACTAGTTGTACAAAAGATTGTTAAATACTACAAAGGCAGTTAGCAATCTCACTAACTGCCGGCGAAAAGCTGGCTTTAAGATAATAGAGAAATGTAACTAAGATACCATGGGAAAGTATACGCCACTAAATAACATGCGCAATCACACTAAATAGGTGTTTACAACTATTTCTAAAAACTAATACTTCTAATGGCTAAGGCCGTCCGGAACATTATGGCTAAGGCCGTCCGGAACAGTATTATTGATTTTGTTAGAAATTCCGTACAAAAACAGTTTAAACAGGTGTTTTAATTAAAATTTTATTAATGCACTGGCTGATAAAATAGTATAAACTTTCAAAAAATATTATTAGGGGAAACTTTTGTGTTGCTATAAAGAATTATTAATAAAATTATACCAGGTTAAATGTTTTTTTTTAAATTGACTTTTAAACACTAGAGATTCTATTGATTACTCGCTGCTTGGAAATAAACCCGATTCCAAGTTTTCTAAAAAAATGTAATTACCAAAACCATTGATATGAAAGACGATATCGTTCGCACGAATTACGCTACAAAAAGCAATTGCGCAATTTTCTTTTTTAGGAGATACTTTAGGAGTCATTAACGAGAATTCGAAATGGTTGGGTTGGCAAATAAAAATTGAATTAGTATAGAAACATTGATATAGGCAGCAAATTATTTGACAGCTCGGGACGTGCTGCTCATGTTGCTATTATGATAAGAAGTGACTATTGGCAAATAAAGCCGCAGCAGGGGTGTAACGACGCTGTCCTTGTCTCTTGTTGCTAGAGCAAATTGAAATCTTATTTGTCGGTTTAAATTATAGGTATTATCTCATACGTGCTCTTTCTCTTATTGAGGGACGGGGCAAGGTTTACATAGCATATGGTACCGTTACCGACTTACCGGCATGCGCGGGAGAGGTAATACTATTCAGAGTCCACTCTTGAAGTATATCATGTCATGAACCATATCATGCTTAGAGGGTGCAGAACATATTCATGGGTCAATTATAAGGATTCAATTTATTTCTACAGAATTCCTATTTTAAATGCATAAAACTTGATTTATATATTTTTATTTTTGTATGTAAAATGAGTGACGACTTGGTCGCTTCTTGTTTTTTAATGCTTCCGTTCTGTATTTTTTTAAATCATTAATTGGTCCATTGTTTGAAAGGATTTTCCTTATTATCGTCAGTGTATGCGTCACGCACAGCCCACAGACTACCAAAGTGATAAATGCGGTCATTTATTAATTGCACGGTTTATCTTTGGTACCTTTAACAGCGGTTCGATGCCCTCCTCCAGCGCGTGATCTTTTGTTTTAATGCCTTTGTTCATGATTAACCGTTTTGTCTATGTCTTCATCGCAAGTCGGTCGTTACAGAATCTTTTTCTGTAGTTAATCAGTAAAAAGTTAATGCGTTTTTTACTAAACTGCCCAAGGACGGGTTCCGGATATCCAGTCAGGAGTGACGCGTTCCAATATAACAATTTATTTGTAATTCTTTCACAACCTTATTGATAATTTTACAAAGCTCGAATCTGTCTTAATGAAGGAAAAGACTGAACTTTTATATCGTCGCTTCTGTCTCAATCATTCACAATTGTACAACTAAATATATTTCTTCTTTTACAGGAAAAACTATCGGACGCCTGCGCATAATCATGTTGAAGAAAGGGCTCTCGTAAATCGTCCGACCGACCCGTTCGGTAAGTCACATATCTATGAATCAAAAGCAACTGATCCACATAAAAGTTATGTAAGCGAACAGTCACATATGAATCAAAGACCGGTCAACTAATTAATCTATTATTTGATATCCCAGGACCCTTCATCTAGTTTCATGATTCTTCTTGGAACCTGTCTGAATCATATTTTTGCCAGTATTTAGCAATGTATATCTTATTACTAGTTGGACCCGCTGCGCGCGTCGCGTCGGGTCTTAAGTAAAATTGAATAGGGAAAATCAGCTCTATACATACAAAGTGTCAAAAAAACCACGTTAAGGCGCTATATGGAAAATAACGTATGGTTAAAGCGAATGTCTTAGTTTAATTGGAATAAATAGAGTAATACTTTTACGTGTAAGTAAGAGAAGTAGATATTGCGTCCGCCCCGGACGGCTCTTAAGATAATTTCCCGCGCAAAATCAATGAAAAGATGACGAAATAAAAACTAAAAATAATATCTAATATATAAATATCGTCTTTAAATACCATAGAATTTATATTTTATTACTTATCTTAAAAAATCTACGTACCATCACGGGTGCCTTACGGCGCCCGGGACCGCCTAATTTAGAAGAAATACGGATCCTAGTCCCCAAAATAATACGATTTCGTTAAAAAAAACATCGAATAAATAATAACATATCCTCTTTAAATATATTTAAATAATATCTTCAAGAAACAAATATCGAAATAAACATGTAACAGTTGTACTTACAGAGATATACATTATTTAACGCTATTAATTATTAGGTACTCGCCTTAAAATATGGCGGAATTTATATTATAGCCCAACTAATACATACAATGTATAACGTGCCTCGGAGAGCACGTTATACAAGCTGTCGGTCCCGGTTTCACTATATCAACTTGTGAAACTGTTTATAGGTGGGTTATTGAGTCTATTCAAAACATCGCAACGAGCTAGCCACTTGTTCGGTGTAGGCTCTCATACCATTGGTTACGACGAGGTGGGATTAAAAACCCCTCCGCTGGGTACCCTGGGGCCGTCTAGGCGGTCTCGGGCGCCGTAAGACACCCGTGATGATATGTATGTATGTGTATGAATATAGTTATACAGATGATATTCCTATACTTATATTTGAATATATAAACTTTTCGCGGAAACCATCACCGCCTGTAGTAAACTGTCAGTCCGCAGCATGCCGAGGCCTTAGGGGCAACAAACTCGGAGCTGTGACCATACTGTCTCTGGGTAACCAGCCGTGCTTCCTGTGGGTCTTAATCAACACTCTTCAAGTCATCGCTTGTTTGGTAACCGACTTCTAATTAAGGTTATGTGCGGCGTTTGTTTATTGTATAATTGGTAAGAACTTAAGACAGGTTTGTTGTGGAGTCTCCTGACCCATATAACTAACTAATGGAAGAACTGCTAATATTATAGTTACAATGCTGAAGTGACAATCCTACATTTGTTACTTGAAGCCCACTAAACACTAACCTACACACTCACCAACGTCGTCACATTAAGTGCTCTGAGATTGTCTCAGTGGTTCAAAGAAACAAAACAATGGCGAGAGATGCTGAGAGCGGATCTCCGAGAGGAAACTCTCGAGGCACGTCCGTAATTAACGCGACGTTTCCTTCTATCATGTTATCTATGCTATTTTTAGCTCGCTTTTGTATATTCCTCTTTTGATTGTTAGTTTACTCTAGTTTCGCTGATTTTGTCTTATGTATCCCTAAGGTTCAAATTGCGCCTAAATCCATACAGTCAAATACGTTCACGAACGAATTTAATGACTGGTCCGGTTTATTTCTACATTCAATTGGTCTGATGTTTGAGCAAAATATAAAGCTGTTTAACAAAAAAAAATAAACCGACTTATAAAACACAAAAATAAAGTTTAAAATTATGAATATTTACAAGTGTTATTTCCTATAGTCCTACTGCATTCTACTTTATGAAGTCGGCACCAAGTTATCAATAAGTGAAAAGTTTTGAGCCTAAGGCATCAAAAATGCTAATAGAAATGTATTTAAAAAAAATGTAGTCTCCCTTTACTTCAATACACTACATTCAATAAAAAGGGCTTTTATAACCCGGTCAAAAATTTTTCGATGTCTTTGCCTTCGAAATGTTCGTTTATGGTTGCCCTCATCTTATTACTTACATACATATCATCACGGGTGCCTTACGGCGCCCTAGACCTCCTAGATGGCCCCAGGGTACCCAGCGGAGGGGTTTTAATCCCACCTCGTCGTAGCCGATGGTATGAGTACACCGAACAAGTGGCTATCTCGTCGCGATGTTTTGAATAGACTCAATAACCTATCTATAAACAGTTTCACAAGTTGGTATAGTGAAACCGGGACCGACAGCTTAACGTGCTCCCGAGGCACTATAGTGGTGTTGTCAAACAAATGTTTCTCATTGTCACTGAAAAATCTCCATGGAGATATTAACGGTTCGATTACATAAAGCGCAATGATGCCAATCACAAACTTGCTGTTATACTACGTAGGATACTCGCTATTATTGCTGTGCCATTAGAGATATTTAAAGGCTCAAGACTTTTCAGACGCCTTCCGTACAATACATATTTTTTTCTTGGCGCTATAAATCCACAAAACAGAACAAGAGTCACAAACCATATATATATATATATAGAGTATAGACCTTCACCTGAACTATATACTTTACCTGTTTTATATATGTGTGCAGTCGTGTTCGAGCCAAAGACAATAATATACGAGATGCGCGTGACGTCGCTTGGATTATGTTCGAATATAAGGGCATCTTGAGCCGATGTTTACAGAGTCTAAACATATTTATACCTACAACGTAATCGAAAATTGAACCGCGTCGTGTAAGGACTCAATAGCGACTTTATGCTAAGTTTACCAATGAAAAAAATCTCTTCCCTGGCTTCATAATTGTTTTTGAAAATTAAATTAAAACTTTTTTCTTAATCTCACTTAGGTACTAAATCTTATTATCGTGTAATACTCTCTAAAATAAAATCCTAACACAACCAATAAATCTATTTACTTTAATCGACAAAAAGTATAATTTTACAATTTATAGTGCAGATAGTTTTATAACTTCCTCTACCTACCAATATTTCATAGCTGATGCTCGTGGTGCGTCTATTTCTGACGCCTCATGCGTGACCTCTTTCTGTGGTGTGTTAGCTGTGTAGGACATCAATCACATTCTGCTCCTTCATAGAAGCCAGTCATTATCTATTTCCTCAAACTTTATTACATCTATGTTTACTAAATATCCACAATTTAGGATTTTATATCTGAGGTTTGATTGTTTTTCAAAATAATCAACCAACAACAAACGGGCATACCTACAACTTTATCTATTTATAACATTACAAATTCTAAATAAAAAAATCAATCAAAAACACAATTTTTCTTGTTGAATATCCAGTGATATTTAATTCATTCAGAAATCAATCAAGCATCAGTTTTGTTTACTCCTGCATTATAGCTTCCTATACTTTTATATTTCGATGCCCTATGCACATATTAGCTCTATCTACTTATCTATACTAATATTATAAAGCTGAAGAGTTTGTTTGTTTGTTTGTTTGTTTGTTTGTTTGTTTGAACGCGCTAATCTCAGGAACTACTGATTCGAATTGAAAAAATATTTTCGTGTTGGATAATCCATTTATCGAGAAAGGCTATAGGCTATATAACATCACGCTACGACTAATAGGAGCGGAGTAACAAAGAAAAATGTTGCAAAAACGGGGGAAAATTATTCCTTTTAAGAGCGTACGCTGCGTAAACGGTTAAATTTAAACGCGCAGACAAAGTTGCGCGGGTCAGCTAGTAGATAATAACGATATATTGTAATAGGGAAGCCATCACAATGCTTAGACGCCGCTCCTCACGGCTGACCGCCCACGAAGGTTGCTCCTGGACAATAGATCATTGTGTCTGTAAGGCATTATGTTCTACATATCTAAAGCATTAAGGCGTTACCTTAGGACGCTGCATCAGGCTTACAACCTCGGTTAAAAATATATTTTCATGATAACATTGTACAAAATCTCCGCAAATTAATAATTACAATTAGGCAGAGGTCAGATGACAATCGTTCTATACTTTCAAAAAACTATCTTAAACATAATCTAACAAATAGGACAAGAAGACCTTGGGGAATAAGAATTTTATTCTGCAATTAATATTCTCTATATGGTACAGTGACTAAACCAACATTCTAAATATGTAACAGCGTGGTAATGTAAGTAGGTCTCCCGTATTAAGTTCAGTGTTAAGTTTACAAACACTTTTGAAACAATCTTTGTTATAGTTTAAACTGACCTGTATAATTAACTATATAAATATTAATGCAAGAGCTTTCTACCTTGACAGTGAGAGTCTGGGTTTGGTACGCACAGACCGTGCTGTTTCGTTACCCGTCACGGCCACTTTGCACTCCTAATTATTGTATAAGAAACGGGCCCAAATATAGCACCTTGATGAACACCTAATGGAAAATACTAACAATTATAATGTTTATTATTAGCAGAAACGATAAAGTAATTATTAAACAGTTTGGCACAAACATAAAATACACCTAAACATACTTAAATCTCCATTTAAAACGCATTTTTCACAGAAACTTAGACGCTCATGCTGAACAAATTGCTTCGAAAGGTACTTCGAAAATGTGATAGCAAAAACAGTAAAGTATTTTTCCAAGTGTATATTGCTAACAATGCATGGCTGCAACCGGAGCGTGTCTTCAAACAATCATTTTGGCAATTACATGTATGAAATCGTTGGAATAGCTTTGGATCCACGATAACATTTTGCTATCATACTCATAAATTCGTCGATACTTTTGAACTTTCCGATATATTTATTTTCATTATTAAGAACAGACGTAAAATAATTCATATCAATTCTCTATCATACTTATTTGGGTTAAGAATAAATTTATTGTAGTAACTACTCTACTTACTTACCATATATGCAAATACCACTGTACGGTATTTACCGACACGACAATACCGTCTATGGGTTTCGTCGGTTTTCAGGATCCCACTGCATTAATCTCTTGTCGAGGTGGTAGACTCCTTGTGCGTTTACAAAACGGACACAACATAATAATAGGATATTAAAACAGATTCGTAATGCAAATTTGTCTTTATCTTCACCCATTTCATAAACGCATTATTTAGCCAGCTTTATGCCAATAAAGGGGCGATCAATGCTGTTAAGAAGCAATGTAGGTATGGATCGACTTCTTAATGGACTTTGTGGATCTGCTTAAGGGCTCTGCAGTCGCCCATAAGCAGATACAAACGTACTTCCAATATTACAACTTTGGCTATTAGTCGTAGTTCAATGATTATTTATATGTTGGTAATTGTACGCAAAAATGTATCTGTTGTAATAAATAATTTTATTCTGATTAATAATATTAAATACTGGTTAAAAATTATATATACAGGGTGAATTTTTCAAGTGTGCCTTCAAGGCCCAATACAAGGACTAGCAAAAAATTCTCAAAGATGAAAATTTTCGAAGGGGCCGATTTTGACAAAAACTAAAACTTTGTTTTTGGCCTTATTCAACACAGAAAGATAATGACCGACAAAAATATTATAATAATTTTGCGACAAACAGTAGTGGAAAAATACTGAAATTGCGAAAGCTCATTTTGTATGGAGAACACAGACTTCGCGATCGCGAATGCAGTATCCAATTTAACATCAATACCCCAAATCTCTTAAATTATCTTATTTTCATTTAATCTAATCGTAATCGCACCATAATTTAATCAAACATATGCAAATTTTCGACAGTGTTGTATAGCATGAATACCAACTATGACAAATTCATTATTTTTTCTGTTGCTAGAGTTAATTTAAGGAAGAAAAGAAAAGATATCGCACGTCTTCGCGCTGTGCTCTAATTTTTTTTTTACATCAATATTTATACGAAATATATACGTGGTGGCCTAGTTGGTTAGACCTTGGACTTAAAAACGCTTAGGTCCCTGGTTCGAATCCCGGTGTGTACCAATAAGTTTTTAAATTAAAAATTTATGTACATTTGTTTGACAACACCACTATAGTGCCTCGGAGAGCACGTTAAGCTGTCGGTCCCGGTTTCACTATACCAACTTGTGAAACTGTTTATAGATGGGTTCTTGAGTCTATTCAAAACATCGCAACGAGCTAGCCACTTGTTCGGTGTAGACTCATACCATCGGCTACGACGAGGTGGGATTAAAACCCCTCCGCTGGGTACCCTGGGGCCGTCTAGGCGGTCTCGGGCGCCGTAAGGCACCCGTGATGATACATACATATTCTCTTTCCACGCACAATTCACGCATATTTGCTTAATTGCCGAGAACACAACGTTTTACATTAAAAAGTGAACGTTTAGGACAATAGCGTGGTCCCCGGTGGTCCACATTACAAATAGCAATTACATTTGTAATAACTAACTCGGTATGAACATATTCGTTTCCTTAATCCATATAATAGACTCGTAAAGCTACCTTGAACTAGAAAACCGCACTACACATACACATATATTCTCAATGAATACGATCTTCGAACTTTTTTGAATTCAGATTTTGTAGAAATCGGCAGCCGACCGACATGTAATTTGGGAAATGTATTTAGATCTCAGCTATTAATTTTATTTCTTATTGACACTAAGTCCACGACTGTCAACACATATCTATAATGCAATTTTAATTCGATGCTATGTACCTATGACAGAATATACGTTAAACAAAAGTTTAATAATTAAATAAATAATTAATGGTGAAATTCATGCACTGAAATTGTAGTGGGTTGTTATAATTATAGATATACTTTTATTAGATAAAATAACTTTAAGTTTTGAATTATAATATGTAGATTACTGTCTTACCCTCGAACTGTCAACCTTGCATCGAATTATTATTATTTTGTTGGTTGTTTCAGGTCGGTTTGATTGGAAAGTCGCGCCACGCTGTCCCCTCCACAATCATGACACTGCACTGGTGGATGCACTGGTTCTGGATCACGCTGCTTACGACTCTAGGTTAGTACCCAGTCAATCTCACTGCGCTTTCAGATAGGAAACCAAATCAGGCTCAGGAAGATATATTAGAACTACTAATTTTAACGATAAAGTATGAAATTCAATATTTGACTGCAAAATAGGCAAATCAATTTTAAGTCTGAGTGTTCTGGACCCATCCGTAACCTAAAAGTAAAAAGGTCCCCAAAACTAAGTGGTCCTTCATTCCATTCATCTGTCTTTGACTTCTAAGTCCACTTAGTGGAAGTCCCCAGTGATGGGTTTGAAGCGGTAATCCTGATTGTTCATAATCCTATGATTCAGTTTATGACCGCATTCAAGGAAAATAGCTATAATTAATATTAATTATGAGTTCCGATCTAATAAATAACATTGTAGTATGCAGTCGTGATGCATCTAATAGGCTGGATAAGTAGACCTTGGAGAAATGTTAGCGAAGTTAGGAAAATTGGTTGTGTAAATTATAGCGTTCATAATTTGCTGATTGTGTGAAAGGTTTACAAACATCTGCATATATACTATGCACTTATTTCTAACACAAACAAACTTTACTATTCGGGCTAGGCATATTATGTAAGTCGTAACTTATGTGTGTCCCAAGAGGAAGCTCTACTCTTAACCACCTAAATTACATTGGTAGGAAAATAAACGCCAAGTTACACCAGGAGTTATGTGGCCTTCCTGGAAAGAGCGATGCACGGTTAACATACCCACCTGGAATAAAACCCGAAGTAAATTCTCCAGATAGTTTAATTGGATTTGCCGCAATGTGCTCCTCGAAAGCTGATTGTGTTAGTTCTGCTCCAGGTGAATGGAATGAAGGACCACTTAGTTTTGGGGACAATTTTATTTTCATTTACGTTACGGGTGGGTCCAGAACACTCAGACTTAAAATTTTTTGACTATTTAGCAGAAAAACATTGTCTTTAAAACAATGTTAGACGCCCACAGCTATTTTAATTTGTTTTCTATTTTTCTGCTCTATATTAAACCAATAATACAAGTATCTAATGCTATAAAGGCTAGACTAATTTTAAAACATTATTTTTCTGTTTTGTAGGTCTAGTCACATATTAAAATATTAAAATCTAGTGGAGTTAACATTGGGTCGTCTTTGGATATCATACGCATAGTATTCTGCACCCCAAGCATATTTCACTCTGTTTAGCTGGTAGAAAATGCCTAAGGCATTAAACTCGCTTATGTACAATTTCGTACAATAAATAATTTTAAATAAATATTTATATAAGCTTTATGTGGTAATAGTAGATTTAACAACAAGTGCAAGAAACGAACCATTTTTATCCGAGACTTTTAGCTGATAGTAATGTCGAGGATAAAATGATTTTGTGTACGAGTTATAAACTCTGCTTTCTACTTCGGTTGCGAGGAAATACAACAGTAGTATAACATAACATTTCTTTAATTATAATTCAAAGTAAAATTAGTACAGTTTTGAATACTGAAGGAAATTGTTTTTATGTCTTAAAAAACACATAAGGCAAATAAATTTAAGTAAATATTATAAAATAACAAATTCTATCTATGAATTTCTTATTGTGTATTGGCTGTATGGCTCGTTTTCTTTGCTTTAATATAGAGATACATTTATGACTAGATACGTTAATGCACTTGTGCACAAAATTCGATTTTATTATAAATTAACTTTTTAAATAAGCACTTTCAGAGCATGAGAAGTGAAAAATATTATATCTTAATCCTCGTAATAAAATATTTTTGGTAGTTTTTTTTAATGCTATTTTATGACCTTTTGAGAAATTAATAATAAACTTGATACACGAATAGAATTGTAAATACCTCTGCGTCCGTGGATTTTATCAACTGTCAGCCATGTTTATCTTCAAGGCATTAACGACGTGTCATTAGAATTTCATTAGCGCTAACCCACTTGTCTCTTATCGGTGACGTCACATGCACTTACATGTACCCACCACACCACATATCAATAGGTACAGTATCAGCAAGGTAGGGGTTCATTATGCAAAGGTCAACTAGCGAGCCTTAACAGATATGACGGTTCTTTAAGAGCAGCGTCTGATCAAACATTTCCCATACATTCACAACCTTTTCGTCCTAACTGTTACCCCCCCTTAAACATTCATAGATTTTTAATTATTTTTGGAGGCGTTATAAATATGATGTCTATCTAGGTTCGTACGTTTTCCTTTTTTTTAAGTTTTGTATAGGAAAAAAAAATAAAACCGTGAAATTCGAAAAGAGTCGCAAAAAAATCTCTCACGTTAAAATAATTCCTATAAAATATCAAGACAGAAAATTAAAAATAGGAAAATGAACAATCATAATTTATTTTCTCTTTAACAAAATGAGACCATTTTTTTTCTAATCCATTAAAGTTTAGGGGTGGAAAACATTTTTAGCCCGAAAGTCGTATTGCTGCCTAAATTGAAGGTATAATTTCATACGTGCTCTTTCTCTTATGTCGAGGGGAAGGGTTTCATAAATATATGGTAGCGTTACCGACTCACCGTCATGTACGAGGAGGGGTAATACTTTGCAGTTGAATCAGCATGAGCATAAAAGAACCTCATCAGACACTCTTAAAAAACTGCTGGATTATAACAGGACTAGCTTTTGTTAACCCGGATCGCCCGTTATAATAGTTGCATAACAACCCACTCTCAGTATGTTGTCCGACTGGACGTGGTAAGGATTCCCGCGATAATATATTTAAAAAAAACGCCATGTTGCACATTCTGTATATCTACACGAACATGTGGCTAGCTCGTCGCCATTTTTGCGTACATTTAATCTTCCAAATTAGTATATATTTAAACTGTGACCAACAGCTTAAAACTTGATCTCCGAGGCACTATACTGGTGTTGTCATACAATTGTACTCGGTATTTTTTTAATTGGAGCACAAACCAGGGTTTGAACCCGTTTCTTAAAATATGGTAACGTCTTTAAGATCTAACCAACTCGGCCACCACGTTTATAGTACAGTTACTTGTACTATTATTTCTTCTGTGGTACAGTTCCAATAAAATCATATGAATAATATAAAAATAAACTAAAATATATGTAATACAGGCTAGCATTCTGGTGTTTTTTTTTAAATATTTTGAATTATAATAACTCAACATTATTTTATGAAGAATTTATTTATAAACTCGTAAGTATATTGTTAGGTTTCAATTTTTTAACAGCAACTAATAAAATAACATAGGAAAGGGCTTCTGTTTATTTTGTTAGTGAACCTAACCTTGTACTATAAAAATAATAGTGTACCCATTCCCAGGTGGCTAAAGCCATACGTTGCCCGCTACTGCCTAACCAGATTATCTTCTACCTACTTTTGGTTTACAAGATATATGACGTCCATGCCAATGACGTCACCCAGATATTCATGTCATATTGGTTGCGGTTAGTTTTCTTGTTAGGTTTAGTTAATGTGAAGTTAGAGCACTATACTTCCTTATTTCACCACAAGATCATTACTCACAGTAGTGAATTTAAATTGTGGGAACAAGTTGGTAATACCATGATCGTACCTTTATTCGCTGACATAAATTTATTTGTACCTGATTAATGGAAGTATTTGAATTGGAAATGAGAGTTTCCTTATGAAGGGCCAAATGTGCGTATGTTATTGATACAATGAGTCACGCGGTTGTCTCATACTGCCATGACTAATCCATAACAGGTATCTTACCGGAGTCATCTTTACCTACTTGTGTAACCCTTCGTTTGCTGCTGAGATTAGCTGTATCGTCTTGTGCCATCATAGTTGACCATGTCCAACGTAATATTATGATCCCTTTAACTGTACCATTTTTAATCATCATAATATTTTCAGATAGAAATGAGAAATGCCTACCTCAGCATCAAACTGTATCAATCATTCCGCACGAAATTATATTCAGACTATTATAGGTGAAATACCATTGCGTCGATTCTTTTTATCTTGTTGGGAACGCGTTTACAAATCAGGCAGTTATTAATCGTAATGCAACGTCCATGAATAGGGTCGACCAATACGTGTTGTGCAACAGCATTGCTGTAATGCGTTCACGAAATGGTCAATGACAAAGACGAATTTGCATTACGATTTACAATTCACATCCTTCAATAAAATAAGAATTTACGGTTGCATGCTCCATTCATGTTTCACATCAAAATGGAAACATGAATGGAGCATGCAACCGGAATTAATTAATGGATTTTTATCATTTTGTCCCGGATGATATTTCCAAGACATTGACTCCTCATATTTTAAGATCGTGGCTGAAAATGACCTGGTCGTTGCCCTTTCGTGAAAAACTGTACAGAGCTTTTTTCATTATTATTCATTTGAAGTAAATATGTATTCCTTTTAAATAGAAATAAAATATATATTGTAATAATAGCCAAATGCAAATAACTTTTAAAAAAGCCAGAATTCATATCTATTCTTTTTAAAAAGAATCACAAAAATCAGTTAGACGAAGCGTTAATAAGCATGTTAAGGGCTCATCATTCTTGAACCTGGCTTACTGCTTTCCATCAGGTGGTCACATGCCGCGCATATAAATAAAAATAAATTGGTTCTTAAGTTATAAGCACGCAAAGGAACAGAGTCCTTGCAATTTATTACATATAACATGTAAGGAGAGAGATATAGCGGAGCACCAAACGTCTCAAAAACAATTAGTAACCTTTTCTTAAAAAGTTCTTAGATTCTTTCAAAGTACACTCGATTAACTATCACACATAACTCACAAGGTTCCAGGCGTGGGATTGATATGATTATAATAAATATTAAACTCATGCAATGCAATATAAGCTTCGTGGTTAAGGAGGTTATACCATAATATATAATTGTTGGTCTGCTTACAAGTAGGTAGATACAAAGTCACATGTTGTGCTTCCATAATAAAACAAAGTGAACTTGTAAAAGTGAAAAATAAGGAATATTTAGTATGTTTTATTTCGCAGCTTCAAGGCCGGAAGTTAATCTGATTTACTTCCGGCATAACCGGGAGCGGAACCAAATTTCCCTTTTAAATTATGTTATATGTATCTCTCTCCTCCCGCATTTATTTATTATTCATTAGGTTAAAGCTGTTTGGTTTTTATAAACGACTTTCGCGATTTCTCGTTTATTTCAAATTTATATCAATATTAAGTTGTCACTATCAGCTGTTTGGCGCCATCCCGGTTATATTAATTCCACCCCTTTAGGAGTTGCGTTCTTTACACATATGTATGCGCATCTCATTTGCGTAACGACCGAAAGAATGTCGAGCTACTTGCACATAAGACTTCAGGAATACGACTTTTGGTAAATCGTGATTTCACCGATGAACCTAAAAGTAATTGATGGTTGTTCAGATTACGTATGCACGTATGTATGATCACGGGGTGCCATACGCGTCCCATGCCGCTTGGACGGCCTCAAGCACAACCCAGCGACCTTGTCGTCGCCAATGGCATTACATTTGTCGTTCTTATTTCATCTACTTATCTTTTTTTGACAGTAACCATGGTAACTACTTGAATTTTGACTGCATAAGTATATGCCGATTAAGTCGTTGGTTTTAAACACAGGTACACAATCAAATGGTAATTGTACAGTTTGCCACTAATTCAGTTATTGTTGTATACAAATAGCATTGCGTGCGGAGGGAAGATAGTTAACTTGGCTGGAACGCTCCCGAATTTGGTAACGCACGAGATTGGAGCCAAATATTATGTTAACAAATTGCGTTATATGAAGGCTGAATGAATGAATGAAAAAATCTTTATTGCACAAAAGCTTAACACTATTGTACATAGGCGAGCTTAATGCCTTAGGTATTATCTACCAGCTAACTTACTCCAACAGGTTATGCCGAGGCCTGGCGTTATAAGTGATCCTTATAACTGAATACTGTTACATCAAGTTAACCATAATGATTTAGAATTTGCTGTTATATCTTAGTAGCTTCTATTCATAAACTTGAATGAATTATACAAAACATTTGAGTAAGTCTGGCAGTCTGAAGCATTAAAAATAAGATATTTTTGGAAGACAATTATTTTTTCCTTATACAGGAAGTTTTATTACTGGACATGTATTGCGTCGGGTGACATTTACTATGACTCAACAATGAAGGTCGCCATTTTAATCCAAGTCTGTTTATTCAGTGCGAGAGGCAAAGACAACAGCGAAAAGCAACAATGACTTCCAATATTTTGGATTGTATACATACATTAACACCATCACGCCTTTATCCCTGTTAAAAGGTAGGCTGAAAGTACAAAACGTCACTTCGCAAATTTCCCTAGCTTTCTCGCAACTCGATGTCGAGTCTGTTTTTTCGTTTTTCTAATTTGATCGGTGAACCCACGCCTTGGTGGGCCACATCATCCGCTAACATTCTCAATTGTTATTTTATATATTGTATTCAAAATAATGATCATAATGTCCATCTAGCTCAATATCCAACTTAAGGGTTGTTCGGATAACCCGCCTTTCACCACATTATGGTCTAGGTCATATGTTTGAAACTGAAAATATATTTAAACAATCTTATAGCGACGTAATTCTTACCTTCGAAATAACTTTGCTTCGGGTAATGTTTAAATTATAAGAAAGAACTACAAATATTGCAGTAATTTGCCCAGAAATTATTCGTAAAACTCGGTATTCGTTCGTAATATTATCACTGGATTGTGTGTAAATTTTCATGTACTTGAATAACTTTGCAATTTTACCAACCTATGCAAGCGACCGACTATTTAATCTACCATAAACGTGTTTATGGTAAGAGCTAACACTCGGTGTGGACAAGGCTGCGAACTATTTATTTTACTTATATGGCATTACATTGAAGCTATGATAGGTTGGTCAAGGTATAATAAACATATTGTTAATATTCCTAGTAATGTCGCACCCTGCTTCAACCACTCCTCTATATAGCATGTATGACTTTAAATATTTGCTTTTCTGTAATGTAATGGATTGGATGTCGTTCGGGTTTCTAGTAAAATTGCAATGCAGCACTAATTATTTGTAGCACAATATATTTTCACCAAAGTCACTGCAATATCCCAGAGAGTCGACAAGCTAAAGTTACAGGGGTGCAATAAAGTTTTGTGTATACAAACAGATAATCGTTTGTGTCAGGAGTAAAAACGCACTAAACGTAAGTTTCAACCATAATAAAAAAAAACATAAAATATGTTTTTTTTACCTTATAATGTAAAAAGTAATCTTTTTGTTCTCAAAATCATAACACGGCGCCAAGCCTGGGTCTGACCCCAGGCCCTGTGGCTAGACGGGAATGACGTGGCTGGCAGTCGACAAGTCTCGTGGCAAATTACACCGGACCGGTATCATTGTGCCTTGGGAGTGGCTGATGATGATAATTTTCAACTTTAGTTATATGTAATTAGCGAACTTAACAGCTAAAGCAAGCAGCAGCATACCGTTTTTGATAATATTTGTCTAACGTTACAATCTCTTCATTTCAGCAGGCGATAAACTGGTCCAGTGCGCTCCCCAATCCGAAGAGCTTCAGCATCTCACGACGGACGTGGACCTGGACCACCACCACTCTGACCGACAAGGGAGAGCCATGTACTTCACCAAGAGCCAAGGAATACCCACCAGCACTCTGCGACCAGTTGTACCTAAAAATATTTCAGCAGACGGTGGAAAAGTACAAGATAGTAAACCCATTTTAAATGCCACTACAGACGTGAATATAACAGATGTAACCAATGGTACTAGTGAAGCTTCAAAGATATCGGTACAATGGACTCCAGTGAACGTTACAAATGTAAATATAACTAAAATAGATAAACAACCTAAAAATGTTACTCAACTTTCTAATGAAACTACAATCAGTGTTAATAATACAGTTAGCACTACTCCGCCTGCGACTAAGAAACGGAACAATCTGACGAGACATCCTGAAGTGGTGAAAGACGTAGAAAATAACTTAGAAGGGGCTTCGGAAAATAGGATTGTAACTGAAAAACCTTTATCCCTGGAGACTGCGTACCTTCAGACTCGGATCCCGGACACTATAGAATCGTCTCGAAGGATTATCGAGCAGAATTTCGATGAGGGGGGAATGAACTCGGGGGCGATCGCGGGGATATCCTTCGCGGCCTTGGTGCTGGCCGCTTTGGCCGGCAGCACGGCCTTCGTGTTGTATCGCAGGAGGTACCTGAACAAGCCGCAGACCCTTAACGATAAATGTTCCAACCCTGATTCCAGTGGGTACCTCGATGACAGTACAATAAGGGTAAGTTTGTGTTTCTTTTTGGTAAAACTTCAACAATCTTTTTCCACACAAATATTCTGGGAATTGATAAATTAGTACGGATCAAATCAAATCATTTATTTCATGTAAATCTTTACAGATATTTATGAATAGTCAAAAAAAAAAAAAATTAACAATGAGGTCTTAGAGTGCGTTTGGTTAGGCAGCTATTCATTATTAAAAGAACGACAAATATTTATTATATCTCGATATCAGATTTAGAACTTAAATTTAGAAATCTTAATATGAAAATTACTACCAAACCGAACACACACTACATAACCAACTAGTGTAAGACTAGGTGGTTAGCTGATTCCATTGACCTGTCAATCATTATCTGCCATACAAGGGAGCCACCAAGGCGACCAACTTCACCGACCATATCCACGCCTTAAATATTTATTCTAAATAAAAGGTTAGTAACCAATCACATATAAGTAAACGTATAAGGATCGGTATTTTTAAGGGCGGGTATACTAACTGTAAAGTCGATCCCCTCAGTGATACCCCGGAGAAAAAGAAACCAGCAAGTAAAAAACTCTAGTGCTTCACACAAATTAAAAGAGGAGTACAGCCATTGATTTGCTTATGCTATATAGCATATATATATAGTAGCATACTCAAAATGCACCCCACCGATCAGCATGCGCAAAACACCCTATGGCAGATTATTTGTTACTGTACCAATGTACAGAACTACACAGTACTGTAGTATAAATTAAGTATAAATAAGCAGGTAATCATCAGTGATTACCTTATCCAAAGACAAAATTTACATAATGTAATAAAAATAAATTATGTAATATTAAATTATTACAATATCGGACACTACTAAGCTTATGTTTATTCTACAAATATAATTCTAATAAATAAGTAATTTGTTCACTAGTTGCGAGACCTCAATTGCATATCAGGACGGTTCCAGACGTCTTTATCGTTAAAATAGTCTTTTACGCTATAGTAAGCCTTATTGATTAAAATGTGTTTTATACAATTCTTAAACTTTATTTCACTCAGTTCTATAATGCTTTTAGGTAATTTATTAAATAACCTTATACTGTTAATGACGAAACATTTATTCGTTTTTTGCAGTCTAAACTTTGGTATATCGATTTTATCTATGTTTCTTAAGTTTAAATTATGTCTATCGCTATTTTTACTAAACATATTTAAGTTTTTCCTTACGTATAATAAATTCTCATAAATATATTGAGATGGTAGTGTCAATACATCAATCATAGGAAAGATTTCTCGAAGAGAGTCACGAGCTTTTATGTTATATATTGCCCGAATGGCCCTCTTCTGTAGAATAAATATTGTGTCAATATCTGCCGCAGATCCCCACATTATAAGACCATATGTCATTATACTGTGAAAATAGGCGAAGTACACTAGTCTGGCTGTTGCAACATCAGTTAATTGTCTAATTTTTCTGACTGCATATGCAGCAGAGCTCAATCTGTTGGATAAAGTATTGATGTGAGCTTTCCACTGTAGTTTGGAATCAACTGTGATCCCTAAAAACACAGTGGAGTCGACAAATTCCAGATCAGTGCCACCTATCTTCACTGTGGCATTGATATTTGATACATTAGGCAACGTAAATTTCAGGCACTTAGTCTTCTTTGCATTTAAAACTAAATTATTTGCCGTGAACCATTTTGAAACCATTTCCAAAGTGTCATTTGCTGTCGATAATATATTATCTTTCCTACTAACTTTAAACAGTAGGGATGTATCATCAGCAAATAGCACTATCTGCGCCGTCTCCTGTACCATATGTGGAAGATCATTGATGTATACTAGGAACAGGAACGGGCCTAAAATTGAGCCCTGGGGGACACCCATCTTTACAATGGTTCCGTCGGATACACAACCATCAATATTAACACCTTGAGTTCTATTAGAAAGGTAGGACTTTATTAGATTTAAAGCTAAATCGCGAATGCCATAAAATTCCAGCTTGTTTAACAAAGTTTGATGGTCAACACAATCAAACGCTTTAGACAGATCACAGAAAACGCCAACGAGATCCTGGCAGTTTTCCCAGGCGTCAATTATTTCAGTAATCAGTCTTGTGCCGGCATTTGTTGTGTTTCTACCTTTTGTGAACCCGTATTGTTGATCATGTAACAATTTATGAGTATTAAAATGACTTAACAGCTGACCAAGAATTATTTTTTCGAATATTTTACTTAAGGCTGGCAGGACAGAAACAGGACGATAATTATTTGGATCTGTCTTACAGCCGGTCTTGAATATGGGAACTATTTTACTATTCTTCATAAGGTCGGGAAAAATTCCTTCATTAACACACCCATTAAAAGTATCAGCGAGTACCGGTCCTATAGTATGAATGATTGCTTCGATAGCTTTGACAGATAGCCCCCATAAATCTTCAGTTTTCTTTTTATTTAACATTTTAAAGTGTTTTAGTATATCCTCATTAGTGACATATTTAAAATTAAAATTAGATATAATTGGTATTTTAATATATCGTTTTAAAAAATCATTAGCAGTACTAGCTGATGATTTAATACAGTTCGTAATTTGTAATGGGATATTAGTAAAGAATTCCTCGAATAACTCAGCAACTTGTTTTTTATCTGATAACATAACTCCGTTTTGTCTAATTGAAATTGTATTTTGCCTGATTATATTTTTACCGGTTTCAGTATTTATCATTTTCCATACACACTTGGATTTATTATCTGATTGTTTGATTTGGGATCCAATGTAAATAGATTTAGCTGTAATACAAACTTTCTTAAACAATTTTGAATAATTCCTAACATAATTATGGAAATTTTGGTCAGAAGTATATGATCTTTTGTCATATAGATCATATAGTGTATCCCTACTTATTCTAATGCCTTTAGTTGCCCAAGTAGCAAAATTTAATTTGTCAGTAATTTTCTTTGTTTTTATTTGACATACTTTATTAAATTCTTGATTTATTATTTTATGTAGATTGGAGTATGTGATATTAGGTTGATTAATATTATATATGAAGCTGGACATTTCACTTATTATATTTTCATTAAAATTATTAAGTTTATTATCTGTTATAGGGCCTATACCTAATAATTTTATTTATGGGTTTAGTTTGTGACTGAAAGCTAACTAACAAACATTTATGGTCAGATGGCACCCCAGTAATAACCGAGTTACTTAAGAGAGAACAGTTGGTAAATACATTATCAATACAAGTCCGGCAAGTTGAAGTAATCCTAGTTGGTTCCATGAATACATTATTTAAGTTAAAAGAGTTAAACAATGAAATAAGTTTTTGTTTGTCGCTGTTATTTATTAAAATATCTATATTGAAATCCCCACATATAAAAATTTGTTTATTTAAGTCATAAATTTTTGATAAAACATCCTCCATTATATTAATAAAAGTATGTAAAGCAGAAGCGGGGGGTCTGTATATGCATAGAATAATAAAAGTATCCATCTCTGCACATGAGATCTCACAAACACGTTCAACTGATAGTTTTACAATATCCTTCCGCTCTTTGCATTTTAGTGTATCTCTAATTAAAATAATAGTTCCACCTCCCTCACAGGAGTTCCTATTGAAAAAACTAGCAATTACAAAGTTATTTATATTAAAACACATTTTCTCTGCTTTTAGCCAGGATTCTGTAAAACACATCAAATCTAAATTATATTTTTCAATTAATAATTCTATATTGAGAACTTTGCTAGAGAAGCTTTGAATATTTTGGTGTACTAAAGTAAGTTTACAATTAACCTTCTCTATTGTCACATCTAAAAGTTTAAACATGGTTGTACCACAACATTATTAGTACTACTACTAAATGATGATGTGGAGTCAATACTTAATAATATATTATTAGCTACCAATGTAGCAATACTTTTTTGTACCTTCATAGGTAGTTTAAAGCTATCCTGGGTCATATAAATATTTTTAACAAATTTGTTAATATCAAATAATAAAGTGGGGGGGGGGGGGGCTGCTCAAATTTGGTTCAGTGGCCCTAGTGTGAGTTTTTTTAACGTTTACTTACGCGTTAACTATACTACCGCGTTAGCATTTTGACCAATCACACGACCGCATTTCTAGTTCTCAAAATTTCCGCTTGGAGCGCTGAACCATTTCCCATACAATTTTTTGTTAACTCAAACGCAAAGTAATAGTTAGAAAACTCACACTAGGGGTACAGAACGAATAATATAATGGCCTTGATATACTTACTCCCTTGTCTAATTAACATTAACCATGCTTTCTTAAATATTTTTTATTCTAAAACCAATACATACTCACACCTTATAGAACACACAGGCACCGGAGTTTTATTCCCACTTCGTGGCGCCGATGGTATTCTAAGTCTATGCCGAACAAGTGTCGAGCTGGCTGCGGTTTTATATAGCATAGTAAACCAGTTAGCTATCTACAAATAGTTGTGCCCGTAAAACTCCGACAGATTCGCGTGCCATCCCGTGCTGCTTTGCATTTTCAACCTAATCTATAAAGATTGTTTTTAATTTCAGGATAATTCTGAAGAAATGTATAGCCTGGACAATGACTCGTTCCTGAACTCTCTGGAAGCCATGACCATCCAGAACTACTGGACCGACACGGTCAAGCACACCAAGCTCTAGCGCCTTCCTCTGCTTGCTATACTAATCACATATTACAACTTCATATAGCAATACTGTTGAAACCGAAGGCCGGTACTCTACCCTTATCAATTTGTATATTATAATAATTGTATTAAAATGCAACCTAAAGAAACATATTTATTTATAGCATATTTTACAAAGATATTAGGAATTTCAGTGAAATGTATGTTCTAGCCCAACTCTTAACTTCGCTAGGCCGATGTAAAAACCGTCGAGTGACCTAGTCATGTTTCGCTTTAAGTTTATGGGTTCATCAGCTTTCAGGAGAATACGGCATTGATTTATTTTCGATGTGGTAGTATGCTTTTGGTATGCGGTTATGAAACGGGCATAGCGAGTCTATTAAAGTATACTCGTAAGGCAAATTCGTCTTTGTCGCCGCCCATTTCGTAATCGCATAATTCATGAACTTAAACACAAAAATATGAAATACCGGCCCTAAATATTAAAATTAAACGCAAAACTTTTCTAAATATTCAATAATTAAATAATGTAATTTATTTTCGGCATTACCTACTTACACTCCTGTACTTCAATCAGGAGATATAAATTATAACTGTGTCCTCTCCTATACAGATAAGTAATATAGCCAGACATACTTACATAGTACTCTATCATACTGTTGTGGTATAGTAGTCATGCGTTTGTTAGAGGAGGCAGAAGTGCGATGTGAGAATATAAAATAGGCTTTCGGTAATATTAGAATTACTGATATTTTCTTAAAATATACAATCTGTATTTGATAGTGTTTGTGTAACAAATAGTACATAGTAGTTTTATTGATAGTATTAAGTATTTTAATAATTATTAGATCTCACCTTAATTAAAGTATATTTAGAATGTAATATTTTCCTGCTTTGGATTTTCGAATTATTAATATTCAAAACTACAAGAGCTTCAAGAACTATTTTTAAAAATAAGTAGATTTTTCTACTTTTGTAGTAATTTCTATATCTATTGCAGTGTCTTCACAACCAATTATATCAACAGTTTTTGTACTTAGAACTTAACTTATTTAGGAATACATGTTTAAATATACTGTTCTATATAATTAATTATTTTAAAGTTATAGTAGTTTATATATAAATAATAAAAATGGCCACGATAATATTATGAAATATTCGTCGTTATTTTAAATTTTATAAATTAAAACAAAAATATGGTATGTAATCGTAACCGCATAATTTAGCCGGTATAGTGGGAGCAATGCTTTTAAATAATGTATTCATTGGCCCCATTCATGGACTTTGTAAATCTGGAAAACAAAGTCAGATGCCGTGTTTAACATATATATGTATCTATTTACCATTTTTCATTATACATTTGTTTGTAAATGTGCCTCTCTCTGTATGATTAAGTGTTTTTGTTTATATTATTATGCACATGGAAACTATGATTAGTTATTGATAGGTAGCTACTTAAAAGTATAGTTTATTATTATTATTATTTAATTTGAAATAATATTGTGATAACAAGTAGTATTGAGTGATTAGCTTCAGTTGCTTTTTAACATTAATATATAACAGTAGTGTTATATAATAAATAATCTTTACCAGTAGGGTTTTATTGGTTAATTATTGCACATTTTGAGACATAATTTATATTAAATATAAAATCTTATTTTCCTGGGGAAATCATACTTAGACAATAAATAAACAATATATTATGATTCTTTAAAATCAAATCATAACTTGAAATTATTGTTTTACTGTGATTTTTAAACCGTCCAGTTTATTTTAATTAAACTTTTTAGTTTAATTGCATTTATTCTTGTGTTTATTTATTTGTTTCGTCTATTACTTACTTATTTTAATTATTGTTTTTTTTTGTTATCCTTTATCGACTGAGGTACAGTGGGCGGCAACATAAAGCAAACACGCGAGCACTTTTTGTCTTTGTAAGTAAATGCTAAGCTGACGACTGTACCGATTTAAAGCAGTTTCATTTAATGATGAACCATTATATACTTCCTCATGTTTTTTATAGGAATGATTATTTACACGGTTAATATTACTGTTTTATTTATTAGTGTGAATAAATAAATAGTTTTTTTTTTGTATAAATATCATATCAGTTCAGTAGCATAATTAATTTTAATATTAATATTTATAAGTTTTTTTATTGTAATACATATTTATTGTCAGTATATATATATATATATAGCAGTAGCCATGAAACTCCAAACTGTTTTCTTGTAAAGACTTTACCAAACCAGTTATTTCCTTAAATAGTCATAAACATGATTGTCCTCTGCGCCGGCGCCGACCGTACTCACTTACAGGGCCGTGTTCGGAAACGTAACACTGGGTAGTGTCACAAAGTGCGATAAAAATATTGAAAAATGCTTAGAGAAAAAGAGATGCATATAGTTTAGTGACATAACCCAGTGTCAAAGTGTTAGTTTACGAACACGGCTCAGGATTCATTCACTTAGGGTTTGGTTTCTCGTAACTCTCAAATACTTTAAAATGGCGGATTATACTAACAACTCTCAATAATATTGTTGTCCTATGAAAATCCGCCATTTTTTATTATTATTTGAGTAATACTTACAACGGTAGTACAATATATTAACCGTACATGAAAGGCACAATAAATGTTTTTAAAGTTTGGTTAGGTTACCAATTCTTATATTTTTAAGCATCGCATTATATCGAAATTAAAATCTCAGTCACTTGTGTTTTTCTGTGAAAAAAAAGCGCACGCACTTGCATGTTTTGATGCTACACACTTGCACTATATTTACTCAGGCTTTTATAGTAAATCGCTTGTAGGTGCTACCTATTTACGGTGGGGTGTAAGAGAACCCACACCACACGAAGACCTTACACTTGGGACCAATTCTGACAAGCGAAAGAAATCATCAGGGCCTTATTCCGAGTTTGCAGCCGCTAAACACGACAAGGCGTTGCGTAAACAATAAATATTAAAATATAAGTTCTACCCTGTTAATTATAGAGTTGAAATTCCAATGCTCCAAACAAGTTCGAACTTGCGAAGAATTCGTGTATTTCAAGATGGCGGCAAAGTTATATAGCCAACCTAATACAGACTATATAACCATTGGAATAGAACTTATATTTCTATATTTATAGTTTACGCAACGTCTTGTCGTGTTTAGCGGTTGCAATCTCGGAATAAGCCCCCTGTTCCATACATACATTTTAGTTGAGTTAAATTATGAATCAGCTGACTGTCGGAGGTGTCCCAAGTGAGTGTTATTCATAAGTAGATACCTTGTGAAGCGCTGTATACGGAGGATTCTGTTACACCTTTATGAAGTTAGCGCTAATCGCCCATAGCTATATCAAACATCATTGTTTACAGAATTAAAAAGAGGTTATGTTTTTCAGTTCCAACGTAGATACGGGATATTACTGTTACTCTATTACAATTAAAAGTAGTTTAAATAGCAGGTGAATAAAATGACATAAAATAGTTTTGCTTCCTCGTGCATATTTTAATGCATGAGATAGGTATTCTGCGCTTTAAAATGGCTTTATATTTATAATACCTATACTTACATTTGTTCAGCACCTACTCCCATACATTTTATTAATTTTAACATAGCATTGGATTCCCATCGGCCGGTTATTATTATTATAATGATATGAACTTTTTTTTTCATGTACTTAAGTGTGAGGCTTGGCCTACTTCATACAATATATGAATTTATTAAGTGTGTACAAAAATATTTACGATAATTTGCATAGATCTTGAGTGACCGCTATAAATGTCGATTAAATAGATAAAGTCGTGTCGTGCTCCAACAATCAAATATAGTTTTTATTAGTTTTTTATTTGTCAATCGGTCATACGAATCGTTTCACCAAAGAATTCCTTTGGACGGGACGCTGCAAATGTCGGTAACTCGGTAGGAAGACTCCCCAAAATAATTTTGTGGTGGTGAATTCGTTTTGATTTAGTAAATAAAATTGACATAGTAGGTATATTTTACACATTTTCTTACTCTCATTTTAATTGTTCCACTTTTTGCCGCGGGAATTCCTTTGTGAAACGGGCCTATAAGTTTATTTCAAATAGGTAAATAGATATTATGCGGTAGCCTGCTGAACGCATAGATACCATGCAGCAGGCATATTAAAAATAATATATGTGTTGTCATTGGATACCGACTCATGGAATTAATACCTGAATTCCTAATAGTTGGTGTAGTAGTGGTGTATGAAGATAACGGCGGGATCGTGTGTGGACAAATAACCTTGTAGTTACACATACAGAAAATATATATATTTTTACTTCATGTTATGTTTTATTTCCGTTTGCCCACATTTTTTTTAGGCAGATAATATCAGAGGCTCTACCATGGGTTTGTTTATTTTTGGTAATAGGATTGAATAAAGCGATCCTATTGGTTGTTGCTCACGTATACATAAATTATTACCTTACGTTTCTACAATGCGCAAACCCATGGTAGAACCTCTGGCAACTTTTTCAGTCGAAATGGATACATTTTTTACGCGAGAAATTATCAAATAACATTTTTTTGTCAAGATAAAGTAATAAAGAGTTTTTTTTACAAATAAAGAATACTTAATTGAAATTAACGACGTGGCGATCGGTGATTCATGTTGTTTCCCGGTAGGGCCCCAGGTATGTACCTACATACCAGCGGCCACAATCTGTTTCTTATAACGTGACCGTTAGATTGTCAAAATAACGGAATTCGATATTTTGACAATCTAACGATCACGTTATAAGAAACAGAATGTGGCCGCTGGGGCTGTAGAGTAAAAGCAGGCGAGGCAACATGTCGCGTCGCCTCAGTCAAAAACGTGTGTATTTTGACAGTGACAGTAGGCATGAGGTACGCTGTCACCTGCCAAAGTCTACAGTTTTGATTGAAGGCCACACGACACGTCGCCTCATCTGAATTTTCTCTAAGGCCTCAGAGGCCCTACCGAGAAGCCACTTTAAATACCGATCGCCGCGTCGATAATTTCAATTATATAAGTATGTGTTAGATAGTAGGCTGCATAGCATACGAAAGAACTAAACCTGTCACCGAACGCCGTCACTCGTTACTGTACAATAGATGTCATATGTATGTATGTCATGCTTGTGTGTTGGATAAACAGAGTATCCTTCCACGAGTCTTTTACTGCTATAAATATACGTGTATGGTTATCTGGAACCATTAGTATATCTGGACCTACAGGACCTCGGGTGGCCATATCCACAACCATTAGTATATCTGGACCTACAGGACCTCGGGTGGCCATATCCACAACCATTAGTATATCTGGACCTACAGGACCTCGGGTGGCCATATCCACAACCACTAGTATATCTGGACCTACAGGACCTCGGGTGGCCATATCCACAACCATTAGTATATCTGGACCTACAGGACCTCGGGTGGCCATATCCACAACCACTAGTATATCTGGACCTACAGGACCTCGGGTGGCCATATCCACAACCATTAGTATATCTGGACCTACAGGACCTCGGGTGGCAATATCCACAACCATTAGTATATCTGGACCTACAGGACCTCGGGTGGCCATATCCACAACCATTAGTATATCTGGACCTTGGGTGGCCATATCCACAACCATTAGTATATCTGGACCTACAGGACCGCGGGTGGCCATATCCACAACCATTAGTATATCTAGACCTACAGGACCTCGGGTGGCAATATCCACAACCATTAGTATATCTGGACCTACAGGACCTCGGGTGGCAATATCCACAACCATTAGTATATCTGGACCTACAGGACCTCGGGTGGCCATATCCACAACCATTAGTATATCTGGACCTCGGGTGGCCATATCCACAACCATTAGTAAATCTGGACCTACAGGACCTGGGGTGGCCATATCCACAACCATTAGTATATCTGGACCTACAGGATCTGGGGTGGCCATATCCACAACCATTAGTATATCTGGACCTACAGGACCTCGGGTGGCCATATCCACAACCACTAGTATATCTGGACCTACAGGACCTCGGGTGGCCATATCCACAACCACTAGTATATCTGGACCTACAGGACCTCGGGTGGCCATATCCACAACCATTAGTATATCTGGACCTACAGGACCTCGGGTGGCCATATCCACAACCACTAGTATATCTGGACCTACAGGACCTCGGGTGGCCATATCCACAACCATTAGTATATCTGGACCTACAGGACCTCGGGTGGCCATATCCACAACCACTAGTATATCTGGACCTACAGGACCTCGGGTGGCCATATCCACAACCATTAGTATATCTGGACCTACAGGACCTCGGGTGGCAATATCCACAACCATTAGTATATCAGGACCTCGGGTGGCCATATCCACAACCATTAGTATATCTGGACCTTGGGTGGCCATATCCACAACCATTAGTATATCTGGACCTACAGGACCGCGGGTGGCCATATCCACAACCATTAGTATATCTAGACCTACAGGACCTCGGGTGGCAATATCCACAACCATTAGTATATCTGGACCTACAGGACCTCGGGTGGCAATATCCACAACCATTAGTATATCACGACCTCGGGTGGCCATATCCACAACCATTAGTATATCTGGACCTCGGGTGGCCATATCCACAACCATTAGTAAATCTGGACCTACAGGACCTGGGGTGGCCATATCCACAACCATTAGTATATCTGGACCTACAGGACCTGGGGTGGCCATATCCACAACCATTAGTATATCTGGACCTACAGGACCTCGGGTGGCCATATCCACAAACATTAGTATATCTGGACCTACAGGACCTCGGGTGGCCATATCCACAACCATTAGTATATCTGGACCTACAAGACCTCGGGTGGCCATATCCACAACCATTAGTATATCTGGACCTACAGGACCTGGGGTGGCCATATCCACAACCATTAGTATATCTGGACCTACAGGACCTCGGGTGGCCATATCCACAAACATTAGTATATCTGGACCTACAGGACCTCGGGTGGCCATACCCACAACCATTAGTATATCTGGACCTACAGGACCTCGGGTGGCCATATCCACAACCATTAGTATATCTGGACCTACAGGACCTGGGGTGGCCATATCCACAACCATTAGTATATCTGGACCTACAGGACCTCGGGTGGCCATATCCACAAACATTAGTATATCTGGATCTACAGGACCTCGGGTGGCCATACCCACAACCATTAGTATATCTGGACCTACAGGACCTCGGGTGGCCATATCCACAACCATTAGTATATCTGGACCTACAGGACCTCGGGTGGCCATATCCACAACCATTAGTATATCTGGACCTACAGGACCTGGGGTGGCCATATCCACAACCATTAGTATATCTGGACCTACAGGACCTCGGGTGGCCATATCCACAAACATTAGTATATCTGGACCTACAGGACCTCGGGTGGCCATATCCACAACCATTAGTATATCTGGACCTACAGGACCTCGGGTGGCCATATCCACAACCATTAGTATATCTGGACCTACAGGACCTCGGGTGGCCATATCCACAACCATTAGTATATCTGGACCTACAGGACCTCGGGTGGCAATATCCACAACCGTTAGTATATCTGGACCTACAGGACCTCGGGTGGCCATATCCACAACCATTAGTATATCTGGACCTACAGGACCTCGGGTGGCCATATCCACAACCATTAGTATATCTGGACCTCCTGTACAGGACCTCGGGTGGCCATATCCACAACCATTAGTATATCTGGACCTACAGGACCTCGGGTGACAATATCCACAACTATTAGTATATCTGGACCTACAGGACCTCGGGTGGCAATATCCACAACCATTAGTATGTCGAAATATTTTTGTATAATTTGTTTATCCCAATGGTTTAAAAATAAAATACACAATATTAAAAGTCTATAAATTCGATGTTAGTTTAAAAAATACAAGTAGGTATGTGTCAATAACTTGGTGGTAGACTGCTTTTTTAAAATTCAATCATTATATCTGAGGTTTTAGCTATCCAACCAATTTGGTTACTTAGCTTTCGCTATCTATGTCGCTACTGGTGGCTAGTCCTTCTTTACACATATAATTTTACTCACTAGAAAAAAAAACTCGCCAATCTTCAGTAAAAGGCTACGTTGAACCAAAATGAACTCCCTGTAAATGTAATGATTAAAATTGGCGTCGAATGTACCAATTCGATATGTATACCAATCGAATGACAGCTGGTAGGTACTACATTCGATTACATTTTTAATTTTAATCGTTACATTACGTTAACAAACACTTGGGTACAATTCACCCTAAGCGTCTATAAAAATAATATGAAGGATATTATACACATATTGCCCACCGGGTGGTCACAAATTAGGCTTGTATTATGTGTACCAGAAATAACATAAACGAATATTTAATAAACACCCAGACCACGACAAACTATACAGAAAAATGTGTTGAAAAAGTATTTTCTTTGTGGTAGGAATCGACCCCCGATAAACGCCAAAATTTAGGCATGACAAATCAATCTTATTTTGTGTGAAAATATATAAATAAAAAGTATCAAAATGTTTTTCAACGCACTATTAATGATACCACGTAAAATAGAGTACCGTGTATATAATATGTAATACCATGAATGAATTTCTAGACTTTTTTGAGGGACTGTATGTATGGTAATATGTGCATATTCCTTCTCTTTCTTTTCCTTTATTTTTTTATTTATTTTTGTCTGACTAATATAGATAGCCTTCAGGGGCGAGCCCTATATTACAGATGTGCCCCTCGGGGCATCATCTGTTTCCGACGGTGCAGTGGGGCGTGGCTTCGTGAGTCGCTCACATATTTGAATATAGAATATACACCATACTTCTTTTTTTCTCGAGAGATCTCACAGTTAAGTTTTATTATTTAAATGGACTTTCCTTTTGGACCCCTTTTTGTTCTCTGTGAATGTCAAATAGTATCTTATTCATTTTATTATCTGTGGGCAGTGTTGCCAACTTAGTGGATTTTCCACTAAAACTGGTGGTTTTAGACCAGTCTTTCTGCGGGAAAATTTTGTTTTAGTGGCTGGTGGTTTTTGTTGGTGGTTTAGTTTACAACAGTTGAGCAGGGAGCAGACATGCAACCACTAACTTTGAAGTAAAATTTCTTTAGTACCGTTGTGATTTGAGACTCGATGAAACGAAAAATCAACACTAAAGGTACGCACAGACCAACGCGCTCTAAAAACGGGACCAACGCGGTGGCGGCCGCGGCGGCGATCTCAGCCATTCACACCAAACACGCGTTCAGGATATCTGCTTTCGGGCGGAGTGTTGCCAACATTATTTTTAAAAGATCGTACCATACACTAGAAAAAGTCGTATTTTGGGTATAAATGCACAAAAAAATTAGTCCGTATTGAAATTTCAATAAAACAATATTATTGTTATCTACTTATACACAGACGCCCTCTATTAGCTTACTTCTATTAAATCTATACGAGTGAAGTTAGAAGTCTTAGTTTCTAATACTAGATGGCAGAGGAGTCTGTTTTTAATATTATTTTTTTTTCAGTATTTTATATTTACCGATGCATTTTTATAAAATTCCTTATTAGGATACAAAACCACTGAGAAAAACCACCAGCCACTAAAACAAAATTTCCCCGCTGAAAGACTGGTCTAAACAACCAGTTTTAGTGGAAAATCCACTAAGTTGGCAACACTGGCGGCCGCCCGTGATCGCGCGTGCAGACTCTGTACAGGGGCTTTATTCCGAGTTTTGACACGTTCACCGTCGCGCATTTTGCGTAAACTATGAATATTGAAATATAAGTTTTATTCTATTAAATATAGAGTGGAAATTCCAACGCTCATCAGATATTCAAACTTGCGAAGAATTCGCGTATTTCAAGATGGCGGCATTATTATAGCCAACCTAATACAGATTATATATCCATTGAAATAGAACTTATTTTATTTTATTTAAAAACTTTATTGCACAAATTTAGTACAAAGGCGGACTTAATGCCGCTAGGCATTCTCTACCAGTCAAACCTTTGGGACAAATTAAGCAGTAAGTAGGTAAAATAGGTGCAGTAAAATATATTAAAAAAATAGAGTATACAAATATTATACATACACACTAATGCTGACTACATATACATACATATCATAAACTATATTAATAATATACATACATAATAATAAAATTGCAAATATTACAGCAACAGCACAATATAGAACTACCCACAGCACAATAATTATTTAAAGCAGAAACACAGGATGAGATGAGAGAGAAAGCCAGCCCAAACGAATAATAAAAAGGAGACACATTCACACATTTAGAAAGTGTTTATACACTAGTCTCTTAAAGATACCCCTGTTAGGAGCTTGTCTAATGTCCACCGGTAGATCATTCCAGAGTCTTGTAGCAGCAACAGAAAAAGATTTAGAGACAAAGGTAGAATGATGAGAAGGTATAGTACTTATATTTCAATATTTATAGTTTACGCAACGTCTTGTCGTCTTTAGCGGTTGCAAACTCGGAATAAGGCCCCAGATCGCGCGGGCAACCACAGAATGCGATTGGTTTGAACCCGTCGATACAAGTACTACTGTAGTAACTGGGGCTTTATTCCGAGTTTTGACACGTTCACTGTCGCGCATTTTGCGTAAAGTACGGGTATTGAAATGTAAGTTCTATCCTGTTAATTATAAAGTTGAAATTCCAATGCATACATGTTCAAACTTGTGAAGAATTCGTGTATTTCAAGATTATTATAATAACCAACCTAATACATACTATATAACCATTGGAATAGAGCTTATATTTCCATATTTATAGTTTGCGCAACGTCTTGTCGTGATTAGCGGTTGCAAACTCGGAATAAGGCCTCAGATCGCCACCGCGGCCGCCACCGCCACCGCGTTGGTTTGGCTCGACCTTAAGAGGAGGCACAATAAATTTTAGTCTTATTTGCTTATATCTGCCGAGGCAAGCACACATCTATTTATTAAAACACTTTAACTTAAGTTTTTTCAGACCTTCCTCTCTCCATGTCTTAACCAAAAACCTAATTGGAAAACATTTTTTCGATACGTTTTCTATTTTAAAATGATGCCTTTTTAATGTATAAAGACATTTTTCTTCTAAACGGGTTGAGTTTTAAGTCTCAAATAAAAACACCTCACAAGAAAATACAGTTTATAATCCACTACTAAACGAAATTTTACCTAAATAAATTATTAAGTATGTTATAGACAAAATTAGTTTTGTGACTTACGACATTTTTATTGATTGAAAATTGTTTGCGCGATTTTAATCTTGTGGAGCAGATCGAAGAGCTATAATAAGTAATTATATGACCCCGTTGACCTGTCCCGCCTAGAGTACCGATGCGTACGGACGTGTATCTCTCGTGCTGCCGGGGCTACTAAAGATTTACGTAATTAATTTGACCATGTATAAACCTTACAGTCCTTGAATTATAGAAAAAATACTTTTAATCAAAATAATATTATTATTTTTTAGTTTTAGGAATAAATTGAGTGTTCGAATATGGAACAAGGAAAACCGGAGTCACCGCGAAACAATATCGATTTTTTTTATCGGTTACCTATAACTTTTTTATTTATTTTTTTGACACCATAAAGAAGCCATATATATAGGGGTAACGCCGACAGTCGATTGACGTTTTTTATAGGAATTATTTTTGACCGCCTCCGTAGACTGGTTGCGACTTTTGTGTAATATCCAAAGGTCGTGAGTTCCCACCAATAATGAAAAATAAAGTTACGGTCGCCATCATGGATTTTAAAATGGAGCTCAAATTCGTGCTCCGCTCACCCAAAACCCTATATAACGAGTCCTATGTCGAATTTTAAAAATAAAGTTGAGGCCACCATCTTGGATTTTAAAATGGACCTCAAATTCGTGCTCGGCACACCCAAAACCATATATAACGAGTCCCATCTCGATTTTTAAAAATTAAGTTGGGGCCGCCATCTTGAATTTTTAAATGGACCTCAAATTCGTGCTTGGCACACCCAAAAATATATTAAACGAGTCCCATGTCGATTTTTAAAATTAAAGTTGAGGCCGCCATCTTGGATTTTAAAATGAACCTCAAATTCGTGCTCGGCACACACTAAAACATATAAAACGAGTCCCATGTCGATTTTTGAAAATAAAGTTGAGGCCGCCATCTTGGATTTTTAAATGGACCTCAAATTCGTGCTCGGCTTACCCAAAAACCTATATAAGGAGTCCCATGTCGATTTTTTAAAATAAAGTTGAGGCCGCCATCTTGGATTTTAAAATGGACCTCAAATTCGTGCTCGGCACACCCAAAAATCTATATAACAAGTCCCATGTCGATTTTAAAAATTAAAGTTGAGGCCGCCATCTTGGATTACACAATCTAGACCCATATATATCATTTTTTTTTAAATAAGGTCAAATCTGCCATTGATTGTTCGATGTTTTAGCCACTGGTTGATGTTGATGGCAAAACAGTGATGCCTGCGGGGGGGCTCCGCCTATAAGGCGGGGCGATAACAAAAAAATATTTCGAAAGCAGGGTCTTAAATAGAGACAAACATAGCTACTATAATTTAGCTTGCGAGAGAATAGAATAGAATACATTCAGGTTTATTTCATTAGGTTTTCTACCGCGTGACAACTGCAAACATGTGTTGTAAATTAGCTACTGGCTAGTATTGTGCGCAATTCTCGAAGATTCCGCTAGATCATAGTTTCAAAATTTTAGTTCATTAGTTTATGAAACTTTTACTTCTAAGGTAGAAGTGAAATCTACCCCGTGTGAACTGCACCATGAAGCTAATTATCCTAGCCTTTAGCATTAGAACAGATAATGGCCGCCCGCCATTCAACCTTAAAACAAAAACAACAAACATTATTATAACCAAACATTCACCCCCGTATTCCAAGTCGTGTTTTTCACTCCACTTTCACTCAAAGATAGTCTGTCTCATCTTTCTTGATTTGATATTTGGTGAAAAGAGGTAAAAGTTCCTTGAGTGAAGGTGGAAACACGACATCGCTTATATAGTTATATTAATATGAATAAAACATTTTTATTTCATAACTATATAGTAATATAAATTATATAAATTATATGAATAACGCGAAATATATCGTTATGAAGTGAAAAGGTTTATTTATTTATTTTTATACATTACTTTGTCGATTGTATTGTGTAAGGGATATATTTATATGCTAGATTTAACCCGGTTTATATAATCGAATATTCAAATGTCGAATAATGGAATAAACTTTTGTCATGTAATTTTTATAGGTTTTTAGTGGTTTCTGGTGGTTTCAACAGTTACATATTGCGGATTGCCACAAAAGAGTTGGCAACACTGTGTGTGTGAGATGTCTGTCCTCTACACAGGGCCGTGTTCGTAAACTAATACTTTAACACACCCTGTGTTAATGTTACTAAACTATATGCATCTCTACATCTCTAAGCATTTTTCAATATTTTTATCGCACTCTGTAACACTACCCAGTGTTAAAATGTTACGTTTCCGAACACGGCTCGGGGCTCTAGAGAAAAATTAGGCGAGGCGACATGTCGCGTCGCCTCAGTCAAAAACGTATGTATTTTGACAGTGATAGTAAGCGTGAGGTACGCTGTCACCTGCCAAAGTCTATACAGTTTTGATTGAAGGCGACGCGACATGTCGCCTCGCCTGCTTTTTCTCTAGAGCCCCTGCGGCCACATTCTGTTTCTTATAACGTGATCGTTAGATTGTCAAAATAACGAATTCCGTTATTAGCGCTCTCTCCTCCAACCAGCGAAGGTTATAAAACTACTCTCATTGGAGGAGAGCGCGCTAATAGCGGAAATCGTTATTTTGACAAACTAACGATCACGTTATAAGAAACAGAATCTGGCCGCTGGACTTGTATCCAGAGCCGTTAAATAAATTAAAAAAAAGAGAGTCAGTCCTCATTTGTAAACTCGTTGTTTTGCTTACCAATTTTGTAAATTTTATGTTATAAAAGTTGTAATTCGGTATATTTTATTTATATACAATGGTACAGGCGTGGTACATGGATGATGGAGACGGAGACCAGCGATTGGAGCATCATAGGAATCCCCCAGAATTCATAAATCTAGACGATTTGTATAAGAAAACAGGTGTCGAATACTTTAAAGTAAGTTTTCAATCCGTATATAATTGTTGCGTCAAATATTGTTATCGATTGAGCATTCGGAATACGTGATATAAACTCATACAAATATCTGAAATAGAAAACAACACCTACGAAAGACAAAGAACTACCATTACAAATGTATAATATATACTTTAGTTAAGGCCGATCCAGATAACAATTTATACCTCTGACCTCTGATAGGCAACTCATCATTCTAGACATGCTTTAGCTCCAATCCAGATAATGCCATTAAGACAGCAACATATATATAAGCCCATGCTTACTTTACTTAAATTGACTAACATTGATCTATCTATACTAGGGAACGAAAAACCCGTTCCCGGTCTTAAGTCTTTAAATGGTGTACCCTTACGACGAACTTGCTTACCCAATTCAACTGCTATCCTATACATTTAGGTAACCCTTTTGAAAGGTTAATTCCTATATTTGTGCACAGATAATCAAGCAACAAATGCTAATGAAAAAACAACCTTCCAAGACAGAGTGAAAATTATTGTTTATTATTATTTAATAATAGGCGAGCAGCGTATTGCTTATATGCCTATATCAAGCACTGGTGTATACTTCTTATTTTTTTTATTTATTGTCTAATTACTAGCCACTTGTCCAGTTTATTCTTAAAAGTATATAAACCATTAAACTTTCAAAATGTATTCACTTTTTATTTTTTGAATTCCAGTTGAATGTTGACACATACCAGACTGATGGTATATTGGATAAGTTGAAGAAAGACAGAGGCTACACATATGAGGATGAGATGGTGTGCTCAAAAGAATGCTTGCTTAACTATGAGGAAAAAATTAAATCCTTTTTTACAGAGCACCTACACACTGATGAAGAAATAAGGTACCTATACCACTTTGCAAGTCATTTATATCAAATAGTAGTTTTTAATTGTGGTTAAAATTATTAATGTATACAATTTTTTTTTATATATTAGAGTTAAGTTTGGAAAGTAGTTTCAACTGCCACTGCATTTACCAGTAAATGCTAAGTAAAATTTCATGCAGATATATCTTCAGCTGCCATTTACTGGTACATGAACTAGGCTTGCTTCCCCAATTCCTGTGTATCTCATATTACATGCAAGCAAAGTAATAAAGAAGGTGCTCAAACTTTACTCTCCAAGTCTTCTGTAAAGTAGTAAACTATAGGAACTGACACATAGTGCCTGAGTGACAAACAGAGCTAGGCAATACATATCATATATTTATTTGAAACAATAGGGAATATGCATGATTTTTTTATTTCTTTCATTACTTGATAGAGTAACTACATAAGATCCTAAAAAAAAATTTTAACATTTTGAAAAGTGTGATAATTTAAAAATAAAAGGGTTTAAACTTTACAGGTTATAACTAGCCGCCATTCTGTGACATCATTTGTGGTGTGAAAGCACATATAAGTTTATTGTTATTGTATATTTTTGATAATTAATAGGCTGTATAAGGGCCAATTTCACCGTTCGCTATATAAACTGAGTTTAGTAAAACTAAGTTCAGCTTAAACGAGTTCAAATTTTGAAATTGATCTCGGTTTACATCAATACGATTTCACCAGCTAAATTTTGATCGAGTTTACGAAAACGGGTTTAGTACATTAAACGCACAGATTAAATTAAATAAACGGGATGCGTTTAGTATTTGCAACAGTTAAAAAGCGACAATACGGTTTTATAACATATACTTAATAAATAATATTATAAGTATATAATATAATACTATAATATTTTCTTATATACTTAATAAATAATTAATTAATAAATAAATATATCAATATAATCTACTTATCTAATTTCGAAACGAAAGAAACAAAACGCATTGCTTTTGTTAAAAAAAAACTATAGACTGTTTGTTTTTTCTGTATATATTAATTATACTCTATGACTTGAACGCGTTTAACTATGCTAAACGAAGAAAATCGGGCGTTCAGGAAAGTAAACTGAGTTCAACTTGAACTTAGTTTAATTTGTATGGTGAAACGTAAACAAGAGCTCTAAACTTGGTTAGACACTTGAACTTGGTTTAGCTAGAACTGATCGCGTTCAGTGTGAATGGTGAAATTGGCCCTAAGTGCTGTAAATAGTCCCTTAGTGCCAAAACACATATGTAACTGCACCTCAAAAGATAGTCAAAAGGTTTATTTATCACAAATTATCATATTTCAAAACAAGAAATACCCTTGAAGTCAAGAAACTGTAAAGACTACAGAACACACATTTTACCTTTGTATGTGCACAAATGATATCACATATAGTTTTTGTTAATTTCGGAGCATTGTGTAATGCATTCCTATTCTACAAAAAATGGATTTTAAAAATCTTGTTTGTAATAAAAATTTGCTAATAAAAATAAAATATATTACTGTAATTATATTCCAAGACATAAAAGGAATATTATATAAAAAATAAATTAATATTTGGTGTTACATGCATATTCCCTATTAGTTTTTATTTATTTAATGCTTACTACATATTAAATGTACAAAAATATTATTATATTTATATATTATATTACCCATACTCGAAAACTTTTAAGGTTTATATGAATATGGGGAGTCACTTTACAATAGGTATTATTATTACAAGTTTTGTAGTACATAGAAACGCTAGAGACATTATAATTCTCGGCTCTATATTGTGCCTCTTAAATTTATTATAATATTTGCAGTTACCCAGATATATTTTATGCTGCTGTTACATACTTTAGCACTCTAGTTCCATATACATTATTAGCTTTAGGTAGCATCAAATTGTTTGTGTAGTTAAGACCTCTCAAATTATTTGGTTGTATATTGTTCACTTTACTAGTTGTTCAGAAATATTACTCTCACTTAGGATAGCAATATAACCTTCTCATGTAAGCTCGGACTTACAATATATAAACACTCTTACAATCATTTTTGTATTTGATTTGAATACTTTTTGAATAGTCAAAAACAGACTTAATATGACTTTGTAAATATATTAACTTTGTGCTTTCTGTTTTCAGGTTCATAGTAGATGGTTCTGGGTACTTCGATGTGCGAGATGGAGCCGATGCCTGGATTCGGATAGCTGTGACCGCCGGAGACATGATCATCATCCCCAGTGGCATTTATCATAGGTTCACACTTGACACCAAGGTGAGCATATATAAATATTCATAAATATAATTTAAAATTGTAAATTAAAAAAAAATATATAAACAAAAAAAAGTCCCTGTCTGTCCATTTCAATTCAAATGAAGTTTAATATCTGTTACCTACGTAAAATTTGGTCTGTTCACAGTAGTTCCATTGCATTGTTCTATGATGCATGATTTCGCACTAGTTCCATTTCTTAAGAGTAATGGAACTACTGTGAATAATAAAATAATTAATAATTCGCACTAGTTCCATAATTATACTATTTATTTATTTAAATCTTTATAGCATACAAGATACAAAGGCAGACTTAATGCCGCTAGGCATTCATTATATCATCATTTGCTAGTCATTAGCTTTTTTATGCAATAGTTTCAATTCTATACTATGTTGCTAAAATTGGTATATAATATTTTGGTTTTCATCTTTGTACACAATCTTAAAGGTTAGGTTAAAGTGTTAAAATAAAATAAATACAATTTTCTTAGGCTTAAATATAAAGGGTTTTTCAACAAGAACTTTGTTTTCTAAAACAAAAAATTTAGATGAAGGTGAATAAATTTTTTATTGAATTACAAAGAGAAATGTTCGGCAATTATGAATAAAAAATGATATCTGGCAAATGTCCACCACAAGCACGCTGACAGATATCGATTCATTCATCAAAGTTTTTAATCTCTTTTTAAAATGGCAGGCAGGATGGCTATTTCGTCAATCACATCACAGATTTTGAGTTTTAAGGCTGCAATCGATTCGATTGGCTCCGTATAGACTCTGTCCTTAACATAGCCCCACATAAATAGTCCAGTGGTGTTAAATCACACGATCTGCCGCCTGGTCACTTAACAGCTGAGTTTCGTGAAATTATGCGATCGGGAAATTTGGTTTGTTATTGCAAACCAAATTTTCCAAATAATTGATTGTTTCATTGGCTGAGTGACATGTGGCACCGTCCTGTTAAAACCACATGTCAGTGACATCCACGTCATCAATAATAGACCAAAATTGAGTTGTTAACATCTCGCGATAGCGTGATCTATTGACCGATACCGCATTTCCAGCGTGCTTGTGGTGGACATTTGCCAGAGAGAGAGACAATGTTCTTAGCAATCCTGCCTTCACCATGCGGGTGATTCCTTCACAATCCTGGCGTCACCATTTATAATTCATAATTGCCGAACTTTTCTCTTTGTAATCCAATTAAATTTTTAATCATCTTCATCTAGTTTTATTTGGTTTTAGAAAACAAAGTTCTTGTTGAAAAACCCTATACAAGAATTTTATTTCTTTAGAACTAATAATAGAGTGGCAATTTGACACATTTTGTATAGGAAATATGTCAAATTTTATTTTTGACATGCAGTTGATATCCAATTCATTTAATAGAATAGGCCCAGATGTTACCTTAAACTTTAAAACATACACTTTCTACATACATTTACTGTGTGAGTGTGTAGTGGTGTGTAGAAAATAAACAAAGGCACAAGATTGGAAAGGAGGTTATATTATTTTGATCTGAAAAATTGCTTAATTCTGTTAAATTTATTTTTCAAAAATAAAATGCAATGAAAAATAATAATTGTGTGCGAAAAAGTCGAACTCACGATCATTGTTTTCGTGGCAAGGTACTCAACTACTGAGCCAACCAGACACCCCTCACAAAATTTGTCATTGCTTGTTTTCTACTAATTCACAGTCACTCTCTATGTGCTTTCTTTTATTGAATCTATTTTCTGTTAAAGAATTTCTGTATTTGTCTTGTAATCATAACATAAGCAAAACTATTTCATTTCAGAACTACATAAAAGCCAAGAGGTTGTTCATAGGAGAGCCGGTGTGGTTACCGTACAACCGGCCCGCAGACCACATGGCTTGTCGCGTGCACTATGTGGACCAACTACAAAAGGGATTTCCTCTGTCTACATAAATATTATATATATTTATATACTTTATACAACACTTGTTAATTGGTTAAGCATTAAATCATATTCTATACATATAATAGTCCTCTAAAAGTAAGATCTTTAATTGAATGCACTGAAATGACAGATATAGTAAACTTCCCAACTTAAAATTAATTACTTATCCAAGGATACAGTTTTGGCCTAAAGATAAAGGAGAAAGAAATGGCGATATCAGAGCCAACCAAGGGAAATATCATATTACATATGGATGGAGTACTAAATCAATAACAAACAAGCCACAATAAATACAACAAACCTCAAAGAAATCAAGAAGAAGAATTTTAGTACTCTGAATCTGTGAGAAACATCAAGATATATGTTATTATATATATTTTTTATTTTATTTTTTTATCAATGGATTCTCCGTGCAGGTGCTAAGGCTGATATTACTAGTCGTTGCTAAGACTTAGCCGTTGCTGTCAAACTACACATAGAAAAACTCAATTTTGACAGTTTTATAACTACAACTTGGGCTGAGGAACCACAATTAATCTCAGCCTCCCTTCACTATGTGGTACTACCCTCTCTACCCAAACAAATCCTATAAGATCCTGTCAGCGCCATCTTGGAATTATATATTGAATATATATTTAATTTCCCATTTTGACTATTAGGTTTAAGCTGTCATTTGACTGCATCATAGGATTAAAAGTCCATGTTTACTTCCTGCTCCTATAGGATGTTTATAAAAAAATATATATTTAGCCATTCCATTACACTTAGCTATTTATTATAATATATTGTTAAATTAATAATTTAAAGGGGGAGATTTAAACAAATTATTGTAAAAAACTGCTAGCTCCAAAGTGCCAAAATACTTGGCTTCAGTGGCTCCCATCTACTCGAACGGACGATTTGATAGATTGTTCCCATCCATCCATAAATGTGATTACTACCAAATGGATACAGAGTCACCCACCATGCTCCTAATGAAAATGTTCCTCTTGAAGTGGTACTTGTAGGTCACATACGAGTATAACCGACCGTGGTACTGTCCGATCCGATTAGGCGGAAACTACTGCATTGTTTGAGTCTCAAATAAATATATTATTACTACTTATTGTAGCTAGTTGTTTATAATTGTATATTTTTGCCTTGTTATGTATTTTGATTGTTTAATAAACAAGCTATTTATGTAAAGGGTTTACAATATATAGGTAATATTATAATATACCTACTCGTTGCACACTGTACAAAGATTTTACACCTTTGTATTGTTGTTTAAAATATAATAAACAAATGTTAATAATCTGGTTATTTTATTGTTATTTCCCACGGAAGTGCTCCAAGTCCATCACAGTACACACATCTTGTCCACGACAAGAAATCAATACAGTAGTCTTCGTGAAACAGAAGTGGTATTACTGCGGTTTCACGAAGGCATTAATTTCTTGTCTAGGTGGTAGTCTCCTTTCTGGCGCGGTTATGAAACGGGCGATTGATTTAACGATAAAGCAAGTGAGAATACTACGAGTAATTAAGACTTGTAATGCAAACACGTCTTGGTCGTCGCACATTTTTGTAACCGCATCATTTAGCCAGCATAGTGGGCGTCGTCAATATTGTTAAGCAACAATGTATTATTGACCCCGTTTACAGACTGTAGGTTGCTTAATTACCATCAAGCAGATACAATGTCGCATGCTGTGCTGAATTATATAAAAAATACTTCCGGGCCGAATGGGTAGATACTAAGCAGGCAGACCCATCGTACGTCGATCCGTGATGGTACACCCACCTCAGTGCCCCTAGTGTGAGTTTTCTAACTATTACTTTGCGTTTGAGTTAACTAAAATTTGTATGGGAAATGGTTCAGCGCTCCAAGCGGAAGTTTTACGAACTAGAAATGCGGTCGTGTGATTGGTCAAAATGTTAACGCGATAGTATAGTTAACGCGAAAGTAAACGTTAAAAAAACACACTAGGGCTACTGATATTCACACAAATATTTATGAACGTTCAAGATGAACAAAAACACCGAACATACAATAACGTTTCATCCATGTAGCCGTCCAGTGACATAACAAGTTGTATGACACTATAGGTACCCAAAAGCTGGGCCAAAGTTGGATTTTACAAAATATATCGTGGCTCTATAGATTTAACTATATCATTAGGTATATTAGATAAGTATTTTTTATAAAGAATTTTATTATTTGTTTTTATAATATTTTACACTTTTTGGTGAGTCCCTCATACCTATTGTATAGTCTCGAGTGTCCACTGTACCGCGTAGAAGAACTATCAGGTAAAAACTCCTGAAATAGTTACTGTAGCAATAATAATATTACAAACAGAGCGCATAGGATTAGCAAGTTAGATTGTTCGCCGCTCTATTTTCATTGTTTTTATTTTATAAACGTGATAGTATTTTTAATAGATTAAGTATATTTAAGGGCTTTGCAATCGGGTGACGTCCATCAAGCATAGGTAGATTCCAATATAACAACTTGGCTGTCAGTATCTAACACAAACGTACTTCCAATATTATACTAGGTTTATTTATTATTTTGACGTAAAAATCTTTGTTGTAATAAATACTTTTATATTGTATATGTATTTATGTGTATTTTGTGTGTGTCAATAAATAATTTTATTATTATTATATTATTATTATTGTTAATTATATTAAACAAGTTTTTTTGCTTATTTGTGATTTTTCAAAAATAAATGTCCAACAGAGATAGATTAATAAATACAATGACTGAGTGACGGATAATAAATTATTTTAATTCTGCGATAATCAGTTGCATACCCCCAAGGTCCAGGAGAGGGGCGTTTAAAAACCAGTCGGTTTGTAACTGTTCGGGAACCCGTCTGCTGGTTATATATTTCTGGAGATATTTTCTGCCAAGTTTGACCCGCGAATGAGTTCAAATTTCTAAAACTTTCTTGGTGTCCCGAAAAATAAGGTTGATGCGCCATTTTTCGCAAATTGTTACACTAATAATGTCGCTAGAGGGCACTCCAAACTCACTGCCTATAGTGCTTAACATTAGTTGTGCCCCGAGGTTTAATCCAAGATATTGGGCGGAATAAAAACGCAGTCTATGTTACTCGCTGACAATAAAGCTTTCTATGGGTAAATTAATTTTGAAAACCGATGCAGTAGTTTTAAATTTATAGAAAAACAAATAATCAAATCTTTTCTCTTAATAATTTTGTATATATTTTTCAATAGACGAAATTTATCCCCGAATTTCCTGCATCCGTCTGCCAGTGCCAGCGACGGATCTAGAAGTGGCAGGGCAGTTCCACTATACCAACTTGTAAAACTGTGTATATACAAACACCGCCACTAGTTCGGTGTAGACTCAGAATACCATCGGTTACGACGAAATGGGAATAAAACCCCTCTGGCAGTCTTGAATATAAAAAAAAACATGTTTGAATCCTTTATAGAACAAACTTGTTTGGAACGATTGGTCAATTGAAATGTATTCATATATAAAATGATTAGCTAGGAATAAAAAAGTATGTTAGATACTATATTAGATGTTTTTTCTTATTACCAAACTGCAAGATACATAAAAAAATATAAGCTTATTTTAGTCATTCATTTTAAAAACGTGCATATCGCACCACTTTTATCCAATCTCAGAGTACTATAATACCCACTGTTTTCAATGTCTTATATAGGGTGCTTGTCGTCACGCTTTTTTTAATATTGTGAATACCTAGTTTTTTTTTAAATTATTATTGTCGTAAACCCATTGAATTTTATAGCCAATTCATTTCATATTTTGTTTGTTCTTCCACCAGGTAAGGCAAAGATCACTCGACCATAGGTACAATACAGCCCATCATTGCATAAATTACAAAAAAAAAAAAAAAAAATTAGGAAGGCAAACACCATTCAGTTTCGTATTTATATTTCAGAAAATCACCTAGCTTATCATGATAACATCATCAGCATTTTATGTCCATTGTTGGTTCGATAGAACATATTGACAAAACCTAAAGCATTACATTCAGACCCAGGTCATAGTATATGCACCAAGCTGCCATATAAAAGAGCTTTTCCAAGGCCTTGACCACCAGCAGGATCTCATGCTGGTGCAGGGGGAGTTCGTAATCCACTTTCTTAACTTATCTTCAGTATCCTAATCAATTCATTCCTCAAAATCAAAGCCTCCTGTTTACTGGAGGCTCCCGTACAAAGAGAGGCGAAAGTGTTCGGTAATATATATATACCAACTTTATAACTTGAATTTTGTTTATATATTATAATACCCAAATAGATTTTATAACTCTGTGATTTTACCTAATATTTATTAAGGGACAAGTATATTTAACATTAATTAATAGTATTATAAAAATATAAGCTTTTGTCAAACAGACTTTGACATTGTCATAGCAAAATTCTCGTGGGTGAAATGTAATTTAATTTATCGTTCTTAGTTTATGTTTTATATAGTTATCATACAAAATGTAGTAGTAAGTAACAGTAACTGCAGTGATCAAACATTTTTATTGGAATTCATTAACAAATAGGTAACACATCAGGCAAGTTATTTTCTGTTACAGGTTTAATAATAAACCTTCGGAAAGGCTTGGCAAGTGATCAATCCTTGATCTGATTTTCTTTTTGAACAGGTTCTGAAAATGGCCGGGGAAATGAACGTGTTCATGCTGTTCGGGTTGTGGTACATCTTCATCGCCTACAACTACTTCATGTAAGTCCTAAACAACCGCTTTAAGCGCTTAAGAAATGCCAAATAACAGATAAAAGGTAATTTTAAGAGTTTCAAAGCGCTTAAAGCGTCTGCAACAAAAACATAGTTTTAGTTGAATAGAGCACACTACTCTGCCGTCGCATTGCCTTCTCTTAATTAAAGGGTAGTATAACTCAATTAGATAGAAAAATGTGATATTCAATGGGTATCCATGGGACCCCTGGGGTTATTCATATACTAACTATTCTTCCTATAACCTTTTTGCACCGTTTGAAGTGTTGTGGGTTCTACTTCTAGGTAGGTAGGTATATAATAATTAATTATAGTAGCTCAATATTAATTATATGTTTTGTACGAGTCACCAACATATGCTGCTAACTTATTTATCTGTTTTTTTCTGCAACGTTTTAAAAATAATTATTTATTTTTTTGCTTATATGCTAAATGCTTCAGCAAACATTAATTTTAACAGAATATAATTTATTTCAGTAAATATAAGTATGTTAGGTATACAATTTAGCTCTGGATGTTTCGGATGACCTGATTCTAGTGCGATTGCATAACCTCTCTCGGGCCGGGCCTCCTCCCCTCTCCTCCCCTCTCCTCCCTCCAGTGTCCGGGATAAGGTCTCCCGGTTGCACCCCACTCTCGCTTACGTAACATGGCCATGATCTAGATTTTCAACAAACCTCAAACTCAGTGTGGCGCTCTCCTACCCACAATTCTCTGCAATAGAAATTAGTTAAAATACATAAGATGATAATAATACCTACCTATAAAAATAAATACTTAAACTTCTGTACCTATATAGCATATGTCACTTTATATAAATCAATAAAACTAGTCATTTTCAGCTAAATAACTATCGAAAATACTGACAGCAAATACAGGAAGTAAGTAAATACCTAAGTCAATTTTTTTAATCGAAAAAAAAATATATATTTTTTTAAACCCGCTGATTTTGAGTTTGCTAAAACTGTAACATAAAAATTAAATATATAGATTTTACAGTTAGTATTGTTATGTATAGTTGGCAGCTTTTTCTTGCAGAATCTGCCGCCTTTCAGCGAGAAAATGCTGCCAGCTTCTTGGGCACCATGCCCATGAACAGGGATTGGGGAAAAAAAATGATTTTATATGTTTTTTTTGTTTTATAACATACATATCATCATGGGTGCCTTACGGCGCCCGAGACCACCTAGACGGCCTCAGGGTACGCAGCGGAGGGGTTTTTAATCCCACCTCGTCGTAGCCGATGGTATGAATCTACACCGTACAAGTGGCTAGCTCGTCGCGATGTTTTGAATAGACTCAATAACCCATCTATAAACAGTTATACAAGTTGGTATAGTGAAAACGGGACCGATAGCTTAACGTGCTCTCCGAGGCACTATAGTGGTGTTGTCAAACAAATGTACATATTTTTTTTAATTAAAAACTCATTGGTACACATCGGGATTCGAACCAGGGACCGAAGACAGGGAAGTGTTTTTAAGTCCAAGGTCTAACCAACTCGGCCACCATGTATAGGCGTTTAGTTTTTTTAAGTAATTTATTTTGGTAAATTGTAATTTGTAATGTATTGAAGTAAGTTAGTTCTTTTGGGCTGGTTTCCACCTAGTATGGGAGTTTGTCCTAGACATCTAATGGCATTTTTAAACGATTCCGAGAGTCCATTTCCCACCGCCAACGATTTATATTTAATGAGTTACGCAATACAGTCGGCCGATGTGAACCTACCTTATCATTACGTAAGTATAGAATGCAAGTTTCCCACGGGTGGATCCCCACCCCTAGGCTTCACGGGGAGGTTTCGCAAAGGGGTCGATACCGTGCGGCCTTGTCGGTGCATTTGCACTGAAAAGCTGCGACCTCGACGAGTTTCTAGTGCTCTGGAAATGACATAATAATATTTTAGTTTTCATAAATTGTGGTTTTAACTTATAGACGTATAATAATATTTATCATAGGCATTGATCGGTTCTGATTGGTTTACAAAAATCTGCCAGCAAGTAGAACGGTGCCAACAGTAATCTGAATAGGTACAAATACTTAGGTGTGCCATCAAAACACTAAAACCAAAAAGATACTTATCTACCTACATATTGTAGATAATTTTAATAATAATATGTAGGACCATTTACACATATTGCTGGCCACAAACTAAGCTCTAGGCTTGTACTATGTGTACCAGAAGCAACGATATAATACGTATTTTATATATATCATATATCTTTTATTTTTTTTACTTGTCTAATGAATAATAATATTTCACATAGGTATTTTTTTCCTGTGGCCATATTTTGATTTTTATAACGTACACAGTAGCTTGTCAAAATAACGAAATTCTATAAAAAATAATTTTAAACAATCAGCAACAATCAAAATACGTAGATGATCGATTTTATTATTAATAACATATCTATCATATTAAAGAGTCTCCAGGGTGTGGTTATTAAATGGGCGGTTTAGGTATTCAATGATAAAGCAAAGAGGATATATAAATTGGTATATAGCTCCGTAATGCAAATTCGCCTATCGCCACCCGTTTCAGAAACGAACCCACGACCTCTGAGTACAACGTCGCAGCGACTAGACCACGGAGGGCCGAATAAAGTGTTTTTTGTACATTCTATAAGTTGTGATCTTGAACCCCGAACCAGACACATTAGATATAGTACAATGATCAGTCAGTCTGACGGACAACGGCTCCTTGTTCCCAGCGAGTTGCATAACGTCCGCATTGGAGCGCCGCACCGCGTGACTTGTGACCTTTAAGATCCACACTAATATTGTATGACGGACTTGTTAAACAAAATGACAGAGTACTCTATTTAATCTGTGGACAGAGCTATGTTGTATTGTATATGGAACCCATCTTGGTTGCCACCCACCATTCGGTAAATGGCGTCAAGAAATAGTGTTACGAAATTAATCGAATACGGAGACATTGATTGTTTTTTTAATTAAAATTATACCAGATAATAATAATTAAACCAGACACCTAAAGCTAAATATGGCTTTTGTATAGTGTGAGACCTTACTTGGTAGTCAAAGTAAAAATCCTTGTCTGTAAATGTTGTAATTTAAAATATTAGTTATAGACAGACACTATGTTTTTGCAACATTTACGTTTTTGTATATACGTGGTGGCCGAGTTGGTTAGACTTAAAAACACTTAGGTCCCTGGTTCGAATCCCGGTGTGTACCAATGAGTTTTTAATTTAAAAATTTAAGTACATTTGTTTGACAACACTACTATAGTGCCTCGGAGAGCACGTTAAGCTGTCGGTCCCGGTTTCACTATACCAACTTGTGAAACTGTTTATAGATGGGTTAGAGGTGCTATCCACTTGATCGGTGTAGACTTATGCCATCGGCTGCGACGAGGTGGGATTAAAACCCCTCCACTGGGTACCCTGGGGCCGTCTAGGTGGTCTCGGGCACCGTAAGGCACCCGTGATGATAATATGTATGTATTTACGTTAGTTCGCTATTAACTGGTACTATTGATGCCATATTTAACTTTAGTCCTTATATGTATACCTACATTTATTTACAAAGAATTCTCTCTATCTCTTATACTCTCTTCTCTCTTATACATGTCTTAGAAGTGTCTAAAGAGTCGGCACAGTTTGTTCCATGATCACTAAAATCATTACAAAGCTGCCGAGGAATGCGTTTACAACGATGCAGAAATGGGATCCTGCGATGAGAATACCGACGCGCTGTTGGATTGTTTTGTTATTGCTTAGAATCTCATTGTTGGAGATCGGCCAAAATGTTTCACATACTCAATACTCCTCGCCACCACTCTTGCAACTCTATTTTATTACTTTTATGTATTAATAAATAAATTTGATTGATTAGTATTTTGAAATGTAATATACAACTTCTCGTACCTAAAAAATGTTAAAATAAAACTGTAGGTTCATTGCTGTTCCTACGATTAGTAAGGTTAAGTTCAAATAAGACATGGCTAAAATCTCTTAGAAACATCAGAAATCAGTAGTGCTTTAGCACTACTGATTGCACTGATGCTTTAGCATCAGAAATCAGTAGTGCTGATTCTCGTGAACAGCGCGCCGCGCCCACCCGTACAGTAAAATTCAGCTTTTTGCTTGAAAACACACAGAAACCCTTGAAATATTAAACAACGGACTACAAGGATAGTGCATTGGGAAAACTCAAGTGTTTAAGTTATTTTCGTGTTTCAAAAGAGGTGATGTAAATTCATGACAAACCATCCGCCAATGAAAATATTGAAAAAAATCGCAAAATTATCCTGAAAGATCGACAACGCTATTTAATGACAAACATTAGGAGTGAATTGGAGTTCAGTTCAGAGAATTGCCTTCTGCTTATACTTTAATTCCCCGAATGAAAAGACAAAGGAAAGGCGATTTGCCACTGTTGTTGATGTGAACGAAAAGACAACATGTCGGCCATCATCAAAGATTGAAAATGGACAACTGTTTAGTTAGCGCCAGACTTTGAACGAGATTGAAGGTTTCTTGTATCTTACAAATTAAATTAAAAAAAATGGTTTCCTTGAACACATTAAAAAAAACTAACGGTTGCTCGAAATTACAAAGTAGGTACGGGTATTATTACCTGTGGTATTGTAAAAATGGATCTTCATAGGGCTAATAATATTTTTGAGAGCTGCTTTTAAAATCATTTTAAAAGCCGAAAAACCAGGCGTAATTTTAAATTTAAACAAACGTCTGTTAAAACTAACATCAAATTTCCATATCGTAAATGTTAAATTCAATCAAATTCAAGACATGTGTTATTACGATGTAGCTCTATGATTTCGTTTGTTTTAATACTTACTTATGCCAAAAATTTAAATGATATTCCCTTGTCAATAAGTCGACCCTCAGTTAGTTGATGCAGTAAGCGAGTTTCCATAGTACCATGTATTGGTCTGCAAGTTTTCTAATCATCTTTATTGCTGCTCTCTTTAGTTCAAGGTGTTCCCGCGTGTCGTGGTGACGCTACATCTAGGTACCAGCTTAAAATAATTACTGCAACGATCTTACTCGTAACGGTTATATATCTATACTAATATTATAAAGCTGAAGAGTTTGTTTGTTTGTTTGTTTGTTTGAACGCGCTAATCTCAGGAACTACTGATTCGAATTGAAAAAATATCTTCGTGTTGGATAATCCATTTATCGAGAAAGGCTATAGGCTATATAACATCACGCTACGACTAATAGGAGCGGAGTAACAAAGAAAAATGTTGCAAAAACGGGGAAAAATTATTCCTTTTAAGAGCGTACGCTGCGTAAACGGTTAAATTTAAACGCGCAGACAAAGTTGCGCGGGTCAGCTAGTGTTATAATATTTATTTAGATGGGTTACTGAGTCTATCTAAAGTTCGCGACGAGCTAGCCATTTGTTCGGTGTAGACTGACCATTGACTATGACGAGGAATAAAATCCCCTCCGCTGGGTACCCTTAGTTTATAACATGTATGTTATAAGTAACATAAATAATTACGATATATCTACCATAAGTTATATACACATCTTCAAATCCTACATTTTATGAAGGTAAATTATAAGAAATATGGTATAAGGTAAAGACTACGCGCCGCAGGGAGTGTGCAAAGGCTCTAGAGTCTAGATTATAATATACTGATTGCCTAAATGTATTATTATTACATTCAAATGACCACGATCATAAAATTTGTTTTATTATGACTAAATTCTATTGGTCGAATCTACAAAACATTTACTCAATATATTTGACGTACGTATACCTATCAAATACTGATCTGCCCGTATTTAAAATCCTACGTTTATTTACGTTTGTATATAATCTTATAAGTAGGTACCTATAGTGAACATGTGCCGCAGTAGCACATCAATTTGTTTATCATCATATCGCTCTACAACAGCTTCTGTCGCCGACTAGGACTGGGTGTGATCATCACCATCATAACTAATATAACAGTCGGTAGTTAGTTGATTTAAAATCGTTACTATTTTAATTACTGACATAACAGCGATCACAGAAATGGGTGATATGGGAAAAGTACATAATTGAGCTTTTTATTAAAGTACTACGTGTAACTATAGATTGTCAACCAGAGTAAGTAAAAATCATGTCATAAAAAGAGTTTTCAGATATATACTAATACTTTTGTACTGAAATACTTCCATGAAGATACTTTGCAACAAAGAATATTTTCCACTGATGACCGTGAGATGCGTTCAAATATTGTAAACATCAGTTTGATTGTCCGCTGTGGCCGAGCGACAATGCGGACCGGTGAAGCATATCGGACACGCCACGCCTTTGTAAATGGCGGACAAAAACCAATTCTAGCATAGGATTTGGTTTTTGTTGGTTATCTGTCTAGTCAGAAAATAGGCAACAAAATAATTATGCCGAATGGAGTTGAAATCTAAAAGTAGATTTGTGTCACCACAACATGATAATGCCGCAACTTTAAATAGCAATTTCAAGAATATAGTTACATCCCCTTGTTTAAATATTTTTCTTAATGTAGACACAGATCATAATGTATGTATGCTTATGTGTAAAGCAGCATTAAATAATACGAATTACATACATTAGTAGGTAGATAATATTCCCAGGCAGGATCTGAATAATGAAAATGAAATGTAGCAGACGAAAATGTTAATGGCTATTGGAAGAGTGTTGTTTTGGTCAAATGAAGTATTATGATATAATCTGCAGACACGAATGTGAGTCATATGGCATGGTAATAACGAACCAAGGTCGCACCGTCATCGCGACTCACGAGGGAACCTAAATGGAATAAATGATTCATATAATTCGACGGAAGGATTCAATTTGGGCAAATCTTTGTTAATCATAAAGCTTCTTATCTTTTGGCAGTAACTTTATTGCAAATAGAGTAGAAACATGATAAATTAGAAGAAATTTCAGTTATCAGAACTTCCAGCGAGTTCACTAACTCGAATAACAAACATCATAAGTTTTTTTTTACAATACAAAAATAACTGTATCCAGTATTTGGGGTATAATAAGTATTATTAACTCTCTCTGGTTTTGTGATTTCGTACGACTTCAAAAATTGCAGCTATTTTGTTTAAATGAGACTCAAGAAGGATTTACTACCTAGTTATAGTCATAAACATGCTCGAATGTGGCATCAATTATTGTGTTTATGTTGGTAGTCCCGTGCTGATTGAAACGACCTCGGCGTTCAATTATATTCTAATGCATTTCGCTCGATCAAGTCTGAAGATTATGCCTTTTTGCACGATTCTTGAATATTCTTAATTCCATTTGAACATAAATTTACTGTAAGCGTAGTTATTTCTAAGTTGGTAATATCAAGACTGGTTTATTGTAGTACCGGCGAGCTTATCGATTTGGTTACCTTGAAATAATCACGCAACCATTTACCATTATTGTATATTCAATAATCATAAGAATTAAAAAGAAAATTAGAACCAACACATTTTTTATAACTATTGTAGCCGTTGAAGGTCCGACAATTTAGTGCTATTTTTATCAGTTCTGTTATTTTGATACGGCTCTACTTTCTGGCTGAACATTTTAATAATTAAAAAGGTGAAATGGTAGGTACATAATTATATATTCTGTCTGTTTAATTTTGGCCACGCTTCACCAAAATTTAACTTCCAAGTAAGCATTACTTTCGTTCAGGGTTTTGTTTCATCTAGATAATATTTGTTGGGTTTCAATATTAATTCATGTTTTCCTGTGTTAGAGTAGTAGAGTAACAAAATGTAACATCGCTGGCCGTTGCAAGGACAATGTAGACTTGACGCACCCACAAGTATGGCCTTCCATCTACCGGCTGCACCGTGGGAACTACAACCATATAGTGCAACCAGCGCTTGTTTCGTTAGAATTTATAAATAGGTATATTTATGTATTATATTCAAAACGACATTGTATGTAAAATAAAAAATGGGATAGTAATGACATTTTGCCATGGAAGGGAATCGCAACGACCTCCGGATACAACGCCAAAGACTACGGAAGCAGTCAAATAAATATAAAGGGTTAACAATAACATAACCAGGGTCGGTGCGGATCCAGGATTACTTTTTGGGGGCATTTAGGGGAATATTTCGTTTTTACACCGATTGCTAGAGCTTATGTAACGATTTCTTCACCAATTATCATTATTTTCATTATATTTTGTTGCTTTCCTGGGCATAGCTCCCTGGGCCTCCCTCCTGGATCCGCCACTGAACCTAACCTCATCATTGCGTGTACTCTATGCATTTTATAATATTCCTTCAAAAGTGGCGTGAATCGGCCATTCTCCATTCCATTATTGTCTTTCATGGCCTCTGCATGCCTCTTATCTTATCACAATAACTCTTAGAAAAGGTTTTTGTTCCACTATGGACTCTTACTGGAAAAGATAAATAATACATCCTTAAAACACGAAAAATATTTCAAGTTAGTTATAGGATAATAATATATTCCAAGAAGATCTAGAGTTGCTAAATCCAAAATGGTCGTGACCGTACATGGTGCTGCGCGGGAGTCTCCTGGAATAGAACCACTGCACCACCCGCTGCACCGTCTACTACGTTACACTAAACCCACGGGCACACAAATATTTTCTCTAGTTGAAATACCTACGAAAACACGCTTCAGCCGCGTAGCGTAGATAACCCGAGTTTGATAACCAGCATTAAAACAGGATATTTTTTTTCAGAAGCGCAATATAAAACAATACATTTTAGTTAACTCTGGTTATCTACGCGGCTGAATTGGAAAAACGGCACAGAAGTAACGAACGATGAAGCTAAATTGCTATTACCATTGTTCAATGCAAGACTTTCTAAAAATACGAATATATACAAGAATGTTATAATCATTAGCTATGATTTGGACTAGCACTTACAAAAAAAACTTTTTAATGATAGATATATGATTTACATGTCTAGTTTCTGCAGCAACATCGACAATTGGTTTCGAGATCGTCCTTTAAATTAAAAACAAATCAATGCAACTTGTTGCCAACGAAGCAAAAGTAGTGTTCAAGATGCAGCAATTTGATGAGATATTGAGCACTCGTGTGTGTCTCTCGTTCGTCCTGCATCGCTGCGTGGTGTCGCTGTGTCACTATTTCGGAACCATAACAAAACTAAATAGACATCGCTCGAGGCGGCTTTATGAGTCTTTATTTCGAGAACACGTCGTTACAAAGTTACTTCTAGAGCCGATGCAACGCTCTGAAGTCTTGCGATCAATTCTCTGCACTCGCTTCGTTAAATTGAAGAAGTGAAATTGACTTTTGCTAACTAGAAATGTAATGCATTTAATAAATGATAATAGTAAATAATAAACAGTTTATACCAGGCCTTTGTTAAAAGCGATAATGTTCGCGAGATGTTTTCAGAAATTCAATAGAAATTTAAATTATTTGTATTGGCCGCGTCCCAACCTACCTCAAACGCTTTCGTGCTTTATTCTCAGCGCTTTTGTTTATTGCTTCAGCATCGCGTCTGCTGCGACAGCTGACACAACCTTCACATGTTATATCCGACATTTTACTTTGATATTTTTCACAATAATAATCCTTACAATCTTTTAGAATTAAATTCTTCAGTTTGGAATTTATGTCATTGTTTCATTAAGTATCAGGAACTTTAGATAGGTATCCTCTAGGACGTCGTCAGCATCTTAAATAAAGTTCACTGATAGCACATGAACCGTATGACAGACAGAGTACGGTACAATATGCAACAGTATGCAAATGCCTAAATGACTAACACACGCGCGTCTGGTGCAGACGGGAACTTATATACGGATGCAGGATATAATCATCCACTTGAGGTTTCCATATATCTTCTGCTCCACTTCCTTCGCAGACCTCACAATTATGTACCTTTTGACCTTTCGTGGTTTGTACTTACTACTGAATGCCGCCCAATGATAATTTCAATGCTGGTTATTTTATACTCATAGTTCTATTACAATATGTTTTGTGCACCATGCTGATTGTTTTGTGCACCATGCTGATTGTTTTGTGCACCATGCTGATTGTTTGCTGATTGTTTATGTCATCACAACCATATAGTAATAGGTTACATAGCTCGTCTTTGAGTTCTAGATCAATAGGTATTATACATTTATGTAAATCCCGAATAGGTAAATCCATTTAATTTAACATGTAAATGTGCATCGAGCAAGAGTACTTACCGCACATATGCGAGGAAGGGCACAAATAAAGGAGTGTAAGACATTTGTCCGCCAGACCGAATCGTGCTGTTGCTAGGCCGATGTGGGGATGCTAATAATTGTAAGATCGTCTGTATGGAAATGCTGTGAGTGGAGATGCTATTGTCGCTAACTTTACCTCACCACTATACTTATCTTTACATATTTTGTTGTGATTTTGGAAAAATATCATATTCCATTCTTTTTAATGTACTACTTACACTTAATTACCTTCTTAAATACAATTTAAAAACCTACCTACGTAGGTATATTAATTGTTTTTAACACCTAGTAAGTATTGTAATTTTTAATGTCATTGTTTACTTATATGTGACATTCACACATATTGCACAAACTAGGCTCTAGAAGTGTACATTTTTTTATTTTATAAACACCCAGGCCATACAATATACACATATCTAGACATCTATACAGTACAACATACGAATATTATTTGTCATATTGTGGAAATCAAACCCACGACCTCCAGATACAACACCATAGGGAGCCACGGAGACAATCAAAATTACTTTTAAATCAATAAAATATATATCTCTGCCATACTATATTAATAAATATAGACTTTTTGTTTTACATAACGTTATAATACACGATTAGCGAACAGTTTGAAAACAATGGTCCCTGAGAGCCCCATGGTCAAAACTAAACAATAAATGGAGTGCTAGTAGCAACACCCGAGCTCCGAGCCCAGATATACCCACAAGCAAACCCAATTGGCACTCTACGGGATGCTGCGGGATGTAAACAAAAGTATTTATATCCTCTAAAACCGTCTGATATAGTTATGTAATGTTCATAACTCGGCATAACTATAACATTTCATAAAAGTTGTTTTTGTCGTATTTTTAGGAAGTTTTCTAACTCACAAGTGTACCTATATTTTGTTTGGGAAAGTATTTTTTTCTACTTTTTAATTATTTAACGCTAAGATGAGTTATTGCTCTACAGTCTGGATTTTGCCAATAAACTATATTATTTGTGTTTGTTTATATTATTGTATTTTTTAAAGGTATGTTTTATTTAAATTATTTATTTTTTTTCGAATGATTTGAATATTCTATTGAGTATTAAATAAATTAATTTGGCAGTTTTGTGTAAATATTTTTCGCGAGATATCAAACTTTTTAATTTACTTTTGTATGGTATATAATAAATTATTGTTTGTCATAGGGAAACATTGCCTTATCAAAAAGAGGGAGGGAAAAAGAAAAACTATCAATCAAAAGAAGATACTGCCAAATCTCCTCGATTAAAACAACAGACGTCAGAACACAACATTTACAAATCTCCTCCATCAGACCAACCGATGTCAGGACATAACATTCCGAAAGAACAAAACAAACCCAACAGCCCACCAGAAAACATACCTGTAGAACAGAACAGTCTGCCAGAACAGAACAAGTCTTCAGAATCAAACCTGGGAGACTCGGAGTATAATTTAAAAACCATGACCCCAGAACAAATCCACGATAAGGTCGAAGAAATTGCCTCGGGTCTTGGAATAGACCAAGATTTTTCTGCTTAAATTGTTAAACTGTGGTCTTGATTAGCATCTTGTATTGTATTTTACGTTTTTGATAAATATATATTGTTTTTTTTTTGTAAATTTTTTGATTTAGTTGAATTACATGCACAGCATTTATTTTATGGTACAATCTCAAGATTACCTAATTCATGGTGGGTACTTTTGCTTATAAACATTATGGAAATGATTTCATCTATCCGTTGTAAGTTATATAGATAAGTTAATATGTATGTAAATGTAAGTTGCAAAAAGAAACAATTCGTTATCTAGCAATGAAGGACTGTCACGCAATTTTATGTTTTTTTTACCGTATTTTTTTTTATTCACTATTGTGTGGTGTGGCATTTGCAAGAACACTCAATGATTGTAGAAACCTTTAGATTTGTCAATTAAAGTAACATCGGCTTTATCAAATAATAGCAGAATCGTTTTCATAAAAACTACAGCGGACCAAAATAACTCTTCATACTACAGTGGACCAAAATAACTCTTAACATACTAGTAACATAAATGTTTATGTAACCATATATATTCCACTGGTTAACTACACTTTATTCTCCATAATATTTAGATTTTTATTTACCTAAACAGTTCAAGCCAATATAACTTTACCGTCTGTTAAATTAAGTTGATAGTAGCATTGTGTTGTTCTGAGACGTTTGTTTGTGTGTTTGCGAGTCTCGCGTGTGTTTGCGAGTCTCGCGTGTGTTTGCGAGTCTCGCGTGTGGCTATTAGCATGTCTGGGAAGCTGAATACAACATTGTTCTCGTCACATTTTGCATCAAAACACACTCGTAATGTTTCAACTTACTTCATATTTCCAGCAAAATATTTTCCTAATACTAAGCTAGACACAAATACATTGTGAATGCATTCCCTGTAATAACAATAATAATGTTGGACATTTCATGAATAATGTCCTGGTCATAAACCAAGCTAAAGTTTTGTATCTACCATGTGATGTGTACCGGAAACCACGATACTAGTAAGTAAATAAAATCGTACCCACCACACTAGGTAATAATATTACCTAGAGGTTACCCCTAAGCGTTAAATTCGGAGTTCGTGGGTTAGATGAAGTTTGCTTTGAGTGGGAAATATTACGGTAATATTTCCCACTCAAAGCAAACTTCATCTAACCCACGAACTCCGAATTTAACGCTAAATATTACGGTAATATTTCCCACTCAAAGCAAACTTCATCTAACCCACGAACTCCGAATTTAACGCTTAGGGGTAACCTCTGTGGCGGTCAATGTAGAATGAAATAGGATGTTGTTTTAGAATTGCTCCAACAGCAAAATACACAAGATAATCCACGTACTTACCTAACTAACTATAGGTTCGGATTTTCGCTTTAGAATATGTATGGTTTTAACCATACATATTCTAAAGATTTTTTCATTGATATTTATTTTGTTCCATTAGCGGTATTTCAATACTGTACCGTAGTGTTTTGGGCTGTGTAGTGTTGTGTTTGGTACTGCACCGTAGTGGTTAGAAATGATAAGAATTGCACAGAGCCGATTCTTATAGTCTACAAGACATACCTACTCAAATACATAAGAAGAAATAATTAAGAATTTATATGAATAGTTTTCCATTACGTCTCTGAAGTTGATGCATTAGGTATGATCCAAAATTGTTTCCAGGGAAACCCTTCCTGTGGACGAGGATAACAAGAAGAAGAAGAAGAAGCCCAAGCCGCCGCCTCCAGTCAGCAGCAAGTCCAGCAAGTCCAGCCAGTCTTCCAAGCCAGAGAAGAAAAGCATTCGCGCCGAGCCTGACCCACGCTGCGGTGGTCAGTGAATGGTAACCATATTACAATGCAATACACAAACCACGGATACTTAAGAGAAGGCAAACTGCGGTCGATTTATCTAGAAAAGTTTCGGTCGTTGCAATTAATCTTTCATATCTTTTGTCAATTAATGCTTCTCGTCTAATAGTATATAATATGTACCGACTTGGAACTGCCTAGACGGCCTCAGGGTGGCGATGGGGTCTTATTAACTTGGTCATAATCGAAGGTAGTCTGGCTGATAGTGATATGTTAACTAACTAATATTCTACTCTATTTTGTCTTGTTATCGAGAAATGTGCTTGTTTACTTCTTTTTTTTTACCTACATTTTTATTTATGTGATTTTCTTTTTCATCACAAACACCGATCGCCATCACCGAAAAAATCAGGGTATTAAATAAAGAGTTTGAGATATAGCTTGTATTCTAATATTACAGTATATTACATTTATCTGTCTTTTAGGAATAGACTACCAATAACCAAAGCTAAAAAACCATCAAAATGTGAAACCAAAGGCTGTGCATCCGTACGCCAGCATAGTGCAGCGGAGAAAGTCCAACAACTATCCGATAGTAATCAGAAGAAATCTGCTAAAATCGTAAAAGTAAGTTTAATTGTGTAAAAGTACATACATACACATACATATATTCACGGGTGCCTTACGGCGCCCGAGACCGGCTAGACGGCCCCAGGCTACCCAGCGGAGGGGTTTTAATCCCACCACCACCACGTAGCCGATTTTTTTAACGATGAATTTTAACAAAGGCTTGTATTGTTGGGGACCATAAAGACGGTATCTTCCTGCGTCGACGATAAACTGATGCGAGTTGATAATGAGATTAATTTTGACAAAATCTATTGAGTAGGTATTGAGATATCGCTCTGCTATAAACGATAAACACACCACAGCCTCGAAACATCTTAAATATTATCTCGGTATTTACTCGTATAAGACAAAATAATGTGCTTACGTGTTCTAAGAACAACGTAACATAAATAACATAATTAATAGTCAAGCTTACAAAATAGATGTTTAAAAAGCATTCGCTAATGCTGTTTCCGCACTTAGATTTCCGCACAACAAAAGGGGAAAATATGATTTAAGAAAGATATTACTATCTCAGTAATCATTTGAGATAGAAAGTTAAAATTTGAAATATGCGTACGTTGGATCTCCATATTTTATTTTATTTCGGTAGGTTATACTTAAAAAAAGTAATATTCCAAATTTTATTTACTCTCTCTCTACAGGTTATCAAGTTTTTTTCCCCTATTCCCCCTTGGGAGTTTTTTTTTTTTTTTATTGGAACACGACATGTGACTTTGTATCTACCTGGTGGTGGGCAGAGGGTCAATCAATAATTGTTCTTACACAATATTGATCGCTCCCACTGTACCGGCTAAATTATGCGATTACGAAATGGGCAATGACAATGACGAATTGCATTACGAGTATATATTAATATACTCACTGCCTTATCGTCAAACAACTACCCATTTCGTAATCGCACCCTAAAAGTAGACTATCGCTCAACAAGAAATCGATTCAGTAGTCTCCTGAAAACCTGTGTACCCACAGACTAAAACCAAGACATGAATGATCTAGTCCTGTTTCGGTTGTAGACTTGACGGTTATAGCATCTGTAAGGGCGGCGGTAACGAGACCGGTCGGAAGATACCGAGGATATACTAATTAATACATTCGGTTTTTATAGATATCTGGATAGACAGACGGACTGATCCCATAAGGGGTTTAACTGAAGACATGCAAATGATGGGTGAAAAAAATGGGTGTTCCGACAAGTAGTTCTTGTTAGCGGTCACTTTGCGCACATACCTATGCAGTGCTTTCCATTAGCCATAACAAAATAATGTTGTTTGACACATAGTAATAAATAAATAAATCCTTTAGGAAAAAATCGACCTGTGAAGGAGATTGTTACGGTGAGGTCTTGAAATAAAGGCTACGGAAATAAAATATTAAAATGACCAAAGTCGTTAATATATTTTTTTTTTTTTTACAGGAAAACGGAAGATCTAAGAAAACATCAGACAGATTCAACAGATTACCTTGCAACAAAAAATAATATATTAAACAATTGTCGTTTAAATCGTTATTACTTGTTTTATTGCTATATTACATAAGATGTCAAAATACTTATCCGCAAAAAAATGCCAATAATTTATCTGATTCAATTGTTAATAGAACGGCTCTAATCGATATCGTATATAGGCAACAATCATAAATATGTCGCAATCGTCGATGCTTCGCGACACAGAGAATGAAATACGGAATTCTAATCGCACCCGTTCGTGCCGTATATCGGTGATATTACTTTTGCAGACAACTGAGGAAGCTCTAACATCATTCTCATTCCATTAATTATTATTTTTGAGAGCTATATCAAACGAAAAACCACGGTTATCAATAAATGTAGAAGTACCTGAAGTAGGCAAAACAGCAGCTCTCTTGACGACCCGCAGCCGTGTGCCCACCACCGCTGAAACTCTGGGGACCGGTCCATTGATCGGTTCATTGGACATCCTGTCCCCAGAGTCTCAGCGGTGGTGGGCACACGGCTGCGGGTCGTCAAGAGATACCTGGGGGGTATCATCGACCGGCCTCTTCACGTGGGCGCTATGGCCGAGCATTTGAGCAACCAAGCTAAAGCCGGTCCATGCTCCGGCCGATCCTTAGATCATCCATTCTGTTCGGTTCACCTACGCAGCCCCAGCTTAGCACATCTCTTGTCGTCCACGAACATGTCACGAATCCAATGTCTGCAGAATGTGTCTGCGATTGGCGTCCTCAGCGAATCCCACCCAATTCCTATTATTGTCCCATCTGAGGAGGGAAATATGTCAGAGCGAGGTAAAATAATAAAAATATACCTAGACACTTAAATATATATATTTTCACAGTATTTATTTTGTTGGTCGAATACAAAGTTACTTTTGATAGAGCAAAACGTGGGTAACATATCTAAGGCGGTGGTTACCAGCAGATAATTACGTCTACGGCGGTGGTAACATATCTAAGGCGGTGGTTACCAGCAGATAATTACGTCTACGGCGGTGGTAACATATCTAAGGCGGTGGTTACCAGAGAAATTTGGTATATTGAGACCAAATTTTACCAGCATTCGTTATGATCTAGAAAAAATACATTTTATCCTATTGCAGAACAACCAAACCTACACCAAAAGAGCGCGTCTTGCTAATTTCCTAATGCCACATTTATTAGATACCAACTACTTATCAAAATATTTTGCCATTATTAAGTATTTTAAAATATATTTATATTGGTGTTGAATTTAGCCATTGTTGCACTTTTTATAAAATACAAATGAGTGTTGTAGGAATTGGGTGTGGGCACAGAGTTATAGAGAAATGTTGTCGATTAGCGATGCATCAAAATAAACTTTGACATGATAAAACATTGCCACAGGTTAGCCTCTTATAATAATTTAACTTATACTATTATTACTTGTACTATTATTTCTTCTGTGCTTATAATCAAGATAAAGCTGGTTCTAAGTTCTGTAAGGGGTTTTTGAGTTTCAGTTCAATCTATGCACAGCACAACATCTAGTCAATCTTTAAAACACTATTTGCACTTATCTGACGACTCCAGAGACCCCGACATAAAAACCCGGCTTCATCCTTACAGATACATACTCTGCTGGGTAAAAAAAGACACTTCAAATTCCATTAACAAGATGTTTATGGTTTTCAGGAGACTTCTGCATCGATTTCTTGATTGTGCTCCAATAAAAAAATATATACAGGGTGATTTTGAAAGGATGTACTTTGGGCTAATATGAGGTTCTGCTGATCAAATCGAACAACTTCTCCCATGGAACCATGTGTCGCAAATGAAAAAAAAAATTTGGCTTCCCCATACAAATTGGTCATTTTAACATTTCTAGTTTGTATGGAGAAGGCAATTTTTTTTTTCATTTGCGGAACATGGTTCCATGGGAAAAGTTATTCGTATTGATCAGCAGAACTTCATATTAGCCCAAAGTAGATCCTTTCAAAGTCACTATGTATAAGAACGCAACTCGAAAGACATTCTGATAACTCAAGAAAAAGATGGCCGATGTTGACCAACCCACTCTGAATTGGTCAACAATGGGTCTATTTTAACAGCATCTGCATCGCTCCCACTATGCCGGCTGCGAAATGGGCGGTAATAGCTCGGTCGGCCTGCGAAGAATTGGTCTGCACCGATACTATACGAATTTGGTTACTTATAGATTTAAAAACAAATATATTCCCAGTTAATATGACTTGTGCTCGGTGCGTATCCGTGACGCACGGGTATTGGACGCGTACCAACAATATACCCAAGCGTGCACCACTGTGCACATATCAGCAAACCTTACCTTATTTCATATATCATTGTTCAGCATTTTGTCTGTCTGTCTATCCGTACCAAATATCTCGAAAATCTGACCATTTTATATATAAATCTGTGCAAATAGCGTAGTTCATGGTGTATACGGGCTTCTGGGTATCAGTCTAGTACAGTACCTATGTAAAAAAAATGCATTATATAGCTTTTGCTGATACCCATTTGTATACCTATTGTAAATAAATAAATAAATTTATTACCAATTTGAAATAGTTATAGGTCGTGGTAGGTATATCTAAAATAATATAAGACCTATATATATTATGCATTCAGGATTAAAAAGGCCTAAATACCTATTATTTTTTATAAAAAGTGGCTACTAATAGGTAGATGGTATACCTATGTATCCTTATTTACAAATTTCTAATATGTTTTGGTTGTTACCCGAAAACAAGACAATAGTATTGTCTCACAATACTCAATCATAATCGCCACTGTCAGTTTTTAATTTGAGATGGTTTACCTACTATAATTTCCAGAAGGATAATGCATTTAGGTCGTTTACAAGAAGTTGCAGTTTCCAATTAAATCAGTTTTTTAAGGTTTATTGGGAACGAAAAATTATATACCTACCTAAGTATTTTTTTGATAAACAGAAATAGGTATTTTGAAGAAAAATATTAAAAGAGAGTTTTGCATGGCCAAACTGGTATAGATAAACAAGCTGTTGATTGTTCTTGTGGTCTAGAAGCTACTGGGAGCTTGTAGCTATGGAGCGAAATGTAGGAATCATACAAAATGCACCTACACGCACTTGTCTGCGAGCGAGTGTGGGGGGCTCCAGGAGTCAACAAACTCCCGCAGACCGTGACTCACAGACGACGCCCTTATATGCGACACGGAATGTTATTTCATCAAAGTGCTTGTGGAATTATTTTGTCGACTTGTTATGCAATGGATGTTTTTAATTAACGGATAGTGTGGTGTGGATTGAATATTTACAAAGCACAGTAGTTATTATTAGCAATATAAGTGCGACTATGACAAAATAAAACTGCAATAAAATCATTTAAAGTTATAATTAAGTTAGGTATTTCGCCGTAACCGCTAACACAAATAATAATATAATACTATATAGGTATTACAATACAAAATATATCTCACTAAAACACCACTATTGATTATGACTATGAACTGCAAATTGATTACGAATGTACCTACGTAGGTGCCTACCAAATAATTTGCAGTTTTAATTGAGCAACAAGCAAAATTCGTTCTCATCGATAAAAATATGCAACACCCAAGGACGTGCTCGTGGGGCTTCTCACTACATCAGCTAATAAATGAACCAGAAAAGGCATGACTTAGCTGTACTATTATTTGGTCTGTGGATAGTAATGTCAAATTCAATATAAATATTAACTCATAGATTAAATTATTAATACTCAGAATGTTTATTTGTATGTGATTTGACGTTACTAATTGGTATAAGTTATGCCTTCTTTTGGTCGAACCGTCCTTTAGTCCCTTTACCAATTCCACCAAAGTCCCTAGTTTGGTAGAAAACTTCAACACGTCTAGGGCAGCCTGGATGACTAGAGCATTGCCACCCAGACACTTGGTCACAGACCATTTTTAGCATTTGAAGTAGGTATAAGATGGGACGAACCGGGAGACTCGCAACCTTAGTGTGTACACATAGGGGAGTACATCTATCTGGGTAGTCACGTGATCCAGCCGCTGGAACCCGCTGTGTGGAACTTACGATAATTCAAATCTTTCGATAGTGATAGGATGATAATAACGGAATTTTATCGTATGTTGTTAGGGGTAATGACACTGTAGAGCTTTGTTGTCGCACTATCTAATAGGTACCTATAGGAAATTGTCATAATAAGATTTACCTAACTAACGATTTGCGGCCAAATCCTTGGAGTCCGGACGTGACGTTTTCCGTTCATTGGACATTGTCATTGCCAAGGTTGGTCGTTACATAACTAGTTACGCCAACAGTCCACACAGACAATGTGTGTATGTACACTTCGGCTGTTCCTAATGAAACCCCAGTAAGAACCAAGAAGCTGATTTTACAGGAGACCGACAAAACCGACTTTACTTATTCACATGCCGAATAAAATTATGATGAAAAAGCAAAGTAACTACCAATGACGTCTTATATCAGATTATTATTAATAATACAAACTATTGGTAAAAATAAAGGAGTGACCAAAAACAATCAAGGTTTTCTTGAAAAAGTAGGTACCCATAGCACTAGCTGCGTTTCCGACAACTATGCACCGCGTTTGCGGCCTGATTTAGGTGGCCCGGGGCGAGACTGATACCTACAACTATGCACCGCGTTTGCGGCCTGATTTAGGTGGCCCGGGGCGAGACTGATACCTACAACTATGCACCGCGTTTGCGGCCTGATTTAGGTGGCCCGGGGCGAGACTGATACCTACAACTATGCACCGCGTTTGCGGCCTGATTTAGGTGGCCCGGGGCGAGACTGATACCTACAACTATGCACCGCGTTTGCGGCCTGATTTAGATGGCCCGGGGCGAGACTGATACCTACAACTATGCACCGCGTTTGCGGCCTGATTTAGGTGGCCCGGGGCGAGACTGATACCTACAACTATGCACCGCGTTTGCGGCCTGATTTAGGTGGCCCGGGGCGAGACTGATACCTACAACTATGCACCGCGTTTGCGGCCTGATTTAGGTGGCCCGGGGCGAGACTGATACCTACAACTATGCACCGCGTTTGCGGCCTGATTTAGGTGGCCCGGGGCGAGACTGATACCTACAACTATGCACCGCGTTTGCGGCCTGATTTAGGTGGCCCGGGGCGAGACTGATACCTACAACTATGCACCGCGTTTACGGCCTGATTTAGGTGGCCCGGGGCGAGACTGATACCTACAACTATGCACCGCGTTTGCGGCCTGATTTAGGTGGCCCGGGGCGAGACTGATACCTACAACTATGCACCGCGTTTGCGGACTGATTTAGGTGGCCCGGGGCGAGACTGATACCTACAACTATGCACCGCGTTTGCGGACTGATTTAGGTGGCCCGGGGCGAGACCGATACCTACAATTCAAATTTTATTACCGCAGTAAATTTTCTCTAATAAAAAAAAATCTTGGTGTCACGACGAGCGCATTTCGAAGGTGTCGCAGCAGGGTTTAGCCATTGCGTTGTTCGCTTGCTATTATCGTAAAGAATCCATCAAGCGTCTTGTTTCTATGCAAGCATTTCTTCGCACGCATTTATTTCATAGAGGCAACCATTTTATTTATCTCTCTATGTGTGACATCACACATAGCTACATATAAATCCACAGCAGCTGGCTGAACTATAAGGCTTCAGCGACTCCATTCCAAAGGACATTACTACTCGAGGGCTATAAGTCACGCTAAGGTACTTGTACTATTATTTCTTTTGTGGCCAAGGTAAAGAAAGTCAAGGCCAATGACAATGTGTCATGACACATTGGCCTTATAGTTTCAGTCAGATGCTGTTTTATATGTAGACCCAATGGCTCGTATTGTAAAAAAAAAATAGTCTAAACATGCTAAACATGCTTGATATCATAAAACATGTGGGAGAACGGTCTCTGTAACTTCCCCAGGCCGACCGACCCGTCTCGTTAGTCCACAGAGATGTAAAAATCTTCAAGTACCCTAGTAGTCATGTTTCGGGTTTAATCTGTGAGTTAACCCGTTCTCTGGAGACTATTGCACCGATTTCATCGAGTTTTTATGAATACCAGTGACTCCATAGACTCGTAATGCAAATTCGCCTTTGTCGCCGCACATTTCGTAACTGCATCATTTAGCCGGGATATAAAGGGAGTGAGCAAACAACAATGTATGTTTATTTAGTATTATAACTCCAGGTGCTGTTTTTAGAAGTTATCAAAATTAATAAGTTTATTAAACTTTTTTTTCAGGATTTGTGCATATTCTATATATCGTATTCTAGCTAGCTGCCATATTTAATCCAAATTGTATAACGAAGAACGTAGCATAGGTATAACTATATTAAAAAATACCACAGACTTTCAAAGTTACTGGAAGACACGAGAAATTCAGTAATAATATTTAGCGTAAATAATATTTTTTATAATGATTTTTATATGTTTGTCGGGTTGTTTGTTCGTTTGTGATGCCGCGTTACGTTTATTTGTTGATCGGATTTTAAATCAAATTACAGCAAGGTAAGAATATTTATTGGATATACATTTATTTTCAATCAAAAGCGGTATTTTTGTTAATAATACACGCGCGTGCGAGCTAGTGAAAAATAAAATTGTTAATATCTAAGATTTTCTTTAAAATATTTTTTATGACGCTTCCAAAATATTTAACAATAACATTGCATGTGTATTAAAAAATATACCTATCTAAACACCTTTTTAAATTATTCTTTATTTATTTATGTACCTACTATAAATAAATAATAATGATAAAAAAAATATTTACTATATTTATTTATTGAAAATTATAATTTTAAGGAACGGTTATTACTGGTTATTAGGGAAACCGAGCATAGGAACCAGGGATACTAACGTCCATTTTTAGGTGAATTTTTAAATATATTATTTTCCATTGTAAACTGTTACCTAATTGTGTGTCAAAATTTTTTTTTTTTTAATATTTTTAATAATAATAAGGGCAATTTACACATTATTTCTATGGTCAGAAAGTAAGCTCAGGTGGGCAATTCTCGCGCTTTCGACATTCATCTCGATTCGAGATTTTTAAATGAAAAATGACTAAATATGCCATTTTTCGTTCAAAAATATCGAACTTTAAACGCAATAAACCATAAATATTAATTAATAAATAAAAAATATACAAATATTGAACGAAAAATGATTTATTTAGTCATTTTTCGTTTAAAAATCTCGAATCGAGATGAATGTCGAAAGCGCGAGAATTGCCCACCTGGGCTTGTATTATGTGTACCAGAAACAACGGTTTAGGTGGGAGGAAGGTCTCTATAACTTCGCTAGGCCGACCGACCGGTCTCGTTACCACCGCTCATACAGATGCAAAAACCGTCAAGTGACCTAGTCATGTTTCGATTTTAGTCCGTGGGTTTACCGGTTTTCAGGCGATTACTACATCGATTTCTTGTCTAGGTGGAAGTCTCCTTTCAGGGTGCGGTTACGAAATGGGAGGTTGAATTAATGATAAGGCAGCGAGTATATTAAAATATACTCGTAATCCAATTCGTCATTGTCGCCGCGCCCAATTCGTAATCGCATCTTTAGCTAGCATACATCATGCACAGCGATCAATGTTGTTTAAGAACTATTATTGATTGACCCCATTCATGGACTTTGTAGGTCTGCTCACCACCAGGTGCTCCGATAAAAAAAAAACGATATAATAAATATTATAACCACCCAGACAATGACAAACTGAACCTATATGAAAAGTACATATTTTGCGATGGGTGGGATTCGAACCCACGACCTCCGGATACAACACCAAAGAAGCAACCACAACTCTATGGAGGCGGTCTAACATAAATACATATATATTTTTATATAGGTACTTACATATTTATAAATAATTATTATTTATAAATAAATAGGTAAACACCGTAAACGCTGCAGGTTTTGCCAACTTCGCACCCGTTTCCCCCTTGGGAGAAGCCACGAAAATCGACGGCTTTAGCTACACTGCGCGCCGCGCACAAGTCAGCTCGACACAGCAAAAATAGCTAGAAACGCTAAAAAACTAGCATTTAACTGAATGAGTTTGCTCTCATCCCATAAGGAGACTGTGCTGTACATCGTCCAGCTCATTTACTAAAATTAATCGCGACTCCACCGATTGGGCACCATTGACAGGACGGCATGCCAGGAATGTGACCAAGGGACAACATGTCATTGATATGTAGGAGACACAATGTCGGTGACAGTACAGAACCTTGCGGAACACCAGCATTCACTGGCATAAACTTCGAGCTTCATCCATCCACTAGGACACGGATTTTGCAATACAGCCGACCAGCCTGGGGCTCTGGAGAAAAAGCAGGCGAGGCGACATGTCGCGTCGCCTCAGCCAAAAACGTATGTATCTTGACAGTGACAGTAGGCGTGAGGTACGCTGTCACCTGCCAAAGTCTATACATTTTTGATTGAAGGCGGCACGACACGTCGCCTCGCCTGATTTTTCTCTAAGGCCCCTGAGTGCGAAACCATGTGCCCAAAGGCTTTTGAAATGTTAAGGCTTACTGCAAAGGCCTTCTTGTGTTCCGCAAGAAGATTACCCGAGATAGCTTTGGTCTAAACCCGTAATATTCACTCGTTAATAAATGATCTTGCCGGTCATTTATTAACGAGTGATCCACAAGGTACCGAAATACCGAACGATTTGGCGTTTTGATGTTTCCTCGTTTATGATGGGTTTGAAAATTTTACACATTATTGGGGTTACAGCGTTATAGCGTTTAACGGGTCGGACTTATCACCTTTTTTAGGGATAGGTTGAACCAAGCCAGTTTCCAGGCTGACGAAATCCATCCAGTGGAGCTTCTATAACTCTGTGCAGTGGATTACGACAGACGATAGAGACGAGTAAGTACAGGAGACCACTCGGAAGCACAATACCTAGGACTACCGCTGGAGCACCGTCTGGGCAGGAGTGTCCGACATCAAGAGACCGGATTCATAGCTCCCCTATTTGAATATCTGACGAAGTCGCAGGCAGGCAGCAAAGGCAATGGAGTTCCTTGGTCTGTGAGTCGTGAGTTTACAGCAATAATTCGGCCAAAGGTTTACTTAATACTTAACAAGAAGGTAGTTTGTTTTTTTTATTGATTTATTATTACTACAAACTGGGTATGAGAACAGAAAATAGAAGAAAAATGTATATGAGAAGACTGATTGATAAAGTTCTGTTTTAATTTTGAATTTAATGTTATTTTAAGAATTACTTACTTAAAAGTTACAATAAAAACTACTTAAAAACTTAATATAGTGTTTTACTTTTAGAGCATAACACTTGTTTTATATATACCTATAACAAAAACTACCAAGAACCGGAATTACCGGTTCCTTTACGAAAAATTACCGAAATTCTTGGTTCTCAAAAAGTGGTTCCGGAAACCCTACCTAATTTTTTACCTCAGGCGGCTTTCCAGTCATCGAGGTTTTTTTCAACGATCGGAACTCTAATAAAAAAAATAAAAATTCTAATTTAGGTACGGAGACAAGCTACCTATTTACTTATTATCTTATACTTACTAATAATTATATTTTTTTTTAATAAATAAAATTACGGTGTTTATAAAACATAATGTATTTTAAACATATCTGCTTGTTAACGTTAAATCTAGCAGGTTAAAAATATAAAAGTTGTTAATTTGAGTAAGATTCTATAGTGATGTGCTATAAACACTTACTTTACGTATATGTTTTATCGATGATATATTTTTGTCAGAAGGGTCATTAGGTAAAGCATGTTCAGGCGGTAATTTCGCTTTCAGAGTTTTCCTTTGTATGAGACTACCAAACCGTTAAGCAATGTTATCGAACGCAAATTAACTGACGGTGAACAATATGTATTTGATATTTGTTTATTTGCATTTTATGTACACATTTTACATTGTAATCACATAACAGTGGTCCAGATGTTAGCTCAATTTGTGTACCTTAAGCCTATTACAACAATGTGATGTCTTGTCGTGAGTATCATACTTAAATAAATAAATAACAATATAATCATAGTAACAAATATTTAGTTTAGTGTACATAAATCCTGGTAGGACATTGCAGTTTAAGTTATATAAATAAAACTAATTATATATATATATATCATCACGGGTGCCTAAAAACTAATTTTAATCACAGTTAATATTAATGTTAGTGTCACCGAACGCGAGATTAAGAAACAAATGTAGATAATAAATATATTTATTTATTATGTTTTACCAACTTATTGCTTTTGGTTGGTTGTTACTTATTTGTACACACTTAGGTACCTAATGACCCCCTTAATTAATTATTTAAAATTTTATATTGTACAGTCAAGCTTACTGTCCAAAGTATTTTCTACTAGCAAACCTTGGTGAAATATGCTTAGAGTGCAAAACAATTTTGAAGTAGGTCTACCTAGGTAATAAATGCATTATCATCATCCCCTACGGCCACGGCTCGGAAGGGTACATAGTGAAGGGTCGCCGAGAGTACCTATTCTAAGTCTACAAGTAATAAGTTAACTAACAAATTACAATAAAAAAATAGTAATCCTGTTTGTTGGCTCTCTTGTGTGTTGTGAAATTCAAAAATAATCCTGAGCGGGGCGAACTATGGGGCCATCGACGTTACAGTTATGCAATGAAAGTAAAAAATAACAAACTTGACATTGGCTGCCGCCGCCCGGTGCGATATACTGCCATGGTTGGAACTAGTCCAAAATAATAAAAAAAATACTGGCCAGCAACGTTCTAATTATAAACTTTACAGCGATACTAAAAACTTTAAGAGAGCTTTAATTGTAAGCTTCAATTAATTTATTTTTTTATTTATATTGGAGTAAGTTGATTTTAAAATTTATATTGAATGGTATTCTAACAAATTTATTATTTTTTCGCTTATAATAATTGCTTTTTCTGATATGCCATCTTTTTTCAGCGCCATTTAAATCTGACAAATATTATTAATTAGACAAATAGTTTTAGTTTTATGGTGCCTGATGCCAGATATACTTTAGTTTAAATTTAATGTATTCGGTTGTAATTGGGTAATAATCCTTGATTTTGTTTTATGAGCTAGAATCAATTTTTGGATGAGATGTCGGGTTGGCGGTACTGCTAGGCACTGCGGCCAGGCAACGTCAGCAAGGCCAAGGTTGGATGGAGGAAGGGCCGCGGGGAGTCGCGGACTCGGCGCTCCGCTAGCGCTCTCAGCGAGCATTCTGCACCTAGCAGTCGAGTCTGACGGTTGTCTAAGCGCAGGTAAGGCGGCATACCAGTAAGTGTACTGGAACATTTCAACATCCGGTTTATCTCGTTTCCGCTGCAGTCGCTCATAACAAAACGTCGCTCGCTCGCTTTATTTCATTTTTAAGTGTCAGTTCACGTACATAGAAAATGTTTGTGCTGCATTGCAATACGTTGCGGCTGCAAGTTTCCTCCTTGCCACGGATATCATTTTGCGTTCAGCTTGAGAAGTTTGAAGCGGTGCGTATTCAGAGAAGTTTCCCTCTAAAAAGTTTTGAACCCGGTCCGAAGGGCGGGAAACGGGACGACGTGCGTGCTGCGTGCCGCGCATCGATCGCGCCCCTCACCCTCGTCTCTCCCTTGCAATCATTTGGACAAAATATCATCCCTTCGTTGCATTTAGTGTCCTTTATTCCTTTATTTAGTTGCAGTAGTTTTATTAGTGGTATAGTGCATGTTTTAGAGTAGAATTTAATAATTTGTGACAATGGGTGGTTGTGCTACGAAAGAGAACAAGGAAAATAAGCCGGCCGACGAATCTGATGGGTGCGTATGACGGACCGGCGATCTCATCTCCAGTGTTAAGATGGCTAATGTATATTCATATTAAATCCAGTAAATGTGTGGAAAATATGTAAATTAATAATAATAATTACACCAGCTGTTAAATTAAAATTAATTTCTAACAATGAATCGCAATTTAAGATTTTTTCTAATTTTGAGGTGACCATTGCGTTGACTTTAGTTATATTGTGTAATAAATCGCCAAAATATCATTTAAATATTCAACTAATATTACTTATAGATATTTTGTTATTTATCTGATAAGATAAGGCATATAAATGTAGTTGCATTAGCTGGTGAAGTAAAAAATCATAAGCCAACAAGTAGGTACTTAAATAAATTTACAATTTACTTAAATATTTTCCAATAAGAATGTAAGTGCTAAAGTGCTATCATTTGCTGATAGGGGTATTAAGTGATCGACGATCGATTCGTATGATACGAGGACAATAAACTCGCAGTTATTAGGTATGTGAAATAGGAAACGTGCAGTCATTAGTGGAGACGTCGTAGCGGGCATGTGGGTGGGCTGTTGAGAACGTCTGCGCGGGGACAGTCATCGTGCGCGGCCGAAACATCCGACTTGCGCGGACAAAGCGACCTCTAGTTAACTTACGTAATTCCGGCAAAATAACTAGTCAAGACTTGGGTGTGTTCTTAAAACCTCTTCAATACTCAAGCTAGTGTGTAATAAAAGAGTTAGGCTACAATTATAATTTCATTATGATGAATAATAAGTTTAAATATGCGGTTCCGGCGATCGTTTGCGGCGGAGCTGTGCTAGCCTTTTACCTTATGAAACGGTTTGTATATTTATTTAGTTACCTACCAATAATATGTCTAAAATATGTGTAAAAAGAAAAATAACCCTAAAACATTGAGCTTTTATTATGGTACCTACCTACGTCACATAAGAAGCGGTCGATAATTTATTGTATGTAAGCACGGCACTACTTTCCGTAATCACGTTGGTTACTCAAAAATTTTAAACTTTTTTTTTAATTTGACGTCACTTCCGTTCTTTCTTGAGTAATGTTATGTTGACAAGAAGGTGATTGACACATTTTCTGATAGCAATTTGTCAAATTATTCAAAATTTGTATTAATTTCAATCATAAATTAAAAATGTGTACGCGAGCGACGTGTGCAGCTTTAAAAGCGTTAGAATATTGTTAGTTTGAGATATTTTATTCGGTAAACTTTCATTTAATTGCTTCATCGATGTTTACAGAAAATCCGCAGCCATGGTCGACGCCGCTACCTTAGAGAAGTTGGAGGCTGGTTTCACGAAGCTGCAAGCTTCTGACTCCAAGTCGCTGTTGAAGAAATACCTCACCAAAGAGGTTTTCGACAGCCTCAAGAACAAGAAGACCTCCTTCGGATCTACACTCCTGGATTGCATCCAGTCTGGTAAGAAAACCAATATGTACACTACCTGCCTCACCTACACCCCGACATTATTATATATTTATATATGGCGTTGCTTAGAACATGGGAAAATGGGTCATAAAAGTATAGTATAATACTATTGTAGGTACCTATAAGATTATATATTTTGTGGTGTGTGTGGGTAATAATGATGCAAATTGTGAATAAGTATGCCTACCTACTTGTAACTTTATTGATGATAACACATTGATAGAAGATTAGATAAGTTTATTGATAATATTATATTACCTATAACTACCATTTATCTATATTATCTGGGACAGGGATATTTAATTTTTAGGCACCCATATCTCACATAGAAAAATACCCAGTCTATATCATTTGCTTTTATATCTGTGATGTAATACCTATTAGGATGTGAAGTATAGGTATGTGGATGAGTGTATGTCGACTCATCACACTTGGATATTTTTCTATCAATAAGATAAAATAAATTTCAAAACCCCTAAAGCAGGCTTATGTTGAATAAAAAAATAAGTTATTCGATATGGAAGTGCACTTTGTGGACCCACAGCCTGCCATTCAATGGGGATAGGCACACAAATAATACATGAAGCTAACTCTCATATACATACACATTATTACAATGGGCGTCAAATTCGAAAAGGCGCTCATTTGTAACAAATACTAAATAAAAGATTTTAAATAAACTACCTAAATGTTATTATGCTTAATTGAGCATTGGTAATAATGTGTTGTTTTTCTTTCTATAAAATTTTTAGGGGATACTAAATTAAAGTTGACCAAATGCTCATGACCTACCCTAGCTTAGGCCCTGTGCCTTAGTAATAATAATATAATAAAGATGCCTACTTATGTAGTCACTTGTGTATAGTTCATATATTATTGTTTAAATGTTAGTTATATCAGCAGCTTTTGCATTTAGATTAACAAGAATATCTTCTAATTTCAGGTGTTGAGAACTTGGATTCTGGAGTGGGTATCTATGCTCCCGATGCAGAATCCTACTCGGTGTTCTCTGAGCTGTTTGATCCTATCATCGAGGACTACCACACTGGCTTCAAGAAGTCTGACAAACACCCCGCCAAGAACTGGGGAGATGTTGAGACCCTCGGAAACCTCGACCCGGCTGGAGAATTTGTAGTATCCACCCGTGTGCGATGTGGTCGCTCCATGGAAGGCTATCCCTTCAACCCTTGCCTAACTGAGGCTCAATACAAAGAGATGGAAGAGAAGGTATCGTCCACACTTTCTGGACTCGATGGAGAACTTAAAGGGACTTTCTACCCATTGACTGGCATGTCCAAGGAGACCCAGCAACAGCTCATTGATGACCACTTCCTCTTCAAGGAGGGTGATCGCTTCTTGCAGGCGGCCAACGCTTGCCGCTTCTGGCCCAGCGGCCGCGGCATCTACCACAATGAGGCCAAGACTTTCTTGGTGTGGTGCAATGAGGAGGACCATCTTCGTTTGATCTCCATGCAGATGGGAGGAGACTTGAAGCAGGTGTACAAGCGTCTTGTGACAGCCGTAAATGATATTGAGAAGCGTGTTCCATTCTCTCACCACGACCGCCTCGGTTTCCTGACCTTCTGCCCGACCAACTTGGGTACGACCGTGCGTGCCTCGGTGCATATTAAGCTGCCCAAGCTGGCTGCGGACAAGGCTAAGCTGGAGGAGGTGGCGTCCAAGTACCACCTGCAGGTGCGCGGCACCCGCGGCGAGCACACGGAGGCGGAGGGCGGCGTGTACGACATCTCCAACAAGCGGCGCATGGGGCTCACCGAGTACGACGCCGTCAAGGAGATGTACGACGGCATCGCGGAACTCATCAAGATCGAGAAGACCCTGTAATCTAGTCCACCACACCTTTAACATAACAATATTTTCTGTAACATGATGGAAAATAAAGACATCTAGCGTTAAGACCATGTTGATGTTTTTTTGTCATGTTTCTGTATCATGTGTATTCCATTTACTTGTTATTTTCGCTCAAAACACCACCAAATGAACATTGGATGTTTTCCATTAGCTCGTTGTATTTAAACAATGGATTAAGTTTGATGGCATTTTGGGCAAATTTATCAACCATATTCGAACGCGTGTGATTTAATACCTTTGGCACGCGGATTGCCATGAATAGGGTTGATCTATATAATATAATAAGAAATGAGCGGTGAGAAATACGAATTTTCTTTACAATTCTAATAACTCGCTGCTTTTAAATTAAATGATAATCATGTCGTTCTATAAATAAATGAAAAAAGGGTACCTAGAATCAGATATATATGGAAACAATTCATAATATCAGAAAATATTTTATAGAAATTTGGAATTGAGAATATAATAGACGCTAGAGACAGTGGAGGATATAAATTAAACAAAACTAGAGAAAAATAAAACAGCGCCATCTAGCAGGGAGTAGAATGCTCTACCAGCTTGCGTGTTTCCTTCCTCTTATAACCTAGAGTCCTTTAAACGAAGCGTGAATAGGCATCTTAAGCCGGCATAATGATGGCAACCAGCGGTGCACCTGTATGCATCCGCTTGTTGCTATCATTCATGGATATTGCATACTGCTTAACCTCAGGTGGATGCAAGGTCACATGTTGAGCACTCATAAAAAAAAAAGTATAGTTATAACTGTCATCATGTTCCGATTCATGCTTCGAACAAGCATAAATATTACATTGTACCTAATACGACATTGCATAAATGAATATTACCGCGTGTTTAAGTATGTGTAAGTACAGCGAAAGACCTCGGAAGCTTATGGCTCATCGATCTCTATTCAGCCCCCTTAGCCAAGAACAGAAGAACTAAGCTGTCGATGAAATATCTTGGTACCCATCATATAGAGATGATATTATTATGACAGCCTCCGTGGACTAGTGGTTGCGCCTTTGGCGTTGTATCCGGAGGTCATGGGTTCGATTCCCACCCATGGCAAAAAAAAAAAAAGTAGTCGTTTTTTTCTGTACAGTTTGTCATGGTCTGGGTGTTTATAAAATATAATATGTATTATATGGTTGCTTCTGGTATATTAAAAAAAAAACGATTCCGCAGTGACTACATTCCAAAAAAGATTTTGGATTGATAACTATCCATATGTTCTTGGCTATGACTTCGCTAGGCCGAACTTCCGTTCTTTACCACCGCCCATACAGATGCAAAAACCTGCAACCCTGCAACCAATTTAGTTTGAAGCTTGAGTCATAGTATGAAATATAGACTACCTACTCAAAATATAGAAACAGCCATTTTTGAGTTTTTGTAGATATCTCTCCTGCTGCCATCTAGAGGCATATGTTGGAACCATCAAAAAGAAAACTCCATAATGCACCCGCATTTCCGATCCAATGGTTAGGTATATAGTATGTAATAGGTTGGTTATAAAAATGCCACTATATTGAAATACACGAATTCTTCGCAAGTTTGAACATGTGTGGAGCATTGGAATTGCAACTCTATAGTTAGAATAGAACTTATATTTCAATATTTATAGTTTACGCAACGTCTTGTCGAATCGAAATACCCATCGAAAGTCAAATGTATGGGATTTGACGTTTCTCGTCGATCAGGCTCTACCCATAGAGTAAAATTCCTATACATTTTATCGATCGATGTGGCGATTCGAATGTCGATCGTGTTCTTTGGTCTGGCCCCAGCACCCCTAGCACGGCCAAGCCAAGACATAAAGTCGCGAACCAATGTCAAAAGTAACTATTTTTTAATATCAACCAATCAGAGCGCTGCAAAGTTGCACCTGATTGGCTGATATAAAAAAAATGTTTTGTTTGACATCCGCTCGCGACTTTATATGTCTTGGCTTGGCCGTGCTACGGGTGCAGGTCGCGTCGATGGATATAACTGTATAGGAAAATTATCTTTTAGTAGAACTCGATCGCCGAGAAACGTCAAATCACGTTCATTTTATTTCCGCTTTCGATCGATCGACGTGTCGATCGGTATTTCATGTGGCTTCCCTGAGACTCTACCATGGGTTTGCGCATTGTAGAAACGTAATGTATTCGAATACGTATACGTGATCAACAACCAATAGGGCCGCTTTATTTTTGGTAACAGCATTGAATAAAGCGATCCTATTGGTTGTTGCTCATCATGCCAGCCTTTCGCGCGTCCACTGCTGGACATAGGCCTCCCCCAAGGATCGCCACAATGACCGGTTCTGCGCTGCTTGTATCCATCGGCTTCCCGCGACCTTTTTCAGGTCGTCGGTCCATCTTGTGGGGGGCCTGCCTCTGCTGCGTCCTCCGGCACGCGGTCGCCACTCGAGAACCTTAATGCCCCAACGGCCGTCCGTTCTGCGAGCTATGTGGCCTGCCCACTGCCACTTAAGTTTGGCGATTCTGGAGGCTATGTCGGTTACTTTGGTCCTTTTGCGGATCTCATCGTTTCGAATACGATCCCGCAAGGAAACGCCGAGCATAGCGCGCTCCATCGCCCTTTGTGTGACTGTGAGCTTTTTCATGAGACCCATAGTAAGCGACCACGTCTCTGATCCGTAAGTCATCACTGGCAACACACACTGCTCGAACACCTTGGTTTTTAAACACTGCGGTATTTGGGACGAGAAGATATTACGTAGCCTCCCGAATGCTGCCCAGCCGAGTTGGATTCGACGAGAGATATCTTTCTCGAAGTTGGATTTACCTGTTTGGATTGACTGTCCTAGGTATATATAATTGTCAACAACTTCAAGTGCGGAGCTCCATATTTTTAGAGGAGTGGGTATAACATGGGCGTTCGACATGACTTTGGTCTTATCCATGTTCATGTTTAGGCCCACTTTTTTAGAAGCCCCACTGAGATCATTGAGCATTATGCCGAGGTCTTCCAGGGGCTCTAGAGAAAAAGCAGGCGAGGCGACATGTCGCGTCGCCTCAGTCAAAAACGTATGGGTTTTGACAGTGACAGTAGGCGTGAGGTACGCTGTCACCTGCCAAAGTCTATACAGTTTTGATTGAAGGCGACACGACACGTCGCCTCGCCTGATTTTTCTCTAGAGCCCCAGGGTTTCAGCCATGACTACGATATCGTCTGCAAATCGAAGGTTAGTGATGTACTCGCCATTAATGTTGATGCCAAATCTTCTCCAGTCCAAGAGTTTAAAGACATCCTCCAATGCCGCAGTAAAAAGTTTCGGGGAGATTACGTCTCCCTGTCTCACTCCTCGCTGTAGCTGGATGGGTCTTGAGGTCTGGTCTTGGAGGCGAACTGACATGGTAGCGTTTTTGTACAAACACTTTAGTACTTCGATATAGCGGTAGTCAATTTGGCACCGCTGGAGTGACTGAAGCATCGCCCATGTTTCTATCGAATCGAAGGCTTTCTCATAGTCCACGAAAGCTAGACACAGGGGCTGATTATATTCATCAGTTTTTTGTATAATCTGCCTCAATGTGTGGATGTGGTCTATGGTACTATAGCCTTTTCGGAATCCGGCTTGTTTGGGAGGCTGGAAGTCGTCAAGCCTACGTGAGAGACGATTCGTGATGACTCTCGAAAACAGTTTATAGACATGGCTCAGAAGCGAGATGGGTCTGTAGTTCTTCAAAAGGGTTTTGTCACCCTTTTTGAAGAAGAGTACCACCACGCTTCTGTTCCATACCTTAGGTGTTTTGCCCTCGAGGATGACGGAATTAAACAGCTTCTGGAGAGCCATCAGCAAAGGTTTGCCACCAGCTTTCAGGAGCTCAGACGTGATTCCGTCATCACCCGGTGCCTTGTTGTTTTTCAACTGTTTGAGAGCCATCCTAATCTCGTACAGGCTGACCTCCGGGATATCTTCGGTATAGTGTCGGGTTAACCTGGCTCTTGGATCATTTTCCAGGTTTTTGACAGGAGGCCGTGTTGTTGTGTACAACTGTCCATATAACCTTTCGATCTCCGCCATAATCTCTGGTTTGGAGGCGACAACTCTGCCGTCCTCGGTCTTCAGCTTCGTTAATTGACTCTGGCCGAGAGACAGATCTCTTGCGAATACTTTAGAGCCTTTGTTTTGCTCAATGGCATCTTTAATACGATCTGTATTAAATTGCCGTATGTCGCGAGTCAAGGACTTTGAGATCTGTCTGTTGAGCAATCTTACTTTAGAAGCGTCAGACAAAGATTGCATGGTCATTCCGCGTCTCTCTTCCATGAGCTTTAAGGTATGGTCGGAGATCTTTCTAGCTCCTTTGTTAGATCGGATCTTAAAAAACTTCGATCCGACCTGGTGGACAGTTTCCACAACCCTGTCATTATATTCGTCCACATCTGTGTACTCGCATAGGCATTCGAAGCGGTTTTTTAATTCCAGCTGAAAGCACTCGGGGTTTTGGGTGTTAATAGGTACCGGCCGGAGCGTAGACTTCATTAATCGTGACCTTTCAAGCTTTGTATTGATATTCAATGTGCCTCTTACCAAACGGTGATCGCTCCCGGTTTTCACCTGATTGATCACTGAGACATCATTGAATATTTTTTTTATTTTATTTTATTTGTTTATTTGCATTTTATATACACATGTTACATTTTACATCATAACTTTTATAGTAACAAACATTTTGGTGTACATAAACCCTGGTAGGGCATTGCAAGTTACGTTATATAAAACTAATTGTAATCATAGTAAGGAGTGTTAGTGTCACCGGACGCGAGATTGAGAAACAAATAAATGTAGATAATAAATATATTTATTAATTATGTTTTACCAACTTACTCATTTTAGTTTATACTACCATCATTTATTTCATTATTATTTTTAATTAATTTTTTTTTAATAGTTTTCATATCAAGTAGGTATGAAAACTTAGTAATTATCAATTAAGAATTTATCAAATATTATTAGATTGTATTAAGTATTACTTTACATTTAAATTTGCTAATTATTATTGTAATTATTATTATTGTAATTATTATTATTGTAATTATTATTATTGTAATTATTGTTATTGGAATTATTATTATTATTATTATTATTATTGTAATTATTGATATTATGATTATTATTATTTATGTTGTAATTATTATTATTATTGTTGTTGTATCTATTTTAGTACTCATCATAGTGTAAATTTTAATGTAATTAAATAAATTAGACTGAAATATAATTATTTGTATGATATTATCTTTATTTACCTATTGTACCCTATTCAATTGTGTCCTCCATAAATTCCCTTATTGAGTAATACGATTTATTTGCCAATATATCTATGAGTTTCTTTTTAAATATCATGTCCCTGTCTTCATTTTTTATTCTGTCTGGAATTTTATTGTAAATCAATATTGACCTGTAGTAAGGGCTATTTTTAAAAATTTCTAGTTTGGGTTCTGGTAACAATAATGTATTTTGTCTACGTAAACTTTTGCTACATTTGTATAGGGATCTGTGTTGTCTCACAAACATAGCTACCTCTATAATATAGATTGCAGGAAGAGTTTGAATGTTTTGTCTAATGAAGACCGGTCTACAGCTGTGTCTATGTTTTAGATTAAAAATTATACGCATACATTTCTTTTGCAATATTAATAGGTCTTTAAAATCAGCACTGTCTCCCCATAACAATATACCATAACGCAGCCAAGCATATGCATATGCATGGTAGGCCATTAGTGCTGTTTGAATATTTGTGTTACTTTTGAGTATACTTAATGCGTAGGTGAATTGCGATAGTTTACATTTTATTTTAGAGACGTGATTTTTCCAAGTTATGTTTGTGTCGATCGTTATACCTAATAAATTAAACTCTTTCACCTCTTCTAAATTTATCCTTTTTAATGTATCGGATAGGTCGATGGGTCGTTTTTGATATGGTCTAAATTGTATAAGTTTGGTTTTTTTACTATTTATTTCTAAGTTATGTTCCGATAACCATTTTTTTATTACTTCAAAAGTATCCCCTATGAGTGGCTCGCTTTTTAGATTTTTGGGACATCTAAACAAAATTTGCTTTCTGGTCGACAGGATGAAGTCCATCTCATTTTTGGTGGCACCATTAGGGCTTATCCAAGTCCACTTGCGTTGTGGTTTTTCTTGAAAAAGGAGTTCATCAAATACAGTCCCTCCTTTTCCATGAAGTTCGCAAGCATCTGACCTCGTGGATTTCTACTCCCTGTACCAAATTGCCCCACTCTCAGTTCGGTTTCGTTTCGTTTGCCTATCTTCGCGTTAAAGTCTCCCATGACAACAGTGTAATGAGATTTGAAGCTACGCATGGCTCTACTGATGTCCTCATACATGGCTTCTACCTCGTCGTCGGGGCGTATACCTGTATGACCTTCAGCGAATATCGTTTGGTTATTCTGAGTATAAGGTAAGCCACCCTTGTCGACACACTCTCGATTTTGACAACGTTGTTCACGAGAGACCTGTGGACGATGAACCCGACACCACCTTGAGACGGTTGGTCGCCCTCCCGGAAATAGAGCAGGTTACCGGATTTCAGGATTATCGAGTCTTCACCTTCTCTTCGGACTTCAGATAATCCAATAATATCCCAGTGTAACCCGCTCAATACTTCCTCTAGTTCGACCACCCTCTCGTCAGTCCGCAGTGTCCGTGTGTTGTATGTTGCCAGGGCCAGTGTTCGTTTGTTGTGGTAGTTTGGGCTCCGCCGGAGATTCTTCGCACCCCTTGCCCCGCTGTAATCATGGCCGCTACCATAGCCAGGAATAGCGGGGCCGCCGGGTACTAGGGGCCGTTTTGTATTATTGTCGTTCATATTGGGGGGGGACGGATGGCATAATCGCCACGCTTGGCAAGCGGGTTGGCGATCGCAGTGGGTCGAAAGTTTTACTACGGTGCGCTGCTGCCCGTACCGTATTATTATTTCTTCCGACCATGGTTTGGATGGTTTGACCGCCATCGTTCGGTTGACTAACTGCGCAAAAGCGGGCGGTGGGGTCGTCACGTCCTTACGCCATCGGCGGTGGGGCCGTCACGTCCCTACGCCATCGTACGGTTGTTGCTCACGTATACGTAAATGAATACGTTACGTTTCTACAATGCGCAAACCCATGGTAGAGTCTCTGAATAGGTTGTTACCTATCACGACACGATCACACACACGATCAGAAAGAAATTTGGTAGATTAGAATTTGGCAAAATGGTATCATCCTCGTTGCATGCATCGGACCACATTGCAATAGAAAGCTTGACTCCACTTCACAGTAGATGGTGCCGGCACTGTTGTTTTTTTTTTTACATATTAGATTTTATGAAAAAAATACCTATTAGTTTTTGGGAGTAGCTTTCTTTGTATTTGTAAAGAAGTGTGGACAGATCACTTACCTCTATCACCATAAACCAATTACTAGTCTGTAGAATATATGTGAGTGTTGGGTCAACATACGAAAATAATATTTTCGACCGCCCCCATAGACTACTGGTTGCTAGCCTATGGCGTTGTAGTCGTGGGTTCGATTCCCACCCATGGCAAATATATATTCTGGCTGTATATAAAATATAATTCTGGTACACATAGTACAAGCCTAGCATGTAGTTTGTGAACAGGGCAATATGTGTCTAATGCCCTTCATATTATTTATACTGCACTATACTACTTGTACTATTATTGCTTCTGTGACCATACTTCTATATAAGGTTAACAATACGACTAAGGCACACATACATACTCTGGAGCACCATGGAACTTTTGCCAGCAGTGGACTACAAAATGTCAATAATGCTTGAAGACTAATGACGACAAAATTAGAGATATAATAAAGTCCTCAAGTATTAATACTTTGCAAGGAACTACTTTGCCTAGTTTCTAATAATTAAAACATTCATACAATTTTCTTAATTCTTTTATTTTTAAGAGAAAGTTGATTTTAGAATACAAAGTTCTAAATAGTCGCAATAGAGTTAAAGTTGGGTTAAGTTGCATTACATGCAAGTTGGACATGAAAGATCTTTTTTTTTTATAACATTCTAAAAATCATAAGCATGTTAATAACATATTTATATATATATACCTATAGCATATTACATATTTTGCAGGTTGGCCACATTTTTTCGGATACAAATTTCCCTGACTTTTCCAGTCACGTTTTTTAGATTGTCCCTGACCTTAAGGAATTTCAAAAAGAAAAGGATCCCAAAAATATTTGCAAATTATTTGGTTTCATAAATTGATTTTTGGAAACAAAAAATAGCATTTGAGATAAAAAATATTAGAAGAGAAACAATTATTTTTAGCAATATTTTCGGAAAATATAGAACAAACAAATTTATTTTACATTCTTAAAAAAATTAGCATATTTTAAACTTAGATGGAATCGCCCCGCTTAGGTTGTCAGTAGCAAGTTGTGTGTACTGTAAATATTTTCCCTGACCTTCTAGTGTTTTACCTGACATTTCCCCGACTTTTCCTGGTTTTCCAAAAAGTAGCCACCCTGTTTTGGACAAAGTGGTTGTGACATTGGCATTATTTCCAGACATTGGGCGGGATTCCTACTCATGGCAAAACAATATTAGAATATTTCCTGCAATGGTTCGGGCATTTATACAATATATGTAATAGTATTGTTGTTTCTGTTCTACACAGTACAAGCCTTGAGGTTTTTTTTACATTATTATAATTTTAAGTTATTTATTTTATTTGGTATATATACACTATAACATGGTGTAAATGAGGGTATAAAACCTCTTAAAGGATATTGAGGATGATCACCCCTATAAATTAAACCCAATTTAGAATAGCATTCTGATTAAATTACTCACATTGACATTCATAAAATTGTCAACTGAGGTCCAATAATTGTTGAGGTAATCAGGTGCTTGGTATAAACTATTGTCTTTGTTAAATGTGCATGCAAATTTACAATTAGCTAAAACTTCAATTTTTTATTCCTCCTGAAAAGTTAGGGTTTTGTGAATGTGTGGCACAAATTGATATCCTTAGATACAAATACAGACAAATGACTTTTATTTTTTCGCGATCTCAAGTCCGGGAACGCTGCAGTTTATTCCCCTGCCTTACAAACATGCGTTGGACCTGGCACCCGCATGGTGAAGCCATGGATAGCCAAGAACATTGTCTCATAACTCTGCTACCACATACAATAATTGAATAATAAAAATTGATCATAACATTTGATATAAAATTATTGATAGTCACATTATCTAATGCTTATGTATTTAAAATAAGCATTGCTTTTTATTTCCTGCATTACCATTTTATAGTAGGGAAAGAGATTTTTTTTTCTTTACTAATTAATAAAAAATATAAGCAACTTTTGGCAAGAGTGAATCATTCTGGCCAACAAATAGTGACCAACCACTAAATATTAAACTAGCTGTGTCTGCAGTTTCACCCATGCTCCATTTAATTTAAAAGAATTATAATATAAAATACAGCCCATGTTACTCTCTGATAATGTAGCTTTCTATAATTTAAAGTTTTTATTTTATTAGTTCTGTAGCAGTTTATTCAAAAAAACAAATGTTTTTTTTTCTCTTTATGGATTTTAAGAATTACTGAAACTGAAGTCAATGATGATAAAAAAATCATTTTAGCAGATCATGGGGTCTTTTCTAAGGAGACTGTAAACATGCAATAAAATAACGGTTTCAATCATTGTCCATTTTCATTAGAGCTGGAACTTTCTTCGCTGCTCTCCTCGCTGTCAGAGTCACTGGACTCTGACTGCTCCCCTCGGGCCGCTTTTTTTGCCATCATCTCCTTAAATTGTTCCACTGTGATTTTACGCGGCACTATTTCGCGCAAAAAGTCTAAAGTGTCATCCTCTTGAACTATGTTTGCTATATTTTTATACTCTAGTATGTTACCTTTACTTGATTTAAAAGCTCGTTTTGCTAAATCAATCACAAACATTTCCTAAAAACAAATAAAAGTATAAATGGTTTAAAATATTGACAATAAGTATCTTAGTAGAGGTTATATTCGTAGTGAATAGTTTACTCACTGTTACTTTTGTGACTAGATATAAAGGCTCCGGACCTACTGCTTCCACTTCTGGAGAACTTTTCATTATAGTTTTAACTCTAGATATAGGTAAATGTAAGTCTTTTGGTTTTGTAAAAAAATCACTTTTACCGGCCATTGTTGTTGTTTGTTTTTTTTTTTAATTTATTAAGGCTTTGGATTCAAAGTCCGATATTACAATCATATTTTTACAAGAAAATTAACTCCTCACAGTCACACTTTTACAATAATAACTATAGATATTTTTTTTTTATTATATTATTTGTGTGGTTATACAACATAAAAAAAAATACAGTGCAAGACTTTCGAGGAATGAGGCTGTTAGAAAATGTTGTAAAATTAGAATTTACCGAAAGCTGTCACGCATATATCTCTATTCTGTTATCCGTCGTCCTAGTTACAACTTATATTTTTTTATTGAAGCAAAGAATTCTCTACAGAGGTGGTTAGTATGATATCCACCGTGACTATAGTAGGAAATAAAACTTCAATGTATTGTTAAACTTAGTTTAATCAAAATGCTGAAAAACATTTAAAGTTACACTAATAATAGATGAACAATATTTACAACGACTATTAACTAATTTTAATCTGAAAAGATGGCATGGAAACTTACAATTAATCTTAGTCTAGATATTTTGGTTATACCTATAATGTCTATTATAAAATGCTGTGCCATGTTCAAACCAACATTTAGTACTAGGTGAATGAACTATGTTTTCCAGCCATTTTCCTTGAGGTGTTTAAATATGTATTCCATCGTTGTATCATATTAACTATAAGAAATGGGATTACATCAGTATACGGAACTTTTTATTAACATGTATCTGAATTTGAAGATTTGGCTAAGGTATCAGCTATTTCATTTCCGACTATACCATTGTGTCCTGGGTTCCAACAAAATTCTAAAACTATAGCTTTACTTAAGATTAAATTAACCATGTGTCTAAGTTTATAAATTAGATAATTAACACTAGCTTTAATAGATTTATTAAACAACGCTTGTAAGGCACTCATTGGATTTGAAAGAATAATAACTTTGTTATAGTTTTTGTTATTTACATGTTCAACAGCTTACATTATAGCTAAAACTTCAGCGGAAAAGAGAACTTTTAACATATTTCAAGCCTGAGTCATAAAAGGCAAAGCCTGTTCTTTCTGTAGCTTTAGAACCATCAGTATACATTTTGTTATATTTCGATTTAGTACTTAAAAAACACAGTGCGTCCTGTGCACATTTAAAAAGAATATGAGAGATGCCCATTATTGTGATATGAAATCGAAATCAAAACAAGGTAAAGCATGGGACCAATAAATTTCATCTTGAAATCTATAATTCAAGTAAGCAATAGAGTTACTTATGGAAGGTAAAGTATTTTAAATATCTGTGGGTAATAGGATTATCACGGGTAACTAGTTTGAGGCAGTACTTCTGTATTAAAAAGCTTCTCCTAATAAAGAGTAGAGCAATACCAGCTTCGACTTCTAGGGAATTAATAGGTGAAGATGACATAGCACCAGTAATTATTCATAAGGCTTTGTTTTGAAGTACATCTAGTTTACGAAGTAATGATCTTTTGCATCAATATAAAACATACATCCGTAATCAAAATGACTGCGGACAGTCGCAATATAAATTATTTTTAATACTTTGGGATCTGAACCCCACCTAACACCAATTAACTATCTTAATATGTTCATACTTGGTTAGATTTTTTTATTATGTAATCTATATGAGGTTTCCAGGTTAATTTCAAATCTAACATTATTCCTACATATTTAATACAAAGTTTTTTTTATGAGAGCTCGGCATGTGACCTCACCTCTACCTGATGGAAAGCAGTATGAAGGTCCAAGAACAAATGCAACCAACAATTACGATCTACGTAACCGTTCATTGCACCTATTATGCCGGCTTAAGATGCCTATACACGCTTCGTTTAAAGGACTTGAGATTATAGGAAGAAGGAAACACGCGAGCAGGTAGAGCATTCCACATTTTAATAGTGCGACAGATATACGAATCACCAATTTTTTTAGTGCGGGTTGGTATATCTGCCACAGTATATGCATGCATTTTGTTACCCGCTCGTGAAGTCCTATACCGGAAAGGAGAAGGAGGAATGAGATGAAAAAGTTCTTCAGAGCACTCTCCATGATAAAAGCGATAAAACACGCTCAACGACGCTACATCTCTGCTAAGCTGCAATGGCTCTAGAGTGCCCGTGAGCTCTTTGTTTTCTATAATTCTCGATGCACGCTTCTGCAGACTATCGAGAGCATGCAGCAAGTATTTGGCAGATCCACCCCATAGATGCGAACAGTATTCCACACAAGGACGTATCTGAGCTTTATAAATCAGATGCCTGAGTTGAGGAGTAAAATACCGTCACACCTTATTAAGGACGCCGAGCTTCCTACTTGCTGTCTTCGCAATGCTCTCAATATAGTTGCAGTGGTTTAGGTCGGAGCGTATTTCTAATCCCAGGATATCGAGAACTGGAGACAATGGTAAACGTGTGCTCTGAAGGGAGGGAAAGTGAGAAAAGGGGGTCTTTTTTGCTGTCAATGCGCAAGCCTGGGTTTTTTGCATTAAAGCATTTAGTTAAATAAGAAATTAATGAAATTGGCCTATACGATTGTAAGGTTTTAAAAGTGTAAATCGAATTTTCCATGTTGGCAGTATATAATTGTGTAACCATATTTGATTATAAATACCTATATCAAATTATGCTAAGTATAGAAGGAGGTAAATTCTTAATTGTGTTATTGTAACATACAGTTATAATGATAGAGAAATGATTACTACTAAGAAGGTATTATGAACAGAGAAAATTCAATTTGACCTAATGAGGGGTGAAGCAAAAACTAAGTCGAGAACATTGCCATGTTGACCGAAAGGACAAAAGTAGTGTTTGAATGGTCATTTAAACATACAAATGTTTAGTTTATCTAAGAATGAGTGGATACTGTACCTCTACAGTTATTAGTTGCAGACTGCTCCATATATTTAAAAAGATACTTGAAGATAGTTTTTTCATGGTCTCTTTGTCACGTTACACCCGCTTCATGTTATATTTGGGTCAAAATCAAAATTATTGTACAGTAACAAAAAAGAAACAAAAATGAATAACGTTACAAATATGAATAACTAGCTGTGCTCGCGACTTCGTCCGCGTGGAATAGTTATTTTTTTATCATATAAACTTTCATCCCCTATTTCATCCCCTTGGGGGTAGAATTTATCAAAATCCTTTCTTAGCGGATGCCTACGTCATAACATCTACCTGCATGCCAAATTTCAGCCCGATCCGTCTAGTGGTTTGGGCTGTGCGTTGATAGATCACTATGTCAGTCAGTCACCTTTGAGTTATATATATTTAGATTATTCTTTAATACATATTTTTTGTGTATCTTGAACCGTTGTCACGGCGCACGCAACGGAAGGAAAAATTATTTCAAAGATGAAATAATTTCTCCCGTTTTTTACACATTTACCACTATATCTTTGCTCCTATTGGTCGTAGCGTGATGTTATATAGCCTATAGCCTTCCTCGATAACTGGACTATCCAACACAAAAAGAATTATTCAATTCGAACCAGTAGTTTCGGAGATTAGCGCGTTCAAACAAACAAACAAACAAACAAACAAACAAACAAACAAACTCTTCAGCTTTATAATATTAGTATAGATGTTACAAAAAAGTAACAAAAAGGAATTGTAAGGGTTTCTTCACACTATGGTAATTAAATAAAAAAATATTTAACATTACTATTTAATATAAATATATATAATAATAATAATAATAATTACAGTTTAATGTAGCTTTACTTTTATTACCCCAAAATTTAACTAATTCAAAGTCACTTTTGAAGTTATTACTAATCATAGTCGTGTTGTAGATCATAAAAATTTAAATTTGTGTTAAAATTTTATTGATATCTTAGAGCAAAAAAGCACTATACATAATAATTTTTTTTCTTATTAATAAGAAATAATCAACTTCAATAATAATTTTGTTATCACTTAATAATAAGATAAAAATAAACTTCAGTAATATCAATAACAAGTTCTATGTCAGTAATCTTAAAACAGGTAGTCAATCAATTTCAGTATAATTTTTAGTACAGTGGGCAGCATTTCACGGTATTCACTTCTGAGGCTTTGCCATGGGTTTGCGCATTGTAGAAACGTGACGTATTTGTATACGTGAGCAACAACCAATAGGGCCGCTTTTTAATCATTTTGTTTTAGTCTTTCTCTGTAAAGGCGTTGTCTTTGGCATTTTCTTTAACAAACAATTAAGACATAGATATTTAAAATCTTATAAAATATTTATTTAAAAAGCAATGCTATTTTAAATAGCCATATAAATATTAATCTTGTAAAAATTAAAACTTATTTTTACGTTCATTAGACCTAATGTGAAATAGCCTTTATTTCATTTTTGTTACATCATTTTTGTAACGTAACAAAAAAACGTAACGATTTGCTACAAAAAGGAAAACAAATCACATGTTTAAAATATAACCCTTAGCGATAAAGATACAAATAAACTTCTAAGATTAAAACAATAATCAGTTTCAAATGTATTATAAACAGCATTTTACATAGTATAGTAATAGTTTATCATTTACTTATCGTAAACTATACAGGCTAAACAAGAAAAAGGAATATATATTTGTTTAAATAATTGAACACGTAAAAAAACACACGTGTCGCTCAACCATTTCACGCCATCAAAATGGCTGACTAGAGGTGAGCGTTACGTAACGTAGATAGTTACAGTAAAGTCGATATTTCTTAAATAACTAATAACGGTTATTATATTTGTAATAACTATTTAATTAAAAAAACGTAATTAAGAAAAAAAAACATAATATTGATTTTTAAGTATTAAAAGGGTTAGATCTCATTATTTCCTTTTATTAGAGTACAAACACGATAGGCTTACGACCGACGGTTGACGAGATAAATTGAAAAAACATTTTCGACCTTAATGACATTGATCGAGTACCTTTTTTTTAAATTTCATTCGACTTATTAGATGGCATACCATCGAATTCTACCAATAAAATGCAATTGTCAATAAGGTCGAAAATCCTTTAACAAAGCTGAAATTACTTTCATTGGCTAGATATCATCGATACCTATCGTTTAAGTACAAACACTTTGGGTCTAGGGCCAGGGGTTAATAAGTTATAATAAAAAAACGTTTTGACATGACATATCGTCAGATTACACCAATACCATAACTATGAGTCCAAAATCAAAATATAAGCCATGTGGATATAAGACTTATTATCAAAACAAAAATTTAATACTTTTATTTTAAAAAAAAACAAAATAAAAACTAAAACAAGATAATTTTTAAATACAACTACAAAAAACCTAGAAAGAATGCGTCACGGAACGTACCGCAACCAATCACAGCAATAGCGTGAACATCATTAACCACCTCGTCGGAGTGCAACGACGATATTTTAAAAACCGATACAAGAAAAAGAAACTATAACGAGGATAGCAACAATAACTCAAAAAAAAACACAACGTCAAAAAACCTTAGAACGAATGTGCAACCAATCACGAAAAAACTACTATAACAAAAATCACTAAATATCACAATCACGTGAAGTAACAATAACCACCACGTTACAAGAGTTTCCATCGTTACAAGTTACAACCGTTACAAGCGTTTCAAAGTGATATCCATATAGATAGGTACATTTGTTCCGTCCGTTTAAATCACAAGTTGTGGAATGTCGGCGAGCAGCGACATAGCGCAAAGCGGTGATATATTGAACTAAGTAAACCAATTTATAACAACTACTACAGAGAGATGGCGCTAATAAATTAAATAATGCAGAATATAAGTATTTTGTGGTCAATAAAACTTTAGCTGTCTATTGGATGTTAAAGATAAAAATAGATTAAAATAAAAACACATGTAAAAATCATAATAAAAATATAAAATTTAAAAAATGAAGTGCAGAAGCGGGGATGGAACTGGCGTTCTGTGGTTGTTAAGTTATTTAGATAGAATAGAATCATGTCGCCATTAAAAAATTAAAATAATTGTACAATGTAGATAAGTTTTCTGACTGCTGTTATAGTGAATAAGTTTTTATATTTAAAAATTATTGGTACACGGGGTAAGTAAGAAAATAATTTAAAGCAATGATTGTTTAGACATTTATTTGAGAGTAAAGTAGGTACATAAAATTAAAATTATTTTCGAGTCACTATTTTTTTTTTTTTTTTTTTGCTTATAATTAGATTTTTTAATAATAACTATAAATAGTTACATAACGGGTGATTAACAAAAAGAAACGTAGCCGTTACGTTACAATGAAATCACGTAACGACCCACCTCTATGGCTGACTGCGGCCGCAAGACGGATGCTATTGGTCGTCCTTATATCAAAATGTTGCAAGCCCAAAAATTTTGAAATCTGCTAAAATTAATGTTACAAAAGGGTATAACCAAAATGAAAAATAATGTGGACACGTGTTTAATTGTAAATAATTAATGTATCTCTGTGTTAATTTTATTGATTTTATAAGAATTACGTGGTAATGATCATAATGCAGTTAGATAAATTTATAATTATCTAAAATTAAATAGATTTTTTTTTTTAATTACTTTTTTGTAACACACGTGTGTCTGGAGACATAATTATTTGTATGAACCAAGTACAATGTGTATATAGAAAAACAGATTTTTTAATACTTACCGGTATAATTTCTTTGTTTATGAATACTAGAGGTATTAATTTGGAAAACCTATATTTAAATGGCCTTATTCATAAAAACTTATTGAGTCCTTCAAGAACACTTTAGTTATAGAAGGTTTTGTCTCTTTTATTTAGCAACAAAAATGGATATGCGTAAAAAAGACAAAACATTCCATAACTAAAGTGTTCTTCAAGGCTTCAATAAGTTTTTATGAATAAGGCCAAAAATATATAGATCTTATTTAAAAAATATTAACCATTTCAACGCTATTCACAAGGACGTTTTGAGATGTAAAAATGTACAAAAATTTTGAATACGACCCATTTATGTATTTTATTTTATTTGTCTTCATATCACTTTAAACATATTTTTAAAATGACCAACAAATGTATCATCATACACCGTTTTCTGGGAAAATTCCAGGTAGTAAAAACATGGTTAAATTGGTTAATAATTGTATGTAATACTCCAGAATTTTGACAGCTAGAAATTTCCCTTCCGGGCCGTTTTCGGAAACGTAACACTTTAACACTGGGTAGTGTAACAGAGTGCGACAAAAATATTGAAAAATGCTTAGAGAAGAAGAGATGCATATAGTATAGTGACATTACCCAGTGTTAAAGTGTTAGTTTCCGAACACGGCCCTGTGAACGTTCCAAATTTTTTATTTAGTTTTCACAAATCCAATCGTCTATAAATATCTCGGACCGGCGATTTCCTTCGCTTCGCTTTAAGCTTAAGAAAGAAGAAGAAGTCTAGCTACAGTGGCAGTGATCGACTGGTTCTCATCCTTGAAACCTTGAACCAGCTACGTCGTGAATCAGGCCCGATCCTGTCACACTTCCTTGAAGACTCCGGATCCTGGAGTTGCTGCCTCCAGGATTTGCCTAGACTCCACTTTGCGTCTGCTCTGAGTGTTGGAGAACCTCCTTGCGCTGCAGGACCTCGCCTCGGGCTTCGAGCCTTGAGTGACGAGGCCATCTGACTTCTCGTCTCTGGCATTGGCCTGAGAGACGGGAATTCACCTCTTCGTGTGCGGCTGCCTCTACAGCCGTGCCGCCCGCGGTCTGCTTGCTGCCGTCGTGCCGCCGCCTTCCCCTTGCTGCCGTCATCGTGCCGCAAGCCTTTGCTTCACTGACCTCATCTCAGGCCTAGAGCCTTGAGAGTCGAGGCCATCTGAGTCCTCGTCTCAGGCATCAGCCTGAGAGACGAGGCCTCATCGTGTGGGCTGCTACAGTAGTGCTTGCTGCTGCTGCCATCGTGCCGCCGCCTTCCTGCTTGCCTGCCTACATCTGCTGCCGTTGCCTGTCGACGTGCCAACTGCGTGCCAGTCCTCGATCCTGTCCCTCGTCAGCCCCTCCAATCTTCCCATACTATACCGTCAGAGTTTTAGTTTATAATAGGCATATCCATTGTAGGCAGGGCTAACATTTATTAGGTAGGTCTCTTATATAGTTAGTGTACTCAAAACAACTTTACTTGTAAATATCTATTTTTAATATACTTGTTGTAACCTAACTTTATCTTCTTTTACTTCCACAGATTTTTTTTTTGTTCGGTTTTCTCAAATATAGAGAAGGCAAAGGTCTCTATGAACCATACAGCCTAGGTCAGATTATATAATATTTGCTGTCAATGCTGCAGCACAAGGAAACACTACTAATAATTTTACGGATTAATAATTCGCGAGCCGAAATTGTTCGCTATAGTAACCTAAAAACTAGTCATAACATAACCTCAAATTGAAATTCAAATGAGAATAACTTTTTTCTCCCAACTTCTTGAACTTCGATGTTATTAACAATTTTATTATATGTATTTTCCTCTATCGAACTGAATAGGTTTCATTTTTGAACGTGGCTTCTAAGCCTGGGTCTGAAAATGCATGGGCGATGACCCATCTTTACGTACAAATTGCACTTAAAATAATAAACTTAAACATTACATACAAACACAGAAAATTAGAAAATACATACAAATAATTTTGTTTAGTTTCACTAGAAACTTAAATAAAAATACAAAATAAAGGTAATTCTAGGACTTAGAAAGATTAAATACAAAACAAGAGTAGATTAAAATTGATAAGTTAAATTTCCCAAAAGTATTAATAACAAAATTATAAATTACAATGTACAACATTTCATGTTTTAATAAACATTGTTTAGGGGTCTTGAGTACTTAAGTGTTTGTGAAATAAAACTCTTGGTTTGATGTTTTCGAGTGATTAATACTGAATGAATTTAATTAATAATTACTCCTATATTTATACAAAATAAAATTATAATATTGCCGCCATATCTTCCCGCCATTTCTACGGTGCATTCTCAGCTCATTGTAGTAGTGGGCTGCGACGGCGAGGCGTGGTATTCGGGGACTATATAAGACATCCGCGCAATACGCGCGGCCTTTCTTGAGCGAGCGCCGCCGACACGACAGCAGCCATACAGCCATATTTTCCCAATCCTGTCACTCGAATCCCTCTATACGGCATACGGGTGTGGCATTGCATATAGGTGACAGAGAACTGCACCTATAAGCCGCCGCAGGCGAAGCTTGACACGAGGGGACTGCGTCGACTACTAGATACGCAAGTCCCGATCCTCGTCGCCGGCGACCTCAACTGTAAACACCCAGCTTGGAACTCCGGCCAAACAAACCCGGCGTGGAGCCTCCTGCTGCGGGAATCGGAGCGGGCGGGGTTCTGTGTGTCCGGCCCGTACGGCCCGACGTATTTGCCTGTGCAGAGCGGACGTGCTGGACATACTAGTTCACCGAAACCTGCCCTGTTCCCCGGAGCAGGAAGTTCTCTATGACCTCGAGTCCGACCACCTCCCAGTCCTAGTCACTTTGTCTACCCTCCCTACCAAGGCCTCTCTTCCAGTGCCACGTAAACGTGTTAACTGGGAAAAATTTACAAGTTTTCTCGACGATCACACGCCGACCTTCCCCATCTCGACGCCGGCGGACGTGGATAGGCTCGCGTCCGATCTGACTGTACAGTCTCGCAAGTCCCTAGAGGGGGCCTCCACGGAGTCCCCCTCGCGAAGGGGCTCACCACCCCTTCCCCAGAACATCAGGGACTTACTGAAAAGTAAGAGGGAACTGCGGAAACTGTGGCAGCGCACTCGCTGCCCGTCGGTGAAGACTGACCTAAACGCGCTCGCGGCCCGAGTGAGGAAGGCCCTCGACAAGCTTCACGCCGACCGCTGGGATGCTCGGATCCAGGATGCAACCGGTGACCTACAGGGAGTTCACCGGCTGTGCTCCTCGATGTCCGGTGCGCCACCAACGATTCAACCCCTCCTCGATAGTGACGGTCTTTCCAAAGTCTTTGAGAAGCTACTTTTGCGACATATCGTGCCTCAATTTGGCTTTCGTAGCGAGCACTCGACGACTCTCCAGTTGACGAGAATCCTGCACAGGATGACTATGGCGTCTGATAGGCGAATCTTCTCCCGTGCGGTTCTCCTCGACATGGAAAAAGCATTCGACAAAGTCTGGCATAACGGGCTTTTGTTCAAAATCTTGCTAACTGATATACCCCGTCGCGTAGTACGAGTCATAGCCTCCTTTCTGGAGGGCCGTAGCTACCACGTTACTGTTGAAGGTCTTTGCTCCAAAAATCACCGCATCGCAGCGGGCGTACCGCAGGGAAGCTGCCTTTCCCCGGTTCTCTACTGCTGCTACACCGATGACATCCCGCTGGCCGAGAAGGACGTGGAGCTGGCTCTGTACGCGGACGACGCTGCCTATTTCTCGTTTTCTTTAAACGCAAAATTGGCGGCTGTCTACATGCAGAGACAACTCGATTTACTTCCCGACTGGCTTTCACTCTGGCGCCTACGTGTTAACGTAAAAAAGACACAGGCCGCTTTAGCGCACGTCAAAATGACGCGAGCTAAAGCGGCGGTCGCACGCTGTCGGCTGCGTCCAGTGTTATCATCCGGATTACCTTTACATACAAAAATGACTGTATACAAATTATACATAAGGCCGATTCTCACATACGCGGCACCAGCATGGTACGCGTTATGTGGGAACAAACAATGGGCACAAATGGAAGCCCAACAGCATAAGAGCCTGCGCACCGTTACGGGCGCCCCCATATATATGAGGAATGCTGTGCTCATGCGAGACCTCCTATGGAAACACTGAACGACTTCATCGTTCGTTTGACCACCCGTATGTTCTCGCGTGCAGATGCATCAGGCCACCCGCACATTCGGGACCTGACGCCTATGCATGCGAGACCACCGGATGCCAAACGATGATATGCGCGTGACCTGGTACCTCTCACGAGCGAGAGTGATAGCAGTTCGGGAAGCGAAAGCGACTCGGTCGGATAGCACGATTGCTTCACGTGAACGACCAGCATCACGGACTCTCCACAGAGCCCCTTGAATCTGTAAAAAGGTCACGCAAAGACCTATCCGTAGTTACGGGTAGCGAACAGCTACTATTGAAGGAGATTACGACCTCGTAACAATTACCCGTCTCCCGTAAGGGGGATAGTGACGACTCATCGCGCGCGCGACCATTTCTTAAGCGAGCGCCGCCGACACCAGCCATACAAGAGAACAGGACACTGCAGCACTGTGCGGAGATTTGCGGAGCGCCTGCTTCGGTGACGCAGCTTGCATCGGAGGATGGTGTTTACACAGCGGTGCTGCCGTCATTCTTCGGTTCAACAACATCCTTGTATGGCCATTATAGTCAGAATTTCACTTGTTTCAAACTATTTATAAAATGGAATAAAAACAGTTCTTTTCAGGACTTTCTCTTGTTTCTATACTTTTGTTGGCATGTCGCTACAGTTGTAAAGTGTTTACAAATTTTGAAGTTTTTAACATATCTTTGCATTTTGCAATAAAAAGAAGTCTTTGAAATGAGAACTTTGCAGGCATTCAAAAAATAAATGATCGAGATCACAATATTTACTATAACAATATGTAAAGGGCTGTATATATCGATAGGAGCTGATTTATTGTGGCCAAGGAGTCTTTTTATTTTAAGGATCTTTATACAAACCAAATATTTATTATTATTAATTAATTACATTTCTGAAGCTCTCTGTAGCACAATGACAACCTAAAACCAACTTGAAACCTACCAACGTATTTGAAACTATTCTATTTGACTAAAATATTATAAAAAAAACAGTAAAGGATGTGTTCGCCGCACAATAGGTATTTACAATTACTATTTGTTTCTAAGTTTCGGAAAACGGCGAGTCCTATGCGTAAATTTCTGCCAAAATATTGCTTAGATATTTGAAACCAGGCTTTGGTAGTCGGTACTGGTGCAACTTCTTCTAACCATTTTCCTTTTGTTACTCTAGAATTTTGTAGATCTACTGTCCAACGTTTTATCATGGTATCTTTAACAATAATTTCTAAATCGGAATATGATGTGAAGTATTTGGGTAATAAATCACAAATACCTATATAAATAATATAAAATACCTTGTTGCTTTAAAACTTATTTAGTTTTCTTATTAACTATTAAAACATAAAATAATATACTATTCTTCAAAATTTACTTGACATACATGTTATTCTATTTTATTAAATCTCCATGGCAACCATGAAGCAATAGCTTACAATGGGACTAATTTATTACAATAATTGATACCTATTATATAGATGATTTAACTAGATGATCGACATTTTAATTTCCAGAAATACCTGAGTGACTAGTAATCCAACATAGTTCTATTGTTATATTTTGATTGTTTAAAGACATTAATTCATCACGTACTTCGTGTAACAAACAATTCAATCTTACTAAACTATTTATTTTCTAGAGCTTGAAGAGCACTTTTAGAATCAGTTAGGATAATGTATTTACAATTATATGTAGGTACCTGTTACGGAGTTGATATGTTTTAATGCATATAATTCTGTGCCTCCGGTGCTAAATGATACATCTCAAAAATGACAACTTTACAGGAGAGCAAAAACAAACTTGTTTATTATTTTTCTCATAAATTATACTATGTACAAAAAGAAAAAAAATGTTTTACTATTAACCTCAACATTTATTTTTATACGGCATGTGCATTTCTTGATACTATCCAATAAACTCCATGAAAAAAAAGACAAAAGTTGATTTGTACCTATACCTAGTATTTTTATTTTATTTATGTTTTATCGTTCAAAATGATACATTCAGAGTTGTATCAAATAGCACTAAACATTAGACGTCGTTGGTGCATATCAATACAACTTTGATACTTTATGTCATTGCGCTGTTGTTATTAGCAATACAAACACACTGTAATAACATGAAGTGATGCCAGTTTATTGAATATCAAATATCTGTAAGTAACAATTTAAAATTATTACTTCTGAAGTTACTTGTATTAATAATCCAAAAAAACTACCATTTCATTATGTGAAAAGTGAAACAACTTGGGTTAGACCAACTTGATTTAAAAAAATAATATGTGTTAATATTTTTGATTAATCTAAAAATTTTAAAATAATTACAATAAAATTATAGAAGTCTGTAAGTATGGCGAATTTGTTAAAGATTAAATACCTACGTAATATGTAGCTAATACCCTTAATTTTACTCACAAATTAAAATGTTTCGAAACATATTGAGCATTTAAAATAAGCATGTATAAAATTACTAATACCAACAATCAATAAACAAAATAAATTAATAAAAAATCCTCTTTCACCCGGACCACTATACAGTACAGTGCAGACAAAATTAGTGTATTTTATTTAATATTTAACAAAAAATAAAAATAAAATAAGATATTATGGATATCATTAGTATACAGAGCATAAAGTGCGGGCCAGAGGCAGCTCTTCTGAATTTCAATGTGGAAATGGCGGTCGCTCAGGAAGGTATCGATGATGCCTGGTGTGCTGCACACGCCCGAGGGCCTTCTCGATATCAAAAAAGATCCCGACAGTGACTTGGACCCGGTTCATCTCACTCGCCATGTGGTGTAGCACCCGGGTAAGCTGGAGTGTGGTGCTGTGTCCCTCACAGAAACCGTACTGCTCTAAAGTCAAAAGTCAAAAAAAAGTCAAAAATATTTATTTCATGTAAACCTTTACAGGCATTTATGAAAAGTCAAAAAAAAAAAAAAAAGAGTATATATAAGGTCCTGTGTGTACTTGGCCAGGTCGCCATTCCTCCCACAGACAAATGTTGAGAATATAATACAAAATAAACAAATCGTAAACTATTAAACTATTGTCCTTGCGGAAAGAAAAAAAAAAAAAAAAACAACCCAACCGAACACACACTACATAACCAACCAGTTTAAGACTAGGTGGTTAGCTGGTTCCATTGACCTGTCAATCATTGACTGCCCTGCAAAAGTGCCACAAAGGCGACCAACCCAACAGACCATAGCTACGCCCCAAATATACATACTTTAGTATAGGTAATCAAAATATACCTACAAGTAGATAGATAAAAGGTATCTTTTAGGGCGCAAACGCTGATCACAAGTCGATCGCCTCAGAGACACCCTGGAGAAAAAGGTACCAGCAAGTAAAAAACTCTGATGTTCCACATGTACCGTATCATCGGAGGAGCATGGTCCTGCATGGTTATTGACTTAAACCTATGCTTATAGCATGTGGTATATACTCTCATCCTACTGAAGAGCACGCGTAGAACACCCCAAGGCAGATATACTATCTTACAATATTGAAAGTACACGATCTCTATACGAAGTTCAATATAGGTTTTCAGTCTCCGAAGGAACAGTCTCTCAAATAGATTTGCTGCGTGCGAGAGCAGGGTGGTAGCTGCCCGGAAGACGTCCTTGCCGGGTTTGTGGATCATGATGACTATCCCCTGCTTCCATGCGCTGGGAAAATGGCCTGTACGAAGTATTCCATTGCAGAGCCGGGCGAATTCGACTATGGCTTTGCGCGGGAGCTGCGTTAGTTGTGGATTAGTGACCCCATCTTGACCGCCCCCCCTAGCCAAGAGCATGTTCGCTTTTTACGCTCGAACGTCGCAGAAGTGTGAAAGAGAGGGAGATAACAAATTTATTATCCTATTGGTGTATCTATATTGTTGTCTCGTTTTAGTTATTTCTGCAACAATAAAAACGAAAGTGACGTCATCATCAAATGTAATTTTCATACAAAAGTTTCGTTAGCGTTATTTACGACTGCGCTCTAGGCTAGGGGGAAGGTCACTAATCCACAGGACCGTTGTGCTTAAGGCGGAGCGCGACTCGCTCCACCTGAGCTGGCAAAATGAAACAGTACCCCGGTAATGGGTCTTTTGTTGAATCACACAAAAAATTCCGCACTTTATCCTGTGTATTCCCGTTGACCGTTGAAAGTCTGGTTGATGACGGAGAAAGATTTAAATTTCCCCTTCATATGCCTGCTAAGAATATCAGCTCTGTCTTGGGAGGCATAGTCCTACATCGTCCAGCAGCCGATGAATTGCTTCGGGCGTTCGGGTTAGTCACCTGGTGAGACGTTACAGGGACCCTAAGGTAACGTCATTACCAATGTAGTCCATGTATTCTTCCCACGACCTTCCCCGAAACGCGGCGATCTCCGCCGCGAGCTCTTCCTTGAACCGGTTGAGTTCGCATTTGGTGCTGGGCTCACGAAAGTTGGCCCAGCACTTCTTGAGATGCCTTTTAAGCTGAAGTTTAAGTCGGAGGGGACGTGTGAGGCTTTAAGCCGGTGTAAGGAGGCAGCTCACGTGTTGCCGCCTCCTTAGCGTGCACTAGGGACTCCATAAAGTGAGTCGTTGTCACTTCTACGTCATCCGGCGAGTTTATGGGACCAGCAAGATAAGAGCTGTTAAGTATATATTTGTACAGATCCCAGTCCGTTTTGAATCGCCCCTTCGCGGCGGTCACCGTAACTTGTGTGCCCAGCACCACAAGTATTGGGAGGTGTTGTGAGTCCACGTCGTACAAGATCTCGACGTGAACTGGAACTCTAAAGCCGACTACAATGTCAATGTCGACGTAGGAATGTGTATCGGTGAATGCGGTCCTAGGAATTTATAGTCTTTGTCATCCGAGTCCTTAGACAGGATCCTACCCGCTGCGTTGAATAGCCAGGAGCCCCATGCTGGATGTTTGGCCTTAAGGTCTTCGACTACCAGGGTAGGGGTTCCATCTAGGACCCCTCGAAAGTCGGATCGATGAAGACGACAGACGTAGGCGATAGGCGGCGTAGGCATTCAACTTTAAGCCTGACGACTGGAGACTAACTCTTATTTTTCTGGTTGCTATGAACTCCGTGTGTAGAAGTTATTCATGGATAATATTCCTACGGACCAGGACGGCGCTACCGCGTTAGCGTTCTCGTCTCGCCTGTTCCTATTCGGCATACGGAGTTCGTTCTTTAGGGTAAATTTCGTCTTCCACAGGAGATGAAGCAATGGATTGTCCGCTGTTGGCGCCTGAATCATACGGCGGCCTCGATGCTCCGAGCACCCGTGGCACCAACCGGTTTGGGTACAAGGGTGCCCGGTCTACCTGTACCTGTACGGTGTACCTGGCTTAGGCTGATTTAATATAAAATCGAAAAAGGCACGATAAGCGTTCATTGCAGTACTTTCCTCTTCCACATCTAACTTCACCCCGTCTTTGCCACTCCTTGTTATTGCACAACGAAGTAAGACTGTAGTAGTGTAGACTGTGAAGTGTGATGAGTTTATTCGGTTGATTAATATAACTCGAGTATAATCAACAAGCAAAAAAACGCTATCACTTGTGTTTAGTAATGTAATTTGAGTCAAAACATTTAGTACGAAATATTGATGAATAAAATTTTCAACCTGATGATTTAAGTCGTGTTATACCCGAGATATGGTTAAAGTAAGTGCTAGTGCAAACTAATACATCTTCAATTAAATCATTACACTCATAAATTCATAGTAAATATATCGTTAAGTATAATATGTCACAAGTTATATTTTTTAAGATAAAAAAAAATAGTTTACTATAATAAATTTTGGGTGAATTAACTTCAATTACTCCAGCGGTGCCAAATTGACTACCGCTATATCGAAGTGCTTGTACAAAAGCGCCACCATGTCAGTTCGCCTCCAAGACCAGACCTCAAGACCCTTCCAACTACAGTGAGGACCTCGGCATAATGCTCATCCCTTTCGGGGAGATTACGTCTCCCTGTCTCACGAAGACGTAATCTCCCCGAAACTTTTACTGCGGCATTGGAGGATGTCTTCAAACTCTTGGACTTGAGAAGATTTGGCATATTAATGGCGAGTTCATCACTAACCTTCGATTTGCCGACGATATCGTAGTCATGGCTGAAACCCTGGAGGATCTCGGCATAATGCTCAATGATCTCAGTGGGGCTTCAGTCAAAGTCAAAATCATTTACAATATTTGTTGACAATTATATATACCTAGGACAGTCAATCCAAACAGGTAAATCCAACTTCTAGCAAATGCAACTTCAACATCTTGGTTTTTAAACACTGTATTTGGTATTTGGGGCGAGAAGATATTACGTAGCCTCCCGAATGCTGCCCAGCCGAGTTGGATTCGACGAGAGATCTCTTTCTCGAAGTTGGATTTACCTGTTTGGATTGACTGGATCAGAGACGTGGTCGCTTACTATTGGCCTCATGAAAAAGCTCACAGTCACACAAAGGGCGATGGAGCGCGCTATGCTCGGTGTTTCCTTGCGGGATCGTATTCGAAACGATGAGATCCGCAAAAGGACCAAAGTAACCGACATAGCCTCCAGAATTACCAAATTTAAGTGGCAGTGGGCAGGCCACATAGCTCGCAGAACAGACGGCCGTTGGGGCATTAAGGTTCTTGAGTGACGACCGCGTGCTGGAGGACGCAGCAGAGGCAGGCCCCCCACAAAATGGACCGACGACCTCAAAAAGGTCGCGGGAAGCCGATGGATACAGGCAGGGCAGAACCGGTCGTTGTGGCGATCCTTGGGGGAGGCCTATGTCCAGCAGTAGACGCGCGAAAGGCTGGCATGATGATGATGATGAATTAACTTTATTAATATCAGTTAGCACTAAATTTCACAAAAAACTGTTAATTGTATCACTAGACACGAAGCTATCTCCGAAACTAAAAGAGATAGCGACACGTGATTTAGATCAAAAAATGCGTATTTTTTTTAAGCAACGTGCATTAGAATACTGAAAAACGATATAACTCAAGTTGAATCATTTAGCACCGGAGGCACAGAATTATGCATTAAAACAGTTTAGCAGAAAAAAAATAAAAATAATTAATTGATATATACAGCCTGAAATATTTTTTTTCTTTTTTTTTTTTTTTGGTGTTTATAATATCCAAAAAATCTAATTTATTGACTAATTTATCAATTGTTATCTGTATACTCATGATCTTACTATTATAATTGCTATTAAAACAAGGAGGTATGTCGGACCAGTATACAAGATCTTGGAACTTTAAGTTTATATATACTTATGATAGACTAACTTAAAGGAACATGGAAATTGTTAGCATGTATTTCAAAATTTGGAATTTCATAATATTCTTAATACGTGGAAATACAAATATTATAACTCCTTATTAATTTTAAATTATATCTATCGGTTATGAAACTTCTTTTAATAGTTAAATTGCGGCCATTTTAGTTGGTGGTAAAAGAAAATTTGTTGTTTGTTATGGTTTAAAAAAAAAAATTACTTCTGCAAATAATATTAGTTTTTGGTTTGGTAATTTATAATTTTTAACCAATTTTTAATACCGTTTTATATCCAAAAACAATATTGAAGCCAACTGGAAATTTCATCCGAAAGTTTCAAAAAAAAAATTCAAGATGGCGACCGTTGTGATGATATATTTAAATTTTATGTTACAAGCGCGTGCATCGCGAAGACTTATTTGTTCAGTGCGCGAAGACTCAAATACCTCCCAAATGGGAGGTCTTGAAATTAGTCTGCTTCTAGCGCTTCACGAGCGTGCCGCGCCGCAAATACCTGTGTCCTTATCATAATGCCATCTCGCTGCTTTATCGTCAAATCAACCACCCTTTTTGTACCCGCATCCTGAAAGGTGCCACTACCTCGACAAGAAATGGATGCAATGGTCTTCTCAAAACCGGTGAACTCACAGTCTAAAACCGACAGATGGCTAGATTACTTGACGGGTTTTGCTTCTGAGTGCTCATGGTAACGGGACTGGTCGGTCGGCCTAGCCTAGCCCTTCTTCCCAATAAACATAGCCAGTCAGACGACGAGCACTAGTCAAACTCGGTGGCACTCAGGAATTCATAAGCTCCTAACTAATACTGCAGGCAGAGATTCTGTTATTATGGTATTACGTCAGATGTTTTTGTATAGAAGTAGTTTTAGCCTACTTTTGCGTCACGTTCTAAAGCCAAGGTAAGTATAATATCTTGATCTTTAATTCTTTAGTCTTCCGTAAGGTCAATGCTTGCAGAACACGTTTGTGCCTCAACGCATTCGCGTGCCGGCAACCTTTCACAAAACACTGCTTGCTATATTAGTATCTAAAAAAGAATAATTACCTTATAATTATTATTTTCATTAATTAATTAAATAAAAAGTATAGTGATTGTGTGTGACACTGTATAGGTAGTGTGACGATATGACCATTTACAGCAAAATTGTTCAAATTATTTTGGTCAGTGTGTGAGAGTTTTTTTTCTCAATTCTGAAATATTTGGGATGTAAAGGTTAGTATAATTTAGTTAGACTTAAATTATTTGTAAGCGTAAGCTTGCATTTATTTTAATAATATCAATCAGTGACAAATATATCTTACGGACCCTTTGATCAACTAATCGCACTGACGGCTATTTTATAATAGAAGTCGAGGATTTATTGAAAAAAAATTAACGTGGAAGTAGTAGGTGTTAAGCAGTGCGTGTGTGTGTGTGTTTTCATTGAATGAAAAGCTCAGATCAGTAAAGTATATAATAAAGTATATATCTCCTATACTTGACTGATCTGAGATGAAAAGCCTTTACTAACTGCGAAATTAAACGAATCCGGTTTTGTTTTTCGAAAAACGTGCAAGAGTCACAGCACAGAACATCTAAAAGCTTTACCGAACAATTTTTACCCCAAAAAAAAAACTTTTTGGTATTTATACTTAAGTAGGTAGATGCCATAAAACCATACAATTTTTGAATTTCCGAGATTCATGAATGAGACCATATTTTTTATTATTATTAAGTCTCTTCGTTTTCCAAATCTAGCTACAGCAGAAGTTGTAATACATTGTGTGGACGTTTTTGCATTTAAGTTTTTTGCATATTATTTTAAAATTTATAAATCAAGATAAAAAATTTAACACTTGGCTAAATTAAAATAAGATAAAAAAATGTTAATTGAGTAAAGTAATGAATGAATGAGTGTGGTATGAAACGACATACCAACCGTGGCCGTGCTGACTAGCGGTGGAGGTTTACTACTACTTCATGATGAGTCTGTCTACTAATTCGATAATGACCATCTCAAGTAAACAGCAATCTTATTAATATGTATAGCTAGGCAGTCAAGGATTGCATGACTTAACGTTACCTTAGCAGTTGAAGTTACTTGTTTCTCGCCATTTCATTATAAATACGAGTGGCATACGAGTATCGCCAATCGTATTTAAAATGAAATCTAATATATAAAAGAGTATATATCCCTCTAATTTAGTATTAATTACATATTACCTACATATAAATAAAAATGAAAATAACCATAAACAACATTAGTAGTATATCTAAATTCCGATCGATGTATGGGATGTAGAGGTTTCCTATCGATCGGGTTCTGCCCATAGACGACGCATTTGGAACGGGCTTCTCGGTAGATCCCCTGGACTAGCAGTAGTGGCCGAGTAGCTTATGTAATTGTTACTTCAATCCATATAATTAAGTAATACCCATATCGAGGGACTGGAGCGACCACTCGGTGTGGTAACACTGGTGGCCTCGCTTACTGGTAACACCGACTGCACTGAGCATGACGGTCTTACTAAATAACTTACGACAATCCAACCGGGAGATATCGGCATTCCGCTTAACACACATAAGACGAATTATATTTACCATTACGATTCCCATTTTTTAGGGATTATTCCAAATAACTCTCTTGACCCTATACGTACGTAGGTCATATATATTTTATATGTAGTACCTATTAGCTTTTGTGTACTCGGCTTCGCTCCTTATATTTTTGTATAACGTTTCCGAATTATTTATTTAACTTTATAAAAATATAAACGCACATGCACATGATCCTACATATTCCTGTACAGTTTATCATTGTTGGAATTTATGTATGGTTTATGTTACGTAAAGTTTAGTTTGTGGCCCAGGGCCCATTCAATATTGATCTGCATAATATAATAGTATAAAGCCGAAGAGTTTGCTTGAACGCGCTAATCTCAGGAACTACTGGTTCCAATTGAAAAATTATGTTAGTGTTGGAGCCCATTTATCGAGGAAGGCTATAACATATACATATAACGCTACGACCAATAGGAGCGGAGTAACAATGAAAAATGTTGCAAAAAGGGGATAAAATTTCGAATCAGCTATTATATAAAATGAAGCTGTGTGAAACCGCGGGCCACTACATATATCTAAATAGGTACATATAATATCAAAATTTTATTACAGTATACATACTTATAGTATTGTTTACAAGCGGAAGTGATGATTCATTGTAAACTTCGGTTATTGTTTAAGTGACAAGTAACCTTTACATTCAAGTGCCTACTATACTGCCAGTTGTACAGATTCTTAGATCGAGGGAGGAGCGGGAAATAGAGGTGTAGTTAGCTCTGGCTTATCATAAAGAGGAAATAGAGGTGTAGTTAGCTCTGGCTTATCATAAAGAGGAAATAGAGGTGTAGTTAGCTCTGGCTTATCATAAAGAGGAAATAGAGGTGTAGTTAGCTCTGGCTTATCATAAAGAGGAAATAGAGGTGTAGTTAGCTCTGGCTTATCATAAAGAGGAAATAGAGGTGTAGTTAGCTCTGGCTTATCATAAAGAGGAAATAGAGGTGTAGTTAGCTCTGGCTTATCATAAAGAGGAAATAGAGGTGTAGTTAGCTCTGGCTTATCATAAAGAGGAAATAGAGGTGTAGTTAGCTCTGGCTTATCATAAAGAGGAAATAGAGGTGTAGTTAGCTCTGGCTTATCATAAAGAGGAAATAGAGGTGTAGTTAGCCCTGGCTTATCCTAAAGTTTCTGAATAGAGTGGTCCATAGAAGAAAAAAAACATGTCGGTGCCTAATAAGACATAGGTAGGTATATTATTATTCGTTCTATTTCAGGGTAATTAATTATTTACCTACCTACAAAAAGTTTGAATAGCAAAATTATAGCTTTATGTACCTAGCTAGTACCTATATGTATAGGTACATATGGGTACCGCGGACCGCCCACACGTAGCTTTATTTAAAATAAATAAAACTTATTTATTGCACAGCATACAAAAGTATGGCGAACTGGATGCCTTAGAGGCCTTAACTTAGCTTACTTTATTACTAATTCATCAATGCGATGGTAAGAGTCGGAGCTCCAAGTTCGTCACACCACCACAAAAAAAATAATAGACACCACGTATTCGCATTTTCTGTCATAAGAGGAGCGTCTGATCAAACATTCCCCATACATTCACGGTCTTGTTCCATCCTATATGATTTTTGCAGGCATTATAAATATGACCGATATCTAGGCTCGTACGTATTACTTTTTTAAAGTTGGGTATAGGAAAAAAAAAAACAACTTCTGAAAATCAAAAAAATTGTACCTATAAAATATCAAGACAGAAAATGTATGGTAGCGTTACCGACTCATCGTCATGCTCTGAGAGAGGTAATACTTTGCAGTTGATCATTTGAATCATCATGCATGCATGAGCATCGAAGAGCCTCATCAGACACTCCTCTTAATAGTACTTATATTATAGATAGGCTGTATAATATAGGTTTATTATAAAACAGTGCTACTCCCGTGTCGGAGTGTTTGTTTACTCAAGGCAAACGTGGTTGGAGATGACCCGCGCGACCAGTTAATAATCAAGTTATTTGTCAAAACAAACACCTGCACAATATATAATTATACTTATCTATCTGACAAACTACTGTTCACACAAACTACTCGGATTTACTTTGCCTACATAACAAAAGTTCAACTACATAAAAACAATATTTATGTAAGCTAAGCTAACTACAACTAGAAAGATATGTGGGTGCTAAAAATATTTTAGATACGTACATCAATCCCTAAACCATTGTTACCGGATGTATTCTAACAATTAATTTAGTTTCATCATCATCATCATCATGTCAGCCTTTCGCGCGTCCACTGCTGGGCATAGGCCTCCCCAAGGATCGCCACAACGACCGGTTCTGCGCTGCCTGTATCCATCGGCTTCCCGCGACCTTTTTCAGGTCATCGGCCCATCTTGTGAGGGGCCTGCCTCTGCTGCGTCCTTCAGCACGCCATTAAATAAATTTTAGGTCATTTAATTTCCTAATTTATATATTTTTGGACAAATAGATGTGAAGCTACACGCCGGTTTATTAATTCCGATCGAGCAACGCGCTGTACGGTGGCCGCGTTGCTCTATGTTCCGATCCAACGAGTCAAAAAGTAATTTTAAAAATCGATTACAAAAATGTGTTCAATACTGTAGAAAGAGATTGCATGTTAAAAGAAATTAAACACATTTGTCCCAGTGTTTACAAATACATGTTTCAGTGTTATTACACTATATCACTACTTCATCTTTATTTTTCAATAATCTTATATTAAATTTTTAAAGATAAAAATGCAATGAAAAAATTCCTGGTGGCGGGACTCGAACCCACGAACCTCGCTATCGCGGCAAGGCGCTCAACCGCTGAGCCAACCAGGTTCCAGTCAGCCCTCACGAATTTTGTCATTGCTTGTTATCTACTTATACACAGACGCCCTCTATTAGCTTTCTTTTAATAACTCTTATACGAGTGATGTTAAAAGTCCTAGCTTTTGATACTAGATGGCAGAGGAGTCTGTTTTTTTGTTTTTACTTTTTTCAGTATTTTATATTTATGCATTTTTATAAATTCCTTTTTATAGGATAATCTTATATTAAATTTTTAAAGATAAAAATGAGTCCCGCCACCAGGAATTTTTTCAGAGTTTCTAGAGTTTCGTCCAGTTCTGCAATCAAGGAACGTCGAGACCCCTCTACTTCGATTAGACTTAACGGTCTCTTGGACTGGTATCGCCCATGGACAGTACTATCATCTGCATAGCAATGAATGTTACCAAGTTTTAGCATGTCATTGATATGCAGAATAAACAGTGTTGGTGACAGCACTGATCCCTGAGGCACCCCAGCGTTTATGTCTTTGTATTTTGAGTCACACCCGTCTAAAACGACTCTAATACTCCTTTGCGAAAGAAAGCTGGCGGTCCAGTCACATAACCGATTGGGAAGTCCATACGAAAGCTGCTTGGATAGTAGGGCTCTGTGCCAGACCCTGGAGATTAGTTAAACAAATTAAAATTTTACGCCGCGATTTAACAGATTTAAATACGAGCTGTGCCCTGCGGTTTCACTCGCGTGACATTTAACCCATTTAATTTTTTGGAGACTTTATAAATAAGTCCTATATGTAGGCTCGTATGCTTTCCTTTTTTAAAAGTTTGGTATAGGAAAAAAATATCAACCCCTGAAATTCGAAAACAAATCGCAAAAAAATCCCTCACATAATATCATAATATTATATAAAAAGTAAAGGCAGAAAATTAAAAAAAAAAATTAATACATCGTTTATTTTCTCTCTAATAAAATGAGACCATTTTTTTATCCATTAAAGTTTAGGGGTAGACAACAGTTATGACCCGGAAGTCTTTTTGCTGCCTAAATTGTAGGTATAATCTCATACGAGCTCTTTCTCTTATTGAGGGTCGGGGGAAAGGTTTACATAAATGTATGGTAGCGTTACCGACTCACCGTCATGCGCAGGGAGAGGTAATACTTTGCAGTTGAATCAGCATGAGCATAGAAGAGCATCATCAGACATATGAATGAAAAATCTTGGGAAAACGGGGGAAATGTGTTCCTTTTGAGAGCTTGCGCTACCTACCTGTGCTGCGTAATTGAAAGTCTTGGTAAATTATCGTACATTTATAATAGGGTGGTCCCAATCTTTTTGTGTTGAACGTAATATAGGAGTAGGGTCTTCCGACGACAGACTTGTCCACGAGGTAAGAGCCTCGTGTTCTCTATGACAGACTTGTCCACGAGGTAAGAGCCTCGTGTTCTCTATGACAGACTTGTCCACGAAGTAAGAGCCTCGTGTTCTCTATGACAGACTTGTCCACGAGGTAAGAGCCTCGTGTTCTCTATGACAGACTTGTCCACGAGGTAAGAGCCTCGTGTTCTCTATGACAGACTTGTCCACGAGGTAAGAGCCTCGTGTTCTCTATGACAGACTTGTCCACGAGGTAAGAGCCTCGTGTTCTCTATGACAGACTTGTCCACGAGGTAAGAGCCTCGTGTTCTCCCTTGATGCCTTTGATAATATTGTTTTGTAGAATTAGTAGAACCGAGATAAGCAGGAACAGTAAGATCGGTTTTTTTTTCTAATATTTATAAATGTTTCAAGAGTTTATTAAAAAAATAGTCAATGTCATTCAGTATATTAGAATTCCAACAAGGTGTGGTTGTAGATAATATATAAAGGTAGGGGCAGCAAGGCAACTTTTGAAGTAAAGGGATGTGAATCAATATCATTCAGTCTATTTGTGGCTTAACTTGCTATAATTTTCTTCCTGTAGTAAAACCAGACTCGGTAAGATATGCTAGTAAAGTAATATTATTATCATTTTATACGCGAACTCCAGGGGCAATGGTTTGAAAAGATTTTATAACATCGCCCCTTGGTTCTGAGAAGAAATATAATTCACATTTATAAATAGCCTTCTATGCTTTACGCATAATTTTGTCAATGTCAAGTTGTGGGTAGATTTATAAATTATAAAATTGTACGGTAAAAGTGGGATAATAGGATGGAAAGGAATAGGGAAAGGACTAGGTTAGAAATAGGAATGGCCAAATGACCGTATGCAAACATACGGTATAGTGATGCCAGTGTCAAGTGTAGGAGGAAGAAATAATCAACAGTCAGTAAGTAAAATGGGTACCGCCATTTTACCGAAGATAAAGGGATTCGTTGAGATAGCACAAACACCAAGATCACTGCGTAAATACTACACTTCTCAAACTTATTATTACTATACGAATGCTTATTCTACAAAATTAGTACACTTTTGCACAATAACATTCAATAAAATTAAATTTGATAACTGTAATAGACACACGCGTCTACAGTCTTCGGGCTACCCTCAAAGAATCATCAGAAATAATAGTTTGATACTATATCACCAATTGTACCGACGTCTAAGTACCAGACGTTAACTCTGAACGTAACTTGCTGATTAAGGGATAAATTGAAAGAGAAAATGCGGCGGGCCCCATCGGAATTCCTTGTTGGCATCCAACTTTTGATTAAATATTTTGATTATTGAAAAAGTCCTAGCTTTTGATACTAGATGGCAGAGGAGTCTGTTTTTTTGTTTTTACTTTTTTCAGTATTTTATATTTATGCATTTTTATAAATTCCTTTTTATAGGATAATCTTATATTAAATTTTTAAAGATAAAAATGCAATGAAAAAATTCCTGGTGGCGGGACTCGAACCCACGAACCTCGCTATCGCGGCAAGGCGCTCAACCGCTGAGCCAACCAGGTTCCAGTCAGCCCTCACGAATTTTGTCATTGCTTGTTATCTACTTATACACAGACGCCCTCTATTAGCTTTCTTTTAATAACTCTTATACGAGTGATGTTAAAAGTTCTAGCTTTTGATACTAGATGGCAGAGGAGTCTGTTTTTTTGTTTTTACTTTTTTCAGTATTTTATATTTATGCATTTTTATAAATTCCTTTTTATAGGATAATCTTATATTAAATTTTTAAAGATAAAAATGAGTCCCGCCACCAGGAATTTTTTCATTGCATTTTTATCTTAAGCAAGTTACGTTCAGAGTTAACGTCTGGTACTTAGACGTCGGTACAATTGGTGATATAGTATCAAACTATTATTTCTGATGATTCTTTGAGGGTAGCCCGAAGACTGTAGACGCGTGTGTCTATTACAGTTATCAAATTTAATTTTATTGAATGTTATTGTGCAAAAGTGTACTAATTTTGTAGAATAAGCATTCGTATAGTAATAATAAGTTTGAGAAGTGTAGTATTTACGCAGTGATCTTGGTGTTTGTGCTATCTCAACGAATCCCTTTATCTTCGGTAAAATGGCGGTACCCATTTTACTTACTGACTGTTGATTATTTCTTCCTCCTACACTTGACACTGGCATCACTATACCGTATGTTTGCATACGGTCATTTGGCCATTCCTATTTCTAACCTAGTCCTTTCCCTATTCCTTTCCATCCTATTATCCCACTTTTACCGTACAATTTTATAATTTATAAATCTACCCACAACTTGACATTGACAAAATTATGCGTAAAGCATAGAAGGCTATTTATAAATGTGAATTATATTTCTTCTCAGAACCAAGGGGCGATGTTATAAAATCTTTTCAAACCATTGCCCCTGGAGTTCGCGTATAAAATGATAATAATATTACTTTACTAGCATATCTTACCGAGTCTGGTTTTACTACAGGAAGAAAATTATAGCAAGTTAAGCCACAAATAGACTGAATGATATTGATTCACATCCCTTTACTTCAAAAGTTGCCTTGCTGCCCCTACCTTTATATATTATCTACAACCACACCTTGTTGGAATTCTAATATACTGAATGACATTGACTATTTTTTTAATAAACTCTTGAAACATTTATAAATATTAGAAAAAAAAACCGATCTTACTGTTCCTGCTTATCTCGGTTCTACTAATTCTACAAAACAATATTATCAAAGGCATCAAGGGAGAACACGAGGCTCTTACCTCGTGGACAAGTCTGTCATAGAGAACACGAGGCTCTTACCTCGTGGACAAGTCTGTCATAGAGAACACGAGGCTCTTACCTCGTGGACAAGTCTGTCATAGAGAACACGAGGCTCTTACCTCGTGGACAAGTCTGTCATAGAGAACACGAGGCTCTTACCTCGTGGACAAGTCTGTCATAGAGAACACGAGGCTCTTACTTCGTGGACAAGTCTGTCATAGAGAACACGAGGCTCTTACCTCGTGGACAAGTCTGTCATAGAGAACACGAGGCTCTTACCTCGTGGACAAGTCTGTCGTCGGAAGACCCTACTCCTATATTACGTTCAACACAAAAAGATTGGGACCACCCTATTATAAATGTACGATAATTTACCAAGACTTTCAATTACGCAGCACAGGTAGGTAGCGCAAGCTCTCAAAAGGAACACATTTCCCCCGTTTTCCCAAGATTTTTCATTCATATGTCTGATGATGCTCTTCTATGCTCATGCTGATTCAACTGCAAAGTATTACCTCTCCCTGCGCATGACGGTGAGTCGGTAACGCTACCATACATTTATGTAAACCTTTCCCCCGACCCTCAATAAGAGAAAGAGCTCGTATGAGATTATACCTACAATTTAGGCAGCAAAAAGACTTCCGGGTCATAACTGTTGTCTACCCCTAAACTTTAATGGATAAAAAAATGGTCTCATTTTATTAGAGAGAAAATAAACGATGTATTAATTTTTTTTTTTAATTTTCTGCCTTTACTTTTTATATAATATTATGATATTATGTGAGGGATTTTTTTGCGATTTGTTTTCGAATTTCAGGGGTTGATATTTTTTTCCTATACCAAACTTTTAAAAAAGGAAAGCATACGAGCCTACATATAGGACTTATTTATAAAGTCTCCAAAAAATTAAATGGGTTAAATGTCACGCGAGTGAAACCGCAGGGCACAGCTCGTATTTAAATCTGTTAAATCGCGGCGTAAAATTTTAATTTGTTTAACTAATCTCCAGGGTCTGGCACAGAGCCCTACTATCCAAGCAGCTTTCGTATGGACTTCCCAATCGGTTATGTGACTGGACCGCCAGCTTTCTTTCGCAAAGGAGTATTAGAGTCGTTTTAGACGGGTGTGACTCAAAATACAAAGACATAAACGCTGGGGTGCCTCAGGGATCAGTGCTGTCACCAACACTGTTTATTCTGCATATCAATGACATGCTAAAACTTGGTAACATTCATTGCTATGCAGATGATAGTACTGTCCATGGGCGATACCAGTCCAAGAGACCGTTAAGTCTAATCGAAGTAGAGGGGTCTCGACGTTCCTTGATTGCAGAACTGGACGAAACTCTAGACCGTATATCTGCGTGGGGGTCAGATAATCTGGTCCGGTTCAATGCCGGTAAAACGCAAGCGTGCGCAATGAAGGCAAAGAAGTCCCCTTTTTCCCCACTTCCGTCTCTTCAGAGCACCGCTCTTAAACTAACGTCCGTTCTTAATATCTTGGGGATTGAACTGCGCTCCGATTTTAACCACTGCAACTATATCGAAAGCATTGCAAAATCAGCATCTAAAAAGTTGGGAGTCTTAAATAAGGTGCGGCGGTTTTTCTCACCCAAACTCCGATTGATGCTATATAAAGCTAAGTACCATGTGTGGAATACTGCTCGCACCTTTGGGACGGATCCGCTAAATACCTGTTGAATGCTCTCGATCACTGGAGCCTTTGCAACTGCGTAGAGAGGTTGCATCGTTGAGCGTATTCTACCGCCTATATCACGGACAGTGCTCTGAAGAACTGTCATCCCTCATAAGTTTCTCAAGCAGACATAGCATGGAATCAACCAATTGAAGCAAGCATCATGGCTACTATTGGTTGAGAACATTCTTGGACGTTACATTGCCACTTACCATCAGGTGGACGAAGGATCACATGACCTGCTCTATTAAAAAAAAAAGGTTTTTATTTATATTCAAAAAGCAGAATGATTACCTCAGGCGAAACACCTATTTAGGTACTCCATCCATCTCGTGCCTAAATAGATACCCTCCATCCCTTGTGTAACAATCTACTTTTTATATAAATAGCCTTATCACAAGAACGACCTAGGTGTCTAACGAGCGGTCCGCTATTGACGACCCTGCCGCAAGTTTATTTACTCAGTAGTTGGTTGTACAATACTCAGTAGCTTTTAAACATAACATCAAATACTTATGACCTTAAATTGTGTAAATTACTAGTAATTTTTTAAGTAAACATGTTGACCATGGCTATCGATTCATAATATAGCCCCGTAGTATATGTAATATGTTTGGGTTTTACTATGTACTTTCCTACCAATCACTATAGTGCCAAAAAGATGAAATAATGTCAACTTTGTACAAAAAAAAATTTTAAAAAGGAAATCAAAATATTTTAATACAGTTTTATGTCATAAAAATATTTTTTTTGCTTTATAAAACACTTCTTTCTATCTGGTGTATTTAAAAACGTTTTCCTAAACACTGTATATCTAAACTCCTGTATGTACCTACTCGTATATCAAAAAATAATAAGCCTATTTTATCCACAAAGCTAAGAGCTATTCAATGAAAAACACCTCATATAAATCGGTCCAGTAGTTTTTAAGTGTTATCGTGACAAACAAACAGACAGACAGATATACACGAATTCTAAAAATTCGCCGCCTTCCCCGACATGCGTCACTTAATGATATAATTCGGAGAGGCCTTGTTACCGCTGGAGTACCGGCAATCCTAGAGCCTATTGGGATTTCGCGTAGCGATGGCAAGAGACCGGATGGTATGACTGTTGGACCATGGAAACTTGGCAGGTCACTGACTGGTATGGGATGCAACATGTGTCGATACTCTTGCTTCATGTCATATCCAGTCGACCTCATCAGCATAAGTGCGGGGGAGCGGCGGTCTCTGCTGAGAATCTCAAGCGGTCTAAATATGCTAACATAAGCGAAAGTTACCTATTTGCACCGCTTGGGGTCGAGACGAAGGGACCTTGGGGGCCTTCAGCCAAAACCATGGCCAAGGAGTTGTCCAGGCGTCTAGTAGAAAGTTCAGGCGACAAGAAGGCTGGCAACTATTTTTGCCAACGAATAAGCCTCGCTATTCAGCGTGGTAACGTCGCCAGCATTCTTGGCACTATTCCTGACGGGAATACTTTAAATTTAGATAATATTTTTTATAATATACGTGGTGGCCTAGTTGGTTAGACCTTGGACTTAAAAACGCTTAGGTCCCTGGTTCGAATCCCGGTGTGTACCAATGAGTTTTTAATTAAAAAAATTATGTACATTTGTTTGACAACACCTTTGTAGTGCCTCGGAGAGCACGTTAAGTTGTCGGTCCCGGAATCACTATACCAACTTGTGAAACTGTTTATAGATGGGTTATTAAGTCTATTCAAAAACATCGCAACGAGCTAGCCACTTGTTCGGTGCAGACTCATACCATCGGCTACGACGAGGTGGGATTAAAACCCCTCCGCTGGGTACCCTGGGGCCGTCTAGGCGGTCTCGGGCGCCGTAAGGCACCCGTGATGATACATACATATACATATATTTTTTATTTGTAGTCTTTAGTTTTAATTTGTTAAGTATTTTTTTCAGCCTAAATAGAATACATTTCAGATTTCGACATGCATGTACCTACAGATTTTTTCATGTACAATTTTATTATATGTGTGATACAGATTTCTATAATTTGGTGTACTGAAAACCATGTATATACCGACGTACATACATATAGCTTTCGCCCGCATGCAAACATCTGTATATTCCAAATTTCTAGTTTACCTATATCTAACATGGTTTCTGGGACTAAATAATTTCTGTAATAAGACTTCCCTTTTTACCATAAATTCAAAAGTATTGTCAATATCAACATATCCGGTATCCAACGTTCCTCTATAGAACAATTTTCTATCTGGTGTTTTAAAAACGTTTCCTAAGAGACTTTTAAAGAACAAATACGTTGTATATCGGCACCCCCTATAGCTATTTCGAAACATTATATACCCTATGTCCTTCCCAGAGTCTCAAATTATCTCCATATAAAATTTCATCTAAATCGGTTCAGCGGTTTATGCGTGGAAACGTAACAAACAAATACACATACAAAATAACGTAGGTAAGTATTGTACTATTTGCATGGATATTTCCACAATAAATCAGCGAAAAAATACTCGTGGCCATTGTGTGCCGCTTGGTGAGCACAATGGGATGTGGGAAGCTATAGGCTATTCATTATGTTCTACCTTGCGTCATGTACTACTGTTTATGTAGGCAACTCGTGCACAAGTAGAATAGTAGTATAGGTGGTGGTGAGGCACTAGGAGCCCTACCTACTAGTACATATAGTGGTAGTTCAGGCGTCACAACATAGACGGCAACCCTTTAAGTGACTTAAAACTGCGTTAAAATATTTTCGATTTTATACCTACCTACGTACTTATTATTTGAAAAATATTAATTTTTTGGCAACTTCAGTGAGTGGTCTACTTACTATATCTAAAATTATAACTACTTGTAATTATTTAATATATAACAAAAAACTAAAACATAATCTCAATCTATTGTCATGTGGCAACATTCATTGTTATGCAGATTATAGCACTGTCCACGGTCGGTACTTTGCTCAACGTCCACCTAGCCGCGTCCAAATAGAGGAGTTTGGAAAGGTTTTGGTAACTGAATTGGATCAAATCCTGCTAAAGGTTTCGACTTGGGGTTCGAGAAACTTGGTCCAATTGAACGCGACTAAAACTCAGTGTTGTGTAATGACAGCGAAAAAATCCCCTTTTCTTCATTTTCCATCAGTTCAGCTATCACTTTTACCATCACTTAATGTCCATGGTTTAGATATACGTTCGGATCTCAACCACCGTAATTATATTAAGAGTATTGCAAAAACAGCATTCAAAAAACTTGGGATCATAAATCGGTCATTAGTCAATTCGCGAGTTTTTGCGTGTCCGAGTCGCCAAACCCGACATGGAAGCAAAAAAAAACAAACTACAAATAATTTGTATGTTAGTTTGCACCCGTACTTAGGTGTACACAAATATTCAGAATCAGTTTTTAGTTACATCACACTAACATATTTTTTTGAATGCCTGTTCTCCAATTACTGTAATGCGTCCATGTGCTACTTTTGATTATAAAAATGCTTCTCATTTTTACCAGGAAATAATTTAAAAATAAAGTTTAAAAATTGTATAAAACAAACATTCATCCATAGGGCTTACTATAGAGTTAATGACTATGTTAATGACTAGCTGACCCGCGCAACTTTGTCTGCGCGTTTAAATTTAACCGTTTACGCAGCGTACGCTCTTAAAAGGAATAATTTTTCCCCGTTTTTGCAACATTTTTCTTTGTTACTCCGCTCCTATTAGTCGTAGCGTGATGTTATATAGCCTATAGCCTTTCTCGATAAATGGATTATCCAACACGAAATTATTTTTCCAATTCGAATCAGTAGTTCATGAGATTAGCGCGTTCAAACAAACAAACAAACAAACAAACTCTTCAGCTTTATAATATTAGTATAGATAAAGATGTCTGGACCCGTTCTGATCTGCAATTGAGGTCTCACAACTAGTATTAGGCTTCTGTAACGCCGGTATACCTACCTCGGGGCATCACACCTTCAACGTTTTACTATTATTATTTTGTTCTTGGTAATTCATGTAATTGTGTGATATTTTTGTTTTAATAAACTCATTGTTATTATTATTATTATTGCCTTTTCAATTGAGTACCCTATATTATTTGCGCTCTTGCATGGTGCGGGTGACAGTTTCAGTAACGTTTCGTTTCACTCTTGAAAGTTGCAGCGATTTACAATTTATGACTTAGTATTCCAGCTGTACCACATTCGTAATACGTATATTAAATCATTAATAACTGTAGTAAATTAAATTAGACCCAACAATGTTCTAGTATACGTATATACGTGGTGACCGAGATATACGTGGTGGCCTAGTTGGTTAGACCTTGGACTTAAAAAAACACTTAGGTCCCTGGTTCGAATGAGTTTTTAATTTTCAAACATTTATGTACATTTGTTTGACAACACTAGTAGGCCTCGGAGAGCACGTTAAGCTGTCGGTCCCGGTTTCACTATACCAACTTGTGAAACTGTTTATAGATGGGTTATTGAATCTATTTAAAAACATCGCGACGAGCTAGCCACTTGTTCGGTGTAGACTCATACCGTCGGCTACGACGAGGTGAGATTAAAACCCCTCCGCTGGGTACCCTGGGGCCGTCTAGGCGGTCTCGGGCGTCATAAGGCGCCTGTGAAGATATGTATGTATGTATGTGTAATGTTCTAGTCTACAAATAAAATCAAATTGAAAGAATAATTAAGCAGAGTTGTATGCGTATAACGTAGCGCCAAAGTTTTATTTAGTGATGGGATGTACTGCTACGATGGAGAGTCGATGTTTTTATAATAAAAAACGCATATTGTGCGTAGTTAAATTTTTATTGTTAAAAAGTCTATAAATAAATAAAACAACAGAACATATAGGGTAAGGTTGCTAAGAAAAAATACCTTTTATTCGTCTAAACTCATAACAGAGTCAAGAACATCTGAATTATCACTAAATTCATTACCTGAATCTGTGACGGATATTATTAATGATGACTGTATCAACAGTGTGTTCGTTTACTACTGTTTTTCACTTAAAGCGCTTAGGCTTTAAGCCAATCGAATCAGCCGTCAAAGTACACAAAGCGAAGCAAAGCAATCGCAGCGTTTGCCGGAGTACTCGAACAGTTGTATGTGCATAAATAAAAATCGTAAAAAAAATCATAAGAGGATACAAAATAGAGTTCAAAAACTGTTAAGTGAAAGGGAGGGAACATAAAAATAATAATAAAAAAGTATTTAATACACAATTGTGACCACAGACAATTTACTTTGATTGCACTACTCGTATTTTCCAAGCGTTCGCAGCGAATTCGATTACGTAATTTGCCCAGAGCCTTCTTCTTCCTATCCTCGACTATCCTTGCGGTCCGATTCACACCAAAATCGATGTCAGCGCTGTCATCACCGGTCCGATTGGGCGTAAGCGCGCTTACGATAGATGATTTGACATAGATAGTGACGTCATTACAGACGCCAGGATTTACAGTGATTTTGCTTGTGGGTGAAATCGCTGTGAGCGCTGTCAGAATGACATTTGTCTAGAAACATGTTTTCAAGAAAGTAATAAAATTCCTTACATAATTATTAAGTAGATAGTTAAAAGTATTGTGTTCTCATTTATTTTAATATTAATGTAAACAAATATATAAAATAACATTAAAATTCATTAATTTTTTATTGCGTTTTATTTGACATTCAAACAGAGTGAGAGGAGCATATGTTTTAGTTGCGAGATAGAGGGAGATACAAGTGATGTTCTTGTGAGCGCGCTTAATCACTGGTCCGATTCATTATCACGCCAATAGCGCCGTGAGTGGTTAATCGCGCTTTTTGAATCGGACCGGTGATTATGAACGTCAGCGCTGACAGCGGTGGCATCCCATTCGGACCGTGAGGTATGGCGATGTATGTACCTAGTGTAGACCTCAATGAAGTGCTACTCAACAAGATGGATCGTTTACTTAACTCGTGTATTCGGTTCATCTTCTGTTTGCGTAAGTACGACCACATTTCGGAGTATCGCGCTAAATTAGGGTTACCAATACGCTATCGTAGGAACCTCACTGTTGTTTTCTGTGTTGAAGGAACCTGCGACACCGCAGTATCTCAAAGACCTTACGTACCTTTTTTCCTTTAATGACAAATCTCTCCGCTCCTCTCATAACTCTGTTCTTTCTATTCCCTCCCATCGCTCGAATTTTATTTTAAATTCCTTCAGTGTAGTGGCCGCTAACTTGTGGAACAAACTGCCTCTTGTTATAAGAAATGCTCCAAATAGATTTATTTTTAAGAAAATGGTTTATGAGTACTTTGTAACTAAATCCCAACAACTGTCGAATTAGTCATTATACTGTTTATATATTAATATGTATATTGTATGATATGTAGTATATTATATGTGTATAATACTTGTATATGTAAAGCATATGGGTATATATGTATTTATTTATAAATATAAATAAATAAATAAATTGTATTGCACACTACCTAAACTTAATGTTCTAATGTCCCGAAGGTTTGACTGTCAGATAATGCCCAACGGCATTAAGTCCGCCTTTGTATTATGCAATAAAGTTTAATAAATAAAATAAATAAATAATTTGCTTTTTTTCTGTGACGTCATCAAAAAAATCCAAATCAAAGCGAAGTACAAAAAAAACACCAGTCAAGTAAATTAAGCTAGCTTTGTAAGCTTTTAAGCAGTACTCAAACGTAGCATAAAGAGAACTATATTTGTTCTGCGAGTATCGTTAGCGATAAAAAATAATTGCATAACGTCACATCCCTACTCAACTTTAATATAGGCAACTGTCACCCGCACCATGCTACAGCGCCAATACTATAGTAGATTTGTTAAATCTGATATTGTAATAATTTATTATTACTTAATGTATGTTTTATAATATTTAACTTTTTATCTTTGGATAAGGTATATCTTACGATTACTTATTTGTATACAGAATATATAATAACAGAGTACATTACACAGGTACTCTGTTATTATATATTAATATTTAGTAAAGTGCCTGTACTCTTTAGTATTTGCAGTTCTGTACATTGGTACAGTAACCAATTGCTATACTGTTAAATAATCTGCCATAGGGTGTTTTGCGCATGCTTTTAGTAGAATTAGAGCATTTTAAGTATACTACCATATGCTATATGCATATCGGTATCTATGGCTATGTTTTATATATTTAACTTTTTATGTTTGGATAAGGTATATCTTATGAATACTTATTTATATTTACATTACACAGGTACTCTGTTATTATATATTATTATTTAATAAAGTGCCTGTACTCTTTATATTTGCAGTTCTGTATATTGGTACAGTAACCAATATACAGAAATATAAATTCCTCTGTTAGTGTGTGTGAAGCACCAGAGTATTTTACTTGCTGGTACCTTTTTCTCCGGGGTGTCTCCGGGGGGATCGACTTTACAACTAGTATTTACGCCCTTAAAGATACCGATCCATATAACTATGTTAATGCGATTGATGGTTATTCAAAAATATCTACTGCTAATATAATGATAATAATATAATATAAGAACTATATTATATAAGGTTGTTATATATAATATAAGGTTGGTGAGGTTGGTGGCCTCGGTGGCAATCTTACACTAGTTGGTTATGTAGCGTGCATTCGGTTGGTTGTTTTTTTTAAAATATTGTTATTTAATGACAGCTTTTATTAATTAATCTATAATGGTTATATATATATATATATATAGCAGCCATCCAAACGCATTCTATTGTTAAAACTTTTTTTTTTGACAATTCATAAATATCTGTAAAGATTTACTGGAAATAAATAATATTTGATTGAATTAAATTTGTTTTGATTAGCATTTTAAAGGATAAAATACATGTGCAATGACGTAGTAAAATTCCACCCCAATAGTAACACTCTGTATGAAGATATCATTAATTATTCGAAAGTCCGACCTAACTTAATAATTACCGTAACGATTTCTTATTTTGGGTGTACATTACTAGATAAAAGTGGTAGAGTCACAGAAGAAATAATAGTCGCAAGTCGAGTTTGACTCCGCCGCGCTCCACTATGAGTGCTATTGTGCTAAGACTAATGCTATAATAGCAAGTTTTGTGTCGTTTTCGGATAATTTAAGGATAAATAATTCATTTACATAACAAAAACAATACTCGTCCATAGAAAAAAACCTAATTATTGAACAAAATAACAAAATCATGGACTATTTTTTTTTACATTAACGTCGTCTTTTTAAACCGTAAGAGATTTTGATATGAAAAAAATATATTCTAAAACCCACATTTACTAGGATTCCAGAAATGTAACTTTATTGGAATCCGACTGTAAAAAGTAAATTTAAATATAAATTTAATTTAAAAAAAGTAAATCTACTTTTGTTAAGCGACTAATTAGGCAAACAGTTACGAGGGTTTTATACGGGCATCGCGTCAACTCTGTAGCCATGCTCTTTGTCGGAAAAACATAATACATACATGACAATCATTTTTTTTCCAACCCCGGGGGTGCAATAATTTATGAGTGGCGTACAGGCACGCCACTCATAAATTATTTGTGTAACCTGAAGTCTTGATTCCATCTCAGAGGCTATTGAGAGATCTTTTGGGAGAGATCTACCTAATTTACGAGAGTTTGTTTGGTTGCATCATAATTTAACAAAAAAAGTTGTGTTGAAGTCGTGTACAAGAAAATGCCACGTTCGATGAGGTTAAGTATCTGTCATAAATCCAAGCTTTGTTGACATTACTAATTGGCTGTTGGTCTAATATCATTAATAAAACACTCTACAACTAAATCTAAGGATGGTGTTATTTCTTTGAAATCAATCTTTGAAAGAATTTGAAACACATGGCTATTACCTATTTTCTGCCTGAAGAACGTCCTAGGTCGTATAACGTAAACTTAGTATTTCATATGCCTTCACACAGATAATTGTATTTTGGTAGTTTTGTTTTCTTGCCTTTTAACCATACACAACTCGTCTACTAGATTCAGGCAATATTTTGGATTGCGTGTTAGCAGTGCTAGGTGATTCGCAAATGCTTTTCTTAGCAAATATCTCCGAATAAACTTATGTACCATCACTGATGCCTTTAAAGAGAGTTTATTTCCACTTCATCGTACGTAACTAAAGGTATTCTCAGCGAGTCGAGAGAACAAGTAGTCAGCTCGACGCGGCGGTGTTTAGATAGGCATATTAACCCATTTACGTTGGTATATTAAGTTTGTCAATTACGATGTTGATAATAATGTTGAAAGTTACTGGTAAAAGGCAACAGCCTTGAAATAGCCTAACAATATATTGAAGAGGATCTGTGAACACAACTTTATTGGTAATGACAAATCTGAACCTTTTACCATGTGGTCCATGTATGAGACCAGTTGTCATCATCTCAAAAACTACCCTAATTGGACGGACTTACCGCAACTGCTGTAGTTAAAAATCAATGTAGCGACGGGTTTAACTGTTTTAATACGCAAATAAGTTGTTCAGAGTTGAGCCTGTATAGTGGCAACTACTACAAATAAACTTTAATTTTAAAAATGATTATTTTATTGTCTTTCAAGACATTTAATTTTGATATAAGAACAGTCTACTACTCACTCAGTTAATTCGATAAACAGTTGTATTGTTGATCGAAGACACTACCAGGGTGGCCACTTTATGGAAAACCGGGAAAAGTAAGGGAATTGTTAAAATCTGGAAAAGTTAGGGATATATCAGGGAAAATAAATATACCTTGTTTTTTCCAAAAAAAAAAAAAATTACTAGGTATCATTTATTTTGGGAAAACATACTTTATTTTCCAAGCCAATTAAGGCCAGGAAAAATGTGTTTAGAAAATCTGGAAAAGTCGAGAGAAATTCGTAGCCGAAAAAAGTGGTAACTCTGCCTTGTGATGAATAATATTTTTTTTATTTAGTTTTTATAACCGGATTGCAATAAACGTTATATTTCTGGAATCCTAGTAAATGTGAGTTTTAAAATATATTTTTTCATATAAATATATCTTAAGGTTTAAAAAAAACGACGGTGATTCTGAAAATAATACCAAACTTGCTATTATAGCATTAGTTTTAGCACAGTAGCGCTCAAAGTGGAGCGCGGCGGAGACAAACTTATGAAAATGTAATGTTTTCTAATTACCATGTAGGTACTATTTTTACGTTATATTACAGTAACTTTAATGTGGAATTATTTATTTATTTGTTTAAATGTTTATTGCGTAAAGGCAAAATGCTAGTACAGTTAACCCTTCGAGACAATCAAAGCAATTAATAAGTGCATTATGAATTAAAACATTGTTATTTGACATATTGAAATGTTGTAATTTTTTGAGTAGATAATCAGAAAACACAGTAATAAATAGATACGACATACATACATACATACATATCATCGCGGGTGCCTTACGGCGCCCGCGATATGAAACCCTTTATATGAAACCAGCTACGAGTACCTACTTACTTACGTTTTGCAAGATAAGACCATTTTGGATATTTAATTTTTTTTTTAACTTAATTTTAATTATCATTTATTTATTTATTTATTTCATAAAAACTTAACTAAACAAAGAAAATACAGGTAACAAAATTTTTATATGAGACTGGGGCCCGAACTAGGCAAAAATAGCCTGTAACTCGGGTCCCCAGGTTCCCAGCTAATTGGATTATATATAACCTTAGGGTGCATTTTGACAACTGTACTCAAAATAAATAGCTGTCTGTGAGACAGCTATTTATTTAAGTACCTTGCATCTGTTAAATAATTCAGTAGTAGGGTATCTATAGGGAAGACAACGCAACCTTTAGAACTGCACGTTGGGCTCTCTCGAGTAGAATAGAATAGAATATGTATTTATTCAATAAAATAAAACAAAAAAATAACTTACGCTAACTTACAATAATATAATAGTACAAATTTTATTACAATGCTAATAAAACCACATTTTATTATTCATCATTTTCTTAAATTAATTTTAAAACTAGATGGATTTTTAATATTTTTTATGCTTAGAGGTATTTTATTTCAATACCTAGAAGAGGTCAAGATAAATGAACCTGTGTATTTGCTAGTTCTATGGGTATGGCCTTTCATTATAAGGCCATTACGGTTGGATCGTAAATATTTTATTCTATCGTGCAAATAAAAAGGTGTCTTGTTTTTTATTACTTTAAAAATAAGGTTCAGAATATGAAGTTCTAGACGGTATTTCATTTTCAGGAGGTTGTTGTTTACAAAATACGGAGTTACATGTTGTCTTCTATGAACGTTAAAACAAAATCTAATGCAGCTGTTTTGTATCCGTTGCACTTTTTTTGCTGTTTTTTGCAGTAAGCATGGGCCATATACTACATCACAGTACTACATCAAACTTAGCGTTTGGACAAAACAAGAGATTCGCATAAGTAGATTCAATTTTTAATATCTAAAAAATCCCTAATAGTGTATAAAGATTTTATTGATGCAAAGCATTGTCTATATTTTTCATTAACATGTTTTTCAAACGTAAGGTTTTCATCAAAGTGTAGACCAAGGTTTTTTACATTTGTTGCGCGTGATATTGCTTTATTATAGACTTTGGTTATGGGACCGTGTTCCAATACCTTACAAATTTGTTGTTTATTTCCTATTATAATAAATTGTGATTTATCTGGGTTAAGTGTTAGGCAGTGAGATTTTGCAAATTCACAAATTCAATCTAGGTCAGAATTGATGTCCCTTACGGCACGTGTGCAGTGTTGCGGCAGAAAGGAATTTATAAGTTGTGTGTCATCGGCATAAAGATGATATCGACAGTTTTTGATTGTTTTATAAATGTGTGATGTATATATAGCGTAGAGTAATGGGGATAATATTGCCCCCTGGGGGGTTCCTCGTCCGACGTTTTTTGTTGTTGATAAAATTTCAGACCCATCCGTTTTTGTTATTAAAATAGTTTGTCGACGGCCATTTAAGTAATTATTAATAAGTTTTAACGTGTTTTCACTTACTTCGTATGAGAATAGTATTGATATTAATAAAGATATATTTTGGCAATCAAACGCACGTGAAAAGTCTAATAAAACCAATATTGATGCACATCCCTTATCTCCTGCATCAAGTAGGTTCTCTGTTACTTCTAGAAGCGCCGTGGAAGTACTATGGAGTGCCCTAAAACCTGACTGGTATTGTGGCAAAAAGTTATTTGTAATAAAGTAGTCATTTAATTGTAAGAAATGATTTTGTCTAAAATTTTTGACATAGCTGGCACAATCCTTAAATCTTTAAAATTTTCTAACTTGTTTTTTAGGTAAAGGTCGGATTAATGCATGCTTCCACTGCAATGGTAATGTGTTTAGTTCGATGCATCTATTGATAATTTTTGTAATAGTTGCTAATGAATAACTCAGAGTCAGTATAATCATTGTAATATAAATACGATCCCAACCGCTAGCACTGAGCTCTATTAAAGAGATAATCCTTAAAAATCTCCAACTGGAGCCCCCTTATACCAACCCTCTCAAGTTTTGATACAAGAGTGGGCACAGAGACCGTGTCAAATGCCTTCGCTAGGTTTAGGAAGACAGCTAGGATTTTTTTTCCTATTGTCAAGATTAGTTGCCACAAAGTCAATCAGGGTGTGAACGGCATTATCAGTAGATTTGCCTGCACGAAATCCAAACTGACCCTGCGACAATATATTATTATTTTCCAAATAGCTTACCAACCGTTTTTTTATTATTTTTTTAAGCACTTTAGAGAAGGATGATAGTATTGAAATAGGTCTATAGTTGTTGACGCAGTCTCTGTCACCACCATTGAAGACATTATTCCCCCCTTCCCTTTCCGTTACAGGACAACACGCACTGGTTGCAAAATGCATATGTATACCGTGGCGGATGTACCAACCCGTACTAAACGTTTTGGCGATTTATACAGCTGTGGTACTATTAAAATGTGGAATGCTCTACCAGCTTGCGTTTTTACTTCCTCTTATAACCTAGAATCCTTTAAACGAAGCGTGAATAGGCATCTTAAGCAGGCATAATAATGGCAAACAGCGGTATACCTGTATGCATCCGCTGTTTCTATCATTCGTGGACTTGCTTAACATCAGGTGAATGGTGTCACATGTTGTGCACTTATATAAAACAATAAAACCTTACCCAAATAAAAAACCAATGAAAAAAAAAGAAACATACCAAGAAACAACTAAAAAAAAGGCCTAATATACATTATACCTATGTCGAGGTTATATTTTTTACCACAGTTATGTATGTAACAAACCTTATCTTTTCAGATCGTCCAAATGGAAGAAAGCGGAGCAACAGTGGCATGGAAACTGCTGGCTACCCTAGAAGGTGGTACATGTCTGCTAGTGATCTTCGGATTGGTGGTGCATGCTGTCAGAACATGGATCATATCCCACGCTGATACGTCTCATGAACAAAAAGGATATGGGTGTTTGCGAGTTATGGTACTTACTATTATCTAATTATATGACTATAATATTTTCTGTGTATGGTTACTTTTATTTTTTTAAGTAAATTGTTTTCTAATAGTTTATGCGATGTAAATATTTATTTAGATACAGATCCGAAAAAAAACTTTGGACTCGGGTGTCGTCCATCTGTCTTCGTGTTTGTGTTATTGAATTGGTATTTCAATTCAATAACACATATTCATAGCTCGCGGTTAAAGTTATTCAATCTATTAAACATGTGACATTTATTATAATTTTAATATCCTACGACTTGACCACCATATTATAAACGGTAATAGGCCTAAAACAATCTTAATGAGTTTCATAATAAACAAAAAGGGTACCCACCTACAAACAGACGTAACGTACATACATAGTAGGTATGCCTAACAAACGGCAATCAGTTTTACTATACTATACCAACTGGTGAAGCTGTTTGTAGCGTATCCGAGCACTTCGGCGGCGAACTGGCCTCTTGTTCGGTGGCGACCAGAATACCATCGGCTACGACGCGACGTGGGAATAAAACCTCACCCTGAGGCCGTCCAAGCGGCCTCGGTCGCCGCGAGCCACCCGTGATGGTACACAATATCCTACTACCATATTATAATTCTTATCCATCAGCCTGTGATTGACGATAGTAGCTAGCTACTTGCATAACATAATGAGGAATATATACCGAGCAGACAAATGTTGCAAACAGATTAATCGAGATCTAACGACGCCAAGTTTGTATCGCAACATTATTATTTTTACCGGTCTCAAAGGGGGTTTGCTAATGTGTATGTACCTATGACCGCGGTCTCTATTATCTTAATAAACAATTAACTAATCTATAATTTTTAGTATTTGTGTGCCCAACTTTGCTTCATAGAACACTTTAAACTGTTTGGAAACTTTTCCTAACCCAATTTGATATACCATTATTATCTGATAATTTCCTTATATATCTGAGCTTCCTGTAGGTATCGAATATCTATTTAACAGTTTTATTCATAATTTCAGACCCAATTATGTTTTTCGAAAGCATATAAACACTTATGACAACAATGTGTGCCGGATAAATGTGGTTTGCAAGAGGTCATAAATGCATAGCACGATGTTTTTGAGCTATGAATAATCTATTCATTATAACGGAGTTACCTACCCTATATCTGAACTTGTGTGTTGACAAGTACCAATCGGTAGATGACGAATAGAATACATTGTGTACCATGATTATTATTATTAAATATCACCATTACATCCTACGTTGGAAGAGCATCAGGATTGAGTGGCCACAATCCACTGAGCCCTCTTTTTTCCGAACTTACATCTCAAATAATATTTTCAGATAACAAACCAACATACGGGTTTAAGGCGACGTATGACAGAATTATTAAAAGCACAAGGCTGCGTTATAGTAACAAGCGATACGATAAGCGGGGCGGATTACAAAATTGACGTGCTCATTATTATTGGTTCGTACCCAAAGAGAAATGGACTGCATGGACTCTGCGACTTGGTTGCAGATGATGTTTTTGGAAACTTAAAGGTAAATTTTAATATTAATTTAGAAATATCATTAAATATATTATTAGTAATATTATATAGTTAGCTTAACTATACAGAGAAAAAACGCCGCCAGTATCCTGTAGTCCACAAGTTTTTGTAAATAAATTTTACTATAGTCGCTAATAACTAAAGATCAATAGGTATATAGTTACTATCGACTATACTAGAAACTGTAGGCAAAAAAATGTTGTAGAGCTACTGGGCACTATGCCGCAAGACACAAATTTAGATTCTATTTTTATTTTATAATAGGTTTTTATTTACATAGGTTTAATAGGAGAATATTTTTTTTTTATTAAGTATAATTTAATTTAGTTAATATTTTGTAAATATTTTTTATTATTATATGTTTTATAAATTTATTTTGACAAATAAATTCGTTGATTAAAAACCAAAACCTGATTAAAAGTAATAATACGAGTAAATATAAATTTTGTCCATATCGGAGACATGATGATCTTTGGAAAGCTATGATATAATTCGCTGCAAAGTAAAAAATAAGTATACATCACCTATGTATCTACTAATCAAATAGGTACATAGGTGATATATACTACGCAGTACTCATTATGGTAAAGTGCCGAAATATCGCTGAGCGCCTACTGGGCTGGGCCATCGGTGGTATTCATGTTGACTTACGGTAATACAGTAAAGTATCCATTATATTTATTTCATTACTATTATTTAATATTAAGGACATCAGTTATTAGATTCGCTGATCAGACGGGTCACGAGTGGAGGACAAGTACTATGGGTTAGTTGTAAAGGAGATGCGTCAAGCGGAGCGTTTACTGCTGCTGCCGACGCCTTTGATGAGCTTATACAGTCGCAACTACAACAAATCGCTTTAGCGTAAGTTTTTGGTAACACCATAAATATTTTATTTTTTACTAAACTATCATTCATAACAAACATATGTTTTATTTAGATCAAGTTGTAAAGTCGTTTGGGTCGGTCGACACAAAACTCCAGAGCGAGCAGCTCAACGCGTAGTCTCTCTGCTGATGCCACGTGCACGCGACCCGGCACACATAACCATATTAAGGTAATTCCTAAACTACGAAAACTTTCTACTCTACATTCTGATTTATTTTGGTAGGGGCACTCGCAGACGGGCAGCTAGGTTATTTTACCTTAGTCAACATTCCGTGTATACATAGGTTTGATGAGTTTACCGTACCTTGCCGTCTCTGCGTGAGTTAGTATCAACGTCTGGTTGGTATTGCCAACCATTACTTGTACTATTATTTTCTGCTGTGGTATTGCGTAGATATTTTATTAGTTATTATATGTAACCTAGATAAGTTTATTCTTGTGGTTTAAGAGGCCGGTTTGGTGCAAAGCGCTCTTTACAAACTGACTTATTGCTTGAGACATAATTCGACGCATTGAGCACTTAGTGCACTAAAAGAACACCTTGAAGCCTAAAAGACATTATACATTTTGTTCAAGAATGAAAACCTTTGATGAATTTCTCCGTGAGTCTGTCCTCATGAATATCTTGAGATCTGTTACGAAAAAAGGTTTTATGTCCATGGTCACGCGCGTGCGCTGCTGGTATGGAAGTACGTTTTCCTTTGTATGGGAAAGCTCTTTTATTTTATAGATAAACGTATTGTAGCAATAATATGAAAATAATCCAATATTTTTGGGAAAAACCTCTTTTTTTACCACAGATTGGCGTTATTTATTATGAAAACATATGAGCGTTAATATTCCTAACTTTAATAACAATAACTGGCATTTATTGATAATTTTAGGAGTTAATATTGTTTGATTATTATCAATGTGTTAATTTCATTTTCAGAACATTAGCAGCAAGGATGAGCTATATTATTTATAGAAGGAGAAAATGACTCCTCATCTGATGGAAGGTTAAACAAATTAAATATTATACGATGCCTCGGAAAAGTTACTTTCGTGATTTTGGCCCTACATATTTTTGGCTGTAAAACACGCCAAAGGGATTGAAGCTGCTCAAAACGAAAGCAGACTCAAAAGAAATAATAGTACCCACAAGTACCCCAGAGGAGCAAACCTACTCTACTTTTAGATAATAAAAAGCCAAGGCTTACTTAATTATATTCCAATAAAAATTACGGCACCAAACACCATCTTTGTTTGCACATTCTTTGAAATCGCAATATCACATTTTTATATTGAGATCTGGGGTTTCAAACCCCCCCAAAATCTATGAAAATAGATATATGAGGCAGGGGGGCGGTGTTGGCATATGTAGTAGTCACAGAGATATAGGAAGGTATACCTGCTGGAGGTAGCAAAAGAAGTATAACATTATAAATTAATTAATTTCGCGTGCGGCTTGCCGACTCGGTGATATGTGGTTAGCCGTACCTCCAAAAAGCCACTACCAAACGAAAAATACACTTACAACTGAACAAAGATCAGGGGCTTTATTCCGAGTTTTGAAACGTTCACCGTCGCGCATTTTGCGTAAAGTACGGGTATTGAAATTTAAGTACTATCCTGTCAATTATAAAGTTGAAATTCCAATGCTCATAAGATGTTCAAACTTGCGAAGAATTCGTGTATTTCAAGATGGCGGCATTATTATAGCCAACCTAATACATACTATATAGCCATTGGAATAGAACTTATATTTCCATATTTATAGTTTGCGCAACGTCTTGTCGTGATTAGCGGTTGCAAACCCGGAATAAGGCCCCAGCTCGTTTATCTCGATGATGTAATTGAATCTGGATGACTAATTTCGAAAAAAAATTATCGTTTAGCTGAAAAATTCTACTCGATAGCTACAAAATCGTCTATGCACGTTTCTCGCTATCTGTCACCGTTTTCGAGAAAACAAAAAAAATGTGTTTATTTTCAAGAAAAAACTTAAAGATATCCCGAAAAAAAAAATTTACCGTTACCGAACATTGCCGTTTATGGAGACCCCCACGCTAGGTCGTACTTTCTTTAAGAAAAAAAAATCTGAGTATTTTTTTTTCAGTTTTCAGGATTTTTATAATTTGGTAGGATTCTTCACTAAATTCTCTTCCAAAAGTTGTATGGGCACGAAGCTGTCCGCATAGTTTTTGAGAAATAAGTAGAGATGTGCCGAATAGTCGGTGATTAGTCGGTACCTAACGCCCACTATCCGTCCACTATCATAGTCGGCGACTAGTCGGTGACTATTCGGCAAAGAGCGCCGACTATCCGGCTTCTTACATTGTATATATTTCTCAGTAATATGTAGGGGAACTTACATTAAATAAAAACCGTGATTATTTCTTAATAGAACTTACATTAAATAAAAACCGTGATTATTTCTTAATATTTTGATTTTATAATCAGTCTTACACATTTTGAAATGAAAATATAAACAACATTTCCTGTTCTTGAAATTTCTTGCTTGTAAAGAAAATATAATTATGACATTTATTAAACAAAATTAGTATCCTAATTAACAAACAAAACCATAAAACAACATAATATATTCTATCAATTAACATTTATAATTATTTGTTATTTAAATAAAATAGCAGATTTTTTTATTAACAAACTAAGTTATATTAAATCAATATGCATGTGCATACATGGTATAAACAAAACAGGTTCCGACATGCTCGGTTTGCGAATCAGCTGTAACGTTTCGTACGTTACGGAAATCCCTGAAGCCGTGATCGGCTTGGCCGATTAGTCGGCCGACCAGTCGGCATCTTTACGACGACTAATACGTAGTCGGCTAGTCGGCGAAAGTCATAATCGGCACATCTCTAGAAATAAGTCTTTTTTATCCCGAGAAAAAAAGTTGTCATTTTGGTAACTTTTCAGTTTCTGATTTGCTTCGTCATAAAATGAGCTGTGATACCATGGAGGTTGCATAGAGAATTTTCGATATTCGAGGGCATATCTCCGAGCACCAGTGGAAATCTGGCACTTTTTCCCCCCACTCATTGGACAATCTAATACCCACCCATAAAATTTCATCTCTCCACCACATCTCCTTCCGGGCAAGTTCTAAATCTGATATGGAGGTATATCAAACGCCTATATAATATAACCATTATTTATATGATAGGAGATCCTATACATTAGTTAAAAAAATTCATAACTATGTTAGAAATTATTCAAAAACATTTAAAAAAGTTTGTTATGGCAAAATCTATTCGTGTATGGATGATAATAAATAATGAAACTGGTAAAAACATACTTGTATTGATATCTGAGAAAAATAAAGTTGCTAGCTTATTTGAAAAGTTTTTTGCTGATATACCTTTTAAAGTCACGAATAGTATTAAGTCGTCGTCTAGTATGGCTAAGGAACTACTAAACCGTTATGTTAAAATACCAAATTTTACAGAATTTAATTTTATACATGTCTCAAATGAGGATATTATAAAACACTTCAAAATGTTAAATAAAAAGAAAACGGGAGATTTATGGGGATTATCCGTAAAAGCAATAGAACCTAGTATTTACACCATTGGGCCTATCTTAGCCGACATTTATAATAGTTGTGTGGATAACGGTGTCTTCCCAGACTTTATGAAGCACAGTAAAATAGCCCCTATATTTAAATCGGGATGTAAAACAGACCCTACTAACTATCGACCCATTTCCGTATTAACCGCGCTTAGCAAAATATTTGAAAAAATAATGCTAAGTCAGTTATTAAGTTATTTAATGACAACAAATTATTACACGATTGTCAATATGGGTTTACCAAAGGTAGAAATACAACAGATGCTGGTACTGGATTGATTAAGAAAAAGTTTAGTTCTTGGGAACAGTCTCAGGGTGTCTTCTGCGATCTGTCTAAAGCATTTGATTGTGTAGATCCGTGGTCGTCAAACTGCGGCCCGCTGTTGATATTTGTGCGGCGCGCGACAAAGCAAATAATTTCAATAGTCAACCACCTACTAAAACAGATTTTGTGTACAAAGTTAACTAAATAGGCACCGATGCGAGATTTAATAATGGAATAAACAGAGACCGCGGTCACTTTGGCTAATATTTTGGTTACATTTGCCACTAAACATTGATGATTTTCCATTACTTAAATAATTTATATTGAAAAACGTGCAATAGAAACTTCTATATATAGGTATACATTCTGTGAAGAAGGTACTAGAATTGTATAATTTAAAAAGCGTTCATGTCGAAAATATTTTTGTCGGCACGACAAATACTTTTTTGTAGGCACATTTTTACAATGGACAAAAATTTTGAACAGACTGATTAAATTGCCATGTGCATTACAAATAGATTTTTTTGTGTTGAAGCTCTGGAATTGTTATATGAATACTCGTAAGTCTTATAGTCAATCGAATTGAAAGCCGGTCGCGATGTATTGGAAGGTTTGCTTCAATATTAAAGTAAGCCTTTGATGGTCGTCCAACAAATAAGTCTTAATCTGAACTTAACATCGTTAAAACAACCATGGTGAGTGAAAATGGTTGTTTAAGTCTGAAAGAGATAGCCTTTAAAATTTCTGAGTCTTACGAATCAATTTGTCCCATTTTGAACAATTTTGGGCATGAAACGAGAACCGAAATACATGAATTTTCTGCAAAAAAAATAATCGCGATAGGGCTATAATATATAAGATTTGATAGAACAAATTAATTCCAAGCCCACATTCATAAAACACATAACTGGTGAAAATACATAAGTTTACGAGTTTTACATAATATAAACCAGTGAACTCGGAACAAGGACATACCGTACGCATACGCAAATGCACATACCGTAGTTGATACCCCTTGGTTGAAAGTGAAGACGATGTTCACAGCATTACGTGGCGTTTCAGAGACAAAATTTGTAGAAAAAGACCGATTTGTAGAAAGAAGAGTCATGGATTTTCTACTAAGATAACGCTTCATCTCACAAGGATTTTGTTGTGAACGATTTTCTGGCCAAAACTCAACAAATCTTAACGAACGAACGGTGACTGATATGGCTCCAGCCGACTAAGTATTTTTTTAGGTGCGAGGAAGGTCTCTATGACTACGTTAGACCGACCGATTGATTTCATTACCACAAACCGACAAATGATCTAGTCATATATTTCGGTTTTAGTCTGTGAGTTCATAGGTTTTTTGGAGGCTATTGCATCGATATTTATTATGCGGTTACGTAGCGGGCACTTAATTTTACGAAAAAGCAGCGAGGCTATTAAATAGACTCGTAATGCAAATTTGTCTGTCATTGCCTGTTTTGTAACCGCATCATTAACCGGCAAATATATAAATCATAGTGGGAGCGATCAATGCTATTAAACAACCATGTATTGATCGACCCCATTCATGGATTTTGTATATATGCTTACCATCAGGCGGATACAAAGTAATATGCCGTGCTACAAAAAAAACGAACATAATAGGTATATAAGTGGATAGCACCCTTATTGTGCGACCCACATTGTGTGGCCCTTGGACGGAAAAGTGTGACGACCGCTGGTGTAGATCATCAAACTCTATTGGGTAAGCTGGAATTCTATGGAGTTCGAGGAGTAGCGTTAAACCTTGTGGAGTTCTATCTCTAATAGAACGCGATGTGTTAACATTAAAGATAGTGTGTCGATAGGATCTCTTGTGAATATGGGAGTCCCCAGGGATCAATTTTAGGGCCTTTCCTGTTTCTGGTATATATCAATGACCTTCCGCATATGGTACAAGAAACAGCGCAGATAGTGCTGTTTGCTGATGACACGTCCCTGTTGTTTAAAGTTGATAGAAAAGACAACATATTGTCAGCAGCAAACAATACTCTGTCTATGGTCTCTGAATGGTTCACAGCAAATAATTTGGTTTTAAATACTAAGAAGACCAAGTGCCTGAAATTTTCTTTGCCAAACGTTCCGGTAATTAACTGTTCACTGAAGTTAGGCGGTAATAAACTGGAATTTGTTGACTCCACTGTATTTTTGGGAATCATAGTCGAATCCAAACTGCAATGGAGAGCTGATATAAACGCGTTATCTAATAGATTGAGCTCAGCAGCATATGCAGTCAGAAAGATCAGACTATTAACTGATGTGGCACAGTCTTCTCTGCGTCTGGAATCTCTAAACTAATAGTAACTGTCATATTGTAATAATTCATTATACTTACTATTATAGGTATATATTTTTTTACACTACAATAGGTATTTTTTATATATTTTTGGATGTGGTAATGACTTGTTATTTCTATAACCTTTTATTATTATTTTATTTTTAAATATTTATTATTTTGGACAAGGTAATAATTAGTTATTACTTTAAAACATTTATGTTAAATTGTCTTATTTATTTTAAGTTATTTTGTTAACAGAATGTGTGTGTTTTTTTTAACTAATTGATGTTTGCTTAGGCCTTGCTATGTATTTGGCCCTGCAATGTAGTAGTATACGTATCCAGCGGATTTCCTCTTCTTTAAAGGTCATTGCAGTGGTGGCGCGTGTGCCGGGTTCAGATACCACATGCTATAAGCATAGGTTTAAGTCAATAACCATGCAGGACCATGCTCCTCTGATGATACGGTATATGTGGAACACCAGAGTGTTTTGCTGAGGCGATCGACTTGTGATCAGTGTTTGCGCCCTAAAAGATACCTTCCATCTATCTACTTGTAGGTACCTATATTTTGATTACTTTATTATATGTATATTTTGGGGCGTAGCTATGGTCTGTTGGGTTAGTCGCATTGGTGGCACTTAAGAAATATGTGTAAATTGTCCTACATATTATTATTAATTTTTTTTGGTTCCGGTCGCAACGATAGTACCTAAATCAATGATCATCAAGTATGAATGTTACTTTTTTTTTTTAATTCGACATAGGGACACCTTATATAGGTTTTTGTGTGAGCCAAGCACGAATTTGAGGTCCATTTAAAAATCCAAGATGGCGATCTAAATTTTATTTTTAAAAATCGACATGGTACTCGTTTATATATGTTTTTGGGTGTGCCGAGCACGAATTTGAGGTCCATTTTAAAATCTAAGATGGCGGCCTCAAATTTATTTTTAAAAATCGACATTGGACTCGTTATATATATTTTTGAGTGTGCCGAGCACGAATTTGAGGTCCATTTTAAAATCCAAGGTGGCGGCCTCAACTTTATTTTTAAAAATCGACATGGGACTCATTATATAGGTTTTTGGGTGAGCCGAGCACGAATTTGAGGTCCATTTAAAAATCCAAGATGGCGGCATCATCCTTATTTTTTAAAATCGACATGGGACTAGTTATATAGGTTTTTGGGTGTACCGAGCACGAATTTGAGATCCATTTTAAAATCCAAGATGGCGGCCTTAACTTTATTTAAAAAAAAATACATGGGACTCATTATATAGGTTTTTGGGTGTGCCGAGCACGAATTTGAGGTCCATTTTAAAATCCAAGATGGCGGCCTCAACTTTATTTTTAAAAATTGACATGGGACTCATTATATAGGTTTTTGGGTGTGCCGAGCACGAATTTGAGGTCCATTTTAAAATCCAAGGTGGCGGCCTCAACTTTATTTTTAAAAATCGACATGGGACTCATTATATAGGTTTTTGGGTGAGCCGAGCACGAATTTGAGGTCCATTTAAAAATCCAAGATGGCGGCCTCATCCTTATTTTTTAAAATCGACATGGGACTCGTTATATAGGTTTTTGGGTGTACCGAGCACGAATTTGAGATCCATTTTAAAATCCAAGATGGCGGCCTCAACTTTATTTTAAAAAAAATACATGGGACTCATTATATAGGTTTTTGGGTGTGCCGAGCACGAATTTGAGGTCCATTTTAAAATCCAAGATGGCGGCCTCAACTTTATTTTTAAAAATTGACATGGGACACGTTATATAGGTTTTTGGGTGAGCCGAGCAAGAATTTGAGGTCATGGGACTCGTTATATATGTTTTAGGGTGTGCCGAGCACGAATTTGAGGTCCATTTTAAAATCCAAGATGGCGGCCTCAACATTTTTTAAAATTCGACATGGAACTCGTTATATAGGTTTTTGGGTGTGCCGAGCACGAGTTTGAGGTCCATTTGGGCCGAGCACATAGGACTGGGCGTCGAGCACATAGGACTCGTTATATAGGGTTTTGGGTGAGCCGAGCATGAATTTGAGGTTCATTTAAAAATCCAAGATGGTGGCCTCAACTTTATTTTTAAAATTCGACATAGGACTCGTTATACATGGTGAATTTGAATGGGTGTACTTTGGGCTAATATGATGTTCTACTGATCAATACGAACAACTTTTCCCATGGAACCATGTGTCGTAAATGAAAAAAAAAATTGGCTTCCCCATACAAATTGGTAATTTTAACTTTACTAGTTTGTATGGAGAAGGCATTTTTTTTTTTCATTTGCGACACACAGTTCCATGGGAAAAGTTGTTCGTATTGATCAGTAGAACATCATATTAGCCCAAAGTACACCCATTCAAATTCACCATGTATAGTAATATATTAGTAAACACCTTAGAGCAACGCGGCCCCGGGGGGAGACGCCATAGCCGCGGATTATATAGTAATATATTAGTAAACACCTTAGAGCAACGCGGCCACGGGGGGAGACGCCATAGCCGCGGATTATCGGGGGGAGACGCCATAGCCGCGGATTATATAGTAATATATTAGTAAACACCTTAGAGCAACGCGGTTAAAACTACCAATTTGTATGGGGAAGCCATATTTTTTTTTCATTTGCGACACATGGTTCCATGGGAAAAGTTGTTCGTATTGATCAGTAGAATATCATATTAGCCCAAAGTACACCCATTCAAATTCACCCTGTATAGGGTTTTGGGTGAGCGGAGCACGAATTTGAGCTTCATTTTAAAATCCAAGATGGGGACCGTAACTTTATTTTTAAAAATTGTTCCATGGGAAAAGTTGTTCGATTTGATCAGCAGAACCTCATATTAGCCCAAAGTACATCCTTTCAAAGTCACCATGTATTACGAGTCCAATGTCGATTTAAAAAAATAAAGTTGAGGTCGCCATCTTGGATTTTAAAATGGACCTCAAATTCGTGCTCGGTTTTTGGGTGTGCCGAGCACGAGTTTGAGGTCCATTTGGGCCGTGCACATAGGAATGGGAGCCGAGCACATAGGACTCGTTATATAGGGTTTTGGGTGAGCCGAGCACGAATTTGAGGTTCATTTAAAAATCCAAGATGGTGGCCTCAACTTTATTTTTAAAATTAGACAAAGGACTCGTTATATAGGGTTTTGGGTGAGCGGAGCACGAATTTGAGCTCCATTTTAAAATCCAAGATGGCGGCCTCAATTTTTTTTTTTTAATACGACTCACATTCATTTTTTGTTCGTAAAATCGCGCCAAATAGAAAATTCTAGCGGCAAAACAGTGATGCCTGCGGGGGGGCTCCGCCTATAGGGCGGGGCGATAACAAAAAAATATTTCGAGAGCAGGCTCCTAAGTTACTCTTGTACTAACTTTTACAAGTAAAATTCTTCTTTAAAATTGATTTTGCGAAACTTTCTGAGTTTAATTAAAACAATTTACAATTATATTAAAACGGTCAAGTGGCCCAATCATGTTTCGGTTTTAGTATGTGGGTTCTATGTTTTTTCATATACTACTGCATTGATATTCTCGTCGAGGTAGTAGTCTCCTTCATGGTGCGGTTACGAAACGGGCGATTGACTTGACGATAAAATTGCGAGGATATTGTCTTAATCGCCGCCCATTTCGTATTTGCATAATTTAGCCGGCATAGTGGGAGCGATCAATATTGTTAAACAATAAAAATAAATAAAAAATAATTCGATGAAGTAGTCTCCTAAAAACCGGTGAATCCACAGACTAAAACCGAAACGAGACCGGTAGGTCGGCCTAGCAAAGTTGTAGAGACATTAATTTCCTCCCACTTTCAAACTAAATAAATATTAATTGAAACTAATAATACCTCTTATGCATTTATTTCGCCGCATATATTAAATTATATGTATTATGTATTCCAAAATAGAGAGTTTAGTGTTGCTATAAAAAAAAAAAAATGAATATATTTTTTAAATATTTATTTGCGTTATAAGGATATAAAATGAAACGAAAAACTTATATATTTATGGTTTATTATTATTTTGTCATCAGTAACATACTTGAAAAACATTTAATTAGACGCTTTTTTCAGTGTTTATTTCGTTCAATCATTATATTTTATTCAATTGGCAAGTTGCCGAGTTTTCGATAAAGTTTAGCTTAGGTTGATTATGTAGATGTGGCTTAATATCTAAACTAAGAAGTTCTAATTTAGAACTAGTTTAAAGCTTGACTAAATATGAACCTAATTAGAACTAATAACAAAGTGGTCATAATCGGACTGCTGGCCAAGTGCACACATAGACCTTATATAAACTTTTTTTTTTAACTTTTTTTTTTGACATAAATGCCTGTAAAGGTTTACATGAAATATATATTTGACTTTTTGAACCAAACGCACTCTAAGACCTCATTGTTAAACGTTTTTTTGGCTATTTATAAATATCTGTAATAATTTAAATGAAATAAATGATTTTGACTTTGACTTTTGACTTTGATTTAGTAATTAATTAAAATTGGTTACCTATTAGTAATTATTGTTATTATTCCTTTTTTGGTAGGACAAAAGAAAATGTAGGACAATTTACACACATTGCTATGGTCACAAACTAAGCTCTAGGCTTGTATTATGTGTACCAGAAACAACGACACAATCTTTTTGTGGATACGTTATTATACTTTATAAACACCCAGACCAAAGAGTACTTTGTTATACTAGAAATAGAGTGATAACTCAAGGGTTTTTTTGAGTAACGAAACAGCAGCGACATCTTTTATTTTTAGCCCGAACAACAGAAAAAAAATCTAAATGTTTAGACCATGCTTCAATAGATGGCGCTGGTGGTCAACTATTTATATATACATATATATATAGATCTTAAGGCAGAGTAAGTTGTACTGGTTTAATAATGTAATGTAGCGATTAAAAATGGCGTCGAAAGTACCAAATTTATTTTGCAGTTCGAATGACAACATTGTAACAATTTTAATTTTAATCGTTACATTACATTAACAGGCTGGTACAAATCATCTTAAATGTTTTTTTTATGAAACTTATATATGTAAGTTTCATAATATATATATAGGTAACTATAAAAAGGCACTACGTAAGTCTGTTGAAGAGAAAATAAAACAAACAAATACTTTTTTCTCGATTTATTAAAATGATTTTTGGCACATATAATGATGTTTATATTTTTACAATAGTTTTTCAAAAATAAATTTACCGTGATGTTAATGATACAGTCTACAACTTTTGCAAGCAGTGAATACGGAGGAGAAAATCTCGACTCGACTATACACACTATACACTAGTATACGAACACCAAACACAGACGAATTAAGAATACTAAAAGTACGTAATTTAAAATAATATATCTACAGAGTTACAGACTCAAGCACTCAAGCGCACAACAATCACCGAAGTTGACCGAACTTGACCGAAGTCGTCCAAAGTTCACCGAACGGCCGAACTACGGATTCGGCAGGATCCGGAAACTAATTTGTTATTTTTTTAATCTGGCAAGTTTAAAAAAAGTTCAGAGACATCTATTACGAAAAGCCCGAACTGCATTATTCTCCTTGTAGAAATTTGTTTGCATATTTTTTGTTCTAAGATTGCATAGCATGACCCAGACCATGACGATTTTGCCATGGGTGTTGATGTGTGCGTAATTAGTGTTTTTTGATAAGTGCGTTGTACCCACAGAGTTATATCTATAACTCTGTGGTTGTTCACCTCCCACAAAAAATGACAGACATTTTTGTATTATATGTATTAAAGCGCTATGGCGTTTCCCCCCGTGGCCGTGCTATAAATAAATAAACCTGTGAAATAAATACAACAATATAAAAATTTAAAAAAAATACGTCTGTTCTTTTTCCCTTTTTTCAATTCACATGAATATTTTTAAGTAAAATTAAGAAAATGGTGGATGGAAGCACAAAAAAGGAAATGGAGGATAGATTAACCATTAAGTCTTAATATAGATAATATGTTATATTATATAATATAAGTATAGGCAATTTGTTAGATTTACTACGGAGCACCCTGACAACCAGCGCGTGGTGTACTGTAAAGTCCCCCACGCTGAAGCTGAGGGTGTACCGAATAGTACCGATTCAATAAAGTCAAAGTCAAAAATATTTATTTCATGTAAACCTTTACAGGCATTTATGAAAAGTCAAAAAAAAAAAAGTATATATAAGGTCCTGTGTGTACTTGGCCAGGTCGCCATTCCTCCCACAGACAAATGCTGAGAATATAATACAAAATAAACAAATCGTAAACTATTAAACTATTGTCCTTGCGGGAGAAAAACAAACAACCCAACCGAACACACACTACATAACCAACCAGTTTAAGACTAGGTGGTTAGCTGGTTCCATTGACCTGTCAATCGTTGACTGCCCTGTAAAAGTGCCACCAAGGCGACCAACCCAACAGACCATAGCTACGCCCCAAATATACATACTTTAGTATAGGTAATCAAAATATACCTACAAGTAGATAGATGAAAGGTATCTTTTAGGGCGCAAACGCTGATCACAAGTCGATCGCCTCAGAGACACCCTGGAGAAAAAGGTACCAGCAAGTAAAAAACTCTGATGTTCCACATGTACCGTATCATCGGAGGAGCATGGTCCTGCATGGTTATTGACTTAAACCTATGCTTATAGCATGTGGTATATACTCTCATCCTACTGAAGAGCACGCGTAGAACACCCCAAGGCAGATATACTATCTTACAATATTGAAAGTACAGAATTACAGAACACAACATTTCTTTGATGCCAGCGCCGGTCTATCAGCAGAAGATTTTTCGGGATCTCCGCTAAATAATGTTTTTTAAGTTCTTTTTTTATTGTGAGTTCTATTTTATAAATTAGCATAAGTTTTTGTATTCTTTATTTTATTGAATAAATATATTTTCTATTCTATTAGATTCGTAGAGAGTATTAAGTTCCTTGATTAGATTACAAGGGCCACATAGGACAATGTGGGTATCACCGTCGGGCCGCACACTAAGGGTGTTGTCCACTATATACCAACTATTCTGTCCTTTTTTTTTGTAGCACGGCATATTACTTTGTATCCACCTGATGGTAAGCAGATCAACAAAATCATATGTATGGGATCGATCAATACATTGTTGTTTAACAGCATTGATCGCTCCCACTATGATTAATATATATTTGCCGGCTAATTGATGCGGTTACGAAACAGGCATCGACCAGACAAATTTGCATTACGAGTCTATTTAATAGCCTCGCTGCTTTATCGTCAAATTACCTATATGCCCACTACATAACCGTATCCTATATATCGATGCAATAGCCTCCAAAAAACCTATGAAACCCACAGACTAAAACTGAAATATATGACTAGATCACTTGTCGGTTTGTAATAATGAAATTAGTCGGTCGGTCGAACGAAGTTATAGAGACCTTCCTCCAAAAATACTTAGTCGGATGAAGCCATATCAGGTGAATACGGTACGGTGGCTGTTCGTTAAGATTCAAATTGAATATAAATGATTTAAGTAATGGAAAACATTTTTTAGTGGCAAATGTAATAAAAATATTGGCCAAACCGATTGCAGTCTCTGCTTATTCCCTTATTAACTCTCGCTTCGGTGCCTATTTATTTAACTTTGTATGACAAAATCTGTTTTAGGGGGTGGTTGACTATTGAAATTATTTGCTTTGTCGTTGGCCGCAGTTTGACGACATCGGCTCTAGAGGCAGTTAAATTTACGCTACGCGAGTAGTAGTAGCGGGCGGGGGTCGAGGGTCGGCGTTGGAAATCTCATCTAGAAAGCTCGGCGCCGCGAAGCTCTCTCAGCGTAGGTCTACCACTTGGTAGCCGCACACGCAATGGAGCAATGCCATGAAGGTGCTACGTTGTCGGCCCGCTCGTACATCATTACATGCGACATGCTAGGCATTCGACAGACTTTTATTGCGCACGAACCACGGAGCGCCAGTCGCCATACGCAGGGAGATGTTCTGCTGGCCCTGGAGCCGGGCTTTGTGCGTGGCCGACAGAAGTTGGTGCCACGCTATGGCCGCATAACTGAGTTGGGGACGGTTGAAAGTCTTGTAAACCGACGTCCTGGGGCTCTAGAGAAAAATCAGGCGAGGCGACGTGTCGTGTCGCCTTCAATGAAAACTGTATAGACTTTGGCAGGTGACAGCGTACCTCACGCCTACTGTCACTGTCAAAATACATACGTTTTTGACTGAGGCGACGCGACATGTTGCCTCGCCTGCTTTTTCTCTAGAGCCCCTGACCCGGAGTGGTAATTTAGACTTGAGAACCGGACGGATCATCGAGTGGGTGTCCTTGGCCTTGCTCACAGCAGCAGTGGTCATAGGGTTCATGCTCCATGACCGATTAAATATGCACCCCAGGTATTTAATGGAGTTGGCCCATTGGACCTCCTGTCCCGGAGTTTCAGGTTGGGTGGGCGGTGGCGGGTCACCAGTATGGCGGACGTCTTTCCCACATTCACAGACATCCGCCATTTATCGAACTACGAAGAGAGATAAGCAGTTTCCTTGCGGGACTCACCGCATAGACTTGACTTTGACTTTTACTCCCTCATAGAGCTGGAAACACAGAACGACTTCATCGTTCGTTTGACCACCGCATGTTTCGTCTGCAGATCACGTGCAGATGCATTAGATCACCCGCACATTCGGGACCTGATGCCTCTATGCATACGAGACCACCGGATGCCAAACGACGATACGCCTGCGACCTGCGGCCACATTCTGTTTCTTATAACGTTACCGTTAGATTGTCAAAATAAAGATATGCGCTTTTAGCGCGCTCTCCTCCAATCAGAGTAGGCTGATTGGAGGAGAGTGCGCTAATAACAGAAATTGCTCTGTGCCGTCGGCTTGACCTTCCGCAGAGTTGTTTGAAATCTGCCGGCACTTAGATAGTGTACTGTGATTGTTTAATTATTTCAACAGAAAAGCTTTTGAATTGGTCAAAAAAACAAAAGAAAAATATTTTAGTTTAACATATTATAGAAATCAAGAAAATTAAATTAATTCTTATCAAATTTTAGTAATACCATAACAAAAATAAATAATAATTAAGTGAGATCTATGGCGCGATGCCAAAACAAAAGAACAAATTTATGTTAAACCAAATAATAATAAAATAACGAGATTTCGAGAATCACAGAAATTTGATGCTCCCCTTCAGTTACCTCGCTTCAATAATTCGTCAAGAGGCACATTATTTTTATAATTATATGAAGCTACTGCAGAGCGTAATGACGCTGGACTGAAGTCCCAACTCAGTAAATACTGGTTTCAACCATCCCACTATTATTGATCTTGATGCTGCTTTGACTGTTCCTCTAGTTGTAATAAAGAGCGTACATCACGTCCTGACTAGGTTATATAATTATTATGTCAGGACGTGATGTACGCCGTTTGGTAGATAACACTAATAGACAATTGATCCATTCATATATTTATCTAGTTCTGAGTCACAGGATTTTAAGATATTCCACCCAGACTGTCTGATCGATTCCCTAGTAAAAATATAACAGTAATTAACAAGTTTCAGTCATAATTTCAAAGTTAGTAACTAATAAAATAAACTTTTTCTATCTATTTATCACGGGTGGGACATGGAAAACCATGGTTAATTAATTTTAAATATTAATGACATACTTACCCTTATTTAAATAAAAAATTAACTTGTTTAAAAGCAGAATAATCATAGCAATTCTTTGACACATCAAACAAGTTTTACATAAAATAGGCTTTGGTTGGATTTATAAAATAAGTACATGCACTACTTATTAAAAACTTAATCATATCAAAATTAATTTTCTATGTTTGTATGTGAGAATGACAAATAATGTTCAGTTTTTTAATGAAAAAACTAACATATCATCAACATTTTAATATACTTTAGTGGTATGTTTTATGTATTCCGAGCAGCGAGCAAGTTTAGCTGAACCCGCTCTTTCTGCGTACCTACCTACCGAGTCAACTCGGGTTAGGAGGAAATTAACTCGGGTCGACGGGTTGGAGAAGTAACCCGGGTCAACCAAGTTATTTGACTCGGGTCGCCCATCACTAGCGTAAGCACGCTAACGATAGATTATTTGACATTAATAGTGACGTCTTTACAGACGCCATATTGACTTACAGTGATTTTGCTTCTGGATGAAATGCTCAGATTATATTAATCTGAGATGAAATTCTTGTGAGCGTTGTCAGAATCAGTAAATTTATCTAAAAACATGTTTTTGAGGAAAGTAATAAAATTCCTGAAATAATTATTAATATAAGTTAGATAGTTAAAAGTGTTGTGTTCTCATTTATTTTGGTATTTATGTAAACAAATATACCTAAAATATTAAAATTCATTAAATTGTTATGGCGTTTTATTTGACATTAAAACAGAGTGAGATTAATGTGTTAGTTACGAGATATAAGTGTCTTGTGAGCGCGCTTAATCGCTGGTCCGATTCTTCGTGAGTTGTCACATCGCACTTTGTGAATCAGACCGGTTATTATGAACTTTACGCTGACATTGACAGCTGGGGCCTTATTCCGAGTTTGCAACCGCTAATCACGACAAGACGTTGCGCAAACTATAAATATGGAAATATAAGCTCTATTCCAATGCTTATATAATATGTATTAGGTTGGCTATTTTAATGCCGCCATCTTGAAATACACGAATTCTTCGCAAGTTTAAACATGTATGGAGCATTAGTTTTTCAACTTTATAATTAACAGGATAGAACTTACATTTCAATACCCGTACTTTACGCAAAATGCGCGACGGTAAACGTGTCAAAACTCGGAATAAAGCCCCTGTGTTATCACAATTCGGACCGTGAGGTTGGTTCGTTTCGTTACGTAGTAGTACTCTATATTTTTAATCTGTGGTTTCGTTCGTCATGGGCGAGTAGGGACGTGTTTATTTTGCCTATTGTTACAAAATGCTTAATTTTAGTTATTTCTAAATATCTTTAACCCGTTCTTAAATCATTAAACCCATTCTTGATTATGTTCTTTTTGTGTCGAATGTTGCCGAAACGCAATTCGCCTCACGAGTATGGAAGAGGTAAGGGTTTTATTTATTTTTATAGGTTACAATGTATTTCTACAATATTTTTGATTTTTGGATCGTTTCAGGAGCTTAACGAAGATGAACTTGAAACGAAAACTAAAAACCGCACCGACGATGGAAAAGCTACTGATTACAACAATGATTCGAGAAATATCACGCCTAAATCTGCCTCTCGCAAAAACTCTCACACCACCACTGAAATGCCACCAAGTAATACTTCATTCCAAAAACTAAATCTTAATGGTGATGCAACTACGCTCAACAACAAGAAAGTGGATTGCAACACTCCCAAGTCAGAGCGACAACCCCTGCCACCTTCTGTAGTGGTGCCTGCAAGCGTTTCTGTGTTTCACACTCCAATATCCAAAAACGCCCAAAGGACTATACAAATAGAAGAAATTAAAGAACAGTTTGTTGTGCATTTGGAGTCAAGTGACGAGGATGAAGTGATTGAAGTGGCCCTTCCTCCCAAACCTACCATAACCATATACAGCTCTGACGAAGATGACCTGCAAGTGGTTCCACCGCAACATTCCTCTACTAAAGCTGTAAGCCCTAAACGGGACAAATCTATTTTGCCTAATGACAACAATAAAAAGTCTACTGATGGAGAAAGAGAGATATCAGCAAGTCCTGTACCATCGGTTGTCTCATCCATATCAGATGAGTTCATCCGGAGTGATTGCATTGCTTTAAATATATCGTCCCGCTCACTAGACCAGCCCAGCTTTGACTTTAGTCTTCATGGCTCAGACCTGATTGATCATGTAACTCCATCCAAAAAGAAAAAGAAGAAGAAAAATAAAGAGCGAGATTCCTCAACTCCTGTGCCGAAGATTTTAGCCACACCAGAGAAAAATGATGCTGCTGAAATACAATTTGCAACACCTAAAAATAAAACTAAAAAGCGAAAAAACAAATCTCCTAATTTGTCTGAATCTGGCACTACTCCTGGAGATGACAATACCAATGAGTTGTCTCTTACTGACACAAGTAAAAAGTATAGAAAGCATTTCGCTGTCATGGATATTCCCAATGCAGATGTTTATGATACTGATTCCAATCAGTCTGCCATTGTGGATATACAAAAAGAGGCAGAAGATCATCTGGTTGTGGATAATGAAAGTAAACCAAAGGAATCTGAAATTGTCAATGATCAATTATCAGATAATCATGTAGTTACTAATAAAGAATTGGAAAATAATGTTGATAGCAATGTTGTAGATTTGACAAGTGGAATTTTAGGATCAGAAGAGTCTTGGAAAACTATGGTTGAGCCCATTGAGGAGAACATAGTGATGGCTAATGTGACTGGTTTTGCAGAACAGGAGGTTTTAATAGATCCAAAGCCAGTTGACAAAGAAGCCAATAAATGTGTGCAGCTGGGCTCCACCAAGGTGCCTGCTATTTTGAATGATAACCTTGATTTTGATAATTTGAAGGGGAACAGGCTGTTTTGCAACCGCCGCTATTCTCTATCTACTCTAAGGGCTGAAATGGATAAGTTTTATAATGACAGTTGGGGAGGAGAAGACTTTAACCACAGAGAGATACAGAAATATATGTCCCGTAAGTTATTTTTATTATTTACTTTTATATTATCGTGTTATGACTGGTCACTTTTCAATTTTGTTGAATATAGATAATAGTAAATTATGCACCAAGGGGATAAAGACACTATGTTTTATGTCATGCCAACTATTTTTTTTAGCCTTATCATTTTGGGCTTTGGAAGAAGACTACTTTATAACATGTAGTAATTATTTTTAATTAAATAATTTAAATTAAGCTTTTACTTACTACCTTTTTATATATAGTTTTTTTATAAAATAAACTAAACTATTGTTTAATTAAATACAATAATTGTAATATATTTCAATATTAGGTAATTTAATTAATAAATGAAAACTTAAACATATATTTTTTAGTTTTTATCATATTTTTATTATTAAAACAATTATCAATTATATAAGAATCCATTAATATCCAATTTGATAGATATTTACATGTAAACAAACATCTGTTGAAAACAATAAAAACTCATCTTTAACATGGTGCTGTAAATGATAGATTTTGATGTTAACAATTTGGTTTGGTAAAGAAATTCATGAAATAGCATCAGATTTTAAAATTTTTTGATAATGGAATGGCTTATACCAAAAAAATCTGAATCCTTACTAGCATTTCGCTTTGAAAACCATTTCTAAGAAAAACTTTTTTTGAGCATAACAAAATTTACCTTACCCATACATTCATCAAGTCCCTAGGTACTTGATTACAAAGTATTACTTACCTTTATTTTTTTCTGTGAGTTGATCCCATTATGGAAGTAGATTATATTCATGAGCAAATTATCCTGTAAGTAGTTTGAAATGTATATAATGGCATATTTTTCAGGAGACAAGAATCTCTGGGCCATAGATCCTAAAGATAGGATGACAAACAGCTCGGGCCGGAAAAAACTAGTGTAAGTAAAATTTTATAAAATGAATGAAATATCAGCTGTTGGCTACAATTTGTTATGCAGTGAAAGTCAGTGCATGGGGAATTCTAGCAAAAATGTAGAAGGATCTTGGCCTTCCAAGGTTGGCTGTTGGGACTTTTATGGAATGAGTTTTCAACATAGCACTGACATATACAGACATACTGTATAGTATTCGGTTGGGTAGAGATGGTAGTGGACACCATGAACGGGAGAGTAGATATGGGGAAAGGTTTTACGGGAACACTGCAGTTTACTCCCCTACCAAAACCACAACTATGTAATGTGCATCTGTATTGAGAGATCTAATCAAAACCAAACAAAATGACTATGTTGTCAACATAGTTTCGTAGCATAATGTAGAAACTTATATATGAAATATTTTAATTTGTAAAGGCGAGGAAAAAAAGTTAGCGTCCAAAAATAGTACATCAATCCTGACGTTATTGAAAAAATAAAAAATAAAATTTTTAGATGTATTTACTCTATGTTATATTTTTTTGTACTAACATTCAGTACACACATTGTAAGAAATAATTATAAGAATTCAAAATATTTGGAAGTAAAATGAAGAAGATATAAGGCAAAACATGGATCTCTCAATCCAGACGTTTTAGATTGAGTGATCCTTTGAAACACCATGCTAAAATTTCACTACTATTGAACAACAAAAAACATAGCAAATGGTTTAGTAGTTTTAAAGTTAAAAGTTAAAAAATAGACAGATATTTGGAGCTATTTTTATTCAATCAATGTACTTTTTATTTTGTTGATTTATTTATAGATAATTTATTAAATTAGAAGCTAGACAAAGGACCAATAATATGAGAGATTAGATTTGAAAAGATTATTGACCTTATTTATCAAAAGATACAATAACAATGCAATCATATTATTTATTTAGGAGATACTTTGGTTGAGTAGTATTTATACTCTATTATCATGATAATTTAAATACAAAGACACAGACGGGGTACAAAGATCAATGCATATATCATACACTGGCTAGATTAAGACTGCAGCTTTAAATTAATTTTTATTATGTAGTATTTAGTACTTTTCCACCAAATTTAAATCTATTATCCTGTATGGGTGTATATAAGAGAAGAGATTAAAATTTGATTCAACTTAAATCTAAAATCAAACTTGTTCTGTTACATAAATTTTATTATAATTTTCATAAACAATCTCTACATTTAGAACTTTATAGATCAAATCCCTAAGTTCTGTCTGCCCAAACCAGTGATGATGATGCTATTTATATTATGTCCTACATGATTGTGTAGGATTTTCCCCGGTGCTGGTGGGGACTTGTGACGCTGTGATGTTGTGTTTGTGCAGGTGTTACTACTGCAACCGCGTGGGGCACCGCGACGACGCGTGCCGCCTCAAGCCGCTGGTGTGCCACATGTGCGGCGTGCCCGGCCACCAGGAGCCGCGCTGTCCCACCAAAATATGTGTCAATGTAAGCCCCTGTCTGCTTATCATCACTTATTTATTATTGGAGCGCGGCGAGTGACTTTACCTACACTCAAAAAAAACGGTCGACAAAGGTGCGAAATTCATTTGTCAAATATTTTTTGACCTGACATAGCTTTTAAACGATGCGTTTTGGTAAAATTTAACTCAGCAGCGTAGTTTTTATTGTCGAAATTTTTCATCTAGTTTTTGCATCTAGTTTACGTGTCGTATTATCAAGTTGTATTTTGTTTTAGTCACTACGACATGGGAGGTTTAATATAATTTATATTAAGTAAATGAGTAAAATCACCTAACAACATTTCTCACATTCTTCTTAAATACATTGAACCTTTGCCCATAGATATCAATGTCATGACCGTCATTTGCTAACTGATTAAATGCGCGGCACATCCTCACTACGGGGTTATAGAAGGATGTGTTGTTTCTGTATGTTAACAAATGGAAGGGGTTAGGGGAGCGGACCCTGGTACTTGTGTTAAAGTTCAGTAAAGACAGTAGATAGGGAGAATTGATGTGACAATTGATTATTTTGTGCAGATTAAACAAATCGTAATGATTTCTTCTTTTCCGAAGGGAGATAGCATTGAAATATACCAATCTGTCATCATAGTTTTGAAAAATATGGCTATTACTATATCTAAAAGTCAACTGCCTTTGTTTACGTCAAAGATCATCATTATTTCCAATTTCTTCTTTAAAATTTATTCAGTCATCAGACGCAACTTGCCCAGATAAATTTCGTGCACTTTTTTTTACAGCAGGAAAGTTTTGTAGTCTATTTATGACATCAAGACTGCGCATTTATTTATCTTAATAGAACTTATAGAACTTACATGGCGATTACGACATATCTCCCCGAGGATGTGCCCGCTATTTCGCATATGTAGTAACGTTAGCTTAACTCATTTATAGGAATCAATCGGTATATGATAAGTGTTTTATTGCGTACTCTGCCGACTGAATTACATGTTTAGTAGAATTCTGTAGTTCCTTACGATACACAGGATTCTACATCTAAAAAAGTAAACGTGAACGTTAGAGCCTACGTAAATGTCAGTATGTAATAGTAGACGTAAAGGCGATGTTTTACTGTTAAATATATGCGACTTAGCAGAAGGTTTAAAGAAGATTAAGGGGTGTACCCAGGAGCTTGTGTTCATATCGCCATGGGCACAGGGTTTGGGGAAATACAGCGTACACAAGTACCTTTGTGTTAGGGACATATCAAGCTGGCCATTCTCGGGCGCTCCATTTGGCAGAGCTCCACTCATTCGCACAAATTAGTGCAATATTTTGTTGTGAATGTATTCGCGCAAGATTATGCATTTTTTGGGGTGATAGAGAGGAGCGTTGCCAAATGGAGTGCCTGTAAATGGTCGGCTTTAGATGTATGACGTTAGACGTAAAAATACAGACAATGTTATTTGTCACAATGACAAAGCTGTCATTGTGGGGTATTTTCGTGGTTAGTATTGACTCAATAATGCTAGAGCCGTTGGTTAGCCCAAATATATGACGAACCCCCCAATAAAAATGAAATAAATGAATACCTCACCTATTCGTAATAATAAAAGTGATCGATAATTCATAGCGGAGAAAGATAATGTTTTTAACCCCCGTATTCTAAGACGTTTCCTTAACTCCACTCTTCACTCAAGGAGCGTCTGTCTCAACTTGCTTTTTATAGTTGACATTTGGTGGAAAGAGACAGACGTTCCTTGAGTGTAAAGTGGACTTAAGGATAGGTCTTAGAATACGGGGGTAAGTACTTTAAACGTGTGGTGGTGTTCAAAACGTGACTATGGAGAATATAGTTGTGAAAACGGTTAGTGCGAGGTGTTTCTGAAAATACCAGTTCAAATTTATTAAAAAACAGAAGAAAAATGCTTTAAAATCGGCTTTAAAAAAAAGAGCTGGATTGACAAATTTAATAACTTAGGGCCAATTTCACCATTCACACTGAACGCGATCAGTTCTAGCTAAACCGAGTTCAAGTATCTAACCAAGTTTAGAGCTCTTATTTACGTTTCACCATACAAATTAAACTAAGTTCAAGTTGAACTCAGTTTACTTTCCTGAACGCCCGATTTTCGTCGTTTAGCTTGGTTAAACGCGTTCAAGTCATAGAGTATAATTAATATATACAGAAAAAACAAAAAGTATAAAGTTTTTTTTAACAAAAGCAATGCGTTTCGTTTCTTTCGTTTCGAAATAAGATAAGTAGATTATATTGATATATTTATTAATTATTTATTAAGTATATAAGAAAATATTATAGTATTATATTATATACTTATAATATTATTTATTAAGTATATGTTATAAAACCGTATTGTCGCTTTCAACTGTTGCAAACACTAAACGCATCCCGTTTATTTAATTTAATCTGTGCGTTTAATGTACTAAACCCGTTTTCGTAAACTCGATCAAAATTTAGCTGGGGAAATCGGATTGATGTAAACCGAGATCAATTTCAAAATTTGAACTCGTTTAAGCTGAACTTAGTTTTACTAAACTCAGTTTATATAACAGACGGTGAAATTGGCCCTTAGACAAATGTGCTATAAGGCGAAAAGTGCGTTCATTATATTAAAAAAACGAGTACCCGACATTAGACAAATTTATGTCACTATGTAATGATATTGCTGATATTTCACCTTTCAAACGTACTACCCTCCCTCCATAAAATACTCCACGCCCCGCAATATAATACATATTTAGTCGACGAAACGGCTAAAGAAAATGGCATTGAGATTCTTCGCCTACCGCCATACTATTGTAAACTCAATGGAGTTGGTGTGGGCCCGAATAAAAAAATATACTGCTGGCAATAACTCAATATTTAAAGTTGAAGATGTAGAAAAGCTGTTTTATGATGCAATAGCAACAATAGACTCTAACAAATGGAAGAAATGCTGTGACCACGTAGTCAGTGAAGAAATGCTGTGACCACGTAGTCAGTGAAGAAATGCTGTGACCACGTAGTCAGTGAAGAAATGCTGTGACCACGTAGTCAGTGAAGAAATGCTGTGACCACGTAGTCAGTGAAGAAATGCTGTGACCACGTAGTCAGTGAAGAAATCCTGTGACCACGTAGTCAGTGAAGAAATGCTGTGACCACATAGTCAGTGAAGAAATGCTGTGACCATGTAGTCAGTGAAAAAATGCTGTGACCACGTAGTCAGTGAAGAAATATACATGTGGGACTTAGACGGTATTATGGAACTCGCGGAACATAATAATTTTATTATAAATGTTGATGAAAATTCTGACGATTCTGATTAAATTTTAAAATAATTACTTAATATATTAATACTTGAAAATACTGTGTAATAAAAAGTTTGTATTAATATTAATGGTTTCATTTTTACCTCAGTATGGATACGCCTTTGTTTTGCAGTTGCACTGATGAGTGACTGTTTTCTTAACGCGAATAGACTATGATATTAAGTTAGGTATTGGTTTGGCGAAGAAACATGTGATGATGTTTGCAGTGCGGCTCGGCCAACTACACGTACTCCACGGTATGCCGCCACTGCGCGGGCTGGGGCCGCATCTGCTGCCCCGAGTGCGGCCAGAGCGGTCACCCCTACTCCCACTGCCCCGACGTCTGGAGGCGCTACCACCACACGGTCAGTGCCGCACACATTACCTAACTGCCCCTACTTGTTACCATATAGTTTGACCCGTATGCAATGGTGTTGACAGTTCCAAGGTAATCCACTAGGTTACTTTAAATAATCTTCTCTAAATTCATAATAAACTACTATGAATTTAAATGCGTTAATTTCATCGCCATTAATTTAATTTACATTGTTAATACTGTTTGACGTATACATATGTCAAACCATTGCATTGGAATAAAAGTTGAACTAGGAGTTTTGTCGAAGGCCCACAATGGAAGTTATGTTTTGTATTTCCTTCGAATTTTCAAAATTTTGTATCCCTTTAAAAGTGGTATATAATAATAATATAACAGACACATTCGACTTCGTTAAATTATCAAAAAGGAAATATCGAAACCCCTCCAAAAATGACATCACTTTACCGAATTGTCATTAATACTACTACTATTGAAACAGTATTTGTTATAGAGATGAACCATTCTTGTATTTTCATGGTTACTATTAGAAACCCGTTAGTTAAACAGAACAATAAATTGGTAATTGAGAACAGACAAGCCCATAGCATGTTGGTATGTTACAGGTTGACAATGCCACTCCGCTGGCAGAGATCCGCGAGAACAAAAAGCATTACCAGCTGTTCTGTAGCGGCTGCACCCGGCGCGGCCACCTCGTGCACTCCTGCCGTCTGCCGCGCTTCTCCGGGCTGCCGGTCAACTCCCCCTACGTGGCCTACTACCGCCCGCTCTACCCCATCACCCTCACGCAAAACAATAACTTCGACAAGCAACCAGAACACCCCACCCCGGTTGCCCAAAAACGGCCATCCAAATCTCCCACTGTACATCCCGACCACGCCAACAAGAGGAAAAACAGCGAAGATATTGACAGACATCCCGACCAGAACAAGCCAGGACTCTCGCCCGACGCCCGCGATGTCCAGGACCCGACCAGCTCCGGTCCTAACGCATGCAGACTCGAGACCGACGTCCAAGCACCTTCATCCAATCACGACAAGTGTGGACACATTATACAGGATAACCAGGTGTCTGACACTAGCGACGTGGTTACCACCGCCAAGATATACGTCATGAAAGACGTCATACACAAGCTGAAAGAAACCGACGGTTCTCAGTGGCTTCAAACTATCACATTGGCTCACAACGTGCGAGTTTACGCCTCCGACGAACAGCTGTACCTAACCGTAGCCGGGAAACTTGGGGACCAGGAGGCGTTCCAAGGGGAACTCAGAAACTGGATCCGATCGTCCGAGGAGACGGAAAATGCTGCTCAAGTAGAAACAACAAATCAAGAAGAATCTACGAATCCAGATACCTGTTCCAATATCCCTAAAAACAGACACACGGCAATCAGGACGCTGAACAAGGCGTTCGCTTCTCTCGAGAGAGACATCGGCGACCCCGGGAAACTGTTCAAGGAGCTCAACTTCCTGCAGAGCCACCACGCTCAGCTGCTCAAGCAGAAAGTCATCAGCCCGAAGCAGGTGTCCAACAACCGCGACAACATCAACCAGATGCTGCGGAAGCTGAACATGGTTCTGCTCGGGCAGGCGGGGCTGGCAGACGGACGCTCGCACCTGCGTAAGCTGCAGGCCATCCAGGGCAGACTCATGAGCTACCGGCAGAAGAACCTCTCCAAAGCGCTGCGACAACAAATTGGTCACCATTACCGCTGCATATTTGCGGCGCTCCCGCGAGACGACTACGGAGATTTGGTGAGAATATTCCGTAAGAAGACTCAGTTCACTTTCAAAAAGAAATCGAGAACTGAAAATTTGGGACAGAAGAACGAAAATAAATCGGAAGAAGCAATCGTTACCGAAGAAAATCCGTCGGATAAGCGTCCGTCTGTGGCGAAGACCATCAGCAAGCTGGTGCTGTGTCGGCGGCGGCTGGTGCGCGCGCGGCCACTGGACGCCGTGCTGAAGAAGACGCGTCGCGAGCTGATGAGCAAGCTGCACTGCCACATCGCGGCGCTCGGCTCCCTGCCGCGGCTCTCCCCCAAGACGGCCAGGAAACTGAGGAAGCTCCAGGAACAAGCACAGTTGTTCCTCACTAACGTTTAATATTTAACATGTAATAACAATTACATATTTAGCATAATCTGTCTCTTGTGTTTTATTTACTGGGGCAACACTGCGCCTGGCCGCGCACATCCATTATCAGTCAGTCGGGGCCCGCTTATTATGTAAAATTAGCAGATATTTTGCAGACAGCGACCGTTGCGCAGAGATCGCGCGAACGGTTGCTAATTGTTCGCAACATTGGTATTGGGCGCTGCTGTCGCCCGACCGCTGCCAAATGCACTTCGCAACCGCTGCAACTAATAAAGGAATTTAAAAAGGCTTTTATTCAATGGTGTTTGTATTAGAATATTAATTAATTAATAGGTATTTAGGGGTCTTGAGTACTTGAGTGTTTGTGAAATAAAACTCTTGGTTTGATGTTTACGAGTGATTACTACTGTATGAATTTAATTAATAATTACTCCTATATTTATACAAAATAAAATTATAATATTGCCGCCATATTTTCCCGCTATTTCTACGGTGCATTCGCAGCTCATTGTAGCAGTGGGCTGCGACGGCGCGGCGTGGTAGTCGGGGACTATATAAGACATCCGCGCAATACGCGCGGCCATCCACCTCCCGGCCCTAGTCACTCTCTCCTCCCTCCCCACAAAGGCCTCTCTTCCAGTTCCACGTAAACGTGTTAACTGGGAAAAATTCAAAAGGTTGCTCGACGATTACACGCCGACATTCCCCATCTCGACGCCGGCGGACGTGGATAGGCTCGCGTCCGATCTGACTGTACAGTCCCGCAAGTCCCTAGAGGGGGCCTCCACGGAGTCCCCCCCGCGAAGGGGCTTACCACCCCTTCCCCAAAACATCAGGGACTTACTGAAAAGTAAGACGGACCTGTGGAAACTGTGGCGGCGCACCCGCTGCCCGTCGGTGAAGACCGACCTAAACGCGCTCGCGGCCCGAGTAAGGAAGGCCCTTGACAATCTTCACGCCGACCGCTGGGATGCTCGGATCCAGGACGCAACCAGTGACCTACAGGGAGTTCACCGGCTGTGCTCCTCGATGTCCGGTGCGCCACCATCGATTCATCCCCTCCTCGATAGTGACGGAGCTCCGAGGTTTCGAACGGAAAATCGTGCCTGGATATTTGCCGAATGCCTAGAAGGACAGTTTCGTCCTAACCCACCTAAATCTATCGAACATGTCGCAGAGGTAGATCGTGTAGTGGAGGCCGGCCTCCACGGCGCGATACCCGAGACGGAACCCCTTGTGATATTCTCTCCTGGTATGGTAGCGCGCGCCTTCAGCCGCGTACAACCACGGAAGGCCCCCGGGGCCGATGGCATTAATAATGTGGCCATCAGGTGCATGCCACCGCGAACAATGGCAGCCTACACCCGCCCATTTAATGGCATTATGCGCACGGGCCACTTCCCGACATTGTGGAAGGAGGGGCGCATTATTATGATACCTAAACCTCGGAAGAATATTAAGCTCCCAGAAAGCTATTGTCCGATAACTTTATTACCGGTGATTTCCAGTCTTTGAGAAGCTACTTTTGCGACATATCGTGCCTCATTTTTCTCCCCGCGACGAACAATTTGGCTTTCGTAGCGAGCACTCGACGACTCTCCAGTTGACGAGAATCCTGCACAGGATGAGGATGGCGTCTGATAGGCGAATCTTCTCCTGTGCGGTTCTCCTAGATATGGAAAAAGCATTCGACAAAGTCTGGCATAACGGGCTTTTGTTCAAAATCTTGCTAACTGAAATACCCCGTCGCGTATTACGAGTCATAGCCTCTTTCCTAGAGGGCCGTAGCTACCACGTCGCTGTTGAAGGTCTTTGCTCAAAAAATCACCCCATCGCAGCGGGCGTACCGCAGGGAAGCTGCCTTTCCCCGGTTCTCTACTGCTGCTACACCGATAATATCCCGCTGGCCGAGAAGGACGTGGAGCTGGCTCTGTACGCGGACGACGCTGCCTATTTCACGTTTTCTTTAAACGCGAAAATGGCGGCTGTCTACATGCAGAGACAGCTCGATTTACTACCCGACTGGCTTTCACTTTGGCGCCTACGTGTAAATGTCAAAAAGACACAGGCAATGATCATCCGCAGAGAGGACCGGGTAGTGGGCCGTACCCTCCCGCCCCCGCTCCAGCTTTGTGGACAGTTCGTTGACTGGTCCAAAACCGTGATGGAGTCAAAATTGACTTACTTACTTTAGTAAACCAAAATATTCAAAGCTTCTCTAGCAAAGTTCTCAATATAGAATTATTAATTGAAAAATATAATTTAGATTTGATGTGTTTTACAGAATCCTGGCTAAAAGCAGAGAAAATGTGTTTTAATATAAATAACTTTGTAATTGCTAGTTTTTTCAATAGGAACTCTTGTGAGGAAGGTGGAACTATTATTTTAATTAGAGATACACTAAAATGCAAAGAGCGGAAGGATATTGTAAAACTATCAGTTGAACGTGTTTGTGAGATCTCATGTGCAGAGATGGATACTTATATTATTCTATGCATATACAGACCCCCGCTGCTTTACATACTTTTATTAATATAATGGAGGATGTTTTATTAAAAAATTATGACTTAAATAAACAAATTTTTATATGTGGGGATTTCAATATAGATATTTTAATAAATAACAGCGACAAACAAAAACTTATTTCATTGTTTAACTCTTTTAACTTAAATAATATATTCATGGAACCAACTAGGATTACTTCAACTAGCCGGACTTGTATTGATAATGTATTTACTAACTGTTCTCTCTTAAGTAACTCTGTTATTACTGGGGTGCCATCTGACCATAAATGTTTGTTAGTTAGCTTTCAGTCACAAACTAAACCCATAAATAAAATGATTAGGTATAGGCCCTTAACAGATAATAAACTTAATAATTTTTATGAAAATATAATAAGTGAAATGTCCAGCTTCATATATAATATTAATCAACCTAATATCACATACTCCAATCTACATAAAATAATAAATCAAGAATTTAATAAAGTATGTCAAATAAAAACAAAGAAAATTACTGACAAATTAAATTTTGCTACTTGGGCAACTAAAGGCATTAGAATAAGTAGGGATACACTATATGATCTATATGATAAAAGATCATATACTTCTGACCAAAATTTCCATAATTATGTTAGGAATTATTCAAAATTGTTTAAGAAAGTTTGTATTACAGCTAAATCTATTTACATTGGATCCAAAATCAAACAATCAGATAATAAATCTAAGTGTGTATGGAAAATGATAAATACTGAAACCAGTAAAAATATAATCAGGCAAAATACAATTTCAATTAGACAAAACGGAGTTATGTTATCAGATAAAAAACAAGTTGCTGAGTTATTCGAGGAATTCTTTACTAATATCCCATTACAAATTAAGAACTGTATTAAATCATCAGCTAGTACTGCTAATGATTTTTTAAAACGATATATTAAAATACCAATTATATCTAATTTTAAATATGTCACTAATGAGGATATACTAAAACACTTTAAAATGTTAAATAAAAAGAAAACTGAAGATTTATGGGGGCTATCTGTCAAAGCTATCGAAGCAATCATTCATACTATAGGACCGGTACTCGCTGATACTTTTAATGGGTGTGTTAATGAAGGAATTTTTCCCGACCTTATGAAGAATAGTAAAATAGTTCCCATATTCAAGTCCGGCTGTAAGACAGATCCAAATAATTATCGTCCTGTTTCTGTCCTGCCAGCCTTAAGTAAAATATTCGAAAAAATAATTCTTGGTCAGCTGTTAAGTCATTTTAATACTCATAAATTGTTACATGATCAACAATACGGGTTCACAAAAGGTAGAAACACAACAAATACCGGCACAAGACTGATTACTGAAATAATTGACGCCTGGGAAAACTCCCAGGATCTCGTTGGCGTTTTCTGTGATCTGTCTAAAGCGTTTGATTGTGTTGACCATCAAACTTTGTTAGCCAAGCTGGAATTTTATGGCATTCGCGATTTAGCTTTAAATCTAATAAAGTCCTACCTTTCTAATAGAACTCAAGGTGTTAATATTGATGGTTGTGTATCCGACGGAACCATTGTAAAGATGGGTGTCCCCCAGGGCTCAATTTTAGGCCCGTTCCTGTTCCTAGTATACATCAATGATCTTCCACATATGGTACAGGAGACGGCGCAGATAGTGCTATTTGCTGATGATACATCCCTACTGTTTAAAGTTAGTAGGAAAGATAATATATTATCGGCAGCAAATGACACTCTGGAAATGGTTTCAAAATGGTTCACGGCAAATCATTTAGTTTTAAATGCAAAGAAGACTAAGTGCCTGAAATTTACGTTGCCTAATGTATCAAATATCAATGCCACAGTGAAGATAGGTGGCACTGATCTGGAATTTGTCGACTCCACTGTGTTTTTAGGGATCACAGTTGATTCCAAACTACAGTGGAAAGCTCACATCAATACTTTATCCAACAGATTGAGCTCTGCTGCATATGCAGTCAGAAAAATTAGACAATTAACTGATGTTGCAACAGCCAGACTAGTGTACTTCGCCTATTTTCACAGTATAATGACATATGGTCTTATAATGTGGGGATCTGCGGCAGATATTGATACAATATTTATTCTACAGAAGAGGGCCATTCGGGCAATATATAACATAAAAGCTCGTGAGTCTCTTCGAGAAATCTTTCCTATGATTGATGTATTGACACTACCATCTCAATATATTTATGAGAATTTATTGTACGTAAGGAAAAACTTAAATATGTTTAGTAAAAATAGCGATAGACATAATTTAAACTTAAGAAACATAGATAAAATCGATATACCAAAGTTTAGACTGCAAAAAACGAATAAATGTTTCGTCATTAACAGTATAAGGTTATTTAATAAATTACCTAAAAGCATTATAGAACTGAGTGAAATAAAGTTTAAGAATTGTATAAAACACATTTTAATCAATAAGGCTTACTATAGCGTAAAAGACTATTTTAACGATAAAGACGTCTGGAACCGTCCTGATATGCAATTGAGGTCTCGCAACTAGTGAATAAATTACTTATTTATTTATTAGAATTATATTTGTAGAATAAACATTAGCTTAGTAGTGTCCGATATTGTAATAATTTAATATTACATAATTTATTTTTATTACATTATGTAAATTTTGTCTTTGGATAAGGTAATCACTGATGATTACCTGCTTATTTATACTTAATTTATACTACAGTACTGTGTAGTTCTGTACATTGGTACAGTAACAAATAATCTGCCATAGGGTGTTTTGCGCATGCTGATCGGTGGGGTGCATTTTGAGTATGCTACTATATATATATATATATATATATATATATATATATATATATATATGCTATATATCATAAGCAAATCAATGGCTGTGCTCCTCTTTTAGTTTGTGTGAAGCACTAGAGTTTTTTACTTGCTGGTTTCTTTTTCTCCGGGGTGTCACTGAGGGGATCGACTTTACAGTTAGTATACCCGCCCTTAAAAATACCGATCCTTATACCTTTACTTATATATATATATGTGATTGGTTACTAACCTTTTATTTAGAATAAATATTTAAGGCGTGGATATGGTCGGTGAAGTTGGTCGCCTTGGTGGCTCCCTTGTATGGCAGATAATGATTGACAGGTCAATGGAATCAGCTAACCACCTAGTCTTACACTAGTTGGTTATGTAGTGTGTGTTCGGTTCGGTAGTAATTTTCATATTAAGATTTCTAAATCTGATATCGAGGTATAATAAATATTTGTCGTTCTTTTAATAATGAATAGCTGCCTAACCAAACGCACTCTAAGACCTCATTGTAAAAAATTTTTTTTTTTTTTGACTATTCATAAATATCTGTAAAGATTTACATGAAATAAATGATTTGATTGATTGATTGATTGACTACAAATTGAATATGAAGCCGCACGTCAAAATGACGCGAGCTAAAGCGGCGGTCGCACGCTGTCGGCTGCGTCCAGTGTTATCATCCGGATTACCTTTAAACACCAAAATGACTATCTAATAATTATACATTAGGCCGATTCTCGCACACGCGGCATCAGCATGGTACGCGTTATGTGGGAACAAACAACGGGCACAATTAGAAGCACAAGAGCCTGCGCACCGTTACGGGCGCCCCCATATTCATGAGGAATACTGTGCTCATGCGAGACCTCCAGATGGAAACACATTCGCATTCGGGACCTGACGCCTATGCATGCGAGACCACCGGATGCCAAACGACGATATGCGCGCGACCTGGTACCTCTCACGAGCGAGAGTTATAGCAGTTCGGGAAGCGAAAGCGACTCGGACGGCTAGCACGATTGCTTTACGTGAAGGAACAGCATCACAGACTCTCCACAGAGCCCCTCGAATCCGTCGACCAGTAAAAAGGTCACGCGAAGACCTATCCGTAGTTACGGGTAGCGAACAGCTGCTATTGAAGGAGGACGACCCCGTAACAATTACCCGTCTCTCGTAAGGGGGGATAGTGACGACTACATCGCGCGCGGCCATTTCTTGAGCGAGCGCCGCCGACACCAGCCATACGAGACAACAGGACACTGCAGCACTGTGCGGAGATTTGCGGAGCGCCTGCTTCGGTGACGCAGCTTGCATCGGAGGATGGTGTTTACACAGCGGTGCTGCCGTCATTCTTCGGTTCAACAACATCCTTGTATGGACATTATAAAGGTCCCGAGCGGGGATAATAACCAGTAAAAAACACTGAATTTATATATTAAAAATACAATTTATTAAGCAAGAACAAAAATACGACATGTCTCCATTGAGATTTTACAAACAACTGTCACTTATATGACATATTCCAAAAAAACATATTTAAAATATAGTTCGCGCGCGTCGTCTACATTCCCTACCCTAGTGCGGAGTTACCGCACTTACCCTATAGTAATAGGTGCGACGCGTGCGGCTGATCGTGTGAGTGTGCCTTCGTGCTAACCTCCATTACCCGGATTAAAAATCTTGATGTAAATACCCTTTAGCCAAGTATTACGAGGTAAATCTGGATCCACGATCAAAACTAAATTTCCTACTTTTAAGGATTTATTATCATTTTGCCATTTAGTTGGTGGCAGCATCGTTGGCAGGACCTCCATGACCCACCGTTTCCAAAAGCAATCTGCCAATCGTTGCGACACTCGCCACTATTAGGTTCCAAAAGATTTGGAGTGAGTGTCTCATCACTATTCGGTTTAACCGAAAAGTCATTTACAATACATATTTACAACTTCAACAATAACGTTTTGAATATTTTGACCATTAGTGAACGTTAATTGAATTAGAGAAGTTTTAAACTACTTTTGAGCCCCTTCCAAGCTCAATGTAGACTGGCTGGAGAAATTAATATCTGATTCGCACTATTATTCAAGGCCTCTTGCAATAATGTTTCCCCTTATAGTTCCAGCACAGCCTTATCTCTGAATCTGCTACTCACAGATTAGTACGTTATTATTCAACACTAGGTGGCGCGGCCTACCGCGTCTCGTTAATATTCGTTCGTTCTGGTAAGAGAAGAAATTATTTATATACTCGTATGTACAGCCTTTACCGTGTCATTTATGTTGTAAAATAAAACGTGATATGTCTCTGAACATCTTCCGACAGTGACCTCCATAGGTCCAAAAGTGTATAAACGGCCGATGATGTCAGGTAAGTCTCCCATTCTGCTACCTGTAGCTTTGCCTTCTTAATATTAATAGCTGATCATGCATTTTGAAGCACGTTTGTAACTGTAGATCGTAATCTAATAATAAAATATTTTGTTTCAGTTCGTTGACAACAGTTTCCTGGTTTCCGTGTATTTTACATGATAATGATTTGTCGTTAATTTGGTTAAATAATGTTGTCCGTCTAAAATTATAGGTGTTTGTTTTTCAGGTTATATTAAGGTATGTAGTCTGTCTACAGAGAAAAATCCACAATATTGGAAACAGGTAAGTAAGAAGAAAGAAAGAAAGAAAAACTTTATTCATACACCAAACAAGTTTGACAAATTATTATAATATATCTTATAACTATAAACAGAATGCTTGTTGCGTGGTGACAAACAGGTAATCGGCTCAGCACAAGCTACAGCAGGTTGCGCTGTAGCGCTGATTTTCAGCCGATGTAGTACTTTAATTTATACTCTAATTTATTTATTTCAGAGTCCAACGTGTCCGATCGTCGGGTCATCAAGCTTCACCACCCCGCAAAACAGTAGGCCCCTGTGATGAACTAAATGTAAGTATATATTTTTACTCTTGTAGCACCTTACTCTCTTGTAGTATTTGTTTTACCTACTTTATAGATGAAATTAAAGCAATTTCATAAATATTTTCAACAGTATTTACAAAATTCCTCGGCGTAATCATAGTCTTGCAAATGATTACTGATATCGACCTACCTTATAGCGCGTACCAACTCTCTGTAAGTAGCTATTTTCTTTATTTTTAAAATTGCACTTCCTCCAATGCAATCCTACACTGCTGTCGTCGATGTGTGTGGTGGTGTGCGCCACGGCCTCCTTCGTCGCGTGCTGCTCCTCAAAGCTATGTCTCGGCTTACTAGAGACACTCCCTTGACGCTGAAAGAGTTGCGTATGTATTTATGACGACCCTTAAGTATACACTTACTTTTATCCCCCACAGTAGCATCGGTTCCAGTCACATGTAACACTCGGTTGGAGAAAGAAGAAGCAGACACACTCACATTACCTTGCACGCACCAACCTAGTGGTGTGCGCGTCGCACAAGGTTCGTTACGTTTACTTACAATGCTCTGTAAGCATAACAACAAATGTGCATTATCTTGTCCTATCAACAAGTCAGGTTTAACATTACAATTATATACAAGTTCCTTAACATTATGTAAATGCAAAAAACTAACTAAAGATAACTCCTGAACAGGTAAGTTAAGCTCGTTAACAGCGCGGACATTTACTTTATACATAACACCATCACTATTTGATACTTCACATTTCACTATAGTAGCATCACACACTAGTTCGGCTTGACTCCAAGCGCCCGCTACCCGCATGCGGTGGCGGCGGCCGCGCAGCCCCAGCCGGGCCGCGACCGCGACGCTGAGTAGCGACACTGTGGAGCCGTCGTCGAGGAGGGCATGTACCCTAGCCACACTCTTAGGTCCATGAATATTTATCGGCACTACTAAAACTTTAGAACTCAATTATTTACAGGTTCTTCACTACACGGTACCGGCGGCGCGATAACAGCGACGCTGTGTACGTCGGCGGTCGTGTCGTCGGCGGATAATGCAGCAGAAGATGATGGTCTTGACCGCAACCATCCTTGGACGCAGACGGGTGCCGGACAACTCTCCCTATCGTGTCGCGACAAGAGACACTTGAAACATATACGATGTTTTTTAATAAAATTCCATCTGACTTTTCTTAATGCATTTTTTAATCGTGTGCATTCTGTTAACCTATGTTGAGATATATTACAATATTTACAATAATCATCCAGTCTCTCCTTTTGTAGTAGCACAGGGCGCGATCGGTTCTGCATCTCATGATTATACTGCTTCTGTTTATAAATACCTAAATTTGTTACATTTATTGTACATGTAGAGACTTTGACAGCTTCCAAACTCAAAAATTGTGACAATATTTCCAATTTGGGTTTTTTCTTTTATATATTTATATTTTCTTGTATAGTTATATATATATATCATCACAGGTGCCTTACGGCGCCCGGGACCGCCTAGACGGCCCCAGGGTACCCAGCGGAGGGGTTTTAATCCCACCTCGTTGTAGCCGATGGTATGAGTCTACACCGAACAAGTGGCTAGCTCGTCGCGATGTTTTGGATAGACTCAATAACCCATCTATAAACAGTTTCACAAGTTGGTATAGTGAAACCGGGACCGACAGCTTAACGTGCTCTCCGAGGCACCATAGTGGTGTTGTCAAACAAATATACATAATTTTTTTAATTAAAAACTCATTGGTACACACCGGGATACGAACCAGGGACCTAAGCGTTTTTAAGTCCAAGGTCTAACCAACTAAGCCACCACGTATATTAATATAGATAATAATAGATAACTATAATCACCATTTAGATATTAGTAAGGTAGGTAATTGACAATATAATAGAGGTGACATTCGTGTCGTGTAAGTATTCATCGCGCCCGATGGCTCGGACTGCAGCTACATAGTTTTTAACTTTAATAGAGAATGAAATGATATCCTTATAGACATAGTATTCAGTTGACAAAATAGGTATTTTTTTTACCTCGTTCATGATGCTGTTGATGATGAGATCTGCGTCAATGTTTCCATGATGGTTTGTGACGAGGTAGCGCCTATCAACAGCGCCGTGACAGCCTCCTTGGCTGGCCCACTAAGACATTTTTGTAATCGCCAAAGATTTTCTTTTTCAGAAAAATTACACATCTGTGTAGACTCGTCGAACGCCTGTTTAAACTGTAACCATTCAATAGGGTCACCTGAGAAATATAATAAATCCTTTTGCGCACTTATAAGACTAAGTACGTTAGCGTTATTGCCATTTATAGTGGAGATAGCTGTGAGGTTATTAAGTGTGGTAGCCAGCAGCTGTACAACTCCTTGTTCGGTGGCGGCCTGACCCGCCTGTGGACACGCGGAGCCCCTGTTAGTTCCCTTATTGTGGGCTACTGCGCCTCTATGTGCTGACTGCGCTCCAACCAACTCACAATAATAGAGCTTTTACCTGATTGTGGTGGACTGTATTCCGATAGTTCTGCCACTTTGGCAGCGTATTTAGCATCGACTAACTTAAGTTGATACTCCATGTGGATGCGCGCCTTTTCATTCGCGACGTCCAAAGCGATTTGTCTGCGTCGTGACATCTGTGACTGCGACGATGATGCAGTGCGCTGGGACGGCGCCCTGCCCATAGAGTGGTGGGACGACCCGCCGGTCACCGTCGCGGTCGGTGGTTGTTCTTGCCCCTGAGGTTGAGGGACGTCCATGCTCCCTTCGGTATTGCTTTGCGTGTTGAGCTTCGGGTGTTTACCATTATGTCACGGGCTATAAATATATTGATCCGGTTCGATAGGGCCAATATAAAGGTCCCGAGCGCAGATAGTAACCAGCAAAAACACTGAATTTATATATTAAAAATACAATTTATTATGCAAGAACAAAAAATACGACTTTTTTTTTTTTTTTTTTTTTTTTTTTTTTTTATGGCGTCGACGCAAAGGTCATTTGCCAAAGACAGATATTAAGCCCAACTAGGGCAATAAAACTTCCAAACGCTGGAACATCAACATCGCAAAGAAAAAAATAATGATAAACTAAAAAACAAAATTAAATTATTTATTATTCAAAATTAACAAGATATATAGGTAACTAAATCTTAATATTGTTGTTTATGATATAAGTAACAATGACACTAATTATAGGAGGAAACCAAGTATAAAGTAAAACTTCTATAGATGTAGGTAAAGGAATTTTATACAAGATGAGAGAATTATAAATTAATGAATGATCAAATAGATTGCAGGCAAATATAATATGATTTGCATCTGCTATTTGTAACCCACATTCACATAAGTCTGAGTTAAGTACATGAATCTTTTTTAAATGAACTGGTAAACTATTATGACCAAATTTTAAACGAGATATGATTGATGACTGATGTCTACTATAATGAAATTTTGAAAACCAAGGCTTTGTAGATATGAACGGTTGAATAGTATAATAAAATTTTCCACGTGTTTTAGAACTATTTTTCCATAAATTTGTCCAAGATTTATGTAAAAAGACTTTTGGAACATTTATTAAATCTTCAGAATAAATTTTAAATATTTTTTTTTCACCAGAAACAACTGCTTCTTTTGCAGATTGATCAGCTATTTCATTACCTGGAATTTCTGAATGACCAGGAATCCAGACTAATATAATTTTTATATTATTATTTTTACATCTAAATAGAAGATCCTTTAATTTAAACAATAAAACATTTTTACACAATTTAAATGGATTTGATTGTAATAGATCTAAAGAACTTCTTGAATCTGAAAATATTATAGTTTCATTTAAATTACTATTAAGAACAAACACCACCGCCTCTAAAATAGCTAATAACTCCCCAGTAAAAACCGAACTTTGTGGAGGGGACTTAAATCTATAAATATTCTTAGTATTGTCGTGATAAAAACTATACCCAACACAACCTTCGCTGTATAATTTTGATGCATCAGTGTATATGTGATTCCAATTTGACCATTTAAAATTATTAATTTGATTTTTAAAATTATATTTTGCGTAATAATCTCCTTTAGATATACCAAAATCTATTATTATTTCAGGTTTATATAAAACTATTTCATAATTATTACATTCAAAAATTGGTAATGAAGGAGAATGTATAACTGGATCTTTAAAAAACAAAAATTTTATAAAACTTTTAACTAAACAAGGACGAACTTTATTTAACCAATATGCTTTACAATTTACTTGTTTTGTTAATTTTTGTAAAAGTGAAAATACCGGATGATTAGAATATCCAACAATTTTAAAAACAAATTTGTCCGCCAAAAATTGTCTTCGCAAATAATAAGGTGGATCAGCACATTCAACCTGCAATGCATTTGTAGGTGTTGATTTCATAGCTCCTGCTATAATCCGTAACGCTTTGTATTGTATACGATCCAAGAAATCCCAACCTGACTTATTAGCTGGATCTAATAAAAAAGTTCCATAGTCGATCCTACTTCTGATGATAGCGTTATAAATTAATCTTAAATAATATGGCTCTGACCCCCACCAAACCCCAGCTAAACATTTTAATATATTTAGATTTTTTTCACATTTAGCGATTAAGTATTCAAAATGTTTTTTGCCACTTAATTTTTTATCTAAAAATATACCTAAAAATTTTACAAAAGAATTTATTGGAATTTGCGTTTTATCATAATTAATAGAAAAAATTGGAATTTTATTATTTCTTGAAAATACTACAATGGAACTTTTAGATGGGGAAAGCTGTAAACCATTCAAATTCATCCATAAGTTTATTTTATTTAAACCACACTGTAAAATTTGAGATGCGTCAATAATTTTTTCTTTAATTGAATATAATAATATGTCATCTGCATACATCAATAATTTAACGTTACTTACAGGACTTAAGAATAAATTAAGGTCGTAACTATATACATTAAAAAAAAGTGGGCTTAAAACAGATCCTTGGGGTAATCCCCTATATACATATCTTTTACTATTTTTATTAAAATTATTTCTAACAATTATAGATCTTTCTGCCATGATATTATGAGAAAATATTGCTACTTTTTTGGGAACATTCAATTTAATTAATTTTTCATATAATATAGGTAGTTGAACATTATCATAAGCAGCAGTAATGTCTAAAAATGCTGCAACAACAGAATAATTTTGACTAAAAGCTAATCTCACATCAGTTATAAACGTAGCAAGACTATCTATTGTTCCTCTACCTTTACGAAAGCCAAATTGATATTCAGAAAAACCATTAATATTTTCAATATGCCATTCAATGCGATTTTTCAATAAATGTTCTAAAATTTTTAAACAAACAGATGATAAAGCAATTGGTCGATAAGAAGTACCTTCATTAGCATTTTTATCTTTTTTCAAAATACCAATAATAATTTGGGTTCTCCACGAATTAGGAACTATACAATATTTAAACATAAGGTTTATCAACTTTAAAAAATATATATGTGTGAAATTATCTGCCTTAGATATAAATGAATATATTATGCCATCTAATCCAGGCGAGGAATCTTTGACACGATTAATCGTATAATTATCTGTGTATAGTAATATGTACTTACGTTTCCCATAGTCGTTATAAACTCGCCATCTGGTGGAGATGTTTGGGCAGTCACCAAACCGAGATTGCAGCACCCACCAATGGGAATACTCTCTACGACAGAACACCAACTTCATAATATTAATGCCGACAGCGCAGCGTTACCAACCCCAGGAACTAAAATAGCAAATTCAAAATGGCCTCCATAATTTTTTTATGAGAAATTTAATTGAGTAGATATGAACTGATATTCATCAATCAAATACGCACTCAATTAAACTTCAATTCAAAAAATAATAATGGAAAATTAAGTAAAGAGTTGAATTAAAAATCTTTATATCTAATAATTCGTTTTTAATTTAATTGTAACAGAAAATGTAATCTTAAGAGTGAGTTACACTTAGTAGCTGAGGGAAACCTATGAAAGATTATCGCAGTAAATGAGGACATTAGCCCGCACTCCGCATTTTCTCACTTTCGTGTTTCCATTATTATTACACATAAACTAAAATCAATCAAACAAGATTTCTCTAAACACACAAGTACGTAATCACTCAACAAACGTATTTAATAGGTACTTATAGAAAATTCTAATTATTGCAAGACAATAGGGAATATGCATGTTTTTTTTTTAATTTCTTTACTTGATAGAGTAACTACATTAGACCTTAAAAACAAATATTAAACATTTTTTAAATAGTAATAACATAAAAATAAAATGGTTTAAACTTTATCTGCCACTACCGCAACATACGGTACATCACTAGCCGCCATTCTGTGACGTCATTCGTGCTCAAAAAGCATATTAGTTTAATGTTATTGCCCCTCAAAAGTTAGTCAAAAGGTTTCTTTATCACAAATTATCGTAATAAAAGACAATAAATACCCGAGAAAACAAGAAACTGTAGACTACAGAGCACATGTTGACATTTTGATTGTGCACGAAGACGTCACTTGTAGTGTTTGCTAATGTCGGAGCGTTTAGAAATGCTTTCCGTTTCTACAAAAAAATGGATTTAAAAATCGTATTTATAAAAAAAATAGCTAAGTATACAAAATAAAATGGTTAACTGTGAATATGTTCAAAGATATAAAAGGAACATTAGGGTATATGCAAGTTTTTTTTTTATTTCATTACTTGATAGAGTAACTACATTAGACCCTAAAAACAAATGTTAAACATTTTGAAAAGGGTAATAACACAAAATTAAAAGGATTTAAACTTTATCTGCCACTACCGCATTAAAAACGGTACATCACTAGCCGCCATTCTGTGACGTCATTCGTGCTCAAAAAGCATATTAGTTTAGTTAGTGTTATTGCGCCTCAAAAGTTAGTCAAAAGGTTTGTTTATCACAAATTATCGTAATAAAGGACAATAAATACCCGAGAAAACAAGAAACTGTAGACTACACGCACGTTGACATTTGTTTGTGCACGAATGACGTTACATGTATGGTGCGTTTTGTTAGCAGCGCCCATATTCTGTTTCTTATAACGTGATCGTTAGATTGTCAAAATAACGATTTCCGCTATTAGCGCGCTCTCCTCCAATCAGAGTAGTTTTCTAACCTTCGCTGATTGGAGGAGAGCGCGCAAATAACGGAATTCGTTATTTTGACTATCTTGCGGTCACGTTAAAAGAAACAGAATGTGCCCTCAGAATGTGGCCGCTGGTAATGTTAGCGCGGCGCTAGCATTGGTCGTTTTTTATGGAAAAAATATCGATAAATACCAACATCTGACATTAGTAACAGTTGTTTTTTTTTGCGAAATGTTACCAATAAATGTTAGTGTTTAGCATCAGGTTATATTTAAATTAGAGGTATCTTTGATAGATGTCAAACAATTCGTATTTTCCCGGAAATGTATTAGGTTATTAATCTTAAAATTATCTTTCGAACTATAAATATTTGGTTTTATAATATGCTTTTGTTTAATTTATGTGTTTAATTACTTTGTAGATTTTAGTATTTATTTACTTTACTGAATAATGGAGAAAAAACTTTCGGAGATACAAATTATAAAAATATTAATTTCTGGAAGAAATTATGATAATGGTTATGATGAAATAGAAATATTTAAAGGTAAATGTCAAAATCGCAGATGTCAGAAATCAGTATTTTGTGGTAATTTTATCGTTTTGTTTGCATTGCTAAAAATACTAACAAATGTTAACATGATCTAAATAAAACGCCAAAAAGGCTAATTTTCATGCTATCGCGAAATACTCGTACGGGTTTGAAAAAAAAAACGCACCCGTAGTGTTTGCTAATGTCGGAGCGTTTAGAAATGTGTTCCGTTACTACAAAAAAAAACGATTTTGACAATCGTATTTATTAAAAAAAAATGCTAATTAAAATAAAATAGATTAATGTAAATATGTTCAAAGATATACAAGGAACATTATATATATTAAAATAATAATAATTGGCGTTACATGCATATTCCCTATTTTGATTGACGCCTGATTTTTCTCTAATAATTTTCTCTGATTTTTCTCCCGGTAATCCACGGACCTTTAAAAGCTGGCAAATATGTTGCCCGATCTTGAATTTTTTGTCCGCGCTTTATTGGCTCCGGATTATTTTCGCGATGTAGTGTTTTGATTGGTGTTTCTGTTTTGTTAAAAACAAAATAAAGTTACCTAAATATATATAAAGGAGAGATAACTTTTCTTATATAGGTACGAGTGTACTCTATATTATGGTAACCCTTTGATTGGAAATAAATATATTAAATAGAATTAAAATAGCGTCATAAATAAAAGTCTGACTGACCAATAAAATGAATTTATTACAAAAAGTTTCCTCATACGTGTTACAGTTATTTTGTTTATTTATAATTATTGATATGTTTTACGGGGCTTACGGATGGACGGTAAGTTTTTTTACTTTAATTTGTAAATACCTAGAATTTTTTTACCATAATTTTTTTTTTTTTTTTTCAGTATCCTGGTGAAGAATATCCTGCTAACATATATTTTGATAATAAGCAAAGTAAATTTGACACAGCAGTTGATAAACTTGGACAAGGTATGACACTGCAACCTAGTTTATTTTCTGATGCATGCAGAATGATTAAAATTTTATATTGGAGTAATAATTGGAAGTATTTACATCTGTCTAAATTGTAACAATTAAAGTTAAAAATAATGTTGAATGTACCAGTTTTATTATGAAAGTTGAATGACAGCTCGTACATTCGATGCAAGTTTTAAGTTTATTCATTATAATTACTTTAATGGACACTTTGGTGTAACTCAGCCTGAGTTAATTAAGTAGTAGGTTGTATCGGGAATTAAATATTTTTCAAGTAGAAATTTATGATGACTTCTAATATTATTAATTGTTACTTTTTTAATGACAGCACATCAATGGGTGTCAGATTGGCCAGATCCTTCTGTGAAGTTAGGGCAAGTGTCTGCAGTTGCACTGGACAGTATAGGTCGTCTGCTGGTCTTTCACCGCGGGCCCAACTCCTGGGGCATCAGCACTTTCTCTGATAGAAATGTGTACAATCAAATAGGAGACCCTCCCATAGCAGAACCTACCATATTATTGTTTAATGATACTGGAGACTTGGTGGATTATTGGGGGCAGAATATGTAAGTTATGTTATGACTATTTTTATAACTGTTTACAAATGTTGATTAATGCCAATTTTGGGATTTTCATATTCTGATTATAATAATAAGTTTAGTTTAGTGGTACCAAATGAAAACATGGCACTTTATTAATTATTTTATTTATAAACATAATTTTTAGTTTTTAAATATATATATTTTTTGTCATTTAAAGGTTTAAATTTTGCTGACCAGAGGCGGCATAATAAGTGTCAAGTAATAACAGTCAGTAAATTTAAAAACAAACTGGTTAATAGGTACTTAAATCTACGACAATGACTTTAACATAGCGCAGTGATATTCACACATCTATAATAGCGCTAGTAAATAATAAAAAAATGAAGTACTAAGAAAAATACATATGGTTTCAGGTTCTTCATGCCTCATGGCATAACAGTGGACAGCAAGGACAACGTGTGGGTGACGGATGTGGCCCTGCACCAAGTGTTCAAGTTCTCTCCTCATGACCGGCTCAAACCACAACTCACACTTGGAGAGAAGTTAGTATCAACACATGTACTGCAAATGGATATGCCTTTACTTTATGCATTTTTTAAATACTATAAAAAAATACTTGTATGTGCCTGTTAAAACAAAAACTTATATTGCTATTTTTTTTAGTTTGCCCACCTAGAATTGCTGTGTTAAAATAAACATATTGATCATACTTTGGTGCCCATGGTATTGTTGCCATAAAAGAAATTCTTCACCATTGGAAAATTCAGGAAAATATGGCAGAATTATACAAATAATAAAAATGGAACTATCTTAACGCCGTAATAATAAAATAATAAACATAACCTATTAAAATTTAAAGGTTATTAAATTAATTTATTAATCCTGGGCGTCTCAAACAAAAAATATTTTACGAATAAACTCGTAAATTGACGCTTTACAGCGTAATTTTTTTTTTATTATTAGACGAAACAATTTGCCCTCAGCCTTCGATCAACAATACAACTAGATAACGGGTCTCATACAAAATTACCGCGAAAAACTGTCCACTCGCACCTACACATACATACGGTAACCCAATAATAATTTTAAAATTGTATACTAATATAAACCTTACCCTTCAGTTATAATGATAACATTTCTATAATAAACTATGCACTTACGACTTTTTGTCACCACTTTGCGACCATGACAATTGCAATGTCAGTCGCAAATAAAATAACTTAGATGCTTATATTACAAATCTAATAGAGGAAGCATGGATTCGCATTGTTTTGTTTATTATTATTTATGTTTAAACTATATAAATATTTTTTAATTAAAATTTTAATTAAAGTTTCTTGGAAATGCTTTTTAAATAAAGACTAAAATAAAAGTTTTTAATTGAAAAAAAATGCAATTCTAAATAATTGAGTAGGTACTTTTAAATAAATTAAGCTTATTAAATAATTATCTTCATAATATATATTTTTTAACAGACTTTAAAAAAATGGTTCACTGTTGAGGTTAGCTTGGAGGGTTTGCAGTGGACTGTATTGAAATTCTTTTGGTTCAGCAATGGTTTATTTGTTCACAATGGTTCTGACTTGAGGCTTCTTGACTTCGCGTTAACAACTTCTACTTAACTACAATTTATACATTTTATCGCCCGTTTATGTGGGACGTAAAGACACGCAACCTTAGGTCTGCGTGACGGTAAGTATTTTGGCCACGCCCCTTTATCCCTTCCTCATAGTTACATATTTGTATCCCCACCAGAGGTGTGTACGCTACGAAGAAGGGATAAACGGTTACGCCCACAAGTCTCTTATTTAATAACAATAATAATATTTATTCGCTGTTCGCAACATTCTCCCCCTGGCGTTTAGCCCGACGTAGGTAGAACAGCGATCTTGCTGGCTGGTCTCCGGAACACACCTCCTCTCGTTCGGACGTCTACAGCTCGAACTCTGCCATCTGGTCCCGGGAAGGTCCGTTCTATGATCCCTCGTGGCCAGGTGTTCCTGGGGAACGTGTTATCTATGATGATCACGACGTCCCCCTTTTGCAGTGTAGTTTGCCCGTTGTCTATCTCCCCCCGGCGGACCAAAGTGGGTAGATATTCTTTGGTCCACCTTCTCCAGAATTGGTCTGCTAAGGCCTGCGCCGTTTTCCATGAAGTCCTGCTTGCTTCGACGCAGGGCCCGATGATCGCTGCCTTGGAGCTGTTGCCCAGTAGGAAGTGGTTTGGGGTAAGTGCCTCTGGGTCGTTCGGATCCACAGAGACATGTGTGAGAGGTCGGGCGTTCACGCTGTACTCGGCTTCCGTTAACAGAGTGTGAAGGACCTCTTCTCTCGGTTCTCGTTGGGTTAATGTAGCGGCTAGTGCGGTCTTGATTGACCGTACCAGTCGCTCCCAAGCGCCTCCCATATGTGGAGCTCCTGGCGGGATGAAGTGCCACTCGATGCCCTTGGTTACCCCGTACTTGCGAAGCTCTGGCAGCCAAGCGTCGTAGGCGACCTGTAGCTCCTTGTCTGCGCCGCGGAAGTTTGTTCCGTTATCTGAGTAGATGACCCGAGGCCATCCACGGCGCGCAGCCATCCTTCGCAGTGCCATGATCGCGGAGTCTGTAGTCAGGCTGCTGGCGATCTCGATGTGGACAGCTCTCGTGGTCAGGCAGGTAAAGAGAGCTCCCCATCTCTTTTCCCGTCGGCGTCCAATTGTTACTATCATGGGACCGAAGTAGTCCGTCCCACAATAGGTGAAGGGTTTCTGTCCCTCGGCAAGTCGTGCAGCTGGCAGGTTGCCGCAGATCGGAGGACGCGGTTTAGCTCGACGTACTCTGCATAGCTGACATTTGTTTGCGATGTTCCTCACAGTCGGCCGTAGATGGAAGATGTAAAATTGCCGCCTTAGGTCGTTGACTACGCGTTCGTGATTGGCGTGATCCGCTGTTTCATGTTCATTCAAGATGAGTAGCCTGGTGAAGTCGTGACGGCCGTCCAATATTATTGGCCGCCGCGTGTTGTACTCAGCGCTGGCTGCGTCGATTCGTCCTCTTAGACGCAACACATCGTCCTCTAGGTAAAGGTCTAGAGGAAAGAGACGACTGGTCTTCTTTATACGAGCACTTCCACGTAGTCTGTGAAGATCGTCTCCGAAGGAGTCTTGCTGCGCCCTTTTGATCCATAGGATTGTGGCCGTCTCGATGTGTCGAGCTTCGAGATGATCCGCCAGTCTTCTACACCTGTCTGCGAATAGTAATACATACGCAGTACTTCTTATCAATCTTGTATATTTTGAAAATTTCTTTAAATCTGGAAGGTGCGGAAAGTCTTCTTGTTTCTTTGTTATCGTCACTGTGGCGACTGTCTCCATAAGAGGCTTGGTGGTGATAATTTCTGCCGGCCAATCCTCTTCGTTATATCGCAGGAAAGCTGGGCCGTGAATCCATCTTGGTGACACAGCTCCTCCATTGAACTGTGCCCGCGTTGCATCATCCGCTACATTGTCCCTCGTCGGTACCCATCGCCACTCATTCAGGTTTGTAAGTTCGGCAATCTCGCTGAGACGATGTGCGACAAAGGCCGTATAGCGGCGGGTGTCCGTCCGTATCCACTGAAGGACGGTTTGAGAGTCCGTCCAGTAGACCACCCTTGTTGGTTTCCAGCTGTGTCCTTTTATTATGTGTTGGGCTAATCGTGCCCCAATGAGCGCCGCTTGCAGCTCCAGCCGTGGAATTGATAGTTGTTTCAACGGTGCTACTTTTGCCTTAGCTGCGACCAGTGCGGTTTCTGTGCCCTCACTCTGTTGTGTCCGCCAGTACCCCACGGCTGCATAGGCCTGCTCGCTGGAGTCTACAAATATGTGTAGTTCAACCACGCTCCCCCCGTTGACCATATAGCTTCTTGGAACGCGGAGTTCAGTGATGTCAGTGAGCTGTTGCAACCAAACCCGGAATTTTTCTTTTATTTCATCCGGGAGCTCCTCATCCCAGCTAGTCTTGCACCGCCAGAGGTCTTGTAGCAGAATCTTCGCCCTAATAGTGAAGCAGCTTAGGAGGCCAAGCGGGTCGTAGATAGCCATGACCGCGCTAAGCAGTTCCCTCTTCGTCGGTGCTCGCTGTCCTTGTCGTACATGTTCATCCAGCCTTGGCATGGTAGTATTAAAGCCCAGCTGGTCTTTCCGTGAATCCCACAGCATTCCTAAGGTTTTCTCTTGATTCCGTGGTCCCAGCAGAACGCTGTCTTTTTGCTCTCTTAACTCGTAGTGTAAATGCTCTAAAACTTGTTTGGAGTTAGAGTTCCATCCACGTAACTTGAAGCCAGCGTGTGCATGGATTTTTATCACGTTATTTGTGATATAAATAGTGTTCGATACTTGTCTAGCTTTAGAGAGTTATTGCAATTGCGATCTAAAGTCAATTTGAATTTGGCGCCATCGAAGACTACCATCAACTGACAACCAATGGAAGCTCTCTTTTAAAATTAAAAACGACGGAAAGACCCGAACGGGACGGGGCAAGCCGAAGCGTCCATTTTTTTTGGAGAGTAAAAAACAACCTAAGAAGAAGCATGTTGGAAAGCCGGCCGGCATTGTAAAAAACATTAAAATACACAAATCCATTAAATTATACCATATTAATCTAAATAAAAAGTGGTGCTGAAGACGAGGAGACTACGGTGAGTGATTTGCATATATTTCCTAGGCTATGACAAGTTTTAAGGTTATTATTATTGGGGTCCTTCGAAACCAGCAAAATTAGTATAAAATTGTGGTCCGTGGCTACATTTCATTGGCCTTCGAGTCGGATTATTAATAATTATAATAAGTCCTTCCTTTTATAGCCTTTCCTTTTCCTCCTAGTTAATTTATTTAATACAAAATGACAGATAAAAAAGATGACGATACTGTTAATGTAACCTATAAAACATTAACTTTAAAAAAGGAATTTCTATTTACTAAATTGCAAAGAATTTATGAGTTATCCAAAACTGTTGAGAGCAATGAATATAGTAAAAACCTATTCAAATTACAGTATGTCGAGTTAACTAAAATGCGTATCGAGTTTGAAAAGGTAGTTATGAATCTTATCACAATTGAATTACAGGTTGAACCAAAAAAGCAACCAACTACGTCAATTAGTGTTATAGATAGTTATGATGATATGTATTTTAAGTGCGAGTTAGTGGCTCTAATGAATGAAATAGGCAAAGTTGAAAATAGCGTTAATACAGATGTTGTTAAGGTTAAACATGAAAATAAGCATGTCCGTCCTTCATTACCTAAACTTTCGTTATTTGAATTTGATGGTCAAATTGAAAATTGGCCTACCTTTTATGACACTTTTGTTTAATTAGTACACAAAAGAAATTTTGAAGAAATTGATAAGTTTCATTATTTGCTGTCTTGCGTTAAAGGCCCTGCTTTAATTATAGTTAAAAGTTTACCTATTACCGCTGCAAATTATAGTCTTGTGTGGAAACATTTGTTAGAAAAATATCAGGATGAAAGAGCCTTAATAGGCAGATATCTCGACAAATTATTAAATTTTTCACCTTTAACAAAGGATAGCATTCCTAATTTAACTTCATTCATGGAGACCTTTGATCAGTCTGTTAAGGCAATCGAAGCTCTTAAGGTTCCTCAATTGGAAGATTATATTTTTTGTCATATTGCATTAAGAGCCTTAGATATCCATACTAAACGACTATTCGAAGAAGGGCGCGACCAAAACACTTTGCCTACTTATTCAGAATTAATTAAATTCGTTAATAAACAAATTAAAGTCTTAGAGCACACTTATCCTGCCACTGGCTCAGTGACTACTAATACCTTTAACAAACCGAATATGCGAAATTCAACTCAAAACATTTATACTGGTAATAATAATCGTAGCTTGAGTCGTACAACTAAACCAAAATCAGTATTTCAGATTAGCCGTGTTAACAATAATAACTCGTCTTCAGAAAATAATAAAAACCCCTCATGTTTTCACTGCAATCTTAATCACATGATTTACAGGTGCGAGCAATTTCGTAAATTGCCCATCGCTGAACGACTTGACCGTGTCAATGTTCTTAAATTGTGTGCTAATTGTCTAAAAACTAATCATGTAACTGAAGACTGTAAAAGCACCATGTCTTGTGGTGTGTGTGCGTCACCACACCACTACTTACTGCATCAAGACAATTGTGCGAGTGCAGTGGTCGTACCGTCTCCCTCGCACTCGGCCGGCTCCGCGACCGTGTCGCACTGTAACGTATCCAACTTCGTGAGTGATACGATTGATAATTATTCAGTGAGTGACTGTATAAACTATGGTGTCGTATTGGGAACCGCACGCGCTCATATTGCAACCTCTTCAGGTCAGTATCTAGACTGCCGTGCAGTTCTAGATTCTGGGGCTCAAAGCTCCTTTATTACTTTAGATACATCTCAACGTTTGGGTGTACGTCGTCGAAAGTGTCCCTTCACCGTGTGTGGGCTCGGCGGCAAAGTAATAAAAAATTATGGTATAGTGCCGTGCACTATAAAGCCACGCTTTGCAGACGTTCCGACAATAGAAGTAGATATGGTAGTCGTGGCCAAGGTATCGTCCGAGATGCCTAATATCTCTTTCCCACAAAATGTTCTTCAATTTTACGAACCTTATAAATTAGCTGACCCGTGGTTTTATAAAAAATCTTCAATCGACATTTTACTCGGTAACGATGTTGTGGCTGAGTTGATGCGAGACAAGCCGATAATAATCGATTCAAAATTACCTAATGTTATTGAAACTGTTTTGGCTTTGTGGTAAGCGGAAAATTATATTCAAATACTTATAATGTGTCAAAAAACTTGCATACTATTAATCTGCAATGTGATGAGGTCTCTTTAGATCAAACTTTGCGTAATTTTTGGGAAGTTGAAGAGTTGCCGTGCACTCCGCTCATCAGCCTGCTCGACCAGTTAGCCGAAGATATTTTCGCACTAGAACATTATCGTGATGACACCGGCCGCTATGTGGTGCCCTTGCCGCTGCGACCTGACCATGCGCTGCTAGGTGAATCTCGCGCAGCCGCTGAGCGGCGCCTGCTTAGAACAGAGCGTCGTCTCGCACGTTCGCCTAGTTTATATCGATCTTATATCGATTTTATGAATGAGTATAGGATGCTTGATCATATGAAACCTTATAGTGGTAAAATTAGTAGTAAATATTTAATCCCACATCATAGTATTTATCGACCGACTAGTAGTTCCACTCCGGTACGAGTCGTCTTCGACGCATCGGCTAAGACAAGTAACCACGTGTCTTTGAATGACATCCTTATGACCGGACCCAAACTGTATCGGGATATAGTTTCAATTATTTTAAATTTCCGTTTATTTAAATATTGCTTTTCTTCAGATATTTGTAAAATGTATAGAGCCATCTTAGTCCGTGACCAAGATCGTTTGTATCAACACATTTTGTATCGTGAATCGGCAAACGAGCCGATTTGCGAATATCAATTAAAAACCGTAACGTACGGTCTCAGCTGTTCTCCGTTCTTAGCTATTAGAACGCTGTTACAGCTAGCAAGTGATGAAGGTGAACGTTTCCCTTCTGCGGCGCGTGTCTTACAAGAAGGAATATATATGGATGATGTGCTATGGTCATGTGAAACGTTTTCAGAGACTACCGATTTACAGAATCAATTGATTCAATTATTAAATAGTGGTGGTTTCATTTTAAAAAAATGGTCAAGCAACTGTCGAGAATTGCTCGAACGAGTGCCGGAAGAACATCGGGAAGGTACTGTCACTTTTGAAAATGACAACAGTGAGTTTTCAATAAAAATCTTAGGCTTACAGTGGACACCTTCTTTGGACTCTTTTAATTTTTCGGTTAATAAAACTGATTCGGTAACTACTAAACGTTCAGTTTTAAAATTACTAGCATCCATCTATGACCCCATGGGTTTTATTACACCTTGTACTTTTCTAGCTAAAAGCATAATGCAGGATCTTTGGAAGCTAGGTGTGGGCTGGGACGAGCGACTGCCTCCTGACGTTTGTTCTCGTTGGCAGGCGTTTATCTCAGAGCTACCGCGGTTGTCGGAACTACACATCGAGCGTCACGCATTATTACCGGGTCTAACCGAGTGCGAATTAATCGGATTTTGCGATGCATCCATTCGTGGTTATGCGGCCTGCATTTACATCTTGAGTCATGATAATCAAGGTTTAGTAAAAGTTCGTTTATTAATATCAAAGTCCAAGGTAGCTCCCGTTAAACCAGTGACAATACCGCGTCTGGAGTTGATGGCGGCGGTATTGCTTTGTAAATTAATTAGTTTTGTTAAAAAAACATTGACTCGCGTTAAAATAAATCAAATTTTAGCGCTCACTGATTCCTTGATTGTTCTTTCGTGGCTTCAAACTGAAGCCTATAAATTAAAAACTCGTTCTCTTCGTGAGTTCCATTGATCCCGCGCATGTGGAGTGGCTCTGTCGGTCCGATCGCGCCGACTTCCTCCGCCACCTCTTCATCAATGATAGTTATCGTCGATCCCTCATCTAATAGGGCGTAGGTTTCCACATGGCCCCGGGGTCCTGTCACGGTAATAGGGCACACCTTTAATAATACGGTATGTCGTGTTACCGGAACGCTAACTGCGTTGATTTCTTCCATTATTACAGCCGGAGTTTTCACGACTGATGTCGAAGCAACATTATGGTCGATTGGTGTCACTGCGGCGCCTGAAGTCATATCTGCAGTCTCTGTATTTCTTCCCTTTTCATGTAGCAAAGCGTGATGTGGTCTTCGGCAACCATTTATCCCACAGGGCTTTGTTTTGCAGTTACTTCGTCGGTGCTGGGAGTCCAGGCACCTAAAACAGGTTTTAGACTGCCTGGCTCATTCCCAGCGCTGCTCAATTTTCATCTGTCGTAGCTTGCTGCATCTTGTTGGACGGTGTGGTCCCTGGTTACAAATTGGGCACTTGTCCTCGTCTTCGGCTACGTAGATGTTCTCTTTTCTAGGCGCAGGTATTATATTCCTTGATTTAGTAGGCATCGGTATGAGTGCCGCCGTTCGGGTCGGTGCCGGCCCCGTAGACATTGCTGCGAAGTTAGAGTACGTCATTGCTGCCTTTGCTTCCCGCATCAGGAATCTTGATAACTTTATTATAAGAAGGTCTGTTTCATGGTGACGTTCCCTCGCGTAGTCAATCCACTTATCTTGGGTGTTCTGCGGGATTTTGTTAAGGATTTCCTTAACCAGCGCAGGATTTCGTATCTTCGATAGTCTTCTTGATTTATACTTCGCAGGATGTTAATAATGTTTTCCACTTTTATCGCAAACTTATTCAATTCTTGCGGTGAGTGTCCAGGCTTCGGTAGGTTTTTTATCCCGTTCATAACTTCTTCGACGATTATTTCGGGTTGCCCGAAGCGTTGTTCTAAAGTTTCTATTACACGATCCGGTCTGGTATCTGTATATAAAAGAGCCGAGACTGTCTCCCTAGCTTCTCCTCGAAGACTTGCCCGTAGCCGCGCCATGTTTTCTGTATCCGAAAAACGGTGTAAAAACTGACTATCTCGAAGGGCTGCTTTGAAGGGTAGCCATTCTGTGACGCTGCCCGAAAATGTCGGTAATTCCGTCGCATAGCGCAGTAGTGGTCGCGATACAGACATGCTCTGTATGGCTTGCGCTAGCTTCTCAATATCGCTTCTAGGCTCAGGATGGTGCGGAAACTCGTCCAGTTGTCTTGGAGTAGAAAGTCGTCTTCTAGGCGGGGATATGTTGCGACGATTGTCGCGTTGTCTCGGTGGTAAAAGCTCGTGATGTTCGTCGCGTTGCCTTGGCCGTGAGAGCTCACGATGCTCGCCGCAATTCCTTGGCGGTGAAAATTCGAAATGTTCGTCGCGTCGCCTCGGCGGCGTAAGCTCGCGATGTTCGTCGCGATGCCTCGGCGGCGTAAGCTCGCGATGTTCGTCGCGATGCCTCGGCGGCGTAAGCTCGCGATGCCTTGGCGGTGAAAGTTCGCGACGCCTTGGCAGAGAAAGTTCGCGACGCCTTGGCAGAGAAAGTTCGCGATGTTCGTCGCAACGCCTCGGCGGCGTAAGCTCGCGATGTTCGTCGCGACGCCTTGGCGGAGAAAGCTCACGACGCCTTGGCGGAGAAAGCTCACGACGCCTTGGCGGAGAAAGCTCACGACGCCTTGACGGAGAAAGTTCGCGATGTTCGTCGCGTCGCCTTGGCGGTAGAGTTGTGTCGTGAAGTCTTAGCGGCCCCTCTTCTGTTGCAGGGTCTTGAGCGGAATGCTGCAATTGCATGTGTAACCATGAGGTGAACCGTTCTTCATGGGTGGCCTCGTCCATGGATTCTTGATCAGCTTGTGCAGCTTCTTCCGCTTCAACGTCAGCTATATGCATTCTCATTTTTTTCTTTACCACGGATGCTTGGATAGCAAGCTCTTGTCGCTTAATATCTGCCAATTGGAGCTGTCCTTCATACTCCAACCTTCGTATCTTGGCGATCGTTGCTACGCTATTGGTTGACCGTGCTGTACTGCGTGCTGGAGACGCGTTTCTTGCAATCGGTGGCGCACGCATCGGTTCCCGTATGCGCGTAGCAATCCTCGATCGGAGGGTGCTCTGGTCCGGTGTCGATTGTGCGCCCGGCCGCGGCGGCGTACCCGGTTGAGCCGAAACGTCCAAACGGGATAGTGCGTCGGTTCGCGACGCGGCCATTGATGGTGATATCGGAGGATGCGAAAAGTGGCGCGGTGCCGATGCTGTTTCGATCCCCAATTCGGAGGGCTGCTGTCGGCTTCGGGTTTCCATTTTAGCGAAATGGATTTACCACGGTTCTGCTTCTTCCGGTTTCTACAGGTCCAAATGTTCCAGGTCCGTCACGAAGGTCCAAAAATCTGTCACGAAGGTCCAAAAATCCGGCTCGAAGGACCAAAAATGTTGAGGTTAGCTTGGAGGGTTTGCAGTGGACTGTATTGAAATTCTTTTGGTTCAGCAATGGTTTATTTGTTCACTATGGTTCTGACTTGAGGCTTCTTGACTTCGCGTTAACAACTTCTACTTAACTACAATTTATACATTTTATCGCCCGTTTATGTGGGACGTAAAGACGCGCAACCTTAGGTCTGCGTGACGGTAAGTATTTTGGCCACGCCCCTTTATCCCTTCCTCATAGTTACATATTTGTATCCCCACCAGAGGTGTGTACTGTGTACGCTACGAAGAAGGGATAAACGGTTACGCCCACAAGTCTCTTATTTAATAACAATAATAATATTTATTCGCTGTTCGCAACAGTTCACAATAAAAGCATATGTTTTTTTTGCCTTTATATACCTCATAACTGTGTCAAATCTTAACCGATTTATTTATTTTTTTAATTAAAAAGTTGTTTGAATTATAGAACCAATGTGGGTTCTATAATTTTTTTATGTAGATCTGATAGAGACTGGAAAGCCAATTTCGAAAATTTTCTTAATATAATATACACTAATTATTAACCGGTTGTTATCATTGTTACTTTATTTAAAAGCGTGGATCACCAGTTTAATTTCATATATATTTAGTTACAATTTTAAGAAAAGCTCAGTTTTTCTTCAATAACAAGTAACAAATATATAATCTAAAACCTAATTGTGCAGTTTGTCACAATTAATATAACTTTAAAACATTTCAATATGTTCTATACTACACTACACTTCACATGAGCCAAATCTACACTTAATTCACTATCTATACTTTACTTTACTCAGTACACTTCACTTTTCACATTAAGTATAGTGGATAAAGTAAAGTAGATTGGAGGTATACATTTAATTTACTAACTAAACTTCACTTCACTACAATATCATTCGCGTCCCTTTTCTATAAACTATTTCACTTCACCGGGTTTATTTCACATCGTTTTACTTCACTCTACACCACTACATTCCAGTTCACTCGATCTATTTCAATTCACTATCTTCACACTTCACTTACATTCTATTTCATTTTCTTACTTCAGTTTACTTCACTCCATTTTAGAACACATTCATTTGTTCTACTCCACTACACTTTACACAACCTAATAATAATACATTTTAATTTACACTCCAATTTGATGATAAGCTAATAAAATATTTCTCGTGAGTTGTTACGAGAACAACTTTTACTTTTAGGTTGTTACCTATCATGTTACTTAAAAATATTTTTTTTCGTTTCACTATTAAACTAGACTTTATCTTAATAAATTTTAGTGGTGACGACAACTGTGCCACCCTTAACTACTAGCAACAACTGGGATTTTTTTCCCATTTGTCGTTAGTAGGAACGAAGAGGGTAGTGACAACTGGGAATAACCCGAATAATTACTGTCAAATCAAATCAAATTCATTTACTGTGTTATCCTATCTATATTATAAACTACTTACTATATTATTATAACCTACTACAAATGTTATTTAAATTACTTTCTATGTTATATTGTGTAAATTACTAGTTATGTAATGTTATTATGTTACGATCTCGATGCAGATACCTTAATGTAAGAAAACTGTGTAAACTCAAACAAGTGAACTTAATTGATTTTTATGAGTACCCAATAAAAATCTTTAAACACGAATTTTATGTCAAAGTATCGAAATAACTCTCGGACGGCTAACGGCATAAGTATATTATTATAAATAAAATAAAGTTAAAACCAAATTTTATTAAAATCAAGTCATAATAAAATAATAATATATTTTTTTAACTTTTTAACAAAGATAAAAATTACTTCAAAAGCACTAAAAAGTATAAAAACGTGTAGAAATATAATTTCAATAAAATATTTTATTTACAATAGGTACTCCATTCATGCATTGTTCTTGCAAGAACAACGGATGATGGCGACTATATTGTTTTGTGAGTAAATTCATAATTGCATAATTTAACATAAATGTTATACTATAGTTATGAAAAATAAGAAATATTTGTCATAATTTATTCCGTTGTGAATTATATTCCATCCTTAATTTTGCTGATTCGACTTTATTTTTTACAGTTTTTAAACTTGTTGTATTTTCATTTTGGTATTATGTAGGTAATGTTTTAGATACATCTGCCTAAGTATGTTGTATATAATTCAAGTAGTAGTATATATATAGATATGTACTCCGCCCGGCCTGGCTGCAGGCAACACATACACACGCCCAGTAGTATTTGGGTCATTATTTGCAGGTTTGTGCCCGGGGATGACGACCAGCACTTCTGCAAGCCCACCTCCGTGGCTGTGCTGGAGTCGGGGGAGTTCTTTGTGGCCGACGGGTACTGCAACTCCAGGATCCTTAAATATGCTGCTGACGGCACCGTCATACTGCAATGGGGTCAAAGTACGAATAGAAGTAACAATTATTATAAAGTAGTTTTTAGTAGGACTGTTATGTAGCTCAACCGTGAGTTATGGCTAAACAATATTACACTTACAGTACAGTGTAAACTGCAGAAAGGGTTCATTTGTATTGTCAAATAATATGAACTAGCTTTGTATGCTAAAGTTTAAACTTAAATGAAAGGTTATTTAACAAAAACTGTAGCGCTTCGGAGCAGAGAACATCCAATATTACAAGCGATGTTAGATAGGATAGGACCCTATAGGAACTGTATTGTGATATCAGGTAATATTTTTTTGAATTAATCATCATCTGGCTGAATCATCAGCGTCTGCTAGAAGTCTGTTTTTATTTCAAAGTTTTTGTGATTTTCTCTTTACAATGATTTAAATATGTTTTTTGATAACTAAATATATATAGGTATATACTTGTATGGATGGAGAATAGATGTTGAATAACTACCTATTGTAGTAATTTTGTGAAGTTTGATCTTGCAAAATCATCTCTTTGTCGTTTTCTGAATAGAATACTCCACGAGCACACGCGCTGTCGGTGCCGCACGCGCTGGCGCTGGCGGGCGAGTATGATGACAGAGTGTGAGTGTAGGTTGTGATGGTGATAGAGCGTGAGTGTTGCAGAGGGCGGGAGGTCCCCGTACGCGCTGTCGGTGCCGCACGCGCCGGCGCTGGCGGGCGAGTATGATGACAGAGTGTGAGTGTAGGTTGTGATGGTGATAGAGCGTGAGTGTTGCAGAGGGCGGGAGGTCCCCCGTACGCGCTGTCGGTGCCGCACGCTCCGGCGCTGGCGGGCGAGTATGATGACAGAGTGTGAGTGTAGGTTGTGATGGTGATAGAGCGTGAGTGTTGCAGAGGGCGGGAGGTCCCCGTACGCGCTGTCGGTGCCGCACGCGCTGGCGCTGGCGGGCGAGTATGATGACAGAGTGTGAGTGTAGGTTGTGATGGTGATAGAGCGTGAGTGTTGCAGAGGGCGGGAGGTCCCCGTACGCGCTGTCGGTGCCGCACGCGCCGGCGCTGGCAGGCGAGTATGATGACAGAGTGTGAGTGTAGGTTGTGATGGTGATAGAGCGTGAGTGTTGCAGAGGGCGGGAGGTCCCCCGTACGCGCTGTCGGTGCCGCACGCTCCGGCGCTGGCGGGCGAGTATGATGACAGAGTGTGAGTGTAGGTTGTGATGGTGATAGAGCGTGAGTGTTGCAGAGGGCGGGAGGTCCCCGTACGCGCTGTCGGTGCCGCACGCGCTGGCGCTGGCGGGCGAGTATGATGACAGAGTGTGAGTGTAGGTTGTGATGGTGATAGAGCGTGAGTGTTGCAGAGGGCGGGAGGTCCCCGTACGCGCTGTCGGTGCCGCACGCGCCGGCGCTGGCAGGCGAGTATGATGACAGAGTGTGAGTGTAGGTTGTGATGGTGATAGAGCGTGAGTGTTGCAGAGGGCGGGAGGTCCCCCGTACGCGCTGTCGGTGCCGCACGCTCCGGCGCTGGCGGGCGAGTATGATGACAGAGTGTGAGTGTAGGTTGTGATGGTGATAGAGCGTGAGTGTTGCAGAGGGCGGGAGGTCCCCCGTACGCGCTGTCGGTGCCGCACGCTCCGGCGCTGGCGGGCGAGTATGATGACAGAGTGTGAGTGTAGGTTGTGATGGTGATAGAGCGTGAGTGTTGCAGAGGGCGGGAGGTCCCCGTACGCGCTGTCGGTGCCGCACGCGCTGGCGCTGGCGGGCGACGCTCTGTGCGTGGCGGACCGCGAGCGCGGGCGGGCGGCCTGCTTCCGCGTGGCGGACGGGCGCTTTCTGCACGAGTACTCCTCCTGGCTCATGGGCACCAGGTGCTTCGGCCTGGCATACACACCCGCACACGGTCAGTTACACCAACTACATTTATTACGGTTTGATCTGTTTTTAGATCAATCTTGTAGACACATGATAAGGCCCTGTGGGTATTAAACCACCTGAAACTGTTGTTCCATCAGTAGTAGACGAAATTAAACTTGGAATCGACCTATGTCTAGTGCTATCGACCATTTCGGAGCCAACGTTAGCGTTATTTTCGGAGGTCGTGGGTTCGATTCCCATTCAGTCCAAATAATATTGGTGTGTTTTTCTATAGAGTTGTAATTGACTGGAGTTGTTTGTGGTTGTGTGGCATCAGGAGGTCGTTTGTACGTGGTGAACGGTCCGTACGGCGGGTCTCCCCGTGTGCGCGGGTTCGTGCTGGACTTCGCATCGGGCCGCCTGCTGCACAGCTTCGGGCCGGGCGGAGACTTCTCCAACCCGCACGCGCTCACGGTGTCCGGCGACGGCGCAAGGGTCTACGTGGCGGAACTCGATCCGCACAGGTAACATACATCTAACACATCATCTTAGTCACTTTAATTAGACGTATATTCATTGTTTGAGTAGTTCAGTAAAAAATATGACTGTTTCAAATAAAAAAATATACAAAATGCGCCACGTATTTTGTACCAGGAAATATTAAACGGATTAAAAATGAGGTTTGCGTGGTTCCAGAGTATATATTTTCTAAGTTTGCAACTAGAGATATAATTTATGTTTATATATATTCGGAGATATTGAAGTTTACTTTGATGAATATGTCAGCAAGGTGGGGGCAACTCAAACCCCCCTACAACTTTTTTATTTTAAGTTTTACAGATCAATCCTGACTGACATCCTCAAATCATCCTGCATTACGGACTTTGTGAAATCTATTATATAGCTAACTATACCGTGACGCAAATATTGCAATTGATGCAAAAAAACACTGTGTATATGGTGATCTCTAATCATGGCAATTTCGATCAACAATACAACTAGATAACGGGTCGACATAAAAAATGGCGCCAATTATCACCTCACATACGAAATACAAAAATAAAATATTCATAATTAAAAAAATATTACACTTTTTTTAATTATGAATAAATTATTATCTCACTTACGAAATAAGCAGATCCCTCGATTAGTTGTCAGCTAGCGTCGACACGAGCAACGGCGCAGTGCGCTTTTAAATACTGTAATTATAGTCAAAACACCAATATCAAGGATCAAACATCATTCTGTCGGTAAATTATGACAACATTATTTCTTATTTGTCATTAAAAAATATAACATCAATGTAAAATTATATAATTATCAATTTAATCACAAAATAATATAGGCGCCATCTGTCATCGTTCATTTACAAAACAATGCATGAATGGAGTAGTTATTGTAAATAAAATATTTTAATGAAGTAATATTTCTACACAATTACTTTTCTTATTTTATACTGTGTAAAAAATATCTGAATAAATTGAACTGAATTTTTTAGTGCTTTTGAAATAGTTTTTTTTTTAAGTTTTAATTTCACATTGTTTAGTATAATAGGATAACATGATTTTAATAAAATTTTGTAAATCATAAATTTTTGACACCATACTATATTTATTTGTTCCGAGAGTTAGATCGATACTTTGACATAAAATTTTATTATTTTTATTGAAACATAAAAAAAGTTTTAATAATTATGACAAACTCTACATTAGTTTTTAATAAACCTATTTTTTATTATTATTAAACCTCTCTGGTTTTCTTTAAATGGTAACTAAATTAATATAATACATTATTTAAACAAAACAAGAATCCCTAAATCAGTTCAGATTTCACAGATATTTGCGGAATAAATAAATCCTTTAATTTAGAGGTGTCCACTGTAACTATCCAATTCCGAAACAATTCTTTCAATCTTAACCAAATGTGTATGAAACCAACCTGGCCAATGAAAACCAATGATAAAAATCGGTTAACATTTGGCGAAGATATGGTACTACAATATAAAGAAAAAATTCAAAATTGGGTTAGATTTTACGGAGTAATTTTAAAATCGGTAAAGATTTGACAGAGATATGATGTAACATACCCCAAAAATTAAAAAAAATAACACATACACGTCGAATTGAAAATTCATCACTCATTTTTTAAAGTCGGTTAAAAAGAAAAACATCAAAACGACATTAATTTTATAAACTTAATTAATGGTAGTATCAAAGGTAGCTTAATTATTTTAGTTCGCATTTTTTTTTAAATTCAAGACTTTTTTTAATTTAATATTTTTTTAAAAAGCTTTTCCAAGAGACATTAATTAATTTTTAATTTCAGAATAGTTTAATCATAAATAATAATAATAAAACAACGCGAGTCCATGCTTTCTCTATTCGGTTTGTAAAAGCATCGAAGTTGTCATGGAAGCAAAATGGTGACAAAGCATCGCAAGTGTTAGAATATTATCCAAGTAAGTTTGGCCACAGAAGAAATAATAGTGCAAGTAGTTTGGCCCAGGTATCATGTCAAGACTTAGGTATCATGTCAGCACGCTCAAAATACCTGAGCTATAAGTTGGCCCGTGTCCTATATTGAATGCCGTCATACATATGATTTGTTATCTACCTAGATATGTGAGAACTTTTTAAGTTAGGTGGTCCTGCCGGCCTGAATGACATATATAAATATTATAGTTTCTCGTACATACTGACTGGAGATATCAACATAAATATTATTCCTAAGCCTATTGAGAAATCCAATGAACGTAGTAATAGATTTAAATACTTAAACGTCTTGGCTAGCCACGGTCTATGTCCTGGACACTTGCTACCTACAAGAGGAAACAATTGCTTAGATCACTTTAGGCTTAACTAGAAAATGATTAATTGCCCCTTTTGTGGCTGTTCTAAACACTTGTGTTACTGATCATGAAATGATTCTTCTGACTAAGAGTAATGTAAAAACAACAAAAAGATGCCTAAAAACTATAATTTTATTGACTACGACGGGGCACTAAATAGTCTTAAACTAAAAAACATCTCAAACATTCTGTTTGTCAAGACCCAGACATTGTGACAGAACAGTTGGTACGTAAGATGTTTAAGTCTATAACAAATAATGTGCATACCATAAGTCTACCTAAAAGTAAACGTATTATTAAACCGTGGATGACACGGGGACTTTTACGCTGTAAAAGTAACAGAAATAATTTGCAAAAAAAATTAAGAGTAGAACAAAGTACCGAAATACTAAAAATAACTTTTAAAATGTATCGTATATTTTGTAATAACATATATACTAAAAAATGTTAAGCGCAAATATGAGAGGGATCAATTAGCTAAATCTACTAAAAACTATTAAATATTATGTACAAAATATTATGGCAAATTATAAAAAACTATAAAAAAATTAAAACACAAAATGTTGAACTTACTCAGTTAAGAGGAAATGAGGAATCAGTTGAACTTGTTAATGACTTTTTCTCTAACATTGGGAAAACTAGCAGAGGACATTCTCATACAAAACTCCCTACAACCAAATCAATATAATTTTGATATATATCAAACACGGCTTCAATCTTTTGTTCTTTTGAACACAGACCCTGAAGAAGTAAACGGTTTGCTTATGAGCTTGAAATCAGAAAGTGCACCTGGGTGGGGCGGTATTTCAACCAATTATTTAAATATGGCCAGGAATGAAGTCATCCTCGTTATTAGCCATCTCGCAAATTTATGCTTTCAGAAGGGAGTTTTTCCTCTTCTGCTGAAGCAATCTATTATTACACCAGTGTATAAGAGTGGGGACAGAGACGGTGTTAACAACTATAGGCCGATTTCAGTCTTACCTGCAATTTCTAAGATAATTGAAAAGCTGATGAATAAAAGGCTCTTCAATTTTTTGGGAAAATTTAATATTTTTTCAGAAGCCCAATATGGATTTAGACCAGGAAAATGCACAGAAGATGCAGTGTCAACTTTAAGCTCGCTGATTTCTAAACAACTGGATAATGGCAAAAATTGCCTCACAGTGTTTTAGGACCTAAAAAAGGCCTTCGATACCGCCTCTGTTCCCATTCTTATACATAAGCTGGAGGCAATAGGCATAAGGGATAATGCCCTGGCCTTATTCGAAGACTACCTTAGAAATCGCAAACAAAGGGTTAGAATTGGAAATTATACAAGCTCCGATACCAATGTAACATTTGGTACTCCTCAGGGTAGTGTGCTAGGTCCAACATTATTCCTGATATATATAAACGATCTATGTAACTTGAATGTTGGTGGAGGCACAGTTTTTTCGTATGCTGATGATACAGCAGTGGTGTTTGGTTGTTCCTCGTGGATCAATGTGCGCAGGAGCACAGAACTGGGACTACATAAAGTGGCAAGCTGGCTCCAAAATAATCTTTTAACGGTTAACGCCAACAAAACAAACTACATTCACACCATTAACACCAGGACACAACCCGGAGAGGAATTTACCATTAAAATGCATAAGTGCGGAAATGTAAATAATGAGCTCTGCTTGTGTCATGTTATTAATAAAGTATCTACCATTAAGTATTTGGGTATAGTGTTGGACCAGCGATTGTCATGTCATGCACAGATTGAACTAATTACATATATAATCAGAAAGCATCAAAAAACTTAAATCAAATATATGTGGTCTTGGCTCAGTCTGTGCAAGCATATTGTATACCGGTCTGGGGTGGTGCTCTGAAGGCGAAGTTCTTGGAATTAGAAAGGGCACAACGACTCTGAAAGTTATGTACCAAAAATCATCGGTTTCCTACTAATGAACTCTACAATGAATCTAAACTTCTTTCTGTAAGAAAATTATATGTTTTAAGTCTCGCGCTTAAAACTCACAAATATACAATATTTAAACCCGAACGAATGAAAAAAAGAAAGAACGATATAGTTGTACATGCAAGCTCCACTAAAACATCGTTTGCTAACCACCAACATACTGCAATAAAGAGCGATCAGGTCGATGCTCTTACTCAAACGTCTTCAAACCTGTCGCGGTAAATGTGGAGAACTGGGCATTCTCACTTTGCACTCTCTGTATGTACTACATAATGTCCAGTACGCCAAAAAACATATATATAAGAGCAAACCTCACTCAACTTTTCACCAATACTAGAAATAAAGACAAAATTGTAATTGCTAACAGTAGAATAGCAAAAAAAATAAAAGCTTTGTGTGCAATAGTGTTTGTTTTTATAATTATTGTAAGGATGTTATGATTAATGATATATATGTAAGATATAACGACAGTGATTATTCTTTTTTAAATAAATGTAAGAATTTTTTCTGGAGAAAGAATTATATAACTTAAATGAATTGTATGAATGATATTTTCATATTATATTGTAATATTAATTTGTTTAATTTAAGAATTTGTGCGGTATAACTATATATGTATTCATTTGACTTTTGAAAATTGAGCATGTTGATATACAATAGCAAACGGTATCTATATATTTCAATAAGTATTTGTACAATGACGAGTCGACGTGTAACATTGTGTACCATGATTATTGTTATTGAATGAATAAAAAACAATATGACAAACAATCAGCACATATTATATACAATCAAATTAATAGGAAATTTAACATTTATTAATTAAATGATCAAGAATGTAAAAAAAATACTTTATGAGGAAATTGAGGCACTCACACAATTAATTACATAAGCAGTAGAAATTATACACACACGCAGTCACACACTACACTCGGCACGCACACTCAGCACTTACACACACCACGCACACACTTGTACTTCACGCTACATAAACAAACACATTTTGTTTATTAATAAATTTATTATTAAAATTTATCCGCAATTATTATTTATTTTCATTGTGATTATAACTTTTTTTTTTGGAATCTGTATAAAATAGATATTATATATACCTACAGGGTGACTTTGAAAGGATGTTCTTTGGGCTAATGTGAGGTTCTACTGATCAATACGAACAACTTTTCCCATGGAACCATGTGCCACAAATGAAAAAAAATATTGCTTTCTCCATACAAACTAGTAATATTAAAATGACCAATTTGTATGGGAAGCCAAAATTTTTAATCATTTGGGACACATGGTTCCATGGGAGAAGTTGTTCGATTTGATCAGCAGAACCTCATATTAGCCCAAAATACATCCTATCAAATTCACCATGTATAATATGTTGTAACGTTAAAGAAGAGCGGGGCATCTGACACAAGTACACTATACTTACTAGACGATCCCAACCTTGTTTGTAATAGTTTTAACATTGATAAAGAAATACTTTTTTCTTTTTTTTTTCTTTTTAGCCTCGTCATTATTTTTTTTAATATAAATATGACAAATATTTAGTTTTATTGACAGCAAACCTTACAGCTTTTTTCCGATTAAAAACTTTTTGGCGTTTTCCTAAACCCCCATGGATTGTTGACCCTTGCGTGTAGGGGCCCACGTCCAAGGCAGCAAACTTTAATATACTGTACAGAATATTAAAATAATTGCGTGGTTGAATTCCGGAAAAATATTAGTTTCTGCGTCCCATCCGATTATTTGTCTCGTTCGAAGTTCAACATATGAGTTTTTTATTTATACTTATCTAATAAAGTTCACAATACATAACTTAAAATAGTTTTGTTAAGTATTGTTACAGAAACCAAAAACCCTTGCCTGCAATGTTTGACGTTTCAGGGTGTACAAGTTGGTGGAGGAAGTGGCGTCGAACGAGACGCGACCGGCCGAGCGGCATAGCGACCAGCGCGCGCCCAAGCCCACCGCCACCGTCGGTCAGTACTCGCCACCGTCAGTCAGTACTCCCACCGCCACCGTCAGTCAGTACTCCCACCGCCACCGTCGGTCAGTACTCCCACCGCCACCGTCGGTCAGTACAGTAGTGGGGACTACGAGGGTAGCGGAAGGGAGTTTGCATCGCGGATGGGTCTCGCAGCCACTCATTGCTGCAGCCCGTAAGCGTGACGGTTGTACGTCTATATGAATAACAATAGGTTTCCACATACAGAGACTAGAGTCAGACTATACAGTCGCGTCGATGAAGTCTTTCTCGGAAGTCCTCAGAAACAGCTCCAATTTAAAAGCAGATATTAGCATTCTCAAAGTTTAGTATTTATGACAATTATTGGTATTAAAATAAAATAATAATAATTTAAATTAATATATAATTACTATTTAACAATATGTATGATATTCATATAAAAAAAATAGTTTTGGTGGATTTTTTTCCCAAAATAACTTAATATATTAGTTTTAGTTTAAAGAATAATTGTTAAAAAATGTTTTTAGTCATAATATAATATTTACATCATGATAGATATCTAAATCCTAATTTAGAAATAGTATTGTGCAAATGATATAAGTAAGAATAATATGGATGTGAACTTTGAATTGTCAAGTAGAAGCCATAAATATGTTTGTCGCACTCTTCATTATTTTTTAAGTTTTTGTTTTGTATTTATAACTTTATTTGTTCATAACTTTCTTAGCCAACATAGGGTACTTACACGTTGTTGTAAGAGTTGTTTGGCTAATCCTATATACAGGGTGACTTTGAAAGGATGTACTTTAGGCTAATATGAGGTTCTGCTGATCAAATTGGACAACTTTTCCCATGGAACCATGTGTTGCAAATGAAAAAAAATATTGCCTTCTCCATACAAACTAGTAATATTAAAATGACCAATTTGTATGGGGAAGCCAAATTTTTTTTTCATTTGCGACACATGGTTCCATGGAAAAAGTTGTTTGATTTGATCAGTAGAACATCATATTAGCCCAAAGTACATCCATTCAAATTCACCTTGTATATCACCACAATATGTTAAAAAAAATACTGATGATTTACAAGATGTAATTAATAGTATAATTTATAAAGCAATAATTTTTGGAAAAGATTTTTAATCGATCTTAATAGTAAAGTGTAAATGATTTAGGTATTACGTTCATTAGTGATCGGAAATTCGGGTGCAATCATACCTAATACTCCTTTGTCGAATAAAAAAATACTGTCACAGATGTGCCCTAAGGTTTAATTTTGCCCAAAATTAAATCGTTGGGAAAAATAATAAATGATCGGAAATTGGGGTCTATAATCGTCTTTCCAGTCGTGAATAGAAGATGGCCGCCGCCATACAAATAAAAAAAAAGTGAGAACTGAATATGGCGGAAACGAGTGCCTTTGACACGCGGCATTTGGTTATTAGTTTGGTGATCGGGACGCGCAGAAGCATGTGTATGTGTTTGTGTGTCAGAGGAGGGCGAGTGGTGGGGCCGCGGGTGGGCGGGCGCGGCGTGGGGCGGCGCGGCGGGCGCGGCGGCGGCGGCGCTGCTGGCGGGTGCGGCGCTGCTGCGCGCGCGCACCCACGCTCACGGTACGCGCGCGCACGTCTCCTACACCAACCACCTCACACACCTCACCCACACACACAACACACACCACACCTGCTAGTCCCAATTGCGTTTAACTCCAATACAGGAATACAATAGGTTCAACAACTATTTTCATTTCTGGTCCAAATTAGTTGTAATACGCGTAATAATTGCGCGTATACGCGTTTATTTCTATATTCAGTTTAAACTGGTATTTTGTTCGTATATGACCAAATGAGTGTCCAATTACCTCTGTACTCGAGTTGTGATCGCCTGTCTCCAGCAACTCTCAGCAAGTTCTCCTTTCACCTATATTACTAAAGGGATTTAGGTTAGTGATTCCCCCATTCGCGGTCTCCGATCTACAGCGCAATATATGTCCGGCGTCGGCATACTTATGGACGACATCTGAGGTTTTGTCCGCTGGTGTTCTAACATATATTAGAGACATTCTAAATATTACAAGCACGAGGACATTCATTACAACTATTAATGGACAACACTCGCCCCACTCTCCCGGCCACGGTCACCGACAATACAATCAACATTCCATTATGACAAGTAATAATAACATGTCCTATACCTATATATGTCGGACAGCGACAAAACGTCCACATGTATCGAGGTCAGTACACAATAACTATTATTATTTTATAACAATTTATTTATACTTTTACACTTTTGTAAAATATTTATTTGCTTTTTATTTTAAGCAATTAAGTGATGGATGAGAACTTAGATTAAAACAAAAAGAGTAGATACGGTACGTACATGCGGAATGTGGACCGAGCTAGCTATGTCCAACTGACACACTTGTTGGTTGGCAATCATTGTTCTACAAGCTATGGGCCTGTGCGCACGTCCTGCGCGAGGTGTTTGGTTTGTACTATTTATTTATTATATTTACTTTATAATCGTATCGCTATATTGTTTATAAAGCACCGGGTGAGTGCGGCTGTGGATGGCGCGGAATTGTGTCTGCTATTTGGATAACAATAGGGTATTTGACTCCTTTTTGAAACCCGTTTTATATGATTCTCCATTACATAATAATCACACTACATTGATATTTCCGGGATGACTACTCTATTATTAATAAAAAACAAAGTTAAAGTTTCAATTTCCACAATGGCGCTAAAAACGCTGATTCGCAGTCTATGTCAAGTGTGACATTACACGCGTAAACAAGCACAGATTAAATAATCTCCTATATATTATACTCTATTCTATTTCATCCACATGATTTATAATCTGTGTATTGTTTTGTTTAATTGCGTGTGACGTCACCAGTCATCAACCAAACAAAGATGTTTTTGTTGTAAAAAATATTCAATTTTATTTCGTGTAATCTACAAAAGATATATACAATTTAGTTTAAAATAAAGTGAAATATGTTTTTTTACGCCATTGTCTGATAGGATGACCACAATTTATAGTATATTTTTAATGTAGTCAAATAGCCTATTGTAGAGAACGTGCCGTATCTTCCCCTTTATTTTAATCTAAGGATGAGAATTGTGTTTATATATTAGTTATAAGCTTCGTTGACGTGAGATCTGATTATTTTTAAATGTATTGTTTTTGTGTAACTTATGTGGCGTCTGTAATGACGTCACTATCGGTCTGCCGTTAGCTCTATACTGGTAGAGAGCGGTAACGGCGCGTAGAGCGGGACGGGAGACACCACAACACTTGTGGCCTTATTCGTAGATTTATTCAGTCCTTCAAGGCACTTTAGTTATAATAGATTTTGTCTCTTTTACACTATTTATTTCAGTTGCTAATAAAGAGACAAAACAAATTTTAACCAGAGTTCTTGAAGGAGTTAGTTAGTGTTTATGAATGTCGACGTCTTCACACATTGTTAGATTATGTGTGAAGACTTCGTGGGCGCCCGGACGTCTCGCAGTTTCTTAAATATCCTATTTATTGTTTGTAGCGTATTTGTTTCCTACTTTAATAATTTATTTTTGCTATAATTTTATATGTTGTGTCCCTATTACATGATATGATAGGTGTCATACCTACACCCACATAGGTTATCGACAAGGATCTGGAAAGTATTTATAATAAATTCCTCGTTTATGTTGCATACATAATATAGGTAAAAAATTAAATAATATAATGTAAATTGGGCCAAAGTGTTGTGTTTGCGTTAAGTTGTGTGTACTTAACCAGTAACATAAATACCTCGCCATATTGCGGAAAATCATTGGAACTAATTATGTTATGTCATCACTAAGAGAATGAGTTAATCGAGGCTCCGACCGGGCTGTTTATTTTGCTGGTCAGGTTTGTGGTAATGCTCAGCCGTACTGTCGGTCCGGAGTACCGGATCATTTTGATGTCTCCGGTTACCCACACGCCCCGGCTTTCCTGGCCGGGTATACCTGCGCGAGGTACGGCGGCCATAATAGTGATTTATCGTGATAAATAAATATTATTTTTATTTAACTGCTTTTTGTGTTTTTATTTTGCAAATTTTTCTTTTTTGTTTTCACCCATATGTTAATGTATTGCAAGTTGCACTTTTTAAAAATATTTAATTTTGGACTATTTCTGGTTCCAGGTTTTATTTTCAAAAACTGAACTCAATTATCGTATTATATAGATAATTGGAAGTGTTGATTTTTTACAAGAACAAGACTTAAGTATTGTCTCTTTCCATCAACACTATAATGAAAGAGACGGACGCTACTATGGTATGTGAGATCGATCCATATGGTATTATGGATCCATTGCACATACGATATTAAAGACACTGCATTCGTAATCGCGAAGTCTGTGTTCTCCATACAAAATGAGTTTCCCATTTCCAATAATACTCGATAACTGTTTTTCACACAATTAAAATATTTTTTATAATAATTTTCTCGGTCATTACCTAATGTTTTTGGTTAAAAAACATTAGGTACCGAAGAATGCTTTGATAGTGACTGCCAGCGTGGTGTTGTATTAGTTTTGATGGTTTTAGAAACGCGTGTGTTTGGGCAACTATACTCTTCCAAAGAGTTTATTTTGCTTTTGATATACTTAAAACGTAACCAAAGTCAATCTCACAATGTATTTCCGTTCCAAATTTAACCATTAGTAAGTTATCTGTCATTATTTAACAATTAGTCAAAATGACTATCCGACCGATCGTTGTTCAATGATCAAACAAACGGTTGTTTTTAATCGAAAACAGCTAATTATATATTTTTTTGTTCTAAGGACGTTTCAAGAAAAAACAATAACTAAGGTGCGTGTGTTCTCTTAGCCGAATGTTAGTAGCATGAAACAAATGTTGCCACATTTTGAAATATACATTCCCCGAAATAAGAGGAAAAATAATGCAATTAAGGGATCTTTCGGAGAATGATTACATAATTGAAATGTATCTGTATTTACCTGGATGCTCAAATGATAAATATATCTAATTACCTGGATGCTCAAATGCTAACTATATCTGTAATTACCTGGATGCTCAAATGCTAAATATACCTGTAATTAACTGGATGCTCAAATGCTAAATATATCTGTAATTACCTGGATGCTCAAATGCTAAATATACCTGTAATTAACTGGATGCTCAAATGCTAAATATATCTGTAATTACCTGGATGCTCAAATGCTAAATATATCTGTAATTACCTGGATGCTCAAATGCTAAATATATCTGTAATTACCTGGATGCTCAAATGCTAAATATATCTGTAATTACCTGGATGCTCAAATGCTAAATATATCTGTAACTACCTGGATGCTCAAATGCTAAATATATCTGTAATTACCTGGATGCTCAAATGCTAAATATATCTGTATTTACCTGGATGCTCAAATGCTAAATATATCTGTAATTACCTGGATGCTCAAATGCTAAATATATCTGTAATTACCTGGATGCTCAAATGCTAAATATATCTGTAATTACCTGGATGCTCAAATGCTAAATATATCTGTAATTAACTGGATGCTCAAATGCTAAATATATCTGTAATTACCTGGATGCTCAAATGCTAAATATATCTATAATTACCTGGATGCTCAAATGCTAAATATATCTGTAATTAACTGGATGCTCAAATGCTAAATATATCTGTAATTACCTGGATGCTCAAATGCTAAATATATCTGTAACTACCTGGATGCTCAAATGCTAAATATATCTGTAATTACCTGGATGCTCAAATGCTAAATATATCTGTAATTACCTGGATGCTCAAATGCTAAATATATCTGTAATTACCTGGATGCTCAAATGCTAAATATATCTGTAATTACCTGGATGCTCAAATGCTAAATATATCTGTAATTACCTGGATGCTCAAATGCTAAATATATCTGTAATTACCTGGATGCTCAAATGCTAAATATATCTGTAATTACCTGGATGCTCAAATGCTAAATATATCTGTAATTACCTGGATGCTCAAATGCTAAATATATCTGTAATTAACTGGATGCTCAAATGCTAAATATATCTGTAATTACCTGGATGCTCAAATGCTAAATATATCTATAATTACCTGGATGCTCAAATGCTAAATATATCTGTAATTAACTGGATGCTCAAATGCTAAATATATCTGTAATTACCTGGATGCTCAAATGCTAAATATATCTGTAACTACCTGGATGCTCAAATGCTAAATATATCTGTAATTACCTGGATGCTCAAATGCTAAATATATCTGTAATTACCTGGATGCTCAAATGCTAAATATATCTGTAATTACCTGGATGCTCAAATGCTAAATATATCTGTAATTAACTGGATGCTCAAATGCTTAATATACCTGTAATTACCTGAATGCTCAAATGCTAAATATATCTGTAATTACCTGGATGCTCAAATGCTAAATATATCTGTAACTACCTGGATGCTCAAATGCTAAATATATCTGTAATTACCTGGATGCTCAAATGCTAAATATATCTGTAATTACCTGGATGCTCAAATGCTAAATATATCTGTAATTACCTGGATGCTCAAATGCTAAATATATCTGTAATTACCTGGATGCTCAAATGCTAAATATATCTGTAATTACCTGGATGCTCAAATGCTAAATATATCTGTAATTACCTGGATGCTCAAATGCTAAATATATCTGTAATTACCTGGATGCTCAAATGCTAAATATATCTGTAATTACCTGGATGCTCAAATGCTAAATATATCTGTAATTAACTGGATGCTCAAATGCTAAATATATCTGTAATTACCTGGATGCTCAAATGCTAAATATATCTATAATTACCTGGATGCTCAAATGCTAAATATATCTGTAATTAACTGGATGCTCAAATGCTAAATATATCTGTAATTACCTGGATGCTCAAATGCTAAATATATCTGTAACTACCTGGATGCTCAAATGCTAAATATATCTGTAATTACCTGGATGCTCAAATGCTAAATATATCTGTAATTACCTGGATGCTCAAATGCTAAATATATCTGTAATTACCTGGATGCTCAAATGCTAAATATATCTGTAATTAACTGGATGCTCAAATGCTTAATATACCTGTAATTACCTGAATGCTCAAATGCTAAATATATCTGTAATTACCTGGATGCTCAAATGCTAAATATATCTGTAACTACCTGGATGCTCAAATGCTAAATATATCTGTAATTACCTGGATGCTCAAATGCTAAATATATCTGTATTTACCTGGATGCTCAAATGCTAAATATATCTGTAATTACCTGGATGCTCAAATGCTAAATATATCTGTAATTACCTGGATGCTCAAATGCTAAATATATCTATAATTACCTGGATGCTCAAATGCTAAATATATCTATAATTACCTGGATGCTCAAATGCTAAATATATCTGTAATTAACTGGATGCTCAAATGCTAAATATATCTATAATTACCTGGATGCTCAAATGCTAAATATATCTGTAATTAACTGGATGCTCAAATGCTAAATATATCTGTAATTACCTGGATGCTCAAATGCTAAATATATCTGTAATTACCTGGATGCTCAAATGCTAAATATATCTGTAACTACCTGGATGCTCAAATGCTAAATATATCTGTAATTACCTGGATGCTCAAATGCTAAATATATCTGTATTTACCTGGATGCTCAAATGCTAAATATATCTGTAATTACCTGGATGCTCAAATGCTAAATATATCTATAATTACCTGGATGCTCAAATGCTAAATATATCTGTAATTAACTGGATGCTCAAATGCTATACCTAGGCTGCGTTTTGTTAGCTGGTAATGTTAGCGCGGCGCTAGCATTGGTCGTTTTTTTTTTGAAAAATCGATAAATACCAACATCTAACGTTAGTAACTGTTGTTTTTTTTGCGAAATGTTAACATTTTTAGCATCGCGTTGGAGGTGAATTTTTATTGTTAATCTTTGACAGATGTCAAACAATCCGTATTTTCCCGCGAATGTATTAGGTTATTAATCTTAAAATTATCTTTCGAACTATATTTGGTTTTATAATATACTTTTGTTTAATTTATGTGTTTAATTACTTTGTAGATTTTAGTTTTTTTTTTTACTTTACTGAATAATGGAGAATACATTTTTGGTGATACAAATTATAAAAACATTAATTTCTGGAAGAAATTATGATAATGATGATGATGAAATAGAATTTTTTATTTATATTTTTGGCTTTTTTTACGTTTAAGGTAAATTTCAAAATGGCAGATGTCAGAAATCAGTATTTTGTGGTAAATTTGTCGTTTTGTTTGCATTGCTAAAAATACTAACAAATGTTAACATGATTTAGATCATGTTAACATTTGTTAGTATTTTATATATATATAAAACAGCTGATTTTCATGCTAGCGCGAAATACTGGTACGGGTTAGCTAACAAAACGCACCCTATGATATACTGGAATGTGACAATTTTAGGCGCCATTTTAGTACACAATTTTTGCATGTTTAAATTGTTATGTAATATTTGCCGTAAGGATTATTTTTGGAATCGCAGAAATAGTGTCCAATTCCACTCGGTCAAATCAATTTAGAAAAAAACTAAAAATCTGATTCAGATTACCGATTATTTTTCGATATTGTCAACCAGTTTTGACGTGGAACAGAACAGGGGCCTTACCAAAGAGCCGATCGATAATCGAATCGAAATACCCATCGAAAGCCAAATGTATGGGATTTGACGTTTCTCGGCGATCGGTCTCTACCCATAGAGTAAAATTCCTATACAATTTTATCGATCGATGAGGCGATTCGATTGGCGATCGTGTTCTTTGGTCAGGCCTCTGGGCATGAATACTCTTAACGTTATAATGAAAACGCTTACCATCCAAAACACTGTTAAATACTATTATTTTGTTCTGGCGAAACAAAAAGACATCTCTATTGCAATTCATTTGCAAAAAGTCAAGATGTGTCAGTTTTCTAAAATATTTATGTTTTACTTCTTTCTTTTATAATAATGCCTCGGACACTGAAAACTGCTAAATGTAAAATGCTTTTTCAAACGGGAAAAACCTTACAAAGCGCCAATATTTTCGTTAGAAAACCTCAGATTAATAATTTATTTTAATTTGAGTAGAAAACGTGTTTTGCTATGACAGGTTTGTAAAATAGGGTTACCAAATTTATATACCTACACATTCACGAAACTTGCTTTAATTTTCATGTATTTTTGTTATTGACTAAAATTATTCATTGCCCTTTACATAATTTTTCGTTTTATTTATTAAAACACTTTATTGCAACTGTGCAATAGTGTTTCAATAAATACACGAATAATAAAGAAAATACAATTTTATTATTTAAAAATAAAAAAATAAATACCATCACGGGTGCCAATTTGGCTCCCGAGAACCGTTTAAACGGCCTCAGGGTCCCAGCGGAGGGATTAACCCATCCTCATTTCGCCGATGGTATTCGGAGGCAACACCTAACAAGTGGCGAGCTTGTTGCGGTGTTTATGATGAAATAGCCTCGTTGTATAAAGCGGTCACCCATCCCAGGCCGGTCTTGTTGTCATCTGCTTAACCTTGTTATCAGTTGCGCAGTGACTTAACCACTAGGCTGGGGCCGCTTTTTAATTTTATTATTTTTAATGGAAAAATAAAAGTGCGTAGGGCCATAAGGCCAATCCGTCGTAAGACTAATATAGTAATGAAGGTAATGACGACTCCAATAACTTGACACTTCTCTCAGTGCAGTACCTCTTTATTCTGTGAACAAATCTATATAGTCCAGACAGCCTCCGTAAACTAGTGGTTGTGTTGTATCTGGAGGTCGTGGGTTCGATTCCCACCCCATGGAAAAAATATATTAGTATATTTTTTCTGTACAGTTTATCATGGTCTGGGTGTTTATAAAATATAATATGTACTATATCGTTGCTTCTGGTAGACATAGAACAAGCCAGTGCAAGCTTAGTCTGTGACTTAGTTGAGGGCAATATATGTATTTTGTCCTACATATTATTATAGCCATAGCCTTCATTTGCAATAGAGATGTCTTTTTGTTTCGCCAGAACAAAATAATAGTATTTAACAATAGAGCAATGAATTATTGTTAAATTTCACATGAAACTAGGAAAAACCGCTACTGAAACTTATAATTTATTGAAAGTGAATGGCAATAAATGTTTATGGCTTGCGCGTGTTTTGGATGGTAAGCGTTTTCATTATAACGTTGAGAGTATTCATGCCCTGTTCCACGTCAAAACTGGTTGACAATATCATCATTTAAAAATCTCGAATCGGGATGTTCATCGCGGTGGGCGATTCTCGCGGTATCGACATTCATCTCGATTCGAGATTTTTAAACGAAAAATGACTAAATATGTCATTTTTCGTTCTATATATACTTATTATTTATTTCGTTTAAAGTTCGATATTTTTAAACGAAAAATGGCATATTTAGTCATTTTTCGTTTAAAAATCTCGAATCGAGATGAATGTCGAAAGCGCGAGAATCGCCCACCTGATTCGAGATTTTTAAACGAAAAATTACTAAATATGCCATTTTTCGTTCAAAAATATCGAACATTAAACGAAATAAATATATAAATATTAAACGAAAAATAACATATTTAGAACATATTCATTTTTCGTTTAAAAATCTCGAATCGAGATGAATGTCGAAAGCGCGAGAATTGCCCACCTGGCCCTTAAACAGCGGAGAATGCGGAACTCCCGTACTAAAACAGTTGCAGTGCCTCTTTTAACTCCGTCATTCCGAGACCCGTCATCGTAGACGGCCTATCTCTCGAAGTTGTTCAACATATACCCGGGGCAAATCTTAATCCCAAGGGCAAACAACTCCGGGAGAGAAGCTGAGAGAAAGTTGCAATTCATGTCCTAACATCGCCTATTCCGCAGTGTCTAATTACTAAAGTCTTTATAGTCAGTGCGTCCTACCAGCGATGACATACGGTGCCGAAACCGGGACACTTAGACCGCATACTTTACCCTGCCCATCACATGGACAGCCCTCATATAACCCACGCACGCTTTCCACTTGTCACCGCATATCAAACCCAATCCACTGATCCATGAAAACTTAGGGTCGTAAATTTATAGTCGTTGCTAAGCAATTACTAATGTTTAGCCAATGCTTTGGACTGGCTAACTGCAAATAAAAAACGAAATTATTCACAAGTCCATCTACATGTGGGCTGGGATCAATAATTTGCGGCAGGCCTTACGGTTAAACTGGTTCGCAAACTCAAAGTCTCTCAGCGTCCTATGGAAAGAGGTATGCTTGGAGTTTCTCTTGTGGATAAGATTCGAAACGGAGATATCCCCAGGAGAACCAAACTCACTCACAGAGTCAGTAAGCTGAAGTGGCAGTGGGCTGGTCACGTTTGCCGCAGAACATGCAACCGTTAGAGCAAACAGACCCTAGAGTAGACCACGACTTGGTGCTCGTAGAGCGGTATATAGAGTGACGATCTGCGGAACGTGTCTGGCAGGTTTTGGAATAAATCATATTGGTAACGCAACATTACATTCATAGAACTCGATCGGTCAAAAGTAAAATAAACGTTTGGAATAGGTATAATTATTGTATCGTGTTTGCTTGATATATCGTATACCTTGCACAATTATTAACCTTAAAAGTAACACTTACGCCTTTGTTTATGTATTATTAGACATCTTTTCCTCGGTTTACGAAGGGTCAAATTCTGAGTTTTTATATTTTAAAGAAGTGTTTAAATGTTGTTACATTAATCCAGTGACACAATTTGGATGTATGTAGCGAGATCTATCTATTACTATATAACTGCGCGCCCCTCCATAATCCAAATGTACACAGTGGAGGGATAATAGATAATATATTATTATAGTCGCAATCAACCATTGGTAGTAGTTCTACCACTCGTATGTTCTCGCGTGCAGATGCATCAGATCCGGGATCTCCCGCCGCTGCATGCGAGGCCACCGAATGCCAAGCGACGATACGCGACCTGCGGGGTGAGAAGGAACTTTATTTAACAGTTTCGTTTTCGTCAGTGGAAACGTTTTCGTCTTGTCTATGGTCAGAACATGTATAAATAATATACGGAAGTGCTGTAATGCATCTTCAAAATTATTAGGTTGATGATTTTTCGATTGAATTCTTCAAAGAAACAAATAATTGATATTTATCTCTTTTCTAAAGTTGAATCGAAAGAATTATGGTACAGTTGTAATTATTTACATGATCTGTTACAGCACTTCCGTATATTATTTATACAGGTTCTGGCCATAGACAAGACGAAAACGATTCCACTGACGAAAGCGAAAGTTTTAAATAAAGTTCCTTCTCACCCCTCTGGTACCTCTCACGAGCGAGAGTGATAGCAGTTCGGGAAGCGAAAGCGACTCGTCAGCTAGCACGATTGCTTTACATGGGAGAACAGCATCACAGACTCCACAGAACCCCTTGAATCCGTCGACCAGTAAAAAGGTCACGCAAAGACCTATCCATAGTCACGGGGAGCGAGCGGCAACTATTGAAAGAGGTTACGACCTCGTAACAATTTTCCGTCTTCCGTAAGGGGGGATAGTGACGACTTGATGTGGTAGTCAATCACGTAACGCCTATACTTTTATGTAACAACGGGCGGGAACTTGCCTAAGGGTTTGGCATATGAGTGAGTTTGGAGTGTGCGTGGGCGCAGGTCACAAGAATGTGCGGCGCCGCTGGGAGTACGGCGGATCCGAGTTTAAGCTGCGGCGGTTGCTGGAGCGACGGCGGTTCACGCGCGTCCACTCCTCCGACAGCGAAGACGACGCGCGCCCGCAGCGCACCATCGCCGCCTGATCCCTCCCCCCGCACCGCCTCCTCCTGATCCTTCCGCACCGCCGGCTACATCTCCAAAGGTTCCCATACACGGGCACTCCATTTCAATTCGCTCCACTCCAACACCCCAATGGATAAATGGATTACACGCGGTTAGTGGAATTCACACCAACTTATTGCTCTTTTGGAGTGAAGAGAATCCAAATGGAGCCTTGTGAGAATTGTTAAATCTAAAAATAATCCCAATAATATTTTAACATCAATAATATTTTTCAATGTATAAAGCATTTTTTTCTGCATAATGTGGACAAAAATACAGAAAAGGCGGAAATAGAATCAACACGTAACAAAAGTTGTCAGAACTTTTTTTTAGCCCTTTTAAAATGATTTTGAATACTGGAAAATAATGCTTAAATTATCTATTATTAAGTATATCGTTGTTTGTGAACGCTAAGCTTTTACGGTTGGGTTCAGGGAGACCGTTCTCCTTTAATGCAAAAGTGACATGTCAATGTCAAGCAAGGGTTTCTACTGTTTACCCCGAAGCAAGTTAAATTTGTATGCACCACATCCAATAGTACCTACTGTTTTTAATGTCTATTGGCCTAATATACTACATTTGAGACGTCACGCAGGTTTTAGATTTTAATATCTCATAAAACAGATTTTTATTAAAAAAAAAAAAATAGTTTCTTATTTTAGGCTATATTTTCCATTTTTTTTATTGTCGTCGGAATCCCATTGTTGACGCACAACTGTCCAAAGATCAACAATTCTATTGCAAGGGTAGGTAGGGATCCTTAAATTAGAAGTCAGATAAGGGTTTACCGGCAGCCGTCTCGTTAAAACAAATATATTGGGGTTTTCTTAAGTTAATGGTTAAACATTCAGCTTCCATCCACTTTGTATCAGAAGCTAAACCAAGCTCCGATATAGCTTTTACTTGGTTCCAAGTTTTAGATTTAAATAACTTCGGCAAACATGAGCGCCGGACCTCCATGTAGTCCGAACGTACATATTTGGTTAATATAGAAAACAAACATCGTTGGGCCCAGCACACTTCCCTGTGGAATACCGTAATACTCCGAGCTGACGTGATTCTCTATCTGAACTGTTTGTTATTTAAGTAGTTCACTAACATGCCAGCGGAGTCCACGCACTCCAACATTTTCTAGACGGGATAGGCACACAGTATCAAATGTGTTTTGTATGGTCTATAAAGATGCCAATACATTTGTCTCCTTTGTCAAGGGCATCAGCTATGTGTTTGTTAACTTGAGTACGTCATCCTCTGTTGATGGTTTTGCTCTGAAGCCGAATTGGTTATCAGCAAGAATTTTATAGGTCTCCAGGAATTGTATTGGACAAGTGGCTATTAATATCAGCAATACGCTGCTCGCCTATTATTTAATACATAATAATAACGTTGACAAGTTATTCGAGTATTTTCGATATAATAATAATGAAAAGGACGGTAATTATTAGGTCACCGGTTTTATGGATAGGAGTTACGGTTGCCTTTTTGAAAACTGTGGGAAAAGCTCCGTTAGCTAGACTAGCATTACAGAGATGGATAATAGGAGTATTCCTGATCATATCCGAAGGTGCTGCCAGGGTCAGGGTGTTTTCGTTGGCATCTATTTCATTAGTGTCTCATTTGCTGGGTTGCAGCCAATAAACGTGATTTGGTGGTTACCGGCATTGAGTGAGTCTTTTAATTAAGCAGTTTTGTAGGTGATGTATGTCTATAAATGTGTTATAATTCTTGGCCGTGGAAATGTATTTTGTGTGTGTTAATAATATTGTTGCATATGTTTTGCATTTCAGCTGTAATTGTGCGTAATTCGCCGTGTTTGTTGTCTGTGCATGGCATCCCTACGTCTCATACATTTTAGCAAAGATGGTGTAATCAACGGTTTGGTAATTTGTTTTAAACATTTAATTGTTATGCTAGCGGTACTTTCTTCGGTAGCTTTTAAAATGATGTTAGTTATTTAATCTACGATTTCATTAGTGTTTTGTAAATCTACACTACGCGAGCAGATGTACTGTTGAGCGTTGGTCACTCGCTGCTCTGTACTGTTGAGCGTCGGTCGTTGCTGCTGTAAGTTTATTAATTGTCGGGACATGAACATGTTTTTGGTTTTTAGCCCATTTACATCTTTCTAAAGTAATAGTGTGCTGTTGCTAATTACACCTGAAAACGTAGACAAATATGTCAGTATTCCAGCGTTCCCGATTATTTGCTAAGCCTTGAGCCTCCGCGACGTCGATGCTCGTCAGATTTGCTAAGCCTCCGCGGCGTCGATGCGCGTCAGATTTGCTGAGCCTCGAGCCTCCGCGGCGTCGATGCGCGTCAGATTTGCTAAGCCTCCGCGGCGTCGATGCGCGTCAGATTTGCTGAGCCTCGAGCCTCCGCGGCGTCGATGCGCGTCAGATTTGCTAAGCCTCCGCGGCGTCGATGCGCGTCAGATTTGCTGAGCCTCGAGCCTCCGCGGCGTCGATGCGCGTCAGATTTTAGGTAAACGGTGTGATTTTGTTGTTAGTTTCTGTTTGCAAGAATCTATTCTCGCCATGACTTCTTTCATGAGAGTGGTCATGTTTTATTGGATAGTTTTATTAAATTTCTGAAAGTAATTTTGCTAAAATGATTCTAGATCATGGACAGTAATGCAGGTGGGTTAGTCTAGTCGACTACTGGAGTGATCAGAGTCGTCGTATCCTTGGCAGGGATTGAAAGTCTGGTCTCCGCGTTCGCGCGTAGGTTAGTTAGAGCACTTCCACATCCGCTGGTTGCTGTCGTGAGGGTCACGCCCGCACGTGTAGTGAGACAGTTACGGATGAGTGACGGACTCCGAAAAAAAGCATTATCGTGACACCGATGGAGACATCGTAGTCACTAACGCTGTAACTAGTTTCCTGTGCACCTGTAGACATGGTGGTCCAGCCGCCGGAACCTTTCTGGCTGACCATCAAGTGTTATGTCAATAACTCGTAAACGCATGCGTAATGAAGGTTCTAACCTGTTTAATCTCCGTCGCTAAACTTGAATCCAAGAAGTTCAGTCTAAATCTTGATAATTACCTACTGAGATATTGAGAATAATCGAGGGTCCACACGTTTTTTAAGATTTCGAAAAGTATTGCATTAAAATTGATGATACTACTTTGGATGCCGTCACACATCGCGTGAATAAACTTTTGTTAAGAAATGAGGAAAACACTTTGGGGGATGATAAGATCTGACGTGCTCGAAAAACTTTAATTCTGGCTGACTGCGTCACAATTTTTATGATGTTTGATAAAAGTATTGCCTCACAAACGATGAAACCTTGTTTGAATGCCGTCACATACGATTTGTTATCTATTTAGACATGTGAGAACTCTTTAAGTGCGGTGGTCCTGCCGGCCTGAATGACACATTTTGTCTACATTTATAAGAAAATGTTATTCATTTAAGTATTTACAAGTTGTGGATTTGTAATATAAGTAGGTACACTACTGTAACAATTACATATTTTTATATACATTTACTGTAGTAAGAATTTTTGTGCATTTATTTCTCTATTTACATATTTGTAGTAGAGTTGTCACTAGTCTCGTCCGCTGGGGTCATTTTCCTTCTTTTTAATCAATATTTCCTGGCTTGGACTCAAATTGTTTTTACATTACTTAAATATGTGTAATTAAGTGTTTGTTGTATTTAAGAAATATTTGTGTGAGCTTAGTTTGTATGTAATTTACTCGGTCTGTGATGTTCCTGGCTGCATGCGGGTCCCCACGATCCTGCATCAATAGCTGTTCTCAATAATCTATCCTTTTAACCGAAGAAACAAGACTTCATGTCAGTAGTTTCCATGGTGACTATCGTTCAATAGAAATGATGGATTGTTAAGAAGGACCGTTACTGCATAGCAAGTGTTAAATAAAACAAATGTAATGTGCAAGTACGATTTAATAATTGAAGTCATTAGTTTGTGTCTGAGCCAAAATATTTTAAACAAAAGGAAAAATGAATCGCAAGAGATATGTCGTCGTCCCCATCGCGTAATGTGTCCCGCCGGTGTCGTCACGGTGTCGTCACGGGCCCGGCCTGGTCCCGATGATCATGAGGTTTCTCGGGGAGATCTTGGGATCAAACGCAGCGCGGACTTCGCAACGCATTCCTGGAAATAAATAAACAATATCTATACCACCCACAAACACTTGCTTTATTTGTTACCCTGTTTTTGGAACCATAAACTATTTACGAGAATGAACAATCAAATGATTTTGAGAGCATTTAAAAAGACATCTGCATTGATTGAAATTAAAAAATTAAAAGTAATTGTATAAAAAAATATAAAATATCTATGTAATTAAAATTTTTCGTAGATGTAACGTTTATAAAGCCTAAATGGCTTAAAATTACTTATTAATAAAAATAACAATTTATCATCAACCCCAGGCTCTAAATTTCGCTAATAACATTAATAACTCTTTTACTAGGCATAACTTGAAGTATAACATATGAACGTTTTATCAGGTTCTCATCTTCACCCGTAATGTCCGATGTACATCGGTAATTTTGTAAAAAAATCTATACTCTGTTCACGATAATAAAATTCCCTGTTCGGTATTGATAAGGCTGTGGGCAAAAGACCCTTTTGCTTTTTCGTTCTTGACACAAGGAAAAATTAATTATACTCTATGGACGTTTGGATCTGTGGTCAAGATGGTTCTGTTCGGAGTAAAATTGGTGCGGACGCTAATAATCTAGAAAGTTAATTTATATTGTTAATTTTGTGTGTAGTGTTTCGTTCGCCATGCATTTAGGCGCCTACAAATAATTGTCAGATTTGTCGCGTTGTGAATTTTTAATACCCAACGTAGTATTGTTAACAATCTGTGAATAGTAATCGCATCGCATGTTAGTGCATCAGAAGACAACGAAGATATTGCATTCCTTGGGTACCCGGGGAACTCGTCGCTAAAGCTACCACAAGAGCCACCAGTAAGTAATAGTTAAGTTTTTTTCAGCGGTGCGTAACGCACCCGTGTGAGAATCTTGGGCTGAATAGTTTTGTCTCCCGGCTTCTCGCAGTCCCTGAAGGTTGACATGGATGATACAACGTATTGTTTTACTTTGATTGATAATGTCAACGACGCGGCGACGTATCCGAATCGCGGTCAGGTGAAAAAGGCGGTTACTAAAACGTAACCGCCGCGAGTTTTTTTAACCTATAAGTGATTTTCCAATAAAATTTGTTTATAAACTTCTAATCTTTTTTTCAAAATCTTTTTATTATTTTTTCCCTTTATTTTTAGATAAACTTGTTTGTTTAATAATGTATGTAAAATATAGCTTCTCTAAAATTAATAAAATAGGCAAAGATACTAAATTTTAATTTATCAGATTTTGTAATGAAAACTGGTTTTAAAGTAATTAATTAATATAATCAAGCATAAGTTGGTACGTGAGGTGCTGTCTATCCTACATTTAATATTTTTAAAAGAGACAACAATATGAAGGAAACATTCATGTGACGTACAAACGTTCTGAAAAGAAAATGGAGAACTTTTACACGTAAATCCGATGGCTCGATCGTCGATCGTAAACGAATAATTAAAACAAGCGATTCTCGATAATATTTATAACATTTTAAATTACAAAGCAAATTATTGTAAAATTGACCCTTATGTGCAACCTATAAATTATTTACATACATAAATCAACTATAATAGAACAATAATCGACAAAAAAAAAATCGATACACGAGTAGCACATATCTTATTATAAGATCCGTTTATAGTTGGGACTCGTTTGAAGATGAACAGAGAATAGCTGTGTTACCGTTATTGGTATTACCACTCACTTGCTTTGGTTTATTACCAACATATTCTATAAACCTTCTCTTTATTTTCTGTAGTCGTAGCAGACCATTTTTTTAAACTAAATTGTAACATATATGAAAATTAAGTTCCATGAACCTGATCCAACAATGCAAAGTGGAAAGACCATATTGATAGGAACTTTCGTCACTTTTTTTCGACACGACACGTCGCCTCGACTGATTTTTCTCTAAGGCCCAAGCTAAGCTAATCTAAATTAAATTCGGGAAAATTATGTGGTATGTATAATTTGCAATCGAAACAACATAATTGGTACCGCTTTCAATTACCACCATACGTAAGTCTCGTTCGCTGCAAGAACATTCACACATTGCAGCAAAATCATGTGCCCTTTTAGTAATTGCAATTAATAACTGTGATTCTTACTAAACAAATGAGCTATTTTGTACATAAATTTGAACTAAGAGACGTGAAAAATGGCTTGATAAACAACTATCTACTCGTACTAATGCGGTTTCAGGAATATTTAAATACAGCCAGATGTTATGTGAACCAAAATAGGGTGAGAAATGCGACATATTTTATCATAATAAACTAAATACGATATAAAAGCATAAAGTAATAAATAAACTAAACTATAAATAAAACTCCCCGTTTGCGTAGTAATAAAATAATAGCATTGCTAAATGTTAAAAAATATATGTTGCGCACTGAGGGCGCAGGATATTTTTTCTTCTCCTAAAACTTTATTAGTTTGCCTACAAAATAACGGCATTTATAGAAAATCGGCAACAGTCAAAACTCTTATTAACAATTGAAGATTAGCAAAAACTTGTATTGGTGTGCTACCGCAGCTCCCACGCAGGACAATCGTGGCCTTTACGCGGCTCTGCAACTGGGGTGTTCCGAACCTGACACCATCCCAGCGCTTGGAAGCCGGGCAAAGTCATCATGCTGCCGAAGCCCGGCAAGAACAAACGTCAGCCGAGCAACTACTGGCCTGTAACCCTGCCCCCGCACTCGGCCAAGCTGTTCCAGCGGTTGTTCCTCCGGAGACTGAAGAGCTACGTCGAGATCCGACCGGAGCAACTCGGCTTCCGTGAAGGACATAGTGCCACGCTTCAGCTGGCCCGAGTGCTACACCACATGGCGATTGAGTTGAAAGAAGGTCGGGGTCTCGATATCGGGAAGGCCTACGACCGTGCTTGGCACTCTGGCCTGGTTTACAAATTACTCAACTCGCCTGTGTCACCCCCGGCCACGTGGTTACTCGCTTTTTTTCTGAGCAACCGCCACTTCCAGGTGGCCGGGAAGGGAAAGTCTCCGCGGAGCACTCTATCCATGCAGGCGTCCCCGCAGGGGAGCTGCCTATCGCCCACACTGTACGTAATATTCATCAATGACATCCCGTCTCCCTCCAAACACCTAGGCAAGAGAGAGCAGGATGTCACATTGGCGATATTCGCGGATGACAGCGCCTATCCATCGTCCAATAAGAAACCGAACCTCGCCGCCGAGAACATGCAGAGGATGCTGGATGTCCTCCCTTCCTAGCTCGACATATGGCGGATGTCTGATAATGTTGGAAAGACGTCCGCCCTACTGGTCACCCGCCGCCGCTGCATTCCACCCAAACTGACACTTTAAGGCAGGGGGTCGACGGGCGCGTCTATGATCCGTGTTAAACAAGCGACGGCTCGTGCGGAATTCGCCGAGCTGGAGAATTTCATCACGAGCCAGGGGGTCTACTCCGAACGTACGTAAAACGAAACTTCGGGCGTTGTATCGGGCATTTCCTACTCTGAACACGTTCGGGCCCGATTTCGTTCACGAGAGTCGTACTTTGACGTCTCGCGTCTCATAAACCCTACTCTGAACGCATTTTTATCGAACGAATATTCGACTTTGACAGTTGTTTCTTCGGGAATTTTATGTCAATATTCACGAGAGCTTTGTAGGTACCTTATAATTATCGGATAATCTAATTTATTCTCAAAGAAGTTATTTTTCTTCATAAAATTAATTGTAAGTGAAAGTACCTTTTGTGTGGATAAATTAGATATATAGATAGTAAATAGAGAAGACTTGTTCAAAGAGTGCGGGGCGGTTTTCACGGCACAACCTCCTAAACGATTTGATTCGCAGATGTCTTGCCGTAATTAATATTTCATCAATAAACGAACCTTGTGGTCTATTACGCGATGACGGCAAGAGACCTGACGGATTAAGTATATTCCCTTGGAAGATGGGTAGCTGCTTAGTGTGGGATACAACATGTGTCGACATCTTGGCAGCTACACATCTTTCGAGGACTAAAGGTGAGGCTGGTGCCGCTGCTGCCTGCGCTGAAAACCTCAATCGGCTAAAATTGTCAAATTATTAATAACTACATATTTGTGCCGTTTGGGGTAGAAAAAAATGGGACCGTGGGGCCCCAAGCAAAAACATTGTTCAAAGAGATTGCATTAAATTTGGTGGACGTCGCAGGTGACCAGAGGGCTGGCGTATTCTTTTTACAAAGAATAATCCTAACCATACAGAGAGGCGTGTAGCCAGTGGGCAGTGGGCACTATGCCGCGTGACCACTGTGAGGATTTTTTTAGGTGTTTTGTAGGAAAGGTGACAAATTAAAAATAAGGAATATGAATTAATAAAAGGTTTTTTTATTATTTACACAATTAAATCACTTCCTACATTTTATTTACTGTTATTAATTAGAAATAAAAGAGGAATCACATATTTTAGAAAGCGCGCGGAAAGATAAAGTAAAGGGTTTTATAAACACTAGAGATAAACATTTTCGTATAGGAGCGTAGGTCGTCTATAAGAAATTTCACTCGGCTGCTAGGGTCGCTGAGCTACTTCGGGAGCTCAGCGACTCGATGTTCTCGTTCTGGTCAATTCTCAAGGGTTATTCACATTGAGGTGGATTTCCCCACAGTATTTTAGTTATTATTTTACTACCGCAGTTATTATTTTAAAGGTAAAATAAATAATTTGATCTCCAACAAACAACTAACTTAATGACAAGTACTAATTATGTTTCAGTTAAAAATGTCCAGATTTTATTTATTTTTACAGTACTAACCTACTAATTTAAGTTATAAATTTCTCTATTACGGCTAATACAAATTTCATGGTTTTAAAATTTGTCGTATAGAACGTTGACAAAAAAAAAGGTTCTTTACATGTCATGAGTAAATTTTTACTATATTTTCTAGATTAAAATTTACAAGTTAAATGCATTTTTTTATATAAAATATCTTTTAATTGTTTGTTACTTTATAAAAAGTATATTATTTTGGCAATAAATAGTATAAATTCAACACATTTTAGCAAAACATTTTAATTGATTTCTACGATTTGTTCCTATGTAAAAAAAACCTAATGACATCCCTAATTATTCATTCAATCCTTCGTTCACGAAACTAGTCTATGGTTCCAACCGAAAGTATGTGGATCCGTAAGTATTTCAGAGTAGGCCACATTTTCGTTTATCGTCTACGTATCGGCCCGACCGAAGCCCGAAACTTCGGTATTTCAGAGTAGACCTCCTGGCCCGGCTTGCGGTATGACGCGTCGCACCTTAAGAAGCCAATAAAAGGTTTCGCGATCTCGAACGTCCAATAACGTCTAAATGTTGTTTTCAGTGATATCAAAGTTAATTTTTAATAAAAAAGAACGTAGAGGTGTAAATATTACTTACTTGATCCTAATTAGATAATATTTTTATAAAAAAATATATTAACTTTTGAAAAGACACTCAAAGTTTGATTTATGATTCTAAGAATGTTACTTTAGTTCTCATTTTAAAACTAAACAGATTTTTTACAAAGAAATTATGTAATTAGGATCGAGTAAATAAAATCTACACCTCCATGTTCTTTTTTTCCAAAATAAATACTTTATTATAATTGAATACAACATTTAGATGTTTTTTGACGCTCGAGTTCGCGAATCCTTTTCCTGCCCACTTAATGCAATCCTATAAAAACAATTTCGGCTGGATCGTGGACCTTGGAATGATAGCGGAAGTTGGTTGGGTCTGGGGAGAGGTACCTCGCTCCCGCAAGTAGAGCACGCGGTCCAGCAGCAGCAGCGACTCCAGCAGCGGCGCCAGCACCAGCCGCACGGAGTACAGCGCCACCACGCGCCGCCACGCGCGCACGTCCCGCTCCGCCTGCGCCCAGTCCGCGTCCGCACCCGCGCCGTCCGCGACCGCGCCCGTCCGCAGCGCCTGCGCGTAGTACCTGCCCCCACACGCTGGAGCCATTACAACTAACTCAGTTCACGGTTTAGACTCCTGCCATGACAAAATAGGTTTAAAAACCCCTCCGCTGGGTACCCTAGGCCGTCTAGGTGATCTCGGGCGCCTTGAAGCACCTGCGATGATATACACACACCAGCAGAATGAGCGGAACACAAAAAGAAAAAATTAATACAATTTTTCGTAGCACTGGCCGGTTACATTACTTTTTTATATTTTTTTACATATATTTTTTAAAAACGTCTAATTTGAAAATGTCGACAGTTATTTTTTTCATTCGTTTAATTTTTCAGTCATACATCTCTATCGACTGCTTCAAAGTAGATTTTCCGTTTTCGTAAAGTTCATAAATTCCATTTGAAAAACATTATATTGCCTCATTTTTATGAGACTTGTGTTTTCTTGCTTATATGATAAGTTACGAACATCTAAGTATGCTTCATTTAACGCTATTAGAAATCATTAGGGCAGATGAAATGAGAAGAAATGGTCAATCCTACAGATCGATTAAAACAAGACTTCGTCGATCGTTATCAACGATTTATCAAACGGTACAGATTGACGATTCTCTAGTGAGGAGAAGAGGACAAGGCAGGAAAAAGTGTATTTGAGGAGAGATGACCGTTTTCTACAACTTCAAGTTCGTCGGAACACGAGACTTACGGCGGTGCAGGCCCGAAATGCATTGGAGGAGGTTCGAGGAGTAAGAGTGAGAGAACGGACAGTTCGCAGAAGATTCGAGGAAGTTGGTATAGGCTCATTTATACCCGCCAAAGCACCAAAACTTGAGAGACGCCACCGCACAAACCGACTATAGGTACTTTGCTCGTGAACATCATCATTGGGACTTTGACGAGTGGGGACTGGTTCTCTTTACTGATGAATGTAGAATTCTGTTAAATCAGATTAATGGAAGGCAGCGAGTATGGAGACGCAAAGGAGAGCGTTATTTACAGTCTAATTTTGAAAATACAGTGGCATATAACGGCGACTCAATTATGGTCTGGGAAGGGATATGTTTAGGAGCTTGCACGGAGTTAGTGGTAGTCGACGGCGGGAATCTGAATGCTGATCGGTATATCAGGGGGATTTTAGAGGAACATGTTGTGCCATTTGCCCCATTTATTGGTAACGACTTCATTTTAATGCAGGATAATGCTCGGGCTCACAGTGCTCGCTCAGTACAGGCATACCTAAACCATGTTGGTGCTACAGTGATGGAGTGGCCAGCACGGTCCCCGGATATGAATCCGATTGAACACGTTTGGGACTTGCTAAAGAGAAGTGTCAAATCAAGAATGCCACCTCCTAACAATCTGGGCGAGCTGAAAAACACATTAGTTGAAGAATGGCAGAGGTTGCCCCAAGAAATCATTGACAACATCATTCGCAGCATGCCCAGACGGATGGAAACCTTAATCAGGGCACGGGGGGGAAACACTCGTTATTAAACATTCATTTAATTAATTTTAGACCGTCATAAAATCTAAAATTTTCAACTGTTTCTCTGTCACTACGAAATCTAAGAAAAATGCATTTTGTTTAGTTAAGTTTTTCTTTTTCATTAAACTTTAACGGTCTTATTCTTAAAAACTTACGAAGCCTTTATTGATGCTTTATAACAGCTCAATAGCAAAACACCTCAAAACGTTATTCATAAACGCACAATAAACCTCTAATAGTGATAAACGTCAAATAACAGTTCCATAACTTTATTGAAGGCAGGAGCCCTCTATAAACCTATTTTAACCTCACTTTTTATACATATTTTATTTTTTGGTTTAAAATTTAATTATTAAATGACTTCTATTACTACATAAAATGATATTACAAATACAAATAATAATGCCCAGTCGGCTTCCGATCAACAAATTCTCAAAATTTTACAACTCGAATGGACTTGAACCAAATTAGGTTGGGCGCACACTGACAGAAATTTGTAACAAAAAAATATTAACATTTAATCTTGTTTCACCGCGGTAATTTGTCCAAAAAGACAAAGTTGTGCCGCTTCAAACTACAAAAATTTAATGGCGGTGCCGCCACATCTGGATTTTATTTATTTATTACACGACATGTGATTTTGTATCTACCGGATGGTAACCAGACCTACAAAGTCCATAAATGGATCGATAAATACATTGTCGTTTTACAATATTGATCGCTCCCACTATGCCGGCTAAATGATGCGGTTACAAAATGTCAAAAAATCAAAAATAAAAAATCTAAGAAGTTTACATTACGAGTCTATTTTAATATCCTCGCTACTTTATCGTAAATTCAGTCGCTAATTTCGTAACCGCACCATGAAAGGATACTACCACCTCAACAATAAATCTATGCAGTAGTCCCGGTACCAACCAACCGGTGAACCCACAGACTAAAACGGAAACATGACTAGGTCACTTGACAGTTTTTGTTGTTGTATGTGAAACAAGTATTGCAACTTTCCAGTTACATATTATCATACAGAGATGCAATCATAACAAATCACATAGGTACAGATATAGAGAGATGCAACATTCGCGATAAACAAAGCTGTATTCTATTTTTGATACAAATTATTTTTATTTAAATGACGGCTGAAACCGCGGGGCACAGCTAGTGTGACTGAATTTTCTATCCGTGTGCATTCAACCTTATTATAATTATTTCATTAGAGGTGTCAAAAATGTTTTTTTTTACTTTTATGGTCTTGGTTTTCCGCGATTCTGCCAACTTTCTTGACAATCAATTATTTTTTTCTATCAACACATCACTAATTCAGCTAATAAACGTCAAATAGTTATAGGAGCTTTATTGGAGGTTTATGAATAACAAAAAAGTTATCGAGCCAATAGCCTTATTGAACGTTTTAACTATTGAGCTATTTAGGAGTGTTTTAAGGTTTTTTTATGAATAAGACCGTAAGTATGGTGTTGCAAATTAATGTCAAAACATATTAATTTAATTGTTGTTTCATGTTTAAAAATTATTTGTTTAAAAATAAAGCTAACTATTTTATACTCTCCCTTTTTTTTGTGTTCCGCTAATTCTGCCGGTGTGTGTATATATATAACTAGCGGCCCGTCCCGGCTTCGCACAGGTTTGTATAACTTTAACTATATGCTCAGCGCACGCCACGGAAGGCCTCAGAAACGATACTTTTCCCCCGTTTTTAAAACATTTTTGGTTACTGCTCCACACCTATAGGACCTAGCGTGATATTATATAGCCTATGTTACTTCTGAATAATGCAGCTTTCTAATGGTGAAAAAATTATTGCAATCGGTCCAGTAGTTTTTGAGTTTATTCATTACAAACATACAAAAATACAAATCTTTCCTCTTTATTATATTAGTATAGATGTCTTTAGGTAATGATAAAAAGAAAGCTTCACAAGATTTCTTGACAAGATAAGTATCGGAAACACGTACACTACTCATAAACTATAAAATATTATCGGATCCAAATTTTCAATTCGCTTCGCGGTAACCAATAGAAACGCTTGTTTGTGACATTGACATGTCAATGAGGAGTTTTTCTGTAGTTATTATTTAACGCAATAGGTGGCGTTTAGTCGCTATCTACAAAAACTCTCTAAACAGACAGTGATAATATAAAATATATACCCAAAATTTTGGGTAAATAGTTTAGGAAAATAAATACCTTCATACAAATAATTTATATAAGAACAATGCCTGAAACCGGGCTGAAGAATCGTCATCACCATTCATGTACCAAAAATTTTATTTTGAATTATCAAACCTTCCCAATTTTTTTTAGACACATGAGAATAGGGGTTAACAATAATAATAAATTTGTTATTTGTTTCGCCAGCTTTCGGTCGGCAACTGTCAAGTTTTCATAAAAGCTGCGTTCCGAAATTAGCCGGTGCGTCTAAAGGTAACCTTGACAATTGTGATAATAAACGGTGATATCAAACGTGTGAACATTGCACTGGCAGTAAAGTGAAAAATTAAATGTCGGGACAAATCGCCTTTCTTTAGAATTGGATTTTGAATATTACATTACAGATTAACTTTATATTTCACAAAGCGGTGTTTGTTCCTACATTAATGTATGGAAGTGAATGCTGGGGATGGCAGAAGCATGAAAGTAGGTTTAATGCAGTGGAAATGCGGTCATTGAGGAGTGCTTGTGGAGTTACAATTGCGGATAGAGATAATACAGTTGTGCGTGATATGTGTGATTTAAAACAATAGTGACAAGGATTGAGAAAGGAATGTTACGGTGGTTTGGACACATTGGGAGGATGAATGAAAAGATTTATAAATTAGAGGTGAATGAAAGGATACGGCGGGGACGACCCAGAAGAATGTTCCATGACGAAATCGGTGACATTGTCAAAAAAGCTAGGATCCGCAGAAGAGAGTTGTGGATGTGAAGGAAGCGAGAGAGTTGTGCCTAGATCGTTGTAAGTGGCGCTCCCTTGTATCTGCCTATCCCCGTGGGAAAAAGGCGTAACAATTTTAATAAATTAAATTATTTCAATCTTTTTATGGTAAGTTATATCGCTCCGCATAATATGTTGTTATTTTATAAAATTATTTTATTTATTTATTACACTATAATTGCAAATAAGTTATTTTTGCCCTTTCAAAGTGTATTTCTATCTCATTCCTACATAACATTGTCTCTTTCTTATTTCCGAGAGATCGGGCGGGATATTATTACACCTAGTTTGGAACGAATGATCAATGATGAAACATATCGGAGGTTTCTTATGTATTTGTTAGAGGAGCGATGCGATTAGAATGATTATAATAAAACGATCGAATGAACGTAAGTGGTCACTGGTCACTGTTTTTTTGTTTACTTTACGATATTGATCTCACAGACTATCACGGCATTGTAGGGTATATGAGGTATATAGGTATACCTTTTCCCTTTCCTTCGGGAAAAATAATACTACTATTTGGCACTATAGGCTAAATCCCTTTGCCTTTTCAAGACGAAAGGATTGATCTTATGCCTAAAAAATATACTACTACTGACTAGTCAGTCTATTGTATTTATTTTGGTTTTCATAACCTAAATCAAATAATTCAACGATTTTTTTTTACAATAATTGTTAGTACATTTCCTATATTTTGGCGACAATTTGGTACAGACCCAAGTACAGCCCAACTGCCATACAATTTGTGGCATTGACCTTTACTTAACTATATTTAATAGATATTTGTTCTGAAACTTTTTTAAAAGTGAATGTTCTTTTTACAATAGCCAGGGTATTGGTGGTGGTGCCGCGATAATAATATATTGAGAGAGCACCACCAATATCGCGGGCCTTCGCCATATCACACAAAACGTTATTCATTATTTTATTTTACAGATTATCATTAGAATAATTAAATTGGAATTTCTAAGGTAGGCATCTTGGTCTTTTTTACGAAGTTTTACTTGACAGATACAAATACAAATAGTTTATTCAACAAATTACAAATTATATTAAAATTTTATTTTTATTTGAATATAATTTGTGTTAAATTAAAATCTTAATATTAATTTTGTACCTATAATTAAATTATATTTTATTCAGCATTAGGTATGAGAACACAACATGGTGGCGACGACCATGTTTGACATTTCATTCGATTTGCGATTCCGTATATTACCTACTTATTCTTACTTTCATGAACTTAACAAACTTATATTATAATATATTTTAAACCCATAGACAAATATAGAGGAACACTAAACAATGGTATATTACCTTTATTTACCAATATGTTTAATAATAAAAAAATGGTTTTTCATGATTAGAATATTAATTTTTAAAGCTAATTGTAAATGTAAGATGTTAAAAATATTGGTTTCGGTTAAATATTTTTTTATAGTTCCTCTAACTATGCCCATGCGTGTAGTTACGTGGAGAAAGTGATGGGGTGTGTGAGCTTGACGTTGGCCACCTGCGCGTGTCTCTGCACCGCACCCCGCACCACCAGCAGCCGCTCGAGCGCCGCGCGGTACGCGTGCACCTGCACACAACACCTTTTACACCACACTCTTATAGCAATACAGCTCCAACAGTTGAAGAAAAGCTGAAACCTTTAAATGGTGATAGTCTCCGGCGAGCAGTCTGTCGGCGTAGAGCTCGAGCGCGTGGCACGCGATGTCCCGCGCCGCCCGCGACAGCCGCGCCCGCCCGCGCAGCGCCCGCCCGCGCAGCGCCGCGCTCAGCGGGTAGCCCGCCGCCGACAGCCTCGTGTAGCAGCACCCCACCACGCACACGGAGCGCGCGCGCCCGTCCGCCACGAACTGCCGCAGCAGCGCCGGACCCAGGTCGCCGCACGGGTGCAGACCTACCTTTTTAAATTAACATCGTCATTAAACAATATGTCGATGTTGACGCCGATGCCTGATAATGTTGGGTGACTTTAACAGAAAAATGAGCCTTCTCAAGCTTCCCTCAAGTTGTTTCAGCAAATTTTATTATTTTTGTTACTGAAAATATAGTCAGTGAAAACTATCTCCCTTAAAAATTCGGCACAGTGAACTGTAAAAGTCGTCCAAATCCAAAACTTCCAGGAAATTGAAAACCATTTCTTGCAAAGCAATCATTTCAGAAATCAATATATTTCTAGTGATTTAGCATATTTCAACATCCGATTTAAAACATGAGGTATAGCTAATAGCTAGCCGTGTTTTATCAATAATATTCTTAATAGAGACATTAAAGTTTCTTGTTAATTTGTATTGTACTTTAAGATTATCATGGTCAATTTAATTTTTATATACAAATATTATTTATAATTTCACACATATAAGCAAACACAAACTAAGCTCTAAATTTGTACTACTAGACATGGGCCAATAATTTTTGAAACACTTATGGCCTTATTCATAAAAACTTATTGAGTCCTTGAAGAACACTTTAGTTATGGAATGTTTTGTCTCTTTTTATTAGCAACAAAAATGATTATGTGTAAAAGAGAGAAAACCTTCTATAACTAAAGTGTTCTTCAAGGCTTCAATAAGTTTTTATGAATAAGGCCATTAGTATATATGGGTGGTTGGATAATTTATAAGTAAAATTAAGAAAATCAAGACAACTCCAACAAACCAACTTATTCGATTGAAAATTAGGCCTTTTTTGTATTTAAATTAGAGATGCAACGGATATCCGGTATTCGGCCTTGTTTTTACTATCCGGTCGGATACCGAATAGTAATTCAATATCCTGCCGGAATCCGGATAGTAAAAAATATATCATTACTTTACACTAGGTAAATCATACAATATAATAAGTTATAGACACCGTTTATTTTTATAATAGGGTATTTGACTCGTTTTTGAAACCCGTTTTATATGATTCTCCATTACATAATAATTACCCTACATTGATATTTCCGGGATGTCTACTCTATTATAAATAAAAATCAAAGTTAAAGTTTGAATTTCCACAATGGCGATAACAACGCCGTTTTGCAGTCTAAAGTTGCCTCTCTTTCTATCGCGTCATTCTTTACTTTTCTGACGACGTTAGGGTTGTTTTCTTTTAAACAAAACCTAGGATAGGTACTTAGTAGTAAGTACGTAGATAATAAAACAACCTTATTTTAGGATGTCTGCTGCATCGGTATTTTAACCTAAGGAGATACGGAAGCCATAAGAAACATTACATTGTCTATGAAACTAAATATTGCTTTTCGGTGAGGCACACAAGAAATAATAGTAGGGACAAGTAGTATAGGTAGATTATGTGGAATGATATAAGTGCGAATAATACCTTTAAGGGAAACAGATTGTACCTACCTACTAAGTTGAAAGAAAAACTTACAAAAACATTGCCTTAGTATATTTGCTTAGTCCATGTTACTTATTATTAAGCAACCTACGTAGGTACCTAATTGGGCAAATAAATAAGTATGTACGAGCAAGTATGTATGTTGTCTACTTATCAAAACTGGATAATATTTCTAGTAATAGTTCATGGTAGTGCACTAACTATTACTACCTATACTTATCAAACTAAACTATATACTATAGTAATTAAATCTATACTAATATTATAAAGCTGAAGAGTTTGTTTGTTTGTTTGTTTGAACGCGCTAATCTCAGGAACTACTGATTCGAATTGAAAAAATATTTTCGTGTTGGATAATCCATTTATCGAGAAAGGCTATAGGCTATATAACATCACGCTACGACTAATAGGAGCGGAGTAACAAAGAAAAATGTTGCAAAAATTATTCCTTTTAAGAGCGTACGCTGCGTAAACGGTTAAATTTAAACGCGCAGACAAAGTTGCGCGGGTCAGCTAGTATCTAATAAAGTACGTAAATACGAGAGACTTAGATAACTATAACAAAGGACAACATTTGGTACATAGGAAAGGTGGCGAGTAATGAAAATTCGCATTCTTATAAACAGACTACTAGACACAGGTTTTGATATTTTTTTAGTGTGCCTGCCTAATAATAACCGTGGTAGGCGTGGATTTATTTACCTTTTGAGGTCCTTTGGAAGTATGAAGTTCCGGATCCTTGTTATAAGCAACCGAATGTGGCACAATAAGCTTTAGACCTCGTTTTAGGTATTATATTTTATATTATGCTTTTAGGCTCAATATTAAATATCGCGACGAGCGCGTTAGTATCATACAAACGTGCGACGCGACCGGTGCGCGGCAGCCCTCAAAAATAAAACCCATCTGTGGGTACGGCCGGGTACTTGTAGCTTCATACCTAAAGCGAGGAGTGGAACACCCCAGGGGCTTTATTCCGAGTTTTGACACGTTCACCGTCGCGCATTTTGCGTAAACTATAAATATTGAAATATAAGTTCTATGCTATTAAATATAGAGTTGAAATTCCAATGCTCATAAAATGTTCAAACTTGCGAAGAATTCGTGTATTTCAAGATGGCGGAATTATTATAGCCAACCTAATACCGACTATATATCCATTGAAATAGAACTTATATTTCAATATTTGTAGTTTACGCAACGTCTTGTCGTCTTTAGCGGTTGCAAACTCGGAATAAGGCCCCTGGTAACGGGCCGAATATTCGGCAGCCGGATATCCGGCCTCGTAGCTTGCCGAATATGCGGTATCCGGCCAAACCACTATCCGTTTCATCTCTAATTTAAATTCATATAAACAAGAAAAAAAAATTTTTCCTTAAAAAACAAATAGTTTATTTAAAGTATAAAAAATAATATTTTTACCAAGTTACATAAATAATAATAAAAAATTAGGGTAGATAAAAATTAATAACGGAAAAAAGTAAGTTTTAGATATTTTAATTAGGTATCTACAACTTTTACATTTAACCTTTTTTGTTGAATGCAAATTTCAGTCACAAATCGTAAAAAAACAATATCCAACCCTCAAAATGTATATTTAGCGCTCCCCTTTCTAGATTTTATCACGAATTTGGGTATTAAAAAGCGGATTGGCCCAAGTCTATACCTAAGTGTACCAGGAACAACAACACTAATCCACCTCCAGACTAGTAGTTGCGCCTTCGGCGTTGTATCCGGGGGTTGTGGGTTAGATTCCCGCTCATGGCACAAAAATATATATAAACATTATTCTGTACAATTTGTCATGGCCTGGGTGTGTATAATATACAGGGTGTTTGGAAGGGAGCTGTACATACGCCTAGGGTAGAAACTAGCAGTGGCGTGCAGTCCATATAGGCACAAAGGTACTGCCTACCCCAGAAATTTGGTAATAAAATCATATTAAAAACCATTTAAAAACATATTATATTTTGTTATATTGACACTTTGTATTTCAAAAAGCGCCATCTATAGTTTTTTTGTGGTACTATCATCATATGGTACTAGCGCCATCTATCGCTATTTTTTTGTACTATTATTCTCCGTATTATTTTTGGTTGCCTAAGTTTTCCTTACAATTTTTCAATTATTATTATTATTGGATTATGCTAAATGTATGACAGAGTTAGGCACTGCCTTTGTACCTCAAACAATCAAATATTTGTGATAAATTTAAATCTAATAGGACTAGGACCGCAGAAACTGTAGGTAGCAAGTCGTTAGGCACACGGTATTAATGAAAGAACGAGAACTTCTCTGTACAAAACTGTTGAGAAGTACCAGGAGCGCAGGAGTCCTTAGCGGTACAAATAGGAAACTATACTGTGTCCTGCTCACATGACGCGTGCAGAGCGAGATCGCATGCATCTGGGTGGAGCTTGAAGTCGTGAGTTATTAATATTATCCTACTAATTTGCAATGTTACGTAATTCTAATCAAATTTACCTAATGTTTTGATATTTTTCTTTTGTCATTTATTAATAAGGTAGGTATTGTTTTATTTTGTCACTTTCGCATTCTTTAGTCGCGTTACATGTACTATTATTTCTTCTGTGAGAGGATTATGGTTATGATTTTAATTTGTTTGTGCAAAACCTTTTAATTATAATAAGTAATGGCTTTTTAATGCTGTTTCAACTTATCGCAAATTTCGCAAAATATGTCATTGTAGACTACGTTGTGATTTTTTAAACATTTAAAATTGCTAAAAACTCATTTCTTCGGTATGTTACTATAAATTATGCCTACCTTATACTAAAACCCTGTGCACGCCACTGGAAACTAGGGATAGTCTGCTACCTACCCCCGCCCAATATATTGACCTTGGCCTCAAGGTTTTTTTTTTAATTTATTTTTATTTGACTTTTTTGTGAATTTTTTACTAAAACTACCTGTAGCTCAAAATCTATCCATGGGACCGGTCTGCTAATGAAATTTTTGCTTAAAGTGCCCTAGTTGCGGAAATTAATTAATAACTTTAAAACTAAAAGTGATAATTACACTTTTAGCATATCGTTAGAAAGGGCATGGACTGAGGATGTTTTAAAAAAATCAGAAGAACTCCAACCCTGTTAGTTTTTTTTTAAACCCCATAGAAAGTTGCCCTTAAAATTATTTCTTTACCTTACTACGGTACTTCAGGCCCCATAACTTTCCTTCTCCACAATTTTCTGGTGTAAAATATTTTTTTGCAGGACCCTAAGACTCTAACAATTAAAACAAGACCATTAGCAGACCGGTCCCATGGATTTTGAGCTACAGGTAGTTTTAGTAAAAAATTCACAAAGTAGTCAAATAAAAAATAAAAATAAATTAAAAAAAAACCTTGAGGTCAAGGTCAATATATTGGGCGGGGGTAGGTAGCAGACTATCCCTAGTTTCTACCCTAGGCGTATGTACAGCTCCCTTCCAAACACCCTGTATATACATTATTCTGTACAATTTGTCATGGTCTGGGTGTGTATAATATACACTCATATATACATTATTCTGTACAATTTGTCATGGCCTGGGTGTGTATAATATATATACATTATTCTGTACAATTTGTCATGGTCTGGGTGTGTATAATATATATACATTATTATGTACAATTTGTCATGGCCTGGGTGTGTAGTATATATATACATTATTCTGTACAATTTGTTATGGGCTGGGTGTGTATAATATATATACATTATTCTGTACAATTTGTCATGGTCTGGGTGTGTATAATATATATACATTATTCTGTACAATTTGTCATGGTCTGGGTGTGTATAATATATATACATTATTCTGTACAATTTGTCATGGCCTGGGTGTGTAAAATATATATAGATTATTCTGTACAATTTGTCATGGCCTGGGTGTGTATAATATATATATATACATTATTCTGTACAATTTGTCATGTCTGGGTGTGTATAATATATATACATTATTCTGTACAATTTGTCATGGGCTGGGTGTGTATAATATATATACATTATTCTGTACAATTTGTCATGGCCTGGGTGTGTATAATATATATACATTATTCTGTACAATTTGTCATGGCCTGGGTGTGTATAATATATATACATTATTCTGTACAATTTGTCATGGCCTGGGTGTGTATAATATATATACATTATTCTGTACAATTTGTCATGGGCTGGGTGTGTATAATATATATACATTATTCTGTACAATTTGTCATGGCCTGGGTGTGTATAATATATATACATTATTCTGTACAATTTGTCATGTCTGGGTGTGTATAATATATATACATTATTCTGTACAATTTGTCATGGTCTGGTGTGTATAATATATATACATTATTCTGTACAATTTGTCATGGTCTGGGTGTGTATACATGTCTGGGTGTGTATAATATATATACATTATTCTGTACAATTTGTCATGGTGTGGTGTGTATAATATATATACATTATTCTGTACAATTTGTCATGGTCTGGGTGTGTATAATATATATACATTATTCTGTACAATTTGTCATGGCCTGGGTGTGTATAATATATATACATTATTCTGTACAATTTGTCATGGTCTGGGTGTGTATAATATATATACATTATTATGTACAATTTGTCATGGCCTGGGTGTGTATAATATATATACATTATTCTGTACAATTTGTCATGGTCTGGGTGTGTATAATATATATACATTATTCTGTACAATTTGTCATGGTCTGGGTGTGTATAATATATATACATTATTCTGTACAATTTGTCATGGTCTGGGTGTGTATAATATATATACATTATTCTGTACAATTTGTCATGGCCTGGGTGTGTAAAATATATATACATTATTCTGTACAATTTGTCATGGCCTGGGTGTGTATAATATATATATACATTATTCTGTACAATTTGTCATGTCTGGGTGTGTATAATATATATACATTATTCTGTACAATTTGTCATGGGCTGGGTGTGTATAATATATATACATTATTCTGTACAATTTGTCATGGCCTGGGTGTGTATAATATATATACATTATTCTGTACAATTTGTCATGGCCTGGGTGTGTATAATATATATACATTATTCTGTACAATTTGTCATGGGCTGGGTGTGTATAATATATATACATTATTCTGTACAATTTGTCATGGCCTGGGTGTGTATAATATATATACATTATTCTGTACAATTTGTCATGTCTGGGTGTGTATAATATATATACATTATTCTGTACAATTTGTCATGGTCTGGTGTGTATAATATATATACATTATTCTGTACAATTTGTCATGGTCTGGGTGTGTATAATATATACATTATTCTGTACAATTTGTCATGTCTGGGTGTGTATAATATATATACATTATTCTGTACAATTTGTCATGGTGTGGTGTGTATAATATATATACATTATTCTGTACAATTTGTCATGGTCTGGGTGTGTATAATATATATACATTATTCTGTACAATTTGTCATGGCCTGGGTGTGTATAATATATATACATTATTCTGTACAATTTGTTATGGGCTGGGTGTGTATAATATATATACATTATTCTGTACAATTTGTCATGGCCTGGGTGTGTATAATATATATACATTATTCTGTACAATTTGTCATGGGCTGGGTATGTTTAATATATATACATTATTCTGTACAATTTGTCATGGTCTGGGTGTGTATAATATATATACATTATTCTGTACAATTTGTCATGGCCTGGGTGTGTATAATATATATACATTATTCTGTACAATTTGTCATGGCCTGGGAGTGTATAATAAATATACATTATTCTGTACAATTTGTCATGGCCTGGGTGTGTATAATATATATACATTATTCTGTACAATTTGTCATGGCCTGGGTGTGTATAATATATATACATTATTCTGTACAATTTGTCATGGCCTGGGTGTGTATAATATATATACATTATTCTGTACAATTTGTCATGGTCTGGGTGTGTATAATCTATATACATTAATCTGTAAAATTTGTCATGGTCTGGGTGTGTATAATATGTATTGATATTGTTGTTTCTGGTCTCTATATGTACACATAGTACAAGACTAGAGAGAGCTTTTTTTTTGGGCAGAGAAACATGTTTGTAATGTAATAAAAAAAATAAAAATCATATAATATTTTTCACACACCGGCAAGATGCAGACAAATGTACTAATATTGTTTTGTCGTGATGTAATGTTTCTTTTGCAATAAATGATACTTACCAGCCCATACTGTGTCTCAGGCTCCGGCAGAGGTGGCAGAACTGCAGATGATAAGGTCATGGTGAGGTGGGTAGGACTCTTATCATAGGCTATTTTCTGGTGCTTGGTCAAAGACTTCTCTAATTCTAGGTCGAGTTTTCTAAAAAATGTAGTTAAGTGTTACATATAGGTAAGATATGTGGTGGTGATAGTCTGGTGTGTACCCATATAACTATTGTATATTTGTCAGACAGAACCACAAATGAGCCTTGCCGAGCATACTAAGCTGTCATAGCTAGTGGGGATTGTACTAAACCCATGTGGCTGTAATACAAGTATTACAGGCCATGTAATGGAGTGTGTAAGAAAGGACTACCTACTAAAGGAAAATGAGCAGTATTTTGTAGGTGTGAAAGGAACCACAATATTTAATACTATATGTGCCCACTTGCGTGTGTTGCAAATTTCAACCGTCCTGTCGAGTCACCCATATCAGGATCTTTTTTTTTTCTATAAGTCAAAACATAACATTACTACAGCACTCATTGGTTTTATTTCAACGTTTTTTAAAGGACATTGATAAAACTTCCATGCTGTTTGCATGGAAGTTTGAAGTTTTTGGGCCTTATAGTGAAACTCTCGGTGTCTGTAAATCAGATTGTTCCATAGTTCCATGCATTGTTCCATGATGGAACTAGAGCGAAAAAAAAATCGCAGTTCTTAAGAGTAATGGTAATAAGGGAACAACTTCGAATAATAAAATAATTAATAATTCACACTAGTTACATAATGGTATCTACTATTAGTTTTTTTTATGCAATAGTTTCATTTCTATACTAAAATGTTGCTGTGAATAATAAAATTAAGTTTGTTAGTTGACAAGATTTTTTTGCCATAACTGTAACTTAAAATATCCTAAATAGTAATGTTAAATTTTTTTTGACGTGCCAGATCGATATCATCTACATTATAGATTCTTTAGGTTTTCATAAGGTTATAAAAAAGTAAATACTCAAATGATGTTTAGCCGAGCAACCTACTACTACGACTATCATAGTGCAAAGCGCACTATATAATATAATTCTAAGCAATGGCTAGTGCTAAGCACTGGCTTAGCAATGACTATTAATCCAGACATTAGACCTCAATCATTTTTATTTACTTTTTATAAATAACTCTGAAGGTTTACATGAAATTTTTTTTTTTTTGTTTGAATAGAATAATAGATAATGTAACTTTGATTCCCAATACCCACCATCCATACCTGGCTTCCTGTGTTAGATGCGGTTGAGCCTCAATGCCTACGGTGTGCAGCCCATACTGGTAGGTCAGGAGGCGGACCAGGTGCCCCACACCTGAGCCACAGTCTACTGCCACACGACTTCCCGTGTCCCTTGATATCTGCAACACAACCTCATACTAATTACAACTATTACAATCAATAATGAGGCCATATGGTAGTGATACAAACCTTACTTATTACCTCTGCCATAACACAAATCTCATGTCTCTTTTTTAATTTTACATGTTTAAATAATAAATTGTACAGTGTAGTGTCATGTTCCTTGTTCTGGTGTGTATGGCTCGTGGGCTCCCGAGGAAGGCTCAAAGAATTCACAGTTTGGACTAAACACAAAAGGGACAATGGGAACATATGTGTAGTTTTCTTCCCCAATAATAATTTTCCTATTTCTATAGGATCAACATCTGCAAGACTTTTCTGCCACGACGGAGGCAGGGCGTCCCAATGGTTGTCAACAAAAAAATCCTAAAATAATAAAGTTTATTCTATTAAAATAGTATAATATACCAAATTTACGAAGGTAAGTACCTTCCAATCTTACCAGGACATATAAATCTATTAGCCATTTATATTTATTAATAACAAATAACATTTTGCTAAGAAGGGTGTCTAATATCTCTTTATTTTTATCCATATTTCTGTAAGTAAGTAAATCACAGAAAAAGTTAATATTTTTATTAATTTAGTTATTATAATTATAATTATTAATTTAGTTAATGTCCTCTACACATTACGCGTATTTTTGCCAATGTCAAGTGGGTAGTTGGTGGGCCAGACGAAATAACAATGGACGGCGTAGTACTCTATTTTATGTGTGATGGACGAAGCAAAGGTTCTATTTCCCGGGGCGGCCCCCCTAGCCAAGAGCATGAGCGCTAAAAGCGCGCACGAAAGTTTTGTATGAAGATGACATTTGGTGATGACGTCACGTTCGTTAAATGCGTTGACAGAACAAATAGCCAGCCAAGAACACGGACGGTGAGCGTGGGCATTCGTTTTCGTTAAAGCGCTCGCGAGAGGCCATTTTCCCTATACATTTTGACAGAAACCGCTACATACTCGGAGGGAATTGCCAGCCAAGAACACAGTTTTGTTCGTTTTTTGCGAATGCTAGACGCTAAATTCGACTGTATACGGGCGGGTGGTCGGGGTCTCCCTTTCGAGCTATATTCTATCAAAACGACGCCATTGTTTTGATTTAAATTAACTTAAAGTATTGTTTTTTTTTGTTTTAGAAGTTTTTTATTGCGTTGTGTAAATTAAAATGCATAAATAAAATTTATTAGTACCTAAGTGCAAATAACGAGTGGCGTCTTCATCGACGCCAAATATAGATTAGAGCAACGAAAAGTTCTCTCTATTTCATACTTACAAAGCATCTCAAAACACAGAGTGTGATCAAACTAAATATTCAAGAATCATAAGGACTAATATAAAATTTTTAAAACAATACCTACAACAAAAGTACGACTAGAAAAAATTGGAGAAGAATTACGAATAAAAGGAGTCCGACAAGGAAACCTATTATCCCTCAAACTCTGCTCGGCTGTATTGGAGGAAATTTTTCGTCAATTACATTGATTGGAATTATTTGGAATAGCTATGAGCTTAACATAAATGAAAGTAAAATATCTCAACTGAGATTTGCTGATGACCTAGTTCCAGTTATTATGCAAACAACTAGCAAGAGAAGTGGAAAAGCAGGGCTTAAAAGAACCATGTGTGAAAGCCAAAGCTATGACAAACAGACATAAACAAACCCTGAAAGTAAATTATTAAGAAATTGAATAGGTACTTTTATTTAGGTCAAACAATTGCTCCAAAACTTTAAATGGAGAAAGAAATACATAGAATAGTATCAGGTCTCTGAAAGAAGTATTAAAAAATCAAGACATCCCAATGTCGAGTAGTTGGAGACCGCTGCCGATGGTATTTGCTGGAGGAGACCTATGTCCGACAACCTGAACTAATATCTGATCTTGATTGATAATATTGGATAGAAGTGTTACAACATTAAATCAAACAAACCAAATTAGGCAAAAAGTTAAGAAAACATGTATAAATTCTTGTAAAATATCAACAAATAAAGTTTATTTTTATTTATTTCTTTATTTTTAATGAAAAGTTCACATATTCAAAGAAATTGGGGATACCAGGGAGAGTTTAGGTAACATTTTAGGCTTAACAAAGGATTTTTCAGAGCCTGTGTGAAGACCTAGAATGTTTCACAAGCCGCACAAACTTATGGTTTAATATATATTGCTATATTCTTCTTTAATCATATAATTGTATATAGTGCCCTAAAAGAATATGATTTTCCTTGACCATTACTAATAAAGTTACAACTTTTGGTATTTCAGGGACTGATGATGGTCTTTGTGGTTGTACAGAATGACTTTTCACCTCCTTGAATTTCAAATTTAAAAGAATCCTTTTATATTATTATTAAAAAATATATTCCTAGCCTTAGTAATAATAACACAATTTATACTCAGCCACATTAGATATTTACAATATTAGGTATTTTATTATATACACTATATGACCCACACATCCACACAAATATTCACTTAACGCTGTAATATATATGTATAATATTGTTAAGTAAAAACTACTTAGTACTATTATATAAATGGTACTAAGTAGGGTATGTGTAGTATGTACTATTAGACCTATATTGTTTATACAAGCTCTTTTATTTATAGGAATTTTAATTCCCATGCAAGCACTATAAATAGTTAGGATGGTACCTAGAGTAACGTTTCATTATTTTATATGAATACTATTAGGGAATTGCATGTATCTAATGTGGGCATTTGTACATATACTTACCATAATGGTAAGCTTATTATTTGTAGATATACTTACCATAATGGTAAGCATATTTACAAATCTTAATATTAAACACACTGGTATTCATAAAAAAAAACTTTTTGAGTCCTTGAAGAACACTTGTATATAGTAGGTTGTCTCTTTTTTTACCAAACAAAAATAAATAAGTAAAATAGAAACAAAACTTATTTTAACTAAAGTGTTCTTCAAGGACTTTATTAAATTTTTATCATTAAGACCGTTATTAATAAAAATTATTAATCTTCATTAATCTGACCCATTTAAATGATACAAGTATCAATAAGAAATGGTAATAATGATACCAGCATTTCTTAATCAATACTCTATGTTTAAATGAGTCCGTCCGACAGACCTAGACACCTTTAAACTTATCCACCTATATGTCTCTTGATTCTGTTAATGTATATTTAATTAATAATTTCCCAGAATATTGATTTCTTAAAATTGGATAATATTCACAATAAAACATAAACAAATTAAAAGTAGATATTTATTTAATAATTTTGTTTGGTTCAGGCCACTCTAAAACTTTGAGCACCATAGTTTGTGACCTCTCTTGATGGGGAAGGGGGTAGCTGTCCTTGAAACTCTGCAAAGTATAAAATACAATACATGAAATAAAAAAAATACAAAATTGTACCTAGTTTAATAAAAAAATAAAAAGACCATTTTTTTTTAAATAATAAAAATCACAATTGCAACATAACTGGGATGGAGTCAGGTTTTACTATCTGTGACAGTTGACTCCGCGCTTCCAAATATAGTAGGAGAGTGAATAACTTTAATTTAAAAAAAGTAAGCGGACAATTTGTAATTTATTTTTCTTAACTCACCTATAGTGTAACATTATATTGGCTATTATGCTGCAGAAGCCATTACAATTTGGGAAGACTCTTCAGAATCATAGTGCAGAACTCTGTCTATTCCAAGGTATTTTAATGACCCCCTGAGATAACCATTAGCCTGCTTCACACATATCTTGACTTGGCAGTGTATTGGTCCGCTGAGGTATTAATTAGGTACGGCATCCATGACAGGGGTAATCAATCATGGTTCCAAGGCATATCCGAAATCACCTGAAATAACATTTATTTGTATGAGAAACAAAGGTAAATAGATGGGTGTTGTAAACACAAAGGTCCGTTTTGTTTCGCCTATTCGGCATACAAATGTTTTAACAACGTGTCTAATCAATTATTAAATATACAACCTTAGAAGCACTTATTTATTTTGATTCTTACCTATTCAAAAAGTAATTTCCAATCTGAGAATGATATAACTGCAACATTTCTTCCTTGATCACAGTTTAAAAAAATAAATTGGTCGTGGGCCGCCCCGGATGCCTCAAATTTATATATAGAATTCTTCAGTTTATATTTACAACTTAAAAGTGCCATTTAATAATGCCAAAGAGTTTGCCTGCAATGTTATGTTTCTATTAGGTTTGTTTGTAATCAAATGTAAAGAGCATTGGCCCGTAAAATAAAACGAGATATCACATAGATACACCAATAGGATTTATTTTTTATTATCTCTCTCTCTTTAACACTAAAATAACGAATATCGTTCCGATTAGGCATGTAAGTTAAAATAAGCATTAATATACAAAGGTGTAAAAACTGTACAATGAATTTTACACCATTAATATGATAAAAAATGTATATTGCTTTTAATTTATATTCTCAATTCATTCGTAATATAATTATTATATGGTATAAAACATCATATTCAAAATTACTCGCGGGTTTTTAATATAATATCGGTACGTCAATAATCGGGCCGAGCGGTCGCCCTCCCGCGTTCAACAGAATGAAAGTTGAAGACAGAAATCGGTAGCCATGAACAATTTTTGACGTTAACTTTCATTCTATTAAACGCGGGAGGGTCGCCGCCAAGGAACTTAATACTCTCTACGAGAGAAGAAAGCCAACTTCATAGTAAATAAATGCCGACAAGTTTTAAGCGCCACAGCGTTAACCCTGGGAACTAAAATTTAAAAAATTCAAAATGGCTTCCTGATATAAATATTTAAAGTTTTTTGAAGTGAAATTTAATTGAGTAGATATCTGATTTTCATCAATCAAATAACGTACTCAATTAAAATTCACTTCAAAGAAAAATATTTAAGGTAAATTAAGTAGGTACAGTTGAATAAAACATCATTTCATAATACGTTTTTAATTAAATTAATTAAGCATATTGTAATAGAAAATGTAACCGAGTTAGGCTTAGTAGCTGCGGGAAACCTATGAAAGGTTCAGTATACGAGGATATTAGTCCGCACTCTGCATTTACTACACTTTCCTGTTTCCATTAAAACATTGTTTTCCATTAAACAGAAATTAATAACACAAAAACATAGGATTTCTTTAAACGACACAAGTTCATAGTCACTTAATAAATTATTAATGCAAGACAATTTCAAGTGTAAACATTTGAAAATTTTAATTTAAGAACACATCACAACACAATTAAATAAACATTTATAAACAATATTACAATATGCCGCTCTTTCGTAAAATAAATAAATATCTTTCTTTTTCTTGTTGAATGGCTTCTCGCTTTGCGCGTGATTCTGCCATGTTTAGTTAACAAGAAATTAATTTACACTGTAATTACGCCGTAGTTTAATGAAGAAAGCGTTTTATTCGTATATTTATACCAAAAAGTACTTCTTTATTTAATATTAATAAAATAAAACCCATGTTTTATTAAATTAAAAATAATACAGAAATAATAAGTTCATTTGCTTTCCGAGTAAAAAAAAAAATATGTATCCGTTTTGTATCGTCTTGTGTCCGTGTTGTTGTATATCATTCTGTCTCTCTTGTTTCCGTATTGTTGTATATAGTCTCTTTCTCGCATATTTTGCCCAGAGGTGGCGCAAATACCATGGAGGTATATAATATAATAGGGAGGCGCCCTTTGACCTTAAATCGCCTCTCCAGTGAGAACAGAAGATGGCGGCCACACAACTAGAGGTGGGACACTTTTTCATAATAATTTTACCTAATTGAAATTTCAGCAATCGATTATTTTTTCTTTTGCTAATATTAATGTAAATTATATTTTAGAAGCATTACTTGCATAAAGTTTTATACTTTTTAATTGAAATTCTCACTATAAAAATGCCGTCAACTTAAAAACACGAATTCTTCATCTTTGTGTAAACTTGTCCAATGAATGGAAATTACAACTTTATAATAATATTATATTGACAGTTTAATTTCTAAACTAAAAATTCACTTTTGAACTTCATCTTATAATAGGTCTTTTTCAACGTTAACATCTTATAATAAGGCTCTTATCTATTTATTACACCTTTATGATAATTATTCTTTTATGACGAGTATTTAGTTTACGGACATCTCAGATTTATATTTTGCATCGAAGCGGTAGCCACGAAACTATCGTCGATTGGTTAACTATGTGGCTTCCCTGTAGGACCCCTGTATTGCTTCGATGCAAAATGTAGTTAACGCGCACTCATGAAATGGACTGAGGTTCTACAATGAGTAGAAACGTAACGTATTAATTTACGTATGTCCGTTGATTATGAAATCGTCCGAATGGACTCAATAAGTTTATTATCCTGAGTATTTCACTTAAGTACATAAAGACCGAATGTATAACTTGCACGCAATTATGCGTCACTCACTCTTCCTTATGATGCATACTTGGATCTAAAACCCAATCTCTATATATTTTTTTTCATTATAAAGAAGAATAATAGGATTATTCTAGTTACTAGAACGTTGATTAAATTAATCTATGATTTAAATTATCTAACAAAGCACTAAGCACATGCTTACAAAAACTTTTTAAGTGTATCGTGTAGATACACTATAAAAGTTTTATCTTTGTAACATCAGAGGCTCTACCATGGGTTTGCGCATTGTAGAAACGTAACGTATTCATTTACGTATACGTGAGCAACAACCAATAGGATCGCTTTATTTTTGGTAACAGGATTGAATCGATCCTATTGGTTGTTGCTCACGTATACGTAAATAATACGTTACGTTTCTACAATGCGCAAACCCATGGTCTAGCCTCTGTAACCAATCATCAAAAGTCTCGAGAAAATGAAAATAGTTGAAAAGGTTTATTAGCATTTTGTAATTTATGATGGGGGGGGGGGGAACTAATACGGGTCAACCTACACTACATGGACCTAATACCTATGTCTAAACCTCTGGTATAAATGAAGTAAAGCTTTAAAAGTTCTTACATCATTTATAGGTATCATTGTAAAAATATATAAAATAAAAATATAAAATAAATTGAAAAGTGGTCTTCAATGTTAATTTTTCGTGACGATGATCCACGCAAATTCGCGTCGTTATGAGAATATATAGATGAATATAGTTGGTAGGTTTTTTAAATTAATTTAATATTATTTTTGGTAAGTTTTCACCAGCGGAAATTGTGTTAGTTTCATTGCGAGACGGCGCGGCAGTTTGTTTTATTGGGCTCTCACTATATAGCATGAAACATATGGAAACGCCTTAATGCATAAAAAAGCCTTTACAACGAAATGTCAAACGTGTTCGTTGTCGCCATATGGTGTGCTCACTTCAATAAATCAACGCTCAATAATTGGTTGAACACTCAAAACAAAAAGTGAAAAAATATTTTTATTTTTTTTATTTTTAGTTTGAATGGCGGAGGACATCTTTAGTTCTCATATTTGGAAAGGCAATTTTAGGCATTAGGGTGGCTCTCTCTATATATATCTGGATATATATATATATCTATATATATATATATATCTCCATGCATTACAGCTTTAGGAATATCATCTCTATTGCGATCACAGACTATTTGTATTAGTTTGGCAAATTGCCGCCATTATTATTACACGTATTCTTTGGCATATTGGAAATTTGGGAATGTAAACTTTAAAATAATTTTATTGTAATAGAGATGAAATTCTCCTACTTTTTTATTACAAATTTGTAACTACCACCAAACAGAATAATAAGTTATATTTATTATAATAATAAAATCTTTATTTGCCAATTACCACAATCGTCTAATTATAAAATGATTTTTTGGATAGATCTCTATTAAGAGCGATGAGAATTCAAATTTCCAATAAAACTAAGAATAAAATATGGAACCGTCCTAATGCCTAAAAATATATAAATAGGCATTCGTTAAAAAAATATGAATCACGTACATCACTAAAACAATTATTAAAATGAGAACATGGTCTACGATTTTAAGATCCATGCTGAGAACAACCGCATTTAAAAAAAAACGTGAGAACAGAATATGGCGCCAACGAACAGTTTTGACATTTCAAACAAAATTTTAAGAAACAAAAAATAGCTATTTATCTCTTTGCTATATGTAGATTTAAATGAGTGCGAGCGAGACAAATACATGTACGTGACTTTTTACATTATAAGACAATTTGTAACAGTTCCCTATTATTACTAGTTTCATGGCAAATACACATACCGTAGTTGATACCCCTTGGTCGCCGCTCGGCCCGATTATTGACGTTCCGATATTATATTAAAACCCCGCGAGTAATTTTGAATTTGTTGTTTTGTAACATATAATAATTATATTACGAATGAATTAAGAATATAAATTTAAAGCAATATATATTTTTGATCATATTAATGGTGTAAAAATTATTGTACAGTTTTTACACCTATGTATATTACTGCGTATATTAACTTACATGCCTAATCGGAACGATATTCGTTATTTTAGTGTTAAAGAGAGAGAGATAATAAAAAATAAATCCTATTGGTGTAACTATATGATATCTCGTTTTATTTTATAGGCCATGCATTATATTTTAATATTTGATTGATTACAAACAAACTTAGGTTAGCAACATTGCAGACAAACTCTTCGTCATTATTAATATGGCACTTTTAAGTTGTAAATATAAACTAAAGAATTCTAAATATAAATTCGAGGTTTCTGGGGCGGCCCACGGCCAATTTATTTTTAACAATTCTCTGACCAAGGAAGAAATATTGCAGTTATATCGAATCATTCTCGGATTGGAAATTACTTTTTGAATAGGTAAGAATCAAAATAAATAAGTGCTTCTAAGGTTATATATTTAATAATTGATTAGACACATTGTTAAAACATTTGTATGCCGAATAGGCGAAACAAAACGGACCTTTGTGTTTACAACACCCATCTATTTACCTTTGTTTCTCATACAAATAAATGTTATTTCAGGTGATTTCGGATATGCCTTGGAACCATGATTGATTACCCCTGTCATGGATGCCGTACCTAATTAATACCTCAGCGGACCAATACACTGCCAAGTCAGGATATGTGTGAAGCAGGCTGGTTATCTCAGGGGGTCATTACAATACCTTGGAATAGACAGAGTTCTGCACTATGATTCTGAAGAGTCTTCCCAAATTGTAATGGCTTGTGCAGCATAATAGCCAATATAATGTTACACTATAGGTGAGTTAAGAAAAATAAATTACAAATTGTCCACTTACTTTTTTTTAATTAACTCTCCTACTATATTTGGAAGAGCGGAGTCAACTGACACAGATAGTAAAACCTGACTCCAACCCAGTTATGTTGCAATTGTGATTTTTGTTATTTAAAAAAAAATGGTCTTTTTATTTTTTTATTAAACTAGGTACAATTTTGTATTTTTTTTATTTCATTTATTGTATTTTATACTTTGCAGAGTTTCAAGGACAGCTACCCCCTTCCCCATCAAGAGAGGTCACAAACTATGGTGCTCAAAGTTTTAGAGTGGCCTGAACCAAACAAAATTATTAAATAAATATTTACTTTTAATTTGTTTATGTTTTATTGTGAATATTATCCAATTTTAAGAAATCAATATTCTGGGAAATTATTAATTAAATATACATTAACAGAATCAAGAGACATATAGGTGGATAAGTTTAAAGGTGTCTAGGTCTGTCGGACGGACTCATTTAAACATAGAGTATTGATTAAGAAATGCTGGTATCATTATTACCATTTCTTATTGATACTTGTATCATTTAAATGGGTCAGTTTAATGAAGATTAATAATTTTTATTATGAATTTTAATTAATAACGGTCTTAATGATAAAAATTTAATAAAGTCCTTGAAGAACACTTTAGTTAAAATAAGTTTTGTGTCTATTTTACTTATTTATTTTTGTTTGGTAAAAAAAGAGACAACAATGTACAAATGCCCACATTAGATACATGCAATTCCCTAATAGTATTCATATAAAATAATGAAACGTTACTCTAGGTACCATCCTAACTATTTATAATGCTTGCATGGGAATTAAAATTCCTATAAATAAAAGAGCTTGTATAAACAATACAGGTCTAATAGTACATACTACACTTACCCTACTTAGTACCATTTATATAATAGTACTAAGTAGTTTTTACTTAACAATATTATACATATATATTACAGCGTTAAGTGAATATTTGTGTGGATGTGTGGGTCATATAGTGTATATAATAAAATACCTAATATTGTAAATATCTAATGTGGCTGAGTATAAATTGTATTATTATTACTAAGGCTAGGAATATTTTTTTTAATAATAATATAAAAGGATTCTTTTAAATTTGAAATTCAAGGAGGTGAAAAGTCATTCTGTAAACCACAAAGACCATCATCAGTCCCTGAAATACCAAAAGTTGTAACTTTATTAGTAATGGTCAAGGAAAATCATATTCTTTTAGGGCACTATATACAATTATATGATTAAAGAAGAATATAGCAATATATATTAAACCATAAGTTTGTGCGGCTTGTGAAACATTCTAGGTCTTCACACAGGCTCTGAAAAATCCTTTGTTAAGCCTAAAATGTTACCTAAACTCTCCCTGGTATCCCCAATTTCTTTGAATATGTGAACTTTTCATTAAAAATAAAGAAATAAATAAAAATAAACTTTATTTGTTGATATTTTACAAGAATTTATACATGTTTCTTAACTTTTTGCCTAATTTGGTTTGTTTGATTTAATGTTGTAACACTTCTATCCAATTTATCGATCAAGATCAGATATTAGTTCAGGTTGTCCTCGGACATAGGTCTCCTCCAGCAAATACCATCGGCAGCGGTCTCCAACTACTCGACATTGGGATGTCTTGATTTTTTAATACTTCTTTCAGAGACCTGATACTATTCTATGTATTTCTTTCTCCATTTAAAGTTTTGGAGCAATTGTTTGACCTAAATAAAAGTACCTATTCAATTTCTTAATAATTTACTTTCAGGGTTTGTTTATGTCTGTTTGTCATAGCTTTGGCTTTCACACATGGTTCTTTTAAGCCCTGCTTTTCCACTTCTCTTGCTAGTTGTTTGCATAATAACTGGAACTAGGTCATCAGCAAATCTCAGTTGAGATATTTTACTTTCATTTATGTTAAGCTCATAGCTATTCCAAATAATTCCAATCAATGTAATTGACGAAAAATTTCCTCCAATACAGCCGAGCAGAGTTTGAGGGATAATAGGTTTCCTTGTCGGACTCCTTTTATTAGTAATTCTTCTCCAATTTTTTCTAGTCGTACTTTTGTTGTAGGTATTGTTTTAAAATTTTTATATTACTCCTTAGTCCTTATCATTATTGAATATTTAGTTTGATCACACTCTGTGTTTTGAGATGCTTTGTAAGTATGAAATAGAGAGAACTTTTCGTTGCTCTAATCTATATTTGGCGTCGATGAAGACGCCACTCGTTATTTGCACTTACTAATAAATTTTATTTATCCATTTTAATTTACACAACGCAATAAAAAACTTCTAAAACAAAAAAAAACAATACTTTAAGTTAATTTAAATCAAAACAATGGCGTCGTTTTGATAGAATATAGCTCGAAAGGGAGACCCCGACCACCCGCCCGTATACAGTCGAATTTAGCGTCTAGCATTCGCAAAAAACGAACAAAACTGTGTTCTTGGCTGGCAATTCCCTCCGAGTATGTAGCGGTTTCTGTCAAAATGTATGGGGAAAATGGCCTCTCGCGAGCGCTTTAACGAAAACGAATGCCCAACGCTCACCGTCCGTGTTCTTGGCTGGCAATTTGTTCTGTCAACGCATTTAACGAACGTGACGTCATCACCAAATGTCATCTTCATACAAAACTTTCGTGCGCGCTTTTAGCGCTCATGCTCTTGGCTAGGGGGGCTGGTGCGGGACGAGGTAAACACGTATAGGTTAAACGTACACTAATGCAACTAGTGATGAGCGTAATAAGTTACCAAACTTTCATTATCATATGAATAATCGAATATTTAATTATAAAATATCTGAAATTATTTATTTACTTATATATTTTTTATATTTAAATTTGCGTACGTTTTTCTCTGCCAGTTTTGAATATAATAACCACACCGTGTAATACCGTTATAAAAAAATTACGCACATCGCACGCAAATTGTAACTGTGAACGTTGTACTACCTACTTGTTGTAGCTCTGTTGAATCTATAACTGTATCGTCCTTATTGGTTACAAAATACACAGTTATTTTAAATCCTATGTCTATGTAATTAGATTTAAATTAGTATATCAATCATGACATCTAGCAGCTAGTAGAAATAAACTGTCTAAAAACTCTGCTAAAAAGGTTCAGCTATTAGCCAACAGGTGGCGTGATTTAATCAATATCCGATTAATTGTTTTATTCAGTCGGCATAAGGCATAATATAGTTTATATTACCAAAGTCTGTTTGACTATTCTAGAACTTTCTCTGCACAAAATATAATAATTCATGGGGCATAATAATTCAAGGGCGAGGACATAATAAAATATTGATATCGATGCTTTTTTTAATTTAATATGTGTGTAATATATTATATTTTATTAAATGTTATTTTAGGTTGTAGGAAGGCTTTTAAAGCTTATAAACCGACCGGTCGGCATAAGGAAGTTTTACTCGTTTCCACCGGCCATACAGATGTAAAAACTGCAGGGACTAGTCATGATTCGGTTTTAGTCTGTGTATTAGTCGGTTTTAGTCGGTTTAACGGTTTTTACAAAGATTTATTGCCGATGTCGTAGTTTCCTTTCAGGGTGCGGTTACAAAACGGACAGCTGTTTTTTTTAAATAAAAATGTAGTAAATGTAGCTTCCCGGGGCTCTAGAGAAAAAGCAGGCGAGGCGACATGTCGCGTCGCCTCAGTCAAAAACGTATGTATTTTGACAGTGACAGTAGGCGTGAGGTAATAATAATATATCTTTATTTGCCAGAACATGGTACAGAAGAATGGTGTTACAAATGATTTTATGATCAGCATATTCTACCCCATTACAGGTGTGCAAAATATTAATAAGTACACAAAAATTTACAAAAACCCCAAAGGTGAACAAAAGCCGTATTTTACAAAGATTACACAATACAAAACAAATTAAAAAACACAAATATATTTCTAAAAAAAAAAAAAAAATTGCTTCAAAATGTCAAAATTCTATCAAAATGCACAATTATTTCATTAAATACACAATGTCATTAGAAATAATGAGAAATGAATTCAATATTATGATGTCTTATTAATAAATTCAATGTCCAAATCCAAATATAAAATTAAAGCATAACAAACAATTATAAAAATATGTTCTAAAATGTTATCATAATATAAATTAACTCAGTCATAGATCCTATTAACACTGTAACAACTACTATTGTATTAATGCATAATGTCAGTAGGAATAACGGAGCACAAAATCAAAAATAAACAAATCACTATGTCATTAATAAATTCAATCGCAAAATTATAAACTACTAAAAAAATTAACTACAATATAGGTATATTTTGATGTCATATTATAATATGTCATGAGCACACACAATCAATAAATTACGTAGGTATACAAAAATAAAAATAAAAAATGTCTCAGTCTTACTAAATTAAAATATTAACAAACTTGTACAAATCACACATTTTTAATTTTATCACTAAGAAACTCCTTCACTGTATAATACATTTTATTTAACAAAAATTTAGACAATTTATTCTTAAACATTCCTAATGAAAGATCTTTGATATTATCAGGGACGTGATTATAAATTTTTATAGAAATTATGTAAACATTTCTTTGAAATAGTGTAAGACGTTGGGGAGGGGTGTATACTTTATTTTGGTATCTTGTACTTCTTCCTAATGATAAAATTTCAGAATTTCTTTTATATAAATTAAAGTGTTTCTTTACAAATACACAAATACTTAAGATGTACAGACAAGGAAGGGGTAAAATTTTTAGTTTCCTAAACAAAGGTTTACATGTATCAAGAAAACCAGCCCCAGATATTATTCTAATACATTTTTTTTGGATTTTAAATATTCTTTCTGCTTCAACGGAATTGCCCCATATGATTATTCCATATTTTAATACAGAGGATATGTATCCGTGGTAAGCTAGTAGGGCAGCTTGTACCGATACCGTATCCTTTGTGCGCCTTAATACATAAATTAAACTGTCCAATTTATTGGCAATTTTTTCAATGTGTTGTTTCCAGTTACATTCTTTATCGATTACTAAACCTAAAAATACTGTTGAATTAACCTGTTCTATGATTTTGTTATTATATATAATGTTAAGGTTTTTATTATTACCATTTTGAGTCTGAAATTGTATTAATTTAGTTTTATCTATGTTTATAGAAAGGTTATTGCAATCAAGCCAATTAGTTATATTTTTAAGTGTATATGTGATATCACTTTCTAAAAGTTGTATGTCACTATTTTGAAAAATGAAAGTAGCGTCGTCGGCATATAATATACATTGATGCTTTGTAATGTCCGGTAGATCATTAATATATACCAAAAACAGCAGTGGTCCCAAGATACTTCCTTGTGGAACGCCTGTACTATTTTGATAGAAACTAGATCTGTATTGTTTTTTATATCCTTTTGTTATCCTAGTCAGTTCAACGCACTGTTGTCTTTCCTTTAGATAGCTTTCAAGCCATTGAAGGGCGTTGCCCCTAATACCATACCTAGATAACTTATCTAGTAGGATACTATGAGAGACACAGTCAAAAGCCTTACTCATATCGATAAATAAAGCGGCTGTATTTAGTTTATTATTCAAGTTTTCTGTTACACACTTAACAAGATGAAAACATGCGAGTTCAGTTGACCGGTCCTTTCTAAATCCGAATTGATAGTTATTAAGTATGTTGAAAGCATTCAGGAAACAATATATTTTATTATGCATAACCTTTTCAAAAATTTTAGATAATATGGGTACCAACGTGACAGGTCTGTAATTATTTAGATTATACTTATCACCTTTCTTATAAAGTGGTTTTACAATAGAAAACTTCAGGCGTGATGGGAAAAAACCTTGTAATAATGATAAATTAATTATATATGTCAAAGGGACTGAAAGCTTTGCGGCATTTAATTTTAGTAGTTTTGTATTTATTAGGTCATATCCATAAGAATTAGTATTATTTATTGAATTAATTATTTTAAATATGTCACTTTGTACAACTGGTGTTAAAAATATTGTATGTTCGTTTGAATCTATATTTGGTTTGCCACTATAAGTATTTTCTTTATTAGACTGATTTGTCATGTTTATAAATTGACTATTAAATAATTGACATATTTCATTTGGTTCACTATATTTCCTTTCATTAAATTTTATATAACGTATGTAATTGTCGCATACATAATATGATTTATTTTTTATCGTATCCCAGACAGCTTTACATTTGTTTTTTGATCGTGATATATACCTTGTCTTTGTAATTTTCTGTGCATTAGTAATGCATTGTTTTAATATTTTATTGTACATAGCATAATTTCTTTTATTTATATTTTTATTAGACTGTGATAATCTATACTTAAGGTAATGCCTTCTCTTATTTATGCATGATTTTTTTATCCCTTTACTCATCCACATTTTTTTAACGGTTTATTTGTATATTTTACTGAAATTATAGGAAAACATAGTTTAAAAAATAATGTTATTATGTCATGGAATTCATTGAATGCCTCCTCTGTATCAGTTTTGTTTAAAATATCATTAAATGTTAGTGCAGTAATACACTCATTAAATTTATTTATATTATATATACTAAAGTCTCTTTTACTCTCTATCCAAGAATGAAAAGAGTCCTTATTATCAATTATATCAACATCAAACGTTATAGATTGACCTGTTTCATGGTCAGATAAAGCTAAAATATGTACGTTAGATTTAACTGTGTCAATGTTACTTATTATAAGGTCAATGCATGCGTTCTTTCTAGTCGGTTTGTTTATGTGGCTGGTCATATTGTAGTTCTTTAGTATAGAAATAAGATCTTTAGAGTTTTTATTGTATTTGAGTAGATCAATGTTCCAGTCACCACAAATAACAATTTTTTTATTATATTGTTTTGTTAATTTATCTAATAATATTCTTAACTTTTCTAAAAATAAGTCTATTTTATATTGTGGCCTTCTATATATACAAACAACAAGAAGTTTGTAGTTTAATATTTTGACTGCGCAATATTCAAATACAAATTGAAGAGGTTCTAAAGGTGAAATTATTTTGTATTCTAAACCATTTTTTAGTAATATGCAAGAACCCCCTCTACGCTGATTTACTCTACAGAATGATGAAGATAATTTATAATTAGCAATACTCAAGCTAGACTCTGAACCTCGCTTAAGAAAAGACTCTGTAATACAAATAATGTCTATGCTTTCCAGCTCTTGTGATAATTCCGCTATGGCTAATTCAAATAAGTCTTGTTTATTTAAAATCCCTGCAATATTTTGGTGAAAAATTGTAATAGGTTTAATTGTAGGAACGAAATAAATTAGGAGCATCTCTGTTATTATTCTGGGTTGAAGGCATTTTATCGAAATAATAGGGTATAGTCCCAATCTTATATTTATTGAGTCCAATTGTAGATACTGACTTTATGGTTGAAGTAACCGATTTCATTGCAGTTGAAGTATTTATGTTATGATTTGCCGATAAAGATCCTTTTATCTTCTCGGAATCATTGTTAGAAGAAGGGCGCAAAAATGTCTTATTATAAAGTAAATAGTTGATCTCCATATTTAACTTAAATGCTAATTCATATATAAAATTTTTAGATCTATAATAAGATGTATTGTATATATTATTATTATTCTGAGTGTCTATATATTGGCAATTTTTGTAGTTCCTAATAATTAATTTCAAGTTGTTATTCAATAATAATTCATTTAAGTGTTTATTGTGCTCTACAGTATTTACAAATATTTGTTTACATTTCATTTGAAGTTTAAATAAAAAATTGCATAACTCCGTAAACAAAACATACGGATGATTTTTGTCGTTTGTTCCAATTGATAAAATCACAATATCGTCATTACAAATATTATCGAAAAAAGATTTAGGGCAGCTTCTAAGTATTTCAGAACCAGGCGCGTTAGATTTGATTGTTGCTGTTGCATTGTAGTTATCATTCCATTCTTTCCTTCTACTATAATTTATCTCTACGGTACGCTGTCACCTGCCAAAGTCTATACAGTTTTGATTGAAGGCGACACGACACGTCGCCTCGCTTGATTTTTCTCTAGAGCCCCCGGTAAAGTAGCCTTTACCGGGAAGCCACATCGACAAACCGATCGACGCGTCGATGGATAAAATTGTATTAGAAATATTGTCTATAGGTAGAACTCGATCGCCGAGAAGCGTCAATTCACATACATTTTATTTTCGCTTTCGATCGATCAACGTGGCGATCGGAATTTAATGTGGCTTCCCGGTAGGGCCCCAGGGTTTTAAAATAGACTCGTAATAAAAATTTGACTTCGTCATTGCTTATTTCGGAACCGCATCATTTAGTCGGCATAGTGGAAGCCCATTCATGGACTATAGACGTATGCTTACCACCAGGTGGGTACAGAGTCGCATGACATGCTCTTATAACCATTTATGACTTAGTCGTCCTCATTCATGGAGCCTGTAAACCTGCTTACTAAAATGTAGATAGAGTCAGTGTCGGACTGGCCATATAGTCAGGGTGGCATTTGCCAGCCGGGCCCCAGCCTGCGCGGGCCCCCCACATGCCAGGCTTGCGGGACTTGCGACTTGCTAACCATAGGATAGGAGGCCCGGTGCAGGCTAGGTTTCAGCTTTTGCGACCTAAATGTAAAACTAGATCAGATAGTATGTTCAAACATATGTACTTTTTTATTTTATTTCATTACTTGAGAGTAACTTCATTAGACCCTAAAACAATAATTTAACATTTTTAAAGGGTATTAACACAAAAGTAAAAGGGTTTAAACTTTATCTGCCACTATTGCAGTAAAAAACGGTACATCTCTAGCCGCCATTCTGTGGCGTCATTCGTGCTCAAAAATCATAATAGTTTAATGTTATTGCACCTCAAAAGTTAGTTGAAAGGATTGTTTATTACACAAATTATCGTAATAAAGGACAATAAATACTCGAGAAAACAAGAAACTGCAAAGACTACAGAACACACGTAGACATTTGATTTTGCACGAATGACATGTAGTTTTTGCTAATGTCGGAGCGTTTAGAAATGCGTTCCGTAACTACAAAAAATAGATTTTAAAATCGTATTTATAAAAAAAATGCTAATCAAAATAAAGTAGATTACTGTAAATATGTTCAAAGACATAAAAGGAACATTATATATTAACAAAAAAAAGAATAATTGGCGTTAGATGCATTCTATAATGGAGAAATGAAATAAACCCCTAGAAACTAGTTTTGGATTTTTTTGTTGAACGACATGATATTTCCATGTGCATCTGGATTGAGAGATCTTATCAAAACCAAACAAAATGACTATGTCGGCATTTCGTAGCATAATGTAGAAACTTATATAAGAATAATTTTAATTTGTAAAGGCGAGGAAAAAAAGTTAGCGTCCAAAAATAGGAGCTCTCAATCCTGACATTTTTGAAAAAATATAAAAAAATATTTTTAGAAGTATTTACTCTATGTTATATTTTATTGTACTAACATTCAGTACACACATCGTAAGAAATAATCAGAAGAATTCAAAATATTTGGAGGTAAAATGAAGAAGATATAAAGCAAAACATGGATCTCTCAATCCAGACGTTTTAGATTGAGTGATCCTTTGAAACACCATGTTAGGCTGAGTAGAAGCAAAAGTTGATTATCCCAGCATTTAATAGTACTTCTCGACATTATCGCAAAAAATAAATAGATATCCAAATGATAACCGTTAAAAAGTTATAGCAACTTCGTCATTTTTAAAACATCTGCCCCCCTAGCCAAGAGCATGAGCGCTAAAAGCGCGCACGAAAGTTTTGTATGAAGATGACATTTGGTGATGACGTCACGTTCGTTAAATGCGTTGACAGAACAATTTGCCAGCCAAGTACACGGACGGTGAGCGTTGGGCATTCGTTTTCGTTAAAGCGCTCGCGAGAGGCCAATTTCCCCATACATTTTGACAGAAACCGCTACAAACTCGGAGGGAATTGCCAGCCAAGAACACATTTTTGTTCGTTTTTTGCGAATGCTAGACGCTAAATTCGACTGTATACGGGCGGGTGGTCGGGGTCTCCCTTTCGAGCTATATTCTATCAAAACGACGCCATTGTTTTGATTTAAATTAACTTAAAGTATTGTTTTTTTTTGTTTTAGAAGTTTTTTATTGCGTTGTGTAAATTAAAATGCATAAATAAAATTTATTAGTAACTGCAAATAACGAGTGGCGTCTTCATCGACGCCAAATATAGATTAGAGCAACGAAAAGTTCTCTCTATTTCATACTTACAAAACATCTCAAAACACAGAGTGTGATCAAACTAAATATTCAAGAATCATAAGGACTAAGGAGTAATATAACAATTTTAAAACTATACCTACAGCAAAAGTACGACTAGGAAAAATTGGAAGAATTACGAATAAAAGGAGTCCGACAAGGAAACCTATTATCCCTCAAACTCTGTTCGGCTGTATTGGAGGAAATTTTTCGTCAATTACATTGATCGGAATTATTTGGAATAGCTATGAGCTTAACATAAATGGAAGTAAAATATCTCAACTGAGATTTGCTGATGACCTAGTTACAGTTATTATGCAAACAACTAGCAAGAGAAGTGGAAAAGCGGGGCTTAAAAGAACCATGTGTGAAAACCAAAGCTATGACAAACAGACATAAACAAACCCTGAAAGTAAATTATCAAGAAATTGAATAGGTACTTTTATTTAGATCAAACAATTGCTCCAAAACTTTAAATGGAGAAAGAAATACATAGAATAGTATGTATGTTCTCAGGTCTCTGAAAGAAGTATAAAAAAATCAAGACATCCCAATGCCGAGTAGTTGGAGACCACTGCCAATGGTATTTGCTGGAGGAGGCCTATGTCCGAGGACAACCTGAACAAATATCTGATCTTGATTATTATTGGATAGAAGTATTACAACATTAAATCAAACAAACCAATATTAGGCAAAAGTTAAGAAAACATGTATAAATTCTTGTAAAATATCAACAAATAAAGTTTATTTTTATTTATTTTTTTATTTTTAATGAAAAGTTCACATTTTCAAAGAAATTGGGGATACCAGGGAGAGTTTAGGTAACATTTTAGGCTTAACAAAGGATTTTTCAGAGCCTTTGTAAAGACCTAGAATGTTTCACAAGCCGCACAAACTTATGATTTAATATATATTGCTATATTCTTCTTTAATAATATAATTGTATATAGTGCCCTAAAAGAATATGATTTTCCTTGACCATTACTAATAAAGTTACAACTTTTGGTATTTCAGGGACTGATGATGGTCTTTGTGGTTGTACAGAATGACTTTTCACCTTGAGTTTCAAATCTAAAAGAATCCCTTTATACTGGTATATTATTATTAAAAAACAAAAAATCCTAGCCTTAGTAATAATAATACAATTTATACTCAGCCACATTAGATATTTACAATATTAGGCATTTTATTGTATACACTATATGACCCATACATGCACACACATCCACACAAATATTCACTTAACGCTGTAATATATATGTATAATATTGTTAAGTAAACTACTTAGTACTATTATATAAATAGTACTAAGCAGGGTATATGTAGTATGTACTATTAGACCTATTTTGTTTATACAAGCTCTTTTATTTATAGGAATTTAAATTCCATCCATGCAAGCACTATAAATAGTTAGGATGGTACCTAGAGTAATGTTTCATTATTTTATATGAATACTATTAGGGAATTACATGTATCTAATGTGGGCATTTGTAGATATACTTACCATAATGGTAAGCTTATCATTTGTAGATATACTTACCATAATGGTAAGCATATCTACAAATCTTAATATTAAACACACTAGTATTCATAAAAAAATTTGAATCATTAGTCCTTGAAGAACACTTGTATATAGTAGGTTATGTCTCTTTTTTTACCAAACAAAAATAAATAAGTAAAAAAGAAACAAAACTTATTTTAACTAAAGTGTTCTTCAAGGACTTTATTATATTTTTATCATTAAGACTGTTATTAATTAAAATTCATAATAAAAAATATTAATCTTCATTAATCTGACCCATTTAAATGATACAAGTATCAATAAGAAATGTTAATAATGATACCAGCATTTCTTATTCAATACTCTATGTTTAAATGGGTCCATCCGACAGACCTAGACACCTTTAAACTTGTCCACCTATATGTCTGTGCCACCTATATTGATTCTGTTAATGTATATTTAATTAAATACCTCCCAGAATATTGATTTCTTAAAATTGGATAATATTCACAATAAAACATAAACAAATTAAAAGTAAATATTTATTTAATAATTTTGTTTGGCTTGGGCCACTCTAAAACTTTGAGCACTATAGTTTGAGCACCTCTCTTGATGGGGAAGGGGTTCCTTGAAACTCTGCAAAGTATAAATACCTGAAATAAAAAAAACAAAATTGTACTTAGTTTAATAAAAAAATAAAAAGACAAATTTTTTTTAAATAACAAAAATCACAATTGCAACATAACTGGGTTGGAGTCAGGTTTTACTATCTGTGTCAGTTGACTCCACGCTTCTAAATATAGTAGGAGAGTGAATTTGAGACAATGTTCTTAGCAAACCATGGATTCACCATAGGTGCTGGGTCCATCACATCATGGGTTCAAAGACAGGGGAATGAACTGCAGCATTCCCGGACTTGAGACCGCAAAGTAGGTTTAAAGGCCTTTTAAACTCTCACCTGCACTGTGTTCACTACCCTCTCTACTCAACCAAATACTATTAATTTTTTTTTTTTTAAAGTAAGCGGACAATTTGTAATTTATTTTTCTTAACTCACCTATAGTGTAACAACATATTGGTTATTACGCTGCACAAGCCATTACAATTTGGGAAGACTCTTCAGATTCATAGTGCATAACTCTGTCTATTCCAAGGTATTTTAATTACCCCCTGAGATAACCATTTGCCTGCTTCACACATATCCTGATTTGGCAGTGTATTGGTCCGCTGAGGTATTAATTAGGTACGGAATCCATGACAGGGGTAATCAATCATGGTTCCAAGGCATATCCGAAATCACCTGAAATAACATTTATTTGTATGAGAAACAAAGGTAAATAGATGGGTGTTGTAAACACATAGGTCTGTTTTGTTTCGCCTATTCGGCATACAAATGTTTTAACAACGTGTCTTATCAATTATTAAATATAACCTTAGAAGCACTTATTTATTTTGATTCTTACCTATTCAAAAAGTAAGTTTCCAATCCGAGAACGATATAACTGCAATATTTCTTCCTTGATCAGAGAATTGTTAAAAATAAATTGGTCGTGGGCCGCCCCGGATGCCTCGAATTTATATTTAGAATTCTTCAGTTTATATTTACAACTTAAAAGTGCCATATTAATAATGCGGAAGAGTTTTTCTGCAATGTTTCTATTTTCTATTAGGTTTGTTCGTAGAGAGTATTAAGTTTGGTTAGGGTTTGTTTGTAATCAAATGTAAAGTAAAGAGCATTGGCCCGTAAAATAAAACGAGATATCACATAGTTACACCAATAGGATTTATTTATTATTATCTCTCTCTCTTTATCACTAAAATAACGAATATCGTTCCGATTAGGCATGTTAGTTAATTATAACATTAATATACAAATCTGTAAAAACTGTACAATAATTTTTACACCATTAATATGATAAAAAATGTATATTGCTTTTAATTTATATTCTTAATTCATTCGTAATATAATTATTATGTGTTATAAAACATCATACTCAAAATTACTCGCGGGTTTTGAATATAATATCGGAACGTCAATAATCGGGCCGAGCGGTCGCCCTCCCTCGTTTGACAGAATGAAAGTTAACGTCAAAAATTGTTCATGGCTACCGATTTCTGTCGATCACTGTCCGTTCTGCGACGCTTGGGCGCAAAAAACGCCGATGCTCTTGGCTAGGGGGGCAGGACTGAGTGATCTATATTATCACACTAGCTGACCCGCGCAACTTTGTCTGCGCGTTTAAATTTAACCGTTTACGCAGCGTACGCTCTTAAAAGGAATAATTTTTCCCCGTTTTTGCAACATTTTTCTTTGTTACTCCGCTCCTATTAGTCGTAGCGTGATGTTATATAGCCTATAGCCTTTCTCGATAAATGGATTATCCAACACGAAAATATTTTTTCAATTCGAATTAGTAGTTCCTGAGATTAGCGCGTTCAAACAAACAAACAAACAAACAAACTCTTCAGCTTTATAATATTAGTATAGATATATCTACTTTGACTTTCATCGCACGGAAAATCTAAAATTCTACGAATTATTAAAAAAACATCTTCTAAATCCTGGCATTTAAACAATTTGTGTAAAGATTGCACTTTATTATATTTATAGATTCCAAATTTACCCATACAGCAAGTCGTGTAGGGTGACCATGTTTTGTTTTTAATTTTTATGAAGCATGGCATATTATTCTGTAAATATGTATAGTTTAACTTTCATTTTAATGCAGTAAAATTACAAGTTGTGTGTAAATCAATGCTAAAAAAATACATAATAAACCATTTGATTTGCCTATTGATTTAAGTGTATGGATTTCATCACTACAAATTACTGTCACTGATGACGCCGCTCCCCTGAGAGGCGAAGTAACTTAGATATTAATATATTTCATTTTGACGTTTATTTAACCCGTGAGAAGGCGCGCTATGAGCAATTTGCTCACACAAAAATTTAATTCAATTTTTTTTTGTCTTTCACTTGCCACACCAATTCAAGCACTTAAGTACCTTCCTAAATATTCACCCCCTCTCCCCTGACGGAATTCTCGATCCGCTCAGTGGCGTTACGACCGCGCAGCAAGGCGTTTGTGGAGGCCGTGTACCAACGTGCGGCAATTTGCTCATCACGCGCCCATCCGTGTAAGTATTTATTTTTGTGGTTTAAAAAAGTTAGATTGTTATTTCTACAATATTATTTCATTTGTTTGATTTTTATATGTTAAAATCTAACTATGGACAATTATTTTACATCCATACAGTTGTTTGATGAACTGAAAAACACCTACACAACAACTGCGGTGGGAACACTGCGAAAAAATAAAAAAGAGATTCCGTCTTCTTTTTTGTCAATAGGCCAATGCCAAGTACAATTTATGGTTTCGGTGAAGATAAGATAATCTTATCATATGTGCCAAAGAAAAAAACAAAGAAGATTGTCCTTATGCTATCAACGCTTCACAATGACGACGCTATAGACCAAGAAACTGGAAGTGAAGCTAAACCTGAGATTGTAATATTTTACAATTCCACAAAAGGAGGCGTAGATGTTGTAGATCAAAAGAAAGAGGATTATTCCGTTGCCAGAATCACATCAAGATGGCCAATGCGCTTATTTTTCTCCATTTTGAATATAACTGGGATCAATGCCCAAATAATATACAAAGCCAACACAAACACTCTGATTGAGAGACGAACATTCTTGAAAGAGGTGGCTCTCGAGCTGGTGAAACCACATATTTCACGCCGGATTCGCATGGAGAACATATCCTCAGATCTCAAATTTCTAATGAAGCGATTTGTGCCGGCTCTTGTGCCTGCGGAGCCAGGACCAAGCGGATTTTGTGCAATATGTCCTAGACGTAAAAATAGAAGGTCAAAAAAACCATGTACTTCGTGCAAGCAATTACTTTGCACCGAACATGTAAAATACATGTGTTCAGTGTGTTTCGAGAGGCACATTAGTGTAGATTTAATGGATGAATAACACTTTTTAGTTTTTGTTATGTAACAGTTTTTATTGTGATTTTTATGAAACGTGCCAAAAAATTTAATTAATACTAGGTTGTTTTGTTATTTGCGTTAGAAGTTGCTATTATGTTTAATAGTTTTGATTAAAATACTTGTTTTCTTACTTACTAAACCTTGTGTTATTTATTTAAATACATTATAAGCCAATAAATATAGAAACACTAAAAATATAAACATTTATGATAGTGTGAGCAATTTGCTCGCGCGCGCCTACTCGTGTAAGAAAATTAGGCGCGCCTTCTCACGGGTTAAGCAGAGAATACTGGAATACTATATTGTGTGAAGGTACTATGGAAGTATAAATATCAAGGAAATGCTGTAATCATTTTCACAAAGTACAAATTACTTGTTAAACGTTTCTCTGTGTCCAGTAATCCATTTTGGATTATCACTTGTTGAGCATTGAATGGTTATTATTACTTGTGTTCTCATTAGGGTTCCGAATTTTTTTTTTTCAAAAAAAGAACTCTTCTTAGGTGTCTGTTTGTTTGTCGGCATGAGTATCTCGAGAACCGCTGGGTGGTATATATATATATATATATATATATCATCACGGGTGCCTTACGGCGCCCGACACCGCCTAGACGGCCCCAGGGTACCCAGCGGAGGGGTTTTAATCCCACCTCGTTGTAGCCGATGGTATGAGTCTACACCGAACAAGTGGCTAGCTCGTCGCGATGTTTTGGATAGACTCAATAACCCATCTATAAAGTTTCACAAGTTGGTATAGTGAAACCGGGACCGACAGCTTAACGTGCTCTCCGAGGCACTATAGTGGTGTTGTCAAACAAATGTACATATATATATATATATATGTATATGTATATATATATATATTTAGTAAAATATCTCCTAATAGGTGTAGGTGTAAAAGGGTTCAAGTCAAAGATAAGCGCACCTTAGGCTGTCGGTCCTAGTTTCACTATATAAACTTGTGAAACTGTTTACCGATGGGTGATTAAGTCTAAAAAAATACCGCTATGAGTTTACCATTTGTTCAGTGTAGTGTAGACTCACAATTTGCTACGAGGTGGAAATATGGCGGCCTGACAGCCTCCGTAGACTAGTGGTTGCGCCTTTGGCGTTGTATCCGGAGGTCGTGGGTTCGATTCCCAGCAAAAAAAAATAGTACGTTTTTTCTGTACAGTTTGTCATGGTCTGGGTGTTTATAAAATATAATATGTATTATATCGTTGCTTCTGATACACATAGTACAAGCCTAGAGCTTAGTTTGTGACCAGAAAATATGTGTAATTTGTCCTACATATTATTATTTATTATAATAAAACCCCTCCGCTACCTTCGGAACACTCCGCGGGTGAGTTTTCGCACTTGTATTTGTATTGACTTTGTGCCGCGGGTGGCTATATTGTGTTCTCATTTTTAGACAGGCTATTTTGGGGCTTAGGGTACTTCCTGGTATTTATAATATCTTTTTTTTTAAACATTACCGTTGTAAAGAAATTCAAAATGACTAGGTTTTAAATGTATGTGGTTAAAAAAAGTTTTTTTTTAAACACATTATTAGAGTTTACGGGTTTTCAGGAGTTTCGACGGTTATTTTACGGGATTAGTCTGAGTTTAGGTACCGCTTTTCAGGTAGCTCGAAAATTTGAGGTCAGTCGTAATTATAACGGTATCCAGATTTATTTTTAAGGCATCAATCTGTGGGTTTACCGTTTTTCAACATTAGTCTATGGATTTACTGGTATTAGTAAACACTAAAATTTGTTTCGGAATCAATCTGAATTTGTATGGTTTGGCATGTGTTCATACCGAGTGCCAACAAAAAAAAACATGGTCACCCTACACGACTTGCTGTATGGGTAAAATTGAAATCTAAAAATATAATAAAGTGTAATCTTTACACAAATAGTTTAAATGCCAGGATTTAGAAGATGATTTTTTAATTATTCGTAGAATTTTAGATTTTCTGTGCGATGAAAGTAAAAGTAGATATATGTAAAAATATAGATCACTCAGTCCTGATGTTTTAAAAATGACGAAGTTGCTATAACTTTTTAACGGTTATCATTTGGATATCTATTTATTTTTTACAATAATGTCGAGAAGTACTATTAAATGCTGGGATAATCAACTTTTGCTTCTACTCAGCCTAACATGATGTTTCAAAGGATCACTCAATCTAAAACGTCTGGATTGAGAGATCCATGTTTTGCCTTATATCTTCTTCATTTTACCTCCAAATATTATGAATTCTTCTGATTATTTCTTACGATGTGTGTACTGAATGTTAGTACAATAAAATATAACATAGAGTAAATACTTCTAAAAATATTTTTTATATTTTTTCAAAAACGTCAGGATTGAGAGCTCCTATTTTTGGACGCTAACTTTTTTTCCTAGCCTTTACAAATTAAAATATTTCATATATAAGTTTCTACATTATGCTACGAAATGCCAACATAGTCATTTTGTTTGGTTTTGAAAAGATCTCTCAATCCAGATGCACATGAATGTCTACTCTATTATTAATAAAAATCAAAGTTAAAGTTTGAATTTTCACAATGGCGCTAAAAACGCTATTTTGCAGTCTATGCCAAGTGTGACGTCACACGCAAGAAAACAAACAAGCACAGATTAAATAATATCCTATATATTATACTCTATTCTATTTAATCCACATGATTTATAATCTGTGTATTGTTTACTTGCGTGTGACGTCACCAGTCATCAACCAATCAAAGATGTTTTTGTTATAAATAAAATTGTAAAAAATAATTAATTTTATTTCGTGTAATCTACAAAAGATATAGACAATTTAGTTTAAAATAAAGTGAAATATATTTTTTTTACGTCATTGTCTGATAGGATGACCACAATTTATATTATATTTTTAATGTAGTCAAATAGTTCTTGCCCCAATAGAGAGCGAAGTCTCGTTTTAATGCGCTTAAATGTGTGTTTAATATAATTACTTATTATTGGAATATCTATAAGGTTTATACTTTGACATTGAACTGAGCTCGAGTTATATGAACTCGCCTATTTGTGTATCTCAGTATTTTCGATAGTATCCCATTTACCATCATCTAGTCTCGGGCCCCGGGCTTGTGGTCAGCCACCCGGGCCCTTCCGGCTCAGTCCGACTCTGGGTAGAGTCACATGGCACGTTATTATAATGAAGCGGCGGTAGCAGACCACCTACATAGTCCATGAATGGAGACGACTGATATTATAGGTCATGTGACTCTGTAACCACCTGTTCGTAAGCAGGTCAACAGGTTCCATAAATGGGATGATTGATATTATAAGCGCAGGTCATGTGACTCTGTGCCTACTTGTTGGTGAGCAGATCAACTGAGTCCATGAATGGAGACGACTGATATTTTGAGAGCAAATTATGGACACTGCATCTGGTGGTAAGCAGACCTACAAAGTCCATGAATGGGGTGGATCAATACATTGTTGTTTAATAACATTAATCGCTCCCATTATGCCGCCTAATTGATGCGGTTACAAAACAGATGAATTTACAATAACGATTTTAATAAAACTATTAAAATTTGCACAAATTCGAAAATATCGAAAAATGAAACGAATATATGTCATATTTTTAATTACCGTTTATTGTTTATTAAACATTGATGAACTATACATATTATTATTATCAAACCGGGTTATACGAGTCCTCGTTGATGGTATGACCTCGGTTTGCGAAACTATTAACGCAGTGGTACCGCAAGGATCTGTGCTATCCCCTAATCTGTTCTTGCTGCATATCAATGATTTGTTATCTCTCGGTAACATACATTGCATTGCACTGTCCACGGTCAATACTTGACGCGTCAGCGAATGCCCCCATTCGCATTTGTTTCGACGCGAATGCCCCCATTGAGATGACAAAGAGGAGTACAGGAATTCTTTGGTAAATGAATTGGACCATACCCTGAAAACAATTTCAAACAGGGGTTCTCTTAATCTTGTCCAATTTAATGCCAAAAAAACCCAGGCTTGCGATTTGACGGCAAAAACACCCCTTTTCTCGCTTACTCTCCCTTAAGAGCACACAATTACCATTGTCTCTGTTATGTAGTACTACCCTACAAGGTTATAAATAGCTGTGTCGGTGAGACAAGCAGTCAGTCGTGGAATAAACTAAATCCGATTAAGCTGTGTTTCATTACCTCCGCCCTTAGTACCTACCAAATAGCGACGAGGATTAAAAGTTAAAAATAAACGGTTAACGGTAAAAAAAAAGAATAAAATAAAATGCGAATAAAAATGTCTCCGATTGGGCAGATCAAGGAGTTTGACCTGGAGAACGAATATTGGGCAGAGTATACCGGTCGCCTGGAGATGTTCTTTATGGTCAACAAAATCAAGGTGGAAGAACAACTGCCGACGCTAATCACCCTGGTGGGTGATCCAATCTATGAGTTGATGGTCAACCTCACTAGTCCCAGGAATCCCATTGATCACACGTTGGAAGAGATGATCACACGTTGGAAGAGATGATCACGCTCATAGGGGATCACCTGCAGCCGAAGCCCTCGGAGACGGCGGAGCGGTATCGCTTCAGGCAGCGGAGGCAACAAGCGGAGTCTGTAGCGCAGTACATAGCCGAGCTAAAGAAATGCGAGGAGATAGTGAAATGTTTTGAGATCGGACAGTAATGGAACGAACACTTAGGAGATTGCAAATGAATTTACTTAACATCACAGGGATTCTCAGCTGTCGCATTTTGCTTCTGAGAACTGGAATTAAGACATTATCATAAGCTGAAGAGACATCAAGGAAAACAGCAGCAACAGATTTTTTTATACTAAAAGCAACATGAATATCGGTGACAAGGGTGGAGATATTGTCCATTACACTAAAGCCCTTTCTGAAACCAAATTGAGTGTGGGAAATAATATTATTATTTTCAAGAAACCATTCTAAACGATTTTTAACTAGATGTTCCATACATTTAAGTAACGTTGATGACAGAGCTATTGGTCGATAACTTAAGGGACTATCGGGATCTTTACCTGGCTTAGGAATAGGGATAATAAGTTGGTGCCTCCAATCATCAGGGATTTGATCAGATAGAAAGATATTATTTATAATATTTAGGAAAATAGTTATAGCGTTTGTACCAGAGTTAGTTACAAACGAATAAGGTATTCCATCAGGGCCGGGAGCTGAGTCTTTGACGTGACTTAACACAGACTCTAGCTCGGCTATGGAAAAGGGCTGGTTGTATCGGGAATAAGGTTGGGAAACATAAGGGAATACAGGATCCTCAGGGACATATGGAGGAGCTAGTCTGTCACCAAAACATTCTAGCCAATTAGATGGATCTGATTGAGGAGGTTTATCTATAAAGGATGATCGAAATTTTCGAATATTTCTCCAAACAAGGGAAGAGGGGGACCGAGGAGAGAGTTTCTCACAAAAACTAATCCATGACGATTTCTTTTTTTTACGGAATAATTTTTGACATTGGGCTTTGACTTTTTTAAAATGTATGTAGTTTTCCAAGGACATAGAGCGGGAAAATGATTTTTCTGCTTGTTTACGCTCCTTAACTTTCAAAGAGCATTCAGCATCCCACCAAGGGGGTGATGAATATCTCTTTAAAGAGGAATTTTTGAGGGGGAAAGACTCACTGGCAGCTACATTAAGGGCTTCGGTAAATGAAGAATATAAGGAAAGGACATTATTTTGTTGGACTGGAGGAAAATCAACTAATTTATTAGTAACTGAAAGTCTAAATTTGTCCCAATCAGCATTTTCTAATTTGTACTTTAATAGTGGAGGGGGTTGGGTGATTGGGGAAGTTCTAAATGGGAATGTGATAAGGATGGGAAGATGGTCACTGCCATGTGAGAATGGCAGCACTTTCCATTCCACGGAAGACAGGGAGGGAGAGCAAAGTGTAAGGTCAACAGCACTGGGATTTTGATTAGGGGGAGTCCTTCTGGTGGGTGTACCATCATTAAGGAGACAAATATTGAGACTATCGAAGATACCTATGAGAGCCGACCCAAAAGCATCACAGTGGGGTGAACCCCACATGTAATGATGGCTGTTAAAGTCACCAACAACAATAAAGGGGGCTGCAATTGATTCCAAAAGTGATTTAATTTCTGAGATGAAGGAGACATGGGGGTGAGGAATGTAAAGAGAAAGAATACTTATGTTTGAGACCCGCGCAGCAATGGCATTAAAGCCTGAGGAATGAGAAGGGAGTGGAATAGAAATGATGGGAAGATTATTCCTTATTAAGAGAGCACAACCTCCATAGCCGTCGGGTCTGTCATCTCGGAGGCAAGAGTACCCAGAGACTCTAAAACGAGTCTCTGGTTTTAACCATGTCTCCGAGATGGCCAGAACCGACGGGGAGAACTTATTTATGAGGTATAACACCTCATGTTTTTTATTGCAGAGACCTCTGCAATTCCATTGAAGAATTTTCTTCATTTGAGACCTGTCCATGTTGTTGATTAAGAAGAAAAGAGAGTTTGTTAGCTACGATGTTCGGTAAATCTGTGTCACTAAATTTTGAAACCATATTGACAAAAGTTAATAGAAGTAGTTCAAGTAAGTTATCCTGAGGGGATTCGTCGACTGGGGGGTAGCCGCAGCCATTAGAAGGTTGAGGGGGTGAATAGTCTTTTATTAGAGCAGAATGAGCAACTTTGTCATACCCTTTTTGAGGAGGAGCTTTAGGACGAGGAGTAATGTTAATTGTTTTTTTATAGTTTTTATGAAGTGAAAGGGAAGGAGAGGCAGAGAAAGTAGGGGTGTTAGAAGGAGAGAAAGTAGGAGGGATAGGTAGGGTAGGGTTTGTTGAGGATTGGGTAATGTCCGCAAAAGAGCGGTGAGCAGGGCGATGTTTAGAAGCAGCCTCTGAATATGAAATATTTTCTTCAGCCATGGTCAACTTTATAAGTTTTTGTCGAGAAAATTCAGGGCAGCATTTGTTTATAGCTTCATGGGCACCAGAACACAGCAAACAAGAGGCAAGCTCAATGCTAACTGAGCACTGACTACCGGGATGGGGACCAGCGCACCTGTAACATCTAGGTCGAGACCTGCAGATGGATTGGGTATGACCAAATCGGCAACAATTATTACATTAAATAGTGGGATAGGTGTATAATTCAATAGGGAATGAAGAATGGCAGCAATATATATGAGCTGGCAGGGATTGACCACTAAAAGTTAAAACCACTGATTGAGTTGGGATCCAATTAGGTTTGTCTTCTGTATGAACTTTTCTGCTTAACTTACGTGCTCGTAGAATAATACCATAGCCTAAAACTTCTGCCATATCTATGAATTCTTGCATTGTCCATTCTGTAGGGACTTGACGAACTATTCCCATACGGGAGACATTGAAACTAGGGATGACTCCCTGGTAGCCGTTATCTGCGAGGATGTTATTTTCCAAAAATTTATTTGCATCATTTCCATTATCAAATTCTACAGATATTTTGTTACGGCCAATACGCTTTAAACAATTACTTGTTCACAATTATTATACAATTTTACAAAAGCATTTTCACTGGCTGATCTGACAAAATGTCATGACCACAGATTAGCGTCCAGACTATTTATCAAAATCGAATAGTGCCCGAGCAAACTTATTTACACTTCGCGCGGGATGCGTTATTGTTAGACTATGATAAAATAAAAACAGAGACAAAAATAGATCCAATATTAGGCAGAGTCGTAACTTATGTGACAGATGGGTGGCCAACTCATAACGATAATAAAGACTTACAGCCATATTTTAATAGGCGACAAGAAATAAATTTCAGAACTAGGGTGTGTAATGTGGGGTCATAGGGTTATTATACCCGGTAATTGTCAACAAAGGGTTTTGCAAGAATTACATGAGACACATTTAGGTATGGCTAAAATGAAAAGTCTAGCTAGGAATTACGTGTGGTGGGCTGGGCTAGATGCAGATATAGAAGTGGGGTTCGGGGGTTGAGAGACGTGTGCAGCGTTCGCGGCCGCACCGCCGCCCCAGGCGCCGCAACCTTGGCCGTGGTCTAACAGACCATGGAGGTGGTTACATATAGAGTTTTTGGGACCAATGAATAATCATAAATATCTAGTAGTAGTAGATTCGATGTCTAAGTGGATGGAAACTTTCAAAATGACGGGCAGTACTAATTCGGACGAAGTTATAAAAATACTTAGGTGATTATTTTGACAATTCGGGTTACCGCGGCAGGTAGTTTCCGATAACGGGCCACCTTTCTCCAGCGACGCGTTTCGAACGTTTCTTTCCGATAATGGCGTTGAACAAACGTTTTCAGCTCCTTACCATCCGGCTTCCAATGGGTCGGCGGAGAACGCCGTGAAAGTATATGTCGGTAATAAAAAAAAGCTTTAAAAGATAATATGAACATTGAAACGGGACTGGATAGGTTTTTATTACTGTATAGGACCACGGAACATGCGTCTACAGGCGAGAGTCCTGCGCGCATGCTGCAGGGAAGGCAGTTACGAACGCTATTAGATGCGTTGAAACAGAGGGCGCCGCGAGTAATAGCCTCCGGCGAAAATGTATATTTAAGAAATTACGCTAAAGGTGATCCGTGGACACCAGGTCAGGTGGTGGAAAGGTTAGGAAGTAAAAATTACAAAGTCAGAGACGCAAACGGTAGGGAAACGCACCGACATATCGACCAGTTAAAGAGGAGGTCTAGGATATCTTTGTCAGCCAATACGTCATCTCCTGGTGGGGACCAAAGGTGTGACACTCCGGGCGATGAGGGTAAAAATGTCTACCAACCTGGGCCGAGTACGAGCTTTAAAACCGCGATTTTAAAGCTCGTACGTTTGTCATCCTTTAGGGGATAATAAATTAATCCAATTTCAGACTTATAATAATAAAAATAAACCTCTTGAGGTAAAGTTCAATAATAAAGTAGTGGAACAAATTGAATCAACGATATTCTTAGGTATTATAATAGATGAAAAATGTAACTGGAAAAACATGTTGAAAATATTAGTAATAAACTTGACAGCTTCATCTATGTTCTAAATCGCACAAAAAAAACTGTATCAGCACAGGCTGCACTCTTAGCCTATCACGGATACATATCGTCAATACTTAGATATGGCATTATCTTATGGGGTAACTCCGTGGAAGCCGAAAGAATATTCAAAATTCAAAAGAAGTGCGTTAGAGTAATATCAGGTGCAGAATGTCTTGACACATGTAAACCCTTGTTTAAAAAATTAAAAATATTGCCACTTCCCTGTCAATACATTCTTGAAATGTGCACATTTGTTAGAAAACACACCGAACTATTCAAACGGAACTCAGATGTATTATCATTGGGAAGGGAAAGTAGATACCGAAATAAGTTGTACGCTTATATTCACAGCGTCTCACATTATATCAAAAAATGCATATATGATGGCAATAAAGGTGTTTAACCACATTCCGGATAATCTAAAGGATCTTCCGTTGAAAAGGTTTAAAATAAATATAATAAATTTACTCCTAAATAAGCTCTACTATACAGTAAATGACTTTATGAATGATAAAATATAAATTTTCCCTATTATTATTTTGAATGACATTGTTATTGTTTCTAATATATTTATATGATTATTTGTAATACCTAACCTCATGAAGCTAAAAAAACGCGCCCCGCGCGCGGACGGGCACGGTTTTTACCTTCATGCCTAACCTAATATGATCATGTTTTGACATAATCTCTAACTACAACTCTACTTACTATCAATTTAATAATAAAATGACATTATTTTAGTAGGCTTATTATAATAGAGGACATTACTATTTAATCTAATGTCTTTTTAATTTGAAATTGTGTTTTAAAATGATTAATTTAGCAAAAACTTGACATTTTATTTAACATTTTATTGTAATTTTAATCAATTGTTATTAATTTTTAATGTTTTATATTTTTTGTTTCATTTAAAGTAGTATTGATTAATTCAATTGAATTTATATTTTAAAATGATTAATTTAGCAAATATAACCTGACATTTTTACATGAACTAGATAATAGCTCAAATTTAATATGCCACACCCTTGATAACCCAGAGATTTGTAATGCATACCTTCATAAATATAACTTAAAAATATTCGAAGCATCCAAAAAAATTTTGACAATTTTCTTGTGATACTACACCGATTAAATCTAGATATCGACCTGATTATTCTGACTGAATGCTGGATTAATAATTCTACAATATTGCCAGCCCTCGTTGGATATACTTCCCATCACACTACGAAATATATTAATAAATCGGGTGGGGTAGTAATATATGTAAAGAATAAATGGTCCACCACTATAGGTGAGCCTGCCTTAGACGAAGCTAACTGTCTGTACGTTAAGATTCAAAATCAAATTTCTTTACTAGCTATTTATCTTTCCTAAATACTACACCGTTTATACACTCCCTCGAAGGGTTAATTGACAGTGTCTATAAAGGTCCGTGCTTCGTAATAACTGGTGACATTAACATAGATATCCTTAATGCAGCTGTGAAAGAAAGGCAAACCACGGAATACCTTTGTCTACTATCTGAATGCGCTCTGGTGGCAGCAGTCGACAAACCCACCCATTCTAAATCCTGTATAGATCATGTATTTGTTAAGACTAAATACGAAATGGAGACCATAGTATGCTCAGCTGATATTACTGACCATTGCATTGTCCTAGCAGGGTTGACAACGGAAACTTATTTGCAAAAATTAAAAGGCAAAGAATAAAACATAATTATGACAACATACATAATGCACTGAAGAGAGTAGACTGGTCTCCACTATGGCTTATAAAAGATCCTAGCAGTACAGCTAACTTTTTCACGACAACTTTCTCTGAGGTAATCTATAAAAACTCGCAAACGGTTAATATAATTTATTTATTTATCTTCACACCAGGTCCCTTACGGGGTAGGCACACAGTCATAACTCTTCTCATACATGCACGCCGATTTCGGAGACTTTTAATTGCACCGTCTTTTATAACCTTTCCAATTTGGTCATGGTACGTGTGTCTTGGTCTCCCTCGGCCACGTCTACCCTTCACCTCGCTTTTATATATCTGGTTCGTCAGTCTTTCATCACTCATTCTTTCTATATGCCCAAACCAGCGGAGCATACCTTTTCTCATTTTCATACCTATACTTTCTTTCAGTCCCACTCGTTCTCGAATTACGTCATTGCGGATTCGGTCTGTTATTTTAACACCGCACATTCGTCGCAATGAGCGCATTTCTACTGCATTTATTTTGCTTTCATCTTTATCCTAACATACCCATGTCTGGCTTCCATACAATAGTGTCGGGACAAGCACTGCGTTATGAATGGCAAGTCTTGCTTTTTGAGTGATATTTGACCTACCTATCATAGAACGCAGTGCTCCGTTGACACTATTGCCTGCATTCACTCTCCTTTCAATATCTTTTTCATATCTACCATCCCTAGTGAAAACACTACCCAGATATATAAATTCAGACACTTGTTCTAGTTTCTCGTTATCAACCATAATTGTCGCATTCGTTATCTCATTTCTCTCAAATATTAACACCTTAGATTTTCTCGCATTTATTCGAAGACCTTTTTCATTACATCCATCTTTCATGTCTGTGACAAGTGATTGCAGCTCTTGCTCAGATGATGCAATAAGGACAGCATCATCTGCATACAACAATGTATTAATCAACATGTCACCCATTTTTATCCCACATCTGTTTTCTTTCAGTCTCTGCAGGCATTTGTCTAGGTATATGATGAACAGCCTGGTGGACATCACACATCCCTGTTTGACGCCAATGTTGACATTAAACATGGAGATAACGTGCCGTCCACCCGTACGCTTGCTGTACAATTCCTATATAGTGACTGTACAGCCTGCATAAGACTGCCATCGATACCATAATCAGGCAAAATGTCCCACAGCTCCTTTCTTACAACCCTGTCAAACGCCTTCTCCAAATCCATAAAAGCACAGAAAACTTTCTGGTTTAAGGCCAGGAACTTCTCTGTGATATTATGGAGGGAGAAGATCTGATCCGTGCAGCCTCTATCAGATCTAAAGCCTCCTTGAGCCTCCCAAAGTATTCCTTCAGTCATCATTTCCATTCTTCTCGTGAGAATCTTTCCATACAGTTTGCTTCCCAAACTGATCAAACTGATGGCTCTGTAGTTGACGCAGTCTAATCTAGACCCCTTGCCTTTATACAAGGGGACGATGGCCGCGCCACTCCAGTCCTCGGGAACTCTTCCCATATGCCAGCATAAGTTGCATAACAAATGGAAACCGCTCCAGAGTTTATGCCCTCCATATTTGATCATTTCAGGAAGTACCTTATCAATTCCCGCTGCCTTACTACATTTTAAACTTCTTATCGCTTTTACAATCTCAGGCACACTAATTTCATCCCATGCTTCAGACGTCAGTTCAGGTATCTCTGGAGGTGAGATCCTAAAAGTGATGTCGGGGATGCTGCTTTTATACATCTCACCAAAATACTCACTCCAACGCTTTAACACTTCATCAGTGTTTGTAAGAGTGTCACCATGCTTTGATCTTATTTTATCCATTCTAGAGGTTGTTGAGCAATTTCGAGAATTTCTCACTTCCCTCCAAAAAAGCTTCGAGTTTTCCTAGAAGTTGTTCGACAACCTCTCTTCACCAATCGCTCTGCATCTTTCTTGCTTCTCTTTTACCAAAGCTTTGGTGTCACTCTTACAGCGTAGGTATGTCTTTCTTTTCTCTCTTCTTATACTTTCAGTCAGACTCAGCGAGGCTATATAGCTCAACCATGCTTTCTTCTTTTTCTCCACAGAAGTTTTAACTTCTGTGTCCCACCATGCGTCCCCTTTCGTAGCTCGCTTTTTCGATACACCACACACCTTTTTTGCTGATTCTACCATACTGTCTCTAAAAAGTTTCCAACATTTATCCACATCACCACTCACATCTTCCAGGTTGGCAAGCTTATATTCAATGCAACTTTCATACTCTGCTTTCACACTTTCTTCACGCAATTTTTCGCATTTTATTATTTCGAATTGCTCCAATGTCCCATTAGAACGTTTACACCGCCAACCTCTGAAAAGACCACTAAATCTGGTGACGACCAGATAGTGGTCAGTTTCCAGTTCTGGCCCGCGGTGCGCACGTGTGTCTGTGATATGGGACCGGAGACGATCGTCTACAATCATAAAATCTATCATACTTCTCTCATCATTCATCACTCTCGTATACATGTGAATGTCCTTGTGAGCAAACAGAGTGTTAGTCACAAGGAGGTTCTTTTCTAGGCATACATCGAGTATAAGCCTGCCAGCTTCATTCACCCTACTATCACCATACTTTCCGAGGACCGCGTCATAACCTACTCTGCGTGTCCCGACCCATCCATTCAAATCACCACACATTATAATACTCTCGTATCCTTCTGCCAGGTCTACAACGTCTCTGACACTATCCCAAAACTGCTCTAGATCTTGCTGGGGCGTGGAACTCACCGGCGCATACACTGCAACCAGGAAAATTTTCCTCAACCCCATTTTGAGTCGGATCCATAACAATCTTGGGCTCACCATGCTATAATCTTTCATACAATAAACCAAGCGCTCGGAAAGCAAGATTCCGACTCCCTGACAGCCATGGTCGTTGTCGGTTACTCCCGACCAGAGCACTACGCCGCCTCCGGGTAAGTCAATCATTTCGCTACCCTTGCGCTTGGTTTCAGTAACACACATCACATCCAATCTCATTTTATCCATCACCTCCAACAATTCGTTCATCTTTTCATTTATTCGACCTCTCACATTCCAAGTGCCCATGCGGCACTCGTCTGTCCTCTTCTTGGTTAATATAAGTAGACGAAAATTTAACATTAAGCCATGGGTGACACCAGGTTTAATTAGATGTTCGAAAAATAGAGATAAACTGCATTGTGAAGCTCGTAGGAATCCGAATAATCCCATTAAGAAGCATATATATATATTCGCTATAGAAATTATTTCAACTCAATTTTGAGAAAACTTAAAAATGCATTCATTAGCCAGCAACTTGAATCTAATAAAAATGACTCAAAAAAACTTTGGAGAACTGTTAAAGGAGTAACATACTCGAACCGTAAAATAAATATTGCCGCCGATCTGCTAAAAATCAAGGGTTCTGAAATTGAGTTTCTGAATCTGTGTAATGACTTTTTTTCTTCGGTGGGTCAAAAGCTCGCAAATATATGCCTCGTAAATCTAAAAGAAACAGAGGGTTCATTGGCTGCTAAAATTAAAAATATAAAATCACATAGAGGTTCCTTTTTTCTACATCCTGTAAACCTATCGGAAGTAAATGATTTAATAATGCAACTTTAGGAAGAATCCGCTCCGGGAATGGACCTGATAACAAATAAAATCATAAAAACAGTAAAAAACCTTATTGTAGAACCTTTGAGTTATGTGTTTAATTTGAGTTTGGGATCTGGTGAATTCCCTAAATGCTGGAAGTGTGCATCAATAACCCCAATATATAAAGGTAGTGGTGATAAAGGTATCCCCGAGAATTATCGTCCAATTTCGCTTTTTGGGGCTTTTTCTAAAATGTTAGAAAAAGTTGTAAATAACCAGTTGGTTGCCTTTGTTAAGAGTAATAAAATACTATCAGAACAGCAATATGGATTTCGGCAGGGTAAGTCTACGGAGGTTGCAGTTAACCAACTTACTGACACCGTGGTACGTCACTTGGATGCCAGCAATACCTGCTTGGGAGTCTTTTTAGATCTGAGGAAAGCCTTTGACACAGTCTCAATCCCTATCCTGTTAGCAAAGCTCGATATCATAGGTATAAGAGGATTATCCCTAGACTGGTTTAGAAGCTATCTTACAGACAGAAAACAAAGTATTAAAGTAGCCGGACACTACAGCTTCCCATATAGCTCTACATTTGGAGTTCCCCAGGGCAGCATTTTGGGACCAACCCTCTTCTTACTATATTTAAATGACATATTATCCCTAACGCTGAAGGATGCAGATATAATTTGCTATGCAGATGATACCACAATCCTTTTTAATGGCCCATCATGGAAGGACGTAATAGAGACGGCTAAACGAGGAATGATCATTATAAAAAAATGGTTGGATCATAACCTACTTACCTTAAATACATCCAAATCACATTGCTTATACATTCACAAAACCTCTGCTTCCGCACCACCTACTACAGATAACTTAAGTATTATAATCCACCAATGCTCTCCAAACAATACCCATAAAAAAGCGGTTTGTGATTGTGAAGTATTAAAAAGAAGTTCTCACACAAAGTATCTCGGCGTAATATTGGACGAAAAACTATCCTATAGAGAGCACATATCTACTATGTCCAATCGAGTTAGAAGACTGGTCCATACCATGCGGCTGTTGAGAGATGTCGGGTCCCGAAGCTTAATAAGAACAGTGTATTTAGTGTTATGTCAGTCTGTACTAACCTATTGCATTACTGCATGGGGTGGTATTTGCAAGTCCGTCTTAATAAAACTGGAAAGAGCGCAGCGATCCATCCTTAAAGTCATGCACAGAAAACCATTTAGGTATCTCACAAGTGCCCTTCACGAGGAATCTAAACTCTTAACAGTACGGCAACTCTACATTTTAAAATCTGCTATGGCAACCCATAAAACTATAGCAAAAACACCTGAGTACTCCGAAATGTTGAAAAAACGGGTCTTTCGGTATAAGAATTCTTACCATATCAAAACCTTCTTCGCAAAACGTTTTGGGATATTTCTTCATCATCATATCTATAAACAGGCTTGCTCAAAAGTATAATTTTGTACAATTTCAAAATCGCGAAGCTAAGACCTATATTGAAAAGCTACTTCTTACTTGGAAATATGATCAGACTGAAAAATTTCTTACTGTAGTCACATGAGCAATAATTTCTATGTCACTTCGTTCTCATACACTTTCACTCACACATACATACAGCACACTTTTATATATACATATAGAACACATTCATACCTACATGCTTACATACCCACAAACTTACAGACACAGACATCCGTACATACATACACTCCAACTTTCCTTTTTCACCACAAATACGTACGCACACAGGATATGCCATCTGCTTCTTATTACTTCTCAATGTCATATCAAATCATAGGTGATATACTCACCTATGATTGTTTTACATTGATTTGCCCCTAATTAATTAATTATTTTTATTACTTAGTTATCTGTAAATAAAATGGCAACTCTTAATTTATGCTTTTATTAATGTGTTATTTTGTATTTTTATATTTCAACTTTTATTTAATTATCATTATTTTTACATTTTTCCTATTGTTAGTTTTTAAGTTATAAGTATAATAATATCCACCTATAGTTTTTTTACGAGTGGATGTACCTATTGCTATTTTACTATTGAATTCTGTTTTCAGGAGTAGGTACTATTTTGTTTACTGTGTTAGGTTTTAGTTCAAATTTTATGTTTCAAGAGGAAAATACAAATGAATGAATATTTTACAACATTACTAATGGAAGTCTTTGATGATAAAAATTTGGAACATTATTTTTAAATTAATTGTTGTGTAAATCCTTTGTTAATGTTTATTTCTTTTTTAATTTAGTTATTATTTAAATTATTTGGAAGAAATTGTTAATATTTAAAACCAGCGATAATTGGATACATTAGTATACACTAAAACTTCCTACTATATAATGCACTAATGATGTTTGTTTGTCATATCATATATTTTAATATTTGTAGTACCTACCTAATCCATTGTATAAGATACCTACTTACTTAATTTTAATACTAACTGAAACATTATATATACTGTATTATGAGTATGTATACTTAGAATGACCCGAATATTGTAAACCCAATCTGGGAGCCCGCAATACAGGATACTATCCTAGTGCGGGGCCCACTGTATAATCTATACCTATGTAAATCTTTATTATTTAAATAAATGAATTGAATTGAAATTGAATTTTATTTAACATTTTATTATAATTTTATGGTCACATAACTTTTTATTGATTAATTCATTTAATGATTTGGTAATATCAATGTTGCCTGTTTGTGATGATAAAGCGACCATAGATTTTATTTCATCTTCTGCGCTTTAGATTAGTCCTATTAGATTTTCTTGTTCTGATGTGCTTATTTATTTGTTGTGTTGAAATGTTACGGGTTTTTATGATTTGAATGTATAATAGATGATATGCAGTTATAATGTTAGGGATAGGGATTGAAATTATATTTTGCACAACACATGTTGGTAGAATATATAGAACTAATTATTCCAATGTAACAACTTTTGTAAACCATATTCTGGCAAATAAAGAATTTATTATTATTATTATAAAATGAAAATGGACTGAAAAATATTGGGAGGCAATGGAATGAATTGGATGGCATCATGCATGACCCTATGCAATACAATCATACGGAGTTTCTATGAATGTCTAGCAAAAGAAGGAAAAGGAAACAACATTAAATGCTACGCTTCTCACACTTAAAGGTACGCACAGACCAACGCGATCAATCTGTTCTGCGGTGGCGATCTCAGCCGTTTACACCAAACACGCGATCTACGCGTTCGGGCGGAGTAAACCAGTGTTGCCAACATTATTTTTTCGTACCATACACTAGAAAAAGTGGTATTTTGGGTATAAATCTATAAAAAAAATTAGTACGCATTGAAATTTCAATAAAACAATTTTAATGTTACTTTTTTTTTATATAAAATGTTTAAAGATAAAAATGTAATGAAAAAATCCTGGTGGGTGGGACTCGAACCCACGAACCTCGCTGTCACGGCAAGGCGCTCAACCGCTGAGCCAACCAGGTTCCAGTCACCCCTCACGAATGTTGTCATTGCTTGTTATCTACTTATACACAGATTCCTCTATTAACTCTATACGAGTGAAGTTAGAAGTCCTAGTTTCTAATACTAGATGGCAGAGGAATCTGTTTTTATTTTTACTTTTTTCAGTATTTTATGACCTATGCATTTTTAGAAATTCCTTATTAGGATACAAAACCACTAAGAAAAACCACCACCAGCCACTAAAACAAAATTTCCCCGTTGAAAGACAATTTTTCAGAAGACTATTGCATCGTTTTTATTATTGTTGTATTTTTCAGGGTGCGGTTACGAAACAGGCGGTTTTTCAGGAACTACTTCATCGTTTTCTTGTTGTTTCCTTTCAGGGTGCGGTTACGAAAAGGGCAGGTGAGGATATTAATAAAATATACTGGTAATGTAAATTCGTCCTTGTCGTCGCCTAATTCGTAACCGCATCATTTAGTCAGCATAGTGGAAGCGATCAATATTGTTGAACATCATTTTATTGCTCGACCTCATTCATGGACTTTGTAGGTCAGCTTAACATCGGGTAGATACAGGGTCACATGCTAAACTCCATAAAAAAACTACTTGTCTATTATTAAGGGTCAAAAAAGAGTATAAATAAATAATACTTGTATTGTATTCAGTACATTATGATTTACTTATGGGATTGATGTTTATCACAATACTCGTACAATGCATTAAACACAATTTTGCATTAGGTAATTGAAACTTAAATTATTTTATACTATAATGGACGAACAATTTAAATAGCATTAATAGGTATAAATAACAACAGTACTGTAAAACGTGAATGTGGTAATTTGTGACAGAGATGGGACATTTAGGAATTCACGTTTTGGCAACTCCGAATTTTATTGTGTATGGTTAAATTTAACACATTTTGTATAGGAAATATGTCAAATTTTAACTTTACGTGCCGTTGATGTCCAATTCATTGAGTAGAATAGGCTAGTGTTTGAGGTTACATCCATCAGGCAGCTACTTACCTACTTAGTATGTAAGAGATGTAGGAAATCAGAAATTGTACCAAGTATCCACGTTTTACGGTACTATATGTAATAAACAATAAATACAGCTAATAATTAAAGATTTTATGGATGGATACATAAGTAAAAAAAGAACCTTCAATTCTTAAGTAAATGCACAAATAAATATTTTAAAATAAGATTCTTTATCGCATAAGAAAATATCTCTCAGGGCATAGTTATTAGGTAATTAAAGATTGTTCAATAAGTACAAATGTAAGGATCCTCAGTGCATATACAAAGCACCCGCGATGCATGAGTAAAGCTCTATTAATATATATGGAAAGTTTCCTCAGTGCATAAAAATATGTACTGCTCCCTTAATGCTTTAAATATCATTTTACCTCAGATCTTTACAGACTTAAAACTATTTTATACTTAAATGGACGAATAATTAAACTAGCATTATATTAACATAACAAACAATAAGTACAGAACTAAGTCAACATTCTTCAATACCAAAATGGGTAAAGAACCTTTCAATACACGAGATCAATACTTATATAAATACATATTATTTAATGCATATGTAATGTATTCTTAAAATAATAATCACAAAAAAATATTATTCACTCCATATGTGAAGTTCCCCAGAATACATAAATGTAAACATTCCTTAACGCATAAATAAAATAATTATTGCTATGAGTAAAATGGCAGTCTTAGCAGTATTTATAAAGCGCACAAACTACAAAATTGACTAAGTTTCAGAAAATGTCGTTAGATGATAGTTTGATATCATCATGATACAAGTGTATACCTACAGAGAGATATAATGGTGTTGGGTAGTTACAAGTTACGATAACTTTAAGTTTTTTTAACTAAGTTCGAGCTGGGAACAAGGGTTAATTTGGATTTAGACTGAATCACAAAGAAAGATCTTCGAGTGACAAAGAAAGATCTTCGAGTGGCAAACAAGGACTCAAGTGTCGTAAAGTAAAAACTTCAAGCTGCGAACAAGAATCCAACTGGTTTTAGACTGAAGTATATTAAGTGAAAACTTCAAGCTGCAAACAAGAATCCAGCTGGTTTTAGACTGGAGTATCGTAAAGTGAGAACTTCAAGCTGCAAACAAGAATCCAACTGGTTTTAGACTGAAGTATATTAAGTGAAAACTTCAAGCTGCAAACAAGAATCCAGCTGGTTTTAGACTGGAGGATCGTAAAGTGAGAACTTCAAGCTGCAAACAAGAATCCAACTGGTTTTAGACTGAAGTATATTAAGTGAAAACTTCAAGCTGCAAACAAGAATCCAGCTGGATTTAGACTGGAGTATCGTAAAGTGAGAACTTCAAGCTGCAAACAAGAATCCAACTGGTTTTAGACTAAAGTATATTAAGTGAAAACTTCAAGCTGCAAACAAGAATCCAACTGGTTTAGACTGAAGTATATTAAGTGAAAACTTCAAGCTGCAAACAAGAATCCAACTGGTTTTAGACTGGAGTATCGTAAAGTAAGAACTTCAAGCTGCAAATAAGAATCCCACTGAAGTATCGTAAAGTGAGAACTTCAAGCTGCAAACAAATATCCAACTGGTTGAAGTACCGTAAAGTGAAAACTTCAAGCTGTAAAACAAGAATCCAATTGGTTTTAGACTGAAGTATCGTAAAGTGAGAACTTCAAGCTGCAAACAAGAATCCCACTGGTTTTAGACTGAAGTATCGTAAAGTGAGAACTTCAAGCTGCAAACAAGAATCCCACTGGTTTTAGACTGAAGTATCGTAAAGTGAGAACTTCAAGCTGCAAACAAGAATCCCACTGGTTTTAGACTGAAGTATTGTAAAGTAAGAACTTCAAGCTGCAAACAAGAATCCCACTGAAGTATCGTAAAGTGAGAACTTAAAGCTGCAAACAAGAATCCCACTGGTTTTAGACTGAAGTATCGTAAAGTAAGAACTTCAAGCTGCAAACAAGAATCCCACTGAAGTATCGTAAAGTGAGAACTTAAAGCTGCAAACAAGAATCCCACTGGTTTTAGACTGAAGTATCGTAAAGTAAGAACTTCAAGCTGCAAACAAGAATCCCACTGAAGTATCGTAAAGTGAGAACTTAAAGCTGCAAACAAGAATCCCACTGGTTTTAGACTGAAGTATCGTAAAGTGAGAACTTCAAGCTGCAAACAAGAATCCCAAGACCACTGGTTTTAGACTGAAGTATCATAAAGTGAGAACTTAAAGCTGCAAACAAAAATCCAACTGGATTTAAACTCAAGTATCGTAAAGTGAGAATGCAAGCTGCGTAAAAGAATCCAATTGGTTTTAGAATGATGTATCGTAAAGTGAAAACTTCAAGCTGCGTACAAGAATCATCTGGTTTTAGAATGAGGTATCGTAAAGTGAGAACTTAGTGCCTTAGATAGAGCTCAGCTCACCGATAGGTTGCGAGGTAGGTCGTGTTTTGCCCTTACGCTGTAGATCTTGAGACAAAATCGTTTTAAATAGCAAGACAGTCTTTCAGAAATACCTAAACTTACTTTAGAAGATCTGTTACTTTTTAAATCACTATTTCTGAAGCAATTTTGATCATGATAAGTTGGAAATTTCGGATAAGCTTCAGTACAGAAATGAGGGTAGATGGAGTTTTCTTCTATCAAATCAAAATAATAATAATGTTGAGCTGCAGACCTTAGTTGAGACTCTAAGGAACATGGCGAAGCTACGTAGAACCTATAGTTCCTTTTGGCTTCATGTAACAACATCTCCGCGCCGGACAGGACCTCGTCGACCTTCAGCAACAACGCGTCTACTGGCAAGGACCCATACTTGTATATGAATGTTTGTTTCGCCAGCTTGTACTTGTGTCCTGTGGAGCCGTCCCGCCACAGCCTGCTCGTGCTGTCCAGCTGGAGCAGATACGTGGGTAAGGAGTAGCTGTGAGTTGTTATCACGTGGGTGTGGACACCGTGAGACATTTTAATTTCATAATGCAAGTCCTTAGTAAAGGAATAAATGCCGCCTTGATGGATAAAGCCGAAAAATATAGTAAGAATAAAATTGAGAATGTACCATAAACAAAGGAAAGTATTTTTAAGTCTTTTAATACAAGTGCTGTCAGCTTCGTTGCTGTGGAGATAATTCCCATACAGATAGACCAGTGGCACGAGGGAGGGGATGATGAACCTGGCTTCTTGGTGCGGGAACAGAGAGAGCAGGCCCACAGGGATGACAAGCGAGAACAGCATTAACCCGGTGATGCTTTGGATGCGGGGCAGCTGTCTGTAATGTCCTCGCATAAACCTGTCAACAAATATTCATATTAAAATTTGTGGTTAAGAATTAGTATTGCGTGTTGTCGTGCGTAAAGTAACGAGTCATAGTCTTGGTCTCGATATCTTGTCATTGTTGCCACTGCGACACGCGCTTTACAAATATTGGAAGACTAGGGTAGGGATAAAACGAGTAAATACAAGTACTTACTCGATACTGCGTACTTTTGGTATCGATACTTTACAACTCAGTACCGAGTAGGTATCGGTCAGAAACACTTCTATCGTATCGTTTACGCCCTGATTATATTGCACCTGATAAAAGTAACGACAACATTTAGACGTAAGTACCACATTACATTTGTTTAATCAACTAGGTGAGAGGGAGACTCGTTACCACCGCCCATACAGATGCAAAACCCTCTAGTGACCTAGTCATGTTTCGGTTTTAGTCTGTGGGTTCACCGGTTTTCAGGAGACTACTGCATCGATTTTTCGTTAAAGTGGTAGTCGCCTTTCAGGGTGCGATTACGAAATGGGTGGTTAAACTGACGATAAGGCAGTGAGTATATTAAAATATACTCCTAATGCAATTCATCTTTGTCGCCGATCATTTCGTAACCGCATCATTTAGCCGGCATAGTGGGAGCGATTAATTTTGTTGATTCATAGACTTTGTAGGTCTGCTCACCACCAGGTGTCAGGTGATACAAAGTCACATGCCGTGCTCCAATAAAAAATAAAAAAAACACAACATTGAAATCTAGAAATCGTCTAACCGGGAAACAAAAATCGTCTAACCGGGAAACAAAAACTATTATATTTGGGGAGCGCCACAAAAACCAACTTTTTTTCATAATGTTTTCATTTGATAAAAAACTTGTAAATTGTATTGTTATGAGAATATGAATACTAATTACTTTTTTTATTTTATTTATTCGAAATTTTACTTAAAATCATATCGATTGATCGAGTCAGTATCACCACCTCACGACCGATACTTATCGAGTAAAAGTGTCGATACCTCGGAGGTATCGTTTAACCCCTAGACTAGGTGGCCTAACCACGAGCAGGGGCCTTATTCCGAGTTTGCAACCGCTAATCACGACAAGACGTTGCGCAAACTATAAATATCGAAATATAAGCTCTATTCCAATGGTTATATAGTATGTATTAGGTTGGCTATTATAATGAGCCATCTTGAAATACACGAATTCTTCGCAAGTTTAAACAAGTATGGAGCATTGGAATTTCAACTTTATAATTAACAGGATAGAACCTACATTTTAATACCCGTACTTTACGCAAAATGCGCGACGGTGAACGTGTCAAAACTCGGAATAAAGCCCCAGGGGCCTTATTCCGAGTTTGCAAACGTTAAATCATCAAGATTGCGCGGTACAATTTTTCCGTGAGTTTCGATTACGTCGATTCGTATTACGAGTCACTAACCTCACGGTCCGAATGGCGATAACACCGCTGTCAGCGCTGATGTTCATAATCACCGGTCCGATTCAAAAAGCGCGATGAAACCGCTCACGGCGCTATTAGCGTGCTAATGAATCGGACCAGTGATTAAGCGCGCTCACAAGAACATCACTTGTTTCTCCCTCTATCTCGCAACTAAAACATATGCTCTTCTCACTGTTTGAATGTCAAATAAAACACCATAAAAAAAATATTAATTTTAATGTATTTTGTATATTTGTTTACATAAATACCAAAATAAATGAGAACACAACACTTTTAACTATCTACTTAATAATTATTTTAGAAATTTTAATACATTCCTCAAAAACATGTCTCTAGATAAATGTCATTTTGACAGCGCTTACAGCGATTTCACCCAGAAGCAAAATCACTAAGTCCAATATGGCGTCTGTAATGACGTCACTATTAATGTCAAATCAACTATCGTTGGTGCGCTTACGCTCAATTGGACAGGCGCTGACAGCGCTGACATCGATTTTGTCGTGAATCGGACCGCAAGGTAAACTTCGTGCGTTCGCGTTGTCGCAAGCACCATAGACAAAACAGTTTTTTCGTAAAGTTTTTTTTTAATATTTTTATTTTATTTGCACAGACGATTCATACCTTGAAAATGAAATCCAAAACATTATTAATCAAGTTTTTTAAACTGCAACCTTAGCACGGCCAACCCAAGACGCGACACGGAGTCGCGAGGTAACGTCAAAACGGCGTGACGTGACTTTTGCTAGTGTTATGTAGTACTACCCTACATGGTTATAAATAGCTGTGTCGGTGAGACAAGAGGTCAGTCGTGGAATAAACTAAATCTGATCAAGCTGTGTTTCATTACCTCCGCCCTTAGTACCTACCAAATAGCGACGTGGATTAAAAGTTAAAAATAAACGGTTAACGGTAAAAAAAAAAGAATAAAATAAAACGCGAATAAAAATGTCTCCGATTGGGCAGATCAAGGAGTTTGACCTGGAGAACGAAATTTGGGCAGAGTATACCGGTCGCCTGGAGATGTTCTTTATGGTCAACAAAATCAAGGTGGAAGAACAACTGCCGACGCTAATAACCCTGGTGGGTGATCCAATCTATGAGTTGATGGTCAACCTCACTAGTCCCAGGAATCCCATTGATCACACGTTGGAAGAGATGATCACGCTCATAGGGGATCACCTGCAGCCGTAGCCCTCGGAGACGGCGGAGCGGTATCGCTTCAGGCAGCGGAGGCAACAAGCGGAGTCTGTAGCGCAGTACATAGCCGAGCTAAAGAAGATTTCGAGATTCTGCGAGTTCGGCGGGGCGCTGGAAGACAACATGCGAGACCAGCTCGTCTGCGGCATCGGCAGCGACGTTGTACGCCAACGGTTATTCGCCGAGCAAAAGCTAACTTTTGCAAGGGCGATGACATTGGCGACCGCTTTGGAGAGGGCCGAAAAGGACGCGGCGGCGGTAGACAGATTCGGCGCAGGGGCGGATGGCGTGCATCAGCTGACGCGGGCCAGGCGGTCGACGGCGGCGGCGGCGCGCCGGCTCAGTGGTCGCAACACGGAAGCGTGTGGCGCGTGTGGCGGACTAGATCACGACACGACAACTCGTAGATACGGAGGTTACGTGTGCAGTTGGTGCAAGAGGACGGGACACCTGCGCCGGGTGTGTCCTCAGCGTAGGAACGAACGCGCGGACTCGAGCGGGCCGGAGGCGCTGGGAGCAGCTACGGGTGTTCGAGCGGCGGACGGGCCGAGTCGTGGTAGACGTCGCGGCGGACCCCCGACCCGACGACAGTGCTACGCAGAACCCGCACCGGAGAACCAAGAGGAAGAAATGACTTCGGAAGAAGAGGAGCCGATCTACCAAATGAATTTTAAACATTACCCACCGGTAAGCATGCCTATCACGATAGAAAATATTAGTTTGATTATGGAGGTGGACACTGGAAGTTCATTATCATGTATTAGCAAAAGTACCTACAATTAAAAAAAAAAAAACCGTTACGTGATAGTGGCATCACTTTAAAATTTTATAACGGACATAGTGTTAGGCCCATAGGATATATTAATGTTAAGGTTAAATATGCTAATAGTGTTAAACAATTAGATTTGTATGTCATCGATGGAGGTACTGCGTCATTGTTGGGTAGGCAGTGGGTGACGGAATTGAACATAACCATACCAACATTTCAACAGTACAACTTAAACAATTTTAAATCGAATAATGATATTAATATACGTGGTGGCCGAGTTGGTTAGACCTTGGACTTAAAAACACTTAGGTCCCTGGTTCGAATCCCGGTGTGTACCAATGAGTTTTTAATCTAAAAATTTATGTACATTTGTTTGACAACACCACTATAGTGCCTCGGAGAGCACGTTAAGCTGTCGGTCCCGGTTTCACTATACCAACTTGTGAAACTGTTTATAGATGGGTTATTGAGTCTATTCAAAACATCGCGACGAGCTAGCCACTTGTTCGGTGTAGACTCATACCATCGGCTACGACGAGGTGGGATTAAAAACCCCTCCGCTGGGTACCCTGGGGCCGTCTAGGCGGTCTCGGGCGCCGTGAGGCACCCGTGATGATATATATATATATATATATTTTTTTCGATAGGTATAAAGATCTGTTTGACGGGGGACTGGGACGATACACGGGGGGTCGAGCGACTCTGCATGTGCGGGAGGGCACGCGGCCGGTGTTTTGTCGGGCGCGGCCGCTGCCTTACGCCTTGCGTGAGAAGGTACACCGAGAGCTTGACGAGATGATCCACAACGGCACCATTGAACCCGTCGAATTTTCCGAGTGGGCCACTCCTTTGTTACCGGTGAGTAAACCCAACGGGGGATTGCGTATTTGTGCCGATTTTAAGGTTACCTTGAACCCCTCTTTGTTGGTCGATAAATATCCATTACCGCGTATAGAAGAGTTATTGTCGGACTTAAACGGTGGTCAACAGTTTACAAAAATAGATCTTTCTTCAGCCTAAACCCAGGTGGAGCTGGACGACCGATCCAAGCATTTGACCGTTATTAATACTCACCGTGGATTATTCAAATATAACCGGTTAGTGTTCGGGTTGACTTCTAGTCCGGGAATTTATCAAAAAATAATGATTAATATGATGAGGGGTATTCAAGGGGTGTCGATATTTTTAGACGATTTATTAATTACAGGCAAAGATAGACGGTCGCATTTGGCAACATTGCAGTTAGTTTATCAAAGACTTAGTGATTACAGAATGAAATTAAATTAAAAAAAATGTGTGTTCTTTGCGGATTCTGTTTCGTATTTAGGGTATGTGATAGATAAGAACGGGATACATACCGACCCTGAAAAGATCGAAGCTATCGGTAATTTACCCACCCCTACTAATGTGTTGGAACTACGGTCGGTAATAGGAATGGTTAATTACTATGCGAAGTTTGTAAAAACCTTTAGTTTTCATTTAGCTCCGTTATATAAATTGTTAAAAAAATCACAAAAGTGGGTATGGAACGAAGAATGCACAGCAGCGTTGGAGTCCGTTAAGAATTTATTAACGAGTGCTAGGGTACTCGCGCACTACGACCATAGCGAGCCATTAATCGTGACGTGCAACGCGAGCGGGCGCGGGGTCGGCGCCGTGCTGTCGCAGCGCCAGCGCGGGGCGGAGCGCGCGGTGTGCTACGCGTCGAGAGCGCTCACGTCGCCCGAGCGACAGTATAGTCAGATACAGCGCGAAGCTTTGGCGATTATTTTTGCAGTAAAAAAGTTTCACCAATATCTATACGGTAGAATTTTTTTATTACGTACAGATCACAAACCGTTGGTAACCATTTTTGGACCTAAAAATGGAGTACCTAGTATGGCAGCCAGTCGATTGCAAAGGTGGGCTATTATTTTATTAGCCTATTGCTACGATATTGAGTACGTCCGTACTGATAAAAATGGTGCAGACGCACTGTCACGTTTACCGCTACCGGGGACGGCTAAGAGTTACAATAGGGATATCGTGCCCGAGCAAACTTATTTACACTTCGCGCGGGATGCGTTATTGTTGGACTATAATAAAATAAAAAGAGAGACAAAAAGAGATCCAATATTAGGCAGAGTCGTAACTTATGTGACAGATGGGTGGCCAACTCATAACGATAATAAAGACTTACAGCTATATTTTAATAGGCGAAAGGAAATTTATACAGAGATAGGGTGTGTAATGTGGGGTCATAGGGTTATTATACCCGGTAATTGTCAACAAAGGGTTTTGCAAGAATTACATGAGACACATTTAGGTATGGCTAAAATGAAAAGTCTAGCTAGGAATTACGTGTGGTGGGCTGGGCTAGATGCAGCTATAGAAGTGGTGTGCGGGGGTTGTGAGACGTGTGCAGCGTTCGCGGCCGCACCGCCGCCGCATCCTTGGCCGTGGTCTAACAGACCATGGAGGTGGTTACATATAGACTTTTTGGGACCAATGAATAATCATAAATATCTAGTAGTAGTAGATTCGATGTCTAAGTGGATGGAAACTTTCAAAATGACGGGCAGTACTAATTCGGACGAAGTTATAAAAATACTTAGGTGATTATTTTGACAATTCGGGTTACCGCGGCAGGTAGTTTCCGATAACGGACCACCTTTCTCCAGCGACGCGTTTCGAACGTTTCTTTCCGATAACGGCGTTGAACAAACGTTTTCAGCTCCTTACCATCCGGCTTCCAATGCGTCGGCGGAGAACGCCGTGAAGGTATATAAGTCGGTAATAAAAAAAGCTTTAAAAGATCATATGAATATTGAAACGGCACTGGATAGGTTTTTATTACTGTATAGGACCACGGAACATGCATCTACAGGCGAGAGTCCTGCGCGCATGCTGCAGGGAAGGCAGTTACGAACGCGATTAGATGCGTTGAAACCGGATCGGGAAAGTCGAGCGAATAGGACACATAAATGGAAGGACGTCGCAGAACAGAGGGCGCCGCGAGATATAGCCTCCGGCGAAAATGTATATTTAAGAAATTACGCTAAAGGTGATCCGTGGACACCAGGTCAGGTGGTGGAAAGGTTAGGAAGTAAAAATTACAAAGTCAGAGACGCAAACGGTAGGGAAACGCACCGACATATCGACCAGTTAAAGAGGAGGTCTAGGATATCTTTAGCAGCGAGTACGTCATCTCCTGGTGGGGACCAGAGGTGTGACACTCCGGACGATGATGGTAAAAATGTCTACCAACCTGGGCCGAGTGGGTTACCACTCTCAGAGGAAATGGATCAGGGTTCAAAAAGAGATTTGGGAATCGAATTAACAACCAAACCATCGCCTACTATCGATAAAGCCGTTGCTGGGCCCAGGTGGGCGATTTTCAGGCTTTCGACATTCATCTCGATTCGAGATTTTTAAATGAAAAACTTCTAAATATGTGATTTTTCGTTCAATAAATATATATTTATTATTTATTAACTAATATTAATTATTGTTTTCGCTCAATGTTCGATATTTTTGAACGAAAAATTACATATTATGTCATTTTTCGTTCAAAAATTTCGAATCGAGATAATGTCGAAAGCGCGAGAATCGCCCACCAGTCCCCCGGCTACAAAACGAGAAAGAAAAACGACTAGGCGATATGGATTTGAGATTGATTAAAAGTGTACAACTACTTACCTATAGTCTGGTCCATGTTAAGTTTTATTTTAATATCTAATGATATTGTATTATTGTGAAAGAAATGCATTTAGTATTATAGGCCAATTGTATGAGTACCAACTTTTATTGTAATAATAATAGAGGGAAAGATAATGCCAATTTTTTATTATAGGTATTATTTATTGATTATGTAAATAGGGTTTTAATTAATTAGGTAAATTGTAAAGTAATAAGTTGTTTATTTGTCATGTAAATTATAGGTAACTTGAGAATAAAGATTGCTTAATAAAGTATTATTTTGGATGCATTCAGTAGGTAGGTTTCTACGAATAAGTTAAATTGCTAATATTTATTTGGTTTGTATAGTGTATTTAATTGTACTTTAAGCAAAGTGTAGTAACATGGCCAGTAGTTAGGTAATAAAAATTATAGAATTTTGGTGGTTTATTTAATTTAGAATAAGTACTTATATATATATTATTAATTATGTGTTAGGGTGTTAAGTAATACTACCCTACATGGTTATAAATAGCTGTGTCGGTGAGACAAGCGGTCAGTCGTGGAATAAACTAAATCCGATCAAGCTGTGTTTCATTACCTCCGCCCTTAGTACCTACTAGCTAGCACGGGTCCCCAAGACAAGACCTCAAAATCGTGCTTTATAGTATCATCGTCTTGTTTTAATTCACTCTTATGACTATTATGGCGGGTTTTTATCACGTTCGGCCTTAGGTGGTGACATAGAAATCTTGCGTGAAATTGTTTGATTATTTTTGAAAAGTAGTAATTAGGGAATATTTTTATAATGGTAAAGTGTTATAGGAACATGGGTATTGAGGAAAGATGTCATTAATTAAAATGGGGGGAAATTCTCTCTTTTAGTGGGTTATAGTAATATGGGTATTGTGGAAAAGTGTCATTATGTAAAAATTATACATATGGGAAAAAAATTATTAGAGAAAATCGTCATAATAAGTGGGAAAATTTATGATGAATATCGGGAAAAATTCCCACTTGAAATCTATTATTGGGTGTAATAATTCTCTCGCGCCGCCCGTTTAACTTTTTTTAATCTTATAAATTCTAGTAAAAAAAAATATAACGTGAGAATTGTAAAAAGTACGTAGTCAATGTAAAGGTGGGAAAATGCTGAATAAGAGAAAGTATGCTATGATGTGGGAATTTTGAAAAAGTAGAAATTGAAAATTCCTACTTTATAAAAATTGGAAAAAATACCCACATTTTTTTAAAGTAGGAAAAAGTCAAACCTGACTAAAAAATGATTTTTTAGAGGGATTTTTTTTAAAGTCCTACTTTTTTAAAGAGTAGAAAAAAGTCTCACTTGGCGACAAAATTATTTTAAGTGTTATTTTTTTAAAAGTCCCACTTGATGAAAAAAGTATCTTTAAGCGGGAAAAAATCCCATTTTATGCAAAGTGGAAAAAAATCTCACCTAATGAATAAGCGGGAAAAGTCCCATTTAAAAAAAAAAATAAGAATTTTATCCCAACTTTTTTATAAAATGGCATTTTATTCCAACTAAAAAAACATTTTTTCGTCAAGTGGGACTTTTTCCCACTTTACATAAAATGAGTTTTTTTCCCACTTAAAACATCATCGTAATTTTTACGTAATTTTCGTCAAGTGGGACTTTTTCCTAGTTTAAAAAAAAAACCAGTAAAAAAAATTTTTTTCGTAAAGTGGGACTTATTCTATTATTTATTAAAAAAAATGTAAATTTTTCCCACTTTTTATTAATGACAACTTTCCTCAATAATGTTCATGGTTTTGTAATTCCCACTTTCCCATAATAAAAAACCAATTAACTACTTAACAAAATTTCCCTAATTAACTACTTTTCCAAAATAATCAAACAATTTCACGCAAGATTTCTATGTCAAGGCCGAACGTGATAAAATCCCGCCATAATAGTCTTTAACAATGTGACAAATCTATATGTCTAGGGCACCCATGCTAAGAAGAGTGAATGAAAACAATCAAGACAGATACTTTAAAGCATGATTTTAAAGTCTTGTCTTGGGAACCCGTGCTATCAAAAAGTCACGCCACCCATACCGTTTTGACGTTTGCCCGCGACTCTGTGTCGCGTTGGGTTGGCCGTGCTAAGGCTGCTGTAGAGAAAACAAGAAATTTATAAACATCGCTGGAATATCTACCAAATACCAGTGTTAACATTTTTAAAGTTATCCAATAGTAAAGTTTAATAAAATTGTATTATATTTGTTTTATTAACAATTTTATTCACAATGGGTTGCCACTTGCCAATAATTAATTCAATTTGGTTGTTTGGTTGGTTTTTTTTCTGCCGCAAGGACAATAGTTTAATAGACAAATGTTGAAATTATGATATAAAATAAACAGGTTTTAATATCATATTTTTAAAACACAAAAGGAGTCTCACACAAATTATAATACTTACAAAAGGAACAAAAAAAACAATGAAAATCACAACAAAATTATCTATAATATCAATAGTCAGGCTAAAACACAGATTAAATAGAGTACTACGGGCTAAAAAAACACAAAGTACAAATACAAAAGGAATAACGGAACAAAACAAATAACACGAAAATCACAACATTCCACAATTATAATCTATAATAATAATTGTCAGATTTAACTATAAATTACAAAAAAAAACTACAGAAAGTACGGTGGCATAATTCTCTCATTAAAAAGTTGTATTTATTTGTAATGATATTAGTATTTTGGATATTTAAATACAACATATTTTCATATTAAAATAATATATTTTTACTGGAGAATTATTATTCATGCTAAAATAAGTAAAAAAGTGTCTATAGCTTCGGTTCATTGTTATCTTATTGACATATTAGTTTACGATTTGGCTCGCTATCTCGGAAGTAGAGACTTGCATTTGAAGTAGACATTGTTATGGCAACCGATTATTTTCGTTAAAAGTTAACGATCGCTAATATTCTTTCCGATCGCTATCTATGTCGAGACTGCAGCCCCAGGCCTTTACGCTCCAACGCAGAAGCGTGAAAGAGAGGGAGATATTAATTATCCTATTGGTGTATCTATATTATTGTCTCGTTTTAGTTATTTTTTTGTTTGTTTTATAAATTGTTTTAGTTAATCGTTCATTACTCATACGTTCAACGTGGCTGAACCACCTTAGCATACCTCTTTCAATCTTCGATACAACATCGTCTTCCGTTCCACTTCTCTCTCTCAATATTCCATTTCTAATCCGGTCTCTGAGGGTCACACCACACATTTTTCTTACAGACCACATTTCAATTGCATTAATCTTACTCGCATGCTTCTTCTGCCATACCCATGCTTTACTTCCATACATAAGTGTAGGTAGGAGAATACTATTATGCACAATTTTTCTAGCAGTTTTAGAGATATTTTTACTGCGCATAATAGTATTTAAAGCTCCGTTAATTTTGTTTCCCGCGTTCACTCTCCTCTTAATATCCATCTCAATCTTACCGTCCCTAGTAAACATACTTCCAAGATATACAAATTCTCTCACTTGTTCAAAATCCATGCCTTCTATACTTACTTTACATTCTGATATATCTTCACACCTTTCAAACACCATAACTTTCGTTTTTCTCACGTTTACTTTCAAAACTTTCTTCTTACAACCTTCATTCATAATCGATAACATCTCTTGCAGTTCGCTCGATGAGTTTGCTATTAAAACAGCATCATCAGCATATAATAAACACTGAACAAGGATATTATCCAATTTCATACCAATATATTTCATTTTCAATTCTTTCAAACAACTGTCTAAATATAAATTAAAGAGCCATGAAGACATCACACATCTCTGTTTAACACCTTTAGAGATGTTAAAACAGGATGTATAGTTTTCATTGGTTCTTATACAAGCTGTACTGTCAACATATAGAGACTTTACAGCTTGTATAAGTTTCCAGTTTAACCCATTTTCAGACAGCACCTTCCATAATTCCTTTCTTATCACACTATCATATGCCTTTTCTAGGTCCACGAACGCACAGAAAACCTTATTATGCGTTGCGAGGATCTTCTCGGTTATGCACCGAAGGGCAAAGATTTGATCCATACATCCTCTGTCGTTCCTAAATCCTGCTTGCACATCCCAAATTTTATCATTTGTCGTCTTTATAACTCTCTCTATTAATATTCTTCCGTACAATTTTCCAACAGAACTGATTAAACTAATGGCTCGATAATTACCACAATCCTGTCGTGATCTATTTCCCTTATAGAGTGGTACTATGACTGCCTTGCACCTGTCGGCTGGTACACGCCTTTCTTCCCAACATCTATTAAATAGAAATAACAATAGGCTTGTGTGTAATTCTCTACCATATTTAATCATTTCCGGGAAAATTCTATCATATCCTGCTGACTTACCACATTTCATCCGTTTCATTGCATTCATCAGTTCATTTATACTTATGTTTTCATCCTCATAATTGCTTTCATTATCTATTGTATTGACATCCCTATCATTTAAATAATCACCATATAAACTTTCATAATATTCCTTCCACCTTTCTGATATTTCACTTTCATTTACTAACATTCCTCCATTATTTGCTTTAATCACATTCATATCTACATTTCTAAACCCATTTCTAGTATTACGATTTTTTTTTCAAAACAAATTTTGGTTTGCCCAGAAATGGGTAGAAATATTTCTTTCTTCCATAACTTCCAGATTCCTTTTCTTTTCATTCACAACTATCTTAACTTTCTGCTTGCATACTTTGTACCTGTTTTTCAAACTATCTATATCTACATCCATTCCTACTCTTTCATTTGCTTGAGCTGCCAATATATCTAACCATGCATTCTTCTTTTTTGTAACTAATAATTTAACTTCATCGTCCCACCATGCATCACCGTTCACTCTTTTCCTTTTCTTTTTAATACCACACACATCTCTTGCTACATCAATCATTGTTTCTTTCGCTGCATTCCATAAATAATCAATATCACGCTCATTATCCTTCACTCTTGCACTCAACTCATCTGTCATCTTATTTTCGTACTGAATTTTGAAATTTTCATATTGCAGTTTATTTATTAAAGTAATATTTTCATTTTCGTTATCATTGTTATAATTTCGTCGTTTCCGGGATTTCCAACCTCGGAACAGATTCACAAAAGTGGTCACTAATAAATAATGATCTGTTCCGATGTCAGTACCCCGGTAAACTCTACTGTCCGATATTTTGTTCATCCTGAAATCTGTTGTAATATAATCCATCATACTCCTTTCATTATTTCTTTTCCAAGTATACATATGAATTTTCTTGTGGTCAAATAAGGTATTGGAAACAAAAAGATTCTTTTCTAGGCATATTTCTAACAAACATTCACCATTCTCATTTACCGTATTATCTCCAAAACCTCCTAACACTGATTCATAGCCATCTCTCTTCACACCATCCCAAGCATTAGAATCACCAGCCATAATGATCCTCTCATTATCTTTACAATTTTCCAACAAACACCTAACATCCTCCCAAAACTTATCTTTTTCCTCTTTGGCAGCCGAGTTTACTGGAGCGTATCCAGAAATAATAAAAATACGCTCCAGCCCTACTTTCAAACGGACCCACTTCAATCGCGGACTAAAACATTCAAAGCCTTTTATGCACTTTTTCTTACGATCTGTAAGTATCACACCAACACCCATTTTTGCTCTCTGGTCCTCTAGAACTCCAGACCAGATACCGGTATATTGGTTATGTTGAGTGATATCACATCCCTTTCTTTTCGTCTCGCTTACACACATCATCACATCAATCTTCCTCTCTTTCATTACATCACATATACTATTTATTTTGTTTATCATCCCTCCACATATACTATGTAGCGAAATGGCACACATCACCTCGCTTTACACCTGTATTATACAGACGTGATGGGTGGTGAGCGCCATCGCCGCACATTATTATATGTACTATAATAATAATATTATATTAAGTATAAAATTTGGTATAAAATCAGGTGTCCTTGGTAAGTAACGATGAACATTTTTTGTGGATTTAGAAGGGATTTTTATACTTTCATTCATATTTGTTTCTTCAATTATGTTAATTTGTAATTATTCCGATTAATAATATTCCATGTATAATACTTATAATATAATTGCTTCAATTCCAGTATTAATATTTGCTAAAAAGTTAAATTTGCCTTAAATGTAATAAATATAATCAGACTCCATTGATGAGTTTGAGTAAAATAATTTCCAGTTGTGCGGTGAAATGGTTTTATATATTCTTATCACTCTCTTCACTTGAGATATGCACTTTTTGCTATAATTTTCAGCTAAATATGTAATAAAAATAATGTTAGTGGATTACGTGGTGGACCAAGGCGCGTTTATCTCGATCAAATAGGAGATATTCTGAGAAAGGGACAAATTCGCAGTCTCCGAAATACACGCGCCTGCATGAAAAGATGTATGAATTACTATGAATGTTGAGGAAGCTAGTGAAGTATGTAGGGATCGTACTAAGTGGCGTACATTGCTCTCTGCCTACCCCATGACTGGGATACAGGCGTGATGGTATGTATGTTTTGGTTATTTCTGCAACGATATGTGACCTAGTTATGTTTCGGTTTTAGTCTTTGGGTTCACCGGTTTTCAGGAGATTACTGCATCGATTTCTTGTTGAGGAGGTAGTCTCCTATGAGGGTGCGCTTGCGTAATGGGCGGTTGAATTGACGCTAAGACAGCGAGTATATTAAAATAATACAATTCGCCTTTTTAGTCGGCATAGTGGGGGCAATCTATGTTGTTTTAGAACAATTATTGATGGTTCCCATTCATGGGCTTTGTAGGTCTGCTCACCACCAGGTTGATACAAAGTCAAATGCCGTGCTCCAATTAAAAAAAAACGAAAGTGACGTCATCATCAATGTCATATTCATACAAAGGTTCCGTTAGCGTTATTTACGGCTGCGCTCATGGCTAGTATCCACCTGATGGTAAGCAGATCTACAAAATCCATATGTATGGGATCGATCAATACATTGTTGTTTAACAGCATCGATCGCTCCCACTATGATTAATATATATTTGCCGGCTAATTGACGCGGTTACGAAATGGTCGGCGACAAAGATGAATTGCATTAGGAGTGTATTTTAATATACTCACCGCCTTATCGTCAGTTCAACCACCCATTTGGTAATCGCACCCTGAAAGACGACTACCACTTCGACGAAAAATCGATGCAGTAGTCTCCTGAAAACCGGTGAACCCACACACTAAAACCGAAACATATGACTAGATCACTTGTCGGTTTGTAATAATGAAATCAGTCGATCGGTCTAACTAAGTCATAGAGACCTTCCTCCCATCTACAAAAATACTTAGTCGGCTGGAGCCATATCAGGTGAATACGGTGGCTGTTTTACAGTGGCGTGCTCAGGATTTTAGTAAACGGTAGGCAGAATATACTAAGGGCTTATTTTTCAAAATTATCCGACAGTTAACTTGTATGAAGAACTGACAAATTTATTAATTCTCCATACAAGTTATCTGTTAGATAAATTTATCCAATGATTGAAAAATCAGCCCTTAGTCGGCTGGAGCCATGTCAGGTGAATACGGTGGCTGTTTAACAGTAGGGTGCACAGGGTTTTAGTAAACGGTAGGCAGAATATAAAGTAACATACTTAAAAAAATTATGATGTTTGAAATTAGTAATTTGTAATGTCTACCATAGATATAAATATCAAGATAGCCCCTGCCATACCAAATTACAATGATACTTCTGTCAATAAAGTGACAACTAGCGGTAAGAATTTGAACTAATATTTGAAGGGTGCAGGCAAAGAACAGGGATTGTCCTAATAAATCAATTATAAGAAAAACGCAATTTAATGTTTAGAAGTTATATTATTTTTATTAAGATTAAAGTATGCGGTGACTTTTACTTAAAACTAATAATTAGTTATTATAAAACAGATTTTTGTTAAAAACAGACTCTTTAGTTTTTTTAATAATATAAAATAAGAGAAAAGACAACTCTAACCATCTTATAAAAAGTACAAAACAAGGAATGTCCAATTTAGTCATTAGAATCTTTGCTTTTGGAATCATATTTTAGTGCTTCATAAAATACTTGTGTTTCTCTTGTACAAAATGGCATCAGACTCATCAAATCTTTGTACTTAGCTTCACTTATAGGTAAAAACTCTTTATATGCAAAATCTGGAAGCTCAAACCCAATGTCAGGGACATGATTACAACAATTACTTATAATCTTAGTTTTCTCCCAAGTCCCATTGTAATTTTCTCTGTGCAGTATCACAAGACCATGTTCTTTAGAAACCATTACTTCTCTTTGCTTTTGAATTGGAATTTTACATTTCTTCATGAATTTTCCAGTCAAAAATTTTGTCCATTCTCTAACAACTTCTCCTGGAGCAATTTCTATAACATTAAAAGGTGACGGTTTTGTCCTTGAACTTATGAGCAGGTCATACCAATGAAACGGCAATTCCATTTTAGTTTTAAGATTAATCAACCCCATATTCTTATCACACTCAAGATAGCTGTGCCCTCTTATTGGAAATGTAATTTTTATAGAATCTAGTAAATTTAATTCATGAGTGATAGTATGTATGAACCTAAACATGGTATAATTTTTATTTTGGCCCCCACAGGAATCACAGAATATAATAAGATGTCTTACAGCTTTGTCCATGTGGTTAGTAATAAAATCAAATAAAAATGAAACTACTTCATCAGATCCTTTCTTGGCACATGTTTCAGGATAGGAATAGAAATAAGATTGTGCAGTTCCCAGATTATGAATATTGAATGTGTATATAGATAATTGTCTCTTGTAATAAACATCATTTGTTGTTATATTTGGAAGAGAAATATTTTTTTGGAAGTCCAAAGCTATTGCTAGAAAATTCTTTTGATTCTTACTTTGTCTTTTGGCTGTTCTTTTCCTATCATAAAAAACATGAGCTTTTGTTAGGTGAAGTTTATTCAAAAGTGATTGCTGTTTTAATTCATCAAGTTTATTTTCTTCGTCAAGTACCTTAGCTTTGGCTAAATAAGCATCACAGGAACTGCATGTATCCATTCTCGGATAACCAAAAGCAATGTTAAACTGTGTGTTAAAGATATGCCTGTATGACTCATACGACATTAGCTTTGTATTTTCATTGTCTTCTAAAAACATCTTGTACATTTTCTTTATTGTCAAGTCTTCTGGTAAGTAAATTTTCCTACTGTCTTTTAAACTGTAGTGACTCAGTCTACCCTTGAAAGAATTAATATGATTAAAAACTTTTTCTTTTATCTCTGGTGCAGTTTTTTTGTGGTTTTCATGCCTTCCTCTTTGATCTACAGGAGCTTTACCTGTTGTTTTCAAGCTTTTTTGCAGATATTCCACCTTTCCCTTGGTAATACCATGTAGTGAAATGAATGCTTTGAAACACACAAATACATCTTTAATATTATTTTCTTCATCTTTAACTCTCACTTTATAGCTATATGCAGCTGTATGAAAACTATTCTCACCTTCCAATTTTCTGCTTCTTCTTCGTTGGACATTATAAACATTTATTAACCCCGACAAATATAAGTTCTGCTCACTGACACTACCCAATGAATTGAAGTATTGAATAATGTTTTTTCGATTATTTTCATTCAAATTATCGAAACACTTGAGTCTTGAACACTTACATAGTGCCCCTTGTTCATGAGAAGAAAGGCGCAACTTTTTCATGACGTCTTCAGTCCTACCGGTCTTCGTTCTTTTCTTTGTCGATCTAATAATAAAACTGTTATCGTTTTCATCATTATCTGAGCCAGAAAGCATCGCTTAGTAGTTTAAAATTTAAAATTATAACGTAAACAATGCAAATAAAGCAAAAGAAAGCAAACAAAATTAAAGAACTCCTAACCTCAAAACCACAACTGTCAATTTTGGACATCCCTTCTTCTTTAACAGTATGTCATGGACATCCCCAGTTCTTTTCGCCATGCGCATAAATAAAAACCTAATTTTAGCGACATCTGTTGAATTTTTGTGAAAACTAGTGGTTGGGAATGAAATTGCAATACACATAGAAGTGTTACCAATACAAAAACAAAAAAAGCGAAAACTGTGACATTCCCTGTTCTTTGCCTGTACCCTTCATTTAGTATAATGTGACGTTGTAAGGGCGTACCAATTTAATTGGCTAAACTATTATTTTGAATTCATAATTCATTTTATAAATCCTGGGATCAACATAGCAACTAATATTTGACCTCCCATCTACCTGGTGGAAGGAGTATGAAAATATTTAAGATAAGATCTCACCTGAATACATTAGTGGAGAGGGTGATGAGAGCCAAAGCCCCGAGCACATTGTACAGCAGCAGCATATTGACAGTGACGTGCATCCAGCGCGAGTGCAGTCCGTGCGACGTCAGGTTCCCCGGATCCAGGTTGTATCGCACAAAGTTGAGAGGGGTCACCACCCACCAGTCCCACGATACCTTCAGAGACTCTATCTCACCCAGTGTCAAATATCCATAATATGAAGAATCAATTACAATCAGTAATAATGCTGGGGGTATGCCACAGACAATTAAACAAAATATTCTATGATGGAAATCCTTAAAACCTATATATCTAGAACCAAGTCCTCGGTGAAGCCAAAAAAATAATGGAGGAAATGCAAATCCTACAAATGTAGGTCGGTTAAATATACCAATGACAGTAATGGAGGCAATGACAGCAACTCTACTTAGTGAATGAGCAGGCAAATGGGTTTTTAACTTATATAGCTTAACCCGCTCTACTGGAGTTTGAGCCTTGCTGTACTTGTCTCTGAGGAACTCATCGTGGTGAATCACCTTGTCAGACCTCAACATGCATTCCGACACCACCAGTAAGAGAATAGAAAAAAATATCACTTCAAAAGCATTGGAGAAACCTCTACAGCAGTATACTAAGAGGACGTATGAACTTGCAAATATTCTTAATCTATTTTTGAAGTTCTGACCGTACAGCACACACATCTTATAGAGACAGTAATCATTAATGAAGGAGAGCAAACAAATACACAACCTGGGGGTGACAAGGAGGTAATAAGGAGTCCTCAAGTTAATGTCTAAATAATATTTAAAGAATGGATTTGCAAGACGAATCAAGTGTAGCGGTGGCCCAAATATCAGTTTGGGTATAAAAATATTTCGTATTGGAAACCTTGGATCAAATTCCCAAGTTCTTGAGACGTCAATAGGAAAAATGTCACCTGGAAATGATTACATAAAATTATTGATATAAATGATTACACGCAATGAGAGGCGAAATATTTGGCAATTAAATTTTATAGCTTCAATTTATATATTTTACCTATTAAGAAGTACCTACTATATAAATAATATAATAACTGTTTAGTGGAATATAGGTAACTTACCTGCAATAACTTCAACATTTTGAAAATATTCATCAGGGTGTATATATCCCTTTTGCGGTAATAATGTTAAAACAAATCGTAGACAAACGAAAAACCAATATGATAATGGTAATTTAACTGTATTATTAATTGAAATAGCTTTTAATATTTGTGCTTTCAGGAACATTTTATTTCCTTTTTCTTTGGGAAAGGCAACCCTTTAAATAAAATAGGTTAAGGAATTTATCAATTACCTCATTACTTATTTTTATAGGTATTCATTTTATAATATTTATTAGTATAAATGTGAGCCGAGCATAGATTAATAATATTATACATATATATAATATATATTATAGATACAATAGATCAAGGAACTTCATACTCTCTATAGACCGAGAGCCAAACAAAACAAAGCCCACAGACAAAGCCCACCCACAGCATAGAGTATAGTCTTGTGTTGTACATGTACTAGAGTACAGAGTAGAGCCTCAGTACTACTCGAGCTCGAATTGTTTCGAATACCACTGATCCACGGAATAGAAAAAACAAGTGGAAGTGCAAAGTAGGCGTGTTTAGTGTGGCACAATTAAGCGTAGCTACGCTTATTTGATCCCAATCGTTATCAGTCGTGTCTAACATCGCTTCGAGTTGGTAGTCTCGCGTCGTTCCTGATTTTTCCGCATAATTATTGCAAATATGCCGTATTGTTGCATTCTGGAGTGCAAAAACGATAGTAGGAGAAAAAATCTTCGTTATGGAGGTGTTTTGTATCATCGGTAAGTACGATTTTGTTAGTATTCTTTAAAAACCTTAGCTTATTTTAGTTTACTAATAATTGTAGTTTGAATGAAGTTAAAATCAACCTTACGTAATTGTAATAAAGTATACTTTAGATTGAAAATTAGATTTTAAAAGTTCTTGCTACTCGGTTAGTGTTGTAGTGGGTGCTTATCGATATAACTTATTTATTTAAAGAAAAGAAGGAACAGTTTCGGCAGTTATACAAAATTATATACTTACATATTTTTTTAAATATTTATTCATATTGTATCGCATACAATTTTTTAATAGTGTGGGCTTAGAATAATAAAATGTACGTGTAAACTCTTTATAACGATAAACTCCCTATACGTAGAAGTCAGCACAATTTGGTTGGTTTACCTTAAAACACATACATAACAAAATCTTTATAGCGCAGCAGCCATTTTATATTACGAAGAATTGTGTTCATATTTAGACACAGTAACAGTTGTTTGTAAAAAGAAATTGAAATTAATAGTTTATAATATTGAATAATTAAAATTTAGTAGGCTACCATTGTTACAATTACTTACCATTACCATTACTTACCATTTACCATATTGTTACAATGAGCGGTTTATATATAATTTCATTAAAATCATTGAAATGTCATCAATAAGAACTTAACCAACTTTCTAACCTTCATTTAAAATATTTTTAGGTTTCCCAAAGACGCCACTGTCAAAGAGAAATGGATTGATGCTGCAGGTAGAATAAATTGGATGCCAACAAAATCAAGCACCATATGTTTTGAACATTTTATAGAAGATGATATTTTAATATCAAATAAAGGATACAAATATACAAAACTAACAGCATTTCCAACTTTGAAAATCGTTAAGCTTTTTAATCAAGTAAGTTACCATGTTTTTTTTTTATTGTGTTATGTTGTTAAAATGTTATTAAAATGTTTCATAATAGTCAATTGTTCTATAAGAATAAGATAACCGATAAAAAGAGTATTTTGTTGACTAAATATCAAATCTATTTCACACTATTTTAAATTTAGTTTTCTCCTGTTCATTGTTTTTGTTATATTGTTTTTCATTTTGGTTTCAGACACAAATGAACGCTGCAAATTCTTCAAAAAGGCAAGGTGGTTTGGAGAGTTCCGAGTTTAAGGTACAGCCGAAAAAGAAGAATCGATTTCATAAAGATATTATAGAACAACTTGAACAGTTTCCTGTGCAACAACATTCCGCTGACAGTATAATTCAGCCAGAAAGAGATGATGAAGTTAAAAATATAGAACCAATAGCCATTTCACATTCTTTAACACCGAGAAAGAAGAAACTCAAAGGCCAAATAAGATTTTGCCAAAGCAAAATTAAAAAGCAAAGCCTAAAAATAAAACTATTACAAACAAAAAATCAAAGACTTAAAAAAAAAATTAATAACATTGATGAAATATTAATAAACTTGGAGAAAAAATTTGCTATGACTTAATAAATTAGCAAATTTTATTATGTATAAAATCTAGGCGAGACACTATTTATTTAATCATAAGCTGAGGGTGAAACCATTTCAATAAAATGTAGTTTTATTAGCATTGTAATCGTATTATTATATTATTGTAAGTTAGCGTAAGTTTTGTTTTATTTTATTGAATACATACATATTCTATTATATTATAATATTTTTAATCTGCTAAGGTTTTACTTGGTGTTTCCATTTTTTTTCTCACTTTTGGCAGATATATCGACAGTCATTGATTATCAGCTAACGAGTAGTGCAGATCGCGAGCTATAAATTATAATATTGCAGGGTCCTACTTTATATGGTTATATATAAAATTTGGAACGTTGTAATAGTGAGATATTGTGTGAAATATACTAAGAAATATACTATATTTGTTTTATTGTAAATTGAACCGGCCGCCTAATACAAAATACTTTTTATAAATAACTTTTTGCTCTAACACAATGTAGAGCAAAAAAGTTGCACATTGTTAAATTTTTTATCCTGCATGAAAATTTAACAAATCAATGGGCTTCCGAAAAGATTTCCTTTCTTGTGAATATACCTAAATTATTATTTTTTTAATAAAAAAAATGGTTTCTGAGATATATATTTAATTAAGACTCGTCACGTCATATGCACAAACAAAATTGGGATCTGTACCATTGCGACTAAAAACTCTTTTTTTTTAAATAACGATAAAAAATATTTTTATAAAATAATGAATATTCCAGGCATAAATAATTTCTTCATTTTGCCTAATTTCTTTATTTTTATTACAAAAATACTAGTTATATTAAGATTGCGTCCCAAAGTTTTGTTTCGTGCTCACGTCACGACAACGTCACCCAACTCAACTTAAAAAAAATATACTTATCTCAAAAATCAGTTTTTTAAGCCTTTATATTTTCTAAAAGTTTTATAGCTATGTTTTCTAAAAAGTTTTCCCTTCCATCTGCGTTTAAATATATAGAGCACATTTATACTTAAAAAAGCATCGATATCGATACTTTAAATATTTTATTATGTCGCCGCCTTTGAATTATTATATTTTTATGCAAGGAAAGTTCTAGAATAAACTAAAATACTTTTTTTATATAAAATATAATATGCCTTATGTCGACTGAACAAAACATTTAATCGAATGTTGTAGTAATCACGCCATCTGTGTAGGAATAGCAGAACCTTTTATAGGAGGTTCTTACTTATTTGTTCAGTGGTTCTTACTACTTTATGATAGATGGCATGATTATTTTTTTATATGAATTTGAATCTAATTATTTGGAGAATAGTGTTTAAAATTGCTGTGTATATTTGCAACCAATCAGGACGAAGTGGTTATAGATTCAATACTTATAGATATATGATTTTGGCGACACTGGTTCTAATACATTTGGTGCTTTATAGCATTTTCACTTGTTTTTTCTATTCCGTGCACTGATCCAATACCTTGTTTTGAATTGAATGGGGATATAAGTTATTTTCATTCTATTCATTCAAACATTCATCTTTTGACTAAAATATATATATTTCAATTATAATGAACAAAAAGAGCTTATATCAATGATATTATAAAAAACAAAAGTATACTTAAAATATCATTGGCTTATATTCTATAGGCCCCTTCTCGATTATCGATATTTTATTATTTTCACGTCCCTAATGTACCTATAACCTTTAAATAATTATACTCTATTTGAGTTCAAGGCAAGTACTCAATATATAGTCATCATATTGCTCTTTCTGGCGCAGCTATTTAAGAATATTGCTATCGCTTTCTCATATAATACAGTTCATATTTTGAATTAGCTAAATGATTCCCGAAGTACCTACCACACTCGAAGTATTTAAAAATGGAATGTAATGACTGTAAATAACTCTCTAAGATGCAATTAATTATGCAATGCATGTAATTAATTATGCAATGCAGCTTCGTATCCAGGAAGAGTTAAAATTTCTTAATAACAGATTAAGTGCTACTGATAGGCTGTCACGGGAGCGCAACATTGAAGTACAGGGTGTTCCAGAGGGGCAAAATGAAAACTTGGTGACACTTTTTCATAACTTGTGCGCCTGTAGACGTGTTGCTAAAGTTAATCCTGGTTCAAAACATCCTCGGTATATTATTGTCACTTTAACGTCTCCTCGTCTTCGGGATTCTGTGCTTTCGGCCACTCACTGCTACAACAAAGATAAAAAAGAGAAGCTGCATCAGCGCATATTGGTCTTCAGGGTGTTACAAAGAGCGTGTACGTGGGCTCTAGAGAAAAAGCAGGCGAGGCGACATGTCGCGTCGCCTCAGTCAAAAACGTATGTATTTTGACAGTGACAGTAGGCATGAGGTACGCTGTCACCTGCCAAAGTCTATACAGTTTTGATTGAAGGCGACACGACATGTCGCCTCGCCTGCTTTTTCTCTAGAGCCCCGTATCTGAATATCAACCACCTGGGGCTCTAGAGAAAAAGCAGGCGAGGCGACATGTCGCGTCGCCTCAGTCAAAATCGTATGTATTTTGACAGTGACAGTAGGCGTGAGGTACGCTGTCACCTGCCAAAGCCTATACAGTTTTGATTGAAGGCGACACGACACGTCGCCTCGCCTGATTTTTCTCTAGAGCCCCTGGGGCCTGACCAAAGAACAAGATCGCCAATCGAATCGCCGCATCGGTCGATATAAATGTATAGGAATTTTACTCTATGGGTAGAGCTTTATTCGCGAGAAACGTCAAATCCCATACATTTGGCTTTCGATGGGTATTTCGATTCGATTATCGATTGGCTCTTTGGTAAGGTCCCTGAACTTAAGCAGCTTCACTCCGCAACTAGACAGGTGGCACGGAATAAGAACTATAAGTTTGTGTGGGTACGATTTAATAAGGTATATATACGTAAAAACGAAAACTCAAACCCGATAATAATTAAAAAATTAGATTATTTAAATAGAATAGATTAATTTTTATTTTTATTGATTCATTATATTTAATTAAATATTTCATTAACTATTTAATTGTTCTTATTTGAAATTTCTATATAATAGATATATTGTTTAAAAGTTTATTTATATATTTTGATTGTAATTAATCGTTATAATTTGATAATAATTTAATTTATATTTTAATTCTAATTACTCTTTATAATTTGATAATTGCTTTATTTTGTTAGTTTCTTACATTGTTTAATACTTTCAATAAATATATTTGTGTGCATGAATATATTTCATCAGAATGTTAACAGAGCTAGAACGAAACTCACAGAAATTTATCTTAATGTGTTAAATAATGAGTATGATTATTATATGTCTGACTGAGACAAACCTTAACGCTAGTATTTACAATGTCGAAATCTTTGTGAAAGGTATAATGTTTATCGAAGGGACCGCCAAGATTCAGGTTCTCAAAAAACTCAGGGTGGCGGTGTTGTTATCGCTACCAATGTGTTTGCTACTTGCCTCCCGACTTACCTATTTGTGATGTTTCCACTTTCTATTCTCATTGTCATGAAATTATATTAAATATAGATAAAAATAATGAATTTATTTTAATTGGCGATTTCAATACACGCAATATAACGTGGAATCAATCGCAAACAATTAATGCGTTTGTGCCTAGTAATCCTGGTGAAAAAGAAGCCCAGCTTCTTTTAGAAACCATTAGTACCTGATACTTATTACAATTTAATAAAGTTGCCAACCATAATAACCGTTACTTATATTTGGTTATATCTACAATGAAGACCATTGAGATATGTGAATTTTTCTCTACGTTCTTTGGGTCTGTGTTTGAACCTCCTTCTGTTAATAATATTAGTCCCAAACTGAACACAAGGCATTATAATATGCTAAGTGGTATAAAAGTTGACAGGGCTGATATTCTGAATAAAATCAAACAAGAACAAAGGAGCTGGACCCGATGAGATCATTCTTTAGGGAATGTGGATTGGAGCTCTCTCTTCGGTTACGGATTATCTTTAATAAATCATTGAGCACTGGCAAATTTCCGTCCCGCTGGAAGATTGCTCATATAGTACCTATTTATAAGTCTGGTGATAAATCCAAATGTGACAATTACACGCCCGTGAGCATCCTCTCAACGGTCGCCAAACTGTTTGAATCATTGGTTTACGAATATATATATGACCATGTCAGAGGAACATTATCTGTCAACACGGCTTTGTGAAAAATAGGTCTACTATCAGCAACCTTCTCGAGTATAAGAACTATATTTGTAATTCTTTTGCAAACGGTGGTCAAGTGGATTCCATTTACATAGATTTTTGCAAGGCTTTTGACAAGGTTAATCATGCTCTGCTCATTGAGAAGATTGGTGTCTATGGAATACATGGCAGCCTGCGTTGGGTTCGCTCATACTTGTCAAATAGAAGTCAACTTGTTGCGGTTAAGGGATATGTCTCTTCCCCTGTAGAGATTACTTCCGGTGTTCCCCAGGGATCCCACCTCGGTCCTCTGTTATTTGTCGTGTTTATAAATGACCTTATCTCTGAACTGGAATGCCCAGCACTTCTTTATGCCGATGATCTCAAAATATTTTCATCAGTTTCTGAAATTAATGGCTGTCTGAAGTTACAAAGGGATCTCAATACTTGGATAACATGGTCCAAAATTAATAGGATGTCTCTTAATGCTGATAAATGTTGCTTCATAACATTTACTAGAAAAGTTCAATGGGTTGATCATAACTACACTGTTGATGGTGAAGTTTTGGATGGTAAGCAGATTGTAAGGGACCTTGGCGTTTATTTGATGAACAACTAACATTTAGACCACATTATTTACTAATAATTTAAATTTAACTGAAGTTAAAATCAACCTTATGTAATTGTAATAAAGAATATTTTAGATTGAAAATAGGATTTCGAAATTTCTTTGCTACTCGGTTAGTGTTGTAGTGGGTGCTTATCGATATAACTTATTTATTTAAAGAAATGGATTGGAAGCAACAGTTTCGGCAGTCATACAAAATTATATATATATATATATTTATTTATATTGTCTGGCATACAATTTTTTAATAGTGTGGGCTTAGAATAATAAAATGTAGGTACGTGTAAACACTTTATAACATTATTCTTTATAACGATAAACTTCCTATAACGTAGAAGTGAGCACAATTTGGTTGGTTTACCTTAAAACCCTATACATTATATATATTTTTTATAGCGCAACAGCCATTCTCTATTACGAAGAAATGTGTTCATATTTATTTATACACAGTAACAGTTGTTTGATAAAAGAAATTGAAATGAATAGTTTTTAAAAATTGAATAATCAAAATTTAGTAGCCTACCATTGTTACCATTACCACAATAGAAATAATAGTACAAGTACAGAAACTCCACTCCGAAAGATCAATTAAATAAATAGCGACTCTTGCTCCAACACAATAAAGCTCTAATCGCACAGCGCTAATGGCCTACATTTATATTCACCTAAAGTTGCCTCTCTTTCTATAGCGTCATTCTTTACTTTTCTGACGACGTTAGGGTTGGTTGGGATCTTTTTTTAAACTTGCCAGATTAAAATTAAAATACAGTGACATTACTAATTAAAAAAAAGTACAAATCAGTTTCCGGATCCTGCCGAATCCGTCGTTCGGCCGTTCGGTGAACTTCGGACGTCTTCGGTCAACTTCGGTGATTGTTGTGCGCTTGAGTGCTCGAGTCTGTAGATATATTATTTTAAATTACGTACTTTTAGTATTCTTAATTCGTCTGAGTTTGGTGTTCGTGTACTAGTGTATAGTGTGTATAGTCGAGTCGAGATTTTCTCCTCCGTATTCACTGCTTCAAAAACAATATTTTAGAGTTAAGTGAAGTTATTGTTGTTGAAATCATGCCAAATAAATTAAAATGTTGTTACGTGGGTGGTTGCAAAAGTTGTTGTAGACTGTATCATTAACAGCACGGTAAATTTATTTTTAAAAAACTATTGTAAAAATATAAACAACATTATATGTGGCAAAAGGCAAATTGAAGACGAAAACGATTATGTGCAAACTTTAGCCAAAAATCATTTTAATAAATCGAAAAAAAAGTATTTGTTTGTTTTATTTTCTCTTCAACAGATTTACGTAGTGCCTTTTTATAGTTACCTATATATATATATATATAGTTTCATAATATATATATATTTCCATCCTGAGAATCATATCGCGTCCTATATGGGTGTTTTTACCGACCATACTGCGACCGACTGACTTGTTGCGTCCGGTATACGGACGCAGGATTGACCCTCCCTCATTTTCAGGCAGTGGACTCCATAACATTAGTATAATGTTTGGGCAAAAAATTGGCGTGGACGTATTTTGATCACCGGAAAGAGTTTTGGCGTATTTTTTAGTTCCACGAGTTGCCGTGCCGTCATTTGGAGGTCGCTACTTCTAGGTGTATATTAGCTGCATATATTTCTCTTAATTTTTTATCTATTAAATCGCGTATAATACTTCCATATATTGCAAAGTTTTTTTCAATTTGAAATCATTAGTATCTTACGTCACGTCCGATTTGCGGGGAAGAGAAGACGAAAAGGACGGGGGGCGGGGGTCACGCGCCGGCCGCGTGGCTTGTTTTGTTTATTAGTTGTATCTAGTGATTTTTTGACTTCCTTTTGGCTGCAAGGTGAGGCAGAGAACCATCGCTTTCACTTGCGTATTCACTTTCGTCCGGGCGATGACAACGATCGTTTCGTTTTGAAACCTAGACTGAGTGTCTACGTCGACGAATCGTTCTACTGTCAGTAGTGATGTAAATACTCTAAAAAATACTTGTTATTTCATATAACTTTGTCTATGACATTCGTTCTTGGACGAAGCTACAGCTGTCACTTGAGTCACGTTTTCGGTTCATATAAAAATATTTGTTAGTTTTATTTATAAAATCAAAGTAGATTTTTATTTTATTTATAATGAATAGAAAAACAGTTTCTGACGAGCAGATGTTTGTCATAGTAGAGTTTATGGAGAGGTGAGTATAGTATTTCTTATTATTTGCGGCGTTTAAAGTAAACTATGACATGTTTTCTCATCGTTTGATGGTTTTCGTACCATTATTTATCTACTTTGGCAGAAATGGGGATATTGCACAATTCGTGAAGACAGTGGAAGGAAAGGTGCGGCGTAAAAGACTGTGGGAAGAACTTACGGCTTCATTGTCGCATATGGGTGGAGGAGCCAATAAGTCCTCTGATAAGTGGATGAAAGTGAGTTTAATAATAGAATAATGTGTTTTGTTATATAGTGGCGAGGTAAAGGCTTCCTTTTATAATATATAATTTCAACATTAAAAATGAACAAATACAATAATGATTCACTTCAAACATTACATTGGTAAGTTTCTTCTTGTGCATTTGGGAATGTCCTTTTGAACCGGCTTCTCCTTTTCTATTAACCCTTTAATTAAAAGTATTGTAATGCTCAATTAATTTAATTAAAATTACCTTTATTGAGTACTATCTTTGATTATATTATTATAAGCTGAGTATTACACACTTATTTGTTCATAAACAGATAAGTGTGTAATACTCAGCTAATAATAATATAGGGAATACTTCCCTATATTATTGTTATTTGATATAGATAACTCATAAATTATAGGTATACCTTGTGGCCTCTAGTGCAAATCAAATTTAATTTTAAAGTACTATTATTGGCTTTACATACATAATGTTACAAATAGACCATAAAAAAGCTTTAGCCATAAATTATAATATAATTTAATATTTTTTATAACCTACATATTATGTTATTATTATTTTTGATAATATTTTTAATTTATTCATTCCAAGACAGGGGTGCAAGCACACCCCTTTGTGCCATTAAATGACTCAACAGTAATTTTATCAATTCCGTTATCTTGATATTTTTCAGGAATCTGTTTATATTTCAAGAAAAATGAACCTTTTGGGGTGGCTCAGTCTGTCCAGTCAAAAACTGGTTAAATTTGGGATAGTAGTAGATCTCAGCATTTTCTTGTTGCCCAAACTATCATTTATAAAAAAATGCAATGGAACTATTTTGATTTTGAAAGGAATTACACACATTTTTTTTTGAGAATTTTAGGTTGTAGATTTTGAATTTTGTACTAAATAAAAGATTTTTGTTAAATTCTTAAAAACTAAAACCTAAAATTCTGAAAACATATTCAAAATTTTGACTTTCTATCAAATGGTTGCCAAATAACAAAAAATAACAAAATTTAATTTTGAAATATCAGGCTTTCTCCATTTGTTTCACCTTTTATTTAACAAATTCAATTGTTGTTTTAACATCATAATCATAATTGCATGAATAATAATCGCATTTTCCTGTTTCCTATCCTTTTGCATGGTATTTATAAGACCTGGAGCGACATGAAGCACAGGGTTAAGAAAAAAATGTCTGTTATTATACAAGACACCACTGGGACCGGTGGTGGTCCAAGGACTGGGGAGCCTCTTAGCCCTTTGGAAAGAAGGATATATAACATTATTGGAAAAAGAGCAGTGTTTGGAGGGAATGTTACAGAAGGTGGCTTATATCCTGTAAGAACATGCATTAATTATACTATGTGCAATTAATCTTTGATGCAGGTGTCCCTTTTTTTGTATCTAGTACGTCTTAGTATTTAAATTGTGGATGCAGCCATCAAATATTTGCATCCTAGTACTATTGCATTAATTAATTATTGACCCACTGTTGTAGAATGTTTTGTTTGAATTCAATTAGTGTGCCACTGTGGGCCAATAATTAATTTAGTACTCCTGCCATATAAGTAGTTTATTGGCCTAAAGCCATAACCCACTAATCTGCTAAAGTGTCTCATGGGTGAAGACTAGTGGGTATATGGTTCAAGGTTGTCCCCAATCTAATAATATTTTTTTAAATGTTTATTATGTATGTTTTACAGCAATATTAATTTTATTTTGAAAGATTATTGATTTTTGATAGAAGTTTTTTCATTTTTTTTTTCATACAAACAATAACATGTAAATAACGTTCCACATTATAAAATAAATTCAGATGATATAGGAAGGTGATATTCTTCTGTGCTCTAATGAAATCATTAAATTTTCAGGCTAATAATGTTCCAGAGGTGGAAGTGGAATTTGAAATTAATAACCAAGAAAATATTCCCCCCTCCACCTCACAATACAGTATTCCTTCCTCCGCCACACAATGCAGTATTCCTCCCTCCGCCACACAATGCAGTATTCCTCCCCCCGCCACACAATCCAGTATTCCTCCCTCCGCCACACAATCCAGTATTCCTCCCTCCGCCACACAATCCAGTATTCCTCCCTCCGCCACACAATCCAGTATTCCTCCAACACAAGATGTAATTACACCAGCAGGTAGTTAATTGTTTTATTTTATTATAAACAGTTTTCTTTTGACCCCATCTTGCCTGATGGAAAGCAAAAATGAGGTTGAAAAGATAACATGCTTAATCTGTAAAAAAGGAGAATACTGCCTAGACAAGAAATTGATGCAGTAGTCTCCTCAAAACTGGTAAACCCACAGACTAAAACCGAAGCATGACTAGGTATAATGGGCAGTGGTAACAAGAGCAGTAGATTGGCCTAGCAAAGTTATAGAGGCCTTTCTCCCACCTAAAATAATATAATTATAATTGAAGCATTTTGACCACTTAAATGTGTGACAAGAAATATTTTCAATATGTTGTGTGATATTTTAATTATACTCATAGTATTGTTATAAAATATACATATTTTATTATAATATATATATATATTTTAATTATAATTGTATTAAATGCTTATAGGGTCTCAAAGAAAGCGGCGTCGACAAGTGGAAATGGATAAATGGAGTTCATCAGATGAACCTAGGCATTCATTTTCTCAACATACAGGTAGGTAATTGTTTTTATTATAGGTGTTAGTTGCTTCAAAAATGTAATAGTTATGGCAGTTCAATATTTTAATATGTTTTTTTTGTAATATTTGAATAAAAGTGTATAAAGAATACATACGGTAAACCCTTGCCTAGACTCTGTATGCCATTTCATTAATTATTTCATTCATTTACTTTAAGGACGTCGTCGTAGACGGTACGCGCAAGGTTCGTACGTCACAGCCCTAAACTCCCTGGCAAAAATTGAGGAAAGAAGACTGAAGATAGAGGAGAAAAGACTTGAGATAGAGGAAAAAAGACTCCAAATCGAACAAGAGAACATTACTAAGAAACTGGAACTTGAGAACAAATTTTTATTATTTTTAAATGAGATAAAGCCTAGCCTCACTGCATTCCTAAATAAATGAATGTTAGGCCAGGTCTGTATAAAACAAGCGCGGATCCACCACTTGTGACGTTACACTTTTAGTATATTGAGGTCGATAGGAGTTGTACTCTAATAATTAGCCAATTTTGTCTTACATAGCTTACAAACTCTCCCAGCCAGCATAGTTACCATAGAGAATAGTTTTCTAACCTTCGCAGAGTAAAATCTTGTATGCATGCCTCAATGGCGCAGAAAAGATTATCCAGGCTAGCTCTTCTATATATACGCAAATATGTTAACCTGGATATCAATGAAATTGTCAATATTTTCGGGAAAAAGAAACTTAAGTTTGAATTTGTCATTAAGTAAGAACCTTAGTTAAATTATTTAATGTAAAATGTAATGTTGTTTAATGTATGTATATTTTAAAAAAATAAGTACCAATGTACTTAAAATTTTTAAATGCATTTAATTTGAAGTTGTAAAAATTTCATTAAAATCGGTTCAGTAGTTTAGTATAAATTTGACATTGTGATGTGCAAAGAAATTGTAATTTTCCTGATTTAACAAACTAACATTTTACAGTATTATTAATTTACTAGTGTTTGCCCACACGGAACTATACACTACAAAATCTTGGTCACGGCATCATACTTTTTGTAAACATATTCTTTGTAGGAATGCACTATATTGATCATGAGTTCATACTCACATTTTCGGGTGGCTGTTTGACCACAACATTTTTTGAGGACTGGATCCGCGCTTGCTATAAAATATCTACGAGGGGCATTCCAATAAAAGTAAGAATGAAATAAATGTTTCTTGATAGAAATATACTGCCATACTTTGATATCTATTACAATAAAACATTTAATAATCACTAGAGGGAGAATGCGTCTCTCCTAATGTAATGTGCATAATGCGAGTTAAAATAATTCTTAATTATGTTTATAGCGCATCGTCAAGTGACGGAGCGTCTCACAGCCGAAGAATTGAAGATTTCAACTACCAATTTTTTTATTTTATTTCTTCGGCAGACAGATGAGGAAATTTTATGACATACCTATTCATCTCACTTTTATTTAAATGCTCTTCACGTATGTTCTTATCTTATTTAACCAAATACTTGTACAAGTTTCCAGTTAATAATTTAATAAACGTTTATTTTACTGTTGCACAATTATTTATATTTAGAGCTCCTAATAGGTTACCTTTTTTTATTTGAGCACAACATGTTACTATCTACCTGATGGTAAGCAGACCTACAAATTCCAAGTATGGCTTCGATTCATGCATTGTTGTTTATCAGCATTGGTCAGCTCTCACTATGCCAGCTAAATGTTTGCCATACAAATCTACTCTAATATCTGTGCTGCTTTATTCTCAAATCAGATAAGAGGCAGGAAGTAGGTTTTAGACCTGCGCATTTAATTTCTAAATCAAGCTAATGAAAAATAAAATACATATGTGCTTTTGGTGATGAATAACAACCTAGCCAAACGCACTCTGACTTCATTGTTAATGATACTCTGAAGCGATTAATAAATTTATCAACATACATGTCTCGGTAATAAAACAAATGAGGTAAGTGTTGATCTTTTTATATTTTGTAATTTATACAAAAGTATCTAAATAATTTAATTCATATTATAAAGATGTTTATTTACTTATAGGAAGACCAATTGGTAACAATACTACACATTAGGAAAACTACACAAAAACAAAGGACTATGAAAGGTCTTATCTACTTAAATATAACACTTTTAATTTATAAATAAATACAATAGTATACACAAAATATAAAGAAACCTAAACTAACACATGTGAAATCAAGCGTCACACATTCACGGTCCATAGGCTGATGATATTATATCCAAGGGCTTGACTTGGGGCAACACTATGAATGATATTTCATACCCAGCAGATGGTTTCTTTACCAGTCAGTAAATCATATGGGCAGCTCTCTATGAGACAATGTTCTTAGCTATCCATGGATTCTCTGTGCGGGTGGCGGGTCCATCGTGTGATTGAAAGGCAAGGGAATAAACTGTAGTGTTCCAACTTGAGACCGCGAAGTAGGTTTAAAGGCCTTTTGAACTCTCACCTGCACTGTGTTCACTACCCTCTCTACTCAACCAAATACTATTTTTATGATCCTGTTAACACATTCCATAAAAGTTCCGACGGCCGATCTCGGAAGGACAAGATCCTTCAATAAATAATGCACTTTGCTGGAATTCCTCTTAAACCAACTTCCACTGCATATAGTTGAGTTTTAAAACCGTTTCTAGTAATTTCATTTGTGATATCATTATATTTGTTCAACTTGATGGTGTGGTCCTTAGAAATTTTTGATCCCCACGGAACGTTAAGTTATAAGGATTACTTTCTTCAAGCAGCAAAAGTAAACTGGTCTATAGGCTGAAATTGCTAGTTCATCTAGAATTTTGATAGTATCCATGAGTATTTCCCAGTCTGGTGCTTTGTCCAGGATTGAGAAAGGTTTACTTTGAGTTTTCTTGAGTTGACCCTCCTTTACATAATTAGTTAGTCTTTCATTTATTGACAATCCTTTTATGGCTCTGGCAATACAAACTTTATCATGTCGGTGCAAATAATGGCATTTTTCAAGAAGAGTCTTGCACCCAGCAAGTATATGTCTGGCAGTCCCTATGGCAACACCGCATAATGTACATGTCTTATCTATTGCTTTCCCTTCTTACCAGATTACTCTGGTCAAGTAAGGAATTAAGATAGAACTTAATAAGTGCCGGAAACCAATTGTACATGAGTGTGTGCCTTTTCATATTAAATTTAGACATTTTATATTATGACACCACAGGCTATTATTGATACATTCTGGCAATAAGTCTGTCCCTGACAGCTCTTCCTATTAATAACTCTGGACCATCATCTATAATTATGTCTATATTTTCCATATTTATTTCTACATCAGTGTCTGCTACTGGTGGTCCTCTGCTGGTAATTAGCATGTTATGCAGGACACTACATGCCATTACAATTTCTCCAGCATAATCAGGGTGGTAGTATAGCACCCTCTGACTCAATAGGCACCTAAACCTGGACTTGAGAACCCCGAAGGTGCGTTCTATACAATTTCTTGCCCTCACATGGGTTTTTGTATAAGAGTCTTGTATTGATCCAGGCGCAGCATTTAAAATTGGAGTCATTAGATAACTTCTTTGAGGATATCCACTATCACCTGCAACAAAAATAATTTATATATTTCGACTGATGCATTTCTTTATGGATCATTGCAAATGATTTACATGTTAGTAAGCATCAGGTATGATTATGGACCACCTATCAGGGGCGCCGACTCCTGAGCACCCACGGAGTCGGCTCCCCAGATTACATTCATGTTTATATAGATACTATAATGGATGGTAAAATAGATGAATTTAGGTACTTACCTAACAACCACACTGATTCACCATTTTGCTGAAGATTTTCCATATGAGGGCGGATCATGCTGCTGTTCCATATGTAAGTGTCGTGTGCTGCTCCCCCAAATTTTGCATTACAATTTAAGATTTTTAAATTGCTATCAGAAATCTGGAAAATATACCCATAGATATAATTATTATATATGTCATTGTAATTAAATTGTGCACAATACAATACACTACTACTAGCATTCTTTGCATAGCCTTATAATATTAAAAAAAAACACAGCTAGTAATAAAAGATTAAAATAATAATATTGTAATCTTCATTAAATATTAATTATTAAACTAAGTTACTATTAACACATATAAGATATGCCTTGTTAAAGAAATATAAAAAATATGTTTTTTGAAGGTTATGTGTATTTATTAATAAAAAAATACCATTTGCACATTTAGGGAATGTCTTCCCTTTCTGTCAAAACAGCAGGCTTCATCCCTTGGGTTTGATGGACGCACTATATCTACATGTGTGCAGTCAATTGCCCCCAAAACACCAGGTATACCATATTTTTCATAAAAACTGTAAATAAATAATTAACATTAATAATATACAATAATTAAAATAGAAGATTTTTTTTTGAGACCGCTTATATCAGTAAGTGGGTATGTGGTACTGTAACAGCCGTTTTGTGACTGTTACATTACCTACCTAACTATTTGGGAATACATTAAAACTATTATTATTTTTGGACTTGTTTTATTAAGTAGCCATCCAATATCATTTATATTTTATTCGTAACAAATTAATATGTATTTATTAATATATTTAAATAACTGCAGGCATTTGCTGCTTTTCCTAACCTAGCCCGAAAGAATTATCTCCTACTTCTTTTGTCTCCCGTCACATGTCCGTGGACCTTCAAATTATTTAAAAATAGGAAATTAATTTAAGAATAATATGGTCAGCCCTCTCCAGCCAGCACCATAGGTTGCGTTCCAAATTCTAGGGGTTAATAACTTATTATATTTTAGAACTATTTGATTTGCCATAAAAAAACTATTGTTATTGATTCATACACAGCACCGACACATTTTTCCATAGAATGGCAACAATGAGTGTAATTAATGGCCTACATATTAACATGTGGTAAGTGGCACTTAGCTAAAAACTAAGAGCCTTATGGAGTACATCTATAATTTATATTGTCTGCAGGGTATGCTATAAGCAAAGCACCAAAGAATGTTGATTATAATATTTATATAGGTACTCACCCTTTTTGGACAGAATTTTTTTCCTCCCGTGTAATGGGAAACCTTATGTATTTTCTTAAAAAATATGGAGATACTAGAGCTTTGGTGACTTCATTAATGCATCTGCTCACCGATCTTTGGTCCATGTAGCAATGGGATGCAATACATTTTTGGTAGGACCCCATTGCATAAAAACTCAAAGCTGTTAAAACCTTAAAATAAAAACAGGAATAAGACTGATTTCATCTAATTTCAAGCTAATAGTAAGATACAAAGCTAAAGCGAACATTATAATTTGAATGAGACTTAATACCTTGCACACATACCTTAAGTTCTAGAGTTATCCGAGTGTCGGTTAGCCTTGTGTTGAGCCGTAACTCCTCACATAGTTCCGCGTACTCTAATTTAGTCAATCTGTAGTTTTTTATAAATTGGTCATCCGTTATATTTGACAAAACTTGACTTCTCATGGAAGTCAAGTATTGTCGCCTTTGGTATGAAACATCTCTGCTGGCTTCTCGTGAGAGAAGTGCAGCTAATAATGGTACCATGTTAACTAAAACAAAAATGTTATATACTTATCTTAAAAAAAAAGTACATAGTTAGGTAACATTGTATATAATTCATTGTTTAAATTTAAAAGTAACACCTCAAAACCAACCTTTATATTGTGTATTCCTTCCTATGCAATTTATTAAAATATTATTTATCAGCCACAGCCCACAACTCTTTTTGATAGTATCACACTCAAATCACGGAAAATAATTTAGTGTTCGATAACGATTGATCGTTTCGTTTATAGACGATCGAGGTTCCGTCAATTATTGCGCCAGTCTAGCTTTAAAACGATTGTACTCGCATCGTCACGAGTATTTACTAGAAATTCGCTTCAACGAAACGATTCTGATTACGACTAACGTCTTTGCACATTCCGTCTAGCTTTTGACATTTCTGACACTCGTTTTCGTTTTAAAACGATCGTTCTTGAGCGAACAAACGTTTTGCTGGCGCTCTGCCTCACCCCGCTGGTCGCATAAAGAACGTGACGGTGAATCGTATTAATGAGGAACTAGAAGAGGGAAATATTAAACTAAAAATTAGTACGTTTTCTGTACAGTTTGTCATAGTCTGGGTGTTTATAAAATATAATATGTATTATATAGTTTTTTTTAATGGAGCACGGCATGTGACTCTGTATCTACCTGAAGTTAAATAGACCTACAAATTCCATGAATGTGGTCATTCATGGACTTTGTAAAACCATATTGTTTAACAATATTGAACGCTCCCACTATGCAGGCTTAGACGATGCGGTTACGAAATGGGTGGCGATATAGACGTATTTGCATTACGAGTATATTTTAATATCCTCGCTGCTTTATCGTCAAATCAACCACCCATTTTATAAACGTACCAAGCGGGATACTACCCCCTTGACAATAAATCGATCCAGTAGTCTCCGGAAAACCAGTGAACCCACAGACTAAAACCGAAACATGACTAGGTCACTTGACGGTTTTTGCATCTGTTGGTGGTAACGTGACTTGAGGTCTACCGAAAATAACCTTCTTGCTATTCCTATGCATTCTTCGACCAGATATACAAATTCTTTTACAGTAGCCGCAGCATCACTCTGGAAGAATCTTCCCCTTTCACTTCAAAAAAGTCAATACGGCTTCTTTTAAAACTCATTCACACTCTGTAATTATTTCTTTTTAATAATCAATAATTCTCTGCAATTCTACTCAATAACCAACACTTTTACCTATTTTCTACTGAATGCAAATAAGAGAGAGAGAAAGAGAGAATATTCTTAGCTATCCATGGACTCTCCATGCGTATGTCGGTTCCATCGCGCGCTGAAATTTGTAATGTATTTTGAATGTATCCATTAATATTTTCTAGTCTGGCGCAAAACCTCAAAAGTTTGTCTAGGATTAAGAAAGGTTTTCTTTGCCTTGTTTTTAGTGGTCCTTTACAAAAGTAAAATTCATTTGTTGATAATCCTTTTCTGGCTCTAGCAATACTGAGACTTACCCCCGTATTCTAAGTTGTGTTTTCCACTCCACTTTTACTCAAGGGACGTCTGCCTTTTTCCACCAAATATCAAATCAAGAAAGGTAGAACGAGATAGACTTTCCTTGAGTGAAAAGTGCAGTTGAGGATACAACTCAGAATACTGCTTCTCGAATAATTCCTTAACTAAACGTTTTAATAATTCTTTGACGATACTTATGGCTAGTGGTCCCCAGGTTCCCATTTTCTCTACACCGAACGGCATAAATGTGTAACCTCCATTAAAATTATTTTATCCTAGTCATGCTGATATTCAGGTGATCATGAAATATTTGTATCTGGATATGCTGTGGACCAGGAATTTATGGCGTCTGACAAATACATATAATGGTTCTACGGAGCCCAATGATGGGTTTAATATATTATCATGAGATCTATTGTACTATGTACAGACGAAAGAAATATTGTTAAAGCAATGCTAGACATAGCCATAGCATTTTCGGATCAATGGTCAAACTAAAGGTTGCTTAGCTTATTAACAACCGACTGACGAAAGCTTAGATTAATAAACGAAAGTAATAAATTATTCTTGTAAACTAATTTAGAAGATTTACTGTGACATTGCCAAATATATTGAAATGTTTAGGACATTTGTTGTTTTAATTGTGTTAATATAGCACCTCTATTATATTATTATATTAACGCGGTTGCGTTAAAAGTATTTTCTGCATACATCTTCAACAGTACTTCTCCACCCTAGTTATGTAATAATGTTGTAATTTTACAAAGTTGGGTTTATTAAAAATAAAAAACGTCTTTAATGTCTCCCCAAAAAAAAAATGGACAGAGAAAGTAGAGAAAGCCATGCCTTTTAAATTTATGCGCAGAAGTATCGATTTTAGAGGAAGAACACTATCCTTAGATATGGTTGTGGAACGCTTTATTAATGATATCAACAAGGTAGATCAACAGCCAATTAGTAATGTCAAAAAATCTTGGATTTATGACAAATACCTAACTACTCGCCTAACATGGCTTTTTCTTGTATACGACTTCAACAAAACTCTTCTGGTAAATCTGGATGCAACTGTCATAAGAAAACTTAAGTCTTGGCTTGGATTAGCACAGCGCGCTGACTCCTCCACGCTGTTCAGGGGAGAACAACAATTTAGGGTGAATTTTAAAAATCATCTGAGTTGTACAAGCAACAAATCCTGAGTAACTCTCGGGATAATCTGATTGCATCTCTCCCAAAAGACTCATGATGATGATGCCTCTGAGAGGAAGTCAAGACTTCATTTCCATAAATAAAAGAGCGGTGCACAGATCAGCAGAAGGGGGTTGGAAGAAAAAGGATTGTGATAAAGGTGTTTTTAAATATTTCCTTAAGGACGATGAAGAACATGGCTACAGAGTTCACGCGATCCCCCTAGAAGTACAAAATGAATGGCTTACTATGGGGGAAGTTTGTATTCTTCCAGCCCTGAAATGGCGCACACTCATGTACGATTGGTCTCTCCGGCTCTTATTAAGTTATATCTGAATACCTTTCAAATATCCCTACCTGACCAGAGTAATCTGGTAAGATGGAGGAAAGCAATAGATAAGACATGTACATTGTGCGGTGTTGCTGTAGGGCCTGCCAGACATATACTTGCTGGGTGCAAGACTCTACTTGAAAAAGGCCATTATTCGCACCGACATGATAAAGTTCTGGAATTTTTTCATGAAGCTGTAAGTCTCAGTATTGCTAGAGCCAGAAAAGCATTATTAAAAAATGAAAGACTAACTACTTTTGGAGGGACAACTCAAGAAAACTCAAAGTAAACCTTTGTCAATCCTGGACAAAGCAAAAGACTGGAAAATATTCATGAATACATTCAAAATTTCAGACGGACTAGCAGTTTCAGCCTATAGACCAGACATACTGGTGTACTCTCGGTGCTTGAAGAAAGTAATACTTATAGAACTCACCGTCCCGTAGGAAACAAAAATTCTTAAGGACCACAACATCAGGTCGAACAAATATTTTCATCTCACAAACGAAATTACTAGAATCAGATTTAAAACTCAACTTTATGCAGTGGAAGTTGGTGCAATAGGAATACCAGCAAAGTCTTTGCATCGTTTATTGACGGTTATTGACCTTCCGAGATCAGCCGTCGAAACTTTTCTAAAATGGCGCTAACAGTGTCATATCGTTATGGGATCCCTCAGGGTAGTGTCCTGGGTCCTCTGTTGTTTTTATTGTACCTGAATGACTTTAATCGTGTTACTCACTATCCAATGGTACTTTTCGCTGATGATAGTAATATTATATGCACATGCGAAAATAATTTAAGTATATTCGATAGTAAGGTGAATAATACATTGGAGAATGTGTCAAAATGGCTTGAATATAATAACTTATTACTAAATTTAAATAAAACTAAAGTGATGAACTTTAGGCAAAGAATAAATGATTTTCATATTGATGTTAAGTGTAGAAATAAATCAATAGAAGAAGTTGAAACAACCAAATTTTTAGGCATTATAATTGATAGTAAAATAGCATGGAAGAAACAAATAAAACAAATATGTAAAAAACTTGGCAAATTCTCATATGCCTTATATAAATTATCCAAGGTATCAAGTAAAGCCACACTAATAACTGCATATTATGGGTATGTTGCATCTACTCTGAGATATGGCATAATATTTTGGGGAAACTCCACAGATAAGGAACTTGTGTTTAAAGCTCAGAAAAAGTGTATTAGGGCAATGTGCAATTTGCGAAAAATTTACAGCTGTAAACAATATTTTAAATCATTAAAAATACTCACATTTCCTTCTCTCTATATATTAGAACTATCAATGTTTGTAAAATGTATAACAGTGTTCGATTAAAAAATAAAATTTGTCCGGGTCAGTCTAAAACGGCATTATATAATAAAAATATTTTTGGAATGGCCCACAAAGTTTACAACAAACTGCCTGGCGAAATTAGTAATATTATAAAAAACTTTAAAAGGAAACTGACTGAGATGCTATTGGAAAAGTGTTATTACAGTATTAATGAACATTTAGATAATATAATATTTTAATAATAATTGTAAATAATAATTATAATTGCAAATAATAAAAATAATTAAGATAATGATAACATAATGATAATGGAACAACGGATAATAATAATGTTGTATTACTTCGAAATCATAAAAATGTCTTTGTCTGTTAATAACATAATCTAAATTATTTTATTGTTATTAATATAATTAATGTATAATGTATAATATGTGTATTTTAATAGTTTCTAATGATTTATTTTAATTTTAAATTTGTTCAATATTTGAGTTTGTCTAGTATTTCTGTTGTATATATTTATGGGATTGTTGTGTACTTCCTATAACTCTGTGGTTGTGTACCTATATTTGCGAGCCTATAACGGACAAATTCTGTACTAAATAATGACATTCAACACCTTGTTATCAGAATTGCAAATAAATGAATTTTCTTTCTTTCTTTCGTATTTGGTTGATTAGAGGGTAGTGAACACAGTGCAGGTGAGAGTTCAAAAGGCCTTTTAACCTACTTCGCGGTCTCAAGTCCGGGAACGCTGCAGTTCATTACCCTGCCTTCCAACCACGCGATAGACCAGCGGGGCTAGATTAACAGCCTTCGCTTTTCCCTTCGCACACGATTGCGTTCAAGCGATTGCGTTTTTCCTTCGCTTTTATTTCGTAGGTTGTACACTGAAACGCAGGCTGTCGTTTGAGCGATTAGAGATGTGATTTTACCGGTGTTTCATAGACAATTTTATATTTTTTAAACGGGAGCGCTGTCATTTTGACATCACTGCAAAAAGTAAACAAACTCCTCGATTTTACAAAATATAAATAAATTGCGTATTATTTTAATTTTTTAATACTAGTAAGCTAGTAATATAACAAAAAACATAATGCAGAAGCATAATATTCTAATCTTGTGATGAATTTGTTCATAAATACGTAAGTGCAGTTATGAATGAACTTTATTAGTACCTAACTACTTTTAACCAATCTTTGATTTTAGCATTACGTTTTATTCATATTTATTGCCCTTGTAATGCTCTAGGCTCTGAAAAATTGGAGTATTTCATAATATAAGTTAAATAATTAAAGTGACCTAGCTAAATATAACTATTAAGTTTGTGTGGTTTTTATTTTGGATAAAAGAAACATTTATAAAGTTTTATGTGGGTGTTTAGGTCTTTATTTATTAGTCAAAAGCTATTTTATAATATTTATAGATATATTAATAATATGTATATTTGTTTTCAGAACCCTATAAAAAAGATAAGTGGACCTAACTAAGCTAACATTGTCTGCATAGGGTATTTTTGGACTACTTTAAACCCAATTTAACCTGATGCAGGTCCTGCAGGCTATAAGATTATACTCCCTGTTTGTAGACTAGAATTCTTGGTACACTAGCAATGGTACTTGAAGAACGGGAGATTTGTTGAACTTATGATGCAGATAAATAAACATTCAAAAGGATCACAACATGAAACCAAAAATAATAAATATTACAACCTCACAAATAATATTCAATAAATAAAATAATCCACAATTGCCCAGTGATATTAACTATGCTCAAGGTGCAAAAATATTTAAAGATTAAAAACTCAACTAACAAATCAGACAGTGTGGAGTCCACTGTTTTTGTAGTATAGCATACATACATATCATCATGGGTCGGCACCCGAGACCACCTAGACAGCCCCAAGGTACCCAGCGAGTTTTAATCCCACCTCGTTGTAGCCAATGGTATGAGTCTACACCAAACAAGTGGCTAGCTTGTTGCGATGTTTTGAATAGACTCAATAACCCATCTATAAACAGTTTCACAAGTTGGTATAGTGAAACCAGGACTGACAGCTTAACGTGCTCTCCGAGGCACTATAGTGGTGTTGTCAAACAAATGTACATAAATATTTAGGTACTTAATTGAAAACTCATTGGTACACACAGGGATTCGAACCAGGGACCTAAGTGTTATTAAGTCCAAGGTCTAACAAACTCGGCCACCACGTAATGGTATAGCAAGTACATCAATATAATTTTGTCTTAAACAGAACTGCACTGCTATAAAACTTCATTTATGTTGGAATAGATTAACATTTAATAGGTATATTAAAAAATAATTGAGATAATTAAATTTAATAGATCATTTATATGTAATGTAACATTATAAACTATCCTATCTATTGATGAAACACCTGAATAAATATATTTTTAAATATTGATTCTTTTTGATTTACATATCACACAGTAACAAAAATGAAAGTAGCATTTCATGTTATTTTTTACATTCATGCCTTGTTTGTACAATTCCTAGTTCATACAATGGCAATTGTTTTCCTAGTTTGTACAATTGCTTATTCATGCAATCACTAATTCATACAAAATGTTAAAAGATGAGAAGCCCTAAACAGAGACATTTTATTATTACCTATAAATTCATGTACTCTGTAGGTCTGTTTACTAGCAGGTAGATACACATTCACATGACCTACTCTCATAAGTCTAAGATCAGACTAGGTATTCTTACCAACAGGTAGGCACAGAGTCACATGACCTGCTCTAATAAGAATCAGTCGTCCTTATTCATTGACTCTGTAGGTCTACTTAATCAGACCTTAGAGTCCTTGATGAGAATGACTGATTCATTATAATATGAGACATGCTCTTTTAATGTCATCAGTCGTCGTCATTTATGGACTGCAAGTCTGCTTACCACCAGATAGGTACATAATCACTCGTGCTCTCATAGAAGTTGGTCCTTATAGATACAAAAATTGCTGTGCTCCTATTTATAAAAAAAATTAGTAATAAATGAACTTTATAGTTCTCCATATCTAGGATTCTGATTTTTTTTTAATAATTTGAAATACTATTTAACAAATCATTGATTTGAATATATAATAGATACTTTGAAATGATAAGCAGTTATAATATTAGGGATTGAACCCAATAATAAATTAAAATGGGAAAGGTGAAATTCCAGTGTCTAAAAGCACCTCTAGTATCATCATTTTATCTTTTGTTATTAACCTTTTATCACCACATTGTTATTTTTTATTTTAAAGGTTAATAATAAAAGCATACCCTAGAACTACATCGGAGGCTATGCAGGGATGCAGGTTTGGTTCCAGTGTCATCCATCCCCAAGCTTGTAAAATTATATGTCAATAGTTGATTACAAAAGTATGCACCTTACACTGGTTCAGAGCATGGAAGTAGGTTTTGTTGTCTAGTGAATAATGTCAACAACAATGGTAGGTACCAATTAAGAGATCATTGATATGAGTGTGCACTATTTATGTGGTTAGTCAGATATTTAGTTATGCACGAATACTCATACTGACTACACCATATAAGTATAGATGTATGATTGAAAAGGCAAACATACAGGAATGCAATAATGCCTCATAGAAAGTTGTTTATACTTCATATCTAGGATTCTAAATATGCCCTATACACTATGTCGGAGGCTATGCAAGGATGCAGATTTGGTTCCGAGCTTGTAATGGTATTAATAGGTGATTTGAAAAGTATGCACCATACACTGGTTCAGAGGCTGTGCAAGGAGCTGTGTAGGTTTTTTTGTTCGATCCATTGTCCAGTGAAGAATATCAACAACAATGGTAGGTACCTACTAATTAAAAATCATTGATAAGAGTGGGCACTGTGTTTATGCAATGCTAAGCATACATATCCATAACTGCACAAGTTAGTCAAATATATGGGATGTGTATGGTTAGCATTGCATAAACAATCATACTGACTATAACATAGGTACCTATAGCAATGCTACAAAATTTATTGTGCAATAAAAGTCCCATATCTAAATGTCTGTGGATGAAATTTTTTTTTCACAAGCATTAATGTGTTTTTAATTTACAAATGACTTATGAGCTAGGGGCTAGGGGTGGGGGAGCATGATAATATAAATAAACAAAAAGTTACTTGTTGATGAGTACAACAATTATTCGCTTTTAATTAAATATGTGCAACTTTAAAGTATTATTATTGTTAAATACACTACTATTAAATGTTTGTCTAGTCTATTCTTAAAGGAGTTCACTGAGTCCACACTTTCCCGTACCATGTATCCATAACTTGATTAAATAATACATGTTTCCTAGGGTTACTATGGCTTGGTGTTTTTATCATCTACTGTGAATGTCCTCTAAGGCCTGTGTTGATGTTGAGTGTGATTTGAATATGTAGAAAATGTTGTATTGAAAGTCACTCTTAACTATTGAATTACTTATCACAAATACAAATCATTTATTGCACTTTTGTTTGTTACTTAAAAAACCACCACTTGTGCAATATTTTTTTAACAATAAAAGAGTTCACCGTGCCTTTTTTACTAGGCCAATATATACTAGAATTATCACGAAATGTTAGTCTTGTTGATCACTGTTGAGCATCATGTTCATGGCAGACTCGCTGTTTGCAATTAGCCACGAGGTTAGGCCTTTTTGCCTGCGTCGGCTGACTACTCCAACCAAGCTCATTCCAGAAGGCGACGAGATATCTGGGACTTCCACAAGCCTCAAGGAGCAACCTCAGTGTTCCTAGGATTTTCGCCGTTGTGGAACCACTCCGGTGCAATAAAACAGCACATGGGTGTTTCATCAGTTTCCATGCAACTTCTTTATAGAGGAAGCGCACTATTAAACATAGGCTAATGCTTGAAAAGGGTCCTTCTTCGTCAGGGTCTGCTAGTCCATCTGGCTGGATGCCTTGACAGTTTGTGCCTTGTGGGAAAGTCTGTCGCTTTCGGTGACCATTTTCATAAATTTTATATTTTTTTTGTTTAATTACAATACCGTAAATATGAAATTATAAATGTTTTGTACAGAAAGCACCAAATTTTTCGTGCTTTATGTACAAAACATTTAATATTTACGGCATTGTAATTAATCAAAAAATATATAAAATTTATGAAAATGGTCACCGAAAGCGACAGACTTTCCCACAAGGCACAAACTGTCAAGGCATCCAGCCAGACGGACTAGCAGACCCTGACGAAGAAGGACCCTTTTCAAGCATTAGCCTATGTTTAATAGTGCGCTTCCTCTATAAAGAGGTTGTATGGAAACTGATGAAACATCCATGTGCTGTTTTATTGCACCGGATTGGTTCCACAACGGCGAAAATCCTAGGAACACTGAGGTTGCTCCTTGAGGCTTGTGGAAGTCCCAGACATCTCGTCGCCTTCTGAAATGAGCTGGTTGGAGTAGTCAGCCGACGCAGGCAAAAAGGCCTAACCTCGTGGCTAATTGCAAACAGCGAGTCTGCCATAAACATGATGCTCAACAGTGATCAACATAGACTAATATTTCGTGATAATTCTAGTATATATTGGCCTAGTAAAAAGGACACAGTGAACTCTTTTATTGTTAAAAAAATATTGCACAAGTGGTGGTTTTTTAAGTAACAAACAAAAGTGCAATAAATAATTTGTATTTGTGATGAGTAATTCAATAGTTAAGAGTGACTTTCAATACAACATTTTCTACATATTCAAATCACACTCAACATCAACACAGGCCTTAGAGGACATTCACAAAAGATGATAAAAACACCAAGCCATAGTAACCCTAGGAAACATGTATTATTTAATCAAGTTATGGATACATGGTACCGGAAAGTGTGGACTCAGTGAACTCCTTTAAGAATAGACTAGACAAACATTTAATATTAGTGTATTTAACAATAATAATACTTTAAAGTTGCATATATTAAATTAAAAGCGAATAATTGTTGTACTCATCAACAAGTAACTTTTTATTTATTTATATTATCATGCTCCCCCCACCCCCAGCTCATAAGTCATTTATAAATTAAAAACACATTAATGCTTGTGAAAAAAATATTTCATCCACAGACATTTAGATATGGGACTTTTATTGCACAATAAATTTTGTAGCATTGCTATAGGTACCTATGTTATAGTCAGTATGATTGTTCATGCAATGCTAACCATACACATCCCATATATTTGACTAACTTGTGCAGTTATGGATATGTATGCTTAGCATTGCATAAACACAGTGCCCACTCTTATCAATGATTTTTAATTAGTAGGTACCTACCATTGTTGTTGATATTCTTCACTGGATAATGGATCGAACAAAAAAACCTACACAGCTCCTTGCACAGCCTCTGAACCAGTGTATGGTGCATACTTTTCAAATCACCTATTAATACCATTACAAGCTCGGAACCAAATCTGCATCCTTGCATAGCCTCTGACCTAGTGTATAGGGCATATTTAGAATCCTAGATATGAAGTATAAACAACTTTCTATGAGGCATTATTGCATTCCTGTATGTATGTTTGCCTTTTGTACCATACATCTATACTTATATGGTGTAGTCAGTATGAGTATTCATGAACAACCAACCATACACATCCTATGTATCTGACTAGCTACATATAAATAGTGCACACTCATATCAATGATCTCTTAATTGGTACCTACCATTGTTGTTGACATTATTCACTAGACAACAAAACCTATTTCATATAAGCTTGGGGATGGATGACACTGGAACCAAACCTGCATCCCTGCATAGCCTCCGATGTAGTTCTAGGATATATTTTTGTTATTAACCGTTAAAATACAAAAAAACAATGTGGTGATAAAAGGTTAATAACAAAAGATAAAATGATAATACTAAAGGTGCATTTAGATACTGGAATTTCATCTTTTCCAGTTTAATTTTATTAATGGGTTCAATCCCTAACATTATTACTGCATATCATTTCAAAGTATCTATTATATAGTCAAATCAATATGATTTGTTATTATTTGTTAAATAGTATTTCAAATTATTAAAAAAAAATCAGAATCCTAGATATGAAGTTGCATAAATTATCCTGTGACACCTCTTCATAAAGTTATAAAACAAAAACCCTATAATACTAGAATAACACTTTTAAAGATTTTTTTTTTGTTCTAACAGAGCTTGAGCATAAGTAAAACATTGTTCATGCTTAGTTTCTACATTTCCTAGAAGGAATAATTTTTGTCTTTTATTTGTGCAATTTGTCCTGAGAACTATGAAGTTCATTTATTACTATTTTTTTTTATAAATAGGAGCACAGCACTTTTTGTATCTATGAGTACCAACTCCACTTCTATGAGAGCACAAGTGAATATGTACCTATCTGGTGGTAAGCAGACTTGCAGTCTAAAAATGAGGACAACTGATGATATTAATAGAGCATGTCTCATATTTCATATTTATTAATTCACCATTCAATACATTTCTGCACTCTCGGTTTTGTCAATATATTTACAGTAACTATACACCTAGGTATATAAAATAATAAACTACATTTGTAACTATTCCATAAGTAATGGAATGAATCTTGGTTGGACAGCCATAACTATTGGAAATATATATATTATAATGTATCAGTCATTCTCATCAAGGACTCTAAGGTCTGCTTAAGTAGTCAATGAATAAGGACGACTGATTCTTATTAGAGCAGGTCATTTTACTCTGTACCTACCTATTGGTAAGAATACCTACAGTCTGATCTTAGTCTTATGAGAGCAAGTCATGTGAATCTGTACCCACCTGCTAGTAAACAGACCTACAGAGTACATGAATTTATAGGTAATAATAAAATGTGTCCCTCTGTTTAGGGCTTCTCATCTTTTAACATTTTGTATGAATTAGTGATTGCATGAATAAGCAATTGTACAAACTAGGAAAACAATTGCCATTGTATGAACTAGGAATTGTACAAACAAGGCATGAATGTAAAAAATAACATGAAATGCTACTTTCATTTTTGTTACTGTGTGATATGTTAAACAAAAAGAATCAATATTTAAAAATATATTTATTCAGGTGTTTCATCAATAGATAGGATAGTTTATAATGTTACATTACATAAATAAAATATAAATGATCTATTTAATTTAATTATCTCAATTATTTTTAATATACCTATTAAATGTTAATCAATCCAACATAAATGAAGTTTCATAGCAGTGCAGTTCTGTTAAAGACAAAATTGTTATATTGATGTACTTGCTATACCATTACGTTGTGGCCGAGTTGGTTAGACCTTGGACTTAAAAACACTTAGGTCCCTGGTTCGAATCCCGGTGTGTACCAATGAGTTTTTAATTACCTAAATATTTATGTACATTTGTTTGACAACGCCACTATAGTGCCTCGGAGAGCATGTTAAGCTGTCAGTCCCGGTTTCACTATACCAACTTATGACACTGTTTATAGATGGGTTATTGAGTCTATTCAAAACATCGCGACGAGCTAACCACTTGTTCGGTGTAGACTCATACCATCGGCTACGACGAGGTGGGATTAAAACCCCTCCGCTGGGTACCCTGGGGCCATCTAGGCAGTCTCGGGCGCCGTAAGGCACCCATGATGATATGTATGTATGTATGCTATACCACAAAAACAGTGGACTCTGCACTGTCTGATTTATTAGTTGAGTTTGTAATCTTGAAATATTTTTGCACCTTGAGCAAAATTAATTTCACTGGGCAATTGTGGACTATTTTATTTATTAAATATTATTTGTGAGGTTGTAATATTTATTATTTTTGGTTTCATGTTGTGATCCTTTTGAATGTTTATTTATCTGCATCATAAGTTCAATAAGTTATCCGTTCTTCAAGTACCATGACTAGTGTACCAAGAATTCTAGTCTATAAACAGGGAGTATAATTTTATAGCCTGCAGGACCTGCATCAGGTTAACTTGGGTTTAAAGTAGTCCAAAGACACCCTAAGCTAACAATGTGAGCTTAGTTAGGTCCACTTATCTTTTTTATAGGGTTTCTGAAAACAAATATACATATTATTAATATATCTATAAATATTATAAAATAGCTTTTGACTAATAAATAAAGACCTAAACACCCACATAAAACTTTATAAAGGTTTCTTTTGTACAAAATAAAAACCACAAACTTAATAGTTATATTTAGCTATGTCACTTTAATTATTTAACTTATATTATGAAATACTCCAATTATTCAGAGCCTAAAGCATTACAAGGGCAATAAATATGAATAAAACGTAATGCTGAAATCAAAGATTGGTTAAAAGTAGTTACTAATAAAGTTCATTCATAAAAAATAAAAGCACTTACGTATTTTGGAACAAATTCATCACAAGATTAGAATATTATACTTCTGAATTATGTTTTTTGTTATATTACTAGCTTACTAGTACTAAAACATTAAAATAATACGCGAATTATTTATATTTTGTAAAATCGAGGAGTTTGTTTACTTATTGCAAGTGATGTCAAAATGACGGCGCTCACGTTTAAAAAATATAATATTGTCTATGAAACACCGGTAAAATCACATCTCTAATCGCTCAAACGACAGCCTGCGTTTCAGTGTACAACCTACGAAATAAAAGCGAAGGAAAAATGCAATCGCTTGAACGCAATCGTGTGCGAAGGGAAAAGCGAAGGCTGTTAATCTAGCCCCGCAGCGGGGTTAGAGTGCAGCCATAAAACGAAGCTTCGTTTAACGCTAACGACTGCGTTTTTAAAAATCGGTAGATTAGCGGCATCAAAAACGATGGTCACGTGGCACACCTTGCGGCTTTCGTTTTTTGAGTGCGCTAACGAACGGTAAAACGTCGGTAAAGCCTAAAATCGGTAGAATAAAGAGCCATTTTGACAGTTTGACATTAAAGAAAACGAAGACGTTCGTTCGTTTCTGAAACGACACCAAATTTTTCGTGCTTTCTGTACAAAACATTTAATAATTTAATATTTACGGCATTGTAATTAATCAAAAAAAGTATAAAATTTATGAAAATGGTCACCGAAAGCGACAGACTTTCCCACAAGGCACAAACTGTCAAGGCATCCAGCCAGGCGGACTAGCAGACCCTGACGAAGAAGGACCCTTTTCAAGCATTAGCCTATGTTTAATAGTGCGCTTCCTCTATAAAGAGGTTGCATGGAAACTGATGAAACATCCATGTGCTGTTTTATTGCACCGGAGTGGTTCCACAACGGCGAAAATCCTAGGAACACTGAGGTTGCTCCTTGAGGCTTGTGGAAGTCCCAGACATCTCGTCGCCTTCTGGAATGAGCTAGTTGGAGTAGTCAGCCGACGCAGGCAAAAAGGCCTAACCTCGTGGCTAATTGCAAACAGCGAGTCTGCCATAAACATGATGCTCAACAGTGATCAACATAGACTAACATTTCGTGATAATTCTAGTATATATTGGCCTAGTAAAAAGGACACGGTGAACTCTATTATTGTTAAAAAAATATTGCACAAGTGGTGGTTTTTTAAGTAACAAACAAAAGTGCAATAAATGATTTGTATTTGTGATGAGTAATTCAATCAAGTTAAGAGTGACTTTCAATACAACATTTTCTACATATTCAAATTACACTTAACATCAACACAGGCCTTAGAGGACATTCACAAAAGATGATAAAAACACCAAGCCATAGTATCCCTAGGAAACATGTATTATTTAATCAAGTTATGGATACATGGTACCGGAAAGTGTAAACTCAGTGAACTCCTTTAAGAATAGACTAGACAAACATTTAATAGTAGTGTATTTAACAATAATAATACTTTAAGGTTGCATATATTTAATTAAAAGCGAATAATTGTTGTACTCATCAACAAGTAACTTTTTATTTATTTATATTATCATGCTCCCCCCACCCCTAGCTCAAAGGTCATTTGTAAATTAAAAACACATTAATGCTTGTGAAAAAAATATTTCATCCACAGACATTTAGATATGGGACTTTAATTGCACAATAAATTTTGTAGCATTGCTATAGGTATGTTATAGTCAGTATGATTGTTCATGCAATGCTAACCATACACATCCCATATATTTGACTAACTTGTACAGTTATGGATATGTATGCTTAGCATTGCATAAGCACAGTGCCCACTCTTATCAATGATTTTGTAATTAGTAGGTACCTACCATTGTTGTTGATATTCTTCACTGGACAATGGATCGAACAAAAAAACCTACACAGCTCCTTGCACAGCCTCTGAACCAGTGTATGGTGCATACTTTTCAAATCACCTATTAATACCATTACAAGCTCGGAACCAAATCTGCATCCTTGCATAGCCTCTGACCTAGTGTATAGGGCATATTTAGAATCCTAGATATGAAGTATAAACAACTTTCTATGAGGCATTATTGCATTCCTGTATGTATGTTTGCCTTTTGTACCATACATCTATACTTATATGGTGTAGTCAGTATGAGTATTCATGAACAACTAACCATACACATCCTATATATCTGACTAACCACATATAAATAGTGCACACTCATATCAATGATCTCTTAATTGGTACCTACCATTGTTGTTGACATTATTCACTAGACAACAAAACCTATTTCATACAAGCTTGGGAATGGATGACTCTAGAACCAAACCTGCATCCCTGCATAGCCTCCGATGTAGTTCTAGGTAGTTTTTGTTATTAACCGTTAAAATACAAAAAAATAAATGTGGTGATAAAAGGTTAATAACAAAAGATAAAATGATAATACTAGAGGTGCATTTAGATACTGGAATTTCAGCTTTTCCAGTTTAATTTTATTAATGGGTTCAATCTCTAACATTATTTCTGCATATCATTTCAAAGTATCTATTATATAGTCAAATCAATATGATTTTTTATTATTTGTTAAATAGTATTTCAAATTATTAAAAAAAAATCAGAATCCTAGATATGAAGTTGCATAAATTATCCTGTGACACCTCTTCATAAAGTTATAAAACAAAAACCCTATAATACTAGAATAAAACTTTTAAAGATATTTTTTTTTGTTCTAACAGAGCTTGAGCATAAGTAAAACATTGTTCATGCCTAGTTTCTACATTTCCTAGAAGGGACAATTTTTGTCTTTTATTTGTGCAATTTGTCCTGAGAACTATGAAGTTCATTTATTACTATTTGTTTTTTATAAATAGGAGCACAGTAATTTTTGTATCTATGAGGACCAACTCCACTTCTATGAGAGCACGAGTGAATATGTACCTATCTGGTGGTAAGCGGACTTGCAGTCCATAAATGAGGACGACTGATGACATTAATAGAGCATGTCTCATATTTCATATTTATTAATTCACCATTCAATACATTTCTGCACACTCGGTTTTGTCAATATATTTACAGTAACTATACACCTAGGTATATAAAATAATAATAATAAACTACATTTGTAACTATTCCATAAGTAATGAGTCTTGGTTGGACAGCCATAACTATTGGTAATATATATATTATAATGTATCAGTCATTCTCATCAAGGACTCTAAGGTCTGCTTAAGTAGTCAATGAATAAGGACGACTGATTCTTATTAGAGCAGGTCATTTTACTCTGTACCTACCTATTGGTAAGAATACCTACAGTCTGATCTTAGTCTTTTGAGAGCAAGTCATGTGAATCTGTACCTACCTGCTAGTAAACAGACCTACAGAGTACATGAATTTATAGGTAATAATAAAATGTGTCCCTCCGTTTAGGGCTTCTCATCTTTTAACATTTTGTATGAATTAGTGATTGCATGAATAAGCAATTGTACAAACTAGGAAAACAATTGCCATTGTATGAACTAGGAATTGTACAAACAAGGCATGAATGTAAAAAATAACATGAAATGCTACTTTCATTTTTGTTACTGTGTGATATGTTAAACAAAAAGAATCAATATTTAAAAATATATTTATTCAGGTGTTTCATCAATAGATAGGATAGTTTATAATGTTACATTACATAAATAAAATATAAATGATCTATTTAATTTAATTATCTCAATTATTTTTAATATACCTATTAAATATTAATCTATTCCAACATAAATGAAGTTTCATAGCAGTGCAGTTCTGTTGAGACTCAAGACAAAATTGTTATATTGATGTACTTGCTATACCATTACGTTGTGGCCGAGTTGGTTAGACCTTGGACTTAAAAACACTTAGGTCCCTGGTTCGAATCCCGGTGTGTACCAATGAGTTTTTAATTACCTAAATATTTATGTACATTTGTTTGACAACGCCACTATAGTGCCTCGGAGAGCATGTTAAGCTGTCAGTCCCGGTTTCACTATACCAACTTATGACACTGTTTATAGATGGGTTATTGAGTCTATTCAAAACATCGCGACGAGCTAGCCACTTGTTCGGTGTAAACCATCGGCTACAACGAGGTGGGATGTAAACCCCTCCGCTGGGTACCCTGGGACCGTCTAGGCAGTCTCGGGCGCCGTAAGGCACCCATGATGATATGTATGTATGTATGCTATACCACAAAAACAGTGGACTCTGCACTGTCTGATTTATTAGTTGAGTTTGTAATCTTTAAATATTTTTGCACCTTGAGCAAAATTAATTTCACTGGGCAATTATGGACTATTTTATTTATTAAATATTATTTGTGAGGTTGTAATATTTATTATTTTTGGTTTCATGTTGTGATCATTTTGAATATTTATTTATCTGCATCATAAGTTCAATAAGTTTTCCGTTCTTCAAGTACGATGACTAGTGTACCAAGAATTCTAGTCTATAAACAGGGAGTATAATTTTATAGCCTGCAGGACCTGCATCAGGTTAACTTGGGTTTAAAGTAGTCCAAAGACACCCTAAGCTAACAATTTGAGCTTAGTTAGGTCCACTTATCTTTTTTATAGGGTTTCTGAAAACAAATATACATATTATTAATATATCTATAAATATTATAAAATAGCTTTTGACTAATAAATAAAGACCTAAACACCCACATAAAACTTTATAAAGGTTTCTTTTGTCCAAAATGAAAACCACAAACTTAATAGTTATATTTAGCTATGTCACTTTAATTATTTAACTTATATTATGAAATACTCCAATTATTCAGAGCCTAAAGCATTACAAGGGCAATAAATATGAATAAAACGTAATGCTGAAATCAAAGATTGGTTAAAAGTAGTTACTAATAAAGTTCATTCATAACTGCACTTACGTATTTTGGAACAAATTCATCACAAGATTAGAATATTATACTTCTGAATTATGTTTTTTGTTATATTACTAGCTTACTAGTACTAAAACATTAAAATAATACGCGAATTATTTATATTTTGTAAAATCGAGGAGTTTGTTTACTTTTTGCAAGTGATGTCAAAATGACAGCGCTCACGTTTAAAAAATATAATATTGTCTATGAAACACCGGTAAAATCACATCTCTAATCGCTCAAACGACAGTCTGCGTTTCAGTGTACAACCTACGAAATAAAAGCGAAGGAAAAACGCAATCGCTTGAACGCAATCGTGTGCGAAGGGAAAAGCGAAGGCTGTTAATCTAGCCCCGCAGGCACCCGCAGGTCGAATTTATGGATAGCTAAGAACATTGTCTCATATTGTGAGGTCCTCAATTTCTTCAAAATATTATATTTTTTACAATAAATCTTATAAAAAAATATAAAAGACTGCCGCGGATGAGTGATTATGTCGCTTTACAACTGAAAATCAAGTTAAATCGTTGACAATAAGGCTGGCTCCTAGATGGGTGGGTGGGACAACAGTTCTCGGGAGCCTCATAGCACCCGTGATGGTATTTTTTTTTAGCATTTTTATAGTGCATCTGGCTTTTCATCAGCCCTCAGTGCAATTAGTAAAGTATAGTAAGTACTATACTCTACTATCAGTGGCCCTAGTGTGAGTTTTTTATCGTTTACTTTCGCGTTAACTATACTACCGCGTTAACATTTTGACCAATCACACGACCGCATTTCTAGTTCCCAAAATTTCCGCTTGGAGCGCTGAACTATTTCCCATACAAATTTTAGTTAACTCAAACGCAAAGTAATAGTTAGAAAACTCACACTAGGGGTACTGATCTAACAAAGTGAATAGACGAATATTTTTTAGGTCTCTTAACGCTAGCAAACTGCTCAATATACCAATATATGAAGTAATAGGTAGGTAGGTGCCATAAGTTTCCGCTAAGGAAGGACGCTCGATAAAGGCGAAATGCACAATGAATATACGGAAATATACAGTGTGCAATATAGTTTATGTCAAAAACGGACGCACATCATACGTAAAATGCCTAACATATTCACAGAAATATACAGTGTCAATATCATTATCACCATGAAAGGACGTTGAAAGTTTTTCTAAATTGAATATCGCCCCGTTTAATATAAATAAAATCTTTAACTAACCAATGCATTTTTTTTTCAAAAGATATAATAGTATTCACATTCTAAATCATTAAAAGGATTACGGAAGTAGTGGATGCAACAAGTTTTGACAATAAAAAGACGTAAGAAGTCTTCTGCGATTTAAATATATGTATATATATATATATATAATGAAACTTACAAATATAAGTTTCATAAAAAAAACATTTAAGTAGATTTGTACCAGCCTGTTAATGTAATGTAACGATTAAAATTAAAAAAAGGCGTCGAATGTACCTGTTGTCATTCGAACTGCAAAATAAATTTGGTACTTTCGACGCCATTATTAATTTTAATCGCTACATTACATTATCAGACTGGTACAACTCAGCCAGCCTTAAGATTTATATATATATACACGTATATAAATAGTTGACCACTAGCGCCATTTATTGAAGCATGGTCTAAACATTTTGATATTTTTTCTGTTGTTCGGGCTAAAAATAAAAGATGTCGCTGCTGTTTCGTTACTCAAAAAAACCCTTGAGTTATCACTCTATTTCTAGTATAACAAAGTACTCTTTGCACAATACTCAAGAGCTTCATACCTAAAGCGCGGAGTGGAACACCCCTGCCATTACTTACCATTTACCATATTAATACAATGAGCGGTTTATATATCATTTCATTAAAATCATTGAAAGGTCATCAATAGAAACTTAACTTTCTAACCTTCATTTAAAATATTTTTAGGTTTTAGTCAAAGACAAATGGATTGATACCACGGGTAGAATTAATTGGATGCCAACAAACCAAGCACCGTAATGTTCTGAGCATTTTTTAAAAGACGATATTTTAATGTCAATTAATGGATATAGATACACAAAACTTACAGCATTTCCAACTTTGAAAATCGTTGAAAATCGCTTTTTAATCAAGTAAGTTACCGTGTTTTTTTTTATTATTATTACATACATAGAGGTATTGAAAGTTTATGATATGATATTAAAATGTTTCATAATAGGCAATTGTTTTAAGAACAAGATTACCGATAAAAAGAGTATTTTGTTGACTAAATATCAAATCTATTTCACACTTTTTCAAATTTAGTTTATCTCCTGTTCATCGTTTCTGTTATATTGTGTTTCATTTTGGTTTCAGCCACAATATATGAACGCTGCCGCCTCAAATCCTTCAAAAAGGCAAGGTGGTTTGGAGAATTCTGAGCTTAAGGCACAGCTGAAAAAGAAGATTCTTCACAAAAACAAGTTGAACAATTTCCTGTGCATTACGTTACATTCTGCTGACAGTATAATTCTGCCAGAAAGAGATGAAGTTAAATATATAGAACCAACAGGAAGTTCACATTGTTCAATACCGAGAAAGAAGAAACTCAAAGGCCAACTAAGATTTTGCCAAAGCAAAATTAAAAAGCAAAGCCTAAAAATAAAACAATGGACAACATTTCAAAATTTTTACCCCCTATTTTTATTTGATAAACAAAAAATCAAAGACTTACGTACCCGTACGTTAAAAAGTTGGTACTCGAATGTTGGTGGGGAACCCGGATTCACAAAAGAGTCATTAGCAGCTTTAATACGAAAATCTGAGTTGTCGATTCCCGGTTAACATAATATTTAAAAAAAAATCTAATGATGCAGTTTTAGTTTTTATAAGCAACTCTAACAACTGGTGTAATAATACAGCATGACTTTTTTTTTTCAAAATCAACCGGTACGATTTCCGGCTAGGAGAATCAATTTTTCAGAAATCTAATGATGCAGTTTTAGTTTTTATCAAAATCGGCCCGTGACACCGTTGAGCATTTTTCGATATTCCTTGTAATTTAGGATTTGGCCTTGAAGGCACACTTGAAAAATTCACCCTGTATTTAACTTCATCTCTTTGCGTCGTTCAATACCTATTATAGTATTTTTAATCTGCTGAGGTTTTACTTGGTGTTTCCATTTTTTTCCTCATATTTGGCATTAATATCGACAGTCATTGGTTATCAGAAGTAGTGCAGGGGCCTTACCAAAGAGCCAATCGATAATCGAATCGAAATACCCATCGAAAGCCAAATGTATGGTATTTGACGTTTCTCTTCGATGAGGCTTTACCCATAGAGTAAAATTCCTATACATTTCTATCAAACGATGCGGCGATTCGATTCGATTGGCGATCGTGCTCTTTGGTAAGGCAGATCGCGAGCTTTAAATTATGATATTGCAGGGTCCTACTTTATATGGTTAGGTAATAATATATAATAATAATATGTAGGACAAATTACACATATTGCTCTGGTCACAAACTAAGCTCTAGGCTTGTACTATGTGTACCAGAAGCAACGATATAATACATATTATATTTTATAAACACCCAGACCATGACAAACTGTACAGAAAAAAACGTACTAATATTTTTTGCCATGGGTGGGAATCGAACCCACGACCTCCGGATACAACGCCAAAGGCGCAACCACTAGTCTACGGAGGGTACATATGTATAAAATTTTGAACGTTGTAATAGTGGGATATTGTGTGAAATTTACTAAGAATACAACTCTTTTTGTTTTATTGTAAATAGAACCGTCTAATGCAAAATAATTGTGTTAGAGCAAAAAAGTTGAACAATGTTAAATTTTCATGCATCCTGCCGATAATAATTTTACAAATCAATGGCCATTCGGTACAGGAAAGTTGGTTGGTTGGAAAGTCAGTAGGTTTCCTTTCCTGTACCGAAAAATATACTTTTTCTTTAAATAAAAAAATGGTTTCTGAGATATATATTTATAAAATATGTATTTGTATTAAATAGCTGACAGTTTTCTGGAAATAAATAAATAACTAATGTGATATTCCAGACAAAAATAATTCTTTCATTTTACGTAATTTCTACATTTTATTACAAAAATAGCAGTTATGTTAAGATTGCGTCCCAAAGTTTTGTTTCGTGCTCATCACGTCATACGACTCGACTTAAAAACATATACGTATCTCAAAAATCTGTTTTTTAAACCTTTATATTTTCTAAAAAGTTTTCCCTTCCATCTGCGTTTAAATATATAGAGCCACATTTATATTTAAAAAAAGCATCGATATCGATACTTTAAATATTTTATTATGTCGCCGCCTTTGAAATATTATATTTTTAGGAAGGGTAAGTTCTAAAATAAATTAAAATACTTTTCTTATATAAACGATATTATGCCTTATGCCGACTGAACAAAACATTTATTCGAATGTTGTAGTAATCACGCCATCTGTCTAGGGATAGCAGAACTTTTATAGCAGTTTCTTACTACATTGTGATAGATGGCATGATTATTTTTTTATATGAATTTAAATCACTTGGAGAATAGTGTTTAAAATTGCTGTGTATATTTGTAACCAATCAGGACGAAGTGGTTATAGATTCAACACTTATAGATATATCATTTTGGCGACACCGGTTCTAATATATTTGGTGCTTTATAGCATTTCCACTTGTTTTTTCTATTCTGTGGGTCGGATTAATAGTCCTTGCTAAGCAATTCCTACTTATGAAAAAACTAAATTTTGGCAGTTCCAAGTAATGGCTCAAAAGCAACGACTATTAATCCGCCCCTTAGTGTACCAGAAACAACGATATATTACATATTGCGCTTACTGAATTCTGAAATTTAAATAGGATAGCTGGACTAACGGACTTTATAAATAAATGTCTGTCTGTCTTCACTGAAAATATATTCGGAGATCATTCTCTTCCAGAGGAGTATAGTTACCGGTAGAACGATCTTTGATTTGACAATGGACAAGTATTATTTATCCAGCCGAACGCGATTCAATAAGTTTTAGACCTCATTTTAGTTAATATTAACAACACGATTCACGACGCGGTGCGGCTCGTGAGTGAGTATCGAACGTACGTGTGACTCGGCCGGTGTGCGGCGGCCCTACGTAGTACTCTATTTTATCTGTGGGCGGCCCTCTAAAATAATATCTATGCAATATCCATAGCTACGGCCGGGGGCTCTAGAGAAAAATCAGGCGAGGCGACGTGTCGTGTCGCCTTCAATCAAAACTGTATAGACTTTGGCAGGTGACAGCGTACCTCACGCCTACTGTCACTGTCAAAATACATACGTTTTTGACTGAGGCGACGCGACATGTCGCCTCGCCTGATTTTTCTCTAGAGCCCCGGGTACTTGTAGCGTTATGCCTAAAGCGAGTGGAACACCCCTGCCCATAGTATAAGCCTAGAGCTTATTTTGTGACCAATATGTGTAAATTGTCCTACATATTATTATTATTAGATGTTATATTTTTCTCTCCATATTATATTTTAAAATGATCAGCTTTTTGGAATTTGTCAGCTTATTGTTAATCCGGCGAGCGTAAGGTTACAATATTTAACACGTAGCATAAGATGGGTTAAACAACCCCCCCTTTCTTTTTGTATTATCTAATCAAAGTAACACTTTAAATAAAGTAGCAGGTAATACCTACCTATAAAATATTTTATTTTTAAATTAAAAGTTTGAGGTCTAAGTTAAGAGGTTAAGTTCGTAAGTTTTTATGAATAAGACCGTTAAATAAAGTACAACAGGCAGTTTAGTGTTGTTTGACAACACCACTATAGTGCTTAGGAGAGCACGTTAAGTGGGCAGGAAAAGGATTCGCGAACTCGAACTTCAAAAAACATCTAAATGTTGTTTTCAGTTATAATAAAGTTTTTTTTTGAAAAAAAAGAACATGGAGGTGTAGATTTTATTTACTCGATCCTAATTACATAATTTCTTTATAATAAATATGTTTAGTTTTAAAATGAGAACTAAAGTAACATTTTTAGAATCATAAATCAAACTTTGGGTGTATTTTCAAAAGTTAATATATTTTTTATAAAAATACTATCTAATTAGGATCGAGTAAGTAATATTTACACCTCTACGTTCTTTTTCATTAAAAATAAACTTTGATATCACTGAAAACAACATTTAGACGTTATTGGACGTTCGAGAACGCGAAACCTTTTACTGGCTTCTTAAGCTGTCGGCCCCGGTTTCACTATACCAATTTGTGAAACTGTTTATAGATGGGTTATTGAGTCTATTCAAAACATCGCGACGAGTTAGCCAATTGTTCGTGTAGACTCATACCATCGGCTACGACGAGGTGGGATTAAAACCCCTCCGCTGGGGTACCCTGGGGCCGACTTGGCGGTCCCGGGCGCCGTAAGGCACCCGTGATGATATGTATATAAATAAACCAAGACGAGCTTGCTACTTGTTCGGTGTATATTCAGAATACCATCGGCGACGACATATACGTGGTGGCCGAGTTGGTTAGACCTTGGACTTAAAAGCACTTGGGTCCCTGGTTCGAATCCCGGTGTGTACCAATGAGTTTTTAATTTAAATTTTATGTTCATTTGTTTGACAACACCACTATAGTGCCTCGAAGAGCACGTTTATTAACTACTACTACACAATTATTATTATTATTAAAACATTGCGAAGAGCCAGCCACTTGTTCGGTGTAGACTCATACCATCGGCTACGACGAGGGGGAAAAACCTCCCGGCTGGGTACCCTGGGGCCGTCTAGGTGGTCTCGGGCGCCGTAAGCCACCCGTGATATGTATGTATGTATCAGCGTCGACAACAAGGTGAAAACGAAATCCCTTCGCTGAGTTGGCGCCACAGCACCCATGATGATTTTTTAGGTGGGGGAAGATCTCTATAACTTCGTTAGGCCGACCGACCGGTTTCATTACCGCCGCCCATACAGATGCAAAAACGTCAAGTGACCTAGTCATGTTTCGCTTTTAGTTTTTGGGTTCACCGATTTTTTGGAGACTACCGCATGGTTTCCTTATGGTAGTCTCACACTCATACACCCCCCCCAGTGACCTGATTAAATATTTTTTTTTTTCACATTTCTGTGTAATGTTTTGTATTTGGCTAGAATTATTCATTTTTGAGTCGAAGATTTTACCGAGGAAAGAGACCTCTTGAAATTGGGTATCATTATATGTTATTTTTAATGTTAGAGGGTTCCTTTGTCTGGAAAACAGAATAGCTGAGCTTTTATGGGGAGAAATCTCAAGTTCATGATTCAACAGCCAAGTGTGAAGTTCACTCAAAGCATCCGTGAGTCTGTTGGAGGCCACCGACACGGATGTAACCGAGGAATACAATACTAAGTCATCAGCATATTGTAGTACTCGGACTGACCTGAGAAGGTTTTTGTCCAGGTCATGTGTATACAGGTCATAGAGGATGGGACTGAGAACTGAGCCCTGGGGGAGGCCCTTCCAGATTGTCCTTAATGCGGTGCATGAACCAGGAACCCTTATCGAGATATTTCTTTCATTTAGTAAGTTAAATATAAAATTATTTATGATAAGAGGGACCCCTAGATTTTCCATCTTATATCTAAGTCTAAGCCTCTCGATAAGGCTAGTGATATGTCGGTATAGAATATTGAGAGATTATCATGAGTACTTTTTCCCTTCCTAAACCCAAATTGGGATTTGGACAATAGTGTATTATGCTCAAGATACCATTCCAACCTATTCTTGACAAGATGTTCTGCTATCTTAGCAAGGCAAGAGGACAGGGCAATTGGTCTGTAGGAGGTGGGGAGTCCTGGATCTTTAAGTGGTTTCAGGATAGGAATTATTACTTGCTGTTTCCAAGTGGGGGGAATTTGTGCATTTAAAAAAAAAAAAAAAATAATTTTAAAAGGTAGAGTTGTGAGGTAATTATCACTTTTAGTTTTAAAGTTATTAATTTCCGCAACTAGGCCCCTGACCAAAGAACACGATCGCTAATCGAATCGCCGCATCGATCGTTAAAAATGTATAGGAATTTCACTCTATGGGTAGAGCCTGATCGCCGAGAAACGTCAAATCCCATACATTTGGCTTTCGATGGGTATTTCGATTCGATTATCGATTGGCTCTTTGGTAAGGCCCCGGGGCACTTTAAGCAAAAATTTCAACTAATGAAAATTGAATGTGTTCGATCGTAAAAGGATGGCAAATGAAAATAAAAATTGTAATTTAGTCATTACCAAATTTTTTGTTTCATTTGCCATCCTTTTGCGATAATTACACTTTTAGCATATCGTTAGAAAGGGCATGGACTGAGGATGTTTTAAAAAAATCAGAAGAACTCCAACCCTGTTAGTTTTTTTTTAAACCCCATAGAAAGTTGCCCTTAAAATTATTTCTTTACCTTACTACGGTACTTCAGGCCCCATAACTTTTCTTCTCCACAATTTTCTGGTGTAAAATATTTTTTTGCAGGACCCTAAGACTCTAACGATTAAAACAAGACCATTAGCAGACCGGTCCCATGGATAGATTTTGAGCTACAGGTAGTTTTAGTAAAAAAATCACAAAAAAGTCAAATAAAAAATAAAAATAAATTTAAAAAAACCTTGAGGCCAATATATTGGGCGGGGGTAGGTAGCAGACTATCCCTAGTTTCTACCCTAGGCGTATGTACAGCTCCCTTCCAAACACCCTGTATAACGAATAGACTAATTTGACGAATTGGAAGATATATGTCGACTTTTATCGAAAACGGTAGCACGCAGCTTATTAACATCGAAATAACTGTCGTCGAAATTACTTTTGCTTTGATATTTTTATTGATTTAATAGCGAAAAACAGAACCAAATAGTTTTATTCTCGTTAGAAAAACTGTTATAAGTGACTATAGATGTGCGTGTTATAGAAAAGTTGCTGGAACAACTGGAACCTCGAAAAACTATGATTCTGAAAAAAAAATATCTGGATACCTAAACCAAAAAATAGAATATGAAAATAAGATTATGAGAAAATAATAACACCCGTATTCTAAGACGATACCTCATGCTCACCTCAGCTTAAACTTCTTGGAGGCACTTGAAGGAGCGATTACAAGAAACCTCGAAATCAGTACTCTAACCCCCGTATTCTAAGACGTTTCCTTAACTCCACTCTTCACTCAACGAGCGTCTGTCTCAACTTGCTTTTTATAGTTGACATTTGGTGGAAAGAGACAGACGTTCCTTGAGTGTAAAGTAGAGTTTTTTTTTACGCCAGCACTGAATACTAAATAGAAAAATCGTTTCCAAACCATAATAAATTAAAAAGAATAACAATAATAACTCTAAAAAAAGCAAATATCTTAAATATTTTGGTAGTTTTTTTTTCTACATTTAATGGTTTGGAGACCCAAATAAAATAATATTATTTCCTTGAACATATTTTAATAACAATAAAAACAACTTAAAAAAAAAAATATCTAAAATATTGTGGTAGTTTTTTTTTTACGCCAACACTGAATACTAAATAGATAAATCGTTTCCAAACCATAATAAATAAAAATCTTCCGTTTGGTTACTATATATTTTGTGCATTCCGTATATACCGGCGTGGTACATAATTACTATATGGATTATCACTAATATAATCCAAAATTCTTCGAAATCCATTTCAAATACACAATAATAACGTATTTTACTTAATTAATACTATGAATTACACTTTAAAAAATTAATAAATAAGTACTATTAATAAATAATATTTGTGATTATTGATTTAATTTAAAAAAAACATAAGTTAAATAAACTTAAAAAAGTAGACCTACCACCGTAAGGCGCCTGTAAGGCCAATGTACCTTAACTTTGACTTTAACTTTTAACTTTGTACCTGAAGCAATGGAAATTCCTTAGGTAAGGAAGATTTTGACAACTAAAAATACAAATGTCGTTCCTTAAGGGGGTTTTAAATCGAGTAATAGTTGAGGTAACGTATTAGAATACGGGTGTTAAGTATTTATGTTTCTAGAGTTATACTATTTAGAAAAAATAATATAATTAATATTAAAATTATTGTTTTATTTAATTTTGGTGTAATTTTTTTATTTAATTTAATGTTTTTATTATTATGAAGTGGCAGTAGATTAGTCTTAATATTTTAAAGCGAACAAATCCTAGAGGGGACGATCACTACTAGAGTAAAAACCTTTGAACTTCGGTAACCCCCGAAGTTCAGAGGTTTTCAAGTTCAGATAGGTCTTGAATGCGGAATGTATTGATTGTGTAATGTAGCGTGCTAAGCCCCTAGTCTTTTCCCTAATTCATTTCGATCCTATTTTTTTTTACAATCTCTCTCTAAGGCTACGTTCACACGAGCGTTTAATAAAGCGTTGGGAGTTTCTTTTACCGTCTTGATTCAACGCTGTTCAAACGAGCGTTAAAATAACCACTTTGTAGTTATTTTTTGATGAAATAGATTGATTAGTTATTTTTTGTTTACTTTCATGCTGTGTTCATTCTTCTTCTTGTTGATATTATTTGTTTTATTACTTTATTCTTTTACTCTGTTAATACATTGTTACGTAATCTAATTTTATTTTAAGTTGAAGTTATATACCATGTATCAATCAGTGAAAACCTATTGTTACCTTTCTGTGTTTATATAAGTGTTATGTTATGATTTATGGAAGTTGGTTTTCCAAATACTAATAAATACATAAACGAAGAATAACGAATTGTAATATTCGGAATATTATAATATGACGTTGTGGGTAGGCCATGAACATAGGCTATTAGAAAGCATCGTTATTTTGCAAAAAATATATTGAAAAAAAAACTCTATATTATGATAAACAGAATATTTGAAATTGACAACGTATTTTTTCCCAACTTGACATTTTTTGAAGCCAGTACTTGAGTATATTGACATCCTTGTATTGAGGTAGAGGCAGACATTTATGAATGAAAAGTATAAAAACTATTAAAGTAGACAATTATTAGATAAAATAGGTAGGTAGGCCTTTCTGCTAAATAATCTTGGTTCCCTGACATGACAGCTAACTAGGGTTGGCAATATTTTTGGCTTAGGTAATTAGTTATATTTTTACGGGGAATATTGTAACACGTTGTATAGAGGAAGTGGCCAATGCCGACCAATGATGAAGAACAAAAACACAATGTTAATTATTTTTTTGTTTAATAACGGCTAACAATTATATATAGCAATACATTCGTGTAATACTTTATTCACAAGAAATACCAAACACCCGGTCATGATGTCCCCACAGTGGCGTGGCAGAAGGCGGCCGCCAAAACATTCCTGGCGCAACATATAGGAGCACACTATGGGACTTTGTATCCACCTATGTTAAGCAGACCTACAAAGTCCATAAATGAGGTCGTTCAATAAATTGTTTAACAATATTTATCGCTCCCACTATGCTGGTTAGGCGGTTACGAAATGGGCGGCAAGAAGGACGAATTTGAATTACGAACCTATTTAATATGAGGCAATTTATTTAATTTGTATTTAAATCAATCGTCCACTTCGTAACCGCACCATGAACAAGCTTTTAAAAACGTCCGTGTTTGTGACTTTCACTTGTTATCTCTGTCACGTGGCACTATAGTTTACAGGGTAGGCACATGTCTCACACAGCTCACTAGCTCCAGTCTAATGAATTATTATAATTAATAGGCCCGTGTGCACGAGTTATCGGCGACACATAAGTACATCATAACACAATTCATAAATAATAGATGCTAAATAATTCGGTTATAAATAATGTTATAATTCTAAATTACAGGTGAAGTACTTTGTAAAAACATCTTACAAGACGCGCGGCGTCACCCCGCCGGGGGACGCTAGTGTCGGTGCCGCAACTCATTACAAAAGTCACACGTGTTCCTATAACCCGGCACCCGTGTCCGCAATCACCCTTATTTCATACCTGCTAGCTGGAGCCCGCAACTGCGTATGTCTGTTTATTTATTTTGAAAAATTTACCTTTTAACTATTTGCTATACTTTGTTACTAGATACTATTATTGCTAAGGTAGTCATGTGGTCACGGCTGCCATGCCCGCGCTTCATATATAGCCCAGATGTTTAGGTAGTTTTGGGTTTAATTAAGTATAGATTTGTATCGGAATAAGATAATTTTCTTACTTTAAAATATACAAAAAAAAATGTTGAACTGTTGCATTGGCTTCTGCTGCTCTAACAGAGTTGACTGTTCTCTCCAATAGGGATAACGCACAGACATGAGCGCGTTACCATGCTAGTATGTGCACGACCAGTGCCGACTGCTGGTATTATTGTCCCGGTAGTATCTCACGTGAGGTGAATACTATTCATATAATCATAAGTTAGTAATATATTAATAATAATAATTACATATAAAATATATTAATATTAATTAAAATAATATTGAGCAGGATAAAATAAATATGTTTTGAATGTTTTCGACTAATGACACATCCAGAAACTATGAAAAGGTGAGATGAGTCACACGGTGTCACCATGATCACCATGTGTAGACAGACGTGCGACCGCCATCACCGACCTCTATTCATGTTTCGCCAGCTTCGTGTCGTGTATGTCGTGAGTAAATACAAAAAATTGGTCCGTCCAATTGAGTTATATACATTGGAGCGTTGGCTTAGTGATAATAGTGTGTGGGGGGTGAGGGGTAGGTCCATGGCGCGGGCTGGCCGAACTTGTTGCGGTGCGCGTTGTCGGTGGCGGGGTGCAGCGCGGCGTGGTGCAGGTAGGCGTCGCAGGCGTAGCACCACGCCGACAGGTCCCGCAGCGACAGCGCCAGCGCGTGGCCGGCGCGCGCGTGGTGCGCCAGCGCATGCCCCGCCGCGCCGCGCGCGCACCCCGCCTGCGGACAACCCTCCGTCAGCCTCCACTCACACGCGACCGCGTACACCACCGCTGATGGTGTCGCTTATAAAAAGGATCGAACGGTGGGAAGTAAAATTAAACGACAAACTAAAGGAAAATGCTTAACTTAAAAAAAAAAGAGAGTTTTTAAGCTTAACTTAACTTAAAAAATTGTTAGAAATGATAGCCATTATTGTCACTACATACACAAATACGTTTTTTCTTACTTTCATTAAAAAAAATATGATGCTGTTGTTTTTAATGAGGACAAGTTTTGAAAAGCATTATTTCAAACAATTTAATTAGTTGGTAAAGTATGAATTTTTTTAAGCAATAGAAAAAACCAGCGGGGTGATGTGGCACTTTAACACTTCCGCTTTCGTCAGTGGAATCGTTTTCGTCTTGTCTATGGTCAGAACGTGTATGAATAATATACGGAAGTGCTGTAACGCATCTTCAAAATTATTAGGTTGATGATTTTTCGATTGAATTCTTTAAAGAAACGAATAATTGATATTTATCTCTTTTCTATAAGTTGAATCGAAAGAATTATGGTACAGTTTTAATAATTTACATGATCTGTTACAGCACTTCCGTATATTATTCATACAGGTTCTGACCATAGACAAGACGAAAACGATCACACTGACGAAAGCGAAAATGTTAAATAAAGTTCCACCTCACCCCGCAGAACAAAATTTTTATTAAAAATGTTACCCCCGAAAACCATCAGCGAAATCAGGACTGGTAATCCCTCCGCTAGGTTGAGACTATTGAAACGGTTCACGGGAGCCAAAAAAGGCAAAGTATTTATTTATTACTAGATGACCCGCGCAACTTTGTCTGCGCGTTTAAATAATTTTTCCCCGTTTTTGCAACATTTTTCTTTGTTACTCCGCTCCTATTAGTCGTAGCGTGATGTTATATAGCCTATAGCCTTTCTCGATAAATGGATTATCCAACACGAAAATATTTTTTCAATTCGAATCAGTAGTTCCTGAGATTAGCGCGTTCAAACAAACAAACAAACAAACAAACTCTTCAGCTTTATAATATTAGTATAGATTATAAATGAGCACTTTCCTTGAGTTTGCCGCTTGATAGTACTTACCAGAATGTTACCTTTATAGCGACACCAACCGCTGGTTCAATAATAAAGATTGACTTTTTTTTTTCATCAATCAGTTCGATTCCCGGGTAGGAGATTTTTTTCAAAAATCTAATGAAGCAGTTTTAGTTTTCAACAAAATCGGCATAGACTTTGAAGGCACACTTGAAAAATTAACCCTGAATTTGAATTTATAATCATCAAAGGAACATCATTTAAGCTTATTATTCATTAGCTTGATATACGAATTAAACTTTAGGATATACTGTATTCGTGATCACGAAGTCTGCCTTCTCCAAGAACTGCTGTACAATTACCAACATAAAAATAATAATAGAACTTCGGCTAAGGGCCAAGTTGTTATTGGAAGTACGTCTGCATGCGCGTTCCGTCGACTGCACAATCCTTAAAGTGGAATGGTCAAATGAAACGTGTCATTATATGAACAAAATACTGCCCAACCGAATCAATGCCGCTACATAGTTAGCTGATTCCATTGTCCTGTCAATTATCTGTCATTTTTTTAATGAATGTTTTAATCCCTCAAAATATTGTGTCCAGCCTGTATGTATATTGACGTCAAAGTGTATATAATAAGATGTAGTGGGGGGCATTTCACGTGAAGCGGGAGCGAAAACACAGTGAGGTTCTGAGTTTTGTTCATATTTGGGTTATTTGTATTTCTAGTAGGTATGAATGTGAACACAATAAGTAAAATAAGTTTCAATTCGTAAAAAAATTCCAAAAAATAAGAAATTACGAAGTTCAATTATCACAACTCTTTACAGGCCCATAACCTCACAATTAATCATACAAAAAAAAAAATTGTGTGTTTACATTCATACCTACTAGAAGTACAAACAACCCAAATATGAACAAAACTCAGAACCTGACTTATTTTTCGTTGGCCGCTTCATGTGAAATGCCCCTTAAGGAAGGGATTGAGTAATAGTGACCTGGAAGCATTGCAGACACACCCACACCTCGGCGTCCTCCTGGCAGTGGGCGCAGCGCGTGCCCGGGACCAGCTGCAGCCCCGCGGGCAGGGGGGCGGCCAGGCGCGCGTGGGGGCAGTCCGCCAGCGGCACCACCGCGAACGCCTGCTCCACCTCCAGCCCCGCCAGGTAAGCCGCCAGCGTGGGGGTCGGCGCGCTCGGGCCCGCCAGACTCATCCTGGCCAGGTCCGCCTCCAGCGAAGGTGCTCTCATCTCATCCAGTGCTTGTGCGAGCACGGCCTCCGCGGGATCCACGTCCCCCGCAGACAACAGGCCTCGAGACGGCTCAGGAGTCGGCAGAACGTCTTCCTCGGGTAAAGCCACTTGAAACCTTAAAACACATTTAATATTAAACAAATCGGTAAAAAGCGATCCGACAAGGCACATCCACTTATCTAGGTCTTCTCCGATCGGTCATCATAATGTATCGGCCTGGACCATTCAAATAAATAGAAGGGAAGTGCCCTATGGCCTAAATTGCCTTCCTAAACATGATGACAGAAGAACGGCCGCCACACAATCCTTACACATGAAGTGAGTTGCTCTAGAAGTGAAAACAGAATATGGCGGCAATGAACATGTTTGACATTTTGTAGGGTAGGACTTGCCTCAGAGACTTCCAGTACTTGGCGTGCACTTTGATGACGTCGTGGATGGTGGTCCGGGCGGCGGGGTGCACGGCGGCGCGCGGGGCAGGCGGGGTGGGCAGCGGGTCGCCCAGCAGCGCCTTGGTGCACATGGTGAGCGCGTGCGCCGTGCCCGCCACGTTGTAGCCGCCCTCCAGCGCCAGCACCGCGCGCCCGCCCGCCAGCGCGCGCACCAGCCAGCTCATGCGCCCGAAGCACTCCGGAGACACGCGGCAACCTGCACACACCCCGCGTCACTCCAACGTCACTCCAACGTCGGACAATATTTTATTAATTCGCACTATTAAGTCGTACTACATTCAAATAAAAAAAAAGTATGCTGACTTGTTTGAAAACACCACAATTATAGTGTCCAGGATAGCACGTGAAGCTATCGCTCCCAGTTTCACTATACCAACTTTTAAAACCTTTTATAGATGGGTTAATCGGGTTTATGCGCACATCGCAAGTATCGCAACGAGCTAGCCACTTGTTCGGTGTAGGTAGACTAATACCATCGGCTACGACGAGGTGGGATGAAAACTCCTCCGCTGGGGCACCGTAAAGCATGAGTGATGATATTTGTATAGTTAGGCGGTTGGCGTACCTCCCAGGGGGTCCCCGCGGCAGGCGTCGAAGCCGGCGGACACCAGCACCAGGTCGGGCCGGAACTCCGTGCCCACCGGCAGCACCACCTGCGTCAGCGCCGCCAGGTACTCCGCGTCGCCCATGCCGCGCTGCACAACACATTCTATGGTCGCATACACGCGGGTGCGCGTTACTGACAACTTGGGTTGCCAGCTCCCGTTTTGTGTTATAGAAAATTTGTTACAAGTTATGGACAAAAATACGGGACATTTTGTTGATTTTATTTAAACATACTATTATGGTGTAATTAGAGATATTTATTAACACTGCTTTTCAAATGTCCCTACTTGACCAGAGTAATCTGGTAATTTACATATATTGTGCGGTGTTGCTGTAAGGACTGCCAGACATATACTTGCTGGGTGCAAGACTCTACTTGAAAAAGGCCATTATTCGCACCGACATGATAAAGTTCTAGAAATTATTCGTGAAGCTGTAAGTCTCAGTATTGCTAGACCCAGAAAAAGATTATCAACAATTGATAGACTAACTACTTTCGTAAAGGAGGGACAACTCAAGAAAACTCCCTTTCTCAATCCTGGACAAAGCTCAAGACTGGAAAATATACATGGATACATTCAAAATACATTACAAAATTCCAGACGAACTAGCAGTTTCAGCCTGTAGACCAGACATACTGGTGTACTCTCGGTGCTTAAAGAAAGTAATATTTATAGAACTCACCGTTCCGTGGGAAACAAACATACCTAAGGACCACAACATCAAGTTGAACAAATATTTTGATCTCACAAACGAAATTACAAGAAACGGATTTAAAACTCAACTTTATGCAGTGGAAGTTGGTGCAAGAGGTATTCCAGCAAAGTCTTTGCACCGTCTATTGAAGGATCTTGGCCTTCCGAGAATAGCCGTCGGAATGTGTGTCCAAGATGGCGCTAACAGGATCATATAGTATTTGGTTGAGTAGAGGGTAGTGAACACAGTGCAGGTGAGAGTCAAAAGACCTTTAAACCTACGTAACTGGCGTATTCTTAGGTAATCATTTAGCAGTACCTAGAGCATTTTTACCTCTTCGCGCATTACCTACCTCACGAACTAAAAATCTGAAAAAAAAACAATTTTCCTAAAAACTGACCTTTTCAGACTAATGTTCAAAAATACTGACTTTGTCTAATTTAACTGACCATTTCGAGTGTCACAGGTAGTGTACCAAAGTATTTTTGCTCCGCGCATGTATTGGCACATGCTGCAGACGATGTTACCTTGTTCCACGGTATGTTGATATTGAACCCCTCCCCGGGCCCTTCCCCCACCATCCCCACGTCCCCGGCGGTGGAGTGGGGGAAGAACGTGGCGTTGTCGTAGCGGTGGATGGAGATGTACAGCACCTGCGATGGGAGCGCGTTACTGCTGCTAATTAAATGCATCTATACATAACATAGTATAATAAAATGTAGAAACAATTGACACACATTGCTCTGGTCACCAACTATTAAGTGTGCCAGAAACAATTGACACACATTGCTCTGGTCACCAACTATTAAGTGTGCCAGAAACAATTGACACACATTGCTCTGTTCACCAACTATTAAGTGTGCCAGAAACAATTGACACACATTGCTCTGGTCACCAACTATTAAGTGTGCCAGAAACAATTGACACACATTGCTCTGGTCACCAACTATTAAGTGTGCCTGAAACAATTGACACACATTGCTCTGTTCACCAACTATTAAGTGTGCCAGAAACAATTGACACACATTGCTCTGGTCACCAACTATTAAGTGTGCCAGAAACAATTGACACACATTGCTCTGGTCACCAACTATTAAGTGTGCCAGAAACAACGATATAATTGAAAGAAATAAATATTTATTCATCAATAATTTCGCATATATACAATAACTGAACAATATAAATATAACTGTTTTACAGGTGGATACAGGCTGAATATCCGGGGGTGTTCCAACCTCTGCACCGGGCATGCTATGTCGCAGTGGTCGGCCAATTGCTGCGGTTAATATGTTGATGAATTTTTAGAACAATATTAAAAATTATTACCAGTATAAATATACATACATAATATGCTGCAAGTGTTTGTTTTATAAATTTGTTAAGTCTTGGTTCGGAGATATAAAACAACACAACTCCGAGGTGCTTACTGAAAGTTTAATGTAAAAGTCAGCCGTTTGTACTGCGCTACTTCAGAGAATAACTGAAGCGTTTAGTGGCCGGGTTTTTAATCAAAACTGTATATGTTATGCCTGAGCCCCACTAAACACTCCACAGGGAGTGGTGTGTGTGTGCGGTCACGTTTGGGTCCCGGTAGAGCAGTTGCTGCGTGGTGTGTGTGTGCGGTTACGTTTGGGTCCCGGTAGAGCAGTTGCTGCGTGGTGTGTGTGTGTGTGGTCACGTTTGGGTCCCGGTAGAGCAGTTGCTGCGTGGTGTGTGTGTGCGGTTACGTTTGGGTCCCGGTAGAGCAGTTGCTGCGTGGTGTGTGTGTGTGTGTGTGCGGTCACGTTTGGGTCCCGGTAGAGCAGTTGCTGCGTGGTGTGTGTGTGCGGTTACGTTTGGGTCCCGGTAGAGCAGTTGCTGCGTGGTGTGTGTGTGTGTGTGTGCGGTCACGTTAGGTTCCCGGTAGAGCAGTTGCTGCGTGGTGTGTGTGTGTGCGGTCACGTTTGGGTCCCGGTAGAGCAGTTGCTGCGTGGTGTGTGTGTGTGTGTGTGCGGTCACGTTTGGGTCCCGGTAGAGCAGTTGCTGCGTGGTGTGTGTGTGTGTGTGTGTGTGCGGTCACGTTTGGGTCCCGGTAGAGCAGTTGCTGCGTGGTGTGTGTGTGTGTGTGTGCGGTTACGTTTGGGTCCCGGTAGAGCAGTTGCTGCGTGGTGTGTGTGTGTGCGGTTACGTTTGGGTCCCGGTAGAGCAGTTGCTGCGTGGTGTGTGTGTGTGCGGTTACGTTTGGGTCCCGGTAGAGCAGTTGCTGCGTGGTGTGTGTGTGTGTGTGTGTGCGGTTACGTTTGGGTCCCGGTAGAGCAGTTGCTGCGTGGTGTGTGTGTGTGTGTGCGGTCACGTTTGGGTCCCGGTAGAGCAGTTGCTGCGTGGTGTGTGTGTGTGTGTGCGGTCACGTTTGGGTCCCGGTAGAGCAGTTGCTGCGTGGTGTGTGTGTGTGTGGTCACGTTAGGTTCCCGGTAGAGCAGTTGCTGCGTGGTGTGTGTGTGTGTGCGGTTACGTTTGGGTCCCGGTAGAGCAGTTGCTGCGTGGTGTGTGTGTGTGTGTGTGCGGTCACGTTTGGGTCCCGGTAGAGCAGTTGCTGCGTGGTGTGTGTGTGCGGTTACGTTTGGGTCCCGGTAGAGCAGTTGCTGCGTGGTGTGTGTGTGTGCGGTCACGTTTGGGTCCCGGTAGAGCAGTTGCTGCGTGGTGTGTGTGTGTGTGTGTGCGGTCACGTTTGGGTCCCGGTAGAGCAGTTGCTGCGTGGTGTGTGTGTGCGGTTACGTTTGGGTCCCGGTAGAGCAGTTGCTGCGTGGTGTGTGTGTGTGCGGTTACGTTTGGGTCCCGGTAGAGCAGTTGCTGCGTGGTGTGTGTGTGTGTGTGTGTGCGGTTACGTTTGGGTCCCGGTAGAGCAGTTGCTGCGTGGTGTGTGTGTGCGGTTACGTTTGGGTCCCGGTAGAGCAGTTGCTGCGTGGTGTGTGTGTGTGTGTGTGTGCGGTTACGTTTGGGTCCCGGTAGAGCAGTTGCTGCGTGGTGTGTGTGTGTGCGGTTACGTTTGGGTCCCGGTAGAGCAGTTGCTGCGTGGTGTGTGTGTGTGTGTGCGGTCACGTTTGGGTCCCGGTAGAGCAGTTGCTGCGTGGTGTGTGTGTGTGTGGTCACGTTAGGTTCCCGGTAGAGCAGTTGCTGCGTGGTGTGTGTGTGTGCGGTTACGTTTGGGTCCCGGTAGAGCAGTTGCTGCGTGGTGTGTGTGTGTGTGTGTGCGGTCACGTTTGGGTCCCGGTAGAGCAGTTGCTGCGTGGTGTGTGTGTGTGCGGTTACGTTTGGGTCCCGGTAGAGCAGTTGCTGCGTGGTGTGTGTGTGTGTGTGTGCGGTTACGTTTGGGTCCCGGTAGAGCAGTTGCTGCGTGGTGTGTGTGTGCGGTTACGTTTGGGTCCCGGTAGAGCAGTCGCTGCGTGCCGTCGCCGTGGTGCACGTCCCAGTCCAGCAGCAGCACGCGGCGCCCGGCATCGCTCGCCGCCGCCGCTGCCGCCGCCACGCTGTTGAGCAGACAGAACCCGCTGGGCGCGCGGCCGCAGTGGTGCCCCGGCGGCCGCACCACGCACACGCACGCGCCCACCGCGCCCGACATCACCGCCTCCACGCCCTACACAAAAACATACAACTAACGCCTCATTCGCACGATAAGTTTTTGAAAAATCGTTGAAATGCAATTAATGGTTACTGTAGTATTCATTCACACGTCAACGCTTTTTAACGGTGGACATTTAGCCATCGGTCCTTTGTCGGGGACAATTAATGGTTACTGTAGTATTCATTCACACGTCAACGCTTTTTAACGGTGGACATTTAGCCATCGGTCCTTTGTCGGGGACAATTTAGATTTGGGTAAAAGCATTATACCTCTAGCACGCTTCCGACAGCATATCTGGCGCTGGTGAGCGACTCTGAGTGGAAGTAGACCGACTCCAACGACTTCTTCTTGGCCTCCAGCTGCTGCGGCGTCAGACTCGACAGCTCCTTCAGCCTGAAAACATCACAACACTTAGCTGTCGGTACGGGTACACAGCCATATGCCAATAATAATAGCATTGATCGTCAACCCGACCCGCGAGTCGGGTGAGATCAAGTCATGTGTGGGTGTTGAGTCTGTGAGGGAGCGATGAGTGTTTGTGTGCGCCGGAGTGGTACTCACTGGTCCAGCTGCTCCTGGGAGTGCACGTGCGGGGACGTGTAGCGGAGAGGGTACTCACTGGTCCAGCTGCTCCTGGGAGTGCACGTGCGGGGACGTGTAGCGGAGAGGGTACTCACTGGTCCAGCTGCTCCTGGGAGTGCACGTGCGGGGACGTGTAGCGGAGAGGGTACTCACTGGTCCAGCTGCTCCTGGGAGTGCACGTGCGGGGACGTGTAGCGGAGAGGGTACTCACTGGTCCAGCTGCTCCTGGGAGTGCACGTGCGGGGACGTGTAGCGGAGAGGGTACTCACTGGTCCAGCTGCTCCTGGGAGTGCACGTGCGGGGACGTGTAGCGGAGAGGGTACTCACTGGTCCAGCTGCTCCTGGGAGTGCACGCGCAGTATCTCGGCGTCGGTGGCGGCGCGCGCTTGCAGCCGCACCATCCGCGCCACCAGCCCGAACTCCTCCAGCTGTTGGCGGATCCGCACCACGCGCTCCGGACGCTCCACGTGATCACTGACGCAACATATCTCCTATTATACGCTATAGACTCTACAGGACAGATAGTTTATTCTCTTGGACAGACTCTATATATTGTTGGACAGTTAGTCTGTATTCCATGGCAATTAGCTTTATACCTCGGAACTCGGCTTTAATGAATAGATTTGGAAGCTTCTAGATTTTTTGAATTTCTACCACTAAAATAAAAAGTTAACCTATTGAAACCATCCGCTAATGTGGCTTGTTTTGCAAGGGTTGTCCCATGAAAATGAAGAAGTTTTGCACTTGTTTTTTTTTTATTCATAATATTTTTTGAATGGAATGTCCGATTTGAATAATTCAAAAAGTAATCCATAGGTACTGAAACAATCTAGGATTACTAGGTACTAATAACGTGGTCTACTTTCTACTGGCATTTCTATTCATACATAAAAGTTTTTATAGTACCTTACAAATATGTTTCCTGAGCAAAAAAACATCTGCCACTCGTGCTCTCCACTACCCCCGCTACCCCGCAATACCTACTTCCCAAGGACATTTGTTGTCCCTTCCTATATTTTATACTAGCTGTTGTTGACCCGGCTTCGCCCGTCATATTGTACCTGGTTAAATTATATGCCTTCCCCTATTGAAATTGTAAAATATAGTAAGTCTGTAGTTTACATGCAAAACAAGTCTGTATGTTCCCGTAATACCCGTCTTCCCCTTACATAATTTTGGAAAATAGTAAAACACGTGACGTTTAGTCTCCTAAGAAGTTCCTGTTAATTAATTCCGGTTAGCAAGGCATTCGATCGCGTTAATCACTCGCTGCTCCGTTATAAAATCGACCATTATGGCTTTCTGAGATGGATATCTTCATAATCATAATCCCATTGGTGTAACTTCTGGCATACCCCAGAGATCTCATCTGAGGCCGCTTATTTTCAATGTGTTTATTAACTACCTTGTGCCTCGCTTATCCTCTCCAGCTCTCATACCAACTGCTCAGAGCGTCTGCAAAACAAATGCCTGAATTTGTTTGCATTCAGACTAGGGAGGGGGGGGTGGTGCTTTGCGGAAATACAGCGAAAGGTTGACCATGCTCAAAGTATCTAAGCTTGAGATTCGTCGGAAAAGGTACGATCATTTATATTTGCACAGGATTCTACATGCGTCGGTGGACTCTCCCGTACTCACCTCTTCACATACAATTAATACAAGGTACAAATCACGATCATCTCACACATTCTATCTGGTAGTTTACAGGAATAACACTTCGTATTATACAGGGGGAATTTGAAAAGATGTACTTTGGGCTAATATGAGCTTCTGCTGGTCAAATCGAACAACTTTTCCCATGGAACCATGTGTCGCAAATCAAAATAAAATTTGGCTTCCCCATTGTGATCTTGTATCTACCTGGCGGTAAGCAGACCTACAAAGTCCATGAATGGAGTCAATCAATAATTGTTCATAAACAATATCGATCGCTCCCACTATGCCGGCTAAATGATGCGATTACGAAATGGGGGGCGACAATATAGAATTGCATTATGAATATATTTTAATATACTCGCTGCCTTATCGACAATTCAACTACCCATTTCGTAACCGCACCCTGAAAGAAGACTACCCTTGACAAAATCGATGAAGTAGTCTCCTGAAAACGGGTGAACCCACAGATTAAAACCGAAACATGACTAGGTCACTCGACAATTATTGACAATTATTTGAATCAAAACATAAAAGACAAAGAATTATATTGGTAAGTTATTGTTGTAGAGTGGCGCATGCGTTGTATGATAGTTAAAGTTTGACACAATTTGTATGTGAGATGATATCCAACAGAGTAGACACTCACGGCTCGGAGGGGTTGGCGTGCAGCAGCATGCGCGCGTCGTACAGCCAGCCCACCGCGCGCGCCGCCGGCAGCTCCGTCACTGGAATGTTCTCCGTGCCTTACTCAAACGGTTATCACTAACAATTCTATATTACTTTATATCTCATCAATTAATCCAGTACTTGCCACATTACTACAAAGTCAATTTCATATTCAAAACAAGATGTGACCGAGAGCTGCCGACACCATTGAGTAATATGTAACGTTTAGCTTTACTGTGGTGAGCCAGCCGGTTAGGTCGATACGTACGAACGTGGTATACATGGGATGTAACAATGAAACAATCATGTATTTTTGTTGAACAACACAATTACAATGCCTCGGAGAGCACGTTAAGTTGTCGGTCCCAGTTTCACTGTACCAGCTTGTGAAATATAGTTGGGTCATTGTGTCTACTACCCAAACATCGCGTACCCACGTGGGCTTGTTCGGTGAGCAAGACACCCGCTCGCACAACAAACACTCACCTTCCTTGAGATGATGCAGCAGAGCCAGGGAGTCCCTCCGCAGTGCCTCGTCCTGCACCGGGTAGCAGTCCCGCGTGAGGAACCTGCCACATACCACAGCTTCTATAATAACTCTTAAGGCAAACCGGGAATGCCGGGAATGAACAACCGTTGTGTATAGCTCTTGGCCCGCGGGAAACAACCTTCAATATTATACACAATAGAATAATGTATTTGTGAAATCATGCTAAATGCTTTTTTTTGCTATTTTTACGTGTTTGTGACCTTATTTCCCGTAATTCACAATTTTCATAACAACCACTAACCTTCAATCCACTTTCCCATAAGTCCCAATTTCTCTCAACGTGTTTCCCCTTGTTCCACACTTTTACATAACGGCTTTATATAATTCTCACTTCAAAATGGGCAGTTTTTCCTATAATTTCCACTTTTGATTAATAATTGTTGTAGAATAACATTAACCGCACCTACAATGTCGCCTAAATAATGGGACTACAAAATGGGCGGTGAGACGAATTGTATTACAATTTTAATATCCTCGCTGCGCTATCGTCAATAACCACTGGTTTCGTAACCGCACCCAAAAAGGAAAAACTACCTCAACAAAAAATCGATACAGTAGTCTCTTGAAAACCGATGAACCCATAGACTAAAACCGAAACATGATTAGGTCACTTGACGGTTTTTGCATCTGTATGGGCGGTGGTAATGAGACCGGTCGGTCGGCCTAACGAAGTTATAGAGAGCTCCCTTCCACCTAACTCTTGTTAACGTGCTGCCTGCGGGACTGACCTGTGGGGCCTGGTCTCGTCTCCGGCCCACCGCACCGTCACCGTGTGTCGGGCCCTGCCCTGCGCGTCCGCATTGGGCACGTCGGACGTCACGCTGTATGTCGGCTGGTGCTTGTAACACTCCCAGTACGGCTTGTGCGCGTAGATGCAGTTCAAAATGCTCTCCACTATCCTGGAACACAATTTAAGGGACTATTAAATAAAGTTACTAATGAAATATATTTTGTTAATAGTGGAGTTTGCAAGGCAGTTAATGAACCATCGGCCAGGGACTATACTCACTGCGCACAGGGGGGAGCGTGGGGCGGTAGCGGCGGAGGCGGGTGGCCGAGCAGGGTGCGCAGGGTGATGGCGGCGCCCTCGGCCAGGGAGGGCAGGCAGTAGCCCCCCTCCAGCACCACACCCACGCGGGAGCACACCCCCATCAGCAGGTGGGTGAGCCAGCCGTAGCAGGCGGGCGTCACTCGCATCTCCCCCTGATACCAAAACGTTGTTACCGGATGTTTATTGTCAAAAACTTGCACTAAAGTCGCGCAGACGCATCACACGTAATTCTAATATTACAACTTGGCTTTTAGTATTTGGTTTATTTTAAAACTTTTTCTAAGAGACCCTTTAAACACAAACCCTCTGTATATGTGCACCCCCTGCAACTATGTCAGAAAGTGATATACGCTATGACCTTACCAACTAAGGGCCGATTCGACCAAAAGTGGGTATAACTTATACCGAGATTAGTTATGTCAAATCACATACAAATAATTATTCTGGGTATGAATAATTTAATCTGTGAATAAATATTTGTATGGAATTTGACATTACTATACTCAGTATAAGTTATGCCCTCTTTTGGTCGGATCGGCCCTTAGTTGGTAAGGTCATAGCGTATATAACTTTTTGACATAGTTACAGGGGGTGCAGATATACAAAGTGTTTTAAGGGTCTCTTAGGAAAAGTTTTAAAATAAACCAAATACGAAAAAGTAGTCTATAAAGCAAAGTTGGGTATATTATAATAGGAGGGAAAGGCTTATTACAGTAATACCTTATTATCTCAGCAATGATTTGAGATGAACCTCGGAACTGGAATGTTAAGATAATACAAAAGTGTTTGTGGTTAGCGAAGCCGCGGGGAAGAGTTAGTCACCAATCATATTATTGAATAGTCTACCAGGACTTTGAGTATGGTGGCGGTAACACTGTGTGATGGTGGCGGTAACACTGTGTGATGGTGGCGGTAACACTGTGTGATGGTGGCGGTAACACTGTGTGATGGTGGTTGTAATTTGTTAACATAATGAATAGTATGCACAACTATACATTAAAATGAGTAAGCGGACCGTAATATAAAAGTTCTTCTGTACAATAAAAATATAATATTATTGGGCGTTTTGTTTGATGAATAATTAACGAAGAGGTGGAGACCGTGATGTGAATGATTTTAACGGCTATGTTACTTTAATGCCGAAATCTGGTGGGCAATTATAATAAATAATTATTCTGGGTATGAATAATTTAATCTGTGAATAAATATTTGTATGGAATTTGACATTACTATACTCAGTATAAGTTATGCCCTCTTTTGGTCGGATCGGCCCTTAGTTGGTAAGGTCATAGCGTATATAACTTTTTGACATAGTTACAGGGGGTGCAGATATACAAAGTGTTTTAAGGGTCTCTTAGGAAAAGTTTTAAAATAAACCAAATACGAAAAAGTAGTCTATAAAGCAAAGTTGGGTATATTATAATAGGAGGGAAAGGCTTATTACAGTAATACCTTATTATCTCAGCAATGATTTGAGATGAACCTCGGAACTGGAATGTTAAGATAATACAAAAGTGTTTGTGGTTAGCGAAGCCGCGGGGAAGAGTTAGTCACCAATCATATTATTGAATAGTCTACCAGGACTTTGAGTATGGTGGCGGTAACACTGTGTGATGGTGGCGGTAACACTGTGTGATGGTGGCGGTAACACTGTGTGATGGTGGCGGTAACACTGTGTGATGGTGGTTGTAATTTGTTAACATAATGAATAGTATGCACAACTATACATTAAAATGAGTAAGCGGACCGTAATATAAAAGTTCTTCTGTACAATAAAAATATAATATTATTGGGCGTTTTGTTTGATGAATAATTAACGAAGAGGTGGAGACCGTGATGTGAATGATTTTAACGGCTATGTTACTTTAATGCCGAAATCTGGTGGGCAATTCTCGCGCTTTGACATTAATCTCGATTCGAGATTTTCCAACGAAAAATAACTAAATATGTCATTTTTCGTTCAATATTTATTAATAATTAATTAATATTTATTATTTACTTCGTTTAATGTTCGACGTTTTTTAACGAAAAATGGCATATTTAGTCATTTTTTGTTTAAAAATCTCGAATCGAGATGAATGTCGAAAGCGCGAGAATTGCCCACCTGGAGATGACGATGGCGGACGACAATACCAGCATTGTTAGGTCTGACTATATGTGCACAGCCATCTTATCCAATCCGAATCCAAGAAAACACGAACCGTGACTGTACAAATATTTCTTTCACTTTCGCAGGCATTTATGAATAGAATCTATTAGTTATTTTCATGTAAACCCTTATTTGTTCCCTTAACAAGACCTAATTGATTTGACCAAGACAATATTTAAATGATTTATTTATTTTATCATTCTGGTGTATAAAACAGAGAACAAGCGATACATACAAATAAAATACACAAAACGTTAAATATAGTTTGTAAGCCAGCATGCTGCCTTTAGGTGTACATACACCACATGGCTTACACATTTAAGTATAAAGTAAACAAATTTAAAATTAGATTAAGTTTCACAAACAAAATAATATTAATTTTTTATTATCTATACTAAAATTGGTTCAGATAATTTGTATGGTTAAACGCGCTAATCTCAGGAACTACTGGTTCAAATTGAAAAATTATTTTACTGTTGGATAGCACATTCACCGAGGAACGCTACAGGCTACATAGCATACACGCTACGACCAATAGGAGCGAAGTAACAATCAAAATTGTTGCAAAAACGCGGTCAATTATACATTTTGAGAGCGTACGCGCGTTCCGACCGGTGGCGCGGTGACATCAAATACCAGCGCGAGCGCGCGCGCCGTTTTAACACAGCCGGGTGTAATTTTAGCGATGCTAAAATGCAGGTCTAAAACGATCGGTGTTGATTTTTGATGCCATTTTTTGACAAGAAGCACTATTTTGAATTAAATATATAATTATAATTGAAATTAAAAATATTACTACCTTATCATTATATCAATCTTTATTAATTAACTATTATTTAAATACAATAATTTTATAATATCACAATATTAATTTAATTAACAACCTCAAACTAAACATACCGAAGATGAATTTAATTACACGATATTTATTTTTTAGGTTTAATCGAACTTTTAAAACTAAAGCAGATATGAATAATAAAATAATTAAATTCCAATTTGTAGATTCCAAGGGTATAAAACAATGCTGCCTAATAGGTTTAGGATCTGGGCTTAACCATAAGAGATACCTTTTGGAAATATATATGCTTTTGCGGTTATGGTTAGCGACCCGTTTGCCTCGCTCGGCTCCGAGTGGGGCGTGGTGCACAAGGTCCGCATGTTCTGGAATTGGAATCGGATACAATAGCTCTACCACCACACGTAACCTGAAACCTTTTCGTCTCCGAGCGCCGCGTCGTAGCCGGCCGACACGAGGACCAGTTGCGGCGCGAACTGCAACACACGTATACAGTAAGAGACGGCCATACCTCGGGACATCCCACGGCCGCGTCGTAGCCCGCAGACACCAGCACCAGCTCGGGGGCAAACTGGAGGAAAGCATTGGCATCATCACTGTGGCTCGCAACATCTCCAACGACTCTGCCCGGACTGATACAGAAACATAGGGTCGGTATCGTTTTCTATGATCAATGGTTCCTCAAATATCCATAGAAAACTGTAATTTGCTTCAAATATTTTGAAGCGACATACAAGACGAAAGCGACAAATGGCTTTCAGTATAGATCATCACCAATATTTAGGAGTGAGTCGTTTGTCGCGGTGTTTCTGAACAAAACTGTCGATATTTTTTGCCAAAAAGAAGCTTCGATTTTAATACAGAGTTGTAATGCTAGTCCATAGTTACCAATCATTTTGTAACCGCTTCTTTAAACTTGTTTAAATAACAGTGTACTGTCGTTATCATTCATTGCGTTAGATGTTTGTAGACAAGTACAGACAAAAATGTGGGTATTAGTCTGTGGGTTTCCTGGCGCCTGTTTCATAATTGGGTGGCGAACCCCCGTGACGATAGTGATCTCTCCTACACTTGGCTCTGCATCTATAATAAAATAGTACCAACCTCCAGGGCCATGGGCAGCAGCAGCTGGTACCAGATGGCCAGGTAGTCAGCGTCGCCCATGCCCGTGGCGTTGAGCGGCACGTTGAAGTTGTACCCCTTCCCCGCGCCGCGGCCCACGTAGTGGAAGTCGCTCTGGCGGAGGTTGGGCCAGAAGCTGCCGTGCTCGTACCGGTGGACCGAGAAATACACCACCCTGCGGCCAACGAGCGGCTTTATGTACTCATGCAGCCCGTATATCTGTCAGGGCCGTTAGCTCTCAACAGTTCTCAGCGTCCCAAGAGGCGATCAGCTCTACATGAAACGTCCCGTTTGTCAACACGCGTCAGTCAGTGCGCAAGGATTCACATCATAGAACATTATGCCCGGCAGTTCCCTAACTCATGACGATATACTTCCCTATGGTTGACTAAAACTTCTAATACAGGATTCGGTCGTACGAAAACACATAACTTGAAATTAAAACTATGCAATAAGAAAGCCACCAGGCTTCAAATACGTCATAATAACTTCCCAAAGATTCGCGTGCGAAGGCCCTGCAGTTTGGAGAAAAGAAATCTATACTAATATTATAAAGCTGAAGAGTTTGTTTGTTTGTTTGTTTGTTTGTTTGAACGCGCTAATCTCCGAAACTACTGGTTCGAATTGAATAATTCTTTTTGTGTTGGATAGTCCAGTTATCGAGGAAGGCTATAGGCTATATAACATCACGCTACGACCAATAGGAGCAAATATATAGTGGTAAATGTGTAAAAAACGGGAGAAATTATTTCATCTTTGAAGCCTTCCGTTGCGTGCGCCGTGAAAACGGTTCAAGATACACAAAAAATATGTATTAAAGAATAATAGCTCTTTTAATGATCTAAAAAACAGTCCGCGAAACGAAGTCGCGAGCACAGCTAGTGTTCTTATATTAGGAGTTGAAGTATACAATTTCCGTATCACTTTGACAATCCTAAGCCGTACTGCGAATATCGTTTATCCGAAAAATGAAGTATTTTGGTAAAATAAAGTACAGTAGGAGTCGCGCGGGCGGAGGTAGTGGGGCGCGTGGACTGACCTGGGGTCGTCGTAAAACATGCGCTGCGTGGCCTGGCCGTGGTGCACGTCCCAGTCCACCAGCAGCACGCGCGTCAGGCCGCTCGCCAGCGCGTGCTGCGCCGCCAGCGCCACGTTGTTGTAGACGCAGTAGCCGCACGGCTCCGCGTGCATGGCGTGGTGGCCGGGCGGCCTCACCAGCGCGAACCCGTTCTGCAGCTCGCCGCACACGATCCTGTCCACCAGCTCGATGGTGCCGCCGGCCGACAGCAGGGCGGCTTCGTGTGTCGTCTGCAACATCACAACGACCAATGTTACACAATGCACCATGTTTTCTGTTTTTGTGATTAAATAACGTAAAATAATTCGTGACTTTTAAAGAAATTGCAGCGTCTCTTCATAAATATAATTATTAGAAGTTCCCGGAGATGGGCGGAGGAGGGGTTGTAAATAACGTCATACTAATCTGTGGAAAAACTTTCCGAAATAAGTAATTAACACACTGTATTAATTTGCAGAGCGGAATTTTAGCTGTATCTGTTACATCGTTTACTTTGAAGCTGCAGTTTTGGTTTGTCATACTTTTGTGTCTGAGATTTTTACTGGGACTTTCTTCTTCTTTAATTTGAACGAAATTGGAAGGATTTTATTTTTGTATTCGGAGTAATAATACCAGATCATCTGGTGAGAGATTGAATGTTCTACTGTGGTACTACTGCCAGTCTGCATGTCATTACCCACAAACTAGTACTGCCAGTTTCTTGTGTTGGGCAAACTAGGCTATTGCCACAACCTGATTGTTAGTAATGATAAAAAAAAAATGATGACAAATAGTAGGATTAAATAAAACACGATTAATTAAACCCTACCTAGTTAGATGGCCTAGCTTAACCCGACCTCAGTGCGATGGTAATTCTTAACGACTGGCCATCTAGGAAAGTACCTAGAGAAGGTGATGGAAATGTCTCCAACCATAGTCCTGACTCATATGTTGAAACGCTTTTAAACGTGCGATATTGGTACCAAAACTATTATGCAAAAGATTGTTACAATTTTTGTGTATAATGATTTTGTCCCAAAGTGGTTGTGTGGACAACTGGAGTGGAGGTAGGGAATCGGATCTAAATGTCATAAATATGAGATCTCAAAACTGTCACCCAAATTAGGTAAAATAGTAGTGAACTCCAACGGTAAAGGCAGATAACCCCACATTCGAACCCTTCGGACTCCAACGGTAAAGGCAGATAACCCCACATGCGAACCCTTCGGACCCCAACACCACTTTATTGGATGAGAAGCTTGAACCCATTGAGGATCTGATAACATAATATTCAAAACTAATTCACCTGAAGATTTGTTATAATGATTTAATATTTTCAATATTGTTCTCGTAGTTCTGTAAAATATATTATTGTGCCTGTGGATACGATCTACAATTATAATTCATTTAAGTTACATTTTAAACATTTACGACAGTTAAACCTAGTGCATTCCTTATATTCATAAATAAAGTTATCATGTATCACCTTGAAACCATATTCTTGCAAAATAAATATTAATGATTGCTTCGCAGTCACACAGGATCGTCATTAATTCTATGAAATTAACGCACGCTTTCCCTAATGTTCGGCGAAGCAAATCTTTTATAATGCGCACTAGACGTTCCCACCATCCTCCCCACGGAATAAATAAAACAAGTGGAAGTGTGATGTGGGCGTGGCTCCTGTTCCAGCCGTTTGCGCTGATCCGCAAATATCATTTTTTTGCGGTTAGTTGTGTCCTCTATGCCACACTGATGTTATCCATTTTCTGGATAATAAAATTGCATAAAACTTCGTAAATATGCCTTATTATGCTGTATTGCAGTGTAAAAACGATAGTCGATATAAAAATGTTTTAAATGGTGGTGTATCTTGTCATCGGTAAGTTCATTTACTAATTAATTTAATATAAAATCTAATACATTTCTATTTGAGAGCTATACATATTATAATGGACTTTATTTCATTGCTCCTAAGGTCGAGTTTGTTTCTATTAATGTAAATAATGACACATTCATTCTTATACAATTACTCGCTACTAAATTAGAGCTGGGAAAAGTATATTTATTAAAAAAATCGATATTTTTCTTTATCATTATATTATTTTATATTTGAGATTATTTTCTTGTTTCATCGCAATAATTAAGGTATTGCGATAATCATCTCAATTTTAAACAAAAATGTCGTATATACTTAAATGAGGATATCGACTTTTTATTTAATCAAATTTTTTTTTTTTCAGCGAAATTTTTTTTAAAGATTATTTATTGATCCTATCATTAAAGAAAACTGGATTGACGCAGCGGGAAAAAATAATTGAAACGTGAAAAATATTTGATATAATTTTATGACAACTTTACTTTAATTTTTTCTTTTTTAAATACCTACTTTTTTTATTGTAAGTAATACAATTTGAATGCCTAAAAATATTATTAACATTAGTATAAATATCACCCTTTATAATTTAATCTTATATCTTATGAACAATAAACGGTAATTAAAAATAACGTCTATTCGTTTTATTCAATACTTTCGAAGAGAATAAAAAAAATGTCACATAATATGAAATATAATTGTAAATTTATTTGTTTTGTAACCGCATCAATTAGCCGGCATAATGGGAGCGATTAATGTTATAAAACAACAATGTATTAATCCACCTATTCATGGACTTTGTAGGTCTGCTTACCACTAGACGCAGAGTCCATAATCTGCTCTCATAATATCAGTCGTCTCCATTCATGGACTCAGTTGATCTGCTTACCAACAAGTAGGCACAGAGTTACATGACCTGCTCTTATAATATCAATCGTCCCCATTTATGGAACCTGTTGACCTGCTTACGAACAGGTGGGTAGCGTCATGTGACTCTACCTACCTTTTATTAAGCAGGTCTACAGACTCCATGAATGAGGACGACTAAGTAATAGATTATAAGACGTCATGTGACTGCATCTACCTGGCGGTAAGCATACCTCCATAGTCCATGAATGGGCTTCCACTATGCCGGCTAAATGATGCAGTTACGAAATAAGCGACGACGAAAACGAATTTTCTTTACGAGTATTTTAAAAACTTTGTCACTTTTTATTAAAAAAATCAGCCGCCCGTTTCGTAACCACACCCTGTGTAAGGAACTACTACCTCGGCAATAACCGGTTTTTGAGATTACTACAACGATTAGTAATCTCAAAAACCGGTAAAACCACAGACTAAAATCGAATTATGCCTAGTTAGAAATTGTCAAGGGACTAGTAATGATTTTGGATTTGGGCGGTGGAAACGAGACCGATCCGACCGATCGGTCTCGTTTCCACCGCCCAGGCCTTACTCCCACCTAAAATATTTATTACTTACATTTAAAAAATATAATTTACTACACACATATATTTAAAAAAAAACATCGATATCAATACTTTCAATATTTTATTATGTCCCGCCCTTGAATTATTATATTTTGTGCATAGAAAGTTCTAGAATAGTCAAACAGACTTTGGCCTTATAAACTATATTAGGCCTTATGCCGACTGCATAAAACAATTAATCGAATATTGATTAAATCACGCCACCTGTGTTCTAATAGCAGAACCTTTTTAGCAGAGTGTTTAGACAGTTTTTTTCTACTAGAAACTAGATGTCATGATTTTTTGATATATTAATTTTAATCTTATTTCATAGTCTTTAGTGTTTAAAATTACTGTGCATTTTTGTAACCAATCAGGACGATACAGTTATAGATTCAACACTTATAGATATATGATTTTGGCGACATCGGTTCTGATACATTTGGTGTTGTATACCATTTCCACTTGTATTATTTATTCCGTGATCCTCCCCACCAGGGAGAAGATGGAGGATTGAAATGCCATTTAATTCTGTCAATCGATGAATGCGAGCTTACAATATTCCAATCAATTTCTTTGAAATAGTTATTCGCACCAACAATATTTGTTCCGTTATCAGAATATATTTCTCTCACTCGTCCTCTTCTAGATATGAAACGTCGTAAAGCCATAATAAAAGCTTCTGTAGACAAAGAATTAATAAGCTCCAAATGTACCGCACGATATACAGCGCAGGTGAATAACACTACCCAGCTTTTTTCATTTGTCCTCAAAATAAAGGGACCTGCTAGGTCAACACCTGTCACCTCAAATGCTTTTCCACATTTGATACGATTTATAGGTAATGGAGCGAAAGGCGTTTGACCTGACTTTACGCTATATCTTTTGCAAATTATGCAATTATAAATAATCTTCTTGACAAGTTTTCTTATACCATCTATCCAGTACTTCTCTCTAAGAATGTTCATTAGCATTTGTGCACCAGCGTGTTTATATTCAACATGTGTCTGGTATACCAATCTCTTTACTATTTCATTAGATCCTCGTAAGTATATAGGATACTTGAACGTGTTTTCATCTTCACTCAAAGAAAGTTTCGTTTTAATTCTCATTAATCCTTCACTATCCATAAAATAAATAAATCTAATTTTCTTTGTATTTAAATCATTATTTTCTTCTGCTTGTATTAAATTAAATATTTTAGTTTCAGCAAATTTCAATTCATCAAAATTCAAATCGTCGTTAAGTTTATTTACATTTTTACAGTTATCATAAAATCTAAATATCTAACCCACCAATTGATTTATTTTTGAAAATTTTGAGAAATATTGTAGGTTTGTTGAAAATTTTACTTCTATACTCTCTAAACAAGTAGTTGAAACCTTTTTACGTTCAAAAAACACTAAATCTTTGTCAATATTTACATTAGACTTAGGCCAGTCATCGCTAGGAAGTTTTAACCATGATGGACCCTCCCACCATACGGATTCATACAATATCTTTGCTTACAATGACCGGGTAAATGTTGCCAATTTTCAGGGTTGGTATAGGTAAGTATTTCCTTAACTCTGTTTTTTACAAAAGGTTTCCATTGATCTACGCCTTTAATCCAGGCTAATACTACACTTGAGTCGGTCCAACAATAAGCCAAGGCTTGAGATATCTTTCATAAAATCTCCTTCCTTAACTTGCATATACAATCTCGTTGCAATAAGTGCTGCCATAAGCTCAAGTCTCGGTAGAGTTATTTCTTTAATAGGAGCTACTCTATTTTTAGCCAAAACTAATTTAATTTTAATTTCATTATTATATTCTGTTCTTAGAAAAATACAACCTGCATAAGCGTATTTACATGCATCGCTAAAAACATGTATGTGATAATGTTCTAGGAATACGGCAATCTTTAAGACAATTTATATGCTTAAACCAATTTTTGAATTCGAGTTGTAAGTCCGTAGGTATTTCTTCATCCCATTTCATTTGTTTGCTCCAACACTTTTGTATATTATATTTTTGGAATCAAAACAAATTGTGAACACATTTTTTCCAAATGATATTTTATTGTAGCTGCTAATAGAAATGGCCTTGACGTTATCCCAAAAACAACTTTACGATGACGATAGACTACTAAATGATCTCTTGTTTCAGGATTATTCCACCATAAAAACTTTAAAAAATCTTTATCATCTTCATATAAAGAAATCTGAAGAAAAGCCTTCTTAATATCGGCTGTAATACCAATACTTCGACTTCTAAAATCTATAATTAATTTGAGAATAAGTTTTAATAAATTTTGTCCTTTTTCTAAACATTTATTAATAGAAACACCATTGTAATCAGAAGCTGAACCAGGGTATTGTCTGTTTAAAAGTGCTTGTACTATTTTGTCGTCAAACTGTTTTTTTTTTTAATACTTACTTATAATTTAAAAAAAATAGATGTAAGATAATTATTTTTTATAAAATAATATGTCAAACGACTGAAGAAGCCTGTGGCGAAATATATCGTTTATATGTTTTTATAAAGTATTTTATTTCAATAATGTTGAAAGTAATTTTAGTTTTTTCATTAAAATCCTGAACATTAATTGTCATTCTCAGATACAAACATAGAAAACTAATTTTAATATTTTAAGTTAATAAGCAGCGCATATACTTACTTATTAAACTTAAATTATTCAACTCAAAATAACTTTTCTGTATTTGTATGCAAAATCAAATTTTATTCTTCTAATAAAATACGAAGATATTATGAAATGTAATAATCGGTTCATTCAAATACTAACCGAACGACACTATCCTAGATGCCTACCTACAGCGTCGTCGATGCCTACCTACAGCGCCGTCGATGCCTACCTACAGCGCCGTCGATGCCTACCTACAGCGCCGTCGAACAACACTATCCTAGATGCCTACCTACAGCGTCGTCGATGCCTACCTACAGCGCCGTCGATGCCTACCTACAGCGCCGTCGAACAACACTATCCTAGATGCCTACCTACAGCGCCGTCGAACAACACTATCCTAGATGCCTACCTACAGCGCCGTCGATGCCTACCTACAGCGCCGTCGAACAACACTATCCTAGATGCCTACCTACAGCGCCGTCGATGCCTACCTACAGCGCCGTCGAACAACACTATCCTAGATGCCTACCTACAGCGCCGTCTATGCCTACCTACAGCGCCGTCGAACAACACTATCCTAGATGCCTACCTACAGCGCCGTCGATGCCTACCTACAGCGCCGTCGAACAACACTATCCTAGATGCCTACCTACAGCGCCGTCGAACAATACTATCCTAGATGCCTACCTACAGCGCCGTCGATGCCTACCTACAGCGCCGTCGAACAACACTATCCTAGATGCCTACCTACAGCGCCGTCGAACAACACTATCCTAGATGCCTACCTACAGCGCCGTCGAACAACACTATCCTAGATGCCTACCTACAGCGCCGTCGATGCCTACCTACAGCGCCGTCGAACAACACTATCCTAGATGCCTACCTACAGCGCCGACGATGCCTACCTACAGCGCCGTCGAACAACACTATCCTAGATGCCTACCTACAGCGCCGTCGATGCCTACCTACAGCGCCGTCGAACAACACTATCCTAGATGCCTACCTACAGCGCCGTCGAACAACACTATCCTAGATGCCTACCTACAGCGCCGTCGATGCCTACCTACAGCGCCGTCGAACAACACTATCCTAGATGCCTACCTACAGCGCCGTCGATGCCTACCTACAGCGCCGTCGAACAACACTATCCTAGATGCCTACCTACAGCGCCGTCGATGCCTACCTACAGCGCCGTCGAACAACACTATCCTAGATGCCTACCTACAGCGCCGTCGAACAACACTATCCTAGATGCCTACCTACAGCGCCGTCGATGCCTACCTACAGCGCCGTCGATGCCTACCTACAGCGCCGTCGATGCCTACCTACAGCGCCGACGATGCCTACCTACAGCGCCGTCGAACAACACTATCCTAGATGCCTACCTACAGCGCCGTCGATGCCTACCTACAGCGCCGTCGAACAACACTATCCTAGATGCCTACCTACAGCGCCGTCGATGCCTACCTACAGCGCCGTCGAACAACACTATCCTAGATGCCTACCTACAGCGCCGTCGATGCCTACCTACAGCGCCGTCGAACAACACTATCCTAGATGCCTACCTACAGCGCCGTCGAACAACACTATCCTAGATGCCTACCTACAGCGCCGTCGAACAACACTATCCTAGATGCCTACCTACAGCGCCGTCGATGCCTACCTACAGCGTCGTCGATTCCTACCTACAGCGTCGTCGATGATTAAAACTCAACTTTATACTGCTGAAGTTGGTGCAAGAGGAATTCCAGCAACATCTTTCCTTCTTTTTTCATCCTTTAACAGCACCGTCTATTGAAGGATCTTGGCCTTCCGAGATCATCCTTCGGGACTTTTATGGGGCGTGTTTCCAGGATGGCGCTAACAGGATCATATAGTATTTGGTTGAGTAGAGAGGGTAGTGAACACAGTGCAGGTGAGAGTTCAAAAGGCTTTTAAACCTACTTCGCGGTCTCAGGTCCGGGAACACTGCAGATCATTCCCCTGCCTTTCAACCACGCGATGGACCCGGCACCCGCACGGTGAAGCCATGGATGGCTAAGAGCATTGTCTCATACTCTACCATAAGACTGCCGGACTAAGCTTTAGTGAATCCAAGTAATACTCACAGGATGAATAAAAACAGCATCAAATCTAGAAGACACATCCTCAAGGAGTTTGACGTCTTGGTTTTGATGGGTTTGCCGCATCATCTGCAGGACTAAGGGTGAGTGCAGCTGTTCCAACTCCTGCTCCGTCACCTCCCGAGGCTCCACTTTGACACAGCGGTCGAGGAGGCCGAGTTCATTGCATCTGGACAGATATAATGATCAGCAGAACCCATCAATCAAACACCTTTAGTACACTCACCTGCTAAGAAAATTATATAATTCAAGGACAAGAAAACACAATTTTAGCAACTCCCTGTCTGCAAGTGTAACTGTAGTCTGAGGGGTATGACAGAATGCAGTTTCTATATAAACTACTAGCTGACCTGTGCAACTTCGTCTGCGTAACTCTAACCGTTTCCACAGCGCACGCAACGGAAGCTCTTAAAAGGGATAAATTTTCCCAACATTTTGATGCTCTGCTGCTATTGGTTAGACCTTAGACTGAAAAACACTTAGGTCCCTGGTGCAAACCCCGGTGTATACAAATGAGTTTTTAATCTAAAAATGTATGTACATTTGTTTAACAACACCACTATAGTGCCTCGGAGAGCACGTTAAGCTGTCGGTTCACTATACCAACTTGTGAAGCTGTTTATAGATGGGTTATTGAGTCTATCCAAACATCGCGACGAGCTAGCCACTTGTTAGGTGTAGAGTCATATTATCGGCTACGACGAGGTGGGATTAAACCCCTCCGCTGGGTACCCTGAGGCCGTCTAGGCGGTTTGGGGCGCCGTAAGGCACCCGTGATGATATATATATATATATGTGATGTTATATAGCCTACAGCTTTCCTCGATAAATGGGCTTTCCAACACTAAAAGAATTTTCAAAATCGGTTTATGACCCACAGATTACCTCTTTATAATATTAGTACCCGCGCCCCGCGGTTTCCAACCTTCCCGCGGTGTCGCAATCCTTTTGTTCCTTAAGTCCCTAACTAAAACATTAAGATTCATATCTGCACCTTCAAAGGATTCCCTTATAGTGAAACTCCGGTGTCTGTAAATCTGTCTATCCACAACAAATAACTCGAAAAACTACTAATGGTTAAATTTAGGCTTGTTGACTCTATCTAATAGGTTATTATAGTTAAAATAGAAACTAAATGAATATAAGTAGGTACCAAAATATTTCAGAAAACAAAAAACAACCGAAACCCTTCGCGAGATTTGGACTCGTCGTTTTTTTAACTCATGACATCTTTTGAATGGAATGTCCGATTTGAATAATTCAAAAAGTGATCTATAGGTAAGTGATTTATTTGGATAAGGATTAATACCAAGGTACTAATAATGTGGTCTAGTTTCTACTGGGATTTTGATTTGATTAACTTTCCATACATAAAGAAGTTGTTATAGTGACATAACTATAATAGTTGGACATATTGTAACGGAACTTTTTTGTAGACATTAATGTGATCTATAAATCTGCCGTACATTATTTTGTTTTATCATCAACAGTTTTCGTAGCGCACGTGATGTAAAGAAATTTATACATATTTCTTTACACCTTGGGTTACATTTTTACCAAGGTACATTTTTACCAAGGTACATTTTTCGAAGTTATCATACGGAACCCTAATATTTTTGAAAATAATAAATATACATATTCTATTAGTGAAAGAATTTTCAAAATCGTTTCGTAGATCCAGAGATTACCCCCTACAACTTCACAAACTTTAACTCTTAATTATTCCGCTTGGTTAAATTGCCTATGAAATCTCTTTGCAATATTTATTGACTATGAAATCTCTTTGCAATATACAGAAACTATGTAAAAATAATACTCCAGTTATTATAAATTCCCTTCATCAGCATCAATCAAGTATCAATAGAATATTATGATAACTGAAGCATTCAATAAATGAATACCTCAGACATTATTAGTAAATACCACATTTATTCACTATAAATTAATTATATTTTACCTTTGGATAATACTAGTGAGTCGTTGTGGACACTCCGGATAGTTGTCATCCCACAAACAGCAGTGCTCTTCCATGATAGGATGGGTGACCACACCTGTTGCCCCGCATATTATGTGTTGGGAATCCATTACCTATACAAGTATTCAAAAGCATATAGGTAATAAAATTATAATCCATTTGAAGCAAAAATATGCAAATATATCCTTTCAAATACTCTTTTATTTAAAATATATATATTGGTGAAGAGAATCTCTTACATCAGTAAGAAATTTGTATAATTATTAGGTCATATCTAAATGTTTATAAATATCAGAAAAGTCCCTGACTTTTATCATATTATAAATTGACTTTTCAAAACTATATTATTTTATAATAGAACTTGGTTTACTAACTTATTTGGATATGATATTTTTATTTTTTATGTGTAGGATGATCAAACTTACCGATTGGTATTGGTCTTTAATGACAATATCTATGTTGTGTTTTTTCTTGTGCTGAGCATTTCTTTTAGCAGCTATCACTGACGAGGATGCCTGCAAGTCATAATTATATCATTTTCTTTATCTTATCTTACTTTAGTAGTAATTAGTAATTATAATAACCTTCAATGTTTAATTACGAATAATTTTATTCAAAATTAGTCAAATAAGTCTTTCAAAACTTTATATTCATATCCAAACAATGTTGCTAAAAACATTTTTTTTTTGATCAATTTTTTTATTTTTTTTTATTGAAGCAACTTTGTATTCATGGTAAGCATTGTTAAACAGTATTGATTGCTACCTTAATTCCAGATAAATGATGCTGTTATAAAATGGGCAGTGACAAAGACAAATTTGCATTACAACTCTACTTACATATCCTCACTGCTATATTGTCAAATCAATTGGCCATTTTGTAACTGGACCCAGAAACAAAACTACCACCTTAATAAGTGATGATTTATTTTTATTTATTTAAAACTCTTTATTGCACTAAAAGATTTGTACAAAGGTGAGCTTATTGGCTTAGACATTATCTACGAATTAACCTTTAGGAAAGTGAAAATTATTATAATATAGGGTGCCCAGAATACTATGAAATGAAAGCAAAACACATAAACTACATACAGATATAAGTACATACTCAAATATACAACTACATAAAATACATAAATAATATAGTAAAATAAATACATAAATATATGTTTAAACCTAACCTGAATTGTAACCATGAGATACGAGTAATTTCTTAAAAATGACATTGAGATTGGTCAAGAAGTCTCGGAAGTGAATCCACAGACTAAAACCAAAACATGACTAAATAGGTCACTCAAAAGTTCTGTATGGGTAAGAGAGAGTTCTTATATATTAATTGGTTTCTCAATTTCATTTTGCCTGTGCATGCCTCTGCTTATAATCTAATCATTGTTAGGAATACTCTTTTAGATAATATGATTAAATATTTGTATTCTGGGTAGGCAAAACAAATACTTATTTATGTATTAAAGATAATACATAAATAGGTATTTGTTTTGAGTAACAAAGATGTTACTCAAATAAAATATAATTTCAAATCTGAACACGAATATAAAACACAACATAGCTTCCCAGATATTTTCTAAGATAAGCTAATAATATTATAAGCTGACCCTCGGTAATACAACACCTGTCTATAATAGTCTGGCACCCCATATAACCCAACACACAAAGAGAAAATGTTCTTAACTATCCATGGCTTTACCGTGCGCGTGCCGGTTCCATCACGTGGTTGAAAGGCAGGGGAATGAACTGCAGCGTTCCCGGACTTGAATCCGTAAAGTAGGTTTAAAGGCCTTTTGAACTCTTTTGAACCTGAATAGGTAGTGACTTGTTGTGGTGTAGCGGGCATTTCGTGTCTTTTGCTGGGTGTACCTATTGTCTCAGTTTAATAGTGAATGTGATCCAATAATGTATATGTATTACATATAGATTTCCTTAATATATATGTAGTGGAGCTTTAACAGATGACTTGGAACATACAATCATGAAAAAAATCTTTAAAGCAGCATGCATCATGATCCAATGTCTACAAATTTGTTCCAGATAACATACTGGCTTGTTGTAAAAAAAACTTTTTGATTGTTTGTTTTTTTTTTCATAAATTTGAAAGCAAATGCATTTGTTTGAATTTAAATGTGTTTTCTATTATAATTGAAATTTGTTATTTAATTTTATATACCTACATGTATATTTTGTATGTTCAAAATTTTTTTTAATTGTAAGACATTGTTTACTTTAAGTGCCGATCTTGGCATTTTGGTGTCAACAGAAGCATTATTTGTCGCCTTTGGCAGCATTACACTAACAGGCGGCTGAAGGAATACAACCACTCGGCAAGACTGATACATACAACTGACTGCAAGACTTCAGCCAATGATAACCGCCCGATATGAAGGGTTAAGAATAAAAAGAGAATCGAATCTACGAACTCGGGATACAAAGACGCAACGACCAGGCCAAAGGCGATCGGTAAATAATTGTAAAGATTATAATAAATTAAAGTAATCACCTTTCCTCCTGCGGCCATCGCGCGGGTTTGGATTTTAGCTTTCCGCGCTCCATTACGAGTTACCACAGCAGATTGTGGAGTAGGTAACTTCTTATTACTTTCACTACTCGATCGACGTGGTTGTGGCGGGGTAGACTTAAACAATACAATTAATTTATTAAAATAACAAACACATGGAAAATGTAAACAAACTAAGCATTATTTTAATGAAAGAATCTTACCATTATCAAGCATATCAAAACATTGCGTATTAATAAAATTTGCTAGGTTTATATACGAACTAAAAAATCCAAATAACCACTGAACAAATAAGTACAAATAACTGGTAAAATGCAGCAGATGAATAAAAATTCTGCTGACTTGGGCCTTCGGCCACCTTCGGGCTCGGCACAGATTAATGCAGATTAATAGATTTTATATTTTGTTCGGTTTTCTCACATATAGAGTAGAGACTCTATGAAATGAACCATAGTAACCATACAGCCTAACAGGTTACATAGAGTATGGCCTTCGCCCTTCTGTCACCACTGAACTTATTTGGGGTACAGTTAAACCGCGGACTGATAAAACGCAGACCAATAATTGGAGGAGAGCACAAATTATTTATCTGTACTTTTTTGGTCTGTGACAGCATTGCGCGGGCCAATAATCCGAGTCTCAACTGGCGCAGGGTATAGGGATGGGACGGTGGGTAAATTTAATGAAATTTTTCAGGTATTGAAATTTTTCGGAAATTTTTTATTTGGTGTCACGTTCAATGTGAAAAATGTTTAAAAAAAGTGAAAATTGACTGAATAGTCAATATTCACTTATTCATAATAAAACAATAGGCTAAACTGTACTTTAGCACCCGCTGATTTGAGATGGGGGGGGGGGTGGCTACCACCCGGTACCCCTCCCCCTCGTCGGAGATGCTTGGTTTCAGAGATATTCGTGGTTGAAGTTTTGAGGTTATGTCTGTAGAAATGTACTTTAGCACACGCTGATTTGAGGGTGAAGGGAAGTGGGCGGTGGGGGAAGGAGTAGCTAGCCCCCATTGCCCCCCCCCCTTCAACAGAGATACTTAAGGGTAACTTGGATACTTAAGTTTTTGCGTGGTTATAAAAAAATAACCTAATGGCTTCGCTCCGCTCGCTTCCTGCACGTCTGCCACCCTGTTCATTCCATCTGCACCAGGGAAGACGCCAATGATCCGCCTCAATCTCCATTTAAAGGCGGCAAGTGGTCATCCTTCAACAGCACAAGAGTGTCAGTCTTTAGGTCATCAGACTTTGTTTATTTGTTTATTTGCAATAATGGCATACACAACGGATGACAACCAATACAAGACAACAGTATAATAAAAGATTAGTATGTAAGGACCAGGAGCCTGATCAAAGAACACGATCGCAAATCAAATCGCCGCATCGATCGATAAAAATGTATAGGAATTTTACTCTATGGGTAGAGTCCGATCGCCGTGAAACGTCAAATCTCATACATTTAGCTTTCGATGGGTATTTCGATTCGATTATCGATCGGCTCTTTGGTAAGGCCCCAGGCTATTATCCTCAAGTATGAATGTCCTACTTGATAAGTTATATTAATATAAAAAGTAAGAAAAATATTAATAATGTCAACATTAATTAAATAGATCTAGAATAACATATTTTTTTTAATTAGAGAAATAAATAAAAAAAAACAATATCAACAACACTCAGATTAATAATAATAAATTGATCTGAGCAACAACATAATAATTTAAATATTCATTAAATGCAAACCTACATAATATGTTAGCATTTTTTTATTGAACCGAAATATTCAATTGAATTAATTATTAAATTATTGACAACAATTGATAATAAATTTAAAAATAAATTAATTAAAATACATATTATAATTCAGCATGCAAAAACACCTACATTACGTTAGTAATATAAATCCTACATTATTAAGTATATATACATAAAAATATACATATACACACATTCATAAATATAAATAAATAAATATACATGTATTGGTCCAAGTTTACACAAGAGGCGTGGTATAAAGAAGGTCTCTCACACATTTTTGGTACCGAGAGAAACGAGGATTAAATATGCCCAAGGCCTCATTTGTGGCAGATATCTCATTATACAGTCGGCACATTCTCACGACAGGATTAAAAAATGATGTGTTGTTTCTGTAGGTGTTAAGATTAAATACTCTCTGATTCCTATCACGAGCCCTATGCCGAGTATTGAAAGTTATTCCGGTTATAAGACCAGGCGAGTCGATAGCAGAGTGAATAATCTTATGAAGGCAAGCGAGATGGCTGTATGTCCGACGGCATTCGAGTGATACTAAAGAAAATCTACTTAACTTTTCTTCATAAGACCCAGTCGCACGACCCAACCCACTTCTGTAACAGAGCATGTTAATACAACGTTTTTGAACACGTTCTATGTGATGGCTATGAATATCATATATAGGTGACCAAATTACAGAGTATACTTCTTACCAGGGAACAATACAGAAATTTAAGACTTGCTGGTTTTAGCATGCTCTTACTTACTCTATAAATAAATCCCAACATCTGATTAGCCTTGTCAACTATATACTCATAATGTGAACGAAATGTCAACTTCTCATCAAACAAAACTCCAAGATCCCTAACATCCTGCTTTTGACCTAATATTTCATTATTAAATTTGTAATTGACTACAAATTTATTAGTTTTCCAGGTAAACGATATAACAAAGCATTTACTTATGTTTAAAAACATGTGATTAATTTCAAACCATTGAAAAATTGTATCCAAGTCCTATTATAATTTCATGGCATGGCTTTGATTGCCATTTGACTCGATGTTGGAGCTCCGATATATATTCCTTACTCCACCTGCTCCAAAAGTGCTGTCGCAGCTGTTCAACTAGTTGAAAGCGATGCAAGTGTGTAGGAGAGCGATCTTCGTAACTTGGTGTGGGCATGGCAGTGAGTGGTCTTCCCACAAGGAAAAGTGCCGGGAGTTAGCGGTAGCAAGTCATTGGGATCTGTTGATAAGGATGTAAGCGGGCGCGAGTTAAGCACAGCTTCGATATGTACCAATACAGTGTAAAACTCCTCGTACGTTTATTTACAAGTTCTCAATACTCTTTTTAAGTGAAATTTAATCGACTTAACGCCAGCCTCCCAAATTCCACCGAAATGTGGCGCATAAGGTGGTGTAAAATGAAAATTAATACCCTTATTGGACATATCTTCAGATAACGAAATGCAACTGCAGTCTTTAAGAAATTTACCTATTTCATGATAAGCGCCGACAAACGAGGTACCATTGTCTGAATAAATATTTGTCGGTTTTCCTCTACGAGAAACAAATCGGCGTAATGCTGCCAAATAATTGTTGCTTGTTAAATTACCTACCAGCTCAATATGAATTGATTTAGTTGCAAAACATACAAAAATGACGATATACACTTTGACAGTTTTGCAACCGCACCCCTGTCGACTAACAGCCTGCATATGGCAGGTCCCATAGTCGACACCGACATTTTCAAATGGAAAAGTTCCCGAAAGGCGCTGCAATGGAAAAGTTCCCGAAAGGCGCTGCTGCGGCAGATTACCCATAATCGAAGTTAGTATTCTTCCTCTCATACAATTACATTTTACACATGCCTTAGCGAGGTTTCTACCTCCTATCGGCCAATAACTTTCCTTAATTGATGTTAATAATAACTGTGGACCCGCATGCAATAATCTCTTATGCTCATATTTAAATAATAATTTTGAAAATACGTGAGTGGATTGTAAAATAATAGGGTGCTTTTTAGCATAAGAAAATTTTGAATTAACTAAGCTGCCACCAACCCGTAATAATTTGTTGTTATCTAAGAAAGGATTTAATTTTAACAAAGGACTGCGTTTATTTAATAACTTGCCTTGTAATAAAATAAAATATTCTGGAAAGGATTCTATTTGAGAACTTTTAATTATTAAGTTTAAGGCTTCTTGCAACTCGTGAGTATTTAGATGTTGTTTATTCACTGTTGCACCTTTACAACCCTTTATAAAGCGAAGGACATAAGCTATGCAGCGATTTAATCGTAAAAAATTTGAAAAGCGATTAAAATCTATAAAATATTAAAGTCAGATGCAGCCGCATGCAAAACAACTTCCGGTTTTATTTCCAGAAGGTTTACTTCAGTAATTTCAACTTTGACTGCGTTAAAAAGTCAGGTCCAGACCACCACAACTCGAGGTTACTTACTAAAGCTGGACAAACTCCACGAGATATTAAGTATGCTGGATTTTTATCAGTAGGAACATGTCTCCAATAAGCATTTATAGATTTCTCCATGATTTCTGAGACTCTATTTCTAACAAATGGCTGTAACTTACTAGGTGTCATTTTAATCCATCCCAAAACCATAGTGGAATCTGTCCAGAAAGTGGTGCGTCTTACCTTGAGTCGGAGAGACGTTATGATTTTTTCATATAACCTAACACTGACTAGCGCTCCGCAAAGCTCCAACCTCGGTATTGTTGTTGGCTTTATCGGTGCCACCCGACTTTTGGCGAGAAGTAAACGAACAAAAATACTTCAATCACTGACACTATGAACATAAGCACAGGTGCCGTATGCGCACTGCGAGGCGTCTGAAAATATATGTAAATCTACAAAATTAAATTCGTCACCATGAACACGAAATGGAATCCGAATATTATTTAATTTTGGCAAACGTGTGGTTATTTGAGCCCAGAGTCCGATCAAGTCTGGGGGCAACTTATCGTCCCACCAGTTTTAATGGTGGGAATTGTAGTGTACTTGTATACCTATATTATACAGTATATATAATAAATCAGTTGTGTCATGGACTCGGACTTTCATTGACGTGTAACCACGCACCCTACAGATATTACTGGCGACGAGGCAAACCTACCCACGTAACAAAGAATTTTGCAAATAAAAATAAATAGTAGTTAATAGTGCTATAATATTTAAACATTCAAAATGCCTATTGATAAAGTGAAACAATTCGGTTTGGCTAGTAAAAAGTGGGCAGCTTACATTAGGAGGGTGGATCAATTTATTAAGTTAAATGAGATCAAAGCCTAACTTCACGTGGCTACTTTGGTGACCTTGGTGGGGCAACCGACGTACGATCTGATGAGTGATCTGTGTGCGCCGGATAACCCGGAAGAGAAATCCTATAAGGACTAGTCAAAGTAGTCGTCGACCATCTCGAGCCACAGCTGTCCGAGATAGCTGAGCGTCACGTTTTTCGCCACCGACCACAACGAGTCGGAGAGCCTATGAGTGAATACCTGCAGACTCTTAAGCACTTGGCGTCTACGTGCAATTTCGTAATTTCGGCGACCAACTCGAAATCAAACTTCGGGACCAGTTCGTTTCCGGGCTAGCAAACGAGGAGATGAAATCTCGACTTTATGCCGAGCCGTCCTTGACGTATAAGCGAGCGCTGTTTCCACGTCTACCCCCTCATAAGTACCTTTTTTCATCGCACGTTTGACGCTCTTGACAGCGTTTTCGGCGGCTCCGTTACCGGCCGGTCGATAAGGACAGCTTCGATATAGAGTTTGTAAAATCAAAAAATAATGGCAACGTCGATGCGTTATCTCGATTGCCTTTGCCATTCGAACCTAATAAAACGGATGCAATTTCTTATATTTATTATGTAGAAGAGGCTTTCCCGGTCAGTGCAAAAGAGGTGGCGTTACAGACTCAAAAGGACCTAACTTTGCATAATATGTATAAATATATATTAAATGGCTGGCCTTCGCGTTTAGAAAGTGAAAACATTAAACCGTTTTGGTATAGAAAAAATAACTTGTCTATGTATATAATGGGTGTATTTTATATAATCATAGATTGGTAATTCCAGAGGTATTAAGAAAGGCTATTTTAAAAGAACTACATGAAGGTCATTTAGGCATTGTTAAAATGAAAAATGTCGCAAGGGGCTATGTATATTGGCCGAGGCTGGACCAAGAGCTGGAAGTGTTGTGCGGGGAATGTGTCGCATGTTGTCAGCAACGCAACGCGCCGCCACGCGCAACTTTACACCCTTGGGCTTTTCCGGCCCGTCCATGTCCAATCTCAAGGTAAGCATTATTTGGTTACTGTAGATGCCCATACCAAGTGGATTGAGGTCCAGAAGATGGCAGGCACGACGGCCGCGGTAATACTAAAACTTCGTGAACTTTTTGCAAGATTTGGTTTGCCAGCACAGATCGTGAGCGACGGCGGACCACCGTTCTCGTCACGAGAGTTCTCTAATTATATGAGTAAAAATCTTATTTCTTATACTATTACGAGTCCTTATCGACCGGCCGGTAACGGAGGCGCCGAAAACGCTGTCAAGAGCGTCAAACGTGCGATGAAAAAAGGTACTTATGAGGGGGTAGACGTGGAAACAGCGCTCGCTAAATTTTTATTTCAATATCGCAACTGCGAACATACAACCACAGGGGTCGCGCCGGCCGTCGCGATGTTTGGTCGATCGTTGCGGGGAAGGTTGGATGCTTTACGCCCGGGTGTTGAACGACGCGTGGAAGCCGCCCAAGAACGTTCAGGTCGAGCGCGCCCAGGTTTTGAGCGTAGCGCACAAGTCGGGAACCAGGTTCTCGCGCGGGATTATCGGCCGGGCACTCCAAAGTGGGCGGCCGCCACGGCATGGACCGGCAAGGACCTCTCACATATCGGGTAAGGCTCTAATGGTGAAACGTCGTCACAATGGCAACGCCACATTGATCAAATTCTTCCTAGGCCACCAAGAAAGAGTAAATCACTTTCTATGATAGAAGATCCGACTTCGTCATCGTCAAATGGAGCCAAGACAGTAGAAAATAGTAAGTTAGAAAGTAACAGTGACACCAATGCCAATATGTTATCAGCGCCTCCTATAACGCCACCAGGTAGGGATAAACAACAAGAGTTTGATATGCACGACTCAAGTTTTCACGATTGCATTGCGTCGGTGATGGAAGAGGACGAGGATAGCAATTGTGTAAAAACTTTTAAAACTCCCCGTAAATGTATATATAAAGGCAGATATGGAAAGTGATTGCTATAAGTACCCTATTTTTTTTTTTATAGGGTTAATATTTTTTTTTTATAACCTATGCTAAATAAGGTCGTAACTAAGTAAATAGACCTATATATTTCTTTATCTTTATATTTTTTGTTTTTGGTGGGTGGTTATTTTATTATTTGTAATGTATTTTTTATTCACTTAATAAAAAGCATATTGTTGAAATGGATACCTAGCCAGCTACTATAGATGTTTATATTAGTTTTAATTCTTAAACTTTTTGTGAATTAAAAAGGGAGGTGTAGTGTACTTGTATACCTATATTATACGGTATATATAAATCAGTGTGTCATGGACTCGGACTTTCATTGACGTGTAACCGCGCACTCTACAGATATTACTGGAATAATAGAAAAATGAAGTTCGTCTGAAGTAGTTAGCCAAATTAAACCTAATATTTTATTTAAATCGTGATCTCCCATGTTTAAATCATGAGAGTCATTGGAGGTTTGTATTATCTGAGGATTATTAGTTTTCCACTTATGTAACGGCATACCAGCCGAAGCGAGTTCGGCAGTCACTTTCTGATATATACATTTCCCATCGGTTATCGAGTCGGCTCCTGTCACAGACAACACCGTGTTGAGGTGTAATATAATGAATTTGTTTCCTATTAACTTTAGATACGGACATTTGACCTAACGAAATATACTCTGACATAAAATCACGATACCGGCTATGAAATAGAGGACGATTTTTAAAGCGACTCTCTAAAGACAAAAAACATTGTTTAGCACGATGGAATGATTCACCCAATAATTTTGGTGACTTTTTCAGAGATATTCGTACACAAAAACTACCATCTATAAGACGAGTAGTATTTTTCTTAAAGTGCTCCTCGCACGCCTGCTCCACGGCAGTAAAATAAGATGACCTAGACTCGACTTCCTCGAGTTGGCAAAAACGCGATAATGTGTTTTGAATGTCATCATTATGATTACCATCAGACTCGGAACCGACTTTAACAAAATTACATAACATGGTGTGAGACGATACTTGGTCATGGTTAACCTGAAACAATCCATCCCAGACTAGTTTCAAAAAGAATCGGACGCCCGTCTCCAAAATTATTTTTTTGTGACCCCAATAGATCCCAAAACACATCAGCATCAATGATCATGTCTACCGATGAAGGAATGTGGAACATAGGATCGGCTAAATATAATCCTTCTGGAATATTTAAACTGCTAAATTTAATCTGACGGCTCGGAACGTGGTCAGTAATTGATAGAATAAAGCAAGAAATACTTATTGAAAAGTTATCATGCATGGACTTCATAGGCACTCGACACATCTTTGTGATGTGCGACATGACATTATTTATACCTAAAATAGATTTGTCTACGCTGACAGTAGGTATGTTAAGTTTTCACATCGTATAACTTATCAAGTGCAGTCGATAGCAGTACCTCATACGGTCTGTGTACATACCCTGGCGTTTTGCGGAGCGTTAGTCAGTATTAGGTTATATGAAAAAATCATAACGTCTCTCCGACTCAAGGTAAGATGCACCACTTTCTGGACAGATTCCACTATGGTTTTGGGATGGATTAAAATGACACCTAGTAAGTTACAGCCATTTGTTAGAAATAGAGTCTCAGAAATCATGGAGAAATCTATAAATGCTTATTGGAGACATGTTCCTACTGATAAAAACCCAGCATACTTAATATTTCGTGGAGTTTGTCCAGCTTTAGTAAGTAACCTCGAGTTGTGGTGGTCTGGACCTGACTTTTTAACGCAGTCAAAGTTGGAATTACTGAAGTAAACCTTCTGGAAATAAAACCGGAACTTGTTTTGCATGCGGCTGCATCTGACTAAAATTTTATAGATTTTAATCGCTTTTCAATTTTTTTACGATTTAGTCGCTGTATAGCTTATGTCCTTCGCTTTATAAAGGGTTGTAAAGGTGCAACAGTGAATAAACAACATCTAAATACTCACGAGTTACAAGAAGCCTTAAACTTAATAATTAAAAGTTCTCAAATAGAATCCTTTCCAGAATATTTTATTTTATTACAAGGCAAGTTATTGAATAAACGCAGTCCTTTGTTAAAATTAAATCCTTTCTTAGATAACAACAAATTATTACGGGTTGGTGGCCGCTTAGTTAATTCAAAATTTTCTTATGCTAAAAAGCACCCTATTATTTTACAGTCCACTCACGTATTTTCAAAATTATTATTTAAATATGAGCATAAGAGATTATTGCATGCGGGTCCACAGTTATTATTAACATCAATTAAAGAAAGTTATTGGCCGATAGGAGGTAGAAACCTCGCTAAGGCATGTGTAAATTAATGTAATCGTATGAGAGGAAGAACACTAACTTTGATTATGGGTAATCTGCCGCAGCAGCGCCTTTCGGGAACTTTTCCATTTAAAAATGTCGGTGTCGACTATGCAGGTCCCATATGCAGGCTGTTAGTCGACAGGGGCGCGGTTGCAAAACTGTCAAAGTGTATATCGTCATTTTTGTATGTTTTGCAACTAAATCAATTCATATTGAGATGGTAGGTGATTTAACAAGCAACAATTATTTGGCAGCATTACGCCGATTTGTTTCTCGTAGAGGAAAACCGACAAATATTTATTCAGACAATGGTACCTCGTTTGTCGGCGCTTATCATGAAATAGGTAAATTTCTTAAAGACAGTTGCAATTCGTTATCTGAAGATATGTCCAACAAGGGTATTAATTTTCATTTTACACCACCTTATATACGTGGTGTCCGAGTTGGTTAGACCTTGGACTTAAAAACACTAAGGTCCCTGGTTCGAATCCCGGTGTGTACCAATGAGTTTTTAATTTAAAAATTTCTGTACATTTGTTTGACAACACCACTATAGTGCCTCGGAGAGCACGTTAAGCTGTCGGTCCTAGTTTCACTATACCAACTTGTGAAACTGTTTATAGATGGGTCATTGAGTCTATCCAAAACATCGCGACGAGCTAGCCACTTGTTCGGTGTAGACTCATACCATCGGCTACGTCGAGGTGGGATTAAAACCCCTCCGCTGGATACCCTGGGGCTGTCTAGGCGGTCTCGGGCGCCGTAAGGCACCCGTGCAGATATATATATATACACCACCTTATGCGCCACATTTCGGTGGAATTTGGGAGGCTGGCGTTAAGTCAATTAACGCCAGCCTCCCAAATTAAATGACAAGTTACGTATGCAACGATTAGCATAATGTCCACCATGAAAACAATTATAACATATTTTAAAATTAGGTATTAAATCTCGCCTCTGTTCAATACCTAACTTAAGAAATTGTTCACATTTGGAAAGTGGGTAGTCACCCTTGCACTGCGGACAGGGTTGAGATGCTTTATTTGCATTGCGTCCATCATGATGTGCCAACGTTGAAGGTGCGCTGGTGACTGCCACCATGCTTTTGAGCTTAGTCGTGTGACTTGGTTTTACAGACGCGTGGGAGGCGCGAGACATCTCTAAAGTCTCCAGCAAGTCGGCCCAGCTGCGCATAAAATATAAAAGGTTATATAGGGTGATAGGTTTATTTTTGTCGAACCTACCTTTTTCTTCAATATGTATGAGAAGCGTATCCCAGTATTCGGTTGGTTCGCCTAATGAATTTAATGCACGTAGGTTCTTTTTTTGTTTTGATCAATAATTCTCTTAATATTAATAGATGACTCTTTTACAATTTGATCAATATTAAACAAAGACATAACGTGATTCTGGATTAGTTGTTAGTAACCGCTTATTATCATAGCGATCGCATAACAATCTCCACGCCATGCAATAATTATTTGAAGAAATCTCGATTGATTGCATAACTACCGCAGCAGCGCCCTCTAGTGAGGAACGTAAATAATGGAATTTATTTATGTCGAAAATTTCATATTTACGACATAAATAAATTCCATTATTGTTTATTTACTTTAGAGGACCCGCACTCACTAGGTGATGTTATTTCATTAACATTTGTATTTAGAGCAATGATTTCTTGCGCCTTTGCTAGTTGCTTACAATAAGACGAATCAAACTCCGATCTTTCTATTAATTGTGACTCTAAATTGTCAGTAGTACTCTCTAACTGAGATTGCACCTCATCATATTGCAAATATAATGATTCGATCTTACCTATTCGTAATTGCAATTCGTTGATCTGAATCCGTGTCAATGACCCTTCCAGATCCTTCAGGCAATTAGAAAAAACAGTTAAACGGCCCTTGTAAGTAACCTGCTCTTTTATTTAATAGATCCTTGTCATCACACATTTTGGAAATGGAAAATGGGAGGTTTCTCTGTAATGTTTACAAATATAGTATAAACAAATTAAATAAATGATTACTACCACAAAACCTAGCTTTAGTAGGAATCTTGCCTATAAACACAATTTATCCATTAAATACCTATTTTAGATACAAATACAATCACAACAATCATAAGTTGTTTGCGTAGAAGTAGGTAGGTACTTAGAATAACTACTTTTTTACTAACTATAATCAAGACTGAAACTTACGCAATATTTTGTAACTTCACATAAACATTGATTTTCACTGTACTTTTTCATGAAAAACAGCAAACAGGTAAAAGAAAAGTCCTAGATCACGAAGTATTTAAGAATAATAATAATTATACTAAATTACAATAAAATTTACGAATATGCCGTAATAATGAAAAATAGCAAATAATTTCAATACACAATTGATATCGGTAGGTTGATAGGTACCTTGAGCTAAATGTTTATATGACAAAGTTAAAGGCGCAATTAATAATTACAAAATAATACAAACAAAAACACTAACCTTTTAGTTTACCTTACAATAGTTACTACTTGAATAAGAGTATTGGGTTTATAAGAATATCACTTAGCAACACACTGTATAATTTTGATATCCACGTCGTCGATGACGACCCGTCGTATTTATCCCAATACTTGCGCTAATCCGATGGTTCATAAAGATCAAATATTTATCCATAATCCGGCTCGAAGGACCATGTAGAAAATGAGCAGCAGGAGTAATATGTAGATAATAAAATTCTTCTTCAGTTTCAAACTTTTCTTTTAATAGTTGTGCATTTTTCAACCTAGCTCACAATAAGACATTAAAATATGTATCTACCTACTGAATTGTTAAAAATTAACACAAAATTGCAAAGGAAAAACAACGCGGCAAATTTAAATATAGCAATACATAGCTGAACAGGGCCTTTTTCGTGTTGGAGGAAAACTTCGGAATACCAATTTGCCCTTTGGAGCTCGTCATGCCGTGTTGCTCCCTAATTCTGGTCACTTGGTGAATTTGTTGATTGCTGATCACCACATCAAGAACTCGCATGCTGGCTGTAATGCTTTGTTGGCCATCTTACAGCGCGAATATTGGATGTTGTCCGCCAGACGAGTCATACGAAGTGTGATTTTTCGAGGCATGCCTTGCTACAGACTTAAGGCTTGCATCCTCAAATAGGAGATCTGCCATCCGACCGTGTGAATGAGGCTCGTCCCTTTTCTGGCGTGGGTACAGATTTTGCTGGCCTGTTCTCTGTGAAAGTGTCACACCTCAGGAACGCTAAAATTGTTAAGGCCTATTTGAATGTCTTTGTATGTCTGTCCACCAAAGCCGTACATTTGGAATTGGTTTCTACCCTAAGCACTGAAGCCTTCGTTGCTACCCTTGGTAGATTTGTGTCCCGCCGCGGTTTGTCATCGTTGATTCGGTCCGATTGTAAAACAAACTTGACAAAAGATCATATACTTCTGATCAAAATATCCATAATTATGTTAGGAATTATTCAAAATTGTTTAAGAAAGTTTGTATTACAGCTAAATCTATTTACATTGGATCCAAAATCAAACAGTCAGATAATAAATCCAAGTGTGTATGGAAAATGATAAATACTGAAACCGGTAAAAATATAATTAGGCAAAATACAATTTCATTATCTACATATTCTGCCATAAATGGCAGAATATGTAGATCATTGCCAAAATTAACATACTGTAACACCATATTCTTGCAAAATAAACATATTTCATTTCATTTCATTTCATTTCAATTAGATAAAACGGAGTTATGTTATCAGATAAAAAACAAGTTGCTGAGTTATTCGAGGAATTCTTTACTAATATCCCATTACAAATTACGAACTGTATTAAATCATCAGCTAGTACTGCTAATGATTTTTTAAAACGATATATTAAAATACCAATTATATCTAATATTAATTTTAAATATGTCACTAATGAGGATATACTAAAACACTTTAAAATGTTAAATAAAAAGAAAACTGAAGATTTATGGGGGCTATATGTCAAAGCTATCGAAGTAATCATTCATACTATAGGACCGGTACTCGCTGATATTTTTAATGGGTGTGTATATATGAAGGAATTTTTCCCGACCTTATGAAGAATAGTAAAAAAGAACCCATATTCAAGTCCGGCAGTAAGACAGATCCAAATAATTATCGTCCTGTTTCTGTCCTGCCAGCCTTAAGTAAAATATTCGAAAAAATAATTCTTGGTCAGCTGTTAAATCATTTTAATACTCATAAATTGTTACATGATCAACAATACGGGTTCACAAAAGGTAGAAACACAACAAATGCCGGCACAAGACTGATTACTGAAATAATTGACGCCTGGGAAAACTCCCAGGATCTTGTTGGCGTTTTCTGTGATCTGTCTAAAGCGTTTGATAGTGTTGACCATCAAACTTTATTAGATAAGCTGGAATTTTATGGCATTCGCGATTTAGCTTTAAATCTAATAAAGACCTACCTTTCTAATAGAACTCAAGGTGTTAATATTGATGGTTGTGTATCCGACGGAACCATTGTAAAGATGGGTGACCCCAGGGCTCAATTTTAGGCCCGTTCCTGTTCCTAGTATACATCAATGATCTTCCACATATGGTACAGGAGACGGCGCAGATAGTGCTATTTGCTGATGATACATCCCTACTGTTTAAGGTTAGTAGGAAAGATAATATATTATCGGCAGCAAATGACACTCTGGAAATGGTTTCAAAATGGTTCACGGCAAATAATTTAGTTTTAAATGCAAAGAAGACTATGTGACTGAAATTACGTTGCCTAATGTATCAAATATCAATACCACAGTGAAGATAGGTGGCACTGATCTAGAATTTGTGGACTCCACTGTGTTTTTGGGGATCACAGTTGATTCCAAACTACAGTGGAAAGCTCACATCAATACTTTATCCAATAGATTGAGCTCTGCTGCATATGCAGTCAGAAAAATTAGACAATTAACTGATGTTGCAACAGCCAGACTAGTGTACTTCGCCTTTTTTCACAGTATAATGACATATGGTCTTATAATGTGGGGATCTGCGGCAGATATTGATACAATATTTATACTACAGAAGAGGGCCATTCGGGCAATATATAACATGAAAGCTCGAGACTCTCTTCGAGAAATCTTTCCTATAATTGATGTATTGACACTTATATATTTATGAGAATTTATTGTACGTAAGAAAAACTTAAATATGTTTAGTAAAAATAGCGATAGACATAATTTAAACTTAAGAAACATAGATAAAATCGATATACCAAAGTTTGAACTGCAAAAAAACTAATAAATGTTTCATCATTAACAGTATAAGGTTATTTAATAAATTACCTAAAAGCATTATAAATCTGAGTGAAATAAAGTTTAAGAATTGTATAAAACATATTTTAATTAATAAGGCTTACTATAGTGTAAAGACTATTTTAACGATAAAGACGTCTGGAACTGTCCTGATATGCAATTGAGGTCTCGCAACTAGTGAACAAATCACTTATTACATATCGTCGGGGATAGTTCAATTCTGCGTAACTTTAGTGGGCATACACTGCGTAAGTAGCATAAGTAGCCAAAATTAAATTTGCCGGCAATGGATGTATGGCGCTGTTTGGCTTCCGCTGGCTTTGACAGAATTTAAAAACAACCAATAGAAATGGTCCATTTTAGGTTTAAAACAATACTGTGTATCCATTCAGTTAACAGCTAGGCTTAGCTGCGAAAACGCGTATGTGATCCAGCCATTAAGTGAGTGTGATTAGAAAGATTACTGGTCAATAAAATATTGTAAAACTTAATCATTGTTGAGGGTAAGTTCCATTTTATAAATATTATGTCGTAATATATTTTTTGTGGCTCATTTTGTTGAAATATTAATGTAAATCAAAATTTCTATGATGTTGTTAATATTTCTTTAACCTTAAAAATTAAACCTAGCGTTACCTTAAAAACGCTGACTGTTTACTTATAACCAATGACCGTTTTAAAATGCAGTTTTTTTAGTATCTTTTTAATTATTATATTATATTCATAGTAATACAAAGTCAAAGTCAAAATATTAATACAAAAAAATCGTTTATTTAAAGATAATAATACTTACGCGATATTGTTTTCACAAAATAATTATAGTTACGCAGTTTTGATTTTTTTGTTTACCTACAATTCTATTACCTATTATATTGAGTACGGCATGTGTCTTGTATTGCATCTACCTAATGGTAAGCAGACAAAGTCCGTTCGTTTCACATTATTTAAAAACATTGATCCCTCCCACTATGCCGACCATGATGAGTTCACGTTGCGTTGTTATGGTTACTACTTTAAAAAAATAATTTAGAAATCATTTTGCTGACAATATTAATTGTTTTTTTTTTATCTATTCAGGTATATTATATAAAATGTCAGAGAAAGAAAGTAGTGACGCTACGAATTTTAGTGAATTAGAAGATAAAGTGGATGAAGACCAGAATGTCGTCACACTTAAAGAGTTATTTGAAAAGCGTAAAATTTTATTAAACAAGAAGGCAATAATTTTAAATAAATATAAAAAAATAAATCCCCTTAAAGAAGTAAACTCCCAACCCTTCCAATTAGCTTATGAACCACATCTGTTAACTGTCGAAGACAAAATTATAGCAAGTTGCGAAACAATATTGATAAATACTACACCTACAATAAATGATCAACTAACAGACTTTGCAAGCAATTCTAATATGACGACTAGTTCAAAATCTGATCCAGTAATTCTTCAAAATACGGACATCGCTGCTCCTGAATATCCTGTAGTCAATTTGAATAACACAGCTAAAACTAGCAACGATAGTGTATATATTCCAAATGTCAACTTTGAAGTTCCAGACTTTCCTTCCGACGATTCAATAACTGATCCAGATCATGTACCTCTCGCAGAGATAACAAATGTTGCACCAATTGACTCTATGTTGTCAAATGACATTGATGAGTTTCCTGAAAGAGAGTTAGAGGTTGAATGTTCAAGAGAAGGAAGAACTAGAAAACGTAAAGCAGATCCAAAAACATGGAAAAGAAAAAAAAATAGTAATCAAAGGATGTTAGGACAGGAATATGTAGGATTTAAAAAAGATATTAATAGTAAGTATTTACAAAATGATTTGAAACCAGCAAGAACTTTGGGTGAAGCATGTAACTCCTCTGCATGCTTAAGAAGTAACGTAATCCAATGTGATAAGTTTCAACAGAATATAAGAAAACAGATTTTTGAAGAGTTTTGGCAAATGAGCTGGGACCAAAAAAAAATGTATGTTTCATCAATGGTCGACATCAAGCCTCGCAAGAAGATGACTACAGAATTTAATTCAAGGCGAACCATTACAAAAGAATATTATTTAAAACTTGAAAATAAAAAAGAAAGGGTATGTTTAAAAACTTTTTTACAGACTTTAGGAATAAAGGAATGGTGTGCGGTACTGGTTGGGGGTTGGTAACCAAAGGTTATAAAAACAATCAATAATAATACAATTAATCATGAAATCGTCAATAGTTCGCCACCTTTGAAACAGTTAATTAAAGATTTTCTAACTGCACTTCCTAAGCTGCCATCACATTATTGCCGAAAAAGTAGTATGAAGTTGTATTTAGAGCCAATAATTCAATCTAAACGTGAACTTTACCGCTTATACGTAGAAGATGCAAACAACAAAATGCTCCGCATAGCATCAAGGAAGCTTTTTGAGGACGTCTTGTCTGAAGAAAATATATTTCAACCGAAAAAAGACGAATGTGACCTATGCTGTGCATATAAAGCAGGCAATGTTTTAGAAGAGGAATTTCAGGCACATATACAACGAAAAAATTACGCAAGATTAGAAAAAAATAAAGATAAAGAAAGAGCAAAGAAAGGCGAAATCCATGTCATCACAGCAGATTTGCAAGCTGTAAAGTTATGTCCACATTTAAAAGCTAGTGCATTATACTTTAAAACTAAACTTGCAATACACAATTTTACAGTTTATAATCTGGGAAATGACGAAGTGGTCTGCTATTGGTTCGATGAAACAGCGAGTGACTTAAAGACTAGTACTTATGCTTCTTTTTTTACAGATTATCTGAAAAGAATATTAAATGAAGATGCAAAAGACGTAATTATTTATACAGACGGATGTACCTCACAAAATAGAAACGCGGTAGTATCTAATGCTATTTTACGTTTGGCTATGGAGAAGCACGTAGTCATTACACAAAAGTTCTTAGAAAAGGGGCACACTCAGATGGAAGTCGACTCGGTACACTCTGTAATCGAACGAAAGCTAAAGAACCGCGAAATATTTTTGCCAAGCCAGTATGCAGCTATTTCTAAAGAAGCAAGACTAAAACCATTTCCCTATAATGTGGTTATGGTAGATCACACATTCTTTAAGGACTATAAAGAAACATTTATTTATGAATCAATAAGACCTGGTCGTGGAGTAGGAGAAAATCGTGTTGTTGATATTAGAATTCTGGAATACAAACCTAACGGAACCATTGAATACAAACTTAATTTTGAAGATGAATTTAAACCTTTACCAAGGCGTCCTAAAAGAATTGCTCCATTTTCTGAAAGATTCCTTTATTCCGCACCGTTGCCTATTTCTGAAACTAAGTACAATCATCTTCAACAATTAAAGCAAGTTATTCCTTAAGATTGTCATGAATTTTATAACAAATTACCATATAAATCTTAAGTGTATCTAAAGTAAACCTTGTCTTTCCCATTTAGTTTAAGCATTCCAAAGATTATGAAACTAAATATTAGGAACCTATTTAATTTTGTACTTGCATTTGAGCCGGCTTCTTGAAGTCGAGTTAACAAAGTAATTCATAATTAAGATTTATTATTAGTTATCAATAATTACAACTCATACTGCATGCAAAATATATAATGAAAAGAAGCAGTTGTAATATTTGTAAGTTGTTATTGAAAATTTGGAAGATTTTTTTTATTTCATAGTTTATAAGTTTAATTACATTTTGTTCTTTAACATTTATGTTTAATAGGTTTTTTGATTTTGTTTTTACTTAGATATAAAAATGATTACAATTAGAAATTTGTTTCAATACCGCCTAACTTCTGAAATTTGAGAACTTTTATTGAAATTTGGATAAAGTAAAACTGCGTAAGTGGCATAACTTACATACACTAATAATAAAAATACATTTATTTTTATCTCAGAGAACCCCAAAAAGCTATAAAGCATAATGTACTATCTAGAGCATAACTTTACTATATATTTGACCAAATAATCAGTTTTTTGTTCCTCCTGTAAAATTTGGTTATTGGCACTTACGCAGTATTTACTAATGCTAGTTACGCAGTTTTGAACTATCCCCGACGATATGTAGAATGAACCCTAGCTTAGTAGTGTCCGATATTGTAATAATTTAATTTATTTTTATTACATTATGTAAATTTTGTCTTTGGATAAGGTAATCATTGGTGATTACCTGCTTATTTATACTTAATTTATACTACAGTACTGTGTAGTTCTGTACATTGGTACAGTAACAAATAATCTGCCATAGGGTGTTTTGAGCATGCTGATCGGTGGGGTGCATTTTGAGTATGCTACTATATATATATATGCTATATAGCATAAGCAAATCAATGGCTGTGCTCCTCTTTTAGTTTGTGTGAAGCACTAGAGTTTTTTACTTGCTGGTTTCTTTTTCTCCGGGGTGTCACTGAGGGGATCGACTTTACAGTTAGTATACCCGACCTTAAAAATACCTATCCTTATACCTTTACTTATATATATATATATATGTGATTGGTTACCAACCTTTTATTTAGAATAAATATTTAAGGCGTGGATATGGTCGGTGAAGTTGGTCGCCTTGGTGGCTCCCTTGTATGGCGATAATGATTGACAGGTCAATGGAATCAGCTAACCACCTAGTCTTACACTAGTTGGTTATGTAGTGTGTGTTCGGTTGGGTAGTAATTTTCATATTAAGATTTCTAAAATTAAGTTCTAAATCTGATATCGAGGTATAATAAATATTTGTCGTTCTTTTAATAATGAATAGCTGCCTAACCAAACGCACTCTAAGACCTCATTGTTAAACATTATTATTATTATTTTTTTGACTATTCATAAATATCTGTAAAGATTTACATGAAATAAATGATTTGATTTGATTTGAACTACAAGGGCACCGACCGTTATTTAAATGATGTAAATAAATGTGTACCAGATAATCAAAATGTAATCGGAACTGCACTCTCCCAACGTGGAATCAGATGGCTTTTTGATCCACCACCATGTCCACATTGGGGAGGAATATTTGAAGCTGTTATTAAGGCTGCCAAAACACACTTACGTAGGGTGATAGGAGAAACCGTATTAACCTTTGAGGAACTTGCTACGGTATTTTGTAAAATTGAAGGCATCCTCAACTCACGCCCGTTGTGCCCGCTCTCTTCAGACCCAAACGACCTCAAGGCTTGTACTCCAGGGGCCCTACCGGGAAGCCACATGAATCGTCAAATACCGATCGCCTCGTCGATCGATAGAAACGGAAGATAAAATGTATATGATTTAACGTTTCTGGGCGATCGCGTTCTGCCCATAGACCATATTTTCTATACAATTTTATCCATCGACGCGTCGATGGGTTTGTCGATGTGGCTTCCCGATAAGGCCCCAGGGGCCTTACCAAAGAGCCGATAATCGAATCGAAATACCGGTCGAAAGCCAAATGTATGGGATTTGACGTTACTCGGCGATCGGGCTCTATCCATAGAGTAAAATTCCTATACATTTTTATCGATCGATGAGGCGATTCGATTGGCGATCGTGTTCTTTGGTCAGGCCCCAGGTAATTTTTTTATAGAGCAGCCACTTGTCGCCTTGCCTGAACACTCCTTCAGAGATGTGAACTGTCTGAATTGATCCAGCAGATGACCCATCATTTCTGGCATCGCTGGTCGCTCGAATACCTTCACATATTGCAGCTCGTGAAGTGGACTGATAAGACGGACCCTCCAAAGATAGGAGACCCCGCCCTGGTTAAGGATTCTAACCTGTCCCCACGTCAATCCCCATACATTTAGCTTTCGACGGGTATTTCGACTCGATTATCGAGCTATACATTTTTATCCATCGACGCGTCGATCGGTTTGTCGACAGCTATCAAAACGAAAACGCACCCAACTTCTCTATTGATTTAAAATTCCTTAAAAAAAAAATGGTGTATCTGTGCTGTGCCCCTATATCATCTGTGATGTTTTGTTCTGTATAAAACCGTAAATCTCAAAAACTATTAATTTATTTTTAGGAAAATGGGACTAAAGTTTTACTAAATTGTGGGAATTCTCCATCTCAACGTGCCCTAAAGGAAAGAAAATTCTTCATAGATTTTTAGGTTGGGGTAAGTGAACTTGAAATTTCAGAGCATGAACTCATAGAACAACCTATTATTTAATAATAAAACCCAAGATTGTCCTCTAACTTGCCGCCTCAATACGTAATCCCTGCACTATCCCATTTCAAATTGATACATATTGTTTTGCAAAACTTTGTTTATCTGCTATTTAAAAAAAAAATATTTTACAAGTCAACCAATATCAGAGCTTTATTTGAAAAATAAAGCGATCATATTGGCTTTATTAATAGTTACTAGTGACTATTGTGATAAGTATTATTTAGTTCAATATACCCTGCGTATTGTGATTAAAGGCTCAAACTTGGCACAGTTATTCCTTGGGTTGTATTTAGTAGATTTAGCCCTTTAGCCATCGGTAGCCACTGCGAGGGGAAGCGGGGAAAGTTTGACTGTTATGAGTGCTATTGTGCTAAAACTAAGGTACCTATAATGGCAAATTTGGTTTTCGTATAACTTAAGGATTGATAAATATATATGTTAAGTATTCATTAAGTATAATATTTAGTGTTAAAAAAGTCTAAACATTTTAATTTTTAATTAGTGGCAAGTTGTGAGGAATGTCAATGTTTCGGCCTCCCGTATGTAGGTATTAGATTGATTGGCAATTTAAAAACCGACTAGTTGGCTAGTCTGCAAATAATAAGTAATACTTATAGAACTCACCTTTCCGTCGGAACTTTTATATGTGTTCCCAAGATGGCGCTATCAGGATCATATAGTATTTGGTTGAGTAGAGAGGGTAGAGGGGAACACAGTGCAGTTTAGACTTCAAAAAGGCCTTTGTAACCTTTTAGGGATTCCTTATTATTTAGAATTAAAAATTCACTTAAATAAAAAAACAAGGTTTAATTTATAAAATAAGTAGGTAGCCGATTACAGAACTAAGGGTACGTCAATAGTTTAGTCTTCACTGAAGTTATTACAAATTTAGGATGGGTCACTGGCCTGAACACTTAAGGGTCCGCAGGAGCGGTGTCATACACGAGGGTTCCGTAGTACTGAGCTGGTTAGCTGCTAGGGTAGGCTAGCCGCGCCTACCGGAAGCACTAGAACTTCTGGACGTCGACGTCAAGGATCCGATTTAGGTAGGTAGATTTTCTCCAGATGACAGTCAACCGAGACGAGTCAGCGAGAGGCTACCGACTGGTTTCTGGTTGTACCAGAAACCAGTCGGTAGCCTCTTACCGTCTTACCCTCGTAGGGTTCGCGCGGCAACTTAACTAAAATTATTTATTATTAAATTTATAACATTATGTAACGCTGATCCGTTACATATACCCCGCCTGCTACAGTAGGATTTTAGCTAGCGGAAATCCGTCTATATAAAACTCAAACTCCATTTCTACAGAACTCGTGAGTTCCATTATTAAATAAAAGATGTTACTCTTAATGAAAGTGGGTCTTACATTTTTAAGAATATAAGACAAAAATAAATTATATGTAAGATAAGCAAGAGTATTTATAAATAGAAATATCTAGTGAGAATTATTGTTGATTTATATTATAGTTGTTTAGTTTTAAATCTTTGATATGCCAACTACCTAGATTATTTCCGTGTTGGTCTTCGAGATCATAGACCAAAGGAGATTTTTTATTTATTACTTTGCATTTTATATACTTAGGAGCAAGTTTTTTTATTAAAACGTTTATCTTTATCGCTTAAATAATAGTTTTTTTTCCAAACCCATTCACCTACATTAAATTCAACTGACCTACGACGCAGATTATAGTGTGTTGAATTACGCGAATGTGCTTGCACAAGTGCAGCTTGTACCTTATTGAATATATTAGATAAGTAACCAATGTTTTCAGCATATCGATCTCTAGGCTGAAAAATAATATTGTCAACATTATCCTTATCTATATAATGCAACCCAGAAGGTATCAGTTCCCTTCCATAGACTAAGAATGACGGAGTATAACCTGTAATTTCATTTACAGCACTGTTTATGGCGAATTGGATCTTAGTAATGTTAGAGTCCCAAGTTCTATGGTCATTTTCAATAAAAGTTGACACAGCAACCATTATTGTTTTATTGTACCTCTCAACTAAATTTACTTGAGGAGTATATTTTGGAGTAAAGTATACGTTAGGTACACTATATTTAGAGAATATTTGTTTTAAAGAATTACTAACAAATTGTTTGCCATTGTCCATAATGACAGTGCTAGGGATTCCATGAACTAGAAATATTTCTTCCTCAACTATCTTAGCAATAGCGTCAGCTGTAGCTCTTCGAAGAGGAAATAACAAGCAATATTTAGAAAAACAACAGGTTATTACGAGTAGAAATGTATTTTGCTTTCTAGAAGGAGGCAAGGGTCCGACCAGGTCCATACTAATCATTTGGAATGGTCTGGAACATTTTTTTGGTCGTCCCATTTCACCCAATTTAGAGTGATTAGGATATTTGTAAGCAGAACAGATGTCGCAAGAAGAAACAAAATTAGCAACCCCTTTATGTAGATTAGGCCAAAAATATCGAAGTGCTAGTCGTTTGTAGGTCTTAAATATGCCGAAATGTCCCGCAGTAGGTTCAGAATGATTTTCAGAGATAATTTCGATTCTATATTCTTCTGGAATCACCTCTTTCCACTCGAATTCGGAAGCAAGTGGGTTTAGGCATTTCATGTAACGAAATAGACGATTATTTTTGATAATATAGTTTGGGAAGGAAGAAGGAGAGTTTTGACAGCCATTAAAAATATTAAGATACCATTTGTCTTTAGTTTTTATATATAGGTTAGTAGTGTCGATTGAAGATACTGGATACACTCTAGATAGCGCATCCGGGACAATGTTATCAGCACCACGTCTGTGTTTTATATCAAAATTAAAGGCGGACAGACGGACACCCCAACGGGCTAGTCGTCCAGTAGGATTATTAAGTTTTAGAAACCATTGTATAGCAGAATGGTCGGTATATACTATGATTTTTTTTCCATTTTCTAGGTAGCATCTCCAATGCTCTATAGCAGTGAGAACAGCTAAAGTTTCCCGTTCTGTTATGCTGTAATTTCGCTCAGCAGCGTTTAGTGATTTACTCATGTATGCTATTACATGTTCAGTGCCTTCAAGAAACTGTGTTAATACACCCCCTATACCCACATCGCTAGCATCGGTGTGAACCTGAAAAGCTTCTTCAAAGTTAGGGCAAGTTAGTACGGGTGTAGTAACCAGGCATTCCTTTAGTTTTTTAAAAGAGTTGTCAGTTTCAGTAGACCAAGAAAAGGGAGGAGTCTTTTTACTATTAGAAGTTAGTCCACTTAGGACTAGCCAACTGGCTAAAATTAGGTATGAATCTTCGGTACCAAGACGCTTTACCTAAAAATCGTCTTACTTCTTTTCTGTTAGTAGGTATAGGATAGTTAACTATGGCTTCCACCTTTTCAGGATCAGCATGAAGACCATTGACATCCACAACATAGCCTAGGTATTTTAATTTATTTCTGAAGAATTGACATTTAGTATAATTAATAGTTAAATTAGCGGTATTTAATTTTTCAATTATTCGTTGAAGTAAAGCGATGTGTTGTTCAAAAGTAGCAGAAATGACGATAATGTCATCGATAAATACAAAAACTTTGCCTTCGAACTCAGGTCCGTGGAATATAGAATCCACTAACCTTTGCTGTGTAGCAGGAGAATTAGTTAGACCAAATGGCATAGTTTTAAATCTATAAGTACCTCGTGTGGGTATATAGAACGCAGTTTTATTTCTATCCTGTTCATTTATTAAAATTTGCCAAAAACTTTTAGACAAATCGATACTGGATAGGTATTTAGCATCCCTTAAGTTATCCAGTATCTCTGATATATAAGGAAGGTTGTAAGCATCTTTTTTTTTGTGACAGCGTTTAGTTTCCGACTGTCAAGGCAAAAACGTAACTCACCTTTTTTTTTAGGTATTAGCAGCCTTGGCGAAGACCAATCACTCTCACAAGGTTCCACGACATCCAACGCCAGCATTTCATCTAAATGATTCGTTAGTAATCGCTGCTTATCCAATGACATTCTATAATATCTCTGACGTATAGGACGTGTATCTCCTGTATCAATGTGATGCGATATTAAGGAAGTACGACCCAAACCACGTTTTTCGAAAGAAACATTATAAAATTGTTGTATTATATTATCCGCAGTTATCTTTTGAGGGGGGGTTAGATGTTCGTAGGAATGTAGTTGTTTAGAATTAGTTAGTTTAGAATCAGCATTATTTAACAAGGTTACAGAAGAAAGATATTTTGGACACAGTTTAAATTTTTTCCAAAAATCGACACCTAGAATAAGAGATGAATTTATTTGTGGCGCGACATAAGCAGTAATCATCTGTAGATTATTTTCAAAATTAACAGGTAGTTCAATATAACCAATAGGTTCAAAACTATCACCACTAGCAGTGATAAATGATAACGGTTCACATTTATGCATAGCCAGGCCATTATCTAGTAGATCGACATGACAACCTTTACCAACTATTGTACATGCAGATCCTGAATCTAAAAGACCTGACATACGTACGTTATTTATAGAAATAGTGACATAAGGTCGTAAGTCATTTTCAGGTTTTGTTTCCCTAATTGTCGTGACAGAGTATATTTTTAAAAATTTGGAAATGGTTTGCAGCCAATTCTTCCAATCATCAGGATCAAAATTTATATTACCACGAACTTTATTATCAAGACAATTAGGGATATCTAGTTTTTTGAATTGTTAGCTTTGTTCTGCTTGCATGTTGGACAGTCTGGCGCTTTAACGTCCGGCATACCACATCTAAAACAGATAAGAACACGATCTTCTTTACACTTTTTTAGAGAATGTGTGTCAGATCGACAGCGTGGGCAATATACTTTAATAGGCTTATTATTATTAAAAGAATTATTATTAATAGCAGCAATAGGTACATTATTAGATTCGTAATTATTTCTAGGTTGGTAATTTTGTTGATTATAGTTATAATAGGTTTTAGGGTTAGGCCTAAAGTATTGTTTAGTAAAAGTATTGTTTTTAAAAGTTTTATTATTAGAAGTACTAGGTTTCGAATATGCAAACTCAGGTGCTAATGTAGTATTAGTAGTCTGTGGTGGTTCCCGAAAATGCGATAAACGAGCGTTAATTTTTTCAAAATTTTTGCAAAGTGATATTAATGATTCTATATTGTTAATATCCGGTGCACCAACTAACGCACTACCGTAACATGGCCGAATGTTATGTAGGATTATTTCCAGCTGTTCATCTGCAGGAATTGACTTCGAAAGCCGAGAAAACATTCCATGCATTATGGATGTATATATAGTTACATTCTCATTTTCGCCCTGAGATCTATTTCGAATCTCTGCTAGCAATCTAAAATCAAAGTCTTCTTTATCGAATACTTCTTTCAATAAAGAAGATAGTTCCTCCCACGTATTTATTTTATGACGCACACTTCTGAACCAGTGAAGTGCTTCGTCCGAAAATATCTCTGTTGCATAATTTATCAATTTTGAAGAAGGCAAACTACGCGAAGCTATAAATTCATCCGCTTTCTGGATAAAGGAACGCACGCATGATTTACCGTTATATTTTAATTTTAAGATATCGTTTAAGTTATTTCGTTCGCAAGTTATTGCAACTTGACTTACATTAGCGAAATCGGATGAAGTTTGATTAGGTTCCGTAGTAGTTTTATTAATTTGAAAGTTTTGCAATACTAAAGAATAAGTTTTGAATTCTTGCAGTAAATTATTGTATGTTGCATTTTCATCCGAATTACTAGGCTTTAATCTAGATATTCTATGGTATATATGATTTAATAACGCATCTGTTCTTAAATAAAACGGTTCCTCAAATTTATTTTGAAGAGTTGTAAGATTTTTTTTAGTGTCCTTCAAAGATAACGTCAAAGCCTGTACATCACTATTGAATTCTATTCCCGATTCTTGTATATCACAGGATGGATATAATTGGGATAATTTTGTAATTTGCCGGCGCAACCCTAAAACCGTTAGCGCTGGTTCCTCACCCCGAATCGTTACTTCATATGTTAGTTCACTTTTGTTTAGCAAAAGGAATTTGATGGTATGAGTAGTCATGATGTCGTCCGAGATGAGTAGTTGATCACCAAATTACACAATAAATAGATGTATACACAAAAAACAACGATATAAAAAAACACAGAAATTAAATCATAAATAAAATAAGTTTGAGAAAAAAAAATATCAAGTGGGTAGCAAAAATTTTAATTTGTAAAAAAAAATTCAGAGCAATCGTTAATATTTTAAATTAGCATAATACATTTAATAGAATTAATAGAAGGTATTTAGCAATATTATGATGAAAAATTTATGATAGCAAAATTTATGATCGCAAAAATTATGATAGAAAAATTGTAATAGCAAAATTATGCTGGAAAAATTAGGATAGAAAATAGATAGCAAAATTTATTATAGCAAAATTATGATAGCAAAGTGAATAGCTAAATTATAATAGAAAAATTAATGACTAATTACTTATAATGAGTTAAGGTTTATAACTAAACAATGACTCGGCGGTTTAAGACAATACAATTAAGCTACTTTTGTAAAGACTAAACTATTCTTAACGTTGGGCGCCAATGTAACCTTTTAGGGATTCCTTATTATTTAGAATTAAAAATTCACTTAAATAAAAAAACAAGGTTTAATTTATAAAATAAGTAGGTAGCCGATTACAGAACTAAGGGTACGTCAATAGTTTAGTCTTCACTGAAGTTATTACAAATTTAGGATGGGTCACTGGCCTGAACACTTAAGGGTCCGCAGGAGCGGTCTCATACACGAGGGTTCCGTAGTACTGAGCTGGTTAGCTGCTAGGGTAGGCTAGCCGCGCCTACCGGAAGCACTAGAACTTCTGGACGTCGACGTCAAGGATCCGATTTAGGTAGGTAGATTTTCTCCAGATGACAGTCAACCGGTACAACCAGAAACCAGTCGGTAGCCTCTCGTTACAGAAACCAAGAACCCTGGAAAGCACAAGTACAGCATCAGCTCACTGATCTGGACTCTGCCTTCCGATGCCTCAGTGACCCTCAGATTGTATATAAAGCAAGGAGGGTAGCTTTATAAAACCACCGAGTCACTCAGTCATCAGATGCAGAACCGTTAGACTGATACGAAGACACACACAGTTTTAACAGCTACAGAAACCTTTAGTGATCAACAACTCACCCTAGAGGGGCTCTGAAGCCAGCTTGGTGCCTTCAGCACAATATTATCTACGTAAATTTAGTAGATATTTAGTTAACAATTTTGTAGACACGACCACTCCGTACGTGTTTCTCCGCTGAATGAGGTGCTCAGCCACCGCGGCCGGCGCAAGGGCGCGTCGTTCGGACGTCCGTAGGTAGGTACTCACGAATGGAATTTAGGGTTCGCGCGGCAACTTAACTAAAATTATTTATTATTAAATTTATAACATTATGTAACGCTGATCCGTTACACCTTTAAACCTACTTTGCGGTCTCAAGTCCGGGATCGCTTCATTCCCTGCCTTCCAACCAAGCGATGGACCCGGCACCCGCACGTTGAAGCCATGGATAGCTAAGAACATTGTCTCTCTCGGCTCAGCCCATCACCAGTTATTATGCCTATCCAAACATCGCCGCGACGAGCTACAATACCTCTGGTTACGACGAGGTGTAAATAAACGGGTATGCTGAGGCCGTCCAGGGGCTCTAGAGAAAAATCAGGCTAGGCGAGGTGTCGTGTCGCCTTCAATCAAAACTGTATAGACTTTGGCAGGTGACAGCGTACCTCACGCCTACTGTCACTGTCAAAATACATACGTTTTTGACTGAGGCGACGCGACATGTCGCCTCGCCTGATTTTTCTCTAGAGCCCCTAGTAGTCTCAGGCGCAGTAAAGCGGTGATGGCACATAAGTATTTATGACAAATACTTAACCTCATGTTACGTAGCTTTTTCTTGTACACAACTTTTTTGTTTTTAAGTTTCCTTAATTATAATAATAATAATGATGATTTATTATTATTATAATTAAGGAAACTTAAGTCTTGGTGTTATAAGGGTTTATATATATTTCCTTAGAAACAATAAAGACCATGGCTACAGAGTTGTCGCGCTGATCATATAGAACTTTAACGCCCTCGTAATACTCCTATATACTTTCAGTCGCTTAACAAAACCGTCGTCAACCCCCCCATTCCCTAATAACTGTGCCAAGTTTGAGATTATATCACTTATTGCTCTTAAGTTCAAAGGAAAAAATACAAGATAACTGCTTAACACAGATAAAAATCCGTAGTAAAGGTATCTGCAGTTACACGGTTTTGCTAAATAAAAAGGGCAGAAAAAAGTAAGTATGCCTATGGGTAAGTTTATGAAACTTACGATACTAACTATGTTTTATGAAATGTTGAACTTATTCAGTTCTGCCTGAGTACCCTCTATATATTTCCGGTTGTTTAATGAAACAATGCTCTCTATTATTGCTACTTACTATATTTCTTTTTGGTTTAGAAATTAATTACATTTTCAATATATTTTTACATATATAAAATGGTGATGCCAGGTAATTAATACAATAGAATAACACAAATAATGTGATCTGACATAATCCCTTATAGCATACAAGTTGTATAAATGTGTGTGTGTCCAGGGAGATGAGGCTCCCGTCCTTGGGCTGCTGCCGCCGCGGCGTGAGCACTTGGTCTCCGCTGGCCACGGCCTTCAACACGCGCCCTACCACACAACCTTTGTTAGATACTTTCAAAGAGAGAACTGTAAGTATTCAATAAAACATTACTTAATAATTTGTTGTACGAAGTTTTTATTTAAATTTATGAATTTGATAATTATTTAATATATTACATCAGTTTATTTATATATTTTGTTTAAAAAAATCACTCACATATAACATCCACTTCATATAAATTTTATTATGGTGTCCATTTGAATAAATTAAGGATGGTATTAGGTTGCTGAAATCTAAATAATAAGAATTATTTTAGTGTTTACTAATATGGCTGGTTGCGGGTAAATTTAAAAGCTGATAGGATGGAAAGGAATCGGGAAAGGCCTAGGGTGGAAAAAGGAATGGCGACATGAAAGCATACGGTATAGGTCCGGTCAAGTGAAGGAGGAAAAAGAATCAACAGTTAAATGGGTACCGCCACTTTACTGAAGATTGTGGGATTATATGGGATAACACAGACCCGAGATCAACGAATGCTTATTCTACAAAATTAGTACACTTACAATAATATTCAATAAAATTAAATATAAAAATATAACAGAAAAGCGTCTATAACACCCTCAAAGACAATAATATTAGTTTTAAATGTCAATTTCCTTACATAAATATTACTCTTTTGAACATATTCCCGCCTTTTATTATACTTAATACAATTCTATACTATCACATAGTAACTTATCAATCATCTATAGGTAATAATATATGTATATGTATGTAGGACAAATTACACATATTGTTCTGATCACAAACTAAGCTCTTGAGCTTATACACATAGTACTAGGCTTGTACTATGTGTACCAGAAGCAACGATATAATACATATTATATTTTATAAACACCCAGACCATGACAAACTGTATAGAATAAACGTACTAATATTTTTTTGCCATGGATGGGAATCGAACCCACGGCCTCCGGATACAACGCCAAAGGCGCAACCACTAGTTTACGGAGGCTGTCAAATATAGGTAATAAACATAATTTAACAATTGGTTTATTATAAATACCAGATTTGGTTTTCACATCCACGGGTCTGACTACACTATCCCTACCATAATACACTTTTATATTTTTTCCGAAAGACCAATCCAACGGAGAACATTTTTCGTTTTTAACTATTACAATTTCGTTTGCAACTTTGCAGTAACTGTTTTTGATGCTCTAAAACAATTGTCGCTTAATGACCCGTCATTCCGAAGAACGAGGCCACCATCGTTTTTCCCACACTTAGACCTCTCTTTACTTTAGTTGGCAACTCCTCGGAAGGAATCATCCACTGAGCTTCCGGATCATAATAATAAATCCACCCGCTTTCGTCACCCTTCATTAAATCTTTGAAGCATTTCACGGCACTAATCAACACGACGCACACGAGGAGGAGTATTTGATGTTAAAAACCGATCAAAAGTATTTAATGCTTTTTTTTGAGCTGGTTATGAATTATAAGTTATTAGAAACATGTTTGGCTATATTATTAGGTACTCGTAGATCCTACTCATACGCGATGAATGCATGATGCAATTTACTATCATATACAACTCTGACTGGGCATTTAACTCGTACTGTGTAAACAGTCAAGATAGATGAGCTGGGACGAATACACACTGTGAGAAGATTGCATTGTCTACTGGGTCGGGTAAGTGTCCATTGTGTCATGGAGCCAGTATAAAAAAAAAACCAATCAGTTTATTCGAAAGAACTAAAAGTATTATATATCCTGCGTTATTTCTTGAGTAAGCAATGTTAAAGTTTCCGGTGAAAAGGTTGACTATTTTTATGAGTAAACTGTTTTCTCTTACAGTTAAGAAAAGGATCTGATGTTAGCAGTAAACTGTTCAAAACGTCCTTATTGCACAGTACTCTCAAAAATGTTTTTGTGTAATCTTGACGATAGGATCTAAAATGTTTATTCCTGGCTTCAACGGCCTCATCAGACAATTGGCCAATAGGTGCTATGGCGTGCTTTATTATTGATGGACCATGTACAAGAATTTTATGAAGGCTTGGCGTCATTGGATGCAAACTAACGTATAATTTTGCCGTTTCCTGAAAACTTTAACTCATCAATTTTATGGCCAGAAGAAATTGCTCCTAAAATTATTTTTTATTTTATTATGAGGCTCAGGTCTAAGCCAGTTATTTCAGCAGCTGTCTCCGGGTCACTAAAAAATCTCCGTGAGGTGTTTCCCGAATTGGAATTACCGAATCCAGCTTTGGCATGTTAATGATTTTACTTGTTCTTCTATTTCTTTCGTGACGCAGCGTGATCCAGCCATATTTTGTTTATTTTTAGAAAGCGTACTTCTGTGGCGTTAGCTGATGCCCATTTTTAGAAAGCGTACTTCTGTGGCGTTAGCTGATGCCCATTTTCTCTTAAAATCTGATTTGAAATGTTAAAAATACATTATTTAACATTTTAAACTCAGTTTTGGGACATTTCGTTATTTTACGGACTTGATTTTCCATAAAACACAATTTATCATATATTTTTTTCAGTGCTATTTTTATACCATATATATCATATATAGTGTTATTCTAGTTATCTCCATAACGTTTTGAGAAAAATCTGAAACAAAGTTTTTTTAACAATTCAAATTTATTGAATTATTGTCACCCTAACTTTAACTACTTGTAAGTACTTATGGGGTATACAAGATTTTTTTTTTACTTTTCTACTCTTACACGAGCATGCCCTGCAGTTTAGGTTTCTAAAATAATTTTCGTCTGACTTTGATGACAATATAACAAAAACATTATTTTACAAAAAAATATTTACGTAAAAGTAAATTTTTGTAACATATTTTTAAACCCCTCAATATAATCAAATACACATGCCGTAATTATATAAAAAATATTAATAACAAGTACTTACCGTGTTGATCAACGTCCATTGCAAAAAAATCATAATAATACAATTTAAGGACCTTTAAATACAAATTGAACTGGTAACAAAACAAGAGCGTATCGAGAACAAGACGTGCGAATGTACCAGCGACTAGATCCCGACTGCCTGAGGTGCGATGGTTGGGGCGGAGGATCGCTTTGGAACCTGTCTTGTGTTTAGACCCTAAATATTCCTGTGCGCGACGGGAGCTTTTGGCCTCGGTCAAATTATGAGGTATTCACCGGTCACACAGCTTTCTGACCGCTAAATGTTAATGGAGGATGATACCAATGCCTAAGCTTGTCCAAATCTGCTGATAGATCACTCTTTTGTCAGTCTCTCATACGCCGCAAAACACTGATGGTATCTTCAGTGTTTTGCGGCGTCCTTCGCGCAGATTATCGGTGATATTAGTTCGACCACGTTTAAACTCATTAAACCTGTTATAAACAGTGGCACGAGATAGGGCTTCATCGTGAAAGGCCAATCCAACTCTTTCATAACTTTTTTTTTAACTTAAATTACATCGAAAGTCATAAAAAATCATTGCATTTTCTCGCGTTAAATTCATGCTGACGTGGCACAGACAATTTTCAATTTGCCGCCAAATCGTAATACAAATGGCAAATGAATAAAATACATACTCAGTAATATTAGCAAAGCGTTCCATTTTATTTTTTTAATTATATTGTTTACAAGTAACTTTAAGGGTTGGATTAATAATCGTTTCTAAGCAATTGCTAATGCTTAGCCGATGCTCCGGACTGTCAAACTGCATATGAAAAAACTTAAATTTGACAGTTCCAAGCAATGGCTCACGCTAAGCGACGACTATTAATCCGGACATAAGTTTGACACTAAGAATACAATTGAAATTCAACTTTTTAGGGTCTGTTTAATAAATCTGAGCTAAAAACCCCAGAAGGCTTCTATATACTAAAAGACCAAGCAATATCTGCAACCAATGCGTTAATAAAAGAAGCAACCTCTTCCAACCCATGTCGGCCGATGGTGGAGATCTTTGATGAACTCTCTGATACTCTGTGCAAGGTGGCAGATTTGGCGGAGTTTGTGAGGATCGCACATCCAGACCCACGGTTCTGTAGTGCTGCAGAAGATGCTTGTATCACTGTCAGTGGCATTGTAGAGAAGTAAGTCAGTTTTGATTACTTGAACTAAAATAATAAACTTAATAAATGGCATTTGAAACCAATAATTTTCGTTGAATGTTTCAGATTGAACACTCACCAGGGTTTATATAAAGCACTAAAAGATTCTGTAATGGCTGGTACCTCTGGAGATCAGCACCTAGCAGAACTGTTTCTGTTTGACTTTGAGCAGAGCGGCATTCACCTGGACGAAGGTCCACGGCAGGAAGTCGTTCACCTCAATGACCTCATCCTTCAGACCGGGCAGCGGTTTATGGCTGGGGCTGCTAGGCCCAGGAGAGTGCCCCGAGAAATTGTGCCACAAAATATTAGACAATTGTAAGTAATTGTTCCTCTCCCGCGTCGGCATTAAGGCCTACTAAGGTCAAGAAGAATATCATTGATCTCATCGCAACACATTCCTTTGAAAAGCTTTTCATTTTTAATAGTTTGTTTAATTCTTTAATTGGTTTTCGGAATTTTGTAATATAATAATTATATGCCATTATACATACATTGACATTATACATATATGGTGTGGGTTGTTCCTTCAAATATGTATCTCTATATACATAGTATAAAGTAAAGTCAAATGGACGCGATGTCGTTCTGACTTTCTGTTATTTTGCGCTAACTTAGAAAGTATTGGATAAATTAATATTTAAATATAAAGCGGGTCTTAATGCGATTCACCTTGAAAACATTTACTACCTCTACGTATGGACCAAGTTGCAATGGTTGGTCGCGACTTTGGCTTACCGGGCTGAACTAATAAATGTCGCGTTGAATTTGTTTATGTGGTTTAAGTTGGTGGTTTAAATACTATTTGATAGTTAGCAACGGGTCCAGTCAGCTACTTACATCATATGTGTGCTTAGATATGATGTAAGTAGCTGACTGGACGCGCTGTGACCAGTGACCAGTTAAAGTGACAATACCTTGTCAGTTTCAGCTCCGAAGGTCCGGATATAGTAGTGAGTGGTGTGTATGCGGAATGTGGCGAGGTGACAGCCCGGGAGGCCGCCTACAAGCTGTACCTGGCTCCCGACCAGCAGCAGGACCAGTTGCTCACCAGCACCCTGGATGCTCGCAGACAACTGGCCGCTACCTGTGGCTTTGACTGTTATGCAGACAGGTAATGTACTACCTACATGCTGTACCTGGCTCCCAACCAGTTGCAGGACCAGTTGCTCACCAACATCCTGGATGCAGACAACTGGCCGCTACCTGTGGCTTTGAGTATAAAAATTTGTTTAGGGGCCCTTATGAAGGGTAAAGATTTCTCACTAAAGAAAATATTTGCATAAAATTAAAATAAATATTTATTCATCATAATTATCTATGTCACTTTTCCCATTTTTTTTACAAACAAGTCAAATTAAATATACACTCTCCTTGCCTTTTTTTCGGCAAATATTATATATTCGATATACGTGGTGGCCGAGTTGGTTAGACCTTGGACTTAAAAACACTTAGATCCATGGTTCGAATCCCGGTGTGTAGCAATAAGTTTTTAATTTAAAAAATTATGTACATTTGTTTGACAACACCAATATAGTGCCTCGGAGAGCACGTCCACCACGTCTACCACGGTTATTATTAGGCAGGTCAGGTACACTAAAAAAATATCAAAACGTGTGTCTAGTAGTCTGTTTATAAGAATGGTGAATGAATGATTTATATTAATGATTATATTAATGGGTTATTGAGTCTATTTAAACATCGTGACGCGCTGGCCACTTATTCATAGTCGACTCAGAATGTCATCGGCCAAGATGAGGTGGAATAAAACGTCACCACTAGTAGACTGGGAGATAATGACAGAAAACGTTCTCCCATTTTCTACTGCATGCCTTTTTAAGATATTATATTGGTTTTCCGTGATATTATATTGCTTGCCTTTGTAACATAAGGTAGTGCAAACTAATTCAAACTATCGTAATTAACATATTATAATTCACAACGGCCGAGTGGGCTCAAAGGGTTGTGTGAAAATGAGGAAAATAATTGGACATTTCCGTGTTGTCAAAATGCATGCCGATGTAAAACATTAAAGTTTCCATCACAAAAAATATCTGCGAAAATTGGCATGCGCTCCCCGTCGTATGACCGAGGGTGGACATTTTTGGAATAATGTTGTGAAAATTCAATACCACTTTTTACGTGACTTAAAACTGCATGTCATTTGAACAATACTGAATGTTTATAATATATCCACGTTAGGAAATTTGGCATGCACAGCAGGATGTTGCAAAATAGTGGCATGCATGACAAAAATTGCAAAAAACGCAATTAATATTTCCGTGACTAATATTTGCATGCCGTTTAATATTTCACAAAAAAACATTATTTCAAGTTAATAAAAAAATGGCATGCATGTGTCAACAGCCTGACATAAAATATGTAAGTTTTTCAACAAAAACATGAAAAGTAACTTTTTCGTGATTTTTTCTTGCATGTATTTTCTTGCATGTATTTTCTTGCATTTATTTTCTTGCATTTATTTTTGCATTATATTTGTAAATATTATTTTAAACTCTAATAAAAAATGGCAGGCATGTTTGTTTTATCATAATGACTTAAATAAACAAAAAATAATGAGATTCAACATTTTTTTCTTCTTCATATTTAAATATAAATTGCTTTGTATAATTACACAATATTTTTAACTAAAAACTAATTAAAATTTTACAAAAAATAAGTTTCTGCTTAAAAACCGCGATTACATTTGAAATGACATTTGACGTTTTAAAATGGCAATGAATATCATTCTCAACTGTTAATAAGGTTAGTAGTAGGTATATTTCGTTCGTTCAATGGGATTCATTTACAATGATAATGGGTTTCTATTCCCATTGCGGTCTGCGATACGAATTGATGTTTTGATGAATTGATGTCCATTAATGAGGACTTCAAATGTCAAAATGAACCCCATTGCCATTACCATTGCAGTTACGCGATAGGCCTACAGTTTTACGCTTCAGTGTCAGCCGCTTGATACGAGCTAATAGTTCCCAGGAGTCTCGGGTAGCCATGAAAATGCGCAGAAGCAGCATTTCAAGAAGCCTTACTGATAGTACTATGACTGGTCTTTTTTCCATTTTATTTAAGAGGGAAATTCTAATTGAAAGAATAAATAAGGAATTGTATTTTTTTTTTACTTTTTCAGTTCAAATGTCTTGTGTAAAAATTATTCCAATTCAATGTAAATGTCATTTCTCTGTAACGTGTCCTCTTCATAATACTTTATAAATTAACTTTTTCTATGTATTTAACATGAAATTAGTAACAAGATCGATGCAACTTTTACACATTTTAACCGTCATAATAATAATAATAATTAATGTGCGAAGCGGCCGCGAAGTCTTTTGGCAAGTCTCTAAAAATTCTATCAAGTCATAAAACACACTTTAAACTGAACAAGACGGGCTCGTGTATCTCGATGATCTAAATGTATATTTGAATTACGTGTTTTAGAACAAAATACTGAAAAAAAACTTGCAGAAGAAAAAAAATCCCACCGAACGCGGATACCCCACGTCCCCTCTACGTTTCATACTATGGACGCGACTCTGTCCGACGCACCCGCGGCTCAAAAACTCGGAAACTTCCGAGTTCCGGAAAAAAAAGTGGATCCGGAATTGACTCATCATGACCTACAAAATATTATTCCACACCCCGGCTCTGGCACGCATACCCTCCGAGATACGAGGACATACGATCAGAGCCCAGTGGAAATCTGGCAATATCGGATTTTGATTTGCATTTTAAGTCCAGCTATTGTAAATTTTTTAACACTTCATAATTCATTTTAAATAATATGGCCCTTTAGGCCTCTTTCAATAGGCGGCATTTTGATCAAAAAGTCTGGGAATTTGGAATCATTACAATTGAAACAAAAAAAACAATTTGTTATAACTTTTTCTGCTAAACACAAATATACATGCCATTTTCAGCATGAACTCAAAATAAGACTTTTTATAAAATACAAAATGGCATGCAAATAAAAAACGCGGAAATGTTTATTACATTTTTTGCAACTTTTGTTGTTATTTAAAATAAAATGATCCTGTGCAACATGCATGCCATTTGTATACGTCATAAAATTAATATTTATCTTTATTAGAAGTAATTTGAATTCACGGAAAGGTGGTATTGAATTTTCACAACATTATTCCAAAAATGTCCACCCTCGGTCATACGACGGGGAGCGCATGCCAATTTTCGCAGATATTTTTTGTGATGGAAACTTTAATGTTTTACATCGGCATGCATTTTGACAACACGGAAATGTCCAATTATTTTTTTCTCATTTTCACACAACCCTTTGAGCCCACTCGGCCGTTGTGAATTGCATGCCATTAATTACGATAGCTTGAATTTCTTTGCATTTCCTTATGTTACAAAGGCAGGCAATATAATATCACGGAAAACCACTAAAATTCTTTACAGAAAGAAAGGCCATTTTATTTATGTCGTGCAAGCGTGCGGCGGTCAATCACCCCTCTATCTTACATAATTTAGGGTTAATTATTAATTTCTAAAAAGGCATGCAGTAGAAAGAACCTTTTCTGTCATCATCTCCCAGTCTATATGTACAGTGAGACCGTCTAGGCGGTCTCGGGCGCCGTCATAGTTTTTATAGGAAAAGAAGTGTGTCATTACAGAGCAATAAAGTCAGGCACGATGGAGACGACGGCCAATGTGCAAGAATTCTTGGAGCTGCTGGCTGAGAAGTTGGAGCCGCGGGCGGCTGCAGACTTCCGCGCCATGCAGGCCATGAAGCAGGCGGACTGTCCGCACCAGCCGCAGCTCATGTGCTGGGACACCCCCTACTACACACACAAGGTACCCCACCCTCGACACTTGTGCACATACAGATACAGCACCAAGGGGGGGCTTGGAACTCTGTTTCTTGTTCTGTATACTATTTTTACTTGACAATAAATATCACTTTTTTTTCACTATGAATTTTAATTTAAATATAAATTGGATAACGGGTTTTTTAGTATTTTGCTTGTACCCCTCATACCAATAGGTGAGCTTACATCGACCACTTTAATGTCATAGGCTAGGAGCCAGCTGCTGACTACGATGGAGTCTGACTTGAGTCCATACTTTTCCTTAGGCGCCTGCATGGAGGGCCTCAACATGATGTGCCAACAGCTGTACGGCATCACCCTGCAGCACCAGGACATGTCACCAGGTATACATTGATTTTCTTAATTCACCGTTTTTGACATACATAATATATGATACATTTTTTGATGTTTCTTCAAAACCCTGCTGGAATTTTTGCTCTTGCCCTGACTTCCACTTATAGAGTAGAGTTTTTAATCATTTTGTAGTAATTTCATTCGTGAGCTGATTGTATAATTCCGTCACGATAGTGTGCTCCTTGAATATGTGTTGAGGTATGTTTACGTTTGCCAGGAGAGAGTTGGGCGCCGGACGTGTACAAGCTGTGCGTGCAGGACGCGGACGGCAGTCTGCTGGGCCACGTGTACTGCGATCTGTACGAGCGGCCCGGCAAGCCCCACCAGGACTGCCACTTCACCATTCAGGGGGGGAAGCTGCTGCCGGACGGAACGTACCAGGTAATTGGACACAGTGCACAGAGGTACTACGTATAATGTGCATAAAATAGTGGTGCTGTATGTTGTGTGCGTGTGCAGAACCCTGTGGTGGTGATAATGCTGTCGCTGGCGGGGTCGGCGTGGCGCGCGCCGGCGCTGCTGTCGCCGGGCGCGCTGGACAACCTGTTCCACGAGGCAGGGCACGCACTGCACGCGCTGTTGGGCCGCGCGCGTTACCAGCACGTGGCCGGCACCCGTGCGCACACCGACCTGGCCGAGCTGCCCGCCGTGCTGCACGAGGCTTACGCCGCCGAGGTACACACACACACACACACACACACACACACACACACCGACCTGGCCGAGCTGCACGAGGCATACGCCGCCGAGGTACACACGCACACACACACACCGACCTGGCCGAGCTGCACGAGGTATACGCCGCCGAGGTACACACACACACACACACCGACCTGGCCGAGCTGCCCGCCGTGCTACACGAGGCTTACGCCGCCGAGGTACACACACACACACACACACCGACCTGGCCGAGCTGCCCGCCGTGCTGCACGAGGCCTACGCCGCCGAGGTACACACACACACACACACACACACCGACCTGGCCGAGCTGCCCGCTGTGCTGCACGAGGCCTACGCCGCCAAGGTACACATACACACTCACCGACCTGGCCGAGCTACCCGTGCTGCACGAGGCCTACGCCGCCGAGGTACACACTCACACACACACACACACACACACACACACACCGAGCTGCCCGCTGTGCTGCACGAGGTCTACGCCGCCGAGGTACACACACACACACACACACCGACCTTACTACTAGCATAGAGTGGCGGAGTGTGTCGACACTGACCATTGTTCATTGAGTATGGGTGTGTGTGCAGATGGTGGGGGAGTTCGCGCGACACTTCCAGACGGGGGCGCGGCTGCCGGAGCGCGCGCGCCGCCGCCTGCTCGCCGCCAAGCACCTGTTCGCCGCCAGCGAGACGCAGCTGCAGGTCAGATCCCGCACCGCCCATTCATACCACACGGCTAGTGGTGACAAACCCTCACTAACCCCACCAGCCCCCGTAGCACGGCCACATCCAAGACAAGACATGAGAGCGTGTCCGTTGACAATCTTTCACATCAGTCTTATCCTACAGTCGCAGCACGGCCACTTCGAGACAAGACTCATGTCTTGTCATGAGTTTTATCTTGCTTGGTATTGGGTGTAATAAATCTTTAGCGCCGCCCGCGACAATGTTTAACTTTTTTTAATCCTTTAATGTCTAGTAAAAAAAAGTGGGAATTACGGGAAAATAAGCATTATGATAATGAGGGAATTTTGGGAACATGGGAACAATATTTTAAAAAGTAGTGTAAAGGTGGGAAAATGCTTATAAGAGAAAGTATGCTATGACGTGGGAATTTTGAAAAAGTAGTCATGTAAAAATTGAAAATTCCAACTTTAAAAGTAGGAAAAAGTCCCACTCGACGAAGAAATGATTTTTAGTGGGCTTTTTCAGGTCAAATTTTTTTAAAAAGTAGGAAAAAGTCCCACTTGACAAAAAAAATATTTTATTGGGACAAAAATCTCATTTTATGAAAAGTGGAAAAAAGTCCCACACACTTTTTTTAAAAGTAATAAAAAGTCCCACTTGACGAAAAAATGATTTTTAGTGAGAAAATAATCCCATTTTATGAAAAATGGAAAAAAATCTCACATAATGAATAAGCGGAAAAAAAAAAAAAAAATCCTTACTTTTTTATAAAAAAAAGTGGGACTATAAAAAATTCCCACAAAAAAATCATGTTTTCGTCAAGTGGGACTTTTTCTACTTTTTTAAAAAGTGGACTTTAAAATAACCCACTAAAAAAACATTTTTTCGTCAAGTGGGACTTTTTCCTACTTTTTAAAAAAGTGGGACTTTAAAAAAAAATCCCCACTTTTTATTAATGAAATCTTTCCCCAATACCCATGTTCCTATAATTCCCACTTTCCCATAATACAATTATTCCCTAATTACTACTTTTCCAAAATAATCAAACAATTTCACGCAAGATTTCTATGTCACCACATAAAGCCGAACGTGATAAAAACCCGCCATAATAGTCTTTATCGATGTGACAAATCTTTAAGTCTTGGGCTCCCTGAGAAGAGTGAATGAAAACAAGACTTATACTTCATAGCAAGATTTTGAAGTCTTGTCTTGGGAACCCGTGCTAGCATAAAGTCACGCCACACCGTTTTGACGTTTGCTCGCGACTTGTATCGCGTCTTGGGTTGGCCGTGCTAAGGCTGCAGGGGATCTAGACCCATACTGATATGTATTGTAGGCGCCTAATACATGGCGAACGAAACTCTACACAATTCAATTTATTATCTAATAATCTAGAAGGCCACACAAAAATTACTTAACGGAACAACACCTCTTTACAAATTATTTTACAATTTAATTTAATAATTATTTCTTTTACAAATTATATTAGAATCAAAAATAAATTAACTCGGGATTAAATTCAAAACCTACATGTCATGACCACAGATTAGCGTCCATAGAGTATTATTAAAATCGAACATTCCCCCGCCCCGGATAGAAGGAATCTATACGCTACACGGGCAAACGGGAGAGTGTTGCCACCGCTCTCAGCAAAACGAGGTACTCCATCCGCTCCTGGAACCAAGTGAAGAATGCGCCCCCTTCTCCAATGCAATGGGGACAGGTAAATGTGAAGGTATTCGAGCGGCCAGCGATGCCAGAAATGCTGGGTCATCTGCTGGATCAATTCAAATCGCGACAGTCGAGTACACTTTACATCTCTGAAGGAGTATTCAGGCAAGGCGACAAGTGGCTGCCTTATCAAAAAATTAAAAAATTAACTAGTCTAAGCCTCGAGGTCGTTTGGGTCTGAAGAGAGCAGGCGTGAGTTGAGGACGGCTTCAATTTTACAAAATACCGTAGCAAGTTCCTCAAAGGTTAATGGTTTCTCCTATCACCCTACGTAAGTGAGTTTTGGCAGCCTTAACAACAGCTTCAAATATTCCTCCCTAATGTGGACATGCTGGTGGATCAAAAAGCCATCTGATTCCACGTTGGGAGAGTGCAGTTCCGATTACATTCTGATTATCTGCTACAAATTTATATACATCATTTAAATAACGGTCGGTGCCCTTGTAGTTTGTTCCACAATCGGACCGGACCAACGCTGGCAAACCGTGGCGGGACACAAATCTACCAAAGGCCGCGTCGTAGGCTTCAGTGCTTAGGGCAGAAACCAATTCCAAATGTACGGCTTTGGTGGACAGACATACAAAGACAAGCCTTAACAATACTTTCACAGAGAACGGGCCAGCAAAATCTGTACCCACGCCAGCAAAGGGACGAGCCTCATTCACACGGTCCGATGGCAGATCTATCATTTGAGGCTGCATGGTAGTAGCCTTGAGTCTGTAACAAGGCATGCATCGGAAAATCACACTTTGCATGACTCGTCTGGCGGACAGAATCCAATATTCACGCTATAAGATGACCAACAAAGCATTACAGCCAGCATGCGAGTTCTGGATGTGGTGATCAGCAACCAACAAATTCCCCAAGTGGCCAGAATTAACAAGGGGTGACGAGCTCCAAAGGGCAAATTGGCATTCCGAAGTCTTTTTCCAACACGAAGGAGGCCCAAATCATCAAAAAACGGATTTAGGCGTCCAATTGCTCCCTTGAGCTTACAACGTCCATTGTTTCGATTTCAGTCTTAAACTGATCGTCCTGAACAACCTTAATCCAAATATAAAAGCGAGTCTGTCCGTTCACATGGTGTGAGGACTGGCGACTGGCGTTTCTCCCGGGGGTGTCGACAATTAAAAATAAAGCTTTTAATCCACGCAGTTACACCCAACAATTTATCCACGGAGCTAAATTTATTCAATAAAAATTCAGGATCCAACTCCACAGTCCTCACCATCGCAAATACGCGGAGACCTGGTAGTGGATCAGTCAACAAAGGCTGGCCATGAGGCCAGGACGACTCAGGATGTGTCAATTAATCAGGGCCCCACCAAAGTGAGTGTTACAAAAGATCTGGGGCAGCATAACCCCTGGACGAAACATCAGCAGGGTCCATTTCCCCTGAAACATGTCTACAGCTCAACGGAGCATCAGAAGCCTGAATCTAAGAGACGCGATTGGCCACAAAGACTTCGAGTGTATGGACAGCAGCTCTCAGCCACGACAGAACAATCTGGCTGTCAGTTCAGGCAAACACGTCACCAATATCAACAGTGCGTCTCAACGTTACAAAAACGTGATTCAATAATCGCGTAAGAAGAGCAGCCCCACACAATTCTAACTTCGGAATCGTAAGCCGAGTCCAAAGGGGAGCAACCTTGCTCTTAGCTAAGACCAAATTTACAGACGCTACGACTTTAAAACAAACTCGCACTAGGGCCACAAAGTCTCTGGAGGAAACATTTAGCCAAAAATATTACTAGGCTAATCCAACCGCTTGGATTAAAGGTTCTGGCTACAGTGGATAGGACCAAGCGCTTAGTCCAGATCCTGGGCGGAGAAAGATCCACCCGATAGGTAAAAATATCCTGGACTGGCCTGTACTGGACTCCAGGAACAGACAACATGTTAGGATTATCAATATTTTCGAAGAGGAGGGGATCCCGCTGGTGTTCCAATGGCAAGTCAGCCAGGAGAGTGGGGATGTTCGATATCCACTTTCTTAGTTCATAGCCTCCAGCCCTCATTATCCCAATCAATTCATTCCTCAAGATCAAAGCCTCTTTCTTACTGGAGGGTATGTATGCACGGGTGGTGCATACATCATCAACGTACAAATCATTTTCCAAGATGGCGGAAGCTCAAGGAAACATCAAATGCTCACGCTTGACCAGCTCCAACAATATACGAATATTTATTTATTTAAATATGATACTCCCGACAAGGTGTAGATATTACATTACATTATTGTAAAAGGCTTAAGGTACACAAATTGAGCTAACATCTGGACTACATCTTACTAAATACATACAGTATACGATACAGTATTTTAGAATAAAAGACTTTATATAAAGAAAGAAAAAATCAAAACTACATGCAATTCATTAAAGCAAACAAACGAACATAATGAATAATAAAACATAATCAAGCTAAAACAAATCAAATTCAATAAGTATTGTGGTAATAATTAACAACTTAGAGAATATCTTGTAATGATCTTTTTAAATATAAAAGGCTAGAGTCAAAGATATTAATGTCCCTGTGCCTGCTACTTACCTCATTATACAACCGACATATTCTAACTATAGGGTTGAAATACGAAGTATTATTTTTGTACACCTGCAATGTGAACGTACTAGGAAGACGACTTTTATGTCGTGTGTTAAAGTTAATCATTGTCAACAAGTTAGGTGAATCTATCCTACCGTGAATAATTTTGTGAAGGCACACAAGGTCATACTTTTTACGACGATCTTCTAGTGACATCATTCGAAACCAGGACAATCGATCATCGTAGCTGGATAACTTCCGACCAAGGTTACACTGGTATGACAAAATTTTTAAGTAGCGCTTTTGATCACGTTCTACACCGTCAATGTGAGTCCTGTAAAACGGCGACCAAATGGGACACGCATACTCCAGCACAGAATGAACCAAACTGCAAAAGGTTGTTGTAAAGCTTTGTGGCCTTTTAAAGTTGATCGAACTATAAAACCCAGCAATTGATTGCCCCGATCAATAAAGTATTCATAATGTGGTCTAAATGTTCATTTTTCATCAAATATAACGCCAAGGTCCCTTACAGTCTGCTTACGTTCCAAAACTTCACTATCAACAGTGTAGTTATGATCAACCCGTTGAACTTTTCTAGTAAATGATATGAAGCAACATTTATCAGCATTAAGAGACATCCTATTAATTTTGGACAATGTTACCAAAGTATTGAGATCCCTTTGCAACTTCAGACAGCCAGTAATTTCAGAAACTGATGAGAATATTTTGAGATCATCAGCATAAAGAAGTGCTGGACATTCCAGTTCAGAGATAAGGTCATTTTTAAACACGACAAATAACAGAAGACCAAGGTGGGATCCCTGAGGAACACCGGAAGTAATCTCTACAGGGGAAGAAACGTAACCCTTAACCGCAACAAGTTGACTTCTATTTGACAAGTATGAGCAAACCCAACGCAGAAGGCTGCCATGTATACCATAGACACCAATCTTCTCAATGAGCAGAGCATGATCAACCTTGTCAAAAGCCTTGCTAAAATCTGTGTAAATAGAATCCACTTGACCTCCGTTTGCAAAAGAATTACAAATATAGTTCTTATACTCGAGAAGGTTGCTGATAGTAGACCTATTTTTCACAAAGCCGTGTTGACTATCAGATAATTTTCCTCTGACATGACCATACATATAGTCGTAAACCAATGATTCAAACAGTTTGGCGACCGTTGACAGGATGCTCACGGGCCTGTAATTGACAATTACAGGCCCGTGAGCATCCTTTCAACGGTTTTATTTTGATTTATTTATTTGGATTTATCACCAGACTTATAAATAGGTACTATGCGAGCAATCTTCCAGCGTGACGGAAATTTACCAGTGCTCAATGATTTATTAGCTCCAATCCACATTCTCCAAAGAATTATGGGGGGATCTTATCGGGTCCAGCTCCTTTGTTCTTGTCTAACTGTTTGATTTTATTTAGAATATCAGCCCTGTCAACTTTTATACTACTTAGCATATTACAATGTATTGTGTTCAGTGTGGGACTAATATTATTAACAGAAGGAGGTTCAAACACAGAGCCAAAGAACGTAGAGAAAAGTTCACATATCTCCTGGCTATCGGAAGTAGTATTGTTACCAAAACTCATGGTTTGAGGGATAGTGATACGCCCCTTCTTGTTATTAATAAAACTCCAAAAGCTACGTGGATTATCCTTAAGCGAATCTTCAACAGTCAACAGAAACATTCTATAGCATTCAGAAGTGAGAGTCCTGCCTCGAGATCCCAGTAAAGAGAACGAGTCATAATCGCGTGGATTACCATACTTTTTATAACGTTTATGGTATTTTTTTTTTCTTTAAGACATTTTTTAAGTCCATCAGAGTACCAAATGGGATATTGAAAACGAGAATTGCACCGTACATTTGGAGTATGTTTCTTTATAACACCACTAAGCACATCATAAAAATTGCTAACACAGTCGTCAACGCTAAGTGACGCTAGAATGTTATTCCAGTCTATACCACCAATGTCGCTTTAATTTTTTTATAATCTCACTTATTAAAGTTAAAATGCTTTCTATTATTATGTATAAGTGGCTTATAAATTAAATTAATGATTTTTATTAAGAGGGCTGGATGATGACCCTCAACATGACACAAAGGCTCCTCTTCACTAACATCAATGGTCTTCATTGTAGATATAACCAAATCTAAGTAACGGTTATTATGGTTGGCAACTTTGTTAAATTTTAATAAGTTACAGGTACTAATGGTTTCTAAAAGAAGCTGGGCTTTTTTATCGCCTGGATTACTAGGCACAAAAGCATTAATTGTTTGCGATTGATTCCACGTTATATTGCGTGTATTGAAATCGCCAATTAAAATAAATTCATTATTTTTATCTATATTTAATATAATGTCATGACAATGAGAATAGAATGTGGAAACATCACAAATAGGTAAGTCGGGAGGCAAGTAGCAAACACATATATTTATAGTACTAGTACAACGATCATTTGGTATAATACTTAGCCAGATATCCTCCAAGCAGCTGTCCCAACATGTCCGACGTACGACATTTATGTTTTTTTTTGGTAGCGATAACAACACCTCCACCCTGAGTTTTTTGAGAACCTGAATCTTGGCGGTCTCTTCGATAAACATTATACCTTTCATCGAAGAGTTCGCCATTGTAAATACTATTACGTTTGTAATACGTTAAGGTTTGTCTCAGTCAGGCATATAAGGTCATATTCATTATTTAACACACTAAGATAAATTTCTGTGAGTTTCGTCCTAGCTCTGTTAACATTCTGATAAAATATATTCATGCACACAAATATATTTATTGAAAGTATTTAACATGTAAGAAACTAACAAAATTAAGCAATTATCAAATTATAAAGAGTAATTAGAATTAAAATATAAATTAAATTATTATCAAATTACAAAGATGAGACAATCAAAATATAATAATAATAATAAAAAATCTTTATTGTATCAAAAAATTATGTTTCACAATATTTTATGTGGTCCTGATACCCGTACTAGGATAACCTGTATGACAGGTATCAGTTTCCTTCCTGGTGACACTAAGACAATTAAAAAAAAACAACACTGTCTCATTGTCCTCTCTAGTCAGTGACACAATAATAATATGAATATAAACTATAATACATCAGAAGAGAGGGTGTGTATAGATAAGTGGTTTGTACGTGTGTGTTTGCGTGTGTGTTTGTGTGTGTGTATGCATATTTTAGTGTATGTTAATATGAAGGCTGTGTAAAAACAAACAATGACTGATATACATAATGTTTATTTAGGAAATGACATGCAATAATTGCTCAGTTTCATCATATGTCTGTGTCAGAAACCATTTGGTCACGATCTTATTTAACTTAAATTTAGTGCAAGAGTAAAACGATAATATTTTATTTAAATTATTATAAACATATCCACCAAGGAAACAGTAAAACCTGTGTGAAAATTTGCTATTACTGACATAAGATTCGCATACAATGTCATGTCGTCTTTTATTTTCAGCAAGTCGGCTATAAAATTTTATATGGGAATGCTTTTTTAGGATTGTATGAAGTAAAAAGAGTTGTCGTACGGTAAGCACTTCACATGACTGATAGAGTTGAAAAGTTGGAAAGCGAAATGGTCTGAAAGTACTGACCTTCAGCACAGCTCTCTGTGCAATTTCTAACGGCATCATAATGCTCTTTGGAGCACCACCCCAAACTGTCACACAGTATGTAATAAGGGATGTACATATAGCATAATATATCAATTTCATTGATTTAGCCTCTGCAACATGCCTTAAGTTTTTGAAAATGTATATTAATTTTCTTATACGAGAAGTCAAGGTACTTATATGTTGCTTAAAGTTTAGATGACAGTCGAGGATAATGCCCAAGTACTTAACAGCAGCCGCTCTTTCCAGAGGTATACAAGAACAACCATCACAATAGGGGTCGGGGCATGCGTGGGCTGTAATGGAAAACTCCAAGGGCGGTTGTAAGGACTTGCCAATGGAGAAGGTCGAATATTTAGTTTTATCCTGGTTAAGGGTCAGCATATTTTCCCTCAGCCATTGTGTAACCATATACATACCACACTGGGCAGCATGATAGGTATCCTCACAGGTATCACCAGAGAAAAGCAGAGCCGTGTCATCGGCGTATGAAATATTTTTTCCATTGGGAGGTACGAGTAGACAGAGATCATTAATATAAATGAGGAATAACGTGGGACCCAAAATGCTGCCCTGAGGGACACCATAAGTGAAAGGCAGGGGGTCACTAACAAAGCCATTCACCGTGCAACATTGGTATCTGTCACTCAAATAATCCCTGAACAACTCAAGCTGGGAGCCCCGTATACCCTATGTGTGCAGTTTGTTCAGAAGGATGGGGACTGAGACAGTGTCAAAGGCCTTAGCTAGATCTAAAAATATTGATAAGGTTTTTTTGCCTTTATTTATGTTATTGACTATACTATTCGTTAGCTCATGCACAGCGTCATTAGTTGTTTTATTAGAACGGAAACCAAATTGAGTAGTAGCCAAGAGTTGTTGCTTTTCCAGATAATCAATAAGCCTTCGATTGATCACTCGTTTTAGAATCTTGGAGAAAGCAGGCAAAATAGATATCGGCCTATAGTTATTGACACAGTCTCTGTACCCACCCTTGTGAATGGGATGTATTAACGACAGCTTAAGACATTTAGGAAACACTCCCCTATCAACACACAAATTACATAGATATGTAAGCGGAGGGATAAGCACATGTTTTGACTTAACTTTATTAGATATATTATCATAACCCACAGCACAATCATTTCGCAAACCCATTATTAACCTTTCAATTTCGGCTTCGTCAGGCCCTAGCAAAACAATAGAACTTGCAGTTGTATTAACTATACCACCACCAAATTGGGAATTCATTCCGTTAGCCACCTTCATTGCCAGATTCTTGCCAACATTAGCAAAGCAATCATTAATTGAATTAATAGATTCCTTTGTTGTGACATTTATATCCAAGAGGTCCGTAGCGGAGTTCTTTAATTTATTAATGTGTGTAATAGTTTTTATAGCCTTCCATAGCCTCTTGGAATTACTACCTGATTCTTTTATTTGGTGATTCTCGTATTCTCTTTTTAATTTTTTTAACAAAATGTTACAAAAGTTTCTGTAACTTATGTATGTAGATTTAAAGATAAGGTTATCCGTATTTTATTTAGATTGAAAGTGCAACTTATCTTTGTTTCTAATACATCTTAATAATCCTGGGGTGATCCAGGGTTTTAAAATTTTTCCGATTTGAGTATATTCGAGTAATAGAATTTGCCATTAGAGCATTTTTCAAAGAAGATACCAGATAGTTCGTAGCAAAATTAGGATCAGTGGAATCAAATAGTGGCTTAAAATCCATTTCATCAATATCACGTTTGAGGCTCTCAGTATTAATTGTTACGTGATTTTTAAATGATGAGTAGTCTCGTTTTGGTTTAGTATTAAGGAAAAGTAGGACAGCCTGATGATCTGTAACCGAGGAACGTGCAACAATAGTAGTTGCGGGCTTTTTGGTTCTTAGAATTACATGATCGAGGCACGCCTCATCCCTGGTTTTTATGGTGCGCTGGGAGAAGCCTTCCCGAAATGCTGGCTCACTGTAGCAAGTGCGCGAAGTTCTGTCTTGATATAAACCACAATCCCATCATTCTGTAAAATATTATTACTAGTGCTAAACATTTCATACCCATTTATTACAGGAATTAGTGGGTTACATGACAACCAACATTCAGTTAGAACCAGAATATCAAAATCAATTTCAAGTTGGTGTAAAAGAAAAAAGAATTCAGGCATATTCCTAATATTTTAATTTAATATTTTTAGAGAATCTATATTATTAGGTAGAAAAGACTTACAATGAAGCACGAAAGAATACAGCGAGGTAAAGCAATTGTGAGTTGCAAGGTGAGGTAGCGTGCGCTCCGCGTCGTAGTTGTTTACTGACTGGTTCTCGGCGCCGGCGCACGAAAACAATGGGACGGTGTAATGAGTTCGCATTCGCATTGTTCCTACCCGTCATATTAATGCCGTCCGTGATTTAATATTGTGCGTCGCATGACGCCACAATATCGTCAATTTCATTGACTACCTCGTTCATATCAAATCCTTTAAAGCCGAAAAATACCAGAATTCTCCAGAAAGACTAGGTTCTATATAACTATGCAAATATGTGTGATGTCGTGATATGATTTGGTCATAGACAATAGGTAAAAATAACGCAATTTTAGGTGAACTGTAAGTAAATATAGTATAAACAATATTAAACCCAATACTGTAATATGTGAAGTGGTAACTATAATACAAGATCCTCAAGGGGAACATTATGCATAGTGTATAAAGGTACTTAAAATAATATTTATGTATATGTTGTGTATGTAGAACATTAAAAATAATTATAACAAAAAAAGGTGTGTATGTAAGAAAACAAAATATGTGCAGTATATTAGTCTGCAGTCATATTTTATTCACTTTCCTAAGTGAAGCAAGTTGGATTTCGCTTTTTAAAAGTATATATGGTGCGCCTTCCCGCTTCCTCAAATACACCTTTCCATGAGCTGTCCAGCAGAACTTATAATCTTATGATTGAGCTAGGTCTCTCGCAAGAAAATGAAGTCTCCTGGTTTTGGCTGTGAGATGTTCCGAAATATAAAATGGTATTGCCGGCCCTTCCAGTCCCAGCATTGCGGAATTAAGTTTGTTTGAGGGATTCTTTTTGTTATGACTCTTTGCTGCATCTATGAACTTATCCTTAGAATGACCATTAAGAAACTCTATGACTATAGTCGGGTTGGACTTACCAACTTTTATAGGCAGACGATATGCATCTCGAATTACGCCATCCTCAGAGCTCACGCTTAATGTGTTTCTAATTTTATGTATTATACCGTATAAATCCTGTCGTGACTCCTTTTGGCTTCTAGGTAGGTTGCGAATCTCAATACTCGTTTTTTAATGTTCCGTTCGAGCTCGTCTATCCTGTCGCCCATAATTTGCAACTCTTTGGCATGATTTCTATTTTCATTTTCCAACGTTTCAATCTTACGTTGGTAGTCGTATTGTGAGTGTCTGTATTTGTGCCGACGAAATCGATTCTGTCAGTAATTTGCAGTTTGATTGATTCCAGCTTAGCATTTTGTGTGTCTATAATTTTGGAAACCATTTGAGTCATTTCCTCTCTAATTTTTTAAAAATCTACATTGCTATCAACTATTCTTGTTGTACGGGACCGTTGACTTCGAGTGGTTATACTCGCCGGTTGATCTTGCAAATCTGAATCAGAATGAGCATGAGTGAGTTTGTCAACAGGTTTCAGATTTGTTTTCTTCATCGGTGATTTAGACATTTGACAAAAAATAACAATAAGTACCTAAATAGAATTAAATAGCTAATTTTATGTTGAGCCGAAGAGCACTATCGTAACACTCTTACTTTCTACCAGTGCTGGCAATGCCTCTCTATTTATAAAAACAAAATGTCAATTTGTACAATAATAATCTATGTTCGATTTGTACGGAAGTTGTTAAGTTTGTTTTTGTAATGTTTATATATTCTTGTTGTTTTAGCTATAGTTATTGATAGTTAAGTGTTTAAAATTAGCTTCGTTAGGTTGTATGTTTAATATGATGTTTTTATCACTTACGTGTTGATTCAATATGCTTTTTCCACTTACGTGTTGATTCAGTATGCTTCTTCAATAACACAAAAACGTGCCTTATAATTTAGGCCTTGTAAGTATTCTTATTTCTCGGGATTAGCTGATTTTAGTAAATTATTTGTACGAGTTCACTTATTGCACTGTTTACTAGATGCTAGCCGAAAGTAATATATAAATAAAATTTCAAATAATATTATTATTATATAGAAATTAACAAATAAGAATAATTAAAAAGTTAATGAATTAATTATAATGAATTCATTGACGTAAATAGTAAGGACGGGCCTCAAAACATGTTTCATAAGTACTAAAACATTGGTGCTAAAAAATCAATTTAGCACCAACCATACGTCAGTCTGTGTCAAGCAGCGGCAGCGAAAAGTACTCTAAATAACTTGCCAAGATCCCGTATTGTGTAGTAAAACGTTGCACAAATTACTCGACAAAGTTCAACAAAAAGAAAGACAATATATCTTATAATCGGATAGTCGTAAATTTTATATTTAAATGTTAAAAAAATATATTTAGGTTATGTTTCATTCGTTCAATTTCAATGTATGGAGAGAATATTATAAACGACTTAACCTTGTAATGGCGTTACATATTTTAACGTCTAGAATACTTATACTGAATACAATAAGATATGTCTCAAACAAAATTCGAATGAAAAAGTGTGAAACTTTAATAAAAGTTATGATTATCTATACTTATATTCTTAAGCTGAAGATTTTGTTTATATTATGTTTGAACGCGCTAATCTCAAAAACTACTTGTTCTATTTGAAAAATTGTTTTTGTGTTATAAACCCTGTTTAACCTGTTACTTATAACCTACTGTATAAAAATGACCTATACGTAGCCTTCCTCGCTATGTATAGGCTATTAAAATATTTATTTTTATACAGACGGCTAATATATTCGTAATTATACGGGATACCTATTCGGATTTTAAAGAAACTCTTAGAAGTTTTGATATATAACAGATAGGTGAAAATGAAGCAAATATGCGCATTTTTGCTTCATAATAAAACATAAAGTTGCATTAAAATATATACGATTTTTATTGGGGATTTAAAGTTGCAGTTCTAAAACAATTGGTTTTTTTTCTAATAGTTTTTTATAAAGATTTCCTGCTAATGATATAAGAAGGGAAGTATGGACTCATATTAAATAGAAAGATTGGCCTTGAAACTGCCACTGTCAGCTTTGTAAATAAAAAAATATAGACACAAACTTAGATTTTAAATATTAATTTCTTCAAAACCGATAGCTAAACTGTACCTAATTTAACTACATAAATATATTAATGTTTTATAAATAAATAACTTTCAGGTGACACCCCACATAACCCAATTTATCCCAAATTTATTTATTTTACTATTTACACCCTTTTTCACTCGAGCCTATAAGTAACTATGACTTATACCATTTTGGATGAATGTGGGTTAACAATATTTATAACTATTAGTTCTCGAGATATTTGACGCTAAGATGTAGATTCATAGACAGACTAATTGATAAACATACATATCGATATACAAACACCTGAGTCATAAACACATATTTATGAAAAAAAAAACGGAAACATAAAAATAAACTATGAAAATTAAAAATAATAGTTTGGCTAATTAAATTGGTGCGCCCTTACAACGTCACATCATACTAATTATTAGTTCAAATTCTTACCGCTAGTGGCGCTAGTTGTCACTTTATTGACAAAAAATCGTTGGGTTTTTGTATGGAAGGGCCTATCTTGATATTTATATCTATGAATGAATTATTAAAATTAAAAACTAAATTATTCTATTTAAATAATCTAATTTTTTTATTATTATCGGGTTTGAATTTTCGTTTTTACGCATATATACCTTATTAAATTGTACCCAGACAAACTTATAGTTCTTATTCCGTGCCACCTGTCTAGTTGCGGAGTGAAGCTGCTTAAGTTCAGGTGGGTGATGTTATCACCCTGAAGCCCAATTAGCGCTGCATGCAGCTTCTCTTTTTTACCTTTATTTTTATTTTATTTTACTATGGACAACAAACAATTGTGCAAAAAAAGTTACAATAAGAACAATAATTACAAAAATATGGGTATATGCACAAACAGCATCATTATCCCAAGATATAAAAGTTAGTACCTACATTTAAACATAAAACATAAATATTAACTAAACAGATAAAAAATTGTGATACAAATAATAATAGCGACAGCGTATATAGATAAGCAAACAAATATTTCAATCATCATACTTCTTCACAAATAGCTTTTTTAAAAGCATATGGTGAAAGAAGAAAGAAATCAATGTTTTGGAAATTAACATTGTAGGCTTGCACTATCCTGCCCAGCGGGGCACGCCGACCAGCGGTGGTCCTACTGGGACCTAAATAAAAAAGCCAGTGTGGATAATTATCCCGGATTCGCTGAGAATTACTTGAATTTTTTTTTTATTGAAGCGGTGAGTGGCCGAAAGCACAGAATCCCGAAGACGAGGAGACGTTAAAGTGACAATAATATTCCGAGGATGTTTTGAACCAGGATTTTTTTTTTCTTTTTCTTCTGGCTTTTTCTATCGCTTATCTTGCAACACGTCTACAGCCGTGAATGTCACTGTCAGAAATAGTTACGTTGACAGTTTTACATAATTTTTGAAAAAGTGTCATTTCGCCCCTCTGGAACACGTATTTCAATGAACCTGTACTTCAATGTTACGCTCCCGTGACAGCCTATCAGTAGCACTAAATCTGTTATTGAGAATTTTTAACTCCTCCTGGATACGAAGTTGCTCGGTCTCCAACTGTAAAATCTTATTGTTTTTCTCTTCAAGTTTAAGCCGCAGGTCGTTTAATTGGGTGGAGAGAGAATCAGTGGTCGAATAAAACTCTTTCTTAAGATCATCAATCAATATTTAAAATTCCGAAGCCACTAAAGTCCTGAGGTCTTCTTTAATTACCTCACGTAGTCCGGTAACAAATGATGAATTTGCTGAAAGTTTATCATCAAACATTCTACTTAGCATAGATAAGGATATATTCTCGCTCTTGTCTTTCAAGATCCGCGGAGACGTAAAAGACGTAATAGAAACGTCGTCTGAGCAAGAACGATCTGTGCGGCGTCGAGTAACGTTAGTACACGACCGACACTTCAATGCAGCTAAGTCCTCTTGTTGAAGTTTATTACTTTTTACATTGATGCATTGCAAGCAAAATATTGTATTCCATGCATTGCATTTTAGATAGTTATTATCGTTAACGATAATACCACAGCCATTGCATTCCATTTTTAAATACTTCGAGTGCGGTAGGTACTTCGGGAATCATTTAATTAATTCAAAATATGAACCGTGCTATGTGAGAGAGCGATAACAATATTCTTAAATAGCTGAGCCAGAAAGAGCAATACGATGACTATTGAGTACTCGCCTTGGACTGTCGTTGAATCACCTAAGCGCTTGCCTCTGCGCACTTGTTGTCGTAGGTCAGGTTCCACCGTTAATTAAAATTTTGAATTTAATTTGCTTATAACTTTGGATCCAGTCTTTCAATTACAACAAGGATATCACTACTGCATAGCCAGTGATGGCCGCTACAGATATATATATATATATAGCATGATATTATTACGTTAATAAAACATTCACGCCTAAATTTCTATAAATGCGACTTTGTTAAAATAAAGAATGACCTTGCTGATGTAGACTGGAGTCGGGTTTTTGTTGGTAGCATTGATGAATCCGTTGAATTATTTTATAAAATAGTAAATGTTATTATTTATAAATAAACACCTAAAACAAAAATGAATAAATTTAAATATCCAAGGTGGTTTAATTCTGGTTTAATGCGTTGTATAGTGGAGAAAAATAAGTATCATAAACGTTTCAAAAAATACGGCAATCCTCGGGATTATGATACCTTTGCTATGCTACGAACAAGATGTAAAAAGCTTACAAAGGGTTGCTATCGTAAATTTTTAGTTTCAGTAGAGGATTCACTGGATATCAATAATATGAAGCATTTTTGGCGTTATGTAAAAAGCAAAAGAGTTTCCAATTCCATACCTCAAAGTATGACATATGGTAATATAAAGGTGTCAAATGGTCGCGATGTGTGTGACTTGTTTGCATATTTCTTTGGATCTGTTTTTGACAACACATCGGCTGACACTGACTTAGATTATAATTTTCAAATAAATAATAGTAGTGTATTATTTAATATTATGATTTCAAAGCAAGAAATAATTAATAAAATTAAAGCTCTAGATATTAATAAGGGTCCTGGTCCGGATGGTATTCCGGCGTCAGTTGTTAGGGCATGTGGAGAAGAATTGAGCATTCCATTACATATTTTATATAATAAATCACTGCAGTGTGGTAAATTTCCAATATGCTGGAAAATAGCCCATATAGTTCCAATCTTTAAATCTGGCGATAAATCTTTGTGTGAAAATTATAGACCCGTTAGTATATTATCATGTTTTGCGAAGCTGTTTGAATCGTTAATATACGGTTTCCTTTATAATCATTTCAAATCAATTTTATCAGTTAGTCAGCACGGTTTTGTTAAAAACAGATCAACACTTACAAATCTGTTGGAGTATAAACAATATATATGCAGAGCTTTTGTGAATAGAGGTCAAGTTGACTCAATTTACACCGATTTTAGCAAGGCTTTTGATCGTGTAAATCATTCACTGCTCTGTCAAAAGATGTCAGAGTATGGTATACATGGTAGTTTGCTGCGGTGGGTTTCTTCATATCTAAAAAATAGAAGTCAGTTAGTTGTGATTGGTGGACATATGTCTTCTTCCATATCTGTTCAATCTGGTGTACCGCAGGGGTCTCATTTGGGTCCATTGTTTTTTAATATCTTCATCAATGATTTAATTGTAAAACTTACATGTTCCGTACTAGCTTATGCTGATGATCTAAAGATATTCAATACAATTAATAACGTTGATGATTGTGTTATCCTCCAGAGAAACCTGGATACTATAAGCAGATGGTGTGAGCAGAATAAAATGAATCTTAATGTTAATAAGTGCTCAGTAATATCATTTACAAATCGAATAAATAAGCACTCATATGATTATGAATTGCATGGTGAACTTCTAATGAAACAGCATGAAGTCCGAGATCTCGGTGTTGTTTTTGACGAGCGGCTTAATTTTAGGTCACATTACGAACATATTTTAAAGAAGGGTAATCAATCTCTGGGATTTATACTTAGAGTAACAAAAGAGTTTAAAAAACCAAACAGCTTGCTATGCTTATTTAATAGTCTTGTTAGAAGTAAATTGGAATATTGTTGCCCTGTATGGTCGCCTTTTTATGCGGTTCACATAAACAACATTGAGAGACTTCAAAGGAAATGTGTAAAGTTTTTGGCTTTTAGATATAAGCTGGGTCGATCCCTCAACAACTACGAACAACGATTGGAAAATTTCAATATTTTGACTCTTGCCGATAGGCGAAAAAGGTATGATTTGCTGTTTTTGCATAAAATTTTGCATTCCTCGGTAGAATGTCCTACCTTGCTTAGCTCCTTGTCTATTAATACACGATATAAAAGTCGTAGCCCTAATACATTTGCGTTGGAAGTATGTAAGAATAATACATCTTACTATAGCCCTATTACTCGAATGTGCCGTAACTATAATGAAATTAACAGTAAGTACAGGAATGAAATCGATATATTTAATCCAAAGTTTTCATCATTCAAAAAATCTATCCAAGATATTCTTCACAAACACTTAAACACTTAAAAGTAATTTTTCAAGTTCGTAATAATAATTATTATTTTTGAAATAACTCCGTTAGGTTTTTATTAATAATTGTTCTCTTTTCTTCTTTAATATTATATAGTTTTAAGTTTCTTATTTTTAGTACTTTAGTTGGGTTAGGTTAGTAACATTAAAACACTCAGTTAGTAACACATGATCATGTTGGTGCACACGTTGTTTGAGGCAACATCCCGATCAAAATATTTTGTTATTGTTACCTTAATATTTTTTAAATTATTGTTGTTGTTTCGTTTGTGTGTAAATTAATAAAATAAAAATATTAAAAATTACGGAGCAAGAAAAATACAGTACTACTCGAGCTAGATCTTTGACACGTTTAAATAGCCACGAATGGGCTAGACCGCAAACCCAATGTGTTGGTATTCAGTTTATAGACAAGCATGGGATCAGGGAGTTTCTCCCGCCATAAAATGAGTTGGTAGCACCTGTCATCCTCGTGGATGAGTGTCTGCCGAAATATCATGCGGATGTCGGCCACAAAGACAATCCGATGGCGGCAAAAGTCCATGAGAATATCCGAAATATCCCGGAGAAGCTTCGGGCCAGTATGCAGCACTGGTTCAATGATACACCCGAAGACGTGGGGGCAGAGCCATAAAACACCACTCTTATCGTCTCACTATGAGGCTTGAAGACTGCGTGATGGGGAATGAAATAATGTTTCACTGAACGCCAGTCCAAGTTTGAGACCGTCATGTGTTCCAAATCCTCATACTCCCGCATGAACTCAATGTACTTCTTGCGGAAGACAGGGTCACGCCTTATGCGATTCTCCATGGACGACAACCTTTTCTCAGCAAGACTCCTTAATGCACCCAATGAGGGTCGCGAGGTGAGAAAAGGTGTAAAAACGACCAGAAGCTAAACAAACAGTATTATTCTGGAAGAACAATTCACATTCATGATTAACAGGATTGACCTTCGTAGCAGCCGGGGGCTCCTCCACTTCCCAAAATCTCTGAACCGCCTCAGAAAGAGAAAGACAAACAACAACACGGTTAACAAAACGGGGGAGGAACATGGGTTGGGTTTATAACATTATTACCCATTATAACAGATCCCAATATTGTGGGGATCGCTACGAGGCTACCTATACCTAGGGCCTTCACATAACCTAGGAGCAACATTTCCAAAACATCGGCACCAAGCAACAAATCAATTGGTCCCGGAATGTCGAAGGTGGGGTAAGCCAAACACAAACCCCTTGTCAGGGTTACCACAGCTGGGGACAACTTTACCTGGGGGTGTTGACCCACTATATTTTCTAAAACTATTGCCGAAGCAGTGATGCTCGGACAGGAAACCGAGAACGGGGAGAATGTAAAAGTGGTGTAACCAATCAAGTTCTCAATTTTGACATTACCAACTCTCCGAACAGAATCCCGGTGAGGATTCAAAGCTAGGCATAGGCCACTCGCTAACCAAGCCGAAACAATACAACCCTGGGCACCCGAATCTAAAAGGGCACAAACAACCAAATAGTTGCCCTTCGGGCCCCAAACACAAACAGAGGCTGTAGGTAAAATTACAGTCTCTGGCTGGGTGGCGGCTGGTGAGCGGGCAGCGAATACCTATTCCTCGGTATGAACCGGACGTACCGGGACATTCGGGTTCGGGATCCACTCTATTGTACTTCGTACATGTTCCCGAGGGAGAAGATACAAAAGCTAGCTAGAAATGATGATGGTACAATATGATTAAACAATTATATGTACTTAAATATTCTTAGTGTCCATTAATAGTCCTTAATAGTCACTATGTTTTAATACACTACTGTTCTAATTTAATAAAATTACGAAAGGTAGGTGACACAATAGGTGCCCTTTTACTCGAGTCATATTTTTAAAATTATTCACTATCACATTCACTATTTAAACACTGATCACTAAAACTACGTTGCGCACTATCGATATATTTTTTATTTTCTAACTTATAACACTTTTGGTCACTTAAACACTGATCACATAAACTACGTTGCTCTCTTGGAGGTTTGGGCTCATGCGCCGACAGCTGATTGCTTTCTTCTACAATTTTATTAGCTTCTTGCTTTATATGATTTATTTGGTTACCAATATTTATTAACTCACTCTGGTTGATACTCGTATTTTGGTAATCTGAACTCTTGTCAGGTATCAGCAAGTTAATTATTTGGTTTATTGGTGGTATTATTATGGGCACAATACTTGGTTTTATACATTTATTATTTGTTTGTTGCTTATGAGTGAAAAAAGTTATATTATCGCTTTTAATGATGCAGCCGCTTTGCAAGGTTACGATGCCTGCCTTGTCGAGCCGTTCCACTGTAAGATGATCCTTGCAAATCATTTTTATTATACATTGTTTGCAACACTAGTATAAGAATGTATTTAACTTACTTAGTGGAATCCAGGTGTCTTTGCACTCTATTATGCCTACCTTACATTTCTGAGAAATCTGGTCTTTTACACATAGACTTTCTTCGAACTTAGTGGTGTAAATTGGTTTATGAGTAGGTCATAATAATAATTTTGAATGGTAATGAGAACAGGTTTGAATTTCATTTTCAGTTAGTGGTATAAATGAATCCTTTTCTAAGTTTATCGCAATGTGTTTTGCTATGGGTACAAGAACAATCATGTTATGGTCAACTGGTTTTGGGATTGGTATTAGATGGTATAATTGGTATCTATCTCTGCTCACTAAAGGAATTTTAATTTCAATAAATAAATATGTACTTGTCATTCTTGCTTTCGCAGTTAATAAATGATAAATTTGTGGTAAATCGCTATGAACATTTTCTATTGGTAAAGAAAGTTCGCTCGAAATCTGACCTGATATAAGGTTTAGTTCAGAAATCAGCTGATCTGGTGATAATAGATGTATATTAAGTTTTTCATTTGATATGTTGGTTATGGTGTCGTATCTTGAATGCTTTTTAAGTTCATAATAATTCCATTAGCTGTTATGGATGATAGTGAAAACTCATTCATTTGTTCTAGTTCTTGCATCTCTGTTTGTATAGTATTCGTACGTTTTTCTAAGTTGTTGATATGTTGTTTAAATATTTTATAATGTTTGTTAAGTATGCCATGTATCATAGCGATGTCATTTATTTCAAAGTTTTTAATTGTTTTTTTCCATTTAGATCTAATTGATAACTGAGTGAGATATTCGGTTAGATGACATCTGGTGCGTTCGTCCTTTTCAGTTTCTATAATAGTTAATAATGGACCGCTAGATAGGAAATGCGATGTTGTAAGAAAATTTATGTCATCGGGATTTTCGCTAATGGCGCACAATGGTCGTGAGTTAAGGCATCCTAGCTGTACGAGGAGGATGTTAAACTCTCCATAAGTATGTTTTTGATCTCCGAGCACTCTTTGTAAGTGATATTTGAGACTCTTCACGGAAGCTTCCAAAGTCCACCAGCACTGGGCCACGATGGTGCATTGAAGTGCCACCTTATCTCCATATCTGATATGGTGTTAAAAACACATCGTTCATGGTAAATTTTTGGTGTATAATTTATTTTTGTATCTTGGTGTTAGCTCCAACAAAGTTAGTACCGTTGTCGCTATAAATGTGACTTGGAGATCCTCGTCGGGCAGACAGTCTGCATAAAGCCGCTATAAATGTGACCTGGAGATCCTCGTCGGGCAGACAGTCTGCATAAAGCCGCTATAAATGTGACCTGGAGATCCTCGTCGGGCAGACAGTCTGCGTAAAGCCGCTATAAATGTGACCTGGAGATCCTCGTCGGGCAGACAGTCTGCTTAAAGCCGCTATAAATGCCGACGATGACAGGTCGGATACTAACTCAAGGTGAACGGCCTTTGTCACCATGCATACAAAGACAGCTACATTTGGTACATTTAACACCTCGTCCTTTACTTGATTTCACATCAACGTATCCTGTATAGTCGACTCCCGTATGGTAGAAGGGTCGAGTAGGATTATTTCTGGTCGAAGGTAAATCTCCCATTAATTGGTTTTGATTTTCAAATTTTGTTTTTCGACAATATAAATTGGCGTAATTGCTTTTTTACTGCGTTGTTGCCGCCAATTATCCAAAACTGTCGTCTTAGCTCGGCTAATGTAAGACGAGCTTCTGCGTAAAAATTTTTGTTATAAGCTTGCTCAATATTAATGTCTGTTAAATAATAAATGGATTCAAAGATATTAGCTTGCTATTCGAATCAATGTTATAATTGTTTTTTAGATTTTTTATTTCTTAGATAAAAGAACCTTCTTGCACTTGTTTTATTAAAATATATTTAGCCTTTTTAATTTCAGTCGTGATTAAATATGTTGTTTTATTTATGTTACGTGGAAGTGCTCGTAATATCCAAGCAAGAACCCGATACGTTCGTGTGAAATTACTATATTTATAAATTAGTTTATTTATGATGTCATTCTCATATGGTGTGGTTACGACATTGGTTTGTGCTGACCTTTTCATTTCTTCTTGAGTGACGTAGTTTGGTTTGGTTTTTATATTTTGGTAATTGAATGATGCAAGCCATTGTGGCCCATTCCACCAAATTACATGTTTTGACAATCTTTCGGTGGTCAAGCCTCGACTAGCCCAATCGGCGGAATTTTCTAGTGATTTTACGTAACTCCAATTTTCACGAGGCATGATTTCAGTGATCTGTTGAACCCTGTTCCCGACGAATGGCTTCCATTTGTTAGGGTCGCCGTTAATCCACCCAAGCGCGGCTGTCGAGTCCGACCAGCCAAATATTTTGATGTTATAGTTTGAGAGATTTCTATGCACTGTTTGCATTAGTTTTGAAAGTAAATGAGCTGCACAAAGCTCTAATGTTGGTAAAGTCACTACTCTTTTGATTGGTACTAGGCGTGATTTAGCTGCTAAGAATACTACGGAATATTTTTGGTTTATTGTTTGTGTAACTTTACAGTATATTACACAAGCGTATGCTTTGGTCGATGCATCGCAAAAACCGTGAAGTTCAATATTATTATTTTGATGACAATGCAACCATCTAGGTATTTGAAGGGTGTTAAGAAATTGCAAATCAGATTTGCTTGTATTCCAATCATGAATTATTTCTTTTGGTAAAATATCATCCCAATTTAAGTCAAGCTTCCAAACTTGCTGAAAAAGTAATTTATGTTTAATTGTCACTGGAGATATCCATCCGAGGGGGTCAAATACCTTTGAATTATCGGAAAGTAGTGTTCTTTTAGTTAATTTTTCGTTTGGCAATGATGAAATTTTAGCTTGAAATGTGAACTCGTCTTTATGGGGATGCCATCGTAGACCCAGCGTTTTTGTAGATTCTTGGTGTTTAAATTCGAATGTTTGTTCTTTTCTACGTATATCGTTTGGGTCGTCTAATAATTGCTCTGCGTTTGATGTCCACTTACGAAGGTTAAAACCTCCTGACTTCAGCAGATTCATAAGTTCGGCTTGAAGTTTTTTAGCTGAATCTATGTTATGATGTCCATGTAAAAGATCATCCATGTAGAAACTGTTCTCCAGAACCTTACTTGCTTCTGGATATTGTTTCTCTTCGTACTTGGCCAATTGTTTTAGTGTCATCATAGCTAAGAATGGTGCGGCCTTGGTTCCGTAGGTGACAGTCATTAATTTATATTCACGCAGTGGCTGTTCTGGTGAGTCTCTCCATATAATTTTCTGGTCGAAGTCGTTTATTAAAATTTTTTGTCTAAACATTTTTTCTATGTCAGCTGTAAATGCTATTCGATATTGTCTCCATTTTATTATAAGGGAAACCAAATCTTGTTGTAGGTTGGGCCCACTGTGCATAAGGTCATTGACACTGTAGCCCATAGATGTTTTCGCTGACGCGTTAAATACGACACGAGTAGCTGCTGTCGTAGAATCCGCGCGCATAACACAATGGTGTGGTAAATACGACTCAGCTGTTTGATTATTCAGAGTACTTAATTGCATGTGACCTAAATTAATATTTTCTTTCATAAAGGCGATGTAATCTTGCGCAATATGTTTTTTATAACTAAATTTATTTTCAAGTTGGTGAAATGGTGCAATTGCCTTTTTTCTTGAATCGCTCAATTTTTGGTCAATTTCTGGTTTTAATGGTAGCCTAACAACAAAACGTCCATCGGGTAGACGTTTTGTTTCAGATTGGTATTGCAGGATGCAAAGGTTATCTTCCAGGGATAAATCATCTGATGCGTCAATAGGTTCCTCAATGTGCCATAATTGTTTAATCTCCTCGTTGTTATTGATGACAACGTGACAGTGGTATGAAGATGTCACATTACCACATGTATCCAATCGAAGTGTGTATGTTGTGCTATGGGCTGGAAAATGTCTTCCTTTCTTATGCCATGTATCATAATTGAAGCGTAAACCTCGGCGCCAAGCAATAAGTCTACCTGACGACTTTTGTAAAATTGGGGATCTGCTAATTCAATCTGGTCTAAGTATGTCCAAGAGGGTTTTATAAATGATTGGTTTGGTAGCTTGTTAATTAGATGTTTCATTATAAATGTGTCAACATTAATGGTAAAATCTGATTGAAGGGATGATATTGCTACATGTATCACACCTTTGCAGATATTTTCTTTCGTTCCGATGCCGTAAATTACCCCTTTGCACCATTGTCGAGATATCTCTAATTTCTGGGCCGCTTTTTCAGTAATAAGGGAAGTTTGTGACCCCTGGTCGATGAGGGCTCGCATGGTATAGTAACTTCCACCGGCTGCTCTAACTTTAACCATCGCAGTGGGTAATAAAATTTCCGAAGTAAATTTGCTACCTTGGGTTACGTGGCTCTTACTTTTAGTTTGCTTGACAACGGATTCTGGTGATGCGTTGACACGTGTAATGCATTATGTTTTTCTTTACAATGCCGACAAGTTTTTTCTGACGTACAACTGTTTCCATTATGATTGGATAAGCACATTTCGCATATATTATAATTTGAAATTATATTAATTTTTTCATTATTATTTATTTGTCGGAATTTTTTACACAAAAACAAGGCATGGACTTCTCTGCATAATGGACATTTTTTATGATTTATAGATTTGGTACTTGAATAATGCCACTATGTTTGTGTTCTGATTTGTGCCGATTAAGATAGTGTGGTTTTTGCTGGTTGTTTGGGTTCTGTTTGGGTGGTTTAGTAAATTCTTGTTTGCGTCTAGCTGTTTCTAGCACTAAGAATTTACCCTCTAAGTAGGAGAGAAAATCCTCTAGGGTTGGTAATTCTCGCGGCTGTACCAATGACTCAATATAGTCGCCGTGAGATTCTGGATCTAATTTTTGAGAGACCAGATATACTATGAGAGGGACTTGATATCGATGCCCATGTTTTTTATTGCGTTCAGACATTCATTGGTAGTGTCGTGAATTCGTTTTATTTGAGCTGACGACTGTTGCTTCATTTCCGGCATCGACATAAGTACGTTCATATGATGATTAAAAATTAACTTTTGGTTATTGTACCGATGGTTTAGGAGTTCCCAACTAATTTGATAATTTTCTGAGCTAATACGGAGATGCTGGATTAATTTCTCAGCTTCGCCCCTGAGTTTACTTTTTAAAAACTGCATTTTTTGTGCATTGGATATGGACCTATTCATGTGTATAGTCTCATTGAATAGGTCTTTAAAGGAAATCCATTCTTGGTAGTTTCCACAGAAAGTTGGTAAGTCTATCTGTGGCGTTGCTTTCTCCCGATGCGAAGCGTCCCACATTCGACTATTAATATCTTATTTGATCTCAATATATTGCCGTTCGTATTTGGTAAATAATTCGTCGTACTCCTGCGGGGTGAGGCAGAGCGCCAGCAAAACGTTTGTTCGCTCAAGAACGATCGTTTTAAAACGAAAACGAGTGTCAGAAATGTCAAAAGCTAGGCGGAATATGTAAAGACGGTAGTCGTAATCAGAATCGTTTCGTTGAAGCGAAGTTTTAGTAAATACTCGTGACTATGCGAGTACAATCGTTTTAAAGCTAGACTGGCGCAATAATTGACGGAACCTCGATCGTCTATAAACGAAACGTTCAATCGTTATCAAACACTGAATTATTTTCCGTGATTTAAGTGTGATACTATCAAAAAGAGTTGTGGGCTGTGGGCTGATAAAGTAATATTTTAATAAATTGCATAGGAAGAAATACACAATATAAAGTTTGGTTTTGAGGTGTAAGTTTAAACAATAATTTATGTACAATGTTACCTAAGTATGTACTTTTTTTTAAAGATAAGCATATAACATTTTTGTTTTAGTTAACATGGTACCATTATTAGCTACACTTCTCTAACGAGATGTTTCATACCAATGGCGACAATACTTGACTTCCATGAGAAGTCGAGTTTTGTCAAATATCACGGATGACCTATTTATAAAAAAACTATAAATTGACCTTCCTATAACTCTGAGATTTACTAAATTAGAGTACGCGGAACTATGCGAAGAATTACAGCTCAACACAAGGTTAACCGACATTCAGATAACTCTAGAAGTTAAGGTATGTTTGTGCAAGGTATTAAGTCTCATTCAAAAGTGTTTTTCTATTCATTGTGTAAATAAAATAAAAATACACTGATAAAAAAATCTACTTAGTTTGATTTTAGAAAATTAACAAATATTTTTTAAGAACGTGACTCTAGTGACATCTGTAGCTTCGTCCAAGAACGATTGTAAATAATGTCATAGACAAAATTATATGAAATAACAAGTATTTTTTAAAGTATTTACATCACTACTGACAGTTGAACGATTCGTCGACGTAGCCACTCGGTCTAGGTTTCAAAACGAAACGATCGCTGTCATCGCCCGGACGAAAGTGAATACGAAAGCGAAAGCGATGGTTCTCTGCCTCACCCAGCTGGTCTTCTAAGTCTAGCTGACTGTCGATCTCCGAGTGTAATAAATCAATAGCAGACCACCTGTTTTCTACTATTCTCAAAATATCCGGAAATTCCCATTTTTTCTGACAAAGTCTTGAGAGATGTTTGTGCAATTGTTCGAGTAAATGCTTTAAAATTACGATTTTGTTTTCTCATAAATTCTTTTATTGTTTGGTTTTGAGTTGTAATAACTTCTTCCATTATGTTGGTTATAGTTGACAAATAAATGGAATGGTCTTACTTGTTTGGTCTTGTGAAGAACGTGTCTCCACAGCACTGGTTTATAAAAAGCCGAAACACGTCACTATATCCCGCCTACCGATGGCTCGGTGGACAAAAATTTCGTGCACGTTGCGCGAGTCCCGACTTTTTCAAAGCTCGAAGGACCAATATGTTCGGGGTGAACTTATGTCGCTTAGGTGATTAAATGATACGAGGAAGGTTGGTTTGGTATAGAAGGATTTAATATTAGAAATGATAATAAATGGTTTGGTGTGAGGATTACGCGGAATGGTCGACGTCCGATCGTGTACTGTCGCAATACAATTAATTAAGTATTTGCGCCATATTAAATAAACGCTGACCGCGTGCATTCCTCGCTATTGTACTTCGCACACTCATAAAATAATATAAAACGTTTCTCCAATGCCGAACAACAAGGTGACAAAATAACTTTATATTCAATGTATATTATGTATAAAATTGCCGGAAACTGAACATAAAATGAAGGCAGGGATGATTTCAATTTATAATTTTGCTAAATTTCCTAGCAAAATATTTAACAAATGGTTAAGTTGTGTCTATTGATAACCTATTGATAACTATAGTTTTTTGCTGATGACTAAGGATTAATGAATTAACTATAAAAGATACAAATAGTCAAATTTAGCTATCCATCATCCATCAAGAAACCGGCCCTTATTAGTCGTAAATACAATAGCTTGTTCGTAAACGAATAATTAAAATATGAGATTCACGGTAATATTAAATAACATTTTAAATTACAAAGCATTATTGTAATAATTATTGTAAAATTGTGTTATATGATACAATTATCTGAAACAAATAAAGTGTGAACTGTAAAATTATCTGAAAAAAATAATGTTAGATGATTGTGTTTCTTACTTGGTAAAATATATAAATTGAAGCTACAAAATTTTATTGCCAAATATTTCTTCTCTCTTTGTAGCGGCGTCACCAGTGACAGTATATAAATCAACTATAATAGAACAATAATCGACGGCAAAAAAAACATTTTCATTTAGCACATATCTTATTATCAGATCCAATTATAATTACTGTCAAAAAAATATATATTCAATTAAAAAACAATATCCAATTATTAATAAATGCCCATCTCTAAGCACGATGCTTCAGGGGACTCTTTTGATGATGAACAGAGAATAGTGGTCAGGGGCAGAGTGATACACTTTTGCTTATAAGTTAAGTTTCTTTGATACTGGTCAAAAAAACATAAATATCGCATTTTTTTTTAAATATTTTCTATACGTGTTTTGTGTACCTCATATCTGGGATTCCATACCTGGGATGCGTACTCCAAGAGTCTACGAACATACAAACAATATAAAATTTTGAGGGTTTTGACGTTTTTAAAATTTGAAGACAATTCTATAACAAAGCCTTTGATGCTTTGGTTACAACGCTATCGAAGTACGTGAGAGCTCCCTTTCTTTTAAATAATATTTTGAATAAGTTGGCGACCACCTGCGAGTTAACGAATTACAGATGCATTTAGAAATATTTAGCTCTAGTGTATTAAGTTGGCAGTATTCATCTAATCGCAACAGATCCGCCTGTAGATTAAAGGATATATCAGCAATATCAGCTATTTGCTTATTGCTTTTAATATTTTCATGTCATCAGGGGCCTTACCAAAGAGCCAATCGATAATCGAATCGAAATACCCATCGAAAGCCAAATGTATGGGATTTGACGTTTTTCGTCTATCAGGCTCTACCCATAGAGTAAAATTCCTATACATTTATATCGATCAATGCGGCGATTCGATTGGCGATCGTGCTCTTTGGTTAGGCTCCAGAAAATATTAACACCTTAGAGTAGCGGACACATGATTTAATAACTTGAACTAATATTATACATAATAGGGGACCCAATCCTACCTGCTGTGATGTTGTCCTACCTACAGGTATAAATTGGCTGTGAGCAACGTACATTTAAAATAAACCTAACTATTTACAAATTATAAGAAGAGGAAGAGCGAGAGAGCTATAAGAGAGTGCGTTCTATCAACATCCAAGTTATTCCTATTGAAGGAATATTACTGCCCTGATTATGCTGCGATCGGGGGGTAGCGTCCAGGGTTTTCGGTGACCAGGCCGTGGCAGGCCAGGATCTGCAGATGGGGACCGGGCAGCGTACAGCTATGGCCAACAACGACCAACCGTGACTTCCACATTAGGGCGGTGGATGTACCGCTCCGGAACAAGGGTTCAGGTTGGGTTTAGCAACGAGGTGCTGCGGCGACTACTCCTGGTTGAGCAGGTGGTGGTAGACCAGACTTCGAAAGAAGGGTCTAGGCCTGATTCTACCCGTGGCGTAACTTTCACGCGGTGGATTCTCCACCTTTGACTCGGTTTCTCCACCCCTGACTTGGTTTCTCCACCCCTGACTCGGTTTCTTCACCCCTGACTTGGTTTTCTGGAATCATTCGAAGGAAAGCCTAAGCATACTGCTTCCAGCTCTCGTTGTCTTCAGTTTTTGGCAGGGCAGCAACAATAATTGTGCATTGCGCAAAACTGCAGGACGGAAGCTGGGGTGCAATTCTAGACAGACGCACGGACACAGTACAAATATTTATATAAATTCTAGTGAACTCTAAAAACGTCCCTATGAAAGCAGTGTATAATTAACTCACCAAATTAATGTTGAAACTCCGAACTATTATATGTGCGTCACTATTCTATATTTTTGTAACTAACATATTATTACAAATACACAGTCGCGATGTTAGTAATTTATCAATTGGCCTGCGGTACTCTGACCGCGGCCTATTTATGAAGAATTTAAAGTAATACGTTACTTTCACGTGTACAATGCAATTATTTAAACTAGCTGTCTCTTTTGAATTTTGCACTCTTGCAAAGGGTACTTTTAAATCCTTAACTATCCATTCCATATCGTTGACCGCTGCACTTTCTATACATTAAAAGTAACGTTCCGTTACACTGCGATACTCCAGGGCCGTGTTCGGAAACTAACACTTTAATACTGGGTAATGTCACTACACTATATGCATCTCTTGTTCTCTAAGCATCTTTCAATATTTTTATCGCACTCTGTCACACTACCCAGTGTTAAAGTGTTACGTTTCCGAACACGGCACAAAGGGAATATGGGTCCAAGTGGACATGTATCCGGTAAGAGCCACAGCTTGAGAACGATTCTCAACGTAAGACGTAAACCATCTATAAAGATTACTATGAATACTAGCATTACTTAATTTCCAAAGGAGGATATTGTGGTCTATGCGATCAAATGCCTTATTGCAACCCATTCAGATATCCATGTTGGTTCTGACCAAAGGAGGATATTGTGGTCTATGCGATCAAATGCCTTATTGCAACCCATTCAGATATCCATGTTGGTTCTGACCAAAGGAGGATATTGTGGTCTATGCGATCAAATGCCTTATTGCAACCCATTCAGATATCCATGTTGGTTCTGACCAAAGGAGGATATTGTGGTCTATGCGATCAAATGCCTTATTGCAACCCATTCAGATATCCATGTTGGTTCTGACCAAAGGAGGATATTGTGGTCTATGCGATCAAATGCCTTATTGCAACCCATTCAGTTATCCATGTTGGTTCTGACCAAAGGAGGATATTGTGGTCTGTGTATCATCACCTCGTCGTAGCCGATGGTATGAGTCTACACCGAACAAGTGGCTAGCTCGTTGCAATGTTTTGAATAGACTCAATAACCCATCTATAAACAGTTTCACAAGTTGGTATAGTGAAACCGGGACCGACAGCTTAACGTGCTCTCCGAGGCACTATAGTGGTGTTGTCAAACAAATAGACATAAATTTTTAAATTAAAAACTCATTGGTACACACCGGGATTCGAACCAGGGACCTAAGTGTTTTTAAGTCCAAGGTCTAACCAACTAGGCCACCACGTATATATTGTGGTCTATGCGATCAAATGCCTTATTGCAACCCATTCAGATATCCATGTTGGTTCTGACCAAAAAAATGATTTTAATGCAGCGTGATCCTCAAACAATACCATTGTTACTAATTCCTAGTTATCAGCGTACAGTTGGTGCAGGTATTTTATTCTGCATTGGACCAGCGCTACCACGGCGCGGCGGCGTCGCACGGCGGCCAGACTACGCGCGCCTTACGCGACGTGCAGCAACAGTACTACGGACTGCCCTATGTGGAAAACACTGTGAGTTATATACATCACAAGTCACAACACTACATCATCACTACGGACTGCCCTATGTGGAAAACACTGAGTTGTATACATCATAAGTCACAACACTACATCATCACAACGGACTGCCCTATGTGGAAAACACTGTGAGTTGTATACATCATAAGTCACAACACTACATCATCACAACGGACTGCCCTATGTGGAAAACACTGTGAGTTGTATACATCATAAGTCACAACACTACATCATCACAACGGACTGCCCTATGTGGAAAACACTGTGAGTTGTATACATCACAAGTCACAACACTACATCATCACTACGGACTGCCCTATGTGGAAAACACTGTGAGTTGTATACATCATAAGTCACAACACTACATCATCACAACGGACTGCCCTATGTGGAAAACACTGTGAGTTGTATACATCATAAGTCACAACACTACATCATCACAACGGACTGCCCTATGTGGAAAACACTGTGAGTTGTATACATCATAAGTCACAACACTACATCATCACAACGAACTGCCCTATGTGGAAAACACTGTGAGTTGTATACATCACAAGTCACAACACTACATAATTGTTACGGACTGCCATATGTGGAAAACACGATGCGAGATCTATTCGAAACAAATCGCTTCATTTCATTCCCAGACCCTTATCTAATCAAAAACTAATTTTGTGGTCGTTGCCTGTGGCATGCGTTGCAGGCGTGGCAGCACCGGTTCAGCCACCTGGTGGGCTACGGCGCCAAGTACTACTCGTACCTCATCTCCCGCGCGTTGGCCTGGACTGTGTGGCGCACGCACTTCCGGGACGCCGGCGCGCGCTCCGCGGGCGAGGGCTTCCGGCGGGGCGTGCTGCGCCACGGGGGCGCCCGGCACCCGCGCGCGCTGCTGGCGGACTACCTGGGCGCGCCCGTCACCCCGCGCGCGCTGGCCGACGCGCTGGCCGACGAGCTGGACTACCGCCACCGCCAGATCCTGCGCCTCGGCGACGCGCGCCACTAGTCATGCGTGTATGCGGTGTCACAGACTGCTGGGGAAATCTCTAAATGCATCTCCTTTAACTTAACCTAATTTTCTGAAAAATTATATCAATGGGGTTCCGACAATGACAACAAGAATAATAATAAAAAACTGGTAGTTGAAGTTATTAATATTTGAGATGCGTGACGTTACAAGCACCCTATAATAGATATTGGGTATAAGTGGTGCGATGTGTACCTTTATAAAATGAAGGACTAATATAATCTGATATGTTTATATATATCTTGCAGTAGGTATGGTAATAAGAAAAGAGTATTATTTTTAAATGTTATTGCCATTTTTATAAATAATGATATAAACATTAAGTGTGCTATAACGTGGTAGACTTTTGGGACGGACAGTAGGGGCAGGTACCTTCACCGTTATAGTTACGAGAAACGTTCCTATACTCCGTAAAATGTAGCTTGATCGATGATAGCTATTATGACATATATTGCTAGTGATGTAACACTGTCGATATCGATTGATCTTTTGTTAACATAAAAAAATAAGCATCAATTTGATTTTCAAATGTTTTTGAGTCTAAAATGCGGACGGTGTTGCGCATGTAATGATAATATAATAAAACAGCCATTCCGATACTTTTGCTAATCTGAAGCGATTTGAAACTATAAAAAAGGGTAAGTCGAAAGTAATCCAGGGAATCGATTAATATATATACCAGTAATCGTAGTAAAACTTCGACAATTTTCGAGACAATGAATTGATAATTAATATACTTGTATATTCTTTCAGCGATAGTGAGTCTGAAAATGACAACATTGACTGCAGTATTAAGTGAATAAAATTGTTTAGATAATAACTACTGCAATATTGTACTTGTGTAAGGTAATTATACTATATTAACAATATAAGAATTTATACGCTGTTTAAACGGTTCTCGGGAGCCAATTAGTCACCCGTGATGGTTGATTTATTTAGAATTTATTATTTTTTAATTCCTTTCTACCTACCTATATATTTATTATATTATATCGATAAAAATGAAAAGTCTTGATATAGCTATTTGCCCAACCCTAATTAGTTTAAAAAGAAACCTTCCAAAGAAAAAGTTAAAATCTTAAATGCTTTCAAATAAATAGTAATGCAGTGGATTTTCTACAATTTGATAAAATATGTAATGTGTTAGTAAGTATTTTGTTAAAGTCGTGATTATTCTTTTTTTCCTACAAAAAAGAACTTGTTTTAAACGCAGCAGCTTCTGCCATCAATCAAGCTACATTTAACAGATTATAGAAGACCATATATATATATATATATATATTTTTGAGATATTAACTGCATTCACAGATTTTGGAAAAGATGTACAGTCAGCAAGAAAATTTTACACAAAATCTTGTTTTTGATGCCCATCGCTCCTGTTTGTTATGTACTGAGGTTTGAGTACTAAAAATCGCAAAAACTTTTTCCATACATTTTATACGGAAAACGATTAATTAACTTGAAATATTCCTGTTGCCAAACGATCCTATTTCTTTCTGTCATTAAAAGACAGGTTGACAGGTTACCTTATGCCGGGGCAGAAGATACATTTTACAGTTTTTGTTCACCCGCCTAGTGGCATACTGCGCATACCCAGAAGTATAAGTGCGCGCCGATGTAGAAAATCATACTTGTTACTTCTACACCATTACAACTCAAATAATATAAGTGTAACATGTATGTGTAACACAGACGTAAATAGGTAACGAATACGTAAGTTCACTCGTTTGTGTACTGAGCAAGTAGCAGCCGGTCACTTTCTTGGATATCATTTATAATCCTTGATAACGCACCTTTCAGCCCCTAAAAAATGTTTTTTTTTTGTAAACTTCGTTTGTTTTTTATGTAGCCTCACAAAAAAAAACCGAGAGGCGTTGCGAGCTGCGAGGTGGCCACCTAGTTGGACCATGTGTACCTATCCACTGCCTATTCAAACTGGAACGCGTAAGGCGGCTGTGGTGTGGCGGAGCGCCATCTTGCTGAAAATAATGTTTTCGCAATTCCGACAGGAGCCATTCATCTAACTGGTTTTGGAGATTCTGTAAAATGACGTCGGTATACACGGCAGAATTAAGAGTACCTTCATAGAATTCCAGCATTACAACTCGGTTCCACATTACACCACACCAACAGAGAAACGAACCTGACTTATGGATTTCCTGAACTCTGAGAGGATTTCCTCTAGTGTAGACCTATAGTGGTGATTTCGTCGGTTGTACACTGTTATTGGTTTGATCAGACCACAGTAAATAGGTACTTTAGAGATTCACGACCTCTACATATTTTCCTTATAGCCATCCGCAAAAGGTAATTCTTGGGACATTATCACCTGGATGTAATGCGTGAACTTTGCGCTCCCGTCGATAGCATTTATAATTGTATTTTTTCCATGTGTTTAATACTTGTGAGTGGGAAACATATCTGGACGATCTCTGGATAAACTTCCACGCAATAGCAATCTCCGTGTCCAGTACCTACACGAACTTCAAAAGTTTGGCCAATGTAAAAGTTTGGCTCTCTTACCAAAATATATTGAAAGTTTCTTGCGATTTTTTTCATTTCTAGTCCTCAAACCTCGGTCGGTCCGGCGGAGACTTGATCGTTATAACAAACAGGAGTGATTGACATCAAAAACTGTTTATCATTTTCTTGCTGACTGTACATGTTTTCCAAAATCTGTGAATGCAGAATATCTCAAAAAATTATGGATGGTTCCTAGGAGAACGTTTCTCGTAACTAGTACCTGCCCCTACTGTCCGTTTCAAAATCCCCCTCTATGCAACTGTATAGGTCCGCCCCTGTTTAGTTTATTTTCTGCCAAATATAAATTATTTATTGTATGTTCGGACATATCTGTCAGTGAGTAGTAGTTCTAAGTTTAATAAGAAAATCTCTAAATTAATTTAAGAGAAAAATATTATTGTTAAAATATAAACAAGTACATGTTATAAATGTTTATGTACATTATAGCGATGGGATCAATTATAAATGTATATGTACATTATAGCGATGGGATCCATTATAAATGTATATGTACATTATAGCGATGGGATCCATTATAAATGTTTATGTACATTATAGCGATGGGATCAATTATAAATGCATATGTACATTATAGCGATGGGATCCATTATAAATGTATATGTACATTATAGCGATGGGATCCATTATAAATGCATATGTACATTATAGCGATGGGATCCATTATAAATGTATATGTACATTATAGCGATGGGATCCATTATAAATGTATATGTACATTAAAGCAATGGGATCCATTATAAATGATCAATTAGAAATGTATATGCACATTGTGGCGATGGGATCAATTATAAATGTATATGTACATTATAGCGATGGGATCCATTATAAATGTATATGTGCATTATAGCGATGGGATCAATTATAAATGTATATGTACATTATAGCGATGGGATCCATTATAAATGTATATGTACATTATAGCGATGGGATCCATTATAAATGTTTATGTACATTATAGCGATGGGATCAATTATAAATGCATATGTACATTATAGCGATGGGATCCATTATAAATGTATATGTACATTATAGCGATGGGATCCATTATAAATGCATATGTACATTATAGCGATGGGATCCATTATAAATGTATATGTACATTATAGCGATGGGATCCATTATAAATGTATATGTACATTAAAGCAATGGGATCCATTATAAATGATCAATTAGAAATGTATATGCACATTGTGGCGATGGGATCAATTATAAATGTATATGTACATTATAGCGATGGGATCCATTATAAATGTATATGTGCATTATAGCGATGGGATCAATTATAAATGTATATGTACATTATAGCGATGGGATCAATTATAAATGTATATGTACATTATAGCGATGGGATCAATTATAAATGTATATGTACATTATAGCGATGGGATCCATTATAAATGTATATGTACATTATAGCGATGGGATCAATTATAAATGTATATGTACATTATAGCGATGGGATCCATTATAAATGTATATGTACATTATAGCGATGGGATCAATTATAAATGTATATGTACATTATAGCGATGGGATTCATTTACAACTTTTGTAACATAATAACATTGTTTTGGGGCATTTGTGTAAATAATGTAAATGATAATTGTAATTTTGTAAATAGGACTATTAGTGCAAGTCATTTGTCCAATTACATGCGAATAGTTATGTTGTGTTGTTTTATTTGGCCGCACCGCGACGCATACTTAACTGAGTCATATTGTATAACTGTATTACACTAAATAAAAACTATAAAATTTTATTGCCTAATATTTCGCCTCTCTTTGGAGCGGCGTCATCAGTGACTGAAGGTCTTTGTCATAAATTTTTTAAAAGTAATTTTATTTCTTTTAGCAATGGTAAAGGTAATGCACTATACAGTTTTGTATTTATATTTACATAAAATTTCGGAACCTTACTTTATAAATTCCCTTCAAAGTAGTTATCAAAATTTATCCATTAGCGAAAAAATAGCTTTATCAAAATTAAAAAATGATGAATCAATAATGGTTTTACCAGCAGATAAGGGATCTATTGTGGCGATCCTTGGGGGAGGCCTATGTCCAGCAGTGGACGCGCGAAAGGCTGGCATGATGATGATGATGATGAAGGGATCTACTACAGTAATACTTAACAAAACTGACTACATTAATGAGGGTCTAAGACAACTAAATGACGCGTCATTTTATACAACTGTTACAGCTGACCCCTGTGAACAGTTAGTTATTGAAATTCAAAATTATATTTACATAAATGCGTCCGATGAAGGACTTTCTGACAATGATTTTTCGGCCTTAATTCCTTCTAATCCGAGGACACCACATTTTTACATGTTGCCGATAGTACACAAACCTGGTAATCCAGGTAGACCAATTGTAGCTTCTTATGATTGTCCTACCGAAAGAATATCATCACTTGTAGACTTTTATGCGCAACCTTTAGTAAAAAATTTAGATCCGCATATTAAAGATACTTACCACTTTCTAAATATAAAAAAAAAAAAAATGTAATGATATTTTCTTAGTAACTATAGATGTTGTGTCCTTATATACTAATATGCCACATGACTAAGGATTGTATGCCCTAAAGAGTATTTCGATAGCCGCCCAAACCCGCGTTTGCCTTCTTCAAAATTTTTACTAGATTTAGCAGAAATGGTTTTAACTATTAACTATTTTACTTTTGATAATAAATTCTATCACCAAAAGAAAGGAACTGCCATGGGTACGCGCATGGCACCTTCTTATGCAAATTTATATATGGGTTCTCTCGAAACAAAATTTTTAATTAGTCAAATTCTCAAACCTTTAACATGCTAGACCTTAAGATTCATAGATGATATTTTCATGATTTGGCCTCATAGTTTACAAACACTTAATACATTCCTTAGTCAACTAAATTCATTTAGCAGTCTAAGATTCACTCATGAAATTTCTAAAACTAACATAACATTTTTAGATGTAGATATTACTTATAATAATCATAATATTTCAACTTCTGTTCATTTTAAAGAAACCAACAAGTTACAGTATCTGCATTACAGTAGTTGCCACCCGTCGCACACAAAACGGTCTATACCACATTCACTTTCTATCCGAGGTAAAAGAATTTGTAATAATTCAACCTCTTTGGCTAAATATCAAGGCAAAATCTTCAATAGGTTATGTAGGCGCGATTATCCCCCAAACTTTTTACACAAACACATTAACAAGCCTTCTAACACTCCAAACGCTATACACACACAACAACAAAATTCCCTTCGGCTTATAATACCATACTTCCACGGGGCACACAAAATTCAAAATTTATTAAAAGATCTCTATCCTTAAAAATAATAATATTACACGAAATCTTTTGGAAACGTGCCCTAGTGTAACGTATAAACAAAATCAAAATTTAAAAGCTATTTTAGCAAAAAATAAAAATACACGGAGCAATAACACATTGTTAGGTACACACAAGTGCAACCAATCTCGTTGCAAAACATGTCCCATAATAAATTCCGATATCAATATACAAACTCATCATAACCCTGTTGTCATCAAAATTTCGCACAATGTACTACTTCTCATTGCGTATATATGCTGGAGTGCAGATTTTGTAACAGTTTTTATGTGGGAGAGGCTACGACACCCCTTCGTACTCGCATGAATGGACACAGACATTCAGTAGATTCTTAAATTAATAATATTTTACCTGTGCCCACCCATGCGCGTATACATAACACTACAAGTTGTTTTCCTAAAACTATTCGGTCTATTGATTTATAAACATGGGAAAGCTCTTTTATATGGCAGCTTGGTGCATACTATAGCCCTGGTCTGAATGTAATGCATGAAGTTTTGTCAATTTGTTTTGTAAATTTATTAATATCGAACCAACAATGGACATAACATGCTGATGATGTTTTCCATGATGGGCTAGGTGTAGATGATATTTTTCTAAAAATATAAATACAAAACTGTATACTTAGTTCATTATCTTTACCATTGCTAAAAGAAATAAAAATACTTTTTCAAAATTTATGACAAAGTCACTGATGACGCCGCTCCAAAGAGAGGTGAAATATTTGGCAATAAAATTTTATACCTTCAATTTATATATTTTACCAAGTAAGAAACACATCTAACACACTTTATTTGTTTCAGATAATTACATAAAAACTGACATTTTAAAAAGCGTAAATAATATTAATTAATTCAAATATAAAAAAAATATTAAATATATTTACTCAAAAATGCATGTAATGTGGTCATTATTAACCTTGTTTGAGCAAAGTCGACCTTGCCGTTCTGTTTCAAGGAGCGGCCGGCAAAGTTTTGTTGGTCGCTCTAACAGGCCCGCAAAACATTGTCGGCCGCTATTTTGACGTTTCAACGTTTTAATATATATTTTATTTTATTTACTTGCTGGTTTTATTTAGATAAGGTACTTGCATTTTTGAGTAAAGCACTATACAAGCTTTGGCCCACTGTGACTGCTTCGCTGGTCACGCTATAATTGCCTCGAGCTAGCCTAGCTACGCTCTAGGCTTTCCAGCTTGGCCATCATTGCAGCCCTTGCTGTCCTCGCTGTTATCGACTTACTATAAGGTCATTATTTACTTAATATAATATATCGATAAAAACTAAAACATCTTTAGATTTGTGATAAAAAAAATCTAGTCGGGTATTGAACCAGTTGATTTTGAAAAAAAAATAACTCGCCTGTATTGCACCAGCTGATAGAGATCAAATCCCGGTAAGTAATATCTAGCAAGACTATAGGAAAGTGCTCATTTATAATAAAATAAAATAAAACATACTTTACTGAGATAACATCACTGCGCTTTATAAAATATCCCTTATATTTTTTTTACAAATATGCATATATCTTTAATATACATACATGGCAGAGGTTTAAATCGCTATGGTTTTTGAAAAGCGGCCTACAGCTATCGATAAATCGGGCTCCGCTCATTACGCTGATACATTTTTTTTGAAGTTCACCTCAACCAAATTTCCCTATAGAACTAGTCCGTAGCTTAGTACCGAAGATACGTGACCGTGGTAAGCCACGGGCGACTGTTTGTCTCTGTTTGTCTGACAAAACGATCTAGTCTCTTACAAATGGAGTCAATGTGTTCCTTCCAATTTAAATTTCTATCTATAATTATACCTAAAATCTTTATACTATATTTAACTCCTCCATTTTAATATTATTATAATCTATTTATATTTTATCTGCATTATACGAATTGAATTGCATAACTTTTGTTTTATCTACGTTTCGAGACTCAGCGTTATTATTGACTTTTAAAGGTTTATGAAGAATTTAGAAAGTACTAATCAAATGTGGATTATTATGCATATTTGATTAGTACTTTCTAGTAGGTAGCAGGGTCAAGTTGAACTGCTAAAATATATTTCTAAATTTTGATTTTACTTCTAACATCATGCGGAAAATTCCAGGGCAAATGCCAATGAGCAAATCTGAACCTGTTGTATAAGGGCCATAAGGTGAGTATGTAACTGCTTTTGGCATTATTTTATTTATAATAAAATTATTTTCAGAAGCTAAATGCTTTAAAGCAAATCTTGAAAATAGATATATATAAACGTCTAATATTTAAAGGCATTATTTTTGATTCTACTTCCATTGCTCTAATGGGTGTGGAACACATTGCTCCAGTTATTATTCTAAGGCATCTATTTTGGATTATATCTAATTTTCGTAAATGTGTAGTGTTTGCTTCATGGTAGGCAAAACTACTAGAATCGAAATGACTACGAACTATTGACTTATATAATATATTGAAAATTTTCGGATCTGAACCCCAAGTAGGTAACACCGGTCAAACATTTCAAAACATTTACACCTTTTAAAGCATTTTTAGATATATATTTTATATGTTCCTGAAAAGTTAACATCGAGTACTATATCTTAATATTTACAATAGGAATTTTGAAACTATCTTATAAAATATTTACAGGGAACGACTTTCATGGCATATATCTAACTTTAAATGGTTGTGATAGTAGTCATATATTTGCGTCATCACACTATTTATATCATTTGTAATTACTTGTATATTTTAATTTATACCATATAAAACAATATCATCTGCAAATTGTAATATATTCACCTTTTCTGTGTTAATATATTGAAGTATTTGACTAGTGTATAAGTTATATAGAATAGGAGACAGTGTTGCGATCTGCATAGTTCCCTTTGATATATTTTTGGGACCGTGTAAAATATTATTAAATTTTACATATAAAGTTCTGTTATTTAAGAAGTTATAAATCCATTTACATAAAAATCCTGGAATGCCCTTGGCGGCTAATATTTCTATTAATTTACAAATATTTACGTTATCAAATGCACCTTAAATATCAAGGAAAATACTGTTGTTGGCATGTTTTAATTCGGCTATTAGTGAAGAAAAACTGTCAGCAGCACTTCTGCCTCAGGGTACTTTTAAATCCTAAACTATCCGTTCCATATCGTGGACCGCTGCACCTTTGGAACATTAAAAGTAACGTTCCGTTACAACTGCGCGATGAAGAGCTCATAACCTTCCCCGAAAAATAACATTTAACATATAATTCTCTAAAACCACATCTTGATTATATAGTAGCAGTCTGGGGAAATTCTGCAAATATAAATGTTCAGGGTCAAATTGTCCGAAATAAATAAATTAAAGTTATAGCCAAAAACTGGCAATATACAAAGAGACTAAGATCATGAATATTAAACAATTATATAAATACTACACTTGCCATTTGATAAGAAAAATAGTACACAAAGAAACACACACAAATATAACTTTCACACATAACTACCAAACACGAAAATATAACTTGGGAAGAGCCTCTCACGAATTGAAAGATTTTTTGACTATTAACAAGCAGAACCACGCCCTATAACCCTCAAGACAATGGGGTAGGTAGAGCGTTTGAAAGGAACTTTATGGAAAACTATTCAACTTTGCTTAAAATCAAAGCGTATGAACATCAATCAATGGGGACAAGTATTACCCGAGGCTCTGCACTCAATCCGCTCTCTACTCTGCACTTCCATTAATGCGACGCCACACGAAAGAATGTTTCATCACACGCGAAAATCTGCCAATGGACATTCCTTACCCAGTTGGCTAAGTACACCAGGACCTGTCTTACTGAAGAAATACATACGAGCTCCTAAATTCGATCCATTAGTAGTAGAAGTTGATTTATTAGAATCTAATCCAGATCACTCGCATGTTAGATTATCAGACGGAAGAGAGCTCACGGTCTCTAATAGACATCTTGCGCCTAGAGGTCAGTGTATTGATGAAGATAATGATGCAGCTGATCTATTTACACCAGATACCGATTCTGAAGGTAGGACAAGTATACACGTGGAAGAACAGCCTGAAGTATCAGACTCTTTACAAGACTTAAGACGATCCACTAGAATCCGTCAAGTTCAGGCTTTCCTGCAAGACTACCAGGTCATACAATGTCAATAATCTATTATTATATGTAAAATTCTTACATTGATTAAAGCCTTTATTATTGGTATTTTCTGTTTTATTACAATCTGTATAGATTTACATGAAATAAATGATTTTGACTTTGACCATGTATTTAGTATGGGATGCTCATCAATGAAAATTGAAGACGTCACGCGATGGGACGAAGTTATTGACGACGGCCTTTTTACCGCGACCGAAACAAAACGATGACTCGCGACTCGTGGTGCTGACAGACAGCGGCTACGAGCAAAGTTATGTTCTTGACGTACTTGTGTCGTCGTACGACAAACATGCGTACTTAAAAACCGCCGAGATGTCACAAGGGCGAGTGAGGTTGTCGAGCCAGCCTTTAAAGAAGACAACCCTAACGTCGTCAGAAAATAATTAAGCGATAGAAAGAGAGGCAACTGTAGGCCATTACAACTGTGAAACTTGGTTTCCAAGTATGCAACCGCTAAACACGACAAAACGTTAATATTGAAATATAAGTTATATCCTGTTAATTATAGAGTTGAAATTACAATGCTCCAAATATGTCCAAACTTGCGAAGAATTCGTGTATTTCAAGATGGCGGCATTATTATAGCCAACCTAATACTGACTGTATAACCATTGGAATAGAACTTGTCTTGTCGTGTTTAGCGATTGCAATCTTGGAATGACCCCCCAGAACTGAACTTTATTGTGTCGGTGTAAGAGTCGCTATTTATTTAATTGATTTTTCGTGGTAGAACTAGTACTATTATTTCTTCTGTGCTTAAGCTTACTAATTATTCTCTTTTCTTAACTTTCTTATCTTTTAATTATTCTCTTTTCTTAACTTTTTCTCATGTTTATAATTCAGTTTACATATTTTTTTTAATAAACCTTGTAAAGTTAAATAATCGCTTAATAGTTTAATAATAAGTTAATAATAATTATTTTCGCGTTTTGTTTTTTTCTTATTCTTACCAGAAAGTATAACTGTGACAGTTGCTTATAGGAAACTGCGTGCACATTGCCGCTACGGGTTAACTCGGTCCTTTACTGGGTACAACAAGTCGACAATATATTATAATAGGGAATATGCATGTTTTTACTTGATAGAGTAACTACATTAGACCCTAAAAGCAAATATTAAACATTTTTTAAAGAGTAATAACATAAAAATAAAAGGGTTTAAACTTTATCTGCCACTACCGCAGTAAAAAACGGTACATTACTAACCGCCATTCTGTGACGTCATTCGTGCTCAAAGAGCACGAATATTTGTTTAATGTTATTGTTACTCAATAGTTAGTCAAAAGGTTTGTTTCTAACAAATTATCGTAATAAAGGACAATAAATACCCGAGAAAACAACAAACTGTAGACTACACGCACGTTGACATTTGTTTATGCGCGAATGACGTCACATGAAGTGTTTGCTAATGTCGGAGCGTTTAGAAATGCGTTCCGTTTCTACTAAAAAATGTATTTTCAAAATCGTATTTATATAAAAATTAGCTAATCAAAATAAAATAGATTACTGTAAATATGTTCAAAGACATAAAAGGAACATAATATATTAAAATAATAATAATTGGCGTGACATGCATATTCCCTATTTGTGTAGAACTTTTCTCTGAAATAATAATTGGCGTGACATGTATATTCCCTATTTGTGTAGAAGTTTTCTCTGAAATAAACAATGCTATTATTGAAATAAAACTACATAAATTTATAAATAATTTGTATTTAAAGATCTATTGTTAGAGCGGTGACATCTCCGGCGGTGACATCTCCGGCGACGACCTAACTTACACTTAACTTTACAACAATTATCATAAAATACAAATTAGCCGTCGTTATATACGAACAACCGCCTCACGCCGAACAAATTGTTAGGGCGGTACGCGTTCGTCTTCCATTGTACAACAAAGTGGCCTCTAGTGGTGACGCAGGGCACTAACAATTCCATATAACGACGCAAACGATGGCATAAAGTAGATAACGTTGTCGTTAGCTGACTGCAGAGGGAGTGACCGGAGCTACAGTACGTAGCGTCCGCCGCACGCCGCACCCCTCTGCTTGTGTCAACAAGCCACTAAGCTGTTTTTGGCAAACGATTAGTTAGTAATTTATAATTTGTTGATTATTTGTGTCTAATAAAAAAATAGTCCTAAAGATATATATATCACAATAAAACTAGTGTGTGGCGACGCGACACCTGCGAGGGACAGGCGACATATTTACATGCATCATAATATATATAGTTATTTAGGCTGCGTTCCAAAAGGATAATAAAACTTGGAAACCAATAGTAAAGAAACCCAATATATTATAACCAAATAAGAGGTTTGTTTCCCTACTGCTATCTCCCTCATCGGTGTGTCTGCCGTCGCCACGCTCAGACTGTGCGCATCACCAGCGAGCACAGCCCTAGCATTGCTTAACTACCTACTGCCTAGCTACAGCGCGACGCTCCTCGACTATCAAACCTGTTACACACGATCGGGAAACCCATAACCACGCCACGATCTCAACACTATTGGTTGCGGAGCACATTGCTATACCACACTGCCTGTAGTTAGCCACACTGTGCTCCCGGACACATTGGCAGAATTAGTTTAACCAATTCCTAGTGAAAGCAATAAACAAAACCTCACATACAATTATTGTCGGCCGCACCTCCGTCACTGTCTGTGTGTGCGTCGGTACATACAGAATGACAGCTGATACATTAAGAGTACATTTGCCACGATTTTTGACGTCGTGAGACCTTTATATTGAAAACTCATATTCATACCCGACTTATACATATATCTTTGTTTCTCAACTCCCTCTCACATTTAGTGTACAGATGCGTTGGCATTGTTCTATATTTATTAATGAATAATTAAGTGCAAGCAGTCAAGTGTTGTGATTTGATTTGACACCCAATAGTGTCACAAGAATGAATCATGCGCACGCGACGACACCCGCAGCAGACTGTTCCGGCGGTGGCTGCGGCGGCGCCATTTTATTATAAGTAAAACATATTCCATAATTGACATAACATTTCCAGATAATATCTAATACCCCGGGGGGTTAAATGTGTTCAGACATTTTATTTCGATGTCAAATAGTTGTGTATTAGTTTGGGTATAAAAATGCCGCCATCTTGAATACATTAATTCTTTATCTTGATTGAACATTGTTATGGGAATATAAATATAGTATTATTGATAAAAAATGGTACATCCCATGTTGGTTAGTATTTCCATTTCTAAAACTGATTTTGTACACATTATCAGTACAGATTTCCACATCAGCAGACTGCAATAGGGTATTTATTTTAAAAAATCTGCCTTCAATGCTATGTCCTTCGGCTACTCGTATGTCGGGTATTTTGACGCCCAGATCATACCGTAAGAAAAGTAAAAAAAAACCAATGTGGATGAAGACTGAATTTAAATAATTAAAAATATAATGAAAATAAGTTTATAGCACCGGATACAGTCGTTCAGCCGAATCATATATTAGACATATTTAGTAATACTTTTTTAATATAGGTTAGGAAATCTAGCCAATAACGGGACGAAGGGAAGAAACAGGTATATTTGCTGTTCCCTGTGCACTTTACTAGAACCAAAAGTGCGTGCCTCTAGCGGGTTACTGGAGTACCGTGACGTGCGCCCTCCGCTACATAGCAGTGTGTGTGGGTGGGGTGTGTGTGTGTGGGGGTGGGGTGTGTGTGGGTGGGGGGTTAGGCGACGTAGTTGTAGTGGTTGGGGTTGTCCTTGTCGCGCTCCATGTAGTCGCGGTCGATGAGGGACTCGATGCGCTTCTTGAGGTCGGCGGGCTGCAACAACGCTCCCGTCAGCCACAACACACAAACCAACACGGCGACCAGGGGGGGGGGGTATCGCTACAACTTGTTATCTCTTTCACGTCAACACGTTAAATATGGAAGTACCAGTTCTATTCCAATGGTTACATACATACATATCATCACGGGTGCCTTACAGCGCCCGAGACCGCCTAGACGGCCCCAGGGGTTTTAATCCCACCTCGTCGTGGCCGATGGTATGAGTCTACACCGAACAAGTGGCTAGCTCGTCGCGATGTTTTGAATAGACTCAATAACCCATCTATAAACAGTTTCACAAGTTGGTATAGTGAAACCGGGACCGACAGCTTAACGTGCTCTCCGAGGCACTATAGTGGTGTTGTCAAACAAATGTACATAATTTTTTAAATTAAAAACTCATTGGTACACACCGGGATTCGAACCAGGGACCTAAGTGTTTTTAAGTCCAAGGTCTAACCTAAAACTAAATTTGGTTGGCTATAAAAATTCCGCCATCTTGAATTCTTCAACACGAATTCTTCGCGAGTTTGAACATGATTGGGGCATTTGAATTTCACCTCTATGAATAGAAGAATAGAAGTTATATTTCCACATTGATAGTTTAGGCGACGTGTTGTTTAACGGTTGCAAGCTTGTAACGCCCCCTGGTAGTGTGGTGCGGAACAACAAAGGGGTACAGACCTTGACGGGGAACTTGAGGTGGTTGTAGAGCTCGGAGATGAGCAGCGTGTGGGAGAGCTGCTTGCGCATCTTCATGACGCGCACCACGGCCGCGTCGATCTGGTACTGGCGGTCCTGGAACACGCGCTCCTCCGTGGCCTGCAACACATCGCACGCAACCACGTATAGAGCCTCATATTAGCAAAGCGCACTCCCTACGGTAGCGCCCGGCGGGCCCGACTGGTACACCGACTTTCAGGAGACTACTATATCGATTTCTTGTCGAGGTAGTAGTCTTCTTGTAGGGCATGATTACAAAACGGGCGGTTAATTTGATGATAATGCAGCAGTTATATCACCCGTTTCGTAACTGCATCATTTCGCCGAGTGTGAGAGATCAATGATATTAAATAACAGCCCATTGCTAGACCTTGCAGCCCTGCTTAGCACAAAGTCCCATGTCGTGTTGCAATAAGTATTGTTGTGGTGTGGTTGGGGATAGTCACCTTCTGCTCCTCGCTGCTCTCCCGCAGCTGGATCTGGTTGATCTTGATGCGGAAGAGCTTGTTGGTGAAGTCGTGGTGGTAGCGGAAGTGGTCCCCGTCGAGCACCTCGCGGCCCTTGGGCAGCTTGCCCAGCACGCGCGCCTTGCCGCACGCCAGCGACTGCAGCGTGCGCCGCAGCTCCCCCTCCTGCCACACACACGAGGGCTTCAATATCCGGCCATTCCGGTATTGGGTTTTGATATTATGCTAGTTCCGGAATTCCGGAGTACAAGGCTTCCTTTAAACTTGTTATTCAGGAGAAGCTACATCGACATACCGATCGACGCGTCGATTCATAAAAATGTACAAAAATATATTTATAAGTACTCGATCAAAAAGAAATGTCAAATCCCATACATTTGAGTTTAGATTTCGATCGATCGACGCGTCCATGGGTGTATCGATGGACTTTCCGGTAGGGTCCCTGTTCCATGGAATCGTAGGAATTTAGTTAGTAGTGAAATTTCAAGAACGTCAATGCGTTCAGGCTATTGAAATGACGGGCTACGCTTCAAACCGGTACAAAATTTTATATTTTTTTCGATATCGAAATTCCGGTTTTGATTCACCAATTCCGGTATTAGTGAAATATGTCGACACACACGTCCAACACCCAGAGCCAAGTACCTCCATGTTGGTGGCGTGCGCGATGTCGTCCAGGGACAGCTGGTCGTGGTGGTTGAACAGCAGCAGCACCAGCGCCTGGAACAGCGACACCTGCAGCTCCTTGTTGCCCTGCAACACCATACCCATTGTCAACACAAGACGGTCAACCTCCTACGCCCGGAAATGTATACAATCTACATGTGCGCGCCACACGCGGTACACGCGGCACACGCGGTACACGCGGGCAGAGAAATGTACCCAATCACGGAGCGCGAGAACTTCTTATTTGTTAACATCTTTGGTGGAGTCGCTCCCCGGGAGGGGGCGGCCGAAATAACTAAGGAGAGCAACAACCCTCCCTACACACATTACACGCTGTAACTGAAAAAAGAAACCAAGATTTCATTATCAAAAACGGAAGGAATGCTTTGCGTTGACTTTTTACATTAACATGTAATTTGTAAATACAATACTCTTTCATCATTATACCTAGAGTGGCTCTCCGTACTATCTCCTCTTTCCATTCCGCTAAGGTTCTCTCTCCCGTTCCGCTCTAAATGTCTTACCATCTCCTTTGCTATGAAGCTCTATGTTCTTCCTTAAAAACGACAAAGAGCATGGCTACAGAGTTGACGCGATGACCGTATAAAACCCTCGTAACTACACACACCGGCAGAATTAGCGGAACACAAAAAAAAGGAAGAATTAATATATCTTTTTCGTAGCACTGGCCGGTTATATTACTTTTTTTTTTTTTTTATTACAGTCATTTTTTTCATTCATACATCTCTATCGACTGCTTCGAAGTAGATTTTCCGTTTTCGTAAAGTTCATAAATTCCGTTTGAAAAACATTATATTGCAGTTTTATGAGACTCTGGTGTTTTCTTGCTTATTGATAAGTTACGAACATCTAAGTATGCCTGATTTAACGCTATCAGAAATCATCAGGGCAGATGAAATGAGAAGAAATGGTCAATCCTACAGATCGATTGAAACAAGACTTCGTCGATTGTTATCAACGATTCATCGTAGCATCAAACGGTACAGATTGACGAATTCTCTAGTAAGGAGAAGAGGACAAGGCAGGAAAAGGTGTAATTCAAGGAGAGATGACCGTTTTCTACAACTTCAAGTTCGTCGGAACACGAAACTTACGGCGGTGCAGGCCCGAAATGCATTGGAGGAGGTTCGAGGAGTAAGAGTGAGTGAGCGGACAGTTCGCAGAAGATTCGAGGAAGTTGGTATAGGCTCATTTATACCCGTCAATGCACCAATACTTGAGAGACACCACCGCACAAACCGACTATACTTTGCTCGTGAACATCATCATTGGGACTTCTGATGAGTGGGGACAGGTTCTCTTTACTGATGAATGTAGAATTCTGTTAAATAAAAAGATTAATGGAAGGCAGCGAGTATGGAGACGCAAAGGAGAGCGTTATTTACAGTCTAATTTTGAAAATACAGTAGCATATGGCGGCGGCTCAATTATGGTCTGGGTTGGGATATGTTTAGGAGCTCGCACGGAGTTAGTGGTAGTCGACGGCGGGAATTTGAATGCTGATCGGTATATCAGGGAGATTTTAGAGGAAGATGTTGCGCCATTTGCCCCATTTATTGGTAACAACTTCATTTTAATGCAGGATAATGCTCGGGCTCACAGTGCTCGCTCAGTACAGGCATACCTAAACCATGTTGGTGTTACGGTGATGGAGTGGCCAGCACGGTCCCCGGATATGAATCCTATTGAACACGTTTGGGACTTGCTAAAGAGGTGTGTCAAATCAAGAATGCCACCTCCTAACAATCTGGGCGAGCTGAAAAACACATTAGTTGAAGAATGGCAGAGGTTGCCCCAAGAAATCATTGACAACATCATTCGCAGCATGCCCAGACGGATGGAAACCTTAATCAGGGCACGGGGGGGAAATACTCGTTATTAAAGATTTATTTAATTAATTTTAAACCGTCATAAAATATAAAATTTTCAACTGTTTCTCTGTCACTATGAAATCTAAGAAAAATGCATTTTGTTTAGTTAAGTTATTTTTTCATTAAACTTTAAGTATGGTGTTGCAAATTAATGTCAAAACATATTAATGTATTGTTGTTTCATGTTTAATTATTATTTGTTTAAAAATAAAGTAAACTATTTTATACTCTCCCTTTTTTTTGTGTTCCGCTAATTCTGCCGGTGTGTGTATATACCTGATTAGTCGTTTAACAAAAGTTGACCAGTATACATCTCCATAATGCAGTAATTGTTTCATGAAACCACGCATATACACCTAAAGAAGCCACTCTAGCTGCTGCCATTTTGCAACAAGGGTCAGTCAGAGAGCAGAAGCTGCCCAGCTTCACTTGAGCCAGGCTGCTGAATCCCGAGTATAGAGAGGATTTCAAAAGACTTGTGCTCTCAATCAACAATGGCACAACCACCCGCCGCCACCGGTGTAGTTCTGAGAGAAACGACCGTTTTATACTTCGTAATATTATTTACTTCGTAATTGGCTGGTTTCCATTAGAAAATGCAGCTTTTTACAAAATTGCAATAACTATGATGAATAAATTGTTTAAGGTACTTAGGTAGTTTCCATACCGCAAATCACTACATAGTATAAAACAAAGTCGCTTTCTCTGTCCCTATGTCCCTTTGTATGCTTAAATCTTTGAAACTACGCAACGGATTATGATGCGGTTTTTTTTAATAGATAGAGTGATTCAAGAGGAAGGTTTATATGTATAATAACATCCATTAAATAGTGGAGAAGTACTGTTATTTTTGAGGTTTCTAATGTGATGTCGTAAATAATTACATTTTTTCCGCTTACATTGCAAACGCAGGCTGAACCCTACGAGTTTTATCAAAATAATGTACTAAGTATTGTACACATTGAAAAGGTCTACAGAAAAGTCCGTGATGGTATATGTCTATCTCTTATGGATAACCCACAATAACTTTTTTTTGTCATTTACTTTTTACGACAAATAATGGCTAATTTTCGAAGCGATTTTAACCAATACAGCATTAATCCTTAACCAATTAAATACCTTGAATACATTGTTCATTTAATATAGATCTATATGGCCATTTACACCGTATGATTTAAGTGAATATTTTCGAAGATATTACAGATTTAAAAATTGCGGGACGTAGCGTTTGCGGCGGTACCGGCCGGCCGCCCGGTGCGGCAAGAGCGTGCCTATAAATAGCGTGCGAAGCCGGAGCGGGCCGCTATGTTTTTATATACAACGTTCACAGTTTTTCTGTAGTGTATTTAGTATCAGCATTGCACCCGTGCGAAGCCGGGGCGGGTCGCTAGTAAAATTACATAATGAATATAAATAATAATATGTAGGACAATTTACACATATTGCTCTGGTCAACTAGGCTTGTACTATGTGTACCAGAAGCAACGATATAATACATATTCACTCAGACCATGACAAACGGTACAGAAAAAACGTAGGTACTAATATTTTTTGCCATGGGTGGGAATTGAACCCACGACCTCCGGAAACAACGCCAAAGGCAACCACTAGTCTACGGAGGCTGTCCAATTTTTTTATTTAGACATTAAAAATATCAAAATGATTATGGTTTTACCAAGTAACCAATGGTTACTTAGATCGCACGTATGAAACATAAACATGCTACTCTGCCTGCGATCAATATTGACACTCCAGATTACATGATTAGAGGTTTGGTCTCAGTGTGTAAGCAACACATTATGTTATTAAATCAAGTCAATATTAAAATATAATTATTGCATATTATATAAAATGGACATAACCGAGGTGCTGGAAGAGTTTCAATGGTTAAAAATAAAATAAATGTATTATTATATAACTTTATTAATCTTTACTTGTATGCTTTGTAACGTTGTTGTCCGTATTATTGTAACGTTGTTGTCCGTATTATTGTAACGTTGTTGTCCGTATTATTGTAACGTTGTTGTCCGTATTTTTGTAACGTTGAAAATGATTAAAATTTTAAGTTATTACGTACCCTTAAAATACACAAAATAACGTTACTGACCAAACAAACACTGGGGATCATTGTGGAGCGCGAAAACGTTCGCCCACTTTTAATGTATTTTTTAACGCTGGTTGCAAAATTTACGATTCCAAATATCATAAAGAAGTAGTTTAAATTATTATTAATATATTAAAATTGCGCATTTAAAAGAATCACTTATAAATAGTAATGTGTCATTTATTATGGCCGTTAATCACCAAGCGCCAATTAAATAATAAACAAACAGTCTAAACAGACACTGACCTGATTGAAATGAGCTCTGAGAACGCAATGCCCGAGCGTGGGCTGCCACTGCAGCTTCCTGCCCGAGTGCTTGGCGAGGTAGAACCGCGCGAACGCGTGCTGGTGCCGCGCCAGCGCCGGGGGCAGTCGCGCCTCCACCACCGGGTAGCTCGGCCAGAACCCCTGCGTCAGGATGTGCACCGACAGCTCTACGTCCTCCCCGCCCGACGACTGGTGCGCCTGCACACACACACTGTACACACACACCGGACATCTCGGCCAGAACCCCTGCGTCAGGATGTGCACCGACAGCTCTACGTCCTCCCCGCCCGACGACTGGTGCGCCTGCACACACACACACACACACTGTACACACACACCGGACATCTCGGCCAGAACCCCTGCGTCAGGATGTGCACCGACAGCTCTACGTCCTCCCCGCCCGACGACTGGTGCGCCTGCACACACACACTGTACAGACACACCGGACATCTCGGCCAGAACCCCTGCGTCAGGATGTGCACCGACAGCTCTACGTCCTCCCCGCCCGACGACTGGTGCGCCTGCACACACACACACACACACTGTACACACACACCGGACATCTCGGCCAGAACCCCTGCGTCAGGATGTGCACCGACAGCTCTACGTCCTCCCCGCCCGACGACTGGTGCGCCTGCACACACACACACTGTACACACACACCGGACATCTCGGCCAGAACCCCTGCGTCAGGATGTGCACCGACAGCTCTACGTCCTCCCCGCCCGACGACTGGTGCGCCTGCACACACACACACACACACTGTACACACACACCGGACATCTCGGCCAGAACCCCTGCGTCAGGATGTGCACCGACAGCTCTACGTCCTCCCCGCCCGACGACTGGTGCGCCTGCACACACACACTGTACACACACACCGGACATCTCGGCCAGAACCCCTGCGTCAGGATGTGCACCGACAGCTCTACGTCCTCCCCGCCCGACGACTGGTGCGCCTGCACACACACACACACACACTGTACACACACACCGGACATCTCGGCCAGAACCCCTGCGTCAGGATGTGCACCGACAGCTCTACGTCCTCCCCGCCCGACGACTGGTGCGCCTGCACACACACACTGTACAGACACACCGGACATCTCGGCCAGAACCCCTGCGTCAGGATGTGCACCGACAGCTCTACGTCCTCCCCGCCCGACGACTGGTGCGCCTGCACACACACACACACACACTGTACACACACACCGGACATCTCGGCCAGAACCCCTGCGTCAGGATGTGCACCGACAGCTCTACGTCCTCCCCGCCCGACGACTGGTGCGCCTGCACACACACACACTGTACACACACACCGGACATCTCGGCCAGAACCCCTGCGTCAGGATGTGCACCGACAGCTCTACGTCCTCCCCGCCCGACGACTGGTGCGCCTGCACACACACACACACACACTGTACATACACACCGGACATCTCGGCCAGAACCCCTGCGTCAGGATGTGCACCGACAGCTCTACGTCCTCCCCGCCCGACGACTGGTGCGCCTGCACACACACACACACACACACTGTACACACACACCGGACATCTCGGCCAGAACCCCTGCGTCAGGATGTGCACCGACAGCTCTACGTCCTCCCCGCCCGACGACTGGTGCGCCTGCACACACACACACACACACTGTACACACACACCGGACATCTCGGCCAGAACCCCTGCGTCAGGATGTGCACCGACAGCTCTACGTCCTCCCCGCCCGACGACTGGTGCGCCTGCACACACACACACACACTGTACACACACACCGGACATCTCGGCCAGAACCCCTGCGTCAGGATGTGCACCGACAGCTCTACGTCCTCCCCGCCCGACGACTGGTGCGCCTGCACACACACACACACACACTGTACACACACACCGGACATCTCGGCCAGAACCCCTGCGTCAGGATGTGCACCGACAGCTCTACGTATTTTAAATTTTAAACATGTCACAAATGAGTTCCCATATTCAAGTCCGGTTGTAAGACAGATCCAAATAATTATCGCCCTGTTTCTGTCCTGCCAGCCTTAAGTAAAATATTCGAAAAATTACTTCTTGGTCAGCTGTTAAGTCATTTTAATACTAATAAATTGTTACATAATCAACAATACGGGTTCACAAAAGGTAGAAACACAACAAATGCCGGCACAAGATTGATTACTGAAATAATTGACGCTTGGGAAAACTCTCAGGATCTCGTTGGCGTTTTCTGTGATCTGTCTAAAGCGTTTGATTGTGTTGACCATCAAACTTTGTTAGATAAGCTGGAATTTTATGGCATTCGCGATTTAGCTTTAAGTCTAATAAAGTCCACCTTTCTAGAACTCAAGGTGTTAATATTGATGGTTGTGTATCAGACTAAACCCTTGTAAAGACGGGTCCCCAGAGCTCAATTTTCGGCCCAAGCGCCACCTCTTTGTTATGTTAGTAAATAAGACACACACACACATGCGAAGATAACCAACAAGATACACTTCCTATAGAATAGGATATATATTGTTCAGTGTTTGGTTACTAAATCAATGCATCACATTAATTAATTTCTTAAAGAAATGAGTGTACTTGGCTATGTACGATGCATTTACATACCGAATACAACTGCTAGCGTTGTCTTTAAGTATTTTTTCGATGACCATTTTTCATGTCATCCGGCATTTTCTACCTCACTTATTTAAAAAAAAAAACGTAGCATTTTCGCAAAAACCCTACTTTTTCTGATCTGTGGGCCTGTCGCGTAACTTCGATGGGAATGGAGTTCATTTGTGTGTTATTCCCATAGAAAGCGCGAGGTTCTGTTGGTGAGGATGTGGTATGTGTGTATATGTAAGTATGCATTATTTATAATAAGTATATAATTTGCGCGAGGTTCTGTTGGTGAGGATGTGGTATGTGTGTATATGTAAGTATGCATTATTTATAATAAGTATATAATTTGCGCGAGGTTCTGTTGGTGAGGATGTGGTATGTGTGTATATGTAAGTATGCATTATTTATAATAAGTATATAATTTGCGCGAGGTTCTGTTGGTGAGGATGTGGTATGTGTGTATATGTAAGTATGCATTATTTATAATAAGTATATAATTTGCGCGAGGTTCTGTTGGTGAGGATGTGGTATGTGTGTATATGTAAGTATGCATTATTTATAATAAGTATATAATTTGCGCGAGGTTCTGTTGGTGAGGATGTGGTATGTGTGTATATGTAAGTATGCATTATTTATAATAAGTATATAATTTGCGCGAGGTTCTGTTGGTGAGGATGTGGTATGTGTGTATATGTAAGTATGCATTATTTATAATAAGTATATAATTTGCGCGAGGTTCTGTTGGTGAGGATGTGGTATGTGTGTATATGTAAGTATGCATTATTTATAATAAGTATATAATTTGCGCGAGGTTCTGTTGGTGAGGATGTGGTATGTGTGTATATGTAAGTATGCATTATTTATAATAAGTATATAATTTGCGCGAGGTTTTGTTGGTGAGGATGTGGTATGTGTGTATATGTAAGTATGCATTATTTATAATAAGTATATAATTTGCGCGAGGTTCTGTTGGTGAGGATGTGGTATGTGTGTATATGTAAGTATGCATTATTTATAATAAGTATATAATTTGCGCGAGGTTCTGTTGGTGAGGATGTGGTATGTGTGTATATGTAAGTATGCATTATTTATAATAAGTATATAATTTGCGCGAGGTTCTGTTGGTGAGGATGTGGTATGTGTGTATATGTAAGTATGCATTATTTATAATAAGTATATAATTTGCGCGAGGTTCTGTTGGTGAGGATGTGGTATGTGTGTATATGTAAGTATGCATTATTTATAATAAGTATATAATTTGCGCGAGGTTCTGTTGGTGAGGATGTGGTATGTGTGTATATGTAAGTATGCATTATTTATAATAAGTATATAATTTGCGCGAGGTTCTGTTGGTGAGGATGTGGTATGTGTGTATATGTAAGTATGCATTATTTATAATAAGTATATAATTTGCGCGAGGTTCTGTTGGTGAGGATGTGGTATGTGTGTATATGTAAGTATGCATTATTTATAATAAGTATATATTTTTTCAGATTCTAGTTTTATTAGGTTTATTCAATTATGGTTTAAGTTGTAGCTAGCTATCACTTTTAAGGTATTATCTATGTTGCATGTTTTAGAAATTAATTGTTTTATATTATTGTTTATTTAGCACGGGTAGTTAATTTTGTAAGCAAATTATTATATATATACATTTAGGGCTACAGACTAGGTCAAAACTATGTAAAATGAAATTTGTAAATGTAATGTTTGTAATCCGTTGTATGTCTCATGAAATAAATAAATAAATTTGTGTGGCCATTGCCATTGAAGCAAATAGGATCGATCGCATAAACATTTGAATCGTAATGGCTTTCACTCTGAATCATGAAGGTAAAAACCGTGCCCGTCCGCGCGCCCCTACTGGAGTAAGCATCATTCAATTTGCAGGGTGCCGCGCGAGTGACAAATTTGTCACTCACACACACCCTTACATTTTTTACATCCTCAGTCTGATTTGTGCGTTCGGCGGAGCAAGTCGAAAAGAGCTCCGCTTTTATTGCCGGAAAAATGGTTAGTTTTGCATTAAAGCTGTGTAGAAACAACTCTTAAAAAAAAGTATCTAGTGTCACGTTTTTCAAGTATGTATTTAACATGTTTTTCTTATATTAAATAATGATAAAACCCATAATTAAAATATCAAAATCTGACGGTAACTGTCAAACTATGTTAGAATATAAAGAACTAGTGATGTGTTTTTATTTTTAATGAGAATTTCGATACTTTATAAGCATTTAAATTTAATTTAATCAAAAGGTATAGCGACAACAGAACCTTCCAACGAGGTTTGTCAGTTCTAGTGATGTGATTTTATAGTTGATAAACTCGATATTTCTAAATACTTTCATGGTTATGAGATATTATACAATTATTGTTTTTTTTTTATATAATACTAATTATATTTTCTATACATACAGTTTCCCGATAGACCCGGCATTAAAACGTAAATAGGTAGGTATTTTAATTTATTTTTATATAAACCTACATATTTTAAAACCACTAGTATTATAAATGCGAAAGTGTCTATCAGGGTGAATTTGAAAGGATGTACTTTGGGCTAATATGAGGTTCTACTGATAAAATTTAACAACTTTTCCTGGAACCATATGTCGCAAATGAAAAAAAAAATGACTTCCCCATACAAATTGGTCATTTTAACGTTACTAGTTGTATGGAGAAGGCCATTTTTTTTTCTTATGCGATACATGGTTTCATGCGAAAGTTGTTTGATTTGATCATATTAGCCCAAAGTATATCCTTTCAAAGTCATTGAGTCTATTCAAAACATCGCGACGAGCTAGCCACTTGTTCGGTGTAGACTTATACCATCGGCTAAGACGATTATTAAAACCTCTTCGCTGGTTACCTTGGGGCCGTCTAGGTGGTCTTGGGCGCCGTAAGGCAACCGTGATGATATGTGTGTGTATTACAATTGTATATCGATAAATAATTATTAATCTTTGATGATCTCTATAAATCCCAAAATATTTGGTTTATATCGATAAGTAATAATATTTGTTGTCGGTGGCAACACTATCGAAACTATTAAGTATGCAATTTAATATTTAGCTTTTTATAATAAAAAACAATATACTTCATAGACACGCGCACACATTCATGTTTGACAACAGCTAACTTGTATCTCTTATTTCTCAAGCAGTTTTTTAAGTGTCAGACGCGTTGAGCTGCCATTTGAAGCCACACCTTTTTCCCCGTTCTTCATTTATTCGCCTCGGAAATTGGCGTCATCGGTATCGCACTATTATAAAACAATTTATGTATCATGCTTACTCCATTGGCGCGGGTTTTTAGCTTCATGCTCTGAATGATGTAAATATTTTGCGTTTTCTTTCTTTAAATATCGAAAAGAAATAAAATATATTATTTCCTTTAAATTTATTAAAATGTTCACAGTGTTTAATTCTTAATATCAAAAATAATTGTAAATTGAATAAGAGCCCAGAGAAGTGGTTCGTGCTTTTATTTATCGTAATAGGGAATCTCGAACAAAATGTAATTTGTGATGAATCTAAACGCACTGGGGCTTGGCTACGGTTTTTCATAAATAGTTCCTACAAAATAGGAATTAGTATTATTATACCTGTCATTAACTGTCACCTTGTTCAGCTGTTATTACACATTTTGTAATTAGTTTGTAAACGTATATGATATTGATGCCGACTGGACAAGAGTAACCAGCTCCATTTGACGTTTTAAAATGCCAATGAATATCATTCTTAACATAATTCATTACATTATCATTGTAAATGATTGCCATTGAACGAACCAAATATGATGGTTGATACAGATTAGAAGAAAATGTGGCCTACTCTGAAATACTTACGGATCCACATACTTTCGGTTGGAACCATAGACTAGTTTCGTGAACGAAAGACCGAATGAATAATTAGGGATGTCATTAGGTTCTTTTACATAGGAACAAATCGTAAAATTCAATTAAAAAGTTTTGCTGAAATGTCTTGAATTTATACTATTTATTGCCAAAATAATATACTTTTTATAAAGTAACAAACAATTAAAAGATATTTTATATAAAAAAATGCATTTAACTTGTAAATTTTAATCTAGAAAATATAGTAAAAACTTACTCATGACAGTAAAGAACCTTTTTTTGACAACATTCTATACAACAAATTTTAAAACCATGAAATTTGTATTAACCGTAATAGAGAAATTTATAAATTAAATTAGGAGGTTAGTACTGTAAAAATAAATAAAATCTTGTCATATTTCACTTAAACATAACCTAGTAGTTGTAGTTTTGTCATTAAGTTGGTTGTTTGTTGGAAATCAAATTATTTATTTTACCTTTAAAATAATAACTAAAATACTGTGGGGAAATCCACTTCAATGTGAATAACCCTTGAGGATTGACCAGAGCGAGAACAACGAGTCGCTGAGCTACTGCGGGACCTATGCTCCTATACCAAAATGTTTATCTCTAGTGTTTATAAAACCCTTTACTTTGTCTTTACACGCGCTTTCTAAAATATGTGATTCCTCTTTCTTTCTAATTAATAACAGTAAATAAAATGTAGGAAGTGATTTAATTGTGTAAATAACCCTCTGTATGGTTAGGCTTATTCTTCACCTGCGACGTCCACCAAATTTAACGCAAACTCTTTGAACAATGTTTTGAGGTCCCACGGTCAAATTTTTTCTACCCCAAACGGCACAAATATGTAGTTATTAATAATTTGACAATATTTTAGCCGATTGAGGTTTTCAGCGTAGGCAGCAGCGGCACCAGCCTCATCTTTAGTCCTCGAAAGATGTGTAGCTGCCAAGATGTCGACACATGTCGCATCCCACACTAAGCAGCTACCCATCTTCCAAGGGAATATACTTAATCCGCCAGGTCTCTTGGCGTCATCGCGTAATAGACCACAAGATTCGTTTATTGATGGAATATTAATTACGGCAAGACATCTGCGAATCAAATCGTTTAGGAGGTTGTGCCGTGAAAACCGCCCCGCACTCTTCGAACAAGTCTTCTCTATTTACTATCTATATATCTAATTTATCCACAAAAAAGGTACTTTCACTTGCAATTAATTTTATGAAGGAAAATAACTTCTTTGAGAATAAATGAGATTATCCGATAATTATAAGGTACCTACAAAGCTCTCGTGAATATTGACATAAAATTCCCGAAGAAACAACTGTCAAAGTCCAATATTCCTTCGTTAAAAATGCGTTCAGTAGCCCTAGTGTGAGTTTTTTTAACGTTTACTTTCGCGTTAACTATACTACCGCGTTAACATTTTGACCAATCACACGACCGCATTTCTAGTTCTCAAAATTTCCGCTTGTAAAGTAATAGTATGAAAACTCACACTAGGGGCACAGAGTAGGGTTTATGAGACGCGAGACGTCAAAGTACGGCTCTCGTGAACGAAATCGGGCCCGAAAGTGTTCAGAGTAGGAAATGCCCCATACAACGCCCGAAGTTTCGTTTTTCGTGCGTTCGGGGTAGACCTCCTGTATCAACTATCATATTTCGTTCAATGGGAGTTCAATTGTCGTCAGTTTCGCGACAGGCCCACAGACCAATGTATATTTATCAGTTTCGCGACAGGCCCACAGACCAATGTATATTTATCAGTTTCGCGACAGGCCCACAGACCAATGTATATTTATCAGTTTCGCGACAGGCCCACAGACCAATGTATATTTATCAGTTTCGCGACAGGCCCACAGACCAATGTATATTTATCAGTTTCGCGACAGGCCCACAGACCAATGTATATTTATCAGTTTCGCGACAGGCCCACAGACCAATGTATATTTATCAGTTTCGCGACAGGCCCACAGACCAATGTATATTTATCAGTTTCTCGACAGGCCCACAGACCAATGTATATTTATCAGTTTCGCGACAGGCCCACAGACCAATGTATATTTATCAGTTTCGCGACAGGCCCACAGACCAATGTATATTTATCAGTTTCGCGACAGGCCCACAGACCAATGTATATTTATCAGTTTCGCGACAGGCCCACAGACCAATGTATATTTATCAGTTTCGCGACAGGCCCACAGACCAATGTATATTTATCAGTTTCGCGACAGGCCCACAGACCAATGTATATTTATCAGTTTCGACCCCTGCGGTGTGTATTTATTGCGTATGTTAAATTGTCCTCTGGGTTTTTGCTTCTGATCACATGTATGGAGGCGTACCTTGTAGGCCACATTCATGTCCTTGGACAGCTCCATGTCCTTAAACATCCCCTCCAGCTTGCAGGTGAAGCCTCCTCCACACTCCTGCTTTAGTTTCGACAGCATGGACTTCTCTGCGTCCACGGATGCCGATTTACCCACTAGAAGGCGTTTGGCTAGATCCTGGAAAGGTGCAATATTATATATATATATATATTGGGACATTGCAGACATACAGTTAAAAACTAACCTCTAAACTTACATATAATATATGTGTACCAGAAACAACAATATAAACAATAATAATACGTAACGATAAAAGTGTATATATGAGTGTACCTTCTTGTAGAAGGCCTCGAAGACGTCCTTCCCGTGTATGAACCGGAAGAGCACCATGATCTTGTCCAGCAGGCGCTCCAGCTCCTCCTCCGTGGCCTCCTTGTTGCCGGCGCGCAGCTTGCTGTCCACGAACTTGGCTGCCAACCCGACAGACGCGCGCCATTATGTACGTGTATTACTAACTACATACTTATGTTCTTATAATGACAAGAGATGCGCTTGACTTCTATACATCGCAAAGTAATATCATTATCGAAATTAGGGTAATTGACTCCTTTTTGAAACTTGCTTTATATGATTCTCTATTACATAATAAACACACTACATTGCTATTTCCGTGATGTCTACTCTATTATCTATTATTAATAAAAATCAAAGTTAAAATTTCAATTTCCACAATGGCGCTAAAAACGCTGTTTTGCAGTCTATGCCAAGTGTGACGTCACACGCAAGTAAACAAATAAGCACAGATTAAATAAACTCCTATATATTATACTCTATTCTATTTCATCCACATGAATTATAATCTGTGTATTGTTTTGTTTACTTGCGTGTGACGTCACCAGTCATCAACCAATCAAAGATGTTTTTGTTATAAATAAAATTGTAAGAAATATTCAATTTTATTTCGTGTAATCTACAAAAGTTTAAAATAAAGTGAAATATGTTTTTTACGCCATTATCTGATAGGATGACCACAATTTATAGTATATTTTTAATATAGTCAAATAGCCTATTATATTTGAAAAAAAAAGAGACCCAAACCCTTAGTGAGCGAGATTTTGCTCTTGTCGTATTATTTATAATGTAGTATCGCCGCGATAGGATGAGTCATACTGGCAGCCGCGACGGTCAGGGGAACTAACTGCAGGCGACGTGTCACAGGCCTCCAGTCATACTGGCAGCCGCGACGGTCAGGGGAACTAAATGCAGGCGACGTGTCACAGGCCTCCAGTCATACTGGCAGCCGCGACGGTCAGGGGAACTAAATGCAGGCGACGTGTCACAGGCCTCCAGTCATACTGGCAGCCGCGACGGTCAGGGGAACTAACTGCAGGCGACGTGTCACAGGCCTCCAGTCATACTGGCAGCCGCGACGGTCAGGGGAACTAACTGCAGGCGACGTGTCACAGGCCTCCAGTCATACTGGCAGCCGCGACGGTCAGGGGAACTAGCTGCAGGCGACGTGTTACAGGCCTCCAGTCATACTGGCAGCCTCGATGGTCAGGGGAACTAACTGCAGGCGACGTGTCACAGGCCTCCAGTCATACTGGCAGCCGCGACGGTCAGGGGAACTAGCTGCAGGCGACGTGTTACAGGCCTCCAGTCATACTGGCAGCCTCGACGGTCAGGGGAACTAACTGCAGGCGACGTGTCACAGGCCTCCAGTCATACTGGCAGCCGGGACGGTCAGGGGAACTAACTGCACGTGTCGCAGGCCTTCGCCTCGAGTCAGGCGTTGTCCAGAAGCGACATTTTTCAATGCTTTTGAAATTTCCAGACGTCCCGTGACGTCTAACTTTTTAAAGATTCTCTAAGTATTTATACAGTTACATCTAAACGAGATATATAAATAATATTAGTGCCTGTAGGTGTGTGTAGTGTGCGTGAAGGTGTGTAGAGTGTGCGTGTAGGTGTGTAGTGTGCGTGAAGGTGTGTAGAGTGTGCGTGTAGGTGTGTAGTGTGCGTACCTATGAGTTCCGCGGGTTTGTTTTGTCGTTGGTTGATAAAGTGTTCGAAGGCTTCGCGGAGGGAGTACAGGAAGCGGTCGTTGTTCTGGAAGCAGGTCTTCACCACGTGGTCCAGCTTCACCTTGAACTCCAGCAGATCCGCCACCATGCTCTTGTCGCGCTCCGGCTCTATTACTATCGTACGGCCTTTTTTCTGCAATATTACCCAATACCTAGTATAAAGGTTTTACCTGACGCCGACCTGCGGGACCGACTATCCGAGCCTCGAATGGCATCGTTCCGACGTATTCAACGCACCCTATTCCTGACACCTGTGAGCTATTGTCGTGCAGTAAACAAACAGATAGACTCGAATATCAAAAACATGAAATTTTATTTTTCTTTAGCCTATTTAGAATACATCATGCTATTCTTTTAAATCGAATAAATGTACAATTTTTTTCATTTACAATTTTATTATACGATAGAAGATAAGTTTGGGTTTTAGTAAGTACTACCCGTCACTGTAGTTGCCAAAACGAAAAAAAAAGCTCTTTGAGAAAAAAAAATCGTTTACGTCATTTTAATATAGTCAATTTTTGTTCATAAAACATTTTTTTCTATCAACGTAGTTCTAGAGTTATAAACGATTACAGGTTATATATGTGAGATGACGGGAGCCTTACGGCGCTCGAGACCGCCTACACGGCCTCAGGGTACCATCAAAGGGGTTTATTCTCACATAGTCGTAGCCGAATGTATTTTGAGTTTATACCGAATATATGGCTCGTCGTGGCGTTTGTTTACACCAATGACGTGAAAAATAATATTTTTAATTTGTCGCCAAATCGTAAAACAATTGACAAATGAATGAAATACATATTCAATAATGTTGGCAAAGAGTTATTTATTGATTATATTGTTTACAAGTGGCCGGTTGTAGAGACTTGCCCCTCGTGTGGCAACTCATTGGTACCTACTCCCTGGGATTTGAAGCCGTAACCTAACAACTGTAGCGTATTGAGGAGGAGGAATGGCTGCGGAGGTGGCTCACCTTGATGAAGGCGTTGAAGTGCTGGCAGAGCTGCTCGAGGCCGTCCTTGACTCGCGCGAAGAGGCCGTAGAGCGTGGCCAGGTCGGCCAGCCGCGGGCCCTCCATCAGCGCCTCCAGCCCCTTGCTGAGGATGCCGGCCAGGTGCTCGCTCAGCAGCTGCCGCTCCACCGAGTGCACCAGCTGCCACCTGCAAAGCGAGGACGTTAGCGGGCGGAGGGGACGGTGCCGGGGATCGCGGGCGGGACTTACTTGGTGGTGGGGTCCAGGTAGTGCAGCAGGCGCTCGCCCTCCTCGCGCAGGCGCTTCTCCACGTGCGCCAGGTAGGCGGGCACGGCCAGCTCCCGCATGAGGCGCTGGCCCTCCGCGCAGTACAGCCGGTCCGTGGCCACCAGAAACCTCAACACATAATGTTACCATCAGTCTGTTCATCCCTCCTCATCATATAATAAAACATTCTCTAAATTTCGAATCCTCTCGTTTTATATTTATTATAACTTGATTGTTTAATTATTATTTAGATTGTTTGTTAGTTTTTTTTCTTTGTATAGCTTTTATTCTGAATTTTTAAAATATTATATTATATATTGACGAAAGTAAGCTGTAGTCTAAATATAAGCTCAATTAGTGAACCTTACGCCATTACAACAATGTAATGGCTGCATGTTGTTGTGAGTACCGTAAATAAAGGCGATAGGTACTTGTTCTGGAAGGCATCCTGGTATATCTGCAGGTCCGACAGCATCCGCAGCAGGGACTTGAGCAGGGAGCGGTCCACGGCGTCGCCGCCCCGCTCCCGCTCGATGAGCAGCAGCAGCCCGTCCACCGTGCGCGTCTGCACCAGCGTGTTCAGCAAGATGTGGTGCCGGAACAAGTCTAACCCCATGTCCCTACAACATCACATTGATGGATATGAGTAGGGAAAGTACCTCAATAGAAACCAACTACACGAAAATGGTCTTAGGAGACTATAGATAATGTTATGTCTAATTATGATTCCCATTCACAGTTTATAAAAATAAATATAGTTAGGAAGAAATTGTCCATTTTACACAAACTTTTTTTGATGCCAGTTATCCTGTTTTTAATATTGATCAAAAACTTCGCAAAACAATATTTAAAATTTTGAATGAGTTTAAATTTCACGAAATTTATTCAAAGTTTTATTTTCGTGTAGCTGCAACGGTTAAGGTACTTGGCCTTACTGCCTCGCTGAAAGCTTCCAGCGTTACGATAAATCTCCTTTATTTTAGAATAATGTTAGAGATTAATTGAAAGCAGAGGCTTCAGACACAAAACCTGCAAAACCTAAAATAGGTAAACTTTTGGAAAACATAGTCTACAAACTTTGGAGAAAAGCGCCGCGAAAATATGCTGCGGATCAATAATCATCCGTCTGCAGTGAGCCCGCCAGCATGAGTCCATCCGCTGCAGGAACAGCTTCCGGTCCACACTCTCTGACAGAACTGCAGGACTTACCATATAGACAGGACTGTAGGACTCTGCAGAACATAAGTGCGGTCCAGATAGAGGAATATGCTGCGGATCATAATCATCTGTCTGCAGTGAGCCCGCCAGCATGAGTCCATCCGCTGCAGGAACAGCTGCCGGTCCATGCTCTCTGACAGAAACTGTTCTATGTTTGACTTGACGTGGGACTCCACTAGGTTGGTGAGGTTAACATAGAGTTGTGATGCCATCTGTAAGTGATAGTAATGATTACTGTGACTGGTACTGGTATGGCCAACAGATCCGTGGATCTACTGGTTAAAGAAGCTACAGCTATTGATTGGGATAACAGAAATTATATGTATTTTCAAAATTATTCTTCTCTAGCTAAATCTGACCTGACCTAAACATCAGAAAAAAAAACTGGTCTTTTGAGATGCTTAAGGCTAAATACTACAGTTCTATTCAAGGCCATTGTTTTTTTTCCTAAAGCAGTTCTCCAACCAAGTAACTACTTCCTTTTGCAGGCTTAAGCTGTGTCAAATATAATGTACCACATATAACACAAAGAAAAATTAATACCGGCAGGGAAGAAAACTACAGGACTACTATGGGCGAGAGCTACAAGACATATATATATATATCTTCATGGGTGCCTTACGACGCCCGAGACCGCCTAGACGGCCCCAGGGTACCCAGCGGAGGGGTTTTAATCCCACCTTGTTGTAGCCGATGGTATGAGTCTACATCGAACAAATGGCTAGCTCGTCGCGATGATTTGAATAGACTCAATAACCCATCTATAAACAGTTTCACAAGTTGGTATAGTGAAACCGGGAAAAAAATACTTTTATTTTATATATATATATACATAGTGAAAGCTTAATTTAAATCTAACATGGCCTTTTCTTGTATACGACTTCAACAAAACTCTTCTGGTAAATCTGGATGCAACTGTCATAAGAAAACTTAAGTCTTGGATTGGATTAGCACAGGGCGCTGACTAACAATTTGGAATGAATTTTAAAAAGCCATCTGAGTTGTACAAACATCTACGTGTAACCAAGCAACAAATCCTGAGTAACTCTCGGGATAATCTGATTGCATTATTATTAAAAAATATATTTAGAAATTGTAGTTTATAGAATTTTAATGATTTTTTTCGGATATGTTGAACATATTGTTCTCAAATTGGCGATAAGAAACAATAACCCAGAAAGGTCACAATTTGCTCAAAATTTGGTAATAATTAAAAATTCAACAGACAGCCTAATTGATGAACAAATCAACGTTACAAATTCACCTAAAGTCGTATTTTTAATTAGACGAAGTCACCTGATGTTTACTGGGTTGTCAGGTTTTGATAAAACAAAAATAGTGTTGTGACAAAGTGAATGATTGAAACAATCATATTATAATTATTATCAACATGCTACTTTATAGCGTCGGTAGCCTAGTGAGTGGTTTGTACGCCGGAATATAGGGTACCGGGTTCCAATCAAAGCAATGATAATGAAAATAAAAAATTATGCTTATTGCAATTGTTCTTATTCATCGTCATCAGACATAAAATCATCACCGTCGCTGTCGGTGACATTAATTATTAACCTGTCTGAAACACTGTCGATCATGTGGTCGAGATTATACATTTTGTTTTCTTCTTTTATTATATGAGCCACGCAGCTACTCCATTTTTCAGCGGTTACATGTTTAAGTCCTTCTTCGAAAATATTTTTTACTTCTGTCATAAAACATTTTGTTATTTCTTGCAACATATCCTTTAGCCTGCGTCCAAACCAGCTCAATGGGATTAAGCTCACAGTGGTATGGGGGCAGACGTAAAACAATAATACCATGCTCCGCTGCCATCTCGTCCACAGCATACTTGTCGCAGTGTTCTTGTTTGTGCTGCTGTACAATGTCTATAAGAGTAGCTTTAACCATTTTTGCCTCGAATGGGATATTTTTGCTCGTTAGCCACTCTTGTATTCTTGGTTTAGTCCAAGACATTGTAGGCAGCGATTCATACCAGTAGATATCGACCTACTTTTATACAGTAAAATAAAAATAGTTCCTTTTTTTATATAGTAAGATAAGATTAACGATGTACTCATTCATATAATCATTAATTCCTATGACTGAACGAAAACAAAACGCATCACTATTACATTTAACATGGCAACATTATTTCACAAAATGACATTAGCCGCTGTCAGTTCACTTTGTCTAATTAAAAATACGACTTTATACTCAACTTATTTCGGCCATCATAAATAAAATTCAGTCCAGTACCCCTAGTGTGAGTTTTCTAACTATTACTTTGCGTTTGAGTTAACTAAAAGTTGTATGGGAAATAGTTCAGCGCTCCAAGCGGAAGTTTTAAGAACTAAAAATGCGAGCGTGTGATTGGTCAAAATGTTAACGCAGTAGTAAAGTTAACGCGAAAATAAATGTTAAAAAACTCACACTAGGGCTACTGAAGATGCTTTGTAGAGAAGCGAAACCTTTTTTTTTTAAATTAACTATTGTTTCCTGTACCAAAAATTTATTTAATACAAAAAAAAAATTATAACACATTAAAAATACCTACCTACTATTTTTAAATACAATAATTTAATGATATTACAATATTGATTTAATTAATAACCTAAAACTATACATAGGTACTAAAGCTGAATTTACTTAAATCATATTTATTTTTTAGGATTAATCAAATTTTTATAACTAAAACAGATATGAATATATAAAATAATTCATTGAAAATTTAAATGCAATTTGTACCTAGATAAATATTTACATGTAAACAAACATCTGTCAAAAAGTAACACAAATAACCACCTTTTAAGTGAAGCTAAAATTGCTAACCTTTCCTCCTGACATTTCTGATTAAGGTACCATTGCTGGTTACTTGAATTGCTAACATTTCCACACAATGGAGCGATTTGGGCGTTGGATTTGGGTTTAGTGGCAGCAATGGAACGCGCCTTTGTGTACCAGAAACAACAATATAATACATAATATATTTTATAAACACCCAGACTATGACAAACTGTACAGAAAAATGTATTTTTGTTTTGTTTGTTAATGTTAGTTACGCAGCAAGTGAATCTCATGTCCAGAGCACTAACCTTGTGGCTGCACATGTTCTCCACAGCCTGGTACAGCTGCTCCAGCGAGTAGGCTATGGCCGTGGACGTTTGGATGGCCACCACAGCCTCTCGCAGCTTGCTCCATGTGGTCTCCTGGTAGTTCTCCGGCAAGTTCGGTTTACCTGCCAAATATGCCAATAGTTAAAACACAAATATTTAGGATGTTGCAAAATGCCAAGTAAATACTCACTTTTAAAATTCTTTATCACTAACTTCTTGGTGACCACGGCCGGGTTTACCACCGACGACGGGTTCAGCTTTATGCTTCCGTTCGTGTTTGAGGTTATCAAAGAAAAATTTGATATTTTTTCGTGTGCACTCATATTTTGGTCTGTTTTGGCTCTTTTGGTGGACTGATCGCTGCCTGGGTAAGAACGTTTTCTACATTGGTTTACACCCTCCTCTGCCAACACGGAAGTCTTAGTTGTACCCGACATATGAAAGCATATTATGTACACAACATGAATTGTTAATAGTGTGATTAAAACTATGCAATTAACAAATTAAAATATAAATTAATCGAACGAAAACACCTAACACAGCCCACAGCACGCACACACAAACAAAAAAAAAATACTCGTATCCACAGATTAAATAGAGTACTACCAAGGAACATAATACTCTCGTAGAGAGTATTATGTTCCTTGAGTACTACGTACTCGTATCCACAGAGCAGTGTCTCCAACTCTCGTAGAGAGTATTAAGTTCCTTGGTCTCCCAACTAATGAGGAGTTTTCTTTTTGCCGGTTCCAAAATATTCCACTAGATGGCAGCAGGAGAGATATCCACAAAAACTGTCAAAAAAGGCAGTTTCTATACTTGAGTAGTCTATATTTATATAGACTACTTAAATATAGATTCTAAATTCTCTATGAATTAAAACTAAATTTTGGTATTGCAAAATGTGTTATATTTTTACCATATTTTGTCACTTTTATATGTATCTACTTACTCGTTACTCTTGCTCTCTATAATCTTTAGTAGACCCTGTAGTTTACCCTGTCAAGAAAAACTTCGTAAAAAAGACTATGGTACCTTAGGAATTCAAATTTAATTACTAATATGATGATATTTAAAAGAAAAAAATATTAATTAAGTTGGCAAAGTGCTCAGGATATTAGTGTATATGTTAAACAAAGTTAAGTAAATTTTATAAATTATTCATATAAAGGTATTTGTTTTCCTATTTACCCTAAATTTTGGGTGTATTTTATATATTACCGCTTTCTATTTTGACAGTTTTTGTAGATAACGACTAAACGCCATCTGTTGCGTTAAATAATAACTACTGGAAAACTCCTCATTCTGTCACAAATACGGTGTTGTTAGTTAAAAAATACGGTAAATACAATCAAATTACGGCAGAAAAATAAATAAATTACGGTAAAAATACGGTAACATAAATTGTATGGCAATGTCAGTATTGCCATAGTAATTTACCTATGGTAGATCTATAAAAATTACGGTAGATTTACCGTAATTACGGCATGGTTGGAGACACTGCCACAGAGTTATACTCTGTGCTCGTATCGTATTTAGTTTTTTTTTCCAAGTTGTAAAAGGTAAAGATTTTTTCGACCATGGGCCTTACCAAAGAGCCGATCGATAATCGAATCGAAATACCCATCATGACATATGTGGATTTGACGTTTCTCGGCGATAGGACTCGCCGAGAAGAAATTCTCTAAATGTACGTGCGGTGATCATCAGAACTTGATTACCTACTTTATTTTTATGTTTGCTGTTTTTCTAAGGATTCAAATTTAAAAGAAATATGGAGGCGGTTTGGTAAAAAAGCGTCGATTGGGGTCCCGTTAAAAAACAGTGCCATATGTTCAGACGATTTTAACACTTCCGACTTCCTAAGGCAAAACAACAGATGAAAATTAATTATCAGTGCAGTACCCACTTTTATACCACGACGTATTTGTCCCGTTAGGCTCTTTGTTACTTTAACTATTTAGTTTTTTATTATTTTAAATAAATATTACTTTTTTTTTAAAAGTCTAAAAATAATTTTCTTAATGTCTATAATAACTTTGTGTTTAATCCACAGAGTTATTAATCTTAGAATATACGAAATCTGACTCAAAAGTTTGGAGAGCACTTAGGGAGTCGGAGAAAATAATAATATTGTTGAGAGAATGAGATTCACAATATAATAGGGCCTCAGGAATTGTTATAGATTCACCAGTAAAAACGGAAGTTACTTGTACTATTATTTATTCTGTGATTATACATAGTATTAGATCCAAACTGCGCCAACATTATCAGAATTGGATAATTTTGATGCATCTGTGAAGATGTGTAATCTATTTGGCCAGCGTTTATTAGCTATAATTTGAAAATAGTTTTCGTTATTAGAGCTCTCTGGGTCGATTCCTATATTAGAAAAAAAAATAGGCTGGAACATACTGACGTAAAACTCTGTTAAAAGAAGTGGGTTTCTGGGGGATCGGAAAAAAGAAGAAATATTTTTTAATTGTAAATATGTTTTATAAATACAAGGAGGGGTCTTATGCTTCCAAAATTGATTAGACATTAATTGGGAGAGTTAAAATAAAGGATGAGAGGAGTGTTGAAAGGCTTTGATGAGAAACCTGTCTGCAAGGTATTGACGACGAGTAGTGTCACGTTACACCCGCTCCATGTTATATTTATGTATTTTATTTCATTTGTCTTCATATCATTTCATACATTTTTTAAAATGACCACCAAATGTATCATAATACACCGTTTTCAGGGAAAATTCCAGGTAGTAAAAACATGGTTAAATTGGTTAATATTTGTATGTAATACTCCAGAATTTTGACAGCTAGAAATTTCCCTTCTGTGAACGTTCCAAATTTTTCATTTAGTTTTCATGAAAACTTAGGCTTTGGTTATCAAATCAGATTCCTAACATTTTAAATTTAAATTTTAATTATTTAAACTATGTATTAGGTAATATTGTAAATTAAAACATATTCTTTAGGTATTTTCACATTTTTAGACACTTAAAACACTAAATCTTAGTCGTCTCCTCTGACCGCTAGGTAGCTTCAAAAGTTCCTATACTAACCCAAAAAATACTGGCACTCTATAAATTAAAACTAAATATGAATTTTAATCGTAAAACTCTAAAATCGTCTATAAATTTCTCGGACCGGCGATTTTTCGGGAGTCTCGAGGAAGCTTAAGAAAGAAGAAGAAGTCTAGCTACATCTGCACACTCAGCTTGAAGGCAGTTAATTGGGGAGGATTTCATTGCGCCACAGACCACACGAAGGCTCTTAGATTGTATTTTGTCTAACAATCGCATAGATTTTTTATTACATGGCTCTAGAAGAAAGGTGCCATAATCCAAATGGCTTCTTATTATGGCATTATAAAGTAATTTTTGGGAACAGGGGTGGGAGCCCCACCATACACCTGATAGACTTCGTAATACATTAATATTCGCTTCACATTTGCTAGCTATGTTTTTGACATGAATTGCCCCAGACATTCTGGAGTCTAAAGTGACACCTAGGAATTTTACATTGTTGGAAAGGGGAATAACTTCATTCTCAATAGATAGAAATATAGGGGTAATCTGCTTTTTTTTTGTAAATGTAATGGTGACACTTTTTGAGGCAGATAGGGAGAGGCCATGGTCATTTAACCAAGGGTATAAGTAAGATAAAGTGTACAGATTGTAAAGTAAAGGACTTAGTACTGAACTTTGAGGGTGACCCCTCCGAAGGATGCGAGGAGATAGTGAAATGTTTTAAGATCGGACAGTAATAGAACGAACACTTAGAAGATTGCAAATGAATATACTTAACATCACAGAGATTCTCAGCTGTCGCATTTTGCTTCTGAGAACTGGAATTAAGACATTATCATAAGCTAAAGAGACATCAAGGAAAACAGCAACAACAGATATTTTTGTACTAAAAAAACTTGAATATCAATGACTAGGGTGGAGATATTGTCCATTACACTTAAGCCCTTTCTGAAACCAAATTGAGTGTAGAAAATAATATTATTATTTTCAAGAAACCATTCTAAACGATTTTTAACTAGATGTTCCATACCTTTAAGTAACGTTGATGACAGAGCTATTCGTCGATAACTTAAAGACTATTGGGATCTTAATCTGGCTTAGGAATAGGGATAATAAGTTGGTGCCTCCAATCATCAGGGATTTGATTAGATAGAAAGATATTATTTATAATATTTAGGAAAATAGTTATAGCCTTTGTACCAGAGTTACAAAGGAATAAGGTATTCCATCAGGGCCGGGAGCTGAGTTTTTGACATGACTTAACACACACTCTAGCTCTGCTATGGAAAAGGGCTGGTTAAATTGGGAATTAGGTTGGGAAACATAAGGGAATACAGGATCCTCGGGAACATATGGAGGAGCTAGTCTGACACCAAAACATTCTAGCCAATTAGATGGATCTGATTGACGGGGTTTATCTATAAAGGATGATCGAGATTTTCGAATATTTCTCCAAACAAGAGAAGAGGGGGCCGAGGGGAGAGATTCTCACAATAACGAATCCATGACGTTTTATTAGGTCCACAGCACTGGGATTTTGATTAGGGGGGTCAAAGTCAAAGTCAAAATCATTTATTTCATGTAAATCTTTACAGATATTTATGAATAGTCAAAAAAAAAAAAAAAAAAAAGTTTAACAATGAGGTCTTAGAGTGCGTTTGGTTAGGCAGCTATTCATTAACAAAATAACGACAAATATTAATTGAACTTAGACACGATGGAATGGAAATCTTAATATGAAAATTACTACCGAACCGAACACACACTACATAACCAACTAGTGTAAGACTAGGTGGTTAGCTGATTCCATTGACCTGTCAATCATTATCTGCCATACAAGAGAGCCACCAAGGCGACCAACTTCACCGACCATATCCATGCCTTAAATATTTATTGTAAATAAAAGCTAAGTAACCAATCACATATAAGTAAAGGTATAAGGATTTTTTTCCAGACCGAATATAGCTCTCGAGAGAACACAACTAAGCAAAGTTGCCCTTTTTCTCAGTTGTATGTTTTGTTGTTGTGGTGCATAAAGCGATCTACGACATTATTTTTTTAAAAGGATGGTGTTACTATTTATTTCTATGTAATATTATTTCTAATTAATATTCATTTATCAAAGTAAACGGATTTTTAAACAAAATTCACAAAAGAATTTAATTAGACAACATTGAATAATATTATACATGATACATTTTGTTTTTCTTTTATGTGAAATTGGCTATACGATAATATTATTATTATTACGATTCCGGAGAAAAAAAATCGATGACTAATTCTCTAAATGTACGTGCGGTGATCATCAGAACATGATTACCTACTTTATTTTTATGTTTGCTGTTTTTCAAAGGATTCAAATTTAAAAGAAATATGGAGGCGGTTTGGTAAAAAAGCGTCGATTGGGGTCCCGTTAAAAAACAGTGCCATATGTTCAGACGATTTTAACACTTCCGACTTCCTAAGGCAAAACAACAGATGAAAATTAATTATCAGTGCAGTACCTACTTTTATACCACGACGTATTTGTCCCGTTAGACTCTTTGTTACTTTAACTATTTAGTTTTTTATTATTTTAAATAAATATTACTTTTTTTTTAAAAGTCTAAAAATAATTTTCTTAATGTCTATAATAACTTTGTGTTTAATCCACAGAGTTATTAATCTTAGAATATACGAAATCTGACTCAAAAGTTTGGAGAGCACTTAGGGAGTCGGAGAAAATAATAAAATTGTTGAGAGAATGAGATTCACAACATAATAGGGCCTCAGGAATTGTTATAGATTCACCAGTAAAAACGGAAGTTACTTGTACTATTATTTATTCTGTGATTATACATAGTATTAGATCCAAACTGCGCCAACATTATCAGAATTGGATAATTTTGATGCATCTGTGAAGATGTGTAATCTATTTGGCCAGCGTTTATTAGCTATAATTTGAAAATAGTTTTCGTTATTAGAGCTCTCTGTGTCGATTCCTATATTAGAAAAAAAAATTGGCTGGAACATACTGACGTAAAACTCTGTTAAAAGAAGTGGGTTTCTGGGGGATCGGAAAAAAGAAGAAATATTTTTTAATTGTAAATATGTTTTATAAATACAAGGAGGGGTCTTATGCTTCCAAAATTGATTAGACATTAATTGGGAGAGTTAAAATAAAGGATGAGAGGAGTGTTGAAAGGCTTTGATGAGAAACCTGTCTGCAAGGTATTGACGACGAGTAGTGTCACGTTACACCCGCTCCATGTTATATTTATGTATTTTATTTCATTTGTCTTCATATCATTTCATACATTTTTTAAAATGACCACCAAATGTATCATAATACACCGTTTTCAGGGAAAATTCCAGGTAGTAAAAACATGGTTAAATTGGTTAATATTTGTATGTAATACTCCAGAATTTTGACAGCTAGAAATTTCCCTTCTGTGAACGTTCCAAATTTTTCATTTAGTTTTCATGAAAACTTAGGCTTTGGTTATCAAATCAGATTCCTAACATTTTAAATTTAAATTTTAATTATTTAGGGATCTTGTGTACTTGTAGGTTTAGAAGTGAAACTCTTGGTTGGTAGTGACTGAATGAATTTACTTATTTATTTTTCGTATTTATATATGATTTTATAAAAGGAAATTATTAAAAACAAATGTAAACAAAACATAATAATTTAAAATAGTTTTCCAATAAGAAACGTCCCCGCCTTAATGCCGATGACGTAGCCTCCCCTCCGCAGTACTCGATGGCGCGGGTGTCGCATATAGTCGAGCACGGCGTGTGCGCGCGCTCTTTTACCGGGCGGCCGTCGATACGAGAGGAGCCATGTGATGCTGTGTGCAGCTGTGAACGCCAACTACGCTGCGGGTGAATTGGCGGCTGTCGGGGCGATCGAGCGGTCTCAAAACGACACGGCGACGCTGAATCCTCAACTTGGTGCACGGCGCTACCACATCAGTCACGAGATGGATCTTCTTTGCGAGAGAAAATTATGAACTACCCACACAATAATTTTATGTTCTTTTGAGAACATTTACGAATAACCGTCCTTTTCAGGACGTTCAATTGTTTCTTTACTGTTGCGGAACTCGTTCACTTGTTTCTTTACTGTTGCGAAACTCGTCCTTTTCAGGACGTTCACTTGTTTCTTTCACTTTGTCAGTTGTGCTGCTACAGTGCTCCCCCTCAAGCGAAGCGTACCGGCAGTTTGCTTATGCGTCCAGATCTGGTAACCGTGGTACTTGATTTTAAGATAGATGCTGGTTCCGTTGGTCTGCTTGTTCTGTCTGTGTTGTTACTTGAAGAATGATTGATGTTGCTTGAAGAGTGAGTGCTGCTGCTGGATGCAGACTGGTAGTCGTTGACGATGTACGCAGGTTTGAGACGGTCGATAGAAATAGTTGCTTTGCGTGTGGGTAATTGCAGAATGAAAGTTTTGTCATTCCGTTTGATTACTGCGTACGGGCCTTCATAGGGTTGTTGCAATGGTTTTTTTACGGCATCGTTTCTTATAAATACTTGTTCACATGTATGTAAGGCTGGGTGCACAAATATTGGCAGATTGTTCTCGTGTGATTGTGCTTGTGCCTGAGATGGTTTGAGTGCGTTTATGATGTTCCGTAATTGACTGACGTAATTGTGGTCCATATCTCGTTCAGGTTGTTGTATAGCGAAGAAATCACCAGGCAGCCGAAGGTTGTGGCCGTATGTTAGTTCTGCCGCACTGACGCCGGTATCGGATCGTACGGCAGCTCGTAGTCCGAATAAAACCGTGGGCAGTTGGGTCATCCATCAGTGGCGTGCACAGGGTTTTAGTATAAGGTAGGCATAATTTATAGTAACATACCAAAGAAAGGAGTTTTTAGCAATTTTAAATGTTTAAAAAATCACAACGTAGTCTACAATGACATATTTTGCGAAATTTGCGATAAGTTGAAACAGCATTAAAAAGCCATTACTTATTATAATTAAAAGGTTTTGCACTACACAAACAAATTAAAATCATCACCATAAACCTCTCACAGAAGAAATAATAGTACAAGTAACGTGACTAAAGAATGCGAAAGTGACAAAAAAACAATACCTACCTTATTAATAAATGACAAAAGAAAAATATCAAAGCATTAGGTAAATTTGATTAGAATTACGTAACATTGCAAATTAGTAGGATAATATTAATAACTCACGACTTCAAGCTCCACCCAGATGCATGCGATCTCGCTCTGCACGCGTCATGTGAGCAGGACACAGTATAGTTTCCTATTTGTACCGCTAAGGACTCCTGCGCTCCTGGTACTTCTCAACAGTTTTGTACAGAGAAGTTCTCGTTCTTTCATTAATACCGTGTGCCTAACGACTTGCTACCTACAGTTTCTGCGCTCCTAGTCCTATTAGATTTAAATTTATCACAAATATTTGATTGTTTGAGGTACAAAGGCAGTGCCTAACTCTGTCATACATTTAGCATAATCCAATAATAATAATAATTGAAAAATTGTAAGGAAAACTTAGGCAACCAAAAATAATACGGAGAATAATAGTACAAAAAAATGGCGATAGATGGCGCTATTACCATATGATGATAGTACCACAAAAAAACTATAGATGGCGCTTTTTGAAATACAAAGTGTCAATATAACAAAATATAATATGTTTTTAATATGATTTTATTACCAAATTTCTGGGGTAGGCAGTGTCTTTGTGCCTATATGGACTGCACGCCACTGTCATCCATTCTGTTCTTTCCGATAGTTTGGTTTTCAATGCAGTCTTGAGCGTTCTGTGCCATCGCTCGACCATGCCGTTTGCTTGTGGATGATAAGGTGTCGTACGAGTCTTGTTGATCCCCATGGTGTTCATTAGTTTGGCAAATAGTTCACTTTCGAATTGACGACCTTGATCACTAGTCAGCGTTTCTGGGCAACCGAAACGAGTGATCCAATTTTCATATACAACTTTTGCGACGGTTTCGGCTGTGATATCTTCGGTAGGTATCGCTTCTGGCCACCTTGTTAGTCGATCGATGATTGTAATCAAGTAACGATGACCTTGAGCTGATGTAGGAAGTGGCCCGACGATATCGATGTGAATGTGTTGAAATCGATCAGCAGGTGGGAATGACATTAGGGAGCTCCTCGTGTGACGCTGTATCTTGCATTCTTGACATCGAACACATTGTTTAGCCCAATTTCCAACGTCAATGTTCATTGAAGGCCAGAAATATTTCTGTGACATTAGCTTTCGACTTGATCTGACTCCTGGATGACTGATATTATGCACGGCGTCGAATGCTGTTCGTCTGAATGTTTCTGGTAGGTATGGTCGAAAATTGGACGATGATGTTTCGCAGTAAATTTGTGTTGCTGATTGCGGCAGTGTTACTTTCTTAAAAGTTATATTGCTTCGTTGTGCCAGCTCTTGTATGGTTCTGTCTCTTTCTTGCTCATGTGCTATTTGCACGAAATCTAGCATAGATGGGCAAAAAATACTTTCGATGCGACTTAGGGCGTCGGCAACGACGTTGTTTTTGCCGCTGATGTGACGAATGTCTGTTGTGAATTCGCTGATAAACATCAATTGTCTTGCGCGCCGTGGTGTTTCTGTGACTGATGGTGGCTTTTGGAGAATGTAAGTTAGTGGTTCGTGATCTGTGAACACGATGACGTCACGTCCTTCGATTATTTTTCTGAAGTGGATGATTGATAAATAGATTGAAAGTAGCTCTCGATCGAACGTGCTGTAGTTTCGTTGGGCATCATTGAACTTCTTGGAAAAATAGCCTAGTGGTTGCCATTCTTCTTTCACAAATTGATGAAGTGCGGCTCCAGCAGAATTGTCTGACGCGTCACAGAAGATTGCTAATGCAGCTTTATGTGATGGATAAGCGAGCAGAGTTGCCTTTGATATGCTAGCTTTGCAGGCTTCGAATGCTTCATTAGATTCACTGTTCCATTCAATGACGGTCTTGTCTTTCTTCTTGGCGTTGTGTATGTAGGCATTAAGTGGCGCTTGTAATGCAGCCGCTTTCGGGACATGTTCTCGATAAAAGTTGATCATGCCGAGAAAACGTCTTAAATCTTCTACAGTTTTTGGTTTCGGATATTCTGTGATAACTTTGACTTTTTCTTCTGGAGGCTTGATTCCATCTTCAGAAACTGTGTAGCCAAGGAATTTGACTGATTCTTGTCCGAAGTGGCATTTTGCAGGGTTTATAGTAATGCCGCTATCTTCTAATCGTCGTAATACTATGCGTACATGTTCTCTGTGCTCTTCTTCGTTTGATGATGCAACTAATACGTCATCAATAAATGGGAATACAAAATCCAGACCACGCAGAACTTCATGGATGTATCGTTGGAATGTTTGACCGGCGTTCTTTAGTCCTAGACACATACGTGGAAATTCGAACAGTCCCATTGGTGTTATGATGGCTGTCTTCTCGATATCTTCTTCTCGTACACTAAGTTGTTGGTAGGCTCGATTGAGGTCGATTGTTGAGAAAATATTGGTTTTGGACAGCTGGTATGTAAAATCCTTGATTCTTGGTATGGGATAGCGGTCGGGCTTGGTGATTGCGTTCAGTCTTCGGTAGTCGCCACATACACGCAGGTCTCCATTCTTTTTTGGCACGATGTGTAGGGGTGATGCCCATGGACTCTTGCTAGGTCGACATAATCCTTGCTGGATCATGTTTTCGAACTCATTCCTGACTTGTTCATAGCGATGTGGTGGTACCGGACGTGCTCGACAATGAAGTGGAGGTCCAGTTGTTTCGATGAAATGTTTGACTTCGTGTTTAGAGCTCAGCTGCATCGAAGTTAATCTTGTGATTCCAGGAAATTCTGCCAATACGTCATGATAAGACTTCCCCATGTCAATACTGCGGATTGTAGGTATGTCGGAAGGTTGAACGAAAGTGGCCTTCGATGAAAGGTTTGTTGTCCCATCAATCATTTTTTTATTCCTGACGTCGACTATGAGCTGATGATGTTTGAGGAAATCCGCACCTAGAATTGGTTTGGATACGGCTGCGACGATAAACTTCCATTTGAATCTTCGGCGCAGGTTGAGGTCCAATTCTAGTGTTTTTTCTCCATATGTTGGGATGATTGTGTTGTTGGCGGCGTAAAGGCAGAAGGATAATGGTTGGGTTTGCATGCCTTTTCTTCTTGGTATGACGGATATATTTGCACCCGTATCTACCAAGAATACTAATTTGTTTAACTTGTCGTTAATAAATAGGCGGTGTGATGCTTCGGAGACGCCAAGTTCCGCCACGTTTAGCGTCCTGTCCAGTTTCCCGACAATTGTTCCTGGGGTTTCTTGAAAGAACACGGCGGTGTGCATTTGACTGCTTTCGTTCCAAATCGTTGGTGATAGTAGCAATACGGTAATGGCGAGCCGTACCGGAAACGCGATGGTGATTGCGAGTTTTGTCGTGCACGAGATCTTGAGTTGCAACGGGAGCAATGTTTTGTGTTTTCGATTGTGGTTGGGCGATTATCGTACTGAGGTCTTGATTTGAGTTCGGCGATCTCCATTGTCAATTTTTTTAACTGGCTCGTGATGTTCAATGTCTCCTCTATTTGCGATCCTGGCAGTGAAGTGGCTATTGTAGACACCTGCGAGCAGCTTGTCTCTGCTATTGTGTCAGCTAGCAGAGAGATTTCGTCGAGCTTAGTGTCTGGGTTTATTGATTCACTGACGGCGAGTACTGATCTTATGTGAGCTGGAAGGTGATTGCTCCACATAAGTCGCAGGGTTGCGTCAGGTATTTTCTCCCGTGCTAAATTCTTCATTCTACGTAGAAGTTGCGACGGCTTTTGTGTCCCTAACTCCATCTCTGATAGTAGTTTTTGAAATTGTCTATTATCTGACTCTTCATATGTGGTTATGAGGCGCTTCTTTATAACTTCATACTGCTCGGCTTTGGGCGGGTTGTACAGCAAATCTGCTGATTATTTTTCTGAAGTGGATGATTGATAAATAGATTGAAAGTAGCTCTCGATCGAACGTGCTGTAGTTTCGTTGGGCATCATTGAACTTCTTGGAAAAATAGCCTAGTGGTTGCCATTCTTCTTTCACAAATTGATGAAGTGCGGCTCCAGCAGAATTGTCTGACGCGTCACAGAAGATTGCTAATGCAGCTTTATGTGATGGATAAGCGAGCAGAGTTGCCTTTGATATGCTAGCTTTGCAGGCTTCGAATGCTTCATTAGATTCACTGTTCCATTCAATGACGGTCTTGTCTTTCTTCTTGGCGTTGTGTATGTAGGCATTAAGTGGCGCTTGTAATGCAGCCGCTTTCGGGACATGTTCTCGATAAAAGTTGATCATGCCGAGAAAACGTCTTAAATCTTCTACAGTTTTTGGTTTCGGATATTCTGTGATAACTTTGACTTTTTCTTCTGGAGGCTTGATTCCATCTTCAGAAACTGTGTAGCCAAGGAATTTGACTGATTCTTGTCCGAAGTGGCATTTTGCAGGGTTTATAGTAATGCCGCTATCTTCTAATCGTCGTAATACTATGCGTACATGTTCTCTGTGCTCTTCTTCGTTTGATGATGCAACTAATACGTCATCAATAAATGGGAATACAAAATCCAGACCACGCAGAACTTCATGGATGTATCGTTGGAATGTTTGACCGGCGTTCTTTAGTCCTGGACACATACGTGGAAATTCGAACAGTCCCATTGGTGTTATGATGGCTGTCTTCTCGATATCTTCTTCTCGTACACTAAGTTGTTGGTAGGCTCGATTGAGGTCGATTGTTGAGAAAATATTGGTTTTGGACAGCTGGTATGTAAAATCCTTGATTCTTGGTATGGGATAGCGGTCGGGCTTGGTGATTGCGTTCAGTCTTCGGTAGTCGCCACATACACGCAGGTCTCCATTCTTTTTTGGCACGATGTGTAGGGGTGATGCCCATGGACTCTTGCTAGGTCGACATAATCCTTGCTGGATCATGTTTTCGAACTCTTTCCTGACTTGTTCATAGCGATGTGGTGGTACCGGACGTGCTCGACAATGAAGTGGAGGTCCAGTTGTTTCGATGAAATGTTTGACTTCGTGTTTAGAGCTCAGCTGCATCGAAGTTAATCTTGTGATTCCAGGAAATTCTGCCAATACGTCATGATAAGACTTCCCCATGTCAATACTGCGGATTGTAGGTATGTCGGAAGGTTGAACGAAAGTGGCCTTCGATGAAAGGTTTGTTGTCCCATCAATTAATTTTTTATTCCTGACGTCGACTATGAGCTGATGATGTTTGAGGAAATCCGCACCTAGAATTGGTTTGGATACGGCTGCGACGATAAACTTCCATTTGAATCTTCGGCGCAGGTTGAGGTCCAATTCTAGTGTTTTTTCTCCATATGTTGGGATGATTGTGTTGTTGGCGGCGTAAAGGCAGAAGGATAATGGTTGGGTTTGCATGCCTTTTCTTCTTGGTATGACGGATATATTTGCACCCGTATCTACCAAGAATACTAATTTGTTTAACTTGTCGTTAATAAATAGGCGGTGTGATGCTTCGGAGACGCCAAGTTCCGCCACGTTTAGCGTCCTGTCCAGTTTCCCGACAATTGTTCCTGGGGTTTCTTGAAAGAACACGGCGGTGTGCATTTGACTGCTTTCGTTCCAAATCGTTGGTGATAGTAGCAATACGGTAATGGCGAGCCGTACCGGAAACGCGATGGTGATTGCGAGTTTTGTCGTGCACGAGATCTTGAGTTGCAACGGAAGCAATGTTTTGTGTTTTCGATTGTGGTTGGGCGATTATCGTACTGAGGTCTTGATTTGAGTTAGGCGATCTCCATTGTCAATTTTTTTAACTGGCTCGTGATGTTCAATGTCTCCTCTATTTGCGATCCTGGCAGTGAAGTGGCTATTGTAGACACCTGCGAGCAGCTTGTCTCTGCTATTGTGTCAGCTAGCAGAGAGATTTCGTCGAGCTTAGTGTCTGGGTTTATTGATTCACTGACGGCGAGTACTGATCTTATGTGAGCTGGAAGGTGATTGCTCCACATAAGTCGCAGGGTTGCGTCAGGTATTTTCTCCCGTGCTAAATTCTTCATTCTACGTAGAAGTTGCGACGGCTTTTGTGTCCCTAACTCCATCTCTGATAGTAGTTTTTGAAATTGTCTATTATCTGACTCTTCATATGTGGTTATGAGGCGCTTCTTTATAACTTCATACTGCTCGGCTTTGGGCGGGTTGTACAGCAAATCTGCTGATTATTTTTCTGAAGTGGATGATTGATAAATAGATTGAAAGTAGCTCTCGATCGAACGTGCTGTAGTTTCGTTGGGCATCATTGAACTTCTTGGAAAAATAGCCTAGTGGTTGCCATTCTTCTTTCACAAATTGATGAAGTGCGGCTCCAGCAGAATTGTCTGACGCGTCACAGAAGATTGCTAATGCAGCTTTATGTGATGGATAAGCGAGCAGAGTTGCCTTTGATATGCTAGCTTTGCAGGCTTCGAATGCTTCATTAGATTCACTGTTCCATTCAATGACGGTCTTGTCTTTCTTCTTGGCGTTGTGTATGTAGGCATTAAGTGGCGCTTGTAATGCAGCCGCTTTCGGGACATGTTCTCGATAAAAGTTGATCATGCCGAGAAAACGTCTTAAATCTTCTACAGTTTTTGGTTTCGGATATTCTGTGATAACTTTGACTTTTTCTTCTGGAGGCTTGATTCCATCTTCAGAAACTGTGTAGCCAAGGAATTTGACTGATTCTTGTCCGAAGTGGCATTTTGCAGGGTTTATAGTAATGCCGCTATCTTCTAATCGTCGTAATACTATGCGTACATGTTCTCTGTGCTCTTCTTCGTTTGATGATGCAACTAATACGTCATCAATAAATGGGAATACAAAATCCAGACCACGCAGAACTTCATGGATGTATCGTTGGAATGTTTGACCGGCGTTCTTTGGTCCTGGACACATACGTGGAAATTCGAACAGTCCCATTGGTGTTATGATGGCTGTCTTCTCGATATCTTCTTCTCGTACACTAAGTTGTTGGTAGGCTCGATTGAGGTCGATTGTTGAGAAAATATTGGTTTTGGACAGCTGGTATGTAAAATCCTTGATTCTTGGTATGGGATAGCGGTCGGGCTTGGTGATTGCGTTCAGTCTTCGGTAGTCGCCACATACACGCAGGTCTCCATTCTTTTTTGGCACGATGTGTAGGGGTGATGCCCATGGACTCTTGCTAGGTCGACATAATCCTTGCTGGATCATGTTTTCGAACTCTTTCCTGACTTGTTCATAGCGATGTGGTGGTACCGGACGTGCTCGACAATGAAGTGGAGGTCCAGTTGTTTCGATGAAATGTTTGACTTCGTGTTTAGAGCTCAGCTGCATCGAAGTTAATCTTGTGATTCCAGGAAATTCTGCCAATACGTCATGATAAGACTTCCCCATGTCAATACTGCGGATTGTAGGTATGTCGGAAGGTTGAACGAAAGTGGCCTTCGATGAAAGGTTTGTTGTCCCATCAATTAATTTTTTATTCCTGACGTCGACTATGAGCTGATGATGTTTGAGGAAATCCGCACCTAGAATTGGTTTGGATACGGCTGCGACGATAAACTTCCATTTGAATCTTCGGCGCAGGTTGAGGTCCAATTCTAGTGTTTTTTCTCCATATGTTGGGATGATTGTGTTGTTGGCGGCGTAAAGGCAGAAGGATAATGGTTGGGTTTGCATGCCTTTTCTTCTTGGTATGACGGATATATTTGCACCCGTATCTACCAAGAATACTAATTTGTTTAACTTGTCGTTAATAAATAGGCGGTGTGATGCTTCGGAGACGCCAAGTTCTGCCACGTTTAGCGTCCTGTCCAGTTTCCCGACAATTGTTCCTGGGGTTTCTTGAAAGAACACGGCGGTGTGCATTTGACTGCTTTCGTTCCAAATCGTTGGTGATAGTAGCAATACGGTAATGGCGAGCCGTACCGGAAACGCGATGGTGATTGCGAGTTTTGTCGTGCACGAGATCTTGAGTTGCAACGGGAGCAATGTTTTGTGTTTTCGATTGTGGTTGGGCGATTATCGTACTGAGGTCTTGATTTGAGTTCGGCGATCTCCATTGTCAATTTTTTTAACTGGCTCGTGATGTTCAATGTCTCCTCTATTTGCGATCCTGGCAGTGAAGTGGCTATTGTAGACACCTGCGAGCAGCTTGTCTCTGCTATTGTGTCAGCTAGCAGAGAGATTTCGTCGAGCTTAGTGTCTGGGTTTATTGATTCACTGACGGCGAGTACTGATCTTATGTGAGCTGGAAGGTGATTGCTCCACATAAGTCGCAGGGTTGCGTCAGGTATTTTCTCCCGTGCTAAATTCTTCATTCTACGTAAAAGTTGCGACGGCTTTTGTGTCCCTAACTCCATCTCTGATAGTAGTTTTTGAAATTGTCTATTATCTGACTCTTCATATGACTCTTGTTTCTTTCACTTTGTCAGTTGTGCTGCTACAATTATATAAACTATGTATTAGGTAATATTGTAAATTAAAACATATTCTTTAGGTATTTTCACATTTTTAGACACTTAAAACACTAAATCTTAGTCGTCTCCTCTGACCGCTAGGTAGCTTCAAAAGTTCCCATACTAACCCAAAAAATACTGGCACTCTATAAATTAAAACTTAATATGAATTTTAATCGTAAAACTCTAAAATCGTCTATAAATATCTCGGACCGGCGATTTTTCGGGAGTCTCGAGGAAGCTTAAGAAAGAAGAAGAAGTCTAGCTACAGTGGCAGTGATCGACTGGTTCTCATCCTTGAAACCTTGAACCTGCTACGTCGAGAACCAAGCCCGATCCTGTCACACTTCCTTGAAGACTCCGGATCCTGGAGTTGCGGCCACCGGGATTTGCCTAGACTCCACTTCGCTCAGGCGTCTGCTCTGAGGGTTGGAGAACCTCCTTGTGCTGCAGGACCTCGCCTCGAGCTTCGAGCCTTGAGCGACGAGGCCATCTGACTTTTCGTCTCAAGCATTGGCCTGAGAGACGGGAATTCACCTCTTCGTGAACGGCTGCCTCTACAGCCGTGCCGCCCGCTGTCTGCGTGCCGCCGTCGTGCCGCCGCCTTCCCCTTGCTGCCGTTATCGTGCCGCAAGCCACTGCTTCACGGACCTCACCTCAGGCCTAGAGCCTTGAGAGTCGAGGCCATCTGAGTCCTCGTCTCAGGCATCGGCCTGCGAGACGAGGCCTCGCCTCATCGTGTGCGGCTGCTGCTACAGTCGTGCTTGCTGCTGCTGCCATCGTGCCGCCGCCTTCCTGCTTGCCTGCCTACATATGCTACCATCGCCTGTCTACGTGCCAGTCGACGTGCCAGTCCTCGAGCCTGTCCCTCGTCACTCCCTCCAATCTTCCCATACTATACGGTCAGAGTTTTAGTTTATAATAGGCATCTCCATTGTAGGCAGGGCCAACATTTATTAGGTAGGTCTCTTATATAGTTACTGTACTCAAAACCAACTTTACTTGTAAATATCTTATTTTAAATAAACTTTTATTTATCCCATTTAATTTTTCATTTTATAAAATTCATTAAACCCCCCCCCCCCCCCCCGCTACAATAGAGAGGGGCATCTGCACACTCAGCTTGAAGGCAGTTAATTGGGGAGGATTTCATTGCGCCACAGACCACACGAAGGCTCTTAGATTGTATTTTGTCTAACAATCGCATAGATTTTTTATTACATGGCTCTAGAAGAAAGGTGCCATAATCCAAATGGCTTCTTATTATGGCATTATAAAGTAATTTTTGGGAACAGGGGTGGGAGCCCCACCATACACCTGATAGACTTCGTAATACATTAATATTCGCTTCACATTTGCTAGCTATGTTTTTGACATGAATTGCCCCAGACATTCTGGAGTCTAAAGTGACACCTAGGAATTTTACATTGTTGGAAAGGGGAATAACTTCATTCTCAATAGATAGAAATATAGGGGTAATCTGCTTTTTTTTTGTAAATGTAATGGTGACACTTTTTGAGGCAGATAGGGAGAGGCCATGGTCATTTAACCAAGAGTATAAGTAAGATAAAGTGTACAGATTGTAAAGTAAAGGACTTAGTACTGAACTTTGAGGGTGACCCCTCCGAAGGATGCGAGGAGATAGTGAAATGTTTTAAGATCGGACAGTAATGGAACGAACACTTAGAAGATTGCAAATGAATATACTTAACATCACAGAGATTCTCAGCTGTCGCATTTTGCTTCTGAGAACTGGAATTAAGACATTATCATAAGCTAAAGAGACATCAAGGAAAACAGCAACAACATATATTTTTGTACTAAAAAAACTTGAACTAGGACTAGGACTTAACTTTGACTAGGGTGGAGATATTGTCCATTACACTTAAGCCCTTTCTGAAACCAAATTGAGTGTAGAAAATAATATTATTATTTTCAAGAAACCATTCTAAACGATTTTCAACTAGATGTTCCATACCTTTAAGTAACGTTGATGACAGAGCTATTCGTCGATAACTTAAAGACTATTGGGATCTTAATCTGGCTTAGGAATAGGGATAATAAGTTGGTGCCTCCAATCATCAGGGATTTGATTAGATAGAAAGATATTATTTATAATATTTAGGAAAATAGTTATAGCCTTTGTACCAGAGTTAGTTACAAAGGAATAAGGTATTCCATCAGGGCCGGGAGCTGAGTTTTTGACATGACTTAACACACACTCTAGCTCTGCTATGAAAAAGGACTGGTTAAATTGGGAATTAGGTTGGGAAACATAAGGGAATACAGGATCCTCGGGAACATATGGAGGAGCTAGTCTGACACCAAAACATTCTAGCCAATTAGATGGATCTGATTGACGGGGTTTATCTTTAAAGGATGATCGAGATTTTCGAATATTTCTCCAAACAAGAGAAGAGGGGGGCCGAGGGGAGAGATTCTCACAATAACGAATCCATGACGTTTTATTAGGTCCACAGCACTGGGATTTTGATTAGGGGGGTCAAAGTCAAAGTCAAAATCATTTATTTCATGTAAATCTTTACAGATATTTATGAATAGTCAAAAAAAAAAAAAAAGTTTAACAATGAGGTCTTAGAGTGCGTTTGTTTAGGCAGATATTCATTAACAAAATAACGACAAATATTAATTGAACTTAGACACGATGGAATGGAAATCTTAATATGAAAATTACTACCGAACCGAACACACACTACATAACCAACTAGTGTAAGACTAGGTGGTTAGCTGATTCCATTGACCTGTCAATCATTATCTGCCATACAAGAGAGCCACCAAGGCGACCAACTTCACCGACCATATCCATGCCTTAAATATTTATTGTAAATAAAAGCTAAGTAACCAATCACATATAAGTAAAGGTATAAGGATCGGTATTTTTAAGGGCATAAACACTAACTGTAAAGTCGATCCCCTCAGAGACACCCCGGAGAAAAAGGAACCAGCAAGTAAAAAACTCTAGTTCTTCACACAAACTAAAAGAGGGTACAGCTATTGATTGACTTATGCTATATAGCATATATATATAATATATATATATATAGTAACATACTCAAAATGCACCCCACTGATCAGCATGCGTAGAACACCCTATGGCAGATTATTTGTTACGGTACCAATGTACATAACTACACAGTATACTATTAATTAAGTATAAATAAGTAGGTAATCATCAATGATTACCTTATCCAAAGACAAAATTTACATAATGTAATGAAAATAAATTATGTAATAAAAAATTATTATAATATCGGACATTATTTACCTACTAAACTAGGGTCCTTAACACGGAATAAATAAAACAAGTATTATTTATTCCGTGGTCCTTAACGTAGGGGGTCCTTCTGGTGGGTGTACCAATATTAAGGAGACAAATATTGAGACTATCAAAGATACCTATGAGAGCCGACCCAAAAGCATCACAGTGGGGTGAACCCCACATGTAATGATGGCTGTTAAAATCACCAACAACAATGAAGGGGCCTACAATTGAGTCCAAAAGTGATTTAATGAGGTAGACATGGGGGTGAGGAATGTAAAGAGAAAGTATACTTATATTTGAGACCCGAGCTGCAATGGCATTAAAGCCTGAGGAATGAGAGGGGAGTGGAATAGAAATGATGGGGAGATTATTGCTTATTAAGAGAGTACAACCTCCATAGCCGTCGGGTCTGTCATCTCGGAGACAAGAGTACCCAGAAACTTTAAAACGAGTCTTTAGTTTTAACCAGATCTCCGAGATGGCCAGAACCGTTGGGAAGAAATTATTTATGAGGTATAACACCTCATGTTTTTTATTGCAGAGACCTCCCAATTCCATTGAAGAATTTTCTTCATTTGAGACCTGTCTATGTTGTTGAATAAGAAGAAAAGAGAGTTTGTTAGATACGATGTTCGGTAAATCTGTGTCACTAAATTTTGAAACCATATTGACGATAGAATAGAAGTAGTTCAAGTAAATTATCCTGAGGGGTATCCTGATTCGTCGACTGAGGGGTAGCCGCAGCCATTAGAAGGTTGAGGGGGCGAATAATCTTTTATTAGAGCAGAATGTGCAACTTGTCATACCCTTTTTGAGGAGGAGCTTTAGGACGAGTTTTTTTATAGTTTTTATGAATAGTAAGGGAAGGAGAGGCAGAGAAAGAAGGGGGGTTAGAGGGAGAGAAAGTAGGAGGAATAGGTAGGGTAGGGTTTGTTGAGGATTGGGTAATGTCCGCAAAAAAGCGGTGTGCAGGGCGATGTTTAGAACCAGCCTCTGAATATGAAATATTTTCTCCAGCCATGGTCAACTTTATAAGTTTTTGTCGAGAAAATTCAGGGCAGCATTTGTTTATAGCTTCATGGCACCAGAGCATAGCAAACAGGAGGCAAGCTCAATGCTTATTGAGCACTGACTACCGGGATGGGGACACCTGTATCATCTAGGTCGAGACCTACAGATGGATTGGGTGTGACCAAATCGGCAACAATTATTACATTGAATGGTGGGATAGGTGTACAATTCAATAGGGAATGAAGAATGGCAGCAATATATATGAGCTGGTAGGGATCGACCACTAAAAGTTATAACCACTGATTGAGTTGGGATCTAATTAGGTTTATCTACTGTATGAACTTCTTTGCCTAACCCCGTGCACGTAGAATAATACCATAGCCTAGAAGTTCTGCCATATCTATGAATTCTTGTATTGTCCACTCTGTTGGGACTTGACGAACTATTCCCATACGGGAGACATTGAAACTAGGGATGACTTCCTGGTAGCCGTTATTTGAGAGGATGTTACTTTCCAATAATTTATTTGTATCATTTCAATTATTATTATTAAATTCAACATATATTTTGTTACGGCCTATACGCTTTACACCGTCTTTTTTAATATTTGGATTTTATTTTTAAAAAGAAGATGTCAAAATTTTATGGGGTGTATCGAGTTTGAGGGATCAGGGGAGCAGCGGGACACATGAACTATAAATGGAGAACGATAGATCGTTGGATGAGGGAACTTTGGACCTAGGGATAGAGGATGATTATATATATTATTAGATGAGATAGGCTCATTAAATTGTCTTTTTTGGGCACTGCCTTCACAGTCAAAACTATTTACTTACCGATAAAGATTCCAAGTTAGTAATATATAAAAAAAACACAAAACAAAAACTAATAATAGTAAAAAAAAACTCAAAGGAAACTAAAGAAAAAATTTTAAGAAACCACAAGAAAAGAGTGCGGAGAGTAGGATTTTGGGTAGTTTTTCGATAGCAAAGTTTTTGAAGAATGCGGTAATATTATTTCGTCTTGATTGAGTTCAGATAATTAAAGAAAGCAGGAAACAGTTCACAAATCAATTAATTCAAGAAATTAATAGGTATAGTATGAAGTCCGGCCCTTCTAGTGTTAAAAGAATGAGAACGAAAGCGTCGCAGTGCGGTCAGCCATGTTATTCTTCCATTACTTAATTTATTTTAATTTTATTGTGTATTCCTTATTTTATCGATATTTGGGTATACTTAGCCGTTGACATCAAAGGACATCCACTACTACATGTAAATGTTAATTTTACCACAGAGGTTTTTACAATATTTGAACAAGAATTAGTGTTGATGTGTGGGTAATTATCGTTTTTCTTATCGCTCATTGGCAGATATATTGATGAGTGACAGCCATTTTTGCATATCAAGATAGCGCTATGGCGTCTCCCCACCCGTGTCCGCGTTATATTACCATCTATTATTCAGAAAATACTCAGCTGTTTCAAAATGTCCTTGGATCGGTCCAGCATAATTTGCTGCAAGTTGCCCTAAATTGGTATAACTTTCCAACAGGGACCATGGATATAATTGCTAATTATTATAATAACTCAACATTTGTCATTACAAATAAAGATGGGTTTACAGATCCTCTTCAATATTGTGCTATTTCAAGGCTGTTGCCTTTCACCAATAGCTTTCAACAAAATTATTATTAACATCTTAATTGACAAACTTAAATCTAGTGAAAAGATGTGGGGATATAGATTTAAATTAAATAATGTATATTTGGAGTCCATCTTAGCATTTGCGGACGACTTAGCAGTGCTAACACGCAATCCAAAACAATGCCAGAATCTGCTTACTCTGGTAGACGAGTTCTGTGTATGGTCGAACAGCATGGGAACAAAACCATCAAAATGCTTCTGTCTCTGTCTGGGCAGACGAAATACTAAGTTTACGTCATACGACCCAGAACTATTAATTCTTGGCTTGGATTAGCACAGGGCGCTGGCTCCTGCACGCTATTCAGGGGACAGCAACAATTTGGGATGAATATTAAAAAGCCATCTGAGTTGTACAAACATCTACGACGTGTAACCAAGCAACAAATCCTAAGTAAGTCTCGGGATAATCTGATTGCATGTCTCCCTAAAGACTCATTGGTCTCTGATATGTAGTCAAGACTTTAGTTCCATAAATAATTTATGAGCTGTGTACAGATCAGCAGAAGAGGGTTAGGTTGGAAGAAAAAGGAATGTGATAAAGATGTTATTAAATCTTTCCTTAAGGACGATGAAGAGCATGGCTACAGAGTTCACGCGACGACCCTAGAAGTACAGAATAAATGGCTTACTATGGGGGAAGTTTGTATTCTTCCAGCCCTGAAATAGCGCACACTTATATACGATTGGTCTCCGGCACTTATTAAGTTCTATCTCAATGCCTTTCAAATGTGCATTGTGCGGTTTTGCTGTAGGGACTGCCAGCCAGACATATACTTGCTGGGTGCAAGGCTCTACTTGAAAAAGGCACTTTCACTGACATGATAAAGTTCTAGAAATTATTCGTGAAGCTGTAAGTCTCAGTATTGCTAGAACCAGGAAAGGATTATCAACAAATAAATGACTAACTACTTTTATAAAGGAGTGACAACTCAAGTAAACCTTTCTCAATCGTGGACAAAGCACAGAACTGGAAAATATCCAGACGAAATAGCAGTTTCAGCAGCAGACATACTGGTGTACTCTCGGTGATTGAAGAAAGTAATACTTATAGAACTCACCGTTCCGTGGGAAACAAACATACCTAAGGACCACAACATCAAGTCGAACAAATATTTTGATCTCAGAAACGAAATTACTAGAAACGGATTTAAAACTCAACTTTATACAGTGGAAGTTGGTGCAAGAAAAATTCCAGCAAAGTCTTTGCATAGTCTATTGAACTAAGCTTGGCCTTCCGAGATCAGCCGTCGGAACTTTTATGGAGCGTGCTTCCAAAGAGACGCTAACAGGATCATATAGTATTTGGTTGAGTAGAGAGGGTAGTGAACACAGTGCAGGTGAGAGTCCAAAAGGCCTTTAATCCTACTTCTCGGTCTCAAGTCCGGGAACGCTGCAGTTCCTGCCTTCCAACCACGCGATGGACCAGGCAACCGCACGGTGAAGCCATGGATAGCTAAGAACATTATCTCTTTCTTCCCATTATTCCAGAGGCGATCTAATTTGCTCGCCGAAATTGTTGTAAAAACTCAGTTTTTCACGGTGGTAATCAAAGTTATCGTTACCCTCTGGAATAATGCTAACATGAAACAGCTAAGTATTTTCAATCGGGAAAATAATGAATGAGGTTGGAAAACAACACAGATATGTCTACGTTTTCTGTACGTCTAATAGTACGGTCATTTTAAAATTTAGGGCCAAAATAAAAAAAACTTATACTAAATTATTATGCACTAACAATCCTTAGGGGGTCCTAAGGATTGTTAGTGCTTCCGCTTCTGCTTTACATACCTACTTTTATTAATATAATGAGGATGTTTTGTTAAAATTTATGACATAAATATATTTTTTTTATATGTGGGGATTTCAATATAGATCTAATATAATCTTAATAAATAACAGCGACAAACAAAAACTTATTTTGTTGTTTAATTCTTTTAACTTAAATAATGTATTCATGGAACCGACTAGGATTACTTCAACTAGCCGACTTGTATTGATAATGTATTTACTAACTGTTCTCTCTTAAGTAACTCTGTTATTACTGGGGTGCCATCCGACCATAAATGTTTGTTCCCATACAAATTGGTCATTTTAACTTTACTAGTTTGTATGGAGAAAGCATTTTTTTTTCATTTGCGACACATGGTTCCATGGGAATAGTTGTTCGTATTGATCAGTAGAACATCATATTAGCGCAAAGTACACCCATTCAAATTAAAAACACAGTGGAGTTAACTCCACTGTGTTTTTAGGGATCACAGTTGATTCCAAACTACAGTGGAAAGCTCACATTAATACTTTATTCAATAGATTGAGCTCTGCTGCATATACAGTCACAAAAATAGACAATTAACTGATGTTGCAACAGCCAGACTAATGTACTTCGCCAATTTTCATAGTATAATGATATATGGGGCCCTTACCAAAGACCCAATCGATAATCGAACCATAGAAAGCCAAATGTATGGAATTTGACGGTTCTCGTCGATTTCGTCTCATCGATTTCATTTCAGATTTCGTCTCATATGAACTCAGCGCTTTAAGTGCCGCTTGGCTATCGCTGAGAATGTTGATAGTTTCTCCGTGAGAATTCCTATCTAGGATCTCCTTTGCACATACAATTATTGCGTACAGCTCCGCTTGGAAAACGGTAGGGTAATGGCCCATGCTTACAAGAATATCGTAACCTTTGGTATGTATTCCTGCACCCGTTCCTGATATCATCTTTGATCCATCAGTAAACCAGTTTTGACAATTACTGTCCAGTTTAGAGCCATCTTTCCATTCCTCCCGTAACGGGAAGTATATATTATAGTTTCTTTTGAATATTCGAACAGTAGAAATGTTGTCAGCACACATTTCTAGAATCCTGTCGAGATTTTTATTAGTATCCATTTTTGTGTGAACAGTTTGAGACATATTTGGAAACCACTCGTCACTATTTTGTAGACGATAGAGTGATTTCCTAGCTTCTATCTCTATTAACACGTGTAGAGGTTTCAGATTTAGTATAACCTCCATTGCTGCCGTCGGTGCTGTTCTAAAGGCGCCTGATATGGACATACATGCCAATCGTTGTAATTTCGCTAGCTCCTTTTTACAGGTGCCAAGCTTAGTTCGTGGCCACCATACAATGCTTCCATACATCAGCATTGGTGCCACTATGGTATCGTATATCCACCTCATTACTGTTGGCTTTAATCCCCATGTTCTGCCATAATATGCCGATCGACACATAGCAAAGACTCTTATTGTCCTTTTAATTGCCATGCCAACATGTCGTCTCCATGTGAGATTTTTATCCAGAATGACTCCTAGATATTTTACCTCTGTTGACCACTGTATTTGACTGTCACTATTTTGTAGACGATAGAGTGATTTCCTAGCTTCTATCTCTATTAACACGTGTAGAGGTTTCAGATTTAGTATAACCTCCATTGCTGCCGTCGGTGTTGTTCTAAAGGCGCCTGATATGGACATACATGTCAATCGTTGTAATTTCGCTAGCTCCTTTTTACAGGTGCCAAGCTTAGTTCGTGGCCACCATACAATGCTTCCATACATCAGCATTGGTGCCACTATGGTATCGTATATCCACATCATTACTGTTGGCTTTAATGTTCTGCCATATGCCGATCGACACATAGCAGAGACTCTTATTGCCCTTTTAATTGCCATGTCAACATGTCGTTTCCATGTGAGATTTTTATCCAGAATGACTCCTAGATATTTTACCTCACTGTATTTGAGATCCGAACAGTTTTAAAGATGTTAATCCCGCAAGATCTCTTTTCTTTGCAAACAGCAATGCTGTTGTTTTGCTCGGGTTTATTGATAAATGTTGTATGTTACACCATTGTTCAATAGTTCCCAGTGCCTTTTGTGCTACACTAATTGTTGTACCCACAAATTTTCCGTTTACTAGTATAACTAGGTCGTCTTATCTTAGTAAGAATTGAATCCACAACAAGGCTCCACAGTAAAGGAGAGAGCACTCCACCCTGTGGGCATCCTTTGGTTGTAGTTATCCTCATTTCCTCTCCTAGTAGTTTTGATATAACAATTCTACCCCTTAGCATATTTTGTATCCATCTACGAATGGTTGGTTCTAAGCCGTGTCTTTTTGAGGCACTATCGATCCCTTCAAAGGTTGTGCGATCAAATGCCCCTTCTATGTCTATGAATATGCCTACACATACTTCTTTATTCTCCAATGCTATTTCAGCTTTTTTAACAACATGATGAAGTGCTGTTTCAGTCGACTTACCCTGCTGATAGGCACATTGAAGTCTGTGAAGAGGATTCCTTATTAGTGGGCCCTCCCTAATGTGTCTATCTAATAATTTTTCTAGTACTTTCAATAAGAAAGATGATAGACTTATAGGCTTGAATGACTTTGGTTCTTCATAGTTATCTTTACCTGGTTTCGGTATGAATACTACCTTAACTAATCTCCATTGCTTCGGCGTATATCCGAATGCAATAGATGCTTTATATAGTCTGCTAATGTAAGAATTCAGTATCAGTATTTCCTTTGTAGTAGAATGGGATATATATCATCAGGACCCGGTGATTTATATGGTTGGAATTTACTCAGGGCCCATTTGATTTTATGCTCGTCTACTATTTTTTTCGCAGTTTCCCAATCTTGTTTCTTTTATTATAGTTGTTATGTTCTTTGTTTGGCCCGTTGATTTAATAATATGTAATATTGAATATGAAAATGTAAACAACTCAAACCAACTTTCAACGGAATTGGAAGAAACACAGCTATCTAAACAAGTTTTAAGTTTTTGAGCTACTGTAATGCGCGCTCCTCTTGGGACACGTTTTAAGTTGGCATGGTTTGTCTGCATTTTGATAATTTTTCCCAAAAACTAGTGATATTATTCTGAACTAAATCAATATTTTTAAATGGGTTATCATTAGGGACTTGTAAATTAAAGTTGGATAATAATATAATGTATCATCACGGGTGCCTTACGGCGCCCGAGACCGCCTAGACGGCCCCAGGGTACCCAGCGGCGGTTTTAATCCCACCTCGTCGTAGCCGATGGTATGAGTCTACACCGAACAAGTGGCTGGCTCGTCGCGATGTTTTGAATAGACTCAATAACCCATCTATAAACAGTTTCACTAGTTGGTATAGTGAAACCGGGACCGACAGCTTAACGTGCTCTCCGAGGCACTATAGTGGTGTTGTCAAACAAATGTACATAAATTTTTAAATTAAAAACTCATTGCTACACACCGGGATTCGAACCAGGGACCTAAGTGTTTTTAAGTCCAAGGTCTAAAGTTGGATAAAGGGTCATTTTTATGTTTTTTAGATTTATGTATTTTTAAACCAGGTTCGCCTTTATAGAATCGGTTATTAGAACAAATATTGCAGCTCAATAAGTCTTGTTGCGACATCAGAGAGGTAGAAAATAAGACCTAACAATGTTAAAACGAAAAAACAATATAAAGACCTACAAAAAAAAACCGGTGTGAAGTTAGCAGCCAAAAGTTAGCAGAAAATATAATCCGACTGATTTAAAGAGTCATTTCAAAGTGTTCATAATTTGTGTATGGGCGACCTCCGCTGAAATGATTTTAACCACGCTTAAGGCTTAGAGGCCACCACCACCCTCCCTCCATATCAATCTGAAGGTGGTATCTCGCGTCGGTCATGGTCAAAATCTCAAATTAGAAGATTCCAGCGGCCAATTTACACTTTTGATAACTTGTCTATGGGTGACCTCTGCTGAAATAATTTTAACCATGCTTAAAGGTTAGAGGCCACCACCACCCTATCTCCATATCAATCTCCAGGTGGTATCTCGCATCCGTCATGGTCAAAATCTCAATTTAGAAGAATCCAGCTGCCAATTTACACTTTTGATAACTTGTCTATGGACGACCTCTGCTGAAATAATTTTAACCATGCTCAAAGCTTAGAGACCACCACCACCCTCTCTCCATATCAATCTGTAGGTGGTATCTCGCGTCGGTCATGGTCAAAATCTCAAATTAGAAGACTCCAGCGGCCAATTTACACTTTTGATAACTTGTCTATGGGTGACCTCTGCTGAAATGATTTTAACCATGCTTAAAGCTTAGAGACCACCACCACCCTCTCTCCATATCAATCTGTAGGTGGTATCTCGCGTCGGTCATGGTCAAAATCAAAATTTAGAAGAATCCAGCAGCCAATTTACACTTTTGATAACTTGTCTATAGACGACCTCTGCTGAAATAATTTTAACCATGCTCAAAGCTTAGAGACCACCACCACCCTATCTCCATATCAATCTGTAGGTGGTATCTCGCGTCGGTCATGGTCAAATTCTCAAATTAGAAGACTCCAGCGGCCAATTTACACTTTTGATAACTTGTCTATGGGTGACATCTGCTGAAATGATTTTAACCATGCTTAAAGGTTAGAGGCCACCACCACCCTATCTCCATATCGATCTCCAGGTGGTATCTCGCGTCCGTCATGGTCAAAATCTCAATTTAGAAGAATCCAGCAGCCAATTAATACTTTTGATAACTTGTCTATGGGCGACCTCTGCTGAAATAATTTTAACCATGCCTAAAGGTTAGAGGCCACTACCACCCTATCTCCATATTAATCTCCAGGTGGTATCTCGCGACGGTCATGGTCAAATTCTCAAATTAGAAGATTCCAGCGGCCAATTTACACTTTTGATAACTTGTCTATGGGTGACCTCTGCTGAAATGATTTTAACCATGCCTAAAGGTTAGAGGCCACCACCACCCTATCTCCATATCAATCTGTAGGTGGTATCTCGCGTCCGTCATGGTCAAAATCTCAATTTAGAAGAATCCAGCAGCCAATTAACACGTTTGATAACTTGTCTATGGGCGACCTCTGCTGGAATAATTTTAACCATGCTCAAAGCTTAGAGACCACCACCACCCTATCTCCATATCAATCTGTAGGTGGTATCTCGCGTCGGTCATGGTCGAAATCTCAAATTAGAAGATTCCAGCGGCCAATTTACACTTTTGATAACTAGTCTATGGGTGACCTCTGCTGAAATGATTTTAACCATGCCTAAAGGTTAGAGGCCACCAGCACCCTATCTCCATATCAATCTCCAGGTGGTACCTCGCGTCCGTCATGGTCAAAATCTCAATTTAGAAGAATCCAGCAGCCAATTAACACGTTTGATAACTTGTCTATGGGCGACCTCTGCTTAAATAATTTTAACCATGCTCAAAGCTTAGAGACCACCACCACCCTCTCTCCTTATCAATCTGTAGGTGGTATCTCGCGTCGGTCATGGTCAAAATCTCAAATTAGAAGACTCCAGCGGTCAATTTACACTTTTGATAACTTGTCTATGGGTGACCTCTGCTGAAATTATTTTAACCATGCTTAAAGCTTAGAGACCACCACCACCCTCTCTCCATATCAATCTGTAGGTGGTATCTCGCGTCGGTCATGGTCAAAATCAAAATTTAGAAGAATCCAGCAGCCAATTTACACTTTTGATAACTTGTCTATGGACGACCTCTGCTGAAATAATTTTAACCATGCTCAAAGCTTAGAGACCACCACCACCCTATCTCCATATCAATCTGTAGGTGGTATCTCGCGTCGGTCATGGTCAAATTCTCAAATTAGAAGACTCCAGCGGCCAATTTACACTTTTGATAACTTGTCTATGGGTGACCTCTGCTGAAATGATTTTAACCATGCTTAAAGGTTAGAGGCCACCACCACCCTATCTCCATATCGATCTCCAGGTGGTATCTCGCGTCCGTCATGGTCAAAATCTCAATTTAGAAGAATCCAGCAGCCAATTAATACTTTTGATATCTTGTCTATGGGCGACCTCTGCTGAAATAATTTTAACCATGCCTAAAGGTTAGAGGCCACTACCACCCTATCTCCATATCAATCTCCAGGTGGTATCTCGCGACGGTCATGGTCAAATTCTCAAATTAGAAGATTCCAGCGGCCAATTTACACTTTTGATAACTTGTCTATGGGTGACCTCTGCTGAAATGATTTTAACCATGCCTAAAGGTTAGAGGCCACCACCACCCTATCTCCATATCAATCTGTAGGTGGTATCTCGCGTCCGTCATGGTCAAAATCTCAATTTAGAAGAATCCAGCAGCCAATTAACACGTTTGATAACTTGTCTATGGGCGACCTCTGCTGAAATAATTTTAACCATGCTCAAAGCTTAGAGACCACCACCACCCTATCTCCATATCAATCTGTAGGTGGTATCTCGCGTCGGTCATGGTCGAAATCTCAAATTAGAAGATTCCAGCGGCCAATTTACACTTTTGATAACTAGTCTATGGGTGACCTCTGCTGAAATGATTTTAACCATGCCTAAAAGTTAAAGGCCACCAGCACCCTATCTCCATATCAATCTCCAGGTGGTACCTCGCGTCCGTCATGGTCAAAATCTCAATTTAGAAGAATCCAGCAGCCAATTAACACGTTTGATAACTTGTCTATGGGCGACCTCTGCTTAAATAATTTTAACCATGCTCAAAGCTTAGAGACCACCACCACCCTCTTACCATATCAATCTGTAGGTGGTATCTCGCGTCGGTCATGGTTAAAATCTCAAATTAGAAGACTCCAGCGGCCAATTTACACTTTTGATAACTTGTCTATGGGTGACCTCTGCTGAAATGATTTTAACCATGCTTAAAGGTTAGAGGACACCACCACCCTATCTCCATATCAACCTGTAGGTGGTATCTCGCGTCGGTCATGGTAAAAATCTCAATTTAGAAGATTCCAGCAGCCAATTAACACTTTTGATAACTTGTCTATGGACGACCTCTGCTGAAATAATTTTAACCTTGCTCAAAGCTTAGAGACCACCACCGCCCTATCTCCATATCAATCTGTAGGTGGTATCTCGCGTCGGTCATGGTCAAATTCTCAAATTAGAAGATTCCAGCAGCCAATTTACACTTTTGATAACTTGTCTATGGACGACCTCTGCTGAAATAATTTTAACCATGCCTAAAGGTTAGAGGCCACTACCACCCTATCTCCATATCAATCTCCAGGTGGTATCACGCGTCGGTCATTGTCAAAATCTCAATTTAGAAGAATCCAGCAGCCAATTTACACTTTTGATAACTTGTCTATGGACGACCTCTGCTGAAATAATTTTAACCATGCTCAAAGCTTAGAGACCACCACCACCTTATCTCCATATCAATCTGTAGGTGGTATCTCGCGTCGGTCACGGTCAAAATCTCAATTTAGAAGAATCCAGCAGCCAATTTACACTTTTGATAACTTGTCTATGGACGACCTCTGCTGAAATAATTTTAACCATGCTCAAAGCTTAGAGACCACCACCACCTTATCTCCATATCAATCTGTAGGTGGTATCTCGCGTCGGTCATGGTCTAAATCTCAAATTAGAAGATTCCAGCGGCCTATTTACACTTTTGATAACTTGTCTATGAGTGACCTCTGAGATTGATATAGAGAGGGTGGTGGTGGTCTCTCAGCTTTGAGCATGGTTAAAATTATTTCAGCAGAGGTCACCCATAGACAAGTTACCAAAAGTGTAAATTGGCCGCTGGAATCTTCTAATTTGAGATTTTGAGCAAGACCGACGCGAGATACCACCTACAGATTGATATGGAAGGAGGGTGGTGGTGGTCTCCAATAATATAAGCTTTGAGCATGGTTAAAATTATTTCATTAGAGGTCGCCTATAGACAAGTTATCAAAAGTGTAAATTGGCTGCTGAATTCTTCTAAATTGAGATTTTGACCATGACGGAAGCGAGATACCACCTACAGATTGATATGGAGATAGGGTGGTGGTGGTCTCTAAGCTTTGAGCAAGGTTAAAATTATTTCAGCAGAGGTCGTCCATAGACAAGTTATCAAAAGTGTACATTGGCTGCATGATTCTTCTAATTTGAGATTTCGCCCATGACCGACGCGAGATACCACCTACAGATTGATATGGAGATAGGGTGGTGGTGGCCTCTAACCTTTAAGCATGGTTAAAATTATTTCAGCAGAGGTCGCCCATAGACAACTTATCAAAAGTATTAATTGGCTGCTGGATTCTTCTAAATTGAGATTTTGACCATGACGGAAGCGAGATACCACCTGGAGATCGATATGGAGATAGGGTGGTGGTGGCCTCTAACCTATAAGCATGGTTAAAATTATTTCAGCAGAGGTCGCCCATAGACAACTTATCAAAAGTATTAATTGGCTGCTGGATTCTTCTAAATTGAGATTTTGACCATGACCGACGCGAGATACCACCTACAGATTGATATGGAGAGAGGGTGGTGGTGGTCTCTAAGCTTTAAGCATGGTTAAAATCATTTCAGCAGAGGTCACCCATAGACAAGTTATCAAAAGTGTAAATTGGCCGCTGGAATCTTCTAATTTGAGAATTTGACCATGACCGACGCGAGATACCACCTGGAGATTGATATGGAGATAGGGTGGTGGTGGCCTCTAACCTTTAAGCATGGTTAAAATTATTTCAGCAGAGGTCGCCCATAGACAACTTATCAAAAGTATTAATTGGCTGCTGGATTCTTCTAAATTGAGATTTTGACCATGACGGACGCGAGATACCACCTGGAGATCGATATGGAGATAGGGTGGTGGTGGCCTCTAACCTATAAGCATGGTTAAAATCATTTCAGCAGAGGTCGCCCATAGACATTTTATCAAAAGTGTAAATTGGCCGCTGGAGTCTTCTAATTTGAGAATTTGACCATGACCGACGCGAGATACCACCTACAGATTGATATGGAGATAGAGTGATGGTGGTCTCTAAGCTTTGAGCATGGTTAAAATCATTTCAGCAGAGGTCACCCATAGACAAGTTATCAAAAGTGTAAATTGGCCGCTGGAATCTTCTAATTTGAGAATTTGACCATGACCGACGCGAGATACCACCTGGAGATTGATATGGAGATAGGGTGGTAGTGGCCTCTAACCTTTAGGCATGGTTAATATTATTTCAGCAGAGGTCGCCCATAGACAACTTATCAAAAGTGTAAATTGGCTGCTGGATTCTTCTAAATTGAGATTTTGACCATGACGGACGCGAGATACCACCTGGAGATCGATATGGAGATAGGGTGGTGGTGGCCTCTAACCTTTAAGCATGGTTAAAATCATTTCAGCAGAGGTCGCCCATAGACATTTTATCAAAAGTGTAAATTGGCCGCTGGAATCTTCTAATTTGAGAATTTGACCACGACCGACGCGAGATACCACCTACAGATTGATATGGAGATAGGGTGGTGGTGGCCTCTAACCTTTAGGCATGGTTAAAATCATTTCAGCAGAGGTCACCCATAGACAAGTTATCAAAAGTGTAAATTGGCCGCTGGAATCTTCTAATTTGAGAATTTGACCACGACCGACGCGAGATACCACCTGGAGATTGATATGGAGATAGGGTGATAGTGGCCTCTAACCTTTACGCATGGTTAAAATTATTTCAGCAGAGGTCGCCCATAGACAAGTTATCAAAAGTGTAAATTGGCTGCTGGATTCTTCTAAATTGAGATTTTGACCATGACGGACGCGAGATACCACCTGGAGATCGATATGGAGATAGGGTGGTGGTGGCCTCTAACCTATAAGCATGGTTAAAATCATTTCAGCAGAGGTCACCCATAGACAAGTTATCAAAAGTGTAATTTGGCCGCTGGAGTCTTCTAATTTGAGAATTTGACCATGACCGACGCGAGATACCACCTACAGATTGATATGGAGATAGGGTGGTGGTGGTCTCTAAGCTTTGAGCATGGTTAAAATCATTTCAGCAGAGGTCACCCATAGACAAGTTATCAAAAGTGTAAATTGGCCGCTGGAATCTTCTAATTTGAGAATTTGACCATGACCGACGCGAGATACCACCTGGAGATCGATATGGAGATAGGGTGGTGGTGGCCTCTAACCTTTAAGCATGGTTAAAATCATTTCAGCAGAGGTCGCCCATAGACATTTTATCAAAAGTGTTAATTAGCTGCTGGATTCTTCTAAATTGAGATTTCAACCATGACCGACGCGAGATACCACCTACAGATTGATATGGAGATAGGGTGGTGGTGGCCTCTAACCTTTAGGCATGGTTAAAATCATTTCAGCAGAGGTCACCCATAGACAAGTTATCAAAAGTGTAAATTGGCCGCTGGAATCTTCTAATTTGAGAATTTGACCATGACCGACGCGAGATACCACCTGGAGATTGATATGGAGATAGGGTGGTAGTGGCCTCTAACCTTTAGGCATGGTTAAAATTATTTCAGCAGAGGTCGCCCATAGACAAGTTATCAAAAGTATTAATTGGCTGCTGGATTCTTCTAAATTGAGATTTTGACCATGACGGACGCGAGATACCACCTGGAGATCGATATGGAGATAGGGTGGTGGTGGCCTCTAACCTATAAGCATGGTTAAAATCATTTCAGCAGAGGTCACCCATAGACAAGTTATCAAAAGTGTAAATTGGCCGCTGGAGTCTTCTAATTTGAGAATTTGACCATGACCGACGCGAGATACCACCTACAGATTGATATGGAGATAGGGTGGTGGTGGTCTCTAAGCTTTGAGCATGGTTAAAATTATTTCAGCAGAGGTCGTCCATAGACAAGTTATCAAAAGTGTAAATTGGCTGCTGGATTCTTCTAAATTGAGATTTTGACCATGACCGACGCGAGATACCACCTACAGATTGATATGGAGAGAGGGTGGTGGTGGCCTCTAACCTTTAGGCATGGTTAAAATCATTTCAGCAGAGGTCACCCATAGACAAGTTATCAAAAGTGTAAATTGGCCGCTGGAATCTTCTAATTTGAGAATTTGACCATGACCGACGCGAGATACCACCTACAGATTGATATGGAGATAGGGTGGTGGTGGTCTCTAAGCTTTGAGCATGGTTAAAATTATTTCAGCAGAGGTCGTCCATAGACAAGTTATCAAAAGTGTAAATTGGCTGCTGGATTCTTCTAAATTGGGATTTTGACCATGACGGACGCGAGATACCACCTGGAGATTGATATTAAGATAGGGTGGCGGTGGCCTCTAACCTTTAGGCTTGGTTAAAATCATTTCAGCAGAGGTCACCCATAGACAACTTATCAAAAGTGTAAATAGGCCCCTGGATTCTTCTAAATTGAGATTTTGACCATGACCGACGCGAGATACCACCTACAGATTGATATGGAGAGAGGGTGGTGGTGGTCTCTAAGCTTTAAGCATGGTTAAAATCATTTCAGCAGAGGTCACCCATAGACAAGTTATCAAAACTGTAAATTGGCCGCTGGATTCTTCTAAATTGAGATTTTGACCATGACGGACGCGAGATACCACCTGGAGATTGATATGGAGATAGGGTGGTGGTGGCCTCTAACCTTTAAGCATGGTTAAAATTATTTCAGCAGAGGTCACCCATAGACAAGTTATCAAAAGTGTAAATTGGCCGCTGGAATCTTCTAATTTGAGATTTTGACCATGACCGACGCGAGATACCACCTTCAGATTGATATGGAGGGAGGGTGGTGGTGCCCTCTAAGCCGTAAGCGTGGTTAAAATCATTTCAGCGGAGGTCGCCCATACACAAATTATGAACACTTTGAAATGACTCTTTAAATCAGTCGGATTATATTTTCTGCTAACTTTTGGCTGCTAACTTCACACCGGTTAAGATGTCGACCCCAGTTTCACTAATACTTGTAAAATTGGCGTTTAAGACTACCTTTAAATTGTTGTATTTTTTACCTTTTTTTTCAGAATGTCAAAAACATTGTTTTTTTTATAAAGCTCGGAATGTGACCTTACATCTACCTGATGGAAACCAGTATGGAGGTCCAAGAACAACAATTACCATCTACGTAGCCGTTGGTTGCACCTATTATGCCGGCTTAAGATGCCTACACACGCTTCGTTTAAAGGACTCGAGATTATAAGAAGAAGGAAACACGAGCAGGAGCATTCCACATTTTAATAGTAGACAGACAGATATACGTAGTTTTACGATATTGTCAAAGTATAAACAAGATCATGAGAACTACATTTTACAGTTTTATTATAATACTCGTATCTCTAAAATATAGCTAATTCTCGATAAAAGGAATACCTTTAACTTGGATATCAAAGGCAAACTTAGACACATTTTGTATAGGAAACATGTCAAATTTAAAATTTGATATCAAATTCATTTAGTATTAGGAAGTCATAACGTGGTGTGATGATAATGAACAACTAAATATTTATATTCCTGAACATATTTTATATTCATTTTATTTGATTGTCCGCCTGCCACTTGCTCGCGCCTCCGTTACTCGCACGTGTTTTACATTAGGGAGCGTTTCTGTAAATGTATTTTCGAATGAATGCAGTCGAGTCACTCGGGTGGGGACCTGCACATATACAATTGCCAATATTGGATTCCTTTTAACCGGAATATGTGTTGCAAACATATTGATTTTTATAAAAAGAACACAAAAATGATGTTATTGTTATCCTTTAGCTAGGTTGTTAATGTTTGATTGTTATTAACAAACACAATCTAAAGGAATTAATAAAAATATAACAAATTGTCAATAGTCTCTGAACGGTTAATAGATTTTTTTTATTAGGTTTCTTCTTCCCAAAGGATTTCCATAGATAAATAGATCTATGCTGTCAAGTTAACTAACTAATAACCAATTATTCATCAAAACTTATTGAGACCTTGAAGAACACTTTTATCGAATGTTTTATCTCTTTTAAGCATAATAATTTTTGTTGCTAAATAAAAGAGACAAAACCTTCTATAACTATAGTGTTTATAAATAAGGCCATAAGTCTATAGAATTGTAAAAATATCCTTAACTCGAAGGTCCTATGTAGCTAGACAGTCACAGTAAGGTCGCGTTCGTTTGGGGACAGAAACATGTTCACAACGATCACGATGTATATTTATGCGTTTTTTTTGAGATTTCGGCGGCAAAAGTGGCGATGTGATCTGCCACAATGGCCGTTTTTTTTGGCCCAGAATGATACTGTGAACTGATCACAATGACCCCAGTCGATAGGTGAGGCGTTGCGAACATATTTTGACATTTGTGCTTGTGACAGTTGTTTTAAACGTCGCAGCCGTCTTATATTTTTAGAATAAAATTAATTGTATTTTAAATCGCAATAATTTTAGAAAGATTTCGCATATAAAATTAGTAGATTGTACGATTTAACCTATATTTTACTTGACAAGTGACAGTTGACAGATTCGTGATAACAATGCGTTCGATTTGGATAGTGATAATTGTGGCATTGTGATTGAAATTAACCAAAAAAAACGCAAGTTTGCACAATGTCATCATGATCATTGTGATCATGTCTCATTCCCAAGACGAACGGGCCCTAAGTATGTACCTATTATATTTGTAGATAGGTTATTTTAAAAATAATTAAAATTATTTGTTAAACTTAAATGAACTTACTAGGTCATATTTTATCTATTTATTTAAATTTATCTTAAATTTTCTTTTTATCTAAATTTATCTTATTTTTATTAAGAGGTGTTTTGTTTCATGTATTTTATTGAAAAAAATAGATGAATATAACAATAACATTGTATATAAAATAACGCAATATTCGTATAAGAAACTAAGTGCTTGTAATCAAGGATTAACTGTCAGATAAGGTTAATCCCCCGCGCCGCGATCGGCACACGCGCTGACTCTAGGTATGCTTAGCCCGGGATTACAGCACTAACTCCCATCTCATTACATACAATCACGTCGTATTATCAACCGGTGTGAAGTTAGCAGCCAAAAGTTAGCAGAAAATATAATCCGACTGATTTAAAGAGTCATTTCAAAGTGTTCATAATTTGTGTATGGGCGACCTCCGCTGAAATGATTTTAACCACGCTTACGGCTTAGAGGGCACCACCACCCTCCCTCCATATCAATCTGAAGGTGGTATCTCGCGTCGGTCATGGTCAAAATCTCAAATTAGAAGATTCCAGCGGCCAATTTACACTTTTGATAACTTGTCTATGGGTGACCTCTGCTGAAATAATTTTAACCATGCTTAAAGGTTAGAGGCCACCACCACCCTATCTCCATATCAATCTCCAGGTGGTATCTCGCGTCCGTCATGGTCAAAATCTCAATTTAGAAGAATCCAGCGGCCAATTTACAGTTTTGATAACTTGTCTATGGGTGACCTCTGCTGAAATGATTTTAACCATGCTTAAAGCTTAGAGACCACCACCACCCTCTCTCCATATCAATCTGTAGGTGGTATCTCGCGTCGGTCATGGTCAAAATCTCAATTTAGAAGAATCCAGCGGCCTATTTACACTTTTGATAAGTTGTCTATGGGTGACCTCTGCTGAAATGATTTTAACCAAGCCTAAAGGTTAGAGGCCACCGCCACCCTATCTTAATATCAATCTCCAGGTGGTATCTCGCGTCCGTCATGGTCAAAATCCCAATTTAGAAGAATCCAGCAGCCAATTTACACTTTTGATAACTTGTCTATGGACGACCTCTGCTGAAATAATTTTAACCATGCTCAAAGCTTAGAGACCACCACCACCCTATCTCCATATCAATCTGTAGGTGGTATCTCGCGTCGGTCATGGTCAAATTCTCAAATTAGAAGATTCCAGCGGCCAATTTACACTTTTGATAACTTGTCTATGGGTGACCTCTGCTGAAATGATTTTAACCATGCCTAAAGGTTAGAGGCCACCACCACCCTCTCTCCATATCAATCTGTAGGTGGTATCTCGCGTCGGTCATGGTCAAAATCTCAATTTAGAAGAATCCAGCAGCCAATTTACACTTTTGATAACTTGTCTATGGACGACCTCTGCTGAAATAATTTTAACCATGCTCAAAGCTTAGAGACCACCACCACCCTATCTCCATATCAATCTGTAGGTGGTATCTCGCGTCGGTCATGGTCAAATTCTCAAATTAGAAGACTCCAGCGGCCAATTTACACTTTTGATAACTTGTCTATGGGTGACCTCTGCTGAAATGATTTTAACCATGCTTATAGGTTAGAGGCCACCACCACCCTATCTCCATATCGATCTCCAGGTGGTATCTCGCGTCCGTCATGGTCAAAATCTCAATTTAGAAGAATCCAGCAGCCAATTAATACTTTTGATAACTTGTCTATGGGCGACCTCTGCTGAAATAATTTTAACCATGCCTAAAGGTTAGAGGCCACTACCACCCTATCTCCATATCAATCTCCAGGTGGTATCTCGCGTCGGTCATGGTCAAATTCTCAAATTAGAAGATTCCAGCGGCCAATTTACACTTTTGATAACTTGTCTATGGGTGACCTCTGCTGAAATGATTTTAACCATGCCTAAAGGTTAGAGGCCACCACCACCCTATCTCCATATCAATCTGTAGGTGGTATCTCGCGTCGGTCATGGTTGAAATCTCAATTTAGAAGAATCCAGCAGCTAATTAACACTTTTGATAAAATGTCTATGGGCGACCTCTGCTGAAATGATTTTAACCATGCTTAAAGGTTAGAGGCCACCACCACCCTATCTCCATATCGATCTCCAGGTGGTATCTCGCGTCGGTCATGGTCAAATTCTCAAATTAGAAGATTCCAGCGGCCAATTTACACTTTTGATAACTTGTCTATGGGTGACCTCTGCTGAAATGATTTTAACCATGCTCAAAGCTTAGAGACCACCACCACCCTATCTCCATATCAATCTGTAGGTGGTATCTCGCGTCGGTCATGGTCAAATTCTCAAATTAGAAGACTCCAGCGGCCAAATTACACTTTTGATAACTTGTCTATGGGTGACCTCTGCTGAAATGATTTTAACCATGCTTATAGGTTAGAGGCCACCACCACCCTATCTCCATATCGATCTCCAGGTGGTATCTCGCGTCCGTCATGGTCAAAATCTCAATTTAGAAGAATCCAGCAGCCAATTTACACTTTTGATAACTTGTCTATGGGCGACCTCTGCTGAAATAATTTTAACCATGCGTAAAGGTTAGAGGCCACTATCACCCTATCTCCATATCAATCTCCAGGTGGTATCTCGCGTCGGTCGTGGTCAAATTCTCAAATTAGAAGATTCCAGCGGCCAATTTACACTTTTGATAACTTGTCTATGGGTGACCTCTGCTGAAATGATTTTAACCATGCCTAAAGGTTAGAGGCCACCACCACCCTATCTCCATATCAATCTGTAGGTGGTATCTCGCGTCGGTCGTGGTCAAATTCTCAAATTAGAAGATTCCAGCGGCCAATTTACACTTTTGATAAAATGTCTATGGGCGACCTCTGCTGAAATGATTTTAACCATGCTTAAAGGTTAGAGGCCACCACCACCCTATCTCCATATCGATCTCCAGGTGGTATCTCGCGTCCGTCATGGTCAAAATCTCAATTTAGAAGAATCCAGCAGCCAATTTACACTTTTGATAAGTTGTCTATGGGCGACCTCTGCTGAAATAATATTAACCATGCCTAAAGGTTAGAGGCCACTACCACCCTATCTCCATATCAATCTCCAGGTGGTATCTCGCGTCGGTCATGGTCAAATTCTCAAATTAGAAGATTCCAGCGGCCAATTTACACTTTTGATAACTTGTCTATGGGTGACCTCTGCTGAAATGATTTTAACCATGCTCAAAGCTTAGAGACTACCATCACTCTATCTCCATATCAATCTGTAGGTGGTATCTCGCGTCGGTCATGGTCAAATTCTCAAATTAGAAGACTCCAGCGGCCAATTTACACTTTTGATAAAATGTCTATGGGCGACCTCTGCTGAAATGATTTTAACCATGCTTATAGGTTAGAGGCCACCACCACCCTATCTCCATATCGATCTCCAGGTGGTATCTCGCGTCCGTCATGGTCAAAATCTCAATTTAGAAGAATCCAGCAGCCAATTAATACTTTTGATAAGTTGTCTATGGGCGACCTCTGCTGAAATAATTTTAACCATGCTTAAAGGTTAGAGGCCACCACCACCCTATCTCCATATCAATCTCCAGGTGGTGTCTCGCGTCGGTCATGGTCAAATTCTCAAATTAGAAGATTCCAGCGGCCAATTTACACTTTTGATAACTTGTCTATGGGTGACCTCTGCTGAAATGATTTTAACCATGCTTAAAGCTTAGAGACCACCACCACCCTCTCTCCATATCAATCTGTAGGTGGTATCTCGCGTCGGTCATGGTCAAAATCTCAATTTAGAAGAATCCAGCAGCCAATTAATACTTTTGATAAGTTGTCTATGGGCGACCTCTGCTGAAATAATTTTAACCATGCTTATAGGTTAGAGGCCACCACCACCCTATCTCCATATCGATCTCCAGGTGGTATCTCGCTTCCGTCATGGTCAAAATCTCAATTTAGAAGAATCCAGCAGCCAATTAATACTTTTGATAAGTTGTCTATGGGCGACCTCTGCTGAAATAATTTTAACCATGCTTAAAGGTTAGAGGCCACCACCACCCTATCTCCATATCAATCTGTAGGTGGTATCTCGCGTCGGTCATGGGCGAAATCTCAAATTAGAAGAATCATGCAGCCAATGTACACTTTTGATAACTTGTCTATGGACGACCTCTGCTGAAATAATTTTAACCTTGCTCAAAGCTTAGAGACCACCACCACCCTATCTCCATATCAATCTGTAGGTGGTATCTCGCTTCCGTCATGGTCAAAATCTCAATTTAGAAGAATTCAGCAGCCAATTTACACTTTTGATAACTTGTCTATAGGCGACCTCTAATGAAATAATTTTAACCATGCTCAAAGCTTATATTATTGGAGACCACCACCACCCTCCTTCCATATCAATCTGTAGGTGGTATCTCGCGTCGGTCATGCTCAAAATCTCAAATTAGAAGATTCCAGCGGCCAATTTACACTTTTGGTAACTTGTCTATGGGTGACCTCTGCTGAAATAATTTTAACCATGCTCAAAGCTGAGAGACCACCACCACCCTCTCTATATCAATCTCAGAGGTCACTCATAGACAAGTTATCAAAAGTGTAAATAGGCCGCTGGAATCTTCTAATTTGAGATTTAGACCATGACCGACGCGAGATACCACCTACAGATTGATATGGAGATAAGGTGGTGGTGGTCTCTAAGCTTTGAGCATGGTTAAAATTATTTCAGCAGAGGTCGTCCATAGACAAGTTATCAAAAGTGTAAATTGGCTGCTGGATTCTTCTAAATTGAGATTTTGACCGTGACCGACGCGAGATACCACCTACAGATTGATATGGAGATAAGGTGGTGGTGGTCTCTAAGCTTTGAGCATGGTTAAAATTATTTCAGCAGAGGTCGTCCATAGACAAGTTATCAAAAGTGTAAATTGGCTGCTGGATTCTTCTAAATTGAGATTTTGACAATGACCGACGCGTGATACCACCTGGAGATTGATATGGAGATAGGGTGGTAGTGGCCTCTAACCTTTAGGCATGGTTAAAATTATTTCAGCAGAGGTCGTCCATAGACAAGTTATCAAAAGTGTAAATTGGCTGCTGGAATCTTCTAATTTGAGAATTTGACCATGACCGACGCGAGATACCACCTACAGATTGATATGGAGATAGGGCGGTGGTGGTCTCTAAGCTTTGAGCATGGTTAAAATTATTTCAGCAGAGGTCGTCCATAGACAAGTTATCAAAAGTGTTAATTGGCTGCTGGAATCTTCTAAATTGAGATTTTTACCATGACCGACGCGAGATACCACCTACAGGTTGATATGGAGATAGGGTGGTGGTGTCCTCTAACCTTTAAGCATGGTTAAAATCATTTCAGCAGAGGTCACCCATAGACAAGTTATCAAAAGTGTAAATTGGCCGCTGGAGTCTTCTAATTTGAGATTTTAACCATGACCGACGCGAGATACCACCTACAGATTGATATGGTAAGAGGGTGGTGGTGGTCTCTAAGCTTTGAGCATGGTTAAAATTATTTAAGCAGAGGTCGCCCATAGACAAGTTATCAAACGTGTTAATTGGCTGCTGGATTCTTCTAAATTGAGATTTTGACCATGACGGACGCGAGGTACCACCTGGAGATTGATATGGAGATAGGGTGCTGGTGGCCTTTAACCTTTAGGCATGGTTAAAATCATTTCAGCAGAGGTCACCCATAGACTAGTTATCAAAAGTGTAAATTGGCCGCTGGAATCTTCTAATTTGAGATTTCGACCATGACCGACGCGAGATACCACCTACAGATTGATATGGAGATAGGGTGGTGGTGGTCTCTAAGCTTTGAGCATGGTTAAAATTATTTCAGCAGAGGTCGCCCATAGACAAGTTATCAAACGTGTTAATTGGCTGCTGGATTCTTCTAAATTGAGATTTTGACCATGACGGACGCGAGATACCACCTACAGATTGATATGGAGATAGGGTGGTGGTGGCCTCTAACCTTTAGGCATGGTTAAAATCATTTCAGCAGAGGTCACCCATAGACAAGTTATCAAAAGTGTAAATTGGCCGCTGGAATCTTCTAATTTGAGAATTTGACCATGACCGTCGCGAGATACCACCTGGAGATTGATATGGAGATAGGGTGGTAGTGGCCTCTAACCTTTAGGCATGGTTAAAATTATTTCAGCAGAGGTCGCCCATAGACAAGATATCAAAAGTATTAATTGGCTGCTGGATTCTTCTAAATTGAGATTTTGACCATGACGGACGCGAGATACCACCTGGAGATCGATATGGAGATAGGGTGGTGGTGGCCTCTAACCTTTAAGCATGGTTAAAATCATTTCAGCAGAGGTCACCCATAGACAAGTTATCAAAAGTGTAAATTGGCCGCTGGAGTCTTCTAATTTGAGAATTTGACCATGACCGACGCGAGATACCACCTACAGATTGATATGGAGATAGGGTGGTGGTGGTCTCTAAGCTTTGAGCATGGTTAAAATTATTTCAGCAGAGGTCGTCCATAGACAAGTTATCAAAAGTGTAAATTGGCTGCTGGATTCTTCTAAATTTTGATTTTGACCATGACCGATGCGAGATACCACCTACAGATTGATATGGAGAGAGGGTGGTGGTGGTCTCTAAGCTTTAAGCATGGTTAAAATCATTTCAGCAGAGGTCACCCATAGACAAGTTATCAAAAGTGTAAATTGACCGCTGGAGTCTTCTAATTTGAGATTTTGACCATGACCGACGCGAGATACCACCTACAGATTGATAAGGAGAGAGGGTGGTGGTGGTCTCTAAGCTTTGAGCATGGTTAAAATTATTTAAGCAGAGGTCGCCCATAGACAAGTTATCAAACGTGTTAATTGGCTGCTGGATTCTTCTAAATTGAGATTTTGACCATGACGGACGCGAGGTACCACCTGGAGATTGATATGGAGATAGGGTGCTGGTGGCCTCTAACCTTTAGGCATGGTTAAAATCATTTCAGCAGAGGTCACCCATAGACTAGTTATCAAAAGTGTAAATTGGCCGCTGGAATCTTCTAATTTGAGATTTCGACCATGACCGACGCGAGATACCACCTACAGATTGATATGGAGATAGGGTGGTGGTGGTCTCTAAGCTTTGAGCATGGTTAAAATTATTCCAGCAGAGGTCGCCCATAGACAAGTTATCAAACGTGTTAATTGGCTGCTGGATTCTTCTAAATTGAGATTTTGACCATGACGGACGCGAGATACCACCTACAGATTGATATGGAGATAGGGTGGTGGTGGCCTCTAACCTTTAGGCATGGTTAAAATCATTTCAGCAGAGGTCACCCATAGACAAGTTATCAAAAGTGTAAATTGGCCGCTGGAATCTTCTAATTTGAGAATTTGACCATGACCGTCGCGAGATACCACCTGGAGATTAATATGGAGATAGGGTGGTAGTGGCCTCTAACCTTTAGGCATGGTTAAAATTATTTCAGCAGAGGTCGCCCATAGACAAGTTATCAAAAGTATTAATTGGCTGCTGGATTCTTCTAAATTGAGATTTTGACCATGACGGACGCGAGATACCACCTGGAGATCGATATGGAGATAGGGTGGTGGTGGCCTCTAACCTTTAAGCATGGTTAAAATCATTTCAGCAGATGTCACCCATAGACAAGTTATCAAAAGTGTAAATTGGCCGCTGGAGTCTTCTAATTTGAGAATTTGACCATGACCGACGCGAGATACCACCTACAGATTGATATGGAGATAGGGTGGTGGTGGTCTCTAAGCTTTGAGCATGGTTAAAATTATTTCAGCAGAGGTCGTCTATAGACAAGTTATCAAAAGTGTAAATTGGCTGCTGGATTCTTCTAAATTTTGATTTTGACCATGACCGACGCGAGATACCACCTACAGATTGATATGGAGAGAGGGTGGTGGTGGTCTCTAAGCTTTAAGCATGGTTAAAATCATTTCAGCAGAGGTCACCCATAGACAAGTTATCAAAAGTGTAAATTGGCCGCTGGAGTCTTCTAATTTGAGATTTTGACCATGACCGACGCGAGATACCACCTACAGATTGATATGGAGAGAGGGTGGTGGTGGTCTCTAAGCTTTGAGCATGGTTAAAATTATTTCAGCAGAGGTCGTCCATAGACAAGTTATCAAAAGTGTAAATTGGCAGCTGGATTCTTCTAAATTGAGATTTTGACCATGACGGATGCGAGATACCACCTGGAGATTGATATGGAGATAGGGTGGTGGTGGCCTCTAACCTTTAAGCATGGTTAAAATTATTTCAGCAGAGGTCACCCATAGACAAGTTATCAAAAGTGTAAATTGGCCGCTGGAATCTTCTAATTTGAGATTTTGACCATGACCGACGCGAGATACCACCTTCAGATTGATATGGAGGGAGGGTGGTGGTGGCCTCTAAGCCTTAAGCGTGGTTAAAATCATTTCAGCGGAGGTCGCCCATACACAAATTATGAACACTTTGAAATGACTCTTTAAATCAGTCGGATTATATTTTCTGCTAACTTTTGGCTGCTAACTTCACACCGGTCAAAAAAAAACGATTATCTATAAGAATAAAGTACCTACAAAGTGAAACTAAAAATAAATTAATAATTCTGTGTATTTTCTGATTCGGATAGTATCTGAAATAGTTTCAAACACATTAAAATTTTACAAATAATATAATAACTTAAGTAAATTAGTAAAATACAGTACAAAAAATAAAATATAGGTTTCCAATATTATATCGGAAATTATTCCGTAATCTGTAAATAAATAAATTCACTCCAATATATTATGTTGAATAATGGTAAATCTGTTTCTGAACAGGCACAATTATAACATAAAACACAAAATTTAATAATATGAGCTTTATTCGGGTTCTTTTGCTAATGGATAATAAATTAGATACACTAGGATTAGTCAATTAATGTATTCATTTATACCAAAGACATGTTTTTTCAACCTATTTTGAAGTATGTAATATTTTTCAGTTGCTTGGCAACGACATGTGACGCTACACTTTTTATAGATATTCAACATCCTCCCCGTATTGCAATTAATGGTAATTGCAAAATGAAATTAATTCTAAAACAAATAAACTATATACAAAGTCATTAAGGTAGGTATCTTTCTGGTACCTTTACTTGACGACCGAACCGGGTAGTTACTGACTGTACGGGCATTGGTTGGGGAGTGACAGACTTAGTAATATCTGGTTGATTCACATCAATAATATTATCAACACCAGATGACTGTACTTCCAACGGATATAACTTTTGGAAGGGTCTTGTTCTTTCACCGTTTGCAGTTTTTAATCTAGCTACTCTAGCATGACCATCTACACCTTTGTATATTTCTAAAATTAAACCCAATGGCCAATTCACTCTTTTAGTTTCCGCTTCTACTAAAACAATATCTCCAACTGATATAGGATTAAGTCTTTCTTTGCCTAAATGGACTAAATTAGACAGATATTCTGAACGAAATTTTTGACGAAAGTCGGATCTTAACTTTTGAATATATTTAATCCGAACATTAAAATTTTGGGAATCTAAATAATCAATGTCAGTGACGTCACTGACTTCAATGGATTGAAAAAATAAAGAAGGGCTTAAAGGAGATAAGTTGTCTGAGTTATTGTCAATATAAGTCAAAGGCCGAGAGTTAATGATTGCCTCGCAGTCACACAGGATCGTCATTAATTCTATGAAATTAACGCACGCTTTCCCTAATGTTCGTCGAAGCAAATCTTTTATAATGCGCACTAGACGTTCCCACCATCCTTCCCACCAGGGAGAAGATGGAGGATTGAAATGCCATTTAATTCTGTCAATCGATGAATGCGAGCTTACAATATTCCAATCAATTTCTTTGAAATAGTTATTCGCACCAACAATATTTGTTCCGTTATCAGAATATATTTCTTTCACTCGTCCTCTTCTAGATATGAAACGTCGTAAAGCCATAATAAAAGCTTCTGTAGACAAAGAATTAATAAGCTCCAAATGTACCGCACGATATACAGCGCAGGTGAATAACACTACCCAGCTTTTTTCATTTGTCCTCAAAATAAAGGGACCTGCTAGGTCAACACCTGTCACCTCAAATGCTTTTCCACATTTGATACGTTTTATAGGTAATGGAGCGAAAGGCGTTTGACCTGACTTTACGCTATATCTTTTGCAAATTATGCAATTATAAATAATCTTCTTGACAAGTTTTCTTATACCATCTATCCAGTACTTCTCTCTAAGAATGTTCATTAGCATTTGTGCACCAGCGTGTTTATATTCAACATGTGTCTGGTATACCAATCTCTTTACTATTTCATTAGATCCTCGTAAGTATATAGGATACTTGAACGTGTTTTCATCTTCACTCAAAGAAAGTTTCGTTTTAATTCTCATTAATCCTTCATTATCCATGAAAAAATTAAATCTAATTTTCTTTGTATTTAAATCATTATTTTCTTCTGCTTGTATTAAATTAAATATTTTAGTTTCAGCAAATTTCAATTCATCAAAATTCAAATCGTCGTTAAGTTTATTCACATTTTTACAGTTATTATAAAATCTATATATCCAACCCACGAATCGATTTATTTTAGAAAATTTTGAGAAATATTGTAGGTTTGTTGAAAATTTTACTTCTATACTCTCTAAACAAGTAGTTGAAACCTTTTTACGTTCTAAAAACACTAAATCTTCGTCAATATTTACATTAGACTTAGGCCAGTCATCGCTAGGAAGTTTTAACCATGATGGACCCTCCCACCATACGGATTCATACAATATCTTTGCATTACATCCGCGCGAAGGAAGATCAGCTGGGTTACAATGACCAGGTAAATGTTGCCAATTTTCAGGGTTGGTATAGGTAAGTATTTCCTTAACTCTGTTTTGTACAAAAGGTTTCCATTGATCTACGCCTTTAATCCAGGCTAATACTACACTTGAATCGGTCCAACAATATAAGTCATATAAATATAATATAGTCATATAGTCATATAATATAAGATATCTTTCATAAAATCTCCTTCCTTTACTTGCATATACAATCTCGTTGCAATAAGTGCTGCCATAAGCTCAAGTCTCGGTAGAGTTATTTCTTTAATAGGAGCTACTCTATTTTTAGCCAAAATTAATTGAATTTTAATTTCATTTTTATATTCTGTTCTTAGAAAAATACAACCTGCATAAGCGTATTTACATGCATCGCTAAAAACATGTATTGAAATGTTACAATCTTTAATACACATCTGTGATAATGTTCTAGGAATAAAGCAATCTTTAAGATAATTTATATGCTTAAACCAATTTTTGAATTCGAGTTGTAAGTCCGTAGTATTTCTTCATCCCATTTAATTTGTTTGCTCCAACACTTTTGTATAATAATTCTTGGAATCAAAACGGCTGGTGCGGAAAATCCTATTGGATCAAAAATTCTTTGAGTTACAGAAAGCAAATATCTTTTGGTAATTTTTTGTTTTAGATCTATATTTAGCATTTTAGTATTACAAGACAATTCATCTGCATCAACGTGCCATATTATACCAAGAACAGAAACTTCTTTAGAAATTGTATCCACTTTAACTGGTGAAGTCACCCATCCTCTGAGTTCAAATCCACCACTTTGCATCAATGACTTCGATTGATTAATAAAATTGTGCATATAAATCATCTTTAGAATCGACGCTCGTTGCACAATTATCGACGTAAAAAGATGATAATAATTTACATGAAGTATCTTTTAAATCTTGTGTACACATTTTTTCCAAATGATATTTTAGTGTAGCTGCTAATAGAAATGGACTTGACGTTATCCCAAAAACAACTCTACGATGACGATAGACTACTAAATGATCTCTTGTTTCAGGATTATTCCACCATAAAACCTTTAAAAAATCTCTATCATCTTCATATAAAGAAATCTGAAGAAAAGCCTTCTTAATATCAGCTGTAATAAACCAATACTTCAACTTCTAAAATCTATAATTAATTTGGGAATAAGTTCTAATAAATTTTGTCCTTTCTCTAAACATTTATTAATAGAAACACCATTGTAATCAGAAGCTGAACCATCAAAAACAGGTCTCAGCTTTGTAGTTAAACTATCATATTTAAAAACTGGATGATGAGCCAGAAAGTGACCATTGTAATTATTTTGATCTGGTGCAATTTCTATTATATTTAGACTCATCCACTCCTTAAACACTTCATTATAATCATTTAATTTATTTAAATTCAATATTTTTTTAGTAGTAGTATATTTATAGTAGTAGTAGTAGTAGTAGTAGTAGTTATAGTAGTAGTTTTCTTGGCTAACTCAAAATTATTTTTTATTTTAGGTCTATCTTCTTTCCAGGGTAATCTAACTTCATATCTGTTTTCTTCATTTAATCGTATATTCTGTTCAAAATGTTCTAAAAATTCTTCTTCAACTTTCTTCTGGCTTTTACTCTGTGCAAGGTCTTTAATACCTAAACACTCTAAATTCCAAAAATTAGATAAGTCAGAGTCATCAAAACAAAATAAATTATTTACAGTTACTAAATCAAAAAAAGAAGTATCTACATTATTGGCCCCTGAACAGTCCAGCCTAATTTACTTTTAATAGCAACTAGATTATTACCTAATTCGACTAGTATATTTGTCATAATTGTTCCTAAATAATCAGAACCTATGAGCAATTCAATATCTGACGAACTATTATTGGTAGCATCACTTAGTATAATATTGTGATGCTTAATGAGATTATTTAGAAAAGTCTCTTTTAAATATGGCAATGCCCAGCATATTTTGTCTTTATGAAGCGCAATAATTTTAAAACCATAACTACTATCAATACTATTTACAAGAAATTCATATTTATTATGTGTTTTAATTGATGTTTTTAAACCACCAAAAAGATTGTGACCTAAACTCTCATGACCTACTGATACTAACCCTAACCTATTTACAACACTATCCTTAATATACGATCGCTGTGAACCGCTGTCAAACAATGCCCGTACCGTTACTATTTTACAATGTTTGTAATAATGTTGTATTATTTTGTGTCAACAAAACATTAGGGTCGTTCGGCATGATGTCATTTGTTTTAGAACTATCACAATTTAAATTCGGACACATAACAATATTATGTCTTTTAGAACAATAAAAACACTTTGGGAATAACTTGCACTTCTTTGCCGGGTGACCTATTTTAAGACAAATAACACATCCATTTTTCTTTTTAATTAATTCTCTTCTTTCATCCAAAGTCATTTTACCTCCTTTGAAACATTCAGTACTACTGTGAGTCCCTTAATCACACCATATACATAGCCTTTCTTTTATACTTTCATCACTAGATTTCCCGGAGTTATAATTTTTAGCGCCTGAAAATATACAGCTCATAGTTGGTTGTTGAACATTAAAAATTATCAGTAAAACCAGTCTTAGAAATTTTTATTCTCTCTTCGCTTGCTACTTCTCTTTCAATAAATTCTAATAACTGTGATAGTTGTTTACTCTCTCCAGGGGTGCGCATTCTCTCCCAGGTACGTAGTACATCTTCGGGTATGCCAGACTCGACAAGGGGGAACAGCATTGCTGCATATTTGTCACTGGTGACGCCGAGCGTATCCAAGGACTGAAGTTGTTGTAGTAAGCTTGTCGTATAACGAACACAAGTCTAATACCTTTTGTTTCGATTGGTATAAAATCAGGTTAAGTAATTCTCGCACGTAATATTCTATCAATAATTCGTCTCTAGCAAATCGATTTTTTAATAATTGTACTGCCTTTACATAGTTAGCTCCGCTCGGTGGAAAACTTTCTACAAGTTCACGTGCACACGTGCCAGGTGCAGTAGCTTGTACCAGGTACTGGTATTTATCATCATTATCAATACTACTGTCCTGATCTATCTTGCGAAATTGTCCCCAGAATGGTAACCAATTTTTTATTTGGCCGTCAAATTTACGTAATTCGATTTTCGGAAGACTGAATTTTCTATTGTAGGAATGAGAATGATCATATTTAGAGTCTTAAATGATTGCCTGAATGTTGTGTAGAATTGGTTGATATATTCGATACAGAAACGTTAGTAATAGACTTTTGGCTTTCATTACAAATATTTTCTGTTGACGAATTGGACTTTAAATAGGTATTTTGGCCATTTGGCTTAGTAATGCAGTTTTCAAACTCATATTGTTCTGCAGCCTCGCTTTCAACTACCAGCACCTCATCCGTGACATCATCGTCCGCCAACAGCAACTCCCGAACTTCTCACTCAGCGCCTCCGCTTTCTTCAATGTGAAGTCGTACGCTGCAGCTAATTCTGTAAAACTATATGTTTTTTCAACCTATTTTGAAGTATGTAATATTTTTCAGTTGCTTGGCAACGACATGTGACGCTACACTATTTATAGATATTCAACACAAAACATGAGGTGAGTGATACTTACATTAAACAATATAACTCAAATTAACAAAAAAATATCAAACAAATTAAAAAAAAATTACTTGAATATGTATCCTGATTAAAAAACAAAACAAAAGATATACAGTACCAACCTAAGCATATAATAATTATCAAAATATACCCAGACCTTAGAAATTTATTTTGTCTAAGACCTGGACAACATGTACTTCAATAGTTGCAGTGCATGCTGTTTGAGAAATTGTTAAAAATCAAATGTAAAATAATTTTATAATGTACCTAATATACCATATGCGACTCAGCTGCGCTCACATAAACCGCTCAGGTTTTTGAGCGCAACTTATAGAACAATTATGTTACCTAATAATAGTTTAATACTTTTTATGTGAATAAATAAATAAATAATAAATCATCGGAGGAGGAGGGACACGTTTTGACTAGGGCTTCCAATACCGGGATCCCGGACTTTTTTCAGACATTTTCAATACCGGTATTGAAATGTCCAATACCGAGATCCCGGTATTAATGATTTTATGACATTTTTAGTACTAAACACATAGTAATAAACTATCACTGTTATACACAAACGTTTTTACCCATTTATTTCATTTTGGAATTGTACATAACGGTATTTTAATGATTTAACGACTTTATGGTTATATGCAATAACGTAAGTCATTCCAGTACAGTCAACGGTGAGGGAAAATTCCCCGCCTCCCCTCAAGTGCAACACTAAGCTGTTAGTTGTGAACAGCGGGGTGAGAAGGAACTTTATTTAACACGTGTTTTTTTTAAGCTACGTCGAAATTCGACCGGAGCAATTTGGCTTCCACGAGGGACATAGTACCACGCTCCAACTAGTCCGGCTGCTCCACCACATGGAAACGATCCAAACGCGGGCCGATCCTCGGTCGGAGTCTCCTTCCACGTAGCCGTGGAGGGAAAGGTCTCAGTGGAACACCCTATTTATTCAGGCGTCCCTCAGGAAAGCTGCCTTTCACCCGCACTGTATGCTCTATTCACCAAGACCTTCGTCCGTCCCCATCTTACTTACGCGGCACCAGCGTGGCACCAATTACTGTCGGCCACGTACAAAACACGACTTCAGCGTCAGCAGAACATCTCTCTGCGTATGGCGACTGGCGCTCCGTGGTTCGTGCGCAACAAAACCATCAGCGATGACGTGAAGATCGAACCGCTAGCTGAGTTCGTAGAGCGGCACGCCCGTCGGATGTACGACCGGGCCGACAACGGACCTCACGAGCATTTTCGCGGCATCGCTCCGTTGCACGCACGGCCGCCGAGAGAGCTTCTCGGCGGCGAGTATTCCCCCTACCGAACCCCACCACCAACATAAATTCTCCAACTCGGCGCGCTGCCGCCGGTAACGCGCCGGGAAAACCCAGACGGGTTTACAAAATTTCGCCACCACATAGGTCCCCCCGTCCTCAGCTAGGGACCTCGCGCACACCGCGACAAGTCCCCGGCAACAGGGTCAACCCTAGCCGGAACTCGGCGCCACCGAACAACTGGGGTCGACAGACCAAGTAGTCTAGTTGTGAAATAAACAGTGAGTTAAGTGAGTAGTTGATTTTCAACGTATTATCAGTAATTTGACTCTGTGACTTTATCGCTGGGTACGACTTTAAAATGTAAGTTACTAAAGCCAATTAGGATCTATAAACATATAAATAATATAAAATATTGTCAAACGACTGAAGAAGCCTACGGCAAAATATATAGTTTTTGTTTTTTACGTGCTATTTCAAAAGATCATAAAAACTCATGGTGGACCAACGAGTGGATTCCATATGCAAACTGTACAACTTGTTTTTTTATTATTATTATTGTTGCACGACACGTGACTTTGTATATACCTGGTGGTGAGCAGACCTCCAAAGTCTATAAATGGGGTCAATCAATAATTGTTCTTAAACTTTATTGATCGCTCCCTCTATGCCGGCTAAATGATGCGATTACGAAATGGGGGGCGACAATAACGAATTGCATTACGAGTATATTTTAAATTCCTCGCTGCCTTATCGTCAATTCAACCAAAAACTACCCAGTTCGTAACCGTAACCGTACCCTAAAAAGAGACTACCACCTCGACAAGAAATCGATGCAGTAGTCTCCTGAAAACCGGTGAACCCACAGACAAAAACCGAAACATGACTAGGTCACTTGACAGTTTTTGCATCTGTATGGCGGTGGTAACGAGACCGGTCGGTTAGCCTAACGAAGTTATAAAGACCTTTCTCCCACCTAAGAAACGGTGGTTCCAATAAAACTGCAAGTAAAGCCGTCAAATGACACAGATTAACCTGATTATTGCCGGAATTTTAGTCATAATTTGTATAACACGAATTATCGTAAAAAAAGACTGGCCTAACTGACACGTAATATTATTTTAATATACGTAAATAAATGATGATTTTAAATGAAAAACTTGTTATTTTTCATTTAGTCGAGGAAAATCCTTCTACAGAAATACCTACTTCCAAAACAATGACTTTTTTTTTTAAATCGCTATTTTTTTCAATACCGGTATCCCGGGATCCCGGTATTGAGAAAAAAATATTCGGTATTAATACCGGTATTGAAAAAATCCGGTATTCGAAAGCCCTAGTTTTGACCGACAAGAAAACAATGTCAACGAAGAAACGTTCATCGTCGAGTCAAGCCGGCCGCCGCTGCGATCTCAATGCAGTCGAGTCAAGCCGGCCGCCGCTGCGATCTCGATGCAGTCGAGTCAAGCCGGCCGCCGCTGCGATCTCGATGCAGTCGAGTCAAGCCGGCCGCCGCTGCGATCTCGATGCAGTCGAGTCAAGCCGGCCGCCGCTGCGATCTCGATGCAGTCGAGTCAAGCCGGCCGCCGCTGCGATCTCGAGGCAGTCGAGTCAAGCCGGCCGCCGCTGCGATCTCGATGCAGTCGAGTCAAGCCGGCCGCCGCTGCGATCTCGATGCAGTCGAGTCAAGCCGGCCGCCGCTGCGATCTCGATGCAGTCGAGTCAAGCCGGCCGCCGCTGCGATCTCGATGCAGTCGAGATAAACAGAAGAAGACTAAAATCTAAGTCAAATAACAAAATAAGATCACACAAGACACTGAGGCGTGGCGGTCGCTTACGGATTACATTGCCTCGACTCGGAAAGAGTTAAACACTGCCCGCCGTCCCTAATAAGTTCTTATTTCAATAATTGAGAAATTAATAAATATAGTTATTTAAGTTTCCTTACAGTATTTGATTTTAATAAATAACTAAATTTCTAATTTATTTTATTTTACAGTACCGATGACGATACATACCGATGACGATACATACCCATGACGATACATACCCATGACGATACATACCCATGACGATACATACCGATGACGATACATACCGATGACGATACATACCGATGACGATACATACCCATGACGATACATACCCATGACGATACATACCGATGACGATACATACCGATGACGATACATACCCATGACGATACATACCGATGACGATACATACCCATGACGATACATACCCATAACGATACATACCGATGACGATACATACCCATGACGATACATACCCATGACGATACATACCGATGACGATACATACCCATGACGATACATACCGATGACGATACATACCCATGACGATACATACCCATGACGATACATACCCATGACGATACATACCGAAGAAGTCCGAAGTCGAAGTCGTCCGAAGTTCACCGAACGGCCGAACGACGGATTCGGCAGGATCCGGAAACTGATTTGTTATTTTTTTAATTAGTAATGTCACTGTATTTTGTTTTTTAATCTAGCAAGTTTAAAAAAATATCAGAGACATCTATTACGAAAAGCCCGAACTACATTATTCTCCTTGTAGAATTTTGTTTCCATATTTTTTGTTCGAAGATTGCACAGCATGGTCCAGACCAAAGAGTACTTTGTTATACTAGAAATAGAGTGATAACTCAAGGGTTTTTTTGAGTAACGAAACAGCAGCGACATCTTTTATTTTTAGCCCGAACAACAGAAAAAAAATCGAAATGTTTAGACCATGCTTCAATAGATGGCGCTGGTGGTCAACTATTTATATACGTATATATATACACATATATATATATAGATCTTAAGGCTGAGTGGTACCAGTCTGATAATGTAATGTAGCGATTAAAAATGGCGTCGAAAGTACCAAATTTATTTTGCAAGTCGATGTCAATTAGCATTAACGTAGCATTCGACGTCATTTTTAATTGTTATATTACATTAACAGGCTGGTACAAATCAGCTTAAATGTTTTTTTTATGAAACTTATATTTGTAAGTTTCATAATATATATATATATATATATATATATATATATATATATATATATATATATATATATATATATATATAGGTAACTATAAAAAGGCACTAAGTAAGTCTGTTGAAGAGAAAATAAAACAAACAAATACTTTTTTTTCGATTTATTAAAATGATTTTTGGCTAAAGTTTGCACATAATCGTTTTCGTCTTCAATTTGCCTTTTGCCACATATGTTGTTTATATTTTTACAATAGTTTTTTAAAAATAAATTTACCGTGCTGTTAATGATACAGTCTACAACAACTTTTGCAACCACCCACGCAACAACATATACACACTATACACTATGCACTAGTATACGAACACCAAACACAGACGAATTAAGAATACTAAAAGTACGTAATTTAAAATAATATATCTACAGAGTTACAGACTTAAGCACTCAAGCGCACAACAATCACCGAAGTTGACCGAACTTGACCGAAGTCGTCCGAAGTTCACCGAACGGCCGAACGACGGATTCGGCAGGATCCGGAAACTGATTTGTTATTTTTTTAATTAGTAATGTCACTGTATTTTGTTTTTTAATCTGGCAAGTTTAAAAAAAGATCAGAGCCATCTATTACGAAAAGCCCGAACTACTTTATTCTCCTTGTAGAAATTTGTTTCCATATTTTTTGTTCAAAGATTGCACAGCATGGTCCAGACTGCGTAATTGATAACAGATATAAAACAAATTGATGTTATTTTAGGTCATAAAAAGCCGATGAAACCATTAACAATTAAACAAAAAAATTAATACCAAAGTACAACTTTATGTCGTATTTGCGAACAATTATAATTTTAATATAATATTAATAATTTCCAAACGTCTAAGCTTTTAAATTCAGGAGTTTTATAAATAAACTTGAGCTCATTCGTAAGGCGCTCTAAATTAACGGTCTTATTCATAAAAAAACCTTAAAACACTCTTAAAGAGCTCAATAGTTAAAACGTTCAATAAGGCTATTGGCTCGATAACTTTTTTGTTATACATAAACCTCCAATAAAGCTCCTATAACTATTTGACGTTTATTAGCTGAATTAGTGATGTGTTGATAGAAAAAAATAATTGATTGTCAAGAAAGTTGGCAGAATCGCGGAAAACCAAGACCATAAAAGTAAAAAAAAAAACCTTTTTGACACCTCTAATGAAATAATTATAATAAGGTTTGGCGCACACTGATAGAAAATTTAGTCACACTAGCTGTGCCCCGCGGTTTCAGCCGTCTAGTCAGCTGTATTCTATTTTTGATACAAAATAATTTGTATCAAAAATAGAATACAGCTTTGTTTATAGCGTATGTTGTATCTCTCTATATCTGTACCTATGTGATTTTTTATGATTGCATCTCTGTATGATAATATGTAACTTGCAAGTCGCAATACTTGTTTCACATACAACAAAAACTGTTAAGTGACCTAGCCATGTTTCTGTTTTAGTCTGTGGGTTCACCGGTTGGTTGGTACCGGGACTACTGCATAGATTTATTGTTGGTGGTGGTAACTATTGAGCTCTTTAAGAGTGTTTTAAGGTTTTTTTATGAATAAGACCGATAGTCTTTATAAGATTGAACAAAATCGGAAATTAATTGAGTAGGAAAATCTACGGTATATTTTTTTAAATTTCGCACGACAACAATCCGAAAAATTTCAGTTCTTTAATACTTATATAACACTGACGACATTCGCTCAATATATTGTCAATTACTTCTATGAAAATCCGTTTGAAAATTATTTTAGGATCTAATATATTTCGTTTGCGTTTTGGTGGACCCGTAACTATTTTCACGGATTCGTAAATTATATCAAATTGAGATCTAAGAGAATTTAAAAACAATTCAAAGGATTTAATTTTTTGAAGTTACGTCGGAAGTGTTATTTTGAATAATTTGGTATAAAATATCAGTTTCGGCAAAAAAAATATGAAAAACATGAAGCAAAAATTGAAATTCAAAATCTTTTAAACTACTTAATAACACCGAAGCTTGAGTCAGGGGAGAGCTATCATTTTCTGCCATTTCCTCAAAAATATTAATTAAATGTGAACTAGAATTAAAAATTACATTAACTGTCAGAGTTTCAGCGACGCGAGATTTTTTTTTTAAATCGGCATAATTATTATAAAATGCTTGTCTTTTTGAACTACTATTAAAAAAGTTGCCCAATAATTTAATAATGTGGAAAAATCGTTTAGTTTCATTAATGCGCTCACAGGATTTAGAAAGAACACCATTTAGTTCAGATGACAGAACGGCTGCGCCGTCGTAAGTTTGACCTATTAATTTTGATAAACAGTTAAAATTGGACAAAACTTATAAAATAATATTTGACAAAGTTTTAGCAGTGCGATCGGAACTTACATCAATATATTTAATAAAACGATCAACGAGCTCAGAATTATGAAAATATCTTAAAATAAGTACTAATGTTCCCTACCGCCTACATTAGGCGTTTCATCCACCATTACCGCGACAAAATCGGTAGCATTTATCTGCTGCTGTATATTTTCTATCATTACAGCTGCTACGCTCGAGATCAAGTCATTTTGAATACGGTTTGATAATCCTCTGAACACATTAGATGAAGTCGCTAAATGATTTTCTAAAATACTATCATATTTCGCGATCAATTCTACAATTTCTAGAAAATTACCTTTATTATTCGATGATGCAGATTTATCATGTCATGAAATGATAGTTTCCCAAAAAGCAAACGATATCAATTAAGCGCTAAAAAATAACTCTATTACGGTCTACTTTCGCGTTGTGTCTATTTTTAACTGTGAATTTAAGCACGATCCAATACGATTTTAACCAAAAGTTTGCAAATTATAACAAGAAGATAAATGTGTTTCGGATTGTTCGTGTTTTTTAGCTGCAGCCGAATGATTATGCATATCTACATAACAAGTACTATTCCAAACATTGCTATGGTTAGAGAATAAAAGGCAAGGGAAACAAAACAATCTATTTGTATGACTACAACCCGTCAACCAAGTAAATAATAAATTCGTATTGTTTTACATTAAATGATCTATTTATCTTACCGCTGACCGTTTTTAAATCCAATACACAACGACCATTTGTAATAACTTTTTTATTCAAAAGTAAGATTTTTTTTTTCTAAACAAAACGTACTGCATTCACATTCCATTTTTAATACCTAAAGAAATTCAAATTAGATCTTTAAAAAACTATCTCCACAATAAAAAGAATCTCACGCGTACCGATTGTGCAAACAAACTAACAAACTACATAAAAAATCAAATTTCTTCCGTGAAATCAAATGAAGTCCGTAATAATTACGAGTTTATTATAAACCAAAAAAATAATTATTATACATTTTCCTAATTATAAATCATATTTAAAAATGTTCAGAAAATTAAAAAGCTAAATTTATGTTTATATCGTGATTATACTTATGTTGGTGTCATTTCAATTTCGCGCAAAAGTTAATTGATACCTATATTATCTGAAAAGACTACCGTGTCTAAAGGCGCTCGGTACATTGCTGAGGTTCTTTGTATGTGCGAGTAGTTTACTAACTTTGTATTTAATATACAGACAAGGTTTTTACATGTTTTCTATGTGTGCAAACTTAGACAGTTTAGTTCAACGTCTTACATACTTTTTGGCATGAGGGCGCGGTTGTCGAATTACTAATTAAATCTAATAGTTGCCAATAGATGGCGATTTTCTTATATTTTATGAATAGTTAACATAAATTAAATATTTTAATAAAATATTTATTATTGTGCATTGTGTCAGGGTTATCAGGGTAGACAGTGTCTTTTTGTCTGTATGAGATGCACGCCCCCTGCAAAAGCAGTAAATAATTACAAAGTACAAAAAGATTTACAGGAATCAAAACGTCATAAAAAAAACAATGGAAGCTATTGCTATAGGCAAATGTTTATACATCAAACCTTATAAAAATGGAAATGGTTCATTTTTAAGACCTAGAAAAAACTAAATAATAGGCTACCCAGGCGTGCTCTCCCAAATATATTACAACACGCTAAGAAAATACCTTATTTTCGAGGTGTTTATATGAGAGATGATTTACCAAAAAATCCAAAGAAAATTAAGTGCACTATATTGAATCTAGATAGCTCTCAAAATTAGGGTACACATTGGGTGCCCTACATAAAGTTAAATAATTACTGTGAATACTTTGATAGCTTTGGAGATTTACCACCGCCTCTAGAATTAGTAAAATATTTAAACAATAATGATTTTTTTTACAATTACAAAACGTGAATTGAGGACATTTATGTTTGCGTTACTTAAAAAACTTTTGGAAATATATATAAATTAAATTTATATAAGAATTTGGGCATTTTAAAATGACGCTCACGCTATCGATGACTAGTTTGAAATCATATTTAACTACAAATTATTATCCTACTTTACAACTTGATAGAGAATGTGGCCTTCTTAACTTTTCATCATTTAATTCGATCCCAAATATAGATAAAACTAATAACAAATTTTATTATGGTGATAATGGCCTAGTGGAAATACCTGAGGGATCTTATGAGTTAGAAGATATTAATAAATATTTATTAAACAATGTCAAATATTGCGACCTCGAATTATCATGTAATAACAATACTCTAAGGACGACATTTTTTTGTTCAGAAGAAGTACATTTCGAAAAAGACCAATTTGTTGGTAGACTTTTAGGGTTCGGATTGGAAACTCTAAAGGCTAATATATTTAACGAATCATCTTTTCCAGTAAACATTCTGCCAACAACCGTTGTTAGAATCGAATGTGATATCGTTAGTGTAAACAGTCAACCTAGCCATATCATTCACGAATTTGTTCCATGTGTACCTCTTGGTTATAGAATTATAGAAATCCCAAAAAATATTATATATTTTCCTATAAATCAAAAAAATATTACATGTATAAATTTAAGAATTTTAGATTCTAGTAATAATCCAATCAACTTTAGGGGTGAAGAAATTCAGTTATGCACCTAAGAAAGAATGATAGATTTCCATAAAAAGTCTGCTCCTCAAGAGCGACAGTTCAGTAGAGTTTCTCCAACAATTAAAACCAGACATACAAAGAAAATTAAATTGACAAAAGAAAATAAAGAATTTCTTAAACTTATCGGATTGTTACAATGAATGTCTTAAATATATATAGCAGAAGTCAATAGTTTCATGTATGAAACTATTGAAAAATTTGAATACCATTCATATAAACCGTATGTGAACAAAAAGTGATGAAATTCGTTTTGCAAAAAGTGATGAAATTCGCATACCTATAAATCACCAAGACCTGTATCTTTTACCATCGGCAAGCACTTTATACAAAGAAGGTTCAGTTAATGCTACTAATGCAACTTTAAAAAATAAGCTCGTTATAATTAATTTCACAAGTGATGCAATATTATTTTTATTTCAAGATATTCGATATGAGTTGAATGGAGTTGAAATTGATAGAGTAAAAAATTCTGGAATTACAACTACAATAAAAAGTTTTTTGTCTATGAATCAAAATGTTCTAAACTATGGGGTTGGGATTTCAACGGTATAAATTAATAAATTAGGAGGAAAATTTTCAGTTTCTATTCCACTTAATAGAGTTTTAGGATTTGCAGAAGACTATAACAAAATTATAATTAATTGTAAACATGAATTATTTCTTTTGCGAAGCAATACAGATCAGAATGCTGTAAAATTTAATTCGGACGTGATCCTAGAAAATATTCAAATTGATAAAATCGTCTGGCGTGTCCCTCACGTCAAAGTATCAGATAGAGAAAAGATAAATTTATTAAAATATTTAGAAAAAGACCGATCCATCGCAATGGCTTTTAGAAATTGGGATTTATATGAGTATCCCTTGCTTCCCAAGACAATTAAACATATATGGTCAAACAAAACATCGTCGCAGGTAGAAAAATCTCGCTACATTATTATATATATCGCCTACAAACAGCAAGAAAAAAATATTCTCACAAAGATATGTCAAAGTTTGATCACTGTAATTTAAGTAATGTAAAAGTATTTTTAAATTCTAAATATTATCCTTACGAAAGTATGAATATAAAATTTGGAACATATTGGTTTTTAGTTAAACCTCCTTTTCCCTTTGAACACTTTTTTGTGAACGAAGTTTGTCTCCGCCGCGCTCCACTGTGATCGCTATTGTGTTAAAACTAATGCTATAATAGCAAATTCGGTGTCGTTTTCGGATAATTTAAGGATAAACAATTCATTTCCATAACAAAAACAACTCGTCCATAAAAAAAACAAAATTATTAATCAAAATAACAAAATCATGAACTATTTTTTTTACATAAACGTCGTTTTAAACCGTAAGAGATATTAAAATGAAAAAAATCTATTTTAAAACCCACATTTACTAGGATTCTAGAAATGTAACGTTTATTGGAATCCGACTATAAAAAGTAAATTAAAAAAAATATTATTCATCACAAGGCAGAGTAGCATATTTATGTTTTATACGAGCACTGATCTAAGTAACCATATTGGTTACTTGGTAAAACCATAATCATTTTGATATTTTTAATGTCAAAATAATATATATATATATATTCGTATACATTATGTAATTTTATTTGCGGTATGCAAACTACCTAAGAACCTTAAACATTTTATTGATCATAATTATAAAAAAATTGTAAAAAGCTGAATTTTCTAATGGAAACCAGCCATTTCCACAGTGATAAAAAATATATACCATCACGGGTGCCTATTTGGAACACCGTTTAAACTGCGTCAGGGTACCCAATGAACTTAAACCGTCCACATTTCGCCGATGGTATTCGCAGGCGAGCTTGTCGCGGTGTTTATGATGAAATCAAAATATTATTCACAAAGAAGGTGGATTAATAAATTTATTGGTATTTTACAATAAGAAGTATGCAAACATATTTTTATAGAATTCTGATAGGTATTTGACAACGACAATTTACGTAAAAGATTCGAACAATTATTTAAATATTAAAAATAAACTGTGGACAAGAAGAACTTGTAGGAAAAGATAAAATTATTTTGTGTAATAATTGTTGGTCAATTTCCTGTAAATTGTTGTGGGGGTAATACTGTTGATGGAGGATGTTTGGCTTGTAAGGCTAAAAGTGTAGTACCATCTGGTTTGGCATAAGTATCGTCAGAACAGAGTATTCTTGTAGCACCTCTTACGTCTTCTTCAGAAATTTTATTTTCGATTAATTTTGATAATGATATTTGCTTAGGTATATAGTTTGTTTTAAAATAGTCAGTAGGTTGTTGTTGTTCATGTATATGTATATTTGCGTAGCTTCTTGGTATATAAAAAAAAATTATGTACCTATTACCTTTTTAGGTATACGAGTATATTTAAGTTATACGACTTTTTCTTTATACAAATCTGTACCTCAGAGGTATACAATTTTCATGAAAACCATGTGTCGCAAATGAAAAACAATTTGGGCCTCCCCATACAAATTGGTAATTTTAACATTACCTACTAGTTTCTATGGAGAAGGCAATTTTTTTTTCATTTGCGAAACATGGTTCTATGGGAAAAGTTGTTCGACTTGATTATCAGAAGCTCATTTTAGCTCATAATATCCTTTTAAAGTCACCCTGTATAATGATATAGCTATATTTCGGCGCATGCTTATTTGTGCCTGTTCCACCGCAGCGCCAGCTCTGACAGAGTAATTGTAGCATGGTAAGTGTGCCAACATGTAGCATCCCATACAAGGGACTGACCCATCCTCCAAGATACCAAAGTCATTCTGTCTGAACGCTTGCCATCGTCTCTACTCTAGCCATTCGGCTCCAAAATCGAAGGAATTGAGATCCTGCAAGCGTCCTGCGGATAAGATGGGTGACGAAAGAATCGGCCAGCACTTTTCACGCACGAGAGTCCGTGGTGACCAAGCTCATCGACACCTCTACCACATTGACAGCGATGGGGCTTCTGCACCTTTACCCTAAACAGATAACCTAGGTGTGCTAGGATCTGATAATGTTTCAAGAAGAGCGCATGAGGCCAATGACTAGATTCCTATTCAGACACTGCTACAATATTTGTTGCAGATGAATTTAGTAACTATATTTACTGCTCAGTCATAAATCTGTATAATGTATTAATTTACGTGTGGAGTGACTGGAACCTGGTTGAACCTGATGAAGTGGTGGTAGAGTACCTTGCCGCGAAAGCGGGTTCGAGTCCCGTCCATCAAGAATGATATCTTACATTGCATTTTTATCTTTGTTTGTAATGAATAAATACAGGGTGATAAACCACGGAGTGTCACCCAGATTTTTACTATAGTCGCTACTAACATTAAATAGGATCAACTAATAAGAGAGGTTTATTTGAAAAATAAAGTGATCCCATTGGTTGATCCCTATCTATAATTACTAGCGAGTAGCGACAATAGTAGAAAATGTTTGCCAAAACTTATGATAAAGCTACAGGTTGTGTCAAACTTAATGTCTCAGCTAGGTACCCCTACTTAAGAAACAAAACATCGCGAGATGGGTCGATTGAAGTTTAACGTGAGAGAAACCGCGGAGCTTAACTACTGTGTAATATTTTTTTTTAATAAATCAAAGAGTTCTTTTTTGATTATTTATTTTTAATTTACTCTCTACCTACTTATTTTCTTATCTAACGATCTCTGATTGGATATCCAGCAATTACATAATTGGTACTAGTTATTATATGTCACCAACCATCATCACTGATTCTCATCGTCCCTCTTTCTTCTTTCATTGTTCACGCTCCCTTCATTCAACCCCGGCCGGAATGCGGCGCCCCCGCGCGGCTGGAAATTTCATTCAATTTATTCATTCGCTATCGGACCGGCTCCGAAGGCGGGTGCGTACATGTTTTCCGTAAAATCGGCGCGATTTACGTAAATTAGTTATAGATCTTTATCAAATAATGGGTGGAGAAGACAGCATGAGTTTAGGGGACGAGAGTTTAGAAGAGCATATAGTGAGTTTGATAGAGAAGTTGGAGTGCATCCGGCGGGAGCGCAGCGCGCGGAGTGCGGAACGCGGCTGGGTGCCGGCACGGCGCGAGGTGCGCAGCGCGGCGCTGTGGCGGGCCGTGCTGGCGGAGTGCGCCGCGTCATTCCTGTACGTGCTGTGCGTATGCGGCGCGGCGGGCGGTGCGGGCGTGGGCGCCGCCACCAGCGCCGTGCTGTTGGCCACGGCGCTGGCCACCGGCTGCGTCGTGGCCACGCTCAGTCTCTGCTTCCAAAACGTCTCTGGTAACTAACTCAACTTTGCTTAGTCGATGCACTACCCAAACTAATACCCTTTATATAAAGCTAGCCGATATGTCGTGTTTTACTATTTTCCGATTCAAAAACATTTAAAATATTGTCTCATTCATTACTGTAGGTGTAGGTAGGTATTATTTTCAGAATTTATTAAAGGCTAATTTTTTTTATATTTGAAAAATACCGAATTAAGAGGGCGTATAAACTGATGCAATAAAAGATGCCTTTAACAAAGACGCGTGTAAGAAATTAAAAAAAATCTCGCGCGGATTTTTTGGAAAAAATACAGTCAAATTTTTGCTATAACTTTCAAAATATTTCGAATTTTACAAAAACGCTGGCCCATTAGGGCTTGCATATCGGACCATTTTTCAATTCCGGTATTGGGTTTCAATATTAAGCATTTCAGTTCCGGAATTCCGGAGTTCAAGGCTTACCTTATACAGGGGGAAGCTACATCAATATACCGTTCGACGCGTCGATTGATAAAAATGTATAAGTACTCGATTGTAGAGAAACTTCAAATCTCATACATTTGAGTTTCGATTTCTATCGATCGACCGCGTCGATGGGTGTGTTGATGGGCTTGCCGGTAGGTCCCCTGATCTAAGAAATGCTAGGAAGGGAAATTTAAATAAACGTCAATGCGTTTAAGCTGTTGAAATGACTCAAAACATAACAAAATTAGATTTTTTTTGATTCACCAATTCCGGTATTACAAACGATACTAAAATATGTCGGAATTCCTGAATGTTGTTAAAACCGGAATTCCGGAGCTCAAGCCCTATGCACTACATTTTATAACTTATAAAAACATGGCTTTATAATCTGCTCTATATTGAAGTAATAGAAAATATCGATAAAAATATGTAGGGAGGTAATTTTGCGTTTTTTTTCTAGAGAGGCAACTTTATACTGTTAGGTTTTTCAAAAAGCCAGTAACTTCTAAATATGTAGTATTATTACTATGTTTTTTATTTATTTATTGGGTTTGAGGTATTCTCATAATTGGAGCTCTAGATTTCTGATTTGCCCTCTTAAGAAGCCAGTAAAAGGTTTCGCGATCTCGAACGTCCAATAATGTCTAAATGTTCTTTTCAGTGATAACAAAGTTTATTTTTAATGAAAAAGAACGTAGAGGTGTAAATATTACTTACTCGATCGATCCTAATAAGATAGTATTTTTATAAAAAATATATTAACTTTTGAAAAAACACCCAAAATTTGATTTATGATTTTAAAAATATTACTTTAATTCTCATTTTAAAACTAAACAGATTTTTTATAAAGAAATTATGTAATTAGGATCGAGTAAATAAAATCTACACCTCGAGTTCGCGAATTCTTTTCCTGCCCACTTAAGATTTCGAGGTACTTAGATGTCTGTAATGGCTGCCTATATTTTTGTCGGATTAAAAAAACATATCACAGATTAAAATCGGTTTGAATAATATGGATGTGTGTGGTTAAATTATATCGCACTAAGAGAAAAAAAATGAATGTGGCTGAGCCCCGAATTTGCCTAAAACTGAAATCGTTTGGGTATCTATACTAATATAATAATACAGAGTCAAACTAAAGAGTTTGTTTAGTTGAATCTCAGGAACTACTAAGTTACTACTGGTTCGTAAATATTTGTTAGAGTTGGAAAAATGAAAAATGTTGAATAATGGGGAAAAAATATTCCATTTGAGAACTTCCGTTGCGAAAGATGAAGTTGCGAAGGCTAAATGTGCATTTTTAGAATATCGGAATGCTAAATCGCAGAAGAAATAATAATAAAATAGCCAAATTGTATATTGTATTACTTTACTTCATATAATATAAGTATATTGAAGTAAAGTAATACGGACATAGGTATTGGATGCTGGAACATTTGGTTCATTCGCGTTCCGAACAACAGCTGATTTATGTATGTTGTGGCAGGAGCCCACATCAACCCGGCGGTGTCGGTGGCGCTGTGCTTGCGGCGTCGCGTGTCCCCGCTGCGCGCCGCGCTGTACGTCACGGCGCAGTGCGGCGGGGCCATCGGCGGGGCCGCCACGCTCTACGGGTAAGCAACACACATCTAATACAAATGGTGCGACGGGTTGTGAACACGCTGCTGCGGCGCGGGCGCAATCCGTCCCTTTCGCAACTTTTGACTTTGCGTGTAGGTATATTAAAAGCTTCTCTCCGCGCTCATACAAAAGATAATTTTGTTATACATGTACACAACGTAACATAGTAGTGGATCGGGAGTGACGCTTTCCACTTTGTCAATCGCCGCGCTTGAACATAAAACTACCAAATAGATTTATAATTCTGATATGTATCATTACGGGTGCCTTACGGCGCCCGAGACCGCCTAGACGGCCCCAGGGTACCCAGCGAAGGGGTTTTAATCCCTCCTCGTCGTGCCGATGGTATGAGTCTACACCGAACAAGTGGCTAGCTCGTCGCGATGTTTTGAATAGACTCAATAACCCATCTATAAACAGTTTCACAAGTTGGTATAGTGAAACCGGGACCGACAGCTTAACGTGCTCTCCGAGGCACTATAGTGGTGTTGTCAAACAAATGTACATAAATTTTTAAATTAAAAACTCATTGGTACACACCGGGATTCGAACCAGGGACCTAAGTGTTTTTAAGTCCAAGGTCTAACCAACTAGGCCACCACGTACATAAAAATTCTGATATTGATATGTAAAAACTCAAAGAAAACCGATTAGTTATCCGTAGCACTAGCACGGCCACGTCCATGTCGTGTCTGGGATTCGCGTGCTGCTGGAGGCGACAACGGCAGCGCTAGGACATTTTGCAAATACTAAAACACTTGTTCCCTTTATACATCTATTGTTGATCTGTTGGCGCGCATGTGGTCGGTGTTTACAACTACAGGCCTAACCTTGGTGGTTACCGATCAATGTAAATTATAAAGAAATAATATTTGGATGGCCATTATAGTCCGGGATACACTAAACCGAGGTCAGCAGACGCGTCCGCGGGGGAAGCAGATGCTGGAAAGCCTCCCCCGCGGTATACATATATGAAAATAAAATAATATCAGCAGGCTTGAATTTTTTTACAGTATACTATTACGGTCTTATTCATAAAAAAACCTTAAAACACTCTTAAAGAGCTCAATAGTTAAAACGTTCAATAAGACTATTGGCTCGATAACTTGTTTGTTATTCATAAACCTCCAATAAAGCTCCTATAACTATTTGACGTTTATTAGCTGAATTGGTGATGTGTTGAAAGAAAAAAATTATTGATTTTCAAGAAAGTTGTCAGAATCGCGGAAAACCAAGACCATAAAAGTAAAAAAAAAACGTTTTTGACACCTCTAATGAAATAATTATAATAAGGTTGGGCGCACACTGATAGAAAATTCAGTCACACTAGCTGGGCCCCGCGGATTCAGTCGTCATTTAAATTAAAATAATTTGTATCAAAAATAGAATACAGCTTTGTTTATCGCGAATGTTGCATCTCTCTATATCTGTTGTCACGTTACACTCGCTCCATATTATATTTATGTATTTTATTTTATTTGTCTTCATATCATTTCATACATTTTTTTAAAATGATCACCAAATGTATCATCATACACCGTTTTCTGGGAAAATTCCAGGTAGTAAAAACATGGTTAAATTGGTTAATATTTGTATGTAATACTCCAGAATTTTAACAGCTAGAAATTTCCCTTCTGTGAACGTTCCAAATTTTTCATTTAGTTTTCACGAAAAGTTAGGCTTTGGTTATCAAATCAGATTCCTAACATTTTAAATTTAAATTATATAAACTATGTATTAGGTAATATTGTAAATTAAAACATATTCTTTAGATATTTTCACATTTTTAGACACTTAAAACACTAAGTCTTAGCGTCTCCTCTGACCGCTAGGTAGCTTAAAAGTTCCCATACTAACCCAAAAATGGGTCAGGTCTTATTCATAAAAACTTACGAAGCCTTTATTGATGCTTTAAAACAGCTCAATAGCAAAACACCTCAAAACGTTATTCATAAACGCACAATAAACCTCTAATAGTGATAAAAGTCAAATAACAGCTCCATAACTTTATTGAAGGCAGAAGCCCACTATAAACCTATTTTAACCTCACTTTTTTTACAAATTTTATTTTTTGGTTTAAAATTTTATTAAATGACTTCTATTACCTCATAAAATTATATTACAAATAAAAATATTAATGCCCAGTCGGCTTCCGATCAACAAATTCTCAAAATTTTTCAACTCGAATGGACTTGAACCAAATTAGGCTAGGTGCACACTGACAGAAATTTCTAACAAAAATATACTAATATCAATCTTGTTTCACCGCGGTAATTTGTCCAAAAAGACAAACAATATTGTACCGTTTCAAACTGCGTAATTTGAATATTGGTGCCGCCACATCTGTTATTCATTTATTTATTACACGGCATGTGATTTTGTATCTACCTGATGATAAGCCTACAAAGTCCATAAATGTATCGATAAATACATTCTCGTTTTACAATATTGCTCGGCCCCACTATGCCGGCTGAATTATGCGGTTACAAAATGTCAAAGAATCAAAAAGAAAGATAAAAAATTCAAAGAAGTTTACATTACTTACGAGTCTATTTTAATATCCTCGCTGCTTTATCGTAAATTCAGTCGCCCATTTCGTAACCGCACCATGAAAGGATACTACCACCGATAATAGCAGTAGTCCCCGGTACCAACCAACCGGTGAACCCACAGACTAAAACCGAAACATGACTAGGTCCCTTGACAGTTTTTGCTCTATGTGAAACAAGTATTGCGACTTGCCAGTTACATATTAACATACAGAGATGCAATCATAACAAGTACAGATATAGAGAGATGCAACATACGCGATACGCCATGGACCGCGGTAATCGGGTCGCGTTAATATGCTAAAGACGTTAATTGCAGAAACAAATAAAAAATATGTTTATCAATACTAATATTATATATTGTGTTATATAGTGCTATATTGTGCTATTGCTGTAATATTTGCTATTTTATTATTATGTATGTATATTATTAATATAGTTTATGATATGTATGTATATGTAGTCAGCATTAGTGTGTATGTATAATATTTGTACTCTATTTCTTAAATGTATTTTACTGCACCTATTTTTACCTACTTACTGCTTAATTTGTCCCAAAGGTTTGACTGGTAGAGAATGCCTAGCGGCATTAAGTCCGCCTTTGTACTAAATTTGTGCAATAAAGTTTTTAAATAAATAAATAAAATATAGAGAAAAGATTTGTTTGTTCCGGATATACACAAAAAATACTGAATCGTTTTTTTTAATTATACCATTAGAAATCTGCATTTTCAGCGAGTAACTCGAGCTGTATTCTATTTTCGATACAAATTATTTTAATTTAAATGACGGCTGAATCCGCGGGGCCCAGCTAGTGTGACTGAATTTTTTATCAGTGTGCGCCCATCCTTATTATAATTATTTCATTAGAGGTGTCAAAAACGTTTTTTTTTTACTTTCGATTTGATCTTGGTTTTCCGCGATTCTGCCAACTTTCTTGACAATCAATTTTTTTTTTCTATCAACACATCACTAATTCAGCTAATAAACAATAATATATTAATAAAAATAGTTATAGGAGCTTTATTGGAGGTTTATGAATAACAAAAAAGTTATCGAAGTCTGCGTTCTCCATACTACTCCCAGTATTACTCGACTAGTGTTCATCGCAGAAGTCTGCGTTCTCCATACTACTCCCAGTATTACTCGACTAGTGTTCATCGCAGAAGTCTGCGTTCTCCATACTACTCCCAGTATTACTCGACTAGTGTTCATCGCAGAAGTCTGCGTTCTCCATACTACTCCCAGTATTACTCGACTAGTGTTCATCGCAGAAGTCTGCGTTCTCCATACTACTCCCAGTATTACTCGACTAGTGTTCATCGCAGATGTCTGCGTTCTCCATACTACTCCCAGTATTACTCGACTAGTGTTCATCGCAGAAGTCTGCGTTCTCCATACTACTCCCAGTATTACTCGACTAGTGTTCATCGCAGAAGTCTGCGTTCTCTACTCCCAGTATTACTCGACTAGTGTTCATCGCAGAAGTCTGCGTTCTCCATACTACTCCCAGTATTACTCGACTAGTGTTCATCGCAGAAGTCTGCGTTCTCCATACTACTTCCAGTATTACTCGACTAGTGTTCATCGCAGAAGTCTGCGTTCTCCATACTACTCCCAGTATTACTCGACTAGTGTTCATCGCAGAAGTCTGCGTTCTCTACTCCCAGTATTACTCGACTAGTGTTCATCGCAGAAGTCTGCGTTCTCCATACTACTCCCAGTATTACTCGACTAGTGTTCATCGCAGAAGTCTGCGTTCTCTACTCCCAGTATTACTCGACTAGTGTTCATCGCAGAAGTCTGCGTTCTCCATACTACTCCCAGTATTACTCGACTAGTGTTCATCGCAGAAGTCTGCGTTCTCCATACTACTCCCAGTATTACTCGACTAGTGTTCATCGCAGAAGTCTGCGTTCTCCATACTACTCCCAGTATTACTCGACTAGTGTTCATCGCAGATGTCTGCGTTCTCCATACTACTCCCAGTATTACTCGACTAGTGTTCATCGCAGAAGTCTGCGTTCTCCATACTACTCCCAGTATTACTCGACTAGTGTTCATCGCAGAAGTCTGCGTTCTCTACTCCCAGTATTACTCGACTAGTGTTCATCGCAGAAGTCTGCGTTCTCCATACTACTCCCAGTATTACTCGACTAGTGTTCATCGCAGAAGTCTGCGTTCTCCATACTACTTCCAGTATTACTCGACTAGTGTTCATCGCAGAAGTCTGCGTTCTCCATACTACTCCCAGTATTACTCGACTAGTGTTCATCGCAGAAGTCTGCGTTCTCCATACTACTCCCAATATTACTCGACTAGTGTTCATCGCAGAATTATAACAATATGTTTGCCGGTCATGAATCATAACTAATCTTTGTGTTATGTATTTTTGTTTTGAAATCAGAAAAAATAAATATTATGAATATAGTAGGCAATACAAAAATATTACTACCATGAAAATATTATAAAAATATTACTACCACCATGAAAATAATTGGACTAACAACCAAGTTGTAATATTGGAAGTACGTTTGTGTGTACGGCGGCAAGACGACTGCAGAAACCTTAAGTGTTTTGCATTGTGCGGTGGACTCTGTCATTATAGGATATCATATTGTAGACAGTCTCCAGTCAAGCCTCTGCGACACATTATAAGTAGTATAATAAATATAAATCCCGAGAACCTTATTTATTACCTATTTATATATTGGTAATATAGAAACTGTTGTTTTCATATTTATATAAAATGGAACCTTTTGAAATGAGTTATACACCTCGGAATGTGATCGGTCTGTCGGTCGCTTCGCCGCGTGGACGGGTCACCTCGGCTGCTGTGAAGAGATGTATTTCTTTTCATAAAGGTACGTGTATTGTGGATCTTTTGTCATCATGCAATTCCAGGTAGGTTAGGGGACCATATTTTTTTCTTTTGTACGACGAACTTATAGAATGTATTATTTGGTGATGTGGGATGTTGCGAGAACGGATACCGAACATCTATTGCGTAATACATGCTGGAGGTAGTTCTCTCCGTATATGTATAACATTTGAACATTGATAGATGCTGCTGGAGGTAGTTCTCTCCGTATATAACGTTTGAACATTGATAGATGCTGCTGGAGGTAGTTCTCTCCGTATATAACGTTTGAACATTGATAGATGCTGCTGGAGGTAGTTCTCTCCGTATATAACGTTTGAACATTGATAGATGCTGCTGGAGGTAGTTCTATCCGTATATAACGTTTGAACATTGATAGATGCTGCTGGAGGTAGTTCTCTCCGTATATAACGTTTGAACATTGATAGATGCTGCTGGAGGTAGTTCTCTCCGTATATAACGTTTGAACATTGATAGATGCTGCTGGAGGTAGTTCTCTCCGTATATAACGTTTGAACATTGATAGATGCTGCTGGAGGTAGTTCTCTCCGTATATGACGTTTGAACATTGATAGATGCTGCTGGAGGTAGTTCTCTCCGTATATAACGTTTGAACATTGATAGATGCTGCTGGAGGTAGTTCTCTCCGTATATAACGTTTGAACATTGATAGATGCTGCTGGAGGTAGTTCTCTCCGTATATAACGTTTGAACATTGATAGATGCTGCTGGAGGTAGTTCTCTCCGTATATAACGTTTGAACATTGATAGATGCTGCTGGAGGTAGTTCTCTCCGTATATAACGTTTGAACATTGATAGATGCTGCTGGAGGTAGTTCTCTCCGTATATAACGTTTGAACATTGATAGATGCTGCTGGAGGTAGTTCTCTCCGTATATAACGTTTGAACATTGATAGATGCTGCTGGAGGTAGTTCTCTCCGTATATAACGTTTGAACATTGATAGATGCTGCTGGAGGTAGTTCTCTCCGTATATAACGTTTGAACATTGATAGATGCTGCTGGAGGTAGTTCTCTCCGTATATAACGTTTGAACATTGATAGATGCTGCTGGAGGTAGTTCTCTCCGTATATAACGTTTGAACATTGATAGATGCTGCTGGAGGTAGTTCTCTCCGTATATAACGTTTGAACATTGATAGATGCTGCTGGAGGTAGTTCTCTCCGTATATAACGTTTGAACATTGATAGATGCTGCTGGAGGTAGTTCTCTCCGTATATGTATAACATTTGAACATTGATACATGCTGCTGGAGGTAGTTCTCTCCGTATATAACGTTTGAACATTGATAGATGCTGCTGGAGGTAGTTCTCTCCGTATATAACGTTTGAACATTGATAGATGCTGCTGGAGGTAGTTCTCTCCGTATATAACGTTTGAACATTGATAGATGCTGCTGGAGGTAGTTCTCTCCGTATATAACTTTTGAACATTAAAATTACACTGAAGTTATATAAGTGGAATAACCAACAGTGTTAGAGGCGCTCGCGTCGCATCCGAGCGTTGCTCCCCTCGCCCGCCAGATGTCTCAGCTGCACGTGCACTCCACATACTACGAGAAAACAAAAAACTACAAACTACATCTTAAAATATTTGTATTAATTATATTACTGACGTCAGCTATGATGCCCTTATAAACAAAACAACGTCGATATCTTGTGCAGCATTACAAATATTTAGCTAGAGCATTATAAGTTCTGTTCATGAAGATTAATTATAATGAAGGAGTGTAGAGTGCAGCTGCCGGAGAGGGCGCCGCTTCTGTAATAATGCACAATTATACTCAGACCTATGCGCGAGAGACGTCTCGGGCAGGTCTGCACAGCGAATGCCACCTCTATGGAATATATATGTACGGAAGTGAGGGAGATGTACTTTGGCCGGACACCCCCGACGAGCAAACTTGACCTTTAGTCACTGGCTATTTTTATTCTTGGATAATTTGAATCAATGTTGGAAAATAATGGAAATATGAATTCCAGATAACAATCGGGAAAAATAAAATTTTGGATCCAAGTTGAACGAGGGTGAACTTTTAGAAGTGTAAATTGGTTATAAACGATTTCCAACAAAGGAAAAAAAATCTCCGAAAATGTTAGATTAAGTGAAAAAACATACATGTTTACATATTATTTAAATTATTTAGTTTTAGAATTTGACAACTTTTACATACTTAGTAGTTTTTTTCATAGAAGGTCTAGTTTCGGTAGAAATTGTGAAAAATCATTTTCCATTCGTAAAAGTTGCCCCCGTCGTCCTTCACCCGTACGTAATTCGGATCGACTGTTGGTTGCGCTATACATACATTTCATTTTTTTTTGCTTTTTTTAAATGTGTCTGCACTTGCCTGTATAATTATGTCATAATAGAGAAAGAAGGAGCAAAGTTGTGTGCAGCTAACTTTGCTTCCTCAACACTCGTCTGGTGTAATTTGAACATTTCCTAAGAGATTCTTGAAAACACAAACACCTATATCTGACCTATTGGTATATCGCAATATATCCATTTTTTTAATACAGCAGGACATGTGACCCTACACCCACCTGATGGTAAGTGGCAATGTAACGTCCAAGAATGTTTTCAAACAGCAATTAGCATTGTGCCTTAATTGGTTGATGTCTTCTTAAGAAACTCAAGATTAAAGGAAAAAAGGAAAACGTACATAGGCAATTCATTCCACTTTTTTATCGTGCGACATATATAAGAATCACCTTTTTGTTCTGGTGGGCCTGTCATCATGTGTGTATGTGTATGCATTTTAGTGCAAGAGTAACGAAATGGGGAAGGAGGGATGAGTTCACACAGTTGCGCTAAATTTATTTTAAAAACATAAACGACTCGCGGGAGCACACTACGTCGTCAGCTTCTTTTAAGTGGCGCGACAAAAAGCACGGACGCCACTCTGTATCCACCTCGTGGAAAGCAGATCTACATAGTTCATGAATGTGTACGAAACTACGAACGCTACGGTAATGTAGCTACGGTATAGTTCACAATATTTAGGCTATAATGCAGTTACGAAACGGGCGGCGATAAAAACAATAGTACCAAATGTTACCTAAAGGAGACTACTGCGATCGGGAATTAGGTACTCTTCTCTAGTCGTGCGTGCGGGTCGTGTCGTCGGCTCCGTCGGTCGTAGCGCGATCGATTTCACTAAATATAGCGACGTATCGTTGAGGTAACCTTTCCCGATTTTTTTTTCGCTACATATGTCTTCTAATTTAATAATAGCATCGGCTACAAATCCCCATCGCTTCGACCGGTGCTAGGCGGTCTGCGCGACATACGCACCTAGTTCGTGAGATACCCGACTCCAAGTGTATGTATAGTTAATGAATTGTTAACCCTGCGCAGGACCCGCATCCGGACGTACAACCCGATACATAAATCCTTATTATTAGACAATTTAAATAGTTCAGTTAATTTTTTTTATATTGAACATAATTATTTTATTTTACTATTAAAATGGCATTAATTTTATTATAAATTTTCAATCACAGATTTTATTAAATGTTTAAATAGAGAGATATAGATGTGCTCTGTGCCTCCGATCGTGAGAACGCGAGAGGGCGCAGACCCCCGCTCGGTCCCCAGAGAATATCCATACACACGGGGATACAGTAATAAGTTTATTGTCCCAAGTTCCTTGGTTCGTGGTCTTATATCGTAATGCCCGTATTGTACCGTTACGCGCACCTCGTCGTAGCCTATGGTATTTTGAGTCTACGCCGAACAGGCACACGCTCATCGCCGAAGCAAGTACGTATAGTATTTCTCTCAAACAAATGTACATACCTACTTAATTGAATGAGGCAAGATGGGGCCGATAACAAATTGCTAACATTTCTTATTAACATTATTTATGCCCGAGTCTGACACAATTCATGAAGAAGTATAAAAGCTTTGGGAGTGTTGTTGTTGGGAGAAGCAAATATAATTGGTGTGAATTACTTCCGACGCAGCCGCAGCGGCGGGCTCGGACCCAACATGTGTGCTCGCGGAGGGTTAAGTGTGACTGCTGCGTTTATGGCGCCGCAATAACAAAGGGTTAAAGTTCAACGAGTTCGCTCACACCGACACTCAACACATTTGGGTAAATGTTTACTTTATTTCGCAAAAAATGGGTAAAATAATGATGACTTTATTTTGTGAAAAAGGATTACCCGTCATTGTGAGACCCTTTATATGTTGTTTTTTTTCTCAAAAAAATAGTCATAACATATTTAATAACACTTTATTCGTAATGATTCTAATATTGACATGAAAAACTTACTGAAAGAAAGTCACATAACATGTTCATACGCTTTTCTGGAAACACAACTCACGTCTATACTGTAGTTTACTGTACCAACGCAAAGTGTGACACTTTTCACGCCGGTGAAGTGAGTGAAAGGGCTCAGTGAAAAAAAGAACTTTGTGCCATCTAGTGGTCACTATGCGCAATATAATAACGACGTTTTTACAGCCGACCAAATGCGAGATTTGCTATTTAATGCTGTAAAGATGTCAAAACGTACCTAATATGTGTTAGGACACTTTTTTTGCCGGGAAGCGGTATATAGAAGGCATTCTTAGTCATAGTCCGCCATTTTTGTGTATATAGAAGGCATTGTTAGTCATAGTCCGCCATTTTTAAGGCGGTCAAAAGCGGTAATAATAGCCGTTCTTCTTTATAAGGTTGTTTGCGTGGACAATTTATTAACGGCTCGATGAATGTAAATTAGTGGCATTATTACAGCTTAGCAGTTTTGTGCTCAATGCCAGGAGACATGCGCATTACTCGCGGATAGTACACTTGTAGAACCCCTGCGCACAGGAGACAAAGCATGCGCATTACTCGCGGATAGTACACTTGTAGAGCCCCTGCGCACAACGTAATTGCTTGCGATACGCACTTGATATAATTTTTAACAAATGTCGCGGTAGATTAAAATTTGGATGTTTTGATATGATAGGGGACGACGTCGACGCGCCCTTTGGACATATTGGCGCTCTTAAATACTCATTCGAAATTAAATTCAATTGTTCGGTCGTTAAGGACGGACGGAGGGGGGAGCTCTCTTTATTGCCGTCGGGTGTTATTTGTTTATTTCATTTCACAAGAAAATCTTCCTTCTTTATATTAAAAATAAACTCCAAACACCATACTACTGCCATATTTTTTGATATGACGAAGGCCTTGTTTCACATGATCTTTTGTTACATAAATTGGAAAAATACGGTATTAGGGGACCTGCTTTACTATGGATGGAGAGTTATCTCGGCAGAAGAATACAACGTGTAGAAATAACAAGGCTTGAAGCAACTACCAAATGTATAACAAAATATAGGTCTGCTTTCGAGTATAATGGTTCTGGAATACCACAAGGCAGTGTACTGGGTCCATTGCTATTTTGGTTGTATATCAATGATCTCCCTCATATAAATAAACACAAGTGCGTTCTTTTTGCTGATGACATTTCAGTAATTGTAAGTACAGAACCAGACCTAGACAGAGATCGACATATAAATGATATAAATGAGACATTGAAAAAGATTATTAATTGGTTTAGTAATAATAAATTACAAGTTGATCTTGCTAAAACAAACTATAGCAACTTTAATAAATATGATAATTTAAATGTTAATATAAATGGTTATACCTTAAAAGAAGCAGAATCTGTAGCATTTTTAGAGATTGTTATAGATAAGACACTTAAATGGAAAGGACATATAGACGAAATATACAAAAAAAAAAAACAGGTTTATGTTTCCTCTGCGTAAATTAAAAAATGCAACAATAAAGGTAAAATATTTACGCGTTCAAGCAACAATAAAGGTAAAATGTTTAAATAAATAATTAATCCAATCACGGGTGCCTATTTGGCTCCCGAGAACCGTTTATACGGCCTTAGGGTACCCAGCGGAGAGATTAACCCGTCCTCATTTCGCCGATGGTATTCGGAGGCAACACCTAACAAGTGGCGAGATGTATAAAGCGGTCACCCATCCCATATCCAGAAGCTAACATTACTAGTTTGAGTAGTTGGCGGCGATAATGTGTCAGTCAGTCGTCAGGACAATATTAAGTGATGACATTGGGCAAGACCCATTTTTATGGAAGACAATGAGTTGAAAGCAATCGGCGACTCACGCACGGAGACAGCGCGCGGCGCATGTGACGCTGTGTGGACTACAATAAATATCCATCGGACAACAATACCAATAAAACCCACATATCATCCCAAATCATATCGACTATTGTGCTCGGTGACAAGCAAATGGCCGAGTGTAAAAAACGGTTCGCCATACGGTAGCGCAGACCCCCTGTCGTGTGTTGCCCCCTCGACCTACACTTGTCATCCTGATTGCCTCTTTGTTTCGCTAATCCATAAGAAATACACTATCCGGATACTGAGATGACTAACGTTATTCGGTCTTGTTACGACCGGAAAGTGTTTTAAAAAGTTTAAATCTCAAATCTCCATCTTACTTTATACTTTATCTCCAGCCAGATTGTTCCACCCTTTATGCTTACGGGTTACATTACATCACTATATCTAGTGTATGTGCAATATTTGTTACACGTCGAAAATTATATTTCGAATTGACAACATTTGGACTTTCATTAAAAATAAAAATGTTTGATAATATTCTAGTCAAGCCAACCCGACGGAAACAAATGCTTCCGTGTTCCCGTCTGCCTTCATCCACTTCATCCACTCCAGAGACGTGGACCATTTCCCAATCAGATTGATTCTTGGCCGAGTCTGAGTGCTCAGAAATATATCGGGTATCATTATAGGTGTATATATAAATTGCCGAACCTCATCTGGAGAAACGGGTTTAATATAATATAAGTAGTTCGGAAACAAATACTAATAAAGAAAAAAAAAACTTTTAAATGAAAACTAAACATTGTAGGTACTAATTACACAAATCGGCGAAAAATAATATTACTAACAGCTTGCAAATAAACAAAACGAATCTTCCCGCATCATTTCTTACCTCTCGGTACCTTGTAATCATTTTACCGTCGGTTGTTTATTCGGAAACGTCCGTTCCGTATAGAATGTCGCCTTTTTAAACATCTAATAGTTGTTTTTGCCCCAAAATATATCAAATGAGATAAGGAATGTAACATGAAAGTGGTGCCGAACCCCGAGCGGTGACGCCAGCGCCTGTCCTCACTAATATCCGTATAGGTAATGCGCACAATAAGATTACGTTTTTTTATGCATTTTAATGGGGTCGTAATCCTTGCGTTATCTGCATTAGATCGGCATAGGTGTGTTGTGTTTTGCATAGGGTACATTTTAGAATTAGAAAAGTCTAATAATGAACATTGATAAAATGCAAAACACAAATTATTGCACGTGCTACTTATTTCTATTGCTGCTACTACAGATTTATTTGTTTGAATTTTATGTTCCAAATCCCACAAATGTTGGAACATATCTATTGGTAACCTATATGCAAGTGGTGCAAAGTTAGGTTATTTGTTTACGTTGTCCCAAACCCACAGATTAATCTCTAACATGTTCATTTTGGTTCGATGTTTAAAATATTTATGACTGTTAATATTTTAATATTCGTAGTCTACTGTCTACCATTGGCATTGTATCCTGATCCTGATGTCAAAGATTTGATTCCCAGTCGTGTCATTTTTTTTTCGGTAAAGTTTGTCATGGCCAGGGTGTTTATAAATAATATTATGTACGTACATACCCATAATAGTACCATTATTTCTGGTACACCTAGTATAAGCCTAAAGCTAGGTTCGTGACCAGAGCAATATGCTAATTGTCCTAAATATTATAGGATTTAATATCGATGACATATAATAAGATAGAAACGTGATAAATGGACCAAATCAATAACTGAGTGGTACCCGCGGGATGGAAATAGAAAAAACGGAAAACCAAAATACAAACGATGCGATGATGACTTGAGAAGTTTAATGGGAATCAACTGAAAACAAAAAAAACACATAACAGAAGAGAATGTCAGCACTTGAAGAGGCCTATGTCAAAGGACAGACTGCTAACCCGGTTATCATACGTGTTAGGAATATTAGGTTTTATTATTGTATCGCTAGATCTTGAATATTATTACGTACAACAATTTGTTCGGATATTATGTTTACAAAATTCTTCCAATAGATGTCGCCACTCGTAAATAATTTCGTTCTTTGTTCAAAAATTTTCCTCATATGCAATTTGAAATATGTATCAGTTGTCTTAAAATAAAGGTTTATCATCAGAAACAGTGTGTAATTTTAATTCGCCGATCGGTGTAGCTTGTCGAGCAAAAGTGGTCCTTCGAGCACGGATAGTGACTTTAAGTGAATTGTAAGTGGTGAAGTGCGTCTATAAAAGTGCAGACAATGAAAAATTGGATTTAGTGAGTATAGTGTTAGTGAGAGTGACTACAAAAAAGACTTTGAAAAATTTTGTAGATTAAAAAAAACATAGAATATTTTATAGAATAAGGAACTTAGAATAATTTCAGTGAAAAAAAAGACTTTGATTTTTATAGAATAATTTATTTAACTTAGAATTATTTATTGAATAAGATACTTAGAATAATTTCGACAAAGTCTTTAAAATAAAATTAAATAAAGACTTTAAAATATTTATAAAATAAAAAAAAAATAAAAAAAATAATAGACTTATTATTTTATTAATAATTCAGTGGAAAATAATTTAAAATATTTAATTTTAAATATTATTTTTTTATTTTAAATTAATTAAATAAAAATCTTTATTAACATTTTTCAAAATAATGGAGAAACAAATTGCTGTGTTGGAAGAAATTTATCAAAAAATAGAAAGGGCTGAAATTAATTATAAGAAGACGCCCAAAGAGAGACGCACAGCAACATATATAGAGACAAGGTTGGAGACATTGGAAGAATATTGGAAAGAGTTTAATGCGGAACATAATAAGGTAGTACGAAATATAACGAAGGCACAGCGAAATGATTACCCATATTTCGTAACCGAATTGCATACCAATTTGTGAAGAAATTTATTATTCTTATAAGAGTCAACTAAAATCATTATTGGCTAATTTGGTTGTGGAACCAACCACTTCGAGGCATGGACATAGAGGAACGTCATGTAAAGATATCAAACTGCCGAGGATAACAATTCCAACATTTTCGGGTAATTACATGGATTGGCAATCATTTCACGACTTATTCGTGGCTTTAATACATAAAAATGATTCATTAGAAAATGTTCAGAAACTACACTATTTAAAAAGCAACTTAACAGGAGATGCAGAGCAATGTGCTTAAATCCAGGTACAGCAACAAACGGTACGTGGCTAACTCTATTTTCAAAAGGTTTTTTGCACAAAAACCAATAACCCAGGAATCAGGTATGTCTATAAAAATGTTATTAGATACGTCAGTAGAATGCATAAATGCACTAAGTAATTTAGGATTACCTACAGATCAATGGGATGCTATTGTGAATTACATAATTACCACAAAATTGGATCCGGAAAGTATTAAACATTGGGAAGAAACAAACAGTCTGAATAAAAACGAAGTCATACCTAGTTTCGGTTCATTAAAGGCATTTTTGGAATTGCGATTCCGCACCCTAGAAATGATAGAGTCTTCTACACAGATAAAGATTGTAAAACCGAAGCCCAAAGCATTTCATGCTAATGTTGTATCATCGAAATCATGTCCGCTATGTTCTGAGTCTGAAGATCATTATATACAAAATTGTAAGGTATTTGCTAAGCAAACAGTAGAGGAGAGACATCAAACCGCTCAAAAACATAGTTTATGTTTTAACTGCCTAATCCCATATCATTTGATAAAGAATTGCAAACAGTTAACAACCTGCAGAATATGTCACAAAAGGCATCATTCCTTGCTACACCAAACTCAACTGAAAATACAAAATGATAAACCTTTATTAGAAAAACACAAAGACCAAGATAGAGAAGATAAAACAGTTAAAACACACTTTTCTATAGAACACCAGCCTGGTCAAAATGTATTATTGGCAACGGCACTGGTAAATGTTTATTGCAGATTGCACCAGCCATACGTTTTCCGTGCGCTTATTGACCAGGGCTCGCAAGCCTCTTTCGTTACAGAGAATTTGGTACAGTTATTAAACTTGAAACGAACCAAGATTAATAGCATAATATCAAGAATCGGTGAAGGAGAAAGCACTGTGTGTTCCAAACACATGGTGGATATAAGATTGGGCTCCAAATGTAATGCAGCCTTCACTGTACGAGTTAAGGCATACGTTCTTAGCTCACTGACTAGTAACTTGCCTTCGAAAAATGTAAATATACACAATTGGCCACAATTGCAAACTTTGAATTTGGCTGATCCTTCATTTCATACACCCAAGTAACATTGATATTTTACTTGGCGCCGATGTTTATAGTCATATTATAAATACTGGAATCATACGAGGTCCACCGAGTGTTATAGCGCAATCAACACAACTTGGTTGGATCATATCAGGCGAGACGAGGGAACAGCAAATTAATAGGAAGGTTCAAGTTAGAAGTATGCACACGATGATATCTGAATCAGAAATTTTAAAGAAATTTTGGGAAATAGAATCAGATTTAACAAATAATAAAAGAATACTTACAAATGAAGAAAACAGCTGTGAAGAGGTTTATCAAAAAACCACAGTAAGGGGTGATACAGGAAGATATATAGTACACTTACCATTGGTAAATACTTACCAAGACGCGGTGGATCGATGTGGAGATACGAAGACTATGGCAGCTGCGAGATTCACACACCTGGAAAGAAAATTTGCAAAAAATAATAAGTTAAGAGATGAATACACCAATGTCATTAATGAATATTTAGAACTTAAGCATATGGTAAAAGTTGAAGATAATAAAAACTCAATATACTTACTCCATCACGCGGTGGTTAGAGAAGATAAGGATACAACGAAGGTGCGCGTTGTATACGATGCATCAGCAAGAGGTTCAGGTGGTTATTCACTTAATGATTCATTAATGGTTGGACCTACACTACAACCTGATTTGCGTGCACTGCTAATACGATGGAGAACGCATAAAATATGTATTGTATCAGATGTAGTGAAGATGTATCGCCAAATATTGGTGGCCGATGAGCACGCCGACCTACAGAGAATTTTGTGGAGAGACCATCCGGAGAAAGACCTGGAATCATATAAATTACTAACAGTAACCTTTAGAACATCATCAGCACCTTATTTAGCTGTAAGAACATTAAATAGGCTTGCAGAAGATAATATACAACAATATCCAGCTGCATCAGAAATCGTAAAGACATCCTTTTATATGGATGATTTGATGACCGGTGCAGATAATCTGCAACAAGCAATTTTAATTTATAGAGATGTGAACAGTTTAATAAAATCAGGAGGATTTACTTTACAAAAATGGTCCAGTAACTCTGATGAACTGCTTACACACATACGAAATGAGATGAATAACATAGCAACGACGAACCTAGAAATAAAAATAGATAAGGTAATAAAGATTCTGGGAATAAGTTGGAATAGATATGATGATAGTTTTAATTTTAGTGTTAACTTACCTGAAATCCAGCAACCTATAACAAAAAGAAGAATTCTCTCTGATGTCAAAATATTTATACAGAAATTATGGCTCTGTGGAGTAGAATGGGATGAACCCTTAAGTAATTATATCATAGAAGAATGGATCGAATTTAGAAATAGTTTAATTAAATTAAATACAATTACAATAAATAGATGGATAAATACGACTCCAAGAAATAGACGAATAGAATTGCATGGATTTGCAGACGCATCAATGTTAGCGTATGCCGCAGTGGTATATATAAGAGTTATTGATGAAAGTAGCTCCCCTGAAACAGATTTCGATTCCTCGATTGGAACTTTGTGCAGCAGTGTTACTAGCCAAACTTCTGAAGGATTTGATCGAAATTTTAAATATTCCCAAAATGAATGTTTTTGCATGGACGGATTCCATGGTCGTGCTATCTTGGCTACAATCACATCCCAGCAGGTGGCAAACATTTATTGGAAATAGAGTTTCGGAGATCATAAATATTTTGGATAATGATAAATGGAGGCATGTTAGTTCAAAGGATAACCCTGCAGATCTAGGTTCAAGAGGAGTTAAAGCAAGTGAACTAGCAGGATTAGAGTTATGGTGGAGAGGACCTCCTTGGCTGAAACAAAGAGAGTTGAAATTAGAACGAAAGAATATTCCGCTAACAGAATTAGAAGAAAGAAAGAAGTATGTGGTACAAGCTGGCCATACAAATTTAATGGATGCAAGCATATGGGAGAGATTTTCTACACTAACTAGATTAAAAAGAGTGATAGCATATTGTAAAAGATTTTATAAGAAAACTTTAGATAGTAAATCTTTAACTACAGAAGAACTAAGAAGCGCTGTAAATACATGTATTAAATATTATCAAGAGGCTAATTTTAAAGATGAAATAAAAAGAATTAGGAAAGGAGAAATAGTTAAAACTAAAAGCACTATAACAACACTCGCACCATTTGAAGACAGTGAAGGGTTACTGAGAGTTGGAGGCCGTATACAGCAATCAAGATTGTCAAATGATTTTATTCATCCAGTGATTGTACCAAAGGAGTCACATATTGCAATATTATTAATAAGGGATGCCCATCAAAGGACTCTTCATGGTGGTGTACAGCTAATGATGGCATTTCTGAGAAATAGATTATTGGCATGAAATCTATGGTTAAACGATGTGTACGAGAATGTGTTGTTTGTATACGACATAGAGCCACTACTCAACAACAGTTTATGGGCTAATTGCCTTCTGTTCGTGTTAATCCAGCAAGAGCTTTTTTGAATAGTGGCATGGATTATGCTGGACCCATAGCAATCCGAACTCATAAGGGTAGAGGACACAAATCATCCAAGGGATATATTTGTTTATTCGTTTGTATGGTAACACGAGCAATTCATTTGGAGGCAGTTACAGATTTAACTAGCCAGGGATTTATCGCGGCATTTAGACGTTTCGTAGGACGCAGAGGTAGATATGCTAATTTATGGAGCGATAATGGAACAAATTTTATTGGTGCTGCAAAGAAATTAAAAGAAATGTTAAATAAGGCAAACAATGATATAGCGGATCATCTATCAAATGATGGTACAACATGGCATTTTATACCTCCTAGGTCTCCAAACTTTGGAGGTCTTTGGGAAGCCGGTGTAAAATCTACTAAGGCTCACTTAACAAAAATGCTCGGTAATAATACGTTGACGTATGAGGAGATAAAGACGCTTTTAATTCAAATTGAAGCTTGCTTAAATTCTAGGCCAATATGTAGAATAGATGAAAATTCGGAAAATTATACACCTCTAACACCCGGACATTTTTTAATTGGAGAACCGATTGTGACTGTACCTGATTCCAAATGGGCTAATGGGAGCACACATTTAATTAACAGATGGCATATGATACAAAGAATTGTTAAGTTTTTTTGGAAAAGGTGGCAAGCAGAATACCTTAATACAATGCAGCAGCGAATGAAATGGAAGAAATTGGTGAAACCGCCTGAAATAGGTGAAATTGTTTTCCTGGACCGGACGGAATGGTCAGAGTGGTAACTATAATGTGCAAGGGAGGCTCAGTTTATAAGCGACCCCTATCAAAAATAATATGTTTGCCGAATGACAAAAATCCTTGGCTCGAGGAAGTGCAAGATGGGCGACAATGTTAAGAACAAGGTCCTTGGTGGGCGGAATGTTAGGAATATTAGGTTTTATTATTGTATCGCTAGATGGCGCCACTTGAATATTATTACGTACAACAATTTGTTCGGATATTATGTTTACAAAATTCTTTCAATAGATGTCGCCACTCGTAAATAATTTCGTTCTTTGTTCAAAAATTTTCCTCAATTGCATAATTTGAAATATGTATCAGTTGTCTTAAAATAAAGGTTTATCATCAGAAACAGTGTGTAATTTTAATTCGCCGATCGGTGTAGCTTGTCGAACAATATGTATTTGTTACAGCGAAAGTAATAAATCCAGATATTATATATACTATCCGACCGTTATGTATAATATCTACTAAATTTAGACAAAGTGATAATTAACACAGAATTAATCACATTAGCTAGAAATTTTATATAATATGTAAAAGACTTGGATAAAGTAATAAAACAAGCATAGGTAAAGAATGTTTTTTTTTTATTTCAATATGCCTTAAGCACGACTATATGAGTAGCATCAATGGCTGTTATATTTATGTATAATTAAAATCTTTATTATAAATTTTCAAAATTTCATAATTAACATAATTTAAAAAATCAATATGAGTATTTGGTATACCTAACTCTTTAAAGACTACCATAATAAAATATTTAAAAACAACTGACTTGACAAATAATATTCTAATATTATGCAAGAAAACTTTTTTAGGCGAGCCCCTTAGCAGGGTGATATTTTTAATAACGTAAAAATATAATTAATCAATAATAATTATTTATTCTTGCAAGTACCTAAAGCTCTTGTGACATTTTGAGTTACACAAGAGGCTTAACTTTTTACATTAGAAACCATTCGCCAGTACAGTACAATGCTGAAATCCTTGGCCGCCAACATGTGACTCATTTTTTGCACATTCTCGGATGGTAACTTCGTTTTAAAGAACGATATATATATATATATATATCGTTCTTATATATATATATAAGTTTAATTTAGAAACCCATGCTTAGTGCCTAACTTATACATTTCTTCTGACTCCTGAGAAATTATAACGGCTACGAAAAGAGACAACAAAAAGAGAAGGAAGGGAAGCGAGTCGGCCGTATTTAAATTTTTGCGTGCCTGCTGCTCAGGCTGAATACTATCACCACACCAGTTTGTATGAAGATCTTTTGTAAATGTATTCTGCCAAATAAATATATTTCATTTCATTTATTACTTTGACTAACTTTGACCTGTATTATGAATAATATCCGGATAAAGTGATTAATTTATCACTTTGTCTAGACGATTTAGTAATTATATGTAATAACCAGGCATTATGTATAATATCTATTTAATCACTATGACTGTAACATATTCATAATATTAAACTTTTAATTAAAATAGAAAAATCTAATAAAATATGTATAGGTATACATATATACGGTTGTTAAATATGTATGAATGAATGAAAAATTCTTTATTGCACAAAAGCTTAACGCTATTGTGCATAGGCGAGCTTAATGCCTTAGGCATTATCTACCAGCTAACCTTTGTATATTTAACTAAAAGTAATGTATATTACTTTTAGAATTACCTACATTAAATTTGGGGAGGGAGGGTCAAAAATCTTCAAGAATTAAAAAAAATCGCTCCCTTTACGCTTCTGTGGACACGGGCGATGGATGCGCCGCCGCGGCCGGTGTTTTTCTTGACTTGCAAAAGGCATTTGACACTGTATCTATCCCTTTGTTACTTGTGAAACTTGAGAATATGGAAATTCGGTGGTCGAAACTTCTAATCTTAATCAGCCTCATAATTATTGGAAGTTTGTTTGTTTAGTTTATTACAACCATCTTTAGGTATTACTTAAGGGCTATTATTATTGCAAGTAGGCTGTAAGTCGTAGTTGTTTGTATGTAGAACGCAGAGTTGGCGACCGCGAATGATTATTGTACCGTTGCGTTGCAGAGTTACGGTGCCGGGGTACCAGGGCAACCTGTCGGCGGCGCTGGCGGCGGGCGCGGCGGGCGCGGCGTGGGAGCGGCTGGCGGCGGAGCTGGCGCTGGGCGCGCTGCTGGTGGCGGCGCGGCTGGCCTCGGCGCCGCCCGCGCTGCTCGGGGCCGCCTATTGCGCCGCAACCTTTGTCTCCGTTAGTACTCACCACGCTTTGTGCCACCTATGTCCCTACTCTGAACACCTACTGCGCCGCAACATTTGTCTCCGTTAGTACTCACCACGCTTTGTGCCACCTATATCCCTACTCTGAACACCTACTGCGCCGCAACCTTTGTCTCCGTTAGTACTCACCACGCTTTGTGCCACCTATATCCCTACTCCGAACACCTACTGCGCCGCAACCTTTGTCTCCGTTAGTACTCACCACGCTTTGTGCCACCTATATCCCTACTCTGAACACCTACTGCGCCGCAACCTTTGTCTCCGTTAGTACCCACCACGCTTTGTGCCACCTATATCCCTACTCTGAACACCTACTGCGCCGCAACCTTTGTCTCCGTTAGTACCCACCACGCTTTGTGCCACCTATATACCTACGCCGCTGCAATCTTTGTCTCCGTTAGTACCCACCACTCTTTGTGCCACCTATATCCCTACTCCGAACACCTACTGCGCCGCAACCTTTGTCTCCGTTAGTACTCACCACGCTTTGTGCCACCTATATCCCTATTCTGAACACCTACTGCGCCGCAACCTTTGTCTCCGTTAGTACTCACCACGCTTTGTGCCACCTATATCCCTACTCCGAACACCTACTGCGCCGCAACCTTTGTCTCCGTTAGTACTCACCACGCTTTGTGCCACCTATATCCCTACTCTGAACACCTACTGCGCCGCAACCTTTGTCTCCGTTAGTACTCACCACGCTTTGTGCCACCTATATCCCTACTCTGAACACCTACTGCGCCGCAACCTTTGTCTCCGTTAGTACCCACCACGCTTTGTGCCACCTATATACCTACGCCGCTGCAATCTTTGTCTCCGTTAGTACCCACCACTCTTTGTGCCACCTATATCCCTACTCTGAACACCTACTGCGCCGCAACCTTTGTCTCCGTTAGTACTCACCACGCTTTGTGCCACCTATATCCCTACTCTGAACACCTACTGCGCCGCAACCTTTGTCTCCGTTAGTACTCACCACGCTTTGTGCCACCTATATCCCTACTCCGAACACCTACTGTGCCGCAACCTTTGTCTCCGTTAGTACTCACCACGCTTTGTGCCACCTATATCCCTACTCTGAACACCTACTGCGCCGCAACCTTTGTCTCCGTTAGTACTCACCACGCTTTGTGCCACCTATATACCTACTCCGCTGCAATCTTTGTCTCCGTTAGTACCCACCACGCTTTGTGCCACCTATATCCCTACTCCGAACACCTACTGCGCCGCAACCTTTGTCTCCGTTAGTACTCACCACGCTTTGTGCCACCTATATCCCTACTCTGAACACCTACTGCGCCGCAACCTTTGTCTCCGTTAGTACTCACCACGCTTTGTGCCACCTATATCCCTACTCCGAACACCTACTGCGCCGCAACCTTTGTCTCCGTTAGTACTCACCACGCTTTGTGCCACCTATATCCCTACTATGAACACCTACTGCGCCGCAACCTTTGTCTCCGTTAGTACTCACCACGCTTTGTGCCACCTATATCCCTACTCCGAACACCTACTGCGCCGCAACCTTTGTCTCCGTTAGTACTCACCACGCTTTGTGCCACCTATATCCCTACTCCGAACACCTACTGCGCCGCAACCTTTGTCTCCGTTAGTACTCACCACGCTTTGTGCCACCTATATCCCTACTCTGAACACCTACTGCGCCGCAACCTTTGTCTCCGTTAGTACTCACCACGCTTTGTGCCACCTATATCCCTACTCCGAACACCTACTGTGCCGCAACCTTTGTCTCCGTTAGTACTCACCACGCTTTGTGCCACCTATATCCCTACTATGAACACCTACTGCGCCGCAACCTTTGTCTCCGTTAGTACCCACCACGCTTTGTGCCACCTATATACCTACTCCGCTGCAATCTTTGTCTCCGTTAGTACCCACCACGCTTTGTGCCACCTATATCCCTACTCCGAACACCTACTGCGCCGCAACCTTTGTCTCCGTTAGTACTCACCACGCTTTGTGCCACCTATATCCCTATTTTGAACACCTACTGCGCCGCAACCTTTGTCTCCGTTAGTACTCACCACGCTTTGTGCCACCTATATCCCTACTCCGAACACCTACTGCGCCGCAACCTTTGTCTCCGTTAGTACTCACCACGCTTTGTGCCACCTATATCCCTACTCTGAACACCTACTGCGCCGCAACCTTTGTCTCCGTTAGTACTCACCACGCTTTGTGCCACCTATATCCCTACTCTGAACACCTACTGCGCCGCAACCTTTGTCTCCGTTAGTACTCACCACGCTTTGTGCCACCTATATCCCTACTCCGAACACCTACTGCGCCGCAACCTTTGTCTCCGTTAGTACTCACCACGCTTTGTGCCACCTATATCCCTACTCCGAACACCTACTGCGCCGCAACCTTTGTCTCCGTTAGTACTCACCACGCTTTGTGCCACCTATATCCCTACTCCGAACACCTACTGCGCCGCAACCTTTGTCTCCGTTAGTACTCACCACGCTTTGTGCCACCTATATCCCTACTCCGAACACCTACTGCGCCGCAACCTTTGTCTCCGTTAGTACTCACCACGCTTTGTGCCACCTATATACCTACTCCGAACACCTACTGCGCCGCAACCTTTGTCTCCGTTAGTACTCACCACGCTTTGTGCCACCTATGTCCCTACTCCGCCGCAACCTCTCTCTCAATGCCAGGCCTTTCAATTTGGCTGTTCGAGTATTTATTGCGCTATCATATTATTGTCAAAGATTCATAAATTTAATAAAATCGGGGCGGTCGGGCATAGTGGGGGTAAATTCGCGCAGCAAATTTGCGAACAAAAATATATCATACTTATTAGAAACGTGCTTTAAAAATAAATAAATGCGTAATGTCCAAGAAGTTGCATAAGTTGTCGCTTTATATATTTGCTAATAACCTACGACAGATATATAATGGAGTACAGGCGACACGGGGAGGTGGTCCAAGGAGGTTGAGGACCAGGACCACTGACTTAGTAAGACCAAAACAGCCGATATTTTGTTGGAGGTTTTAATGATTTAAAGTGATAACTTTCGGTTTTAAATTGGATTGCTTGGAATCACTGGCTCGGAAACCCATTTCTCAAAATGGATAGAAGCAAAATAATTGACAACCTAGGTAATGATATCATAATTACTTAGGGATATAGTTGTGAAAAACAAGTTTCGAAATACAATTGTGAATATTAATTTCCGAATATGAATGGCCGCGAGTCCTGAGCGGTGCGAGTGGAGCTTTGTGCGGGACGAGTCGTGCACGTGTGCGGCTCGTCCTCGTCCCTTCTTCCAAACACAAAGGTGTTTTCAATGGAAAGTACCTGCAGGTAGCCGACCGCGCCACACACACTACCGACATGCAACAAACACATCGCAATAATATTTATCAGAATGCACATATTGTACAAGTTCTGCGTAAACCAATCGGTGAGGTCTAATTATTTTATTTATTCATTTATTGCATATCCCTACAGGAACAATAAGGTGTAAGAGTGTGTTTATCATCAGTATTTAGGGTAGGTGCCCAACCGCTTTTGTTATTCACTTTTTATATACCTAATGAGGTACGAACTAGTGCAATTAGAGGATTCGATCCCGGTCCTTATTTCTAATCCCCAGATTACACTATTACTAATCGCGGGATTATTTCGGGGATGGAAGGTTATAATGAAAATCTTGCAAAAATTTGCTCTTCAATAAAAAAATTGACAAAAATCAACGTAGTTTTTAGTATATAGGTAAATAACTAATTTAAAACAAAATTTTGTCAGATCGCTATGGCAATCGATTATAATTGAAACGGTCATAGTATTAACTTTGCATGGAAATAAAAGCGGTGACAATTCAAATTACCAACGCATTGACAGATTGCTACGGCGTTCGCTGTCTTATAATAGGACCCTGATTTAGAGGCAAGACTAACCAGAGCCAAGTATAATTGACTCAGTGAACTTTTTGACGTTAAAAAATAGACGCGAGCTCAGTAGGTTACATGGTTGCAATCAATCAACATTCTTGTAAATAAAACTTAAATGTTCGGTAAAAACTTAATTGTGTCGTGGTTACTGGCACTGAGCGTTTGCTTTATTGTGGTCGCATTTTTTTTTAATGCTCAAATCAGGTGAATTCGGCGACGCATTTGGTATCGCGAAGCATATCCGCGGTTGTAATATAATAAGAAAGTACACCTCTGATTTTATTTGACCTCCTTTTAATTAACTTTTCAATTAACTATTTGATTAACGGTGCCCAGCTATGGTTGACGAAAGTTTTGTAGATTTTGTGGTAAATTCACTCCAGAAAATCTATATCTTTTGGTTAGGTGGGCGGAAGTCTGTTCAATAGGCTGAAGTCTCGTCGCTTCAATTTAAAAAATGGGGTGAAATTGCACTTTCTGCGAGTTGATTCGGTTATCTCTATTTTTTCCCCCAAACTAGCTACAATACGCAGTTTGTATAGCAAAACAAAGTAAAAATAGGTCAAATAAACCAGAGGTGTGCATACTCTCTTATTATATTACATATGAATATGAATGAACAGATTGGTTAGTGGCGTTCTGAGGCTCTACCATGGGTTTGCGCATTGTAGCAACGTAACATATACGTATACGTGAGCAACAACCAATAGGATCGCTTTATTCAATCCTTTTACTACTTTGACTTTGGGAAATTTAACGGAAGTTAACGAGTCCGTTAACTTATTTTTAAGTTAACTTAAAAGTTAATCCGTTACTCTAAATGTTAACTTCATTAATTAACGAGTTAATGCTCAGCTATGCCAATTACGCACAAATACAAAAAAAATAGACAACCTTAGGCTCTCGCCAAAAGCACCCGAATACCTACTTAGATATTTAATTTACGAGTAGATCTCATATTTTATAGCGAAATCTGTTGTAAAAATGAACATTTTGTGGCTATCCTTAGAGAAGTATTTTGGAGTTGTGATGGTCGTGAGCCAGCTCTCCGCGAACATGTGTCCCGCTACCTGCATCGCGCTGTAGGACATCGTTGAGTGCCTATGCGGTCGCCACAAGGTGCACATTCCCGTGGCCAGGCGCGCCACCTGCCGGTCGCACAGCAGCTGAGTTTTTTTCTGCGACCCTCGCGCGCCCTTGTTATAGTTATTATAGCTTTGATAGTAACTTGTCTGTTCTATTACAATGACGCCAGATAGAGGTGGAGTGCCGTGCTTTGCAAGTCTTTACTGTGTCTATATATTTTCTTATGAAAGCGTGAATCGGGAGTTCAGGTACAATTTTGGCTTTCTTCTTGACTCTGCCGCGGGCGCAGAATTCCAAGTCCTGTCTCTAGTATAAACCTACTTTTTAAGTTCGCAATGTCATACAAAAAAGATAATATTATTTTAAAAAATCTCTACCAGTCAACGTCAGGGGAATAAATGTTACATCAGGAACTAATGGTAAGCAGACCTACAAAGTCAATATTTTTGCTGTTTAAAACATTGCTTGACAACTCAAGAAAAGTCAAAGTAAACCTTTCTCAATCCTGGACAAAGCACAAGACTGGAAAATATTCATGGATACATTCAAAATACATTACAAGATTCCAGACGAACTAGCAGTTTCAGCCTATAGACCAGACATACTGGTGTACTCTCGGTGCTTGAAGAAAGTAATACTTATAGAACTCACCGTTCCGTGGGAAACAAACATACCTAAGGACCACAACATCAAGTCGAACAAATATTTTGATCTCACAAACGAAATTACTAGAAACGGATTTAAAACTCAACTTTGTGCAGTGGAAGTTGGTGCAAGAGGAACTCCAGCAAAGTCTTTGCACCGTCTATTGAAGGATCTTGGACTTCCGAGAACAGCCGTCGGAACTTTTATGGAGCGTGTTTCCAGGATGGCGCTAACAGGATCATATAGTATTTGGTTGAGTAGAGAGGGTAGTGAACACAGTGCAGGTGAGAGTTCAAAAGGCCTTTAATCCTACTTCGCGGTCTCAAGTCCGGGAACGCTGCAGTTCATTCCCCTGCCTTTCAACCACGCGATGGACCCGGCACCCGCACGGTGAATCCATGGTTTGCTAAGAACATTGTCTCATACGTAGTACTCTATTTAATCTGTGATAGCGTGCTTGTGACGTCACGCAGATTTTTTAGATTTCAAGTAATAATATCTCAAAAACCAGTTAATTATAATTAAAATAAAACGCACTAAGTATGCTGAGCTCCTGAATTCTCACCAATTTCTGGCTTTTTCTGTTGAGACGATGGGTCCTTGGTCAGAGGAAGCTAGTAAATTTATCCATGAAATTGGAAAAAAACTAAAGATTGGTACTGGTGATCCTCTGAGCAAGGAATTCCTTGTTCAGAGGATCAGCATTGCCATCCAGCGTGGTAACGCCGCTAGCGTCCTCGGCACATTACGCCCATCGTCTCAAAATCAAAATTATTATTAAATAGTTAAGTATTTTGTTCATATTTTAAATTAAATAAAGCTATTATAATCATTAAAAAAAAAAAATTAAAATAAACGAAATTAGTTTCTATGTATTTTCAAAATATATTTTTTTAATTTTTTTTTCTTGTTTTGACGTTAGGTCCTTTCCCTCGTTAGGAAAAAGAACAGACTTCAAAGTCGTGCTATAAAGTAGCAGTCTTGTTTTCATTCAGCGTTAGATTCTTCATGTTAGTCTGTTATTTCTTAAGTTTCTGTTGGATATGTAATTATGATATTTCTTGTCTTTTAAAAATATTATTCTCTATTCTTCTAGTTTTCTTTTATTTCTTGTGTATAAGTATTTCATAATTTATTCACACAAAATCCATGATTCTTTCTGAGCCAATGCAACTTATACAATTTATATTATAAAACTTGAACAATAGCCTATCTCCATGGAAATGCAATTTCCCAATACTTTGAGGGGCTTGACATTAAAGATTTGTCACATAGTTAAAGGCTATTATGTGTGTTCAGATGCCGTACCTGAACCCCGCGCGCGCGCTGGGCCCGGCGTTCGTGCTGGGTCGCTGGGAGGGCCAGTGGGCGTCGTGGGCGGGCGCGCTGGCGGGCGGCGCGGGCGCGGCGCTGCTGCGGGGCCGCGCCGCGCCCGCGCCCGACGCCGACAAGCTGGCCAGCTACTGCGCCGCGCCCGCGCCCGCGCCGCGCCCCGAGCCCGAGCCGCTGTACGGGGGCACGCGCTCGCTGTACTGCCGCTCGCCGCCGCCCGCGCGACACACGCTGCACAGGTAACGTCCGATCCTCAGAGGCTGGCCCAATTATGCCCAGGTTTATTGGATCTAATTTAGAACTTATAAAGTTGAACTTGTAATGTTGCGATCACGACCTCGTCTGTTTGACGACCAGCTTACAAAAAATTCAAGTAAAAGTTTAGATTTGCTTTTGTATGAAAACCGAAATTATGACCGTTTTAGTTCGAATGGGTATTTGTCAAATAAAACCAAACAATTGCCAAAATTACAGACGAATCAAAGTACTAACTTTTATAAGTAAATTTCTTCTTTAAAATTGTTTTTGCCAAATTTTCAAAGTTTAATTATTACAATTATATTAAAACCGTCAAGTGACCTAATAATGTTTCGGTTTTAGTCTGTGTGTTCTACGCTTTTTCAGATACTACTGCATTGATATTCTTGTCGAGGTAGTAGTCCCCTTTCATGGTGCGGTTACGAAACGGGCGATTGATTTGACGATAAAACTGCGAGGATAATTAAGACTCGTATTTTAATGCAAATAATAATAAAATTTGACAGCCTCAGTAGACTAGTGGCAATCTTTGGCGTTGTATCCGGAGGTCGTGGGTTCGATTCATACCCATGGCAAAAAAATATTAGTGCGTTTTTTCTGTACAATTTGTCATGGTCTGGGTGTTTATAAAATATAATATGTATTATATCGTTACTTCTGGTACACATAGTACAAGCCTAGAGCTTTGTTTGTGACCAGAGCAATATGTGTAAAATTGTCCTACATATTATTATTATTAAATAAGTACCTACGTATTTGTCGCCGCCTATTTCGTATTTTCATAATTTAACCGGCATAGTGGAAGCGATCAATATTGTTAAACAACAACGTATTGACCGGCCCTATGTATGGACTTTGTAGGTCTGCTTACCACCAGATACATACAAAGTCACGTCTCGTGCTCCGATAAAAAAAACTAACATTTTATTATAATTTTGATTTTATTGGCGCACGGCATGTGACTTTGTACCTGATGATAAGCAGTCCTACAAAGTCCATGAATGGGGTCGATCAACACATTGTTGTTTAACAACATTGATCGCTCCCACTATGCCGGCTTAATAGTGCAGTTACGAGACGGCGGCGACAAATTATTTTAAAGTTGTAGAGACCTTAATTTCCTCCCACCTTTAAATAATAATTGAAATTAATAATATCTAGGTACTTATGCATTTATTTCGCCGCATATATAAAATTATATTTATTATTTCAAAATAATATAAGTTTAGTGTTGCTATAAACAAAACTAAATGAATATATTTTTTTTTATATTTTTGTACATTATAAGAATATAAAATGAAACAAAAAACATATATATTTATGGTTTATTATTATTTTGTCATCAGTAACATACTTGAAAAACATTTAATTAGACGCTTTTTGCCGAATTTTCGATGAAGTTTAGCTTATGTTGAATATGTGGATGTGGCATAATATCTACACTAAGAAGTTCTAATTTAGAACTAGTTTAAAGCTTGACTAAATATGAACCTAATTAGACCTAATAACAAAGTGGTCATAATCGGACTGCTGGGTCCTATGAAAAATATAGGACAATTTATACATATTACCCTAGACACAAACTAAGCTCTAGACTTGTGCTATGTGTTCTAGAAACAACGATATTAAAAGTCAATATCCAACCCTCAAATCGTATATTTAGTTAAAGCGCCATCCGGATTTTTTTTTCAGGTGATTTGATTTTTCCTAATACTGCTAAGATTTTTTCATGAATTCGGGTATTAAAAAGCGGACAGGCCCCTGGGGCCACATTGTTTCCTAAAATGTGAGCGTTAAATTGTCAAAATAACTATATTGATTGTCAAAATAAATTTCAGCTATTAGCGCGCTTGTAACGGAAATTATTTTGACAATCAACGCCCAGGTTATAAGAAACAGTGGCCGCTGTTAGCGCTGGCTGTTGGCAAAAACTAGAACCTCAGACCGTTAACAATTAATAGTTATTATATTGAATAACAATTATTACATAAATAAATAAATAAATAAATTACTGATGTGTAGAAAATATGAATTAAACATTTATGAAAAAGCGAGTCTTCGAAAAAGATATTAAAAAAGAGAAAAAAAAAATTTTTCAACTTTAATTTCAGATAAACAAAAATTATTTTATTTGAATAATAATTTAAGACGAACAAAAAAAATAAACCTTTTATTTTTATTAAAAATAGGTATAATTTTAAATAAAAGAAAATATTATAATAATCTCTATATTTTTATATTTTTAGGTTTAATTTATAAAGAAAAAATATATTAAGTATATTTAATTTGAAAATTAATATGATGCAACAATACCTAAGTTTTTTTTTATGTAACACCTTTTTATGTACCATGTACTTGCAAATGTACTATTAATTATTTATTTATAGGTGAAAGATAGTCGTATAGTTTCACTATATCATTACGTCAATGATATCAACTTATGAATAGGTTTTTGAGAGTTAAGACTATCCAAACATCGCGACGCGCTAGCCACTTGTTCGGTGTAGGTTCATACGATCATCGCCACCGCTGGGTACCCTGAGACCGTCTGTGCGGTTTCGGGCGCCGTAAGGTACCCGTGATGATGTCGGGATATGTGATATAAAACGCACAATCGTTCCAAATTTTAATATGAAATACACAAATTAAAAATATTAAAAAACTAGTTCATGAGTTATAATGGTACGAGTATACCATTAAACAGTGTAGGTAGTGGGTACGAGTATACCATTAAACAGTGTAGGTAGTGGGTACGAGTATACCATTAAACAGTGTAGGTAGTGGGTACGAGTATACCATTAAACAGTGTAGGTAGTGGGTACGAGTATACCATTAAACAGTGTAGGTAGTGGGTACGAGTATACCATTAAACAGTGTAGGTAGTGGGTACGAGTAAACCATTAAACAGTGTAGGTAGTGGGTACGAGTATACCATTAAACAGTGTAGGTAGTGGGTACGAGTATACCATTAAACACTGTAGGTAGTGGGTACGAGTATACCATTAAACAGTGTAGGTAGTGGTTACGAGTCAGTGGCGTGCACAGGGTTTAAGTATAAGGTAGGCAGAATTTATAGTAACATAGGTACCAAAAAATGAGTTTTCTTTATTTTGAAATTAGCAATTTTAAATGTCTACAAAATCACAACGTAGTCTACAATTATTTTTTTATATTTCGCGAGATAGAAAATTTGCGGATAGTTGAAACAGCATTAAAAGGCGATTAGGTACTTATTATTATTAAAAGGTTTTGCACTACACAAACAAGTTAAAATTATCACCATAGACGTCTAGCACGCGACCACAGAAGAAATATACTATAAATATGGTACAAGACAAGTAACGCGACTAAGAATGCAAAGTAACAAAAAAACAGCAATTCCTTTAAAGTTAATAAATGACAAAAGAAAAATATCACAACTCTGGATAAATATTAGAATTACGTAACATTGCAAATTATTAGAATATTATTAATAACTCCCGATTTCAAGTTCCACCCATATGCATGCGATCTTGCTCTGCACGCGTCATGTGAGCGGGACACATGTATAATTTCATATTTGTACCGCTAAGGACTCCTGCGCTCCTGGTACTTCTCAACAGTTTTGTACAGAGAAGTTCTCGTTCTTTCATTGATACTGTGTGCCTACGGACTTGCCACCTACAGTTTCTGCGCTCCTAGTCCTATTAGATTAAAGTTCATCACAAATACTTGATTGTTTGAGGTACAAAGGCAGTGCCTAACTCTGTCATACATTTAGCATAATCCAATAATAATAATAATTGAAAAAATGAAAGGAAAACTTAGGCAACTAAAAATATTACGGAGCGAATAGTACAAAAAAAATCGATAGATGGCGCTAGTACCATATGATGATAGTACTACAAAAAAACTATAGATGGCGCTATTTGAAATACAAAGTGTCAATATCATTGACAAACAACAAAATATAATAGGTTTTTAATATGATTTTATTACCGAATTTCTGGGGTAGGCAGTGGACTGCATGCCACTGGTACGAGTATAGAATTAAACAGTGTAGGTAGTGGGTACAAGTATACCATTAAACAGTGTAGGTAGTGGGTACGAGTATACCATTAAACAGTGTAGGTACAGTAGGTAGTGGGTACGAGTATACCATTAAACAGTGTAGGTAGTGGGTACGAGTATACCATTAAACAGTGTAGGTAGTGGGTACGAGTGTACCATTAAACACTGTAGGTAGTGGGTACGAGTATACCATTAAACAGTGTAGGTACAGTAGGTAGTGGGTACGAGTATACCATTAAATAGTGTAGGTAGTGGGTACGAGTATACCATTAAACAGTGTAGGTAAAGTAGGTAGTAGGTACGAGTATACCGTTAAACAGTGTAGGTACAGTAGGTAGTGGGTACGAGTATACCATTAAACAGTGTAGGTACAGTAGGTAGTGGGTACGAGTATACCATTAAACAGTGTAGGTACAGTAGGTAGTGGGTACGAGTATACTATTAAACAGTGTAAGTAGTGAGTACGAGTATACCATTAAACAGTGTAGGTAGTGGGTACAAGTATACCATTAAACAGTGTAAGTAGTGGGTACGATTATATCATTAAACAGTTTAGGTACAGTAAGTAGGGGTACGAGTATACCATTAAACACTGTAGGTAGTGGGTACAAGTATACCATTAAACAGTGTAGGTAGTGGGTACGAGTATACCATTAAACAGTGTAGGTAGGGGTACGAGTATACCATTAAACAGTGTAGGTAGTGGGTACGAGTATTCCATTAAATAGTGTAGGTGGTAGGTACGAGTATAACTTTAAACAGTGTAGGTAGTGGGTACGAGTATACCATTAAACAGTGTAGGTACAGTAGGTAGTTGTTACGAGTATACCATTAAACAGTGTAGATAGTGGGTAGGAGTATACCATTAAATAGTGTAGGTAGTGGGTACGAGTATTCCATTAAACAGTGAAGGTACAGTAGGTAGTGGCTACGTGTATACCATTAAACAGTGTAGGTACAGTAGGTAGTGGCTACGTGTATACCATTAAACAGTGTAGGTACAGTAGGTATTGGCTACGTGTATACCATTAAACAGTGTAGGTAGTGGGTACGAGTATACCATTAAACAGTGTAGGTAGTGGTACGAGTATACCATTCAACAGTGTAGGTAGTAGGTACGAGTATACCATTAAAAAGTGTAGGTACAGTAGGTAGTGGGTACGAGTATACTATTAAACGTATAATGTTGTATAATATTATGCTGTTATGTTGTGTATGTTACCTAATTCATTTATCGATAAGATATATTGCTAATGCGACGCGAACAACACTAATTTTAAGCGAGGCAGCCAAATGTCGCATTTATTGGTCAACTGTTCCAATTTTTGTACTAGTGTGAAGAACTGTCGGTTTAGTGTAAAACTCCATTTAAAAAAATATTAATTAGAAATAATATTACTTACATATGAAAAGTGGATTGTTTCTTTTAAAAAAAAAAGATGCCGTAGACCGCTTGCACCAAAAAAACTGAGCAAAAGGTCCAGTCGTGTTCTCTGGACAGTTAGATTCGGTCTGGCAAAAAAATAGTTTTATTAACGTACAGGCACATTTGTGCCTGCGATTTGACAGAGGGGAAATCATGCGTATGGCTACTTCCCTCCGGGCTGTCTGGTGGCCGCGTTGCTCTATGTGTACAACGGTTTAATTCAATGCATCGATACAAAACATCAATACATCGATAACTCTCGATGTGTCGCCGTCACGGGCTATAACTGTATTATAACTGTGGCATTGTTTAGGTCCCAGTCGGTGTACAGCAAGGCGGGCTCCGGCAGCGCTCCGCTGGCGTCGGCTCACTCCATGCTGCTGCGGCCGCACGCACAGCTCGCCCATCCTGCTCCGCACGCTCACCTCGCTCCACACGCACAGCTCGCCGCGCACGCCGCTCCGCACACGCAGAACGCACACAACGCGCAGCGAGACGTCGCGCGGCCCGGCCCCGCAGGTTAGTAACACCACATAATATAGAATATGCTCGCGTACATTTTGGTAACCTACACAGGAAAACGTGGAACACGTGTGAAGGTAAGCAGGGGCCTGACCAAAGAACACGATCGCACGAATTTTACTCTATGGGTAGAGTCCGATCGCCGAGAAACGTCAAATCCCATTCATTTGGCTTTCGATGGGTATTTCAATTCGATTATCGAAATACCCATCGGCTCTTTGGTAAGGCCCCAGAACTACTAAGTCCATGAAGGGGGTCGATCAATACTTTGTTTGTTAAACATTGCTCCCATTATGCCGAACAATACAATTGATGCGGCTACGAAAATTAAAAAAATGGTTTCGAAATAATACTTTCTACTAGGCTCTAATTTCATTTTTATCAATAAAAAAAAACTCGTTTTTAATTAATCATGTTAATTGTTATTTATTATTTTTCTGATATAATAATATGTCATTAACTTAAATATGAAAAATACACAGCCTTCGGGCTACCCCCAAGGAATACACAGTCTTCGGGCTACCCCCAAGGAATACACAGTCTTCGGGCTACCCCCAAGGAATCACGATGGCAAAGAATTATTATTTAACTAATGGCATAACTCTTCGCATTTCGCGAAATTTTGGCAGTTTCATGTGGTTAGAAGAATACAATTATTATATTAGTAAAAAGAGGGATAACAGGATGGAAAGGAATCGGGAAAGAGCTAGGGTAGAAAAAGGAATGGTGAAATGACCGTATGAAAGCATGTGGTCTTGGCATATCACGTAAAGGAGGAAAGTATCAACAGTAAAATGGGTACCGCCATTTTACTGAAAAAAGGGATTCGTTGAGATAGCACAAATACCGAGATTACTGCGTAAATGCTACACTTCTCACACTTCAGATCACTACCGGTCAAATGCTCCAACATTGCCCGCTTTTTTGAGTTTCTTCTTTGTATTTTATATAATATATGAGCAACTGTAAACGCATTTTGTTAACATGTTATATGATATTATAATAAACGTAAAACAATCTTTAATTATGGAAATAGTCGCTCCAATCTCAAAGAAATGCCTTGTTGAAGCAGTGGGCAATGATACTTGGCAATGTGACCAACTTTGCCCAATGTTATTTCCCACGCCATTTTATAATTTATAGCCCGTGTCTTAAGATATATGACCCAAATCAGGTCAAAGATGCGAGCTAAATCATAAAAAGTAAGAGAAATACTAAGGTATAGTAATATTTTAAATGGGCAATGTTATATCGCCATTCTTGAACATTTTCATACAACTGGGTCAACCCTTGTAGGGCTGTCACATTCTTCTTAACGAATAAAAATCCAGTTTTAAGAGCTGAAGTATCTATTTTATTATGGCAAGATTCACAATAACAATTTTAGTGCAGGTACTAACACTACTTTTAAAGTTTTGAATAAAAATAACAAAACATAACATTACTCCTAACTTTGACAATTTCACATTAACAATTTTATGTGAATACTCAGGTATTAACACTACTTTTAAAGTTTTAAATGAAAATAACAAAACATAATATTACTCCTAACTTTGGCAATTTCACATAACAATTTTTTTCAAGTAATTAAACACCAGTATACGGACATCTAATCTTGTCAGGGGGCTTCCGAAGTCTCCAGCGGCTATAATTACGCTAAGAAGATTTTGTTCCTCTTCAGGAGTTAATCTTATTGGTGCCCCGACGGTACCCATATGTTGATTGGCTACTTTATTAAGTATTGTGCGTCGTGGAATACCAAATTGTTTCTCCGCTTCCCTTGATGATACGTTTTGTTTGCTACTGACTCAACGGCTATTTCAAGCATTTCAGCTGAATAGTCCCTGTATGGACGAGCACCCAATTTTCTTCTGCTGTTTCTATTTTTTATTCTGGGTTTTGGTTTTCCCATACTGAAAAAAACAAATTTGAACGCTTTATTAGAATGTGTAAAACGAATAAAATTGTTATCTGTGCACCCCCAAAGGGGTTAGATGATTTTAATGTATCTATTAAACCGACGGCTCACCAGATCTAACTGCTGGACCTAAACAACTAACGCACAAACCTTAAAACACCAAAATACCTGCATAATGCAATAATGTGAAGTGACAGCCCTAACTCGAAAAAGCTAGTGGGCAATGTTGGAAATGTATGAACTGCATTTATACAGCCAACATTGCCCAGTAGCAAAACTCCTACAAAAACAAGAAATCAAGTGTGGAACTTCAGGAAACCTAATGAAATAAAGCGCATTATGATATATTCAAAAATTACTTACATGCTGTTACTAGAAGTATTGGATCTCCGTAAAGTTTTTGAACATAAAATTTGCACCACATACAACGACCTGACTTCGCGCAGTTCTGACAGGCATCTGACACATATTGTCTATGAAGAGAACACTCAGTGTTGCCATATACATGCCCAAAATTTGTACCATGATATTAAAAAGTTTATAATGCCTGTATTATTTTTGGTATTTTTCAAAATGGTTATTTTTGCTCTCTGCGCAAAGTTAGTATTGATGGGCAATGTTGGAGCATTTGACGGTATATTCATAGTGATCTTGACACACTTAGATGAATTGTTTAACATATGTCAAAAAGTAACAATAAAAATTTACCTCCAACGCGATGTTAAAAATGTTAACATTTCGTGGTAACTTTTCGCAAAAAAAACGACTGATGCTAACGTCAGATGATGGTATTCATCATTCCAAAAAAAAAAACGACCATGCTAGCGCCGCGCTAACATTACCAGCTATCTATATACACACACCGGCAGAATTAGCGGAACACAAAAAAAGAGTGAGTATAAAATAGTTAGCTTTATTTTTAAACAAATAATAATTAAACATGAAACAACAATTAAATTAATATGTTTTGACTTTAATTTGCAACACGGTCTTATTCATAAAAAATCCTTAAAACACTCTTAAAGAGCTCAATAGTTAAAACGTTCAATAAGGCTATTGGCTCGATAACTTTTTTGTTATTCATAAACCTCCAATAAAGCTCCTATAACTATTTGACGTTTATTAGCTGAATTAGTGATGTGTTTAAGAAAAAAATAATTGATTGTCAAGAAAGTTGGCAGAATCGAGGAAAACCAAGACCATAAAAGTAAAAAAAAAAAACGTTTTTGACACCTCTAATGAAATAATTATAATAAGGTTTGGCGCACACGGATAGAAAATTTAGTCACACTAGCTGTGCCCCGCGGTTTCAGCCGTCATTTAAATTAAAATCATTTGTATCAAAAATAGAATACAGAATTCTGATTTTTTATGATTGCATCTCTGTATGATAATATGTAACTTGCAAGTCGCAATACTTGTTTCACATACAACAAAAACGGTCAAGTGACCTAGTCATGTTTCTGTTTTAGTCTGTGGGTTCACCGGTTGGTTGGTACCAGGACTACTGCATAGATTTATTGTTGAGGTGGTAGTATCCTTTCATGGTGCGGTTACGAAATAAGCGACTGAATTTATGATAAAGCAGCGAGGATATTAAAATAGACTCGTAATGTAAACTTTGATTTTTCTTTCTTTCTTTTTGATTCTTTGACATTTTGTAACCGCATCATTTAACCAGCATAGTGGGAGCGATCAATATAGTAAAGCGACAATGTGTTTATCGATCCATTTATGGACTTTGTAGGTCTGCTTACCATCCGGTAGATACAAAATCACATGTCGTGTAATAAATAAATAAAAAACAGATGTGACGGCAGTCGGCACCGCCATTCAATTTTTGTAGTTTGAAGCGGCACAACTTTGTCTTTTTGGACAAATTACCGCGGTGAAACAAGATTAAATGTTAATATTTTTTGTTACAAATTTCCTACCTTTTTGTACCTAATTTGGTTCAGTCCATTCGAGGGGTGACCTCTGCCATTCTTCAACTAAAGTGTTTTTCAGCTCGCCCAGATTGTTAGGAGGTGGCATTCTTGATTTAACACACCTCTTTAGCAAGTCCCAAACGTGTTCAATCGGATTCATATCCGGGGACCGTGCTGGCCACTCCATCACCGTAACACCAACATGGTTTAGGTATGCCTGTACTGAGCGAGCACTGTGAGCCCGAGCATTATCCTGCATTAAAATGAAGTTGTTACCAATAAATGGGGCAAATGGCGCAACATCTTCCTCTAAAATCTCCCTGATATTCCGATCAGCATTCAGATTCCCGCCGTCGACTACCACTAACTCCGTGCGAGTTCCTAAACATATCTTTCCCCAAACCATAATTGAGCCACCGCCATATGCCACTGTATTTTCAAAATTAGACTGTAAATAACGCTCTCCTTTGCGTCTCTATACTCGCTGCCTTCCATCAATCTGATTTAACAGAATTCTACATTCATCAGTAAAGAGAACCTGTCCCCACTCGTCAAAGTCCCAATGATGATGTTAACGAGCAAAGTATATTTGTGCGGTGGTGTCTCTCAAGTTTTGGTGCATTGGCGGGTATAAATGAGCCTATACCAATTTCCTCTAATCTTCTGCGAACTGTCCGCTCACTCACTCACTCCTCGAACCTCCTCCAATATATTTCGGGCCTGGACCGCCCTCAGTCTCGTGTTCCGACGAACTTAAAGTTGTAGAAAACGGTCATCTCTCCTTGAAGTACACCTTTTCCTGCCTTGTCCTCTTCTCCTCACTAGAGAATTCGTTAATCTGTACCGTTTGATGCTACGATGAATCGTTGGTAACGATCGACGAAGTCTTGTTTCAATAGGATTTACCATTTCATCTGCCCTGGCCCCTGATGATTTCTGATAGCGTTAAATCAGGCATACTTAGATGTTCGTAACTTATCAATAAGCTAGAAAACACCAAAGTCTCTTAAAACTGCAATATAATTTTTTTCAAACGGAATTTATGAACTTTACGAAAACGGAAAATCTACTTCGAAGCAGTCGATAGAGATGTATGAATGAAAAATTAAAACAAACGAATGAAATAAATGACTGTTATAAACAATTAGAAAAAAGTAATATAACCGGCCAATGCTACGAAAAAGATATATTAATTCTTCCTTTTTTTTATGTCCCGTTAATTCTGCCGGTGTATAAAATATGTGTTTCTAGAAACATTTTTTTAGATTTCAAATATTTTTATCTTATAAACCAGTATTTATTAAAAAAAATAAACGAAATTAGTTTCTTATTTTAGTCTATAATTTCGATTTTTTTTTCGTCGGAAGCTCATTGAATTTTTCCTCCACCATTGAGGTTACGTAACAGCCCGTACTCAAAAGACTTGACATAAATGCATGCAGTGTGTAGACCGAGGAGCCCGCAACTAATGGCGTTGTGATGTCTGTTTCGCAGGAGCCTCGATGCCGGAGCGCCGCGAGTCCCTGTACGGCAGCCGGCGGCCGGACGAGAGCGCGTACGGCTCGTACCGGCCCGCGCCGCCCGGCTTCCGGCACGAGCACTACTAGCGCCGGCCACAGCGCCACAACATCGCGCTGCTCTTCGACGTCTAGATGTAATGCCTCAGCTCTCACGCATTACCCTCAGCTAGGGTTACCAGATCCCAAAATAAGTTTTCCTGAAAAAACCCCTGTTTCAGCAATAATTTTCCTGACATTTTGGGAGAAAATTATATTATTTAACAAAGTCGCGCGCGGCGCGTGGGAGTCTGAGTATGAGTGTTAGATGCCTTGTGGCATCTAATTGCATTTTTTTTTGTCCTGAAAATTTCCTACTTTCCCTGTTTTCCTGACAGACAGCTGAAATTCCGGACATGTCAGGAAAAATCCTGTCATCTGGTAACCCTACCCTCAGCACATAGTTCGGTCCCTAACTGTGGACCAATACATAGTTTTATATAAATAACTGGTGATATGTTTAGTTGAATATTGCTGTAGTAGTAACCGAATGTGCTTTAAATGTAAAGATATACGTATGTTATTGTGCATAATGCCGCGGCCAGTCACGTGGTACTGCCGTGGGTATGCAACAACCCTCGCGGGCACATAGCGAGGGTTGTTGTGCATGATTATAAAACTATTAAGGTACGCACAGACCAACGCGATCAATCTGCGGCCGCGATGGCGATCTCAGCCGTTCACACCAAACACGCGATCTATATCTGCGTTCGGGCGGAGTGAACCAGTGTTGCCAACAACATTATTTTTTAAGGGATCGTACCATACACAAAAGTCGTATTTTGGGTATAAACCTACAAAAAAAAAATAGTAGCATTGAAATTTCAATAAAACAATTTTAACCTTACTTTTTTTTAATATTTTTTTTTCAAAGATAAAAATGCAATGAAAAAAATCCTGGTGGGTGGGACTCGAACCCACGAACCTCGCTGTCGTGGCAAGGCGTTCAAACGCTGAGCCAACCAGGTTCCAATCACCCCTCACGAATTTCGTCATTGCTTGTTAACTACTTATACACAGACGCCCTCTATTAACTCTATACGAGTGAAGTTAGAAGCCCTAGTTTCTAATACTAGATGGCAGAGGAGTCTGTTTTTATTTTTACTTTTTTCAGTATTTTATATTTTCCTATATATTTTTATAAATTCCTTATACAAAACCACTAAGAAAAACCCCCGAAATTTCACCGTTGAAAGACTGGTCTAAACAACCAATTTTAGTGGAAAATCCACTAAGTTGGCAACACTGGCGGCCGCCCGTGATCGCGCGTGCAGACTCTGTACGGATCGCGCGGGCGGCCGCAGATCGCGTTTGGTTTGAACCTGTCGATACAAGTACTACTGCAGTAACTGATCGCCACCGCGTTGGTATGGCTGAACCTTTAGTTGTTTAAACAGGAATAAAACTATTTGTTATAAATACATTGAGATTATTTCAATGAAATAGGATTATCTTTTGTATATAGATAGGATAGGTTCGTTTTCTTTTCATAGTCAGGACAAAATAGTGCTTCTTTTTGAGTCTAGAAGAAAATTATACTACTTTTTGGTAACATGATTTTTTTGACTAATAAGGCCATTCTAAATCAGAAATTGCTTGTTAGATTTCGGTGTCGTTGTTGTATAAACTATTTATAAAGAGAGGGACCTCTAAAAGCACCACCAAGTAGGTACATATTGGGAATGTGTATGTTCTACAATGAGGTGAGTATGTTCTACAATGAGGTGAGCATGTTCTACAATCGAAATACTATGTTCTACATATACTTATTATAACCTACATAATATATTTCATTAAATAAAACATAAAAAAAAAGAGACGGAGATATGTAAATTGGGAACTGTATATCTAAATGATTACAAAAAAAAACTTTTTATTTTCGGCCAAAAGTGTATTAGGGTAAATACGCTAAATGTCGGCCCCCTAACGGATTTTGGATCCAACTTTGGATCGCTCTAGCACTGTTAATTGCAACGAAAGCATAGCTTGTGATGCAGTTTTAGACAGGTTAATAAATCTATTTTACGTTTAGAGAATTAATACTGACTTATATACTTAAAGAAAAAAGTATTAAAGGTTTAAATGCGTGGAGGACGTAAAACCTTAAACTCGGCCTTTTTTGGCCTATGATCGGTCGCTTTTTTCCCAAATGTCGGCCGGGTACAGGGTGTTTGAAATTAAGACAAGACAACGGAAAATATTATTAATAGGTATGTTTTATTTTTATAATATCACACCAAGTCTACATTTGGTAGTTAAAATTGCACTTCAATACAGTTACAACATTATTAAAATATAAAAATCACAATAAAATTAAATAAAAAATTATAACAATGAGATAAAAATTTGAGCACATAATTTAATAAAATATTAATTAAGTCAAAGGGATTAAGTGATTGTTTCTTAAATATTAAAAAGATTAATACTGGTTTTGTTTGTTCATTTAAAAAACAACATTATTCATCACACCCAGCGAATTTTGTGGTGCATCGTCACACATTGATCCACATTTGTGGACATAACTGCGGCTGTGGCAATATTGTCGCTTTATAAGTGACAAGACCAAAAATCTAAATTGAATTAGTACCGGCAGCTTTTTGTGCCACACAGGTTAATGAATCAATTAAAGATTTACGATTAATTCTTTATGTTTTAAAGCTGATGAAATTGAATTAATAAAATTACAACCTAGGTTCAATAGTAGCAAGTTTTTAAGAGCAATTTATATTTATAGACCAAAACATATAAACAGCCTGTATAGTAGCGGTCGAAATCGTGGCTGGCCGACATTAGGATCTTTAATATTTCTAAAGTCGGCCCCTGTTTTGTGCACCTTATTTCTCTAGATTAAACTAATATCTCCCCGGCCGGATTTTGGCTATTAATCGTAAAATAGATTAATTAACCTAAAAGATCTGCAAATTCTCGTATTAATCCAATAGAATTAGTAAAAGTCTTATTTATAAAAAAGACTGCATTTACTTTAAGTCGGCCCAGGCCGAGAATCGGGTAATGGTCATGGAGTCTGTAGACCTGCTTAATAAAAGGTAGTTAGAGTCACATAACACGCTATAATAATGAAGCGGCGGTAGCAGACCACGTACATAGTTCATGAATGGAGACGACTGATATTATATGAGCAGGTCATGTGACTCTGTCTGTACCCACCTGTTTAAATTTTTACCAATGTTAATAATATTTTTAGGCATTCAAATTAATCCTTACCATTAAAAGGAGTAGGTATTTAAAAAAGAAAGAATGAAAGTAAAGTTGTCATAACATTATATTAAATATTTTTTATGTTCCAATTATTGTTTCCCGCTGCGGATCCACTTTTCTTTAATGATAGCTCCAATAGGAAATCATTAATGATAGCTCCAATAGGAAATCTTTGATGATAGCTCCAATAGGAAATTTTTGATGATAGCTCCAATAGGAAATATTTGACGATAGCTCCAATAGGAAATCTTTAAAAAAAAATATATTAATATTTTTGCTGAAAAAAATATTTGATTTGAACAGTCGATATTCCCATTTAAGGGTATACGACATTTTTGTTTTATATTGAGATAATTATCGCAATACCTTAATTAATGTGGTGAAACAAGAAAATAATCTCAAATACAAAATAAAATAAAGATAATAAAAAAATATCGATTTTTTAAATAAATATACTTTTCCCACCTCTAATTTAGTAGCGAGAAATTGTATAAGAATGAATGTATCATTATTTTTATTAATAAAGACAAACTCGACCTTAGTGGCAATGAAATAATGGACTTTATTTCATTGCCTCTAAGGTCGAGTTTTAATAATAAGTGTAACTCACAAATAGAAATGCATTAAGTTTTATATTAAATAATTTAGTAATTGAACTCATCAATGATAAGATACACCACCATTTCAAAAAAAATATTATCGGCTATCGTTTTTACACTGCAACAATGAGGCATATTTACGAAGTTTTATGCAATTTTATTATCCAGGAAATGGATAACGTCAGTGTGGCATAGAGGACACAACTAACCGCAAAAAAATGATATTTGCGGATCTGCTGCGCAAACGGCTGGAGCACGTGCCACGCCCACATCCTCACTTCCACTTGTTTTATTTATTCCGTGGTTACTACGGACAGCTCTTTGGTGACCTTATAGTTTAGGATTCAAGAGTGTCTATATGGTGTCTTATAGTTGGTCTAAGGGTTCAACTTGATGGTAAATCCGTTTACGGCTTTCGCTCCCCGAACTGCTACTGCTATGTGATGGATACCGCGCGGCAGTCGTCGTATGGCATCCGATGGCCTCGAGGGCAGAGCGGTCCCGTATGGGTGGGTGGTCTGACGCATCTGCACGCGAGTACCTCCGGTAGTCAAACTGACAACAAAGTCGTCCAGTGTTACCATCCGGTCTCGTCGCAACGAGTCGTTGCGCATAAAATAATGCGCAGGCACTTGTTTTGTTAAGCCTCCATTTTTTTATGTTTGCATCCCCACGTAGCGCCCACCATGCTGGCGCTGCGTATGGGCCGAATATAAGTTTTGTAGATGCCAGTCTTATTTCGACTGGTCGCCCGGATGATAGCACTGGGCTCACAAAATCACCAACACTTCCTTTAAGTTATTCAATAACATAAATATTTTACCTGTAAATATTAAATTTTATGATTTCAAATAAAATGTACTTTATTTCATAAACATGTGTAGTTTTTCTTTCCACAACTTCTCCTACTCCCAAAATTTCCCACAAAAAATGTTACCACGAAGGATATTTTGGGAATTTCAAAACTATAAAGTAATTTTATGTTCACAAAATCTCCTATTCGGGACGTAATGGAACTTCAAATAAATAATTATATAGGTGCCTTATTCATAAATATATATTGGTGGCCTTATTCATAAATATAATATATAGGTGGCCGTATTCATAACTATATATAGGTGGCCTTATTCATAAATATATATAGGTGGCCTTATTCATAACTATATATAGGTGGCCGTATTCATAAATATATATAGGTGGCCTTATTCATTAATATATATAGGTGGCCGTATTCATAAATATATATAGGTGGCCGTATTCATAAATATATATAGGTGGCCGTATTCATAAATATATATAGATGGCCGTATTCATAAATATATATAGGTGGCCGTATTCATAAATATATATAGATGGCCGTATTCATAAATATATATAGGTGGCCTTATTCATAAATATATATAGGTGGCCGTATTCATAAATATATATAGATGGCCGTATTCATAAATATATATAGGTGGCCTTATTCATAAATATATATAGGTGGCCTTATTCATAACTATATATAGGTGGCCGTATTCATAAATATATATAGGTGGCCGTATTCATAACTATATATAGGTGGCCTTATTCATAACTATATATAGGTGGCCTTATTCATAACTATATATAGGTGGCCGTATTCATAAATATATATAGGTGGCCTTATTCATTAATATATATAGGTGGCCGTATTCATAAATATATATAGGTGGCCGTATTCATAAATATATATAGGTGGCCGTATTCATAAATATATATAGATGGCCGTATTCATAAATATATATAGGTGGCCTTATTCATAAATATATATAGGTGGCCGTATTCATAAATATATATAGATGGCCGTATTCATAAATATATATAGGTGGCCTTATTCATAAATATATATAGGTGGCCGTATTCATAAATATATATAGATGGCCGTATTCATAAATATATATAGGTGGCCTTATTCATAAATATATATAGGTGGCCTTATTCATAACTATATATAGGTGGCCGTATTCATAAATATATATAGGTGGCCGTATTCATAACTATATATAGGTGGCCTTATTCATAACTATATATAGGTGGCCTTATTCATAAATATATATAGGTGGCCGTATTCATAAATATATATAGGTGGCCGTATTCATAACTATATATAGGTGGCCGTATTCATAAATATATATAGGTGGCCTTATTCATAAATATATATAGGTGGCCGTATTCATAAATATATATAGGTGGCCGTATTCATAAATATATATAGGTGGCCTTATTCATAAATATATATAGGTGGCCGTATTCATAAATATATATAGATGGCCGTATTCATAAATATATATAGGTGGCCTTATTCATAAATATATATAGGTGGCCGTATTCATAAATATATATAGATGGCCGTATTCATAAATATATATAGGTGGCCTTATTCATAAATATATATAGGTGGCCGTATTCATAAATATATATAGATGGCCGTATTCATAAATATATATAGGTGGCCTTATTCATAAATATATATAGGTGGCCGTATTCATAAATATATATAGATGGCCGTATTCATAAATATATATAGGTGGCCGTATTCATAAATATATATAGATGGCCGTATTCATAAATATATATAGGTGGCCTTATTCATAAATATATATAGGTGGCCGTATTCATAAATATATATAGATGGCCGTATTCATAAATATATATAGGTGGCCTTATTCATAAATATATATAGGTGGCCTTATTCATAACTATATATAGGTGGCCGTATTCATAAATATATATAGGTGGCCGTATTCATAACTATATATAGGTGGCCTTATTCATAACTATATATAGGTGGCCTTATTCATAACTATATATAGGTGGCCGTATTCATAAATATATATAGGTGGCCTTATTCATTAATATATATAGGTGGCCGTATTCATAAATATATATAGGTGGCCGTATTCATAAATATATATAGGTGGCCGTATTCATAAATATATATAGATGGCCGTATTCATAAATATATATAGGTGGCCTTATTCATAAATATATATAGGTGGCCGTATTCATAAATATATATAGATGGCCGTATTCATAAATATATATAGGTGGCCTTATTCATAAATATATATAGGTGGCCGTATTCATAAATATATATAGATGGCCGTATTCATAAATATATATAGGTGGCCTTATTCATAAATATATATAGGTGGCCTTATTCATAACTATATATAGGTGGCCGTATTCATAAATATATATAGGTGGCCGTATTCATAACTATATATAGGTGGCCTTATTCATAACTATATATAGGTGGCCTTATTCATAAATATATATAGGTGGCCGTATTCATAAATATATATAGGTGGCCGTATTCATAACTATATATAGGTGGCCGTATTCATAAATATATATAGGTGGCCTTATTCATAAATATATATAGGTGGCCGTATTCATAAATATATATAGGTGGCCGTATTCATAAATATATATAGGTGGCCTTATTCATAAATATATATAGGTGGCCGTATTCATAAATATATATAGATGGCCGTATTCATAAATATATATAGGTGGCCTTATTCATAAATATATATAGGTGGCCGTATTCATAAATATATATAGATGGCCGTATTCATAAATATATATAGGTGGCCTTATTCATAAATATATATAGGTGGCCGTATTCATAAATATATATAGATGGCCGTATTCATAAATATATATAGGTGGCCTTATTCATAAATATATATAGGTGGCCGTATTCATAAATATATATAGATGGCCGTATTCATAAATATATATAGGTGGCCTTATTCATAAATATATATAGGTGGCCGTATTCATAAATATATATAGATGGCCGTATTCATAAATATATATAGGTGGCCTTATTCATAAATATATATAGGTGGCCGTATTCATAAATATATATAGATGGCCGTATTCATAAATATATATAGGTGGCCTTATTCATAAATATATATAGGTGGCCGTATTCATAAATATATATAGATGGCCGTATTCATAAATATATATAGGTGGCCTTATTCATAAATATATATAGGTGGCCTTATTCATAACTATATATAGGTGGCCGTATTCATAAATATATATAGGTGGCCGTATTCATAACTATATATAGGTGGCCTTATTCATAACTATATATAGGTGGCCTTATTCATAAATATATATAGGTGGCCGTATTCATAAATATATATAGGTGGCCGTATTCATAACTATATATAGGTGGCCGTATTCATAAATATATATAGGTGGCCTTATTCATAAATATATATAGGTGGCCGTATTCATAAATATATATAGGTGGCCGTATTCATAAATATATATAGGTGGCCGTATTCATAAATATATATAGGTGGCCTTATTCATAAATATATATAGGTGGCCGTATTCATAAATATATATAGATGGCCGTATTCATAAATATATATAGGTGGCCTTATTCATAAATATATATAGGTGGCCGTATTCATAAATATATATAGATGGCCGTATTCATAAATATATATAGGTGGCCTTATTCATAAATATATATAGGTGGCCGTATTCATAAATATATATAGATGGCCGTATTCATAAATATATATAGGTGGCCTTATTCATAAATATATATAGGTGGCCGTATTCATAAATATATATAGATGGCCGTATTCATAAATATATATAGGTGGCCTTATTCATAAATATATATAGGTGGCCGTATTCATAAATATATATAGATGGCCGTATTCATAAATATATATAGGTGGCCTTATTCATAAATATATATAGGTGGCCGTATTCATAAATATATATAGATGGCCGTATTCATAAATATATATAGGTGGCCTTATTCATAAATATATATAGGTGGCCGTATTCATAAATATATATAGATGGCCGTATTCATAAATATATATAGGTGGCCTTATTCATAAATATATATAGGTGGCCTTATTCATAACTATATATAGGTGGCCGTATTCATAAATATATATAGGTGGCCGTATTCATAACTATATATAGGTGGCCTTATTCATAACTATATATAGGTGGCCTTATTCATAAATATATATAGGTGGCCGTATTCATAAATATATATAGGTGGCCGTATTCATAACTATATATAGGTGGCCGTATTCATAAATATATATAGGTGGCCTTATTCATAAATATATATAGGTGGCCGTATTCATAAATATATATAGGTGGCCGTATTCATAAATATATATAGATGGCCGTATTCATAAATATATATAGGTGGCCTTATTCATAAATATATATAGGTGGCCGTATTCATAAATATATATAGATGGCCGTATTCATAAATATATATAGGTGGCCTTATTCATAAATATATATAGGTGGCCGTATTCATAAATATATATAGATGGCCGTATTCATAAATATATATAGGTGGCCTTATTCATAAATATATATAGGTGGCCTTATTCATAACTATATATAGGTGGCCGTATTCATAAATATATATAGGTGGCCGTATTCATAACTATATATAGGTGGCCTTATTCATAACTATATATAGGTGGCCTTATTCATAAATATATATAGGTGGCCGTATTCATAAATATATATAGGTGGCCGTATTCATAACTATATATAGGTGGCCGTATTCATAAATATATATAGGTGGCCTTATTCATAAATATATATAGGTGGCCGTATTCATAAATATATATAGGTGGCCGTATTCATAAATATATATAGGTGGCCTTATTCATAAATATATATAGGTGGCCGTATTCATAAATATATATAGATGGCCGTATTCATAAATATATATAGGTGGCCTTATTCATAAATATATATAGGTGGCCTTATTCATAACTATATATAGGTGGCCGTATTCATAAATATATATAGGTGGCCGTATTCATAACTATATATAGGTGGCCTTATTCATAACTATATATAGGTGGCCTTATTCATAACTATATATAGGTGGCCGTATTCATAAATATATATAGGTGGCCTTATTCATTAATATATATAGGTGGCCGTATTCATAAATATATATAGGTGGCCGTATTCATAAATATATATAGGTGGCCGTATTCATAAATATATATAGATGGCCGTATTCATAAATATATATAGGTGGCCTTATTCATAAATATATATAGGTGGCCGTATTCATAAATATATATAGATGGCCGTATTCATAAATATATATAGGTGGCCTTATTCATAAATATATATAGGTGGCCTTATTCATAACTATATATAGGTGGCCGTATTCATAAATATATATAGGTGGCCGTATTCATAACTATATATAGGTGGCCTTATTCATAACTATATATAGGTGGCCTTATTCATAACTATATATAGGTGGCCGTATTCATAAATATATATAGGTGGCCTTATTCATTAATATATATAGGTGGCCGTATTCATAAATATATATAGGTGGCCGTATTCATAAATATATATAGGTGGCCGTATTCATAAATATATATAGATGGCCGTATTCATAAATATATATAGGTGGCCTTATTCATAAATATATATAGGTGGCCGTATTCATAAATATATATAGATGGCCGTATTCATAAATATATATAGGTGGCCTTATTCATAAATATATATAGGTGGCCGTATTCATAAATATATATAGATGGCCGTATTCATAAATATATATAGGTGGCCTTATTCATAAATATATATAGGTGACCTTATTCATAAATACTTATTGAGGCCTTGAAGAACACTTTAGTTATGGAAAGTTTTGTCTGCAATAGAGGGCTCTCCTGACCAGGGGCCTTACCAAAACCCCGATCGATAATCGAATCGAAATACCCACCGAAAGCCAAATGACGAATGATGAATGGGATTTGACGTTTCTCGTCGATCAGGTATTTTTGTATTTTGTAATGTCCCCCACCAATATGTTCGCGCAGGAACAGTAATAGGTAATGTCCCCCACCAATAGGTTTGCGCAGGAATAATAATAGGTAATGTCCCCCACCAATATGTTCGCGCAGGAACAGTAATAGGTAATGTCCCCCACCAATAGGTTTGCGCAGGAATAATAATAGGTAATGTCCCCACCAATATGTTCGCGCAGGAACAGTAATAGGTAATGTCCCCCACCAATAGGTTTGCGCAGGAATAATAATAGGTAATGTCCCCCACCAATATGTTCGCGCAGGAACAGTAATAGATAATGTCCTTCACCAATAGGTCCGCGCAGGAACAGAAATAGGTAATGCCTCCCACCAATAGGTTCGCGCAGGAACAGTAATAGGCAGGGGCGTGCATCTCATAGAGACAAAAAGACACTGTCTACCCTGATAACCCTGACACAATGCACAATAATAGATATTTTATTAAAACATTTAATTTATGTTAACTATTCATAAAATATAAGAAAAGCGACATCTATTGGCAACTATTAGATTTAATTTGTAATTCGACAAACGCGCCCTCATGCATAAAAGTATGTAAGACGTTGAACTAAACTGTCTAAGTTTGCACACATAGAAATCGTGTAAAAACCTTGTCTGTATATGAAACACAAAGATAGTAAACTACACGCACATACAAAGAAGCTCAGCAATGTACCGCGAGCGCCTTTAGACTGTCTTTTCGGATAATATAGGTATCAATTAACTTTTGCGCGAAATTGAAATGACACCAACATAATTATAATCACGATATAAACATAAATTTAGCTTTTTAATTTTCTGAACATTTTCTAATGTGATTTATAATTAGGAAAATGTATAATAATATTTTTTTTGGTTTATAATAAACTCGTAATAATTACGGACTTCATTTGATTTCACGGAAGAAATTTGATTTTTTATGTAGTTTGTTAGTTTGTTTGCACAATCGGTACGCGTGAGATTGTTTTTATTGTGGAGATAGTTTTTTAAAGATCTAATTTGAATGTTAAAATTTAGGTATTAAAAATGGAATGTGAATGCAGTACGTTTTGTTTAGAAAAAAATATAAATTTAAAGTTTTTAAATCTTACTTTTGATGAAAAAAGACAAGTTTTAAAAAGTCATTTTTTCGCGTGTTTTGTATAGGATCGCGGCAAGTGACTGGCACCTACCTGATGGTAAGCAGGGGTACAAAATCCATTATATTGCCATTTTTAACATAAAGTCAGTGCTGCACTCAGTGTTTGTTTTTCTCACCATTTAGCTACTTTCAATGCGTATACTATACACCTATTGTGTAAATTGGATACTTCAGGCTCCTTTATGGGCCGCTTCGAGTATCCGCAAAATTATATGTTCAAATATTTTAAATGTCATTTTGAGGATATGAGAGGTGGCTAAATCCAGCATCATTTTTCCTGAAATAATGCAGTAAATTTTGGTGTTTTTTTTATAGTATGTTTTTGTCTACCCTGCCTAAAACACGTATGCACGCGACCTGTAATAGGTAATGTCCCCCACCAATAGGTTCGCACAGGAACAGTAATAGGTAATATCCCCCACCCATAGGTTCGCGCAGAAACAGTAATAGGTAATGTCCCCCAACAATAGGTTCGCGCAGTAACAGTAATAGGTAATGTCCCCCACCAATAGGTTCGCGCAGTAACAGTAATATGTTCGAATTTGATAATACTCTATGGACGCTAATCTGTGGTCAGTTAGTTAAGAGTAAACTTTGTTAAAAAAATAGTATATTTTTTCGGGTAGTATTTAATGTTACAACTGTAAATCTACGTCTTTCTATCAAAGTATTCGAAATTGCTAACAAAAATACTGAATTGCACACTAAATTTGCGCATCAAATAAATCAAATATACTATACTGTTTGATCTTTAAAGTTAAACTATTTTACTGAATGACTATCTGTTAACTTATAGTAAATCTAATTATTCTTTTAGTGCAACGAAACATTTAATCAGTTTTTTTTGGAATCCATCACCTATTAAATTTTAAAGAACATGAGTTATACTAAATAAAACACCAGTTAATCAGTCATGTTTATTAAATTAAAGTTCTGAAAAAATCAAATGAGAGAGAAAGAAGAGGGGAGGGAGGGGAACCTACCCCTAAAATAAAAAAGTTAGGGGGGGGGGGGTATTTTAGGAGTTATTGTCATTTGAAAATTCACATTTTACCCAACTTTTATATGTGTAGGAAGCCTAGCTGGCACTCGCCGGCCGCTACCGCGGCCCGCTTCGCTCGGCTCGTGCGTATGGTCATTTACTAATACTAACCTAACCTATCCTTTACCTAGTCTGGCCATTTTTTTTTTAAATAAAGAGTCTTTTGAGTAATTATTCTCGTATGTGTAGAAAGCCTTTCTGGCACTCGCCGGCCGCTACCGCGGCACGCTTCGCTCGGCTCGTGCGTATGGTCATGTACTAACACTAACCTATCCTTTACCTAGTTTGGCCATTTTTTTTTAAATAAAGAGTCTTTTGAGTAATTATTCTCGTATGTGTAGAAAGCCTTTCTGGCACTCGCCGGCCGCTATCGCGGCACGCTTCGCTCGGCTCGTGCGTATGGTCATGTACTAACACTAACCTAACCTATCCTTTACCTAGTTTGGCCATTTTTTTTTTAATAAAGAGTCTTTTGAGTAATTATTCTCGTATGTGTAGAAAGCCTTTCTGGCACTCGCCGGCCGCTACCGCGGCACGCTTCGCTCGGCTTGTGCGTATGGTCATTTACTAACACTAACCTAACCTATCCTTTACCTAGTCTGGCCATTTTTTTTTTAAATAAAGAGTCTTTTGAGTAATTATTCTCGTATGTGTAGAAAGCCTTTCTGGCGCATAATTTTAGATAATGATTTTAGTAATTCGGTTGTAATATTGGATAATTTAGTGTGCAAATCAGTATTTTTGTTATACGGTGAGTAATTTTGTTTTAGAATGCTTAAATCTGTGGTTTTAGCAAGATTTTCGTAGTAAAATCAGATAAAAAAAGTCGCTAACTTTGATTTATTTTAAACAATTTCTAATACAACACGTTTAGTTATACAATTATTTAAATTGATATACAAGCATATATTTGATATGCAGGTAGATTATTAGTGGAGAAATGTTGTTTGCTTAAATTTTAAAAAAGAGGTGCAATTAAAAATTCCCCTATTTTTTCCTGAGTTAATTATTTTGTTTCTATTGTGAATAGAGTTTTTGTTCCGTAATGTGTTTTTGTGCGGCCTATTAGATATACCATTTATATATGTAGTGTTTTGTTCGCCATGTATTAGGCGCCTACAAATAGTGATTCAGATGTGTCGCGTTGTATTGGTGATATTGTGTCTGAATAGAAATTGTTATACCGTGGCATTAGTGGTTGAAGATATCGAAGTTATTGCATCCCTTGGGTACCCAGGGATCTCGACGCTGAAGCACCACAACAAGCCATTCGGTAAGTTTAGTTTTAAGTTAATAAGCGGTACGCAACGCACCCCGTGAAAAGCTTGGACGAGTTTGGTCCCCGGCTTCTCGCACATTTCTGGTAGCAGAGCGCGGTTCGTAAACATTGTTTTATGATCATCAGAATTTTCAATTAAGTTCTAATAACTACTAACCTCTTGTAGTATTTATGATGTAGGGTAGGTTTATTTAACCAGTCATTAAATGTATGTGAATTAAAGCGGTCGTTGCGCATCAAATAAATCAAATATACTATACTGTTTGATCTTTAAAGTTAAACTATTTTACTGAATGACTATCTGTTAACTTATAGTAAATCTAATTATTCTTTTAGTGCAACGAAACATTTAATCAGTTTTTTTTGGAATCCATCACCTATTAAATTTTAAAGAACATGAGTTATACTAAATAAAACACCAGTTAATCAGTCATGTTTATTAAATTAAAGTTCTGAAAAAATCAAATGAGAGAGAAAGAAGAGGGGAGGGAGGGGAACCTACCCCTAAAATAAAAAAGTTAGGGGGGGGGGGGGGGTATTTTAGGAGTTATTGTCATTTGAAAATTCACATTTTACCCAACTTTTATATGTGTAGGAAGCCTAGCTGGCACTCGCCGGCCGCTACCGCGGCCCGCTTCGCTCGGCTCGTGCGTATGGTCATTTACTAATACTAACCTAACCTATCCTTTACCTAGTCTGGCCATTTTTTTTTTAAATAAAGAGTCTTTTGAGTAATTATTCTCGTATGTGTAGAAAGCCTTTCTGGCACTCGCCGGCCGCTACCGCGGCACGCTTCGCTCGGCTCGTGCGTATGGTCATGTACTAACACTAACCTATCCTTTACCTAGTTTGGCCATTTTTTTTTAAATAAAGAGTCTTTTGAGTAATTATTCTCGTATGTGTAGAAAGCCTTTCTGGCACTCGCCGGCCGCTATCGCGGCACGCTTCGCTCGGCTCGTGCGTATGGTCATGTACTAACACTAACCTAACCTATCCTTTACCTAGTTTGGCCATTTTTTTTTTAATAAAGAGTCTTTTGAGTAATTATTCTCGTATGTGTAGAAAGCCTTTCTGGCACTCGCCGGCCGCTACCGCGGCACGCTTCGCTCGGCTTGTGCGTATGGTCATTTACTAACACTAACCTAACCTATCCTTTACCTAGTCTGGCCATTTTTTTTTTAAATAAAGAGTCTTTTGAGTAATTATTCTCGTATGTGTAGAAAGCCTTTCTGGCGCATAATTTTAGATAATGATTTTAGTAATTCGGTTGTAATATTGGATAATTTAGTGTGCAAATCAGTATTTTTGTTATACGGTGAGTAATTTTGTTTTAGAATGCTTAAATCTGTGGTTTTAGCAAGATTTTCGTAGTAAAATCAGATAAAAAAAGTCGCTAACTTTGATTTATTTTAAACAATTTCTAATACAACACGTTTAGTTATACAATTATTTAAATTGATATACAAGCATATATTTGATATGCAGGTAGATTATTAGTGGAGAAATGTTGTTTGCTTAAATTTTAAAAAAGAGGTGCAATTAAAAATTCCCCTATTTTTTCCTGAGTTAATTATTTTGTTTCTATTGTGAATAGAGTTTTTGTTCCGTAATGTGTTTTTGTGCGGCCTATTAGATATACCATTTATATATGTAGTGTTTTGTTCGCCATGTATTAGGCGCCTACAAATAGTGATTCAGATGTGTCGCGTTGTATTGGTGATATTGTGTCTGAATAGAAATTGTTATACCGTGGCATTAGTGGTTGAAGATATCGAAGTTATTGCATCCCTTGGGTACCCAGGGAGCTCGACGCTGAAGCACCACAACAAGCCATTCGGTAAGTTTAGTTTTAAGTTAATAAGCGGTACGCAACGCACCCCGTGAAAAGCTTGGACGAGTTTGGTCCCCGGCTTCTCGCACATTTCTGGTAGCAGAGCGCGGTTCGTAAACATTGTTTTATGATCATCAGAATTTTCAATTAAGTTCTAATAACTACTAACCTCTTGTAGTATTTATGATGTAGGGTAGGTTTATTTAACCAGTCATTAAATGTATGTGAATTAAAGCGGTCGTCTTATTGACTCTCCTCCGGACACACTAAATGGCGACGAGGACGATCAAACCACGCGCGCGTACCGTTTAATTATTAGTACTTGTATTTTACATAGTAATTTAAAATGTCGATTTTCGGTAATGCGCCATTGTTTGACAGTAAAAGTGATGAGTGGGCGGTGCACCTTGCGCAGTTGGAAAACTCTTTCGTGGCTAACGAGATAACCGATCTCAGTGACACGAGGGGTGCAAAACGTCGGGCGATTCTGCTGAATTGCATGACCCAGGAGTCATACAGACTCATTAAAGATCTACTGAATCCCGAGGCGCCGGAGGGTACGGCATACAAAACGATCGTCGAAAAGTTAAACGCTCATTTTGAGCCGAAGAGGTGCACTTTCGTCGAGCGTCAGAAGTTTTATGATGCCAAGAAGAGCGTATACGAGAGTCTGAATGATTTTTCTGCTCGCTTGCGAGGTTTAGCGACCCACTGTAAGTTCGGCACGGCCCTGGAGATGTGTCTCACGGACCGGTTCGTGTTGGGTCTGGATTCGCCGCCGCTCCGGGAATAGCTGTTTCGGGAAGAGGCAAACGGTCTGACAATGTCGCGTGCTCACGAGTTGGCACAAGCCGTCGAAAGCGCGATGCAGGTAGCGACGTCCGTGGCGACAGACAGGGCTGTCAAGGAGGAGCCGTTGCTGTATGCCAGCGCCGGCAGGCCGAGCGCGCTCATTGCAGGTGGAATCAATGCCGGCGCCGCCGGGACCACGGCTTTAAAAGGATGCGCCGACGGTGTAGCAGCGTCGCGGTTACGCTGCACTGTTTGCGGCGCCCGCTCCCACAGTGCGGCGTCTTGTGGGTATAAACATTTGTGTTGTGATAATTGTGGTGAAAGAGGTCATTTAAAACGCATGTGTTCAATAAAAAGTGATAAGCATTACGCAAAAAGAAATAATAAAAGTGCGAAGTTTAACGCGTCTCGTAAAAACAATTATATAGGTAGAATGAGCGAGAGCGACGACGACGGTGAGGATTTCGCCCCTATCAATAATATAAGGTGCATGGACGGTAGCCCCTACTACGTGGACGTGCGGGTGCGCGGCGTGGAGTTGCGGTGCGAGGTGGACTCGGGAAGCGCGGTGTCGGCGCTGCCGGCGCGCGTGTGGGACAGGTACTTCGCGAGCGAGGCGCTCGGCGAGCCCCGCGTCAGCCTGCGCACGTATGACGGTGCCAGGCTGCGCCCACTAGGTATGTTCACTTTGCCAGTCATCTACAAGGGTGTCGAGCACGACATACAATTTTATGTAGTCGAGAGGGGTTCTGTACCGTTGTTGGGTCGTGATTTCTTATGCAAATATAAATTTGAACTTATATCTATGAATGCATTTTGTAATAATATAACGGATGTAAACTCATTATTTATAAAATATGAGAGTATGTTTTCTGGTAAATTAGGTGAATTTAATAAATATAAAGTGTCTTTATACCTAAAAGAAAATTCTACGCCTTTTTTTTTCAAAGCGCGACCGGTACCGTTTGCATTGCGCGACAGAGTCGAGACTGAAATTGAAAGATTAGTTACAGCGGGAATCTTAAAACCGGTTACTTATTCTCGCTACGCTTCTCCTATAGTAGCAGTGTTAAAGAAAAATAAGCAAATAAGAATTTGTGGTGACTATTCGGTAAGTATTAATAAGCAATTAAAAATTGATCATTATCCGCTTCCTAAATTCAACGATCTCTGTTCGTCTTTAGGGGGTTCTAAATATTTTACAAAATTGGACTTATCGAATAGTTACAATCAATTTTTATTAGACAAACGCTCCCAAGAGTATACATGCATAAATACCTCCAAAGGATTATTTCAATATACGCGTTTAGTTTTCGGTCTGTCGAGTGCGCCTGCGATTTTCCAAAGGGCCATGGTTGAAATCCTTAGAGGGTTGGAGGGGGTGGCCGTGTTCATCGACGACCTGTTGATCGCAGCGCCCACAGCACGCCAGCACTGGCAACGGGTCGAGGCCGTGCTGGATAGGTTACAAGATGCCGGCCTCGTCTTACAAAAATCCAAGTGTGTTTTTTTTCAGTCCCGCGTAGAATATTTAGGATATATCATAGACGAAGCGGGGATCCATACCGACCCTGATAAAGTAGCCGCTATTTTAGAAGTCAGGGAGCCAGGAAATACTAAACAATTAAAATCGTTTCTCGGGCTCATAAATTTCTATAGAAATTTTATTCCTAATGCGTCTATGATATTAGAGCCGTTACACTCATTGTTGAGAAAGGAGTCGAAATGGGCATGGAGCGAGGTTCACCAGCGCGCCTTCGACGATGTTAAGGCTGAATTGAGCAACAAGCATTTTCTGGCCCATTACGACCCTAAACGAGTACTGGTACTGACAGTGGACGCCGTGCTGGCCGTGCGCTACGAGTCGGGAGCCGAGCGACCCCTCGCCTATGCGTCGCGCTCACTGAGCGCCGCCGAGCGCGGCTACAGCCAGATACACAAAGAGGCTGCCGCGATTATATATGGTGTTAAAAAGTACCACCAATATCTTTACGGCAGAGCGGAGCCGTTCATTTTGCGAACGGATCATAGGCCGTTGTTAACTATTTTTTCTAATAGCAAGGGTATATCACAAATGACGGAAGCGCGTCTACAGCGATACGCCTTGTTTTTAGCCGCTTACAACTATAAAATTGAATACGTCCGGAGCGACCGCAACGTGGCCGACTACCTCAGCCGGTCTCCGATAGAAGTGGCGGCCGAGCCGGATGACGGCGGCGAGTGCGCGGGCTGCGTACATCTTCTGAACGCCGCGCTGCCGGCCTCGGTGCGCGAGGTGGGCGCCGCCACGGAGTCCGAGCCCACCATGGCGACGGTGTGTCGGTATGTGCAACAGGGGTGGCCGGCGCGAGTCCCCGGCGACATAATGCCTTTCTACCGTTGTCGACACGACCTGCACGTTGACGACGGCTGTCTAATGCGAGGGCAGCGCTTGGTCGTACCGCAGATATCCAGGAAGGCCGTTTTGATGGAGTTGCACGCTTCGCACCAGGGTGTGGTGAATATGAAATCGTCGCCGCGGCGCCGATTCTGGTATCCCGAGATGGATCGCGATATCGCCGAGTTAGCCGCTAATTGTACCCGCTGCGTGGCGCTCAGGGCCCGCCCTGCCAAATCTTCAATAGAGGTTTGGGAGTGGCCGCGTAATCCATTCGAACGTGTTCACGTTGATTTCTTAGGGCCGTTTCGTGGGCGCATGTATATGGTATTGGTCGATGCACACAGTAAATGGATAGAGTGTACTGAAGTAAAAAACTTATCTACGTCTGTTTTTATAGAAAAAATAAAAAACGTTTTTTCACGATTCGGGTTGCCAAAGTTGATAGTTTCAGATAATGCAAAGACTTTTACTTCGACAGAATTTGTAAAGTTCTGTAAGGAAAACGGTATAGAACGTCTCACGACTTCGATTTACACCCCTCAAAGCAATGGGCTCGCCGAGAACGCGGTTAAGACTTGTAAAAGGTTTTTAAAAAAATTATATAGTGATCGTTCAACCCGCGACTCAGATAGCATCCTCGCGGATTGCCTGTTTCAATATCGAAGTACCCCACACTGCACGACGGGAGTGTCACCCGCCAAGCTGGTCGAGAGCTGCGCACTAGGCTCGACACATTTATGCCGAGCGACAGCGACAGCAACATGAACGGCGTGCTGAGCGGGAAGGTCGCGGAACGTGTACGCGAAAGGCAAAATATTCTAAAACGTAACTTTCCCGGCAAAGCTAAAAGATGGTTCGACATCGGCAGTAAGGTTTGGGCGAGGGATTACAGCGACCCTCAGAAGCCGACGTGGACCCTGGGCACGGTCTCTGGACGGTTGGGTAAGGTGATGTACGAAATATCACTAACTCATACTCCCAATGTAACGTGGCGTCGACACATAAATCAGATGTTATGTGCAAGGTCTGTTACAGATCAGAGGACGAACGAGCCGATCATATTCGATGATTTTTTTCCATTTATGCGCGGCGCCACGAGTCCAGAAGATTCTGGACTCCCGGTCTTGTTCCGCCAGCCTCGAGTCCCGGCGCGGAGACTCCGCCTGCGAGCGACGAGCCCTCCGCCGGGGACCGCGCACAGGGAAACCTTTTGTACCGTACACGTTCCGGAAGAACAGTTAAACAACCTGTCCGGTCTGTAAATTAGTTTAATTAAATTAAATTACTTTTATTTTATTTTTTTATATTTTTAATAAGTAGGTCATTTATTAAAATTATTGTACTTTTTTTTAGGAGGAGTGATTGTTATTTATGACCAATGAAATTTAAATAGGGAACTTAATTCATTAGTTATCACTTCTTCTAACTTGAAAATATATAGGTTTAATTTAATATGTTTTACATGTACTTTATACCTATAATTGTTTTTATGTATGTGTTGAGGGGATGTAGTATTCATGATGTAGGGTAGGTTTATTTAACCAGTCATTAAATGTATGTGAATTAAAGCGGTCGTCTTATTGACTCTCCTCCGGACACACTACCTCTCTAAACTCTAATACATTTACATTATAATTAATTACATTTATATTATACCTATATTATTATATATAATCATACATTAAAGTCCCAGCAACATAGCAAATACACTTACAGCAAACGAAAATTAATAAAATCAAATGACACAAGACAGTAGGTAGTGGGTTGTTTACTTTAGTTAGGTAATCATTGAGTTATATGTTTTTTCAATTAAAATTAAGCGTAGCTTTTGTTTAAACAGTCTTAAATTGTCAATATCTCTTATTTCTTTACATTAGTCATTATTTGTTTAAGGAAGTCATAAATAGCCATGTTTATTGTTTTATTTTTTCTAAACCCTTTTAAGCGCTGTGGGGTTTTTTTTTTCAAAATACGCGTAAATACTGTTATAGATAACTTTCTCGATTATTTTAGAAAATATTGGGATTAATGCTACCGGCCTGCCTATAATTATTCATGATCTATGTATTCATGTCATCTTTTTTGTACAGAGGTTTTATTATAGTCAATTTTAAAATGTCAGGGACTGATCCATATTCAATGCATAAATAAAATTGATTACATGACTAAGTACAGGTGCTATAATATCAGACACTAACTTTACAACTTTTGTATTAACTTCGTCATACCCTGTACTATTAGTGTTATTTTTTTTATTGTTATTAAGATGTCAGCCGATGTCGTTGGATACATATATATAGAGTTAGATTTATTATATGTCACTGTCTTACGATATGTCATATTATTTTTGGATTTTTAATTATTTTGTCATTAATTGTAAGATACGTAATGTGCTCTTTAGGGCATCTTACTTTATTATCATTTATTATGTTCCATGTAGCCTTAGATTTATTAGTAGCAGTATTTATATAATTGTTATTTTAAGATTTTTTTGTTAAATTTATAATTTTTCTGAACAGGTTTGAGTATGTTTTAAATTTATTTTTATTATCTTAACTAGGGTGTAATCTGTATTGCCATAACAAACGTCTTTTATTTTAGCTACATATTTTTATTCTATTGGAAATCCACCTAAATTTCATTGTGGTTTAAAGTTTTGTTTTGACAATTGGGAAACACAATCATATAGAAACTTAAACTGCCCATGAAATTTATTAAAGCTATCATTGGTGTTATTGCTAAAGTACACATCACTAAAGTTAAGTTCACCTAAATGTTGACATTTTGTTAGTGGGTTTATTAATTTACCCATCTGTGCAAGCTTTGAGGTTATACACATATAACCTAAAATTATTTGTTCCTAGCTCAGTTTAGAACCTAGTTTGTTGGCTAGATTGCATTTTTATTTTTTTTATAGTTAAAATTTTGTTACGTACTGCAGGGTAACACCGACTTCGATACGGTAAGATCACGTTCGAGTGGACATCGAGAACGTGATCTTTTGGTACCACGAAAAGTTAAACATCGTTATTTGAATTGCCCAATGCATAACTAGTTCGAGTACCTAATTAATTACAAAAATATATATATAATATTATGAAGTTTGTAAATATGATTTGTATGAAATGACGTCATTGTTGATCTCAACACGAACGAGACCTCACGGTATCGGAGTCGGTGGTCACCCCACTGTTTGGAGTCCGCTAAACATAAATTTCTTCGAAAATATTTTTTTCGTTATGGCCCAGTTTTTGTTAATTGTTGGTTTTGTTGTACCATTTGGTTTGGATAAATCACAAATTCTTCCAACGGTACACCTTCATTTATTATAATTTTGACCTTTTGTGACTTGCCTATGCTTTGCTACCTTTTTTAGGGTCAGGCAGGTCAGGTTAGTTTGTATAATATTCCTAGTGCACTTCCACTTTCCACCTTCCATTAAGTAGGTTTTTTCATTAAAATTAAGTTTATTTTCTTTATTATTAGGGTTAGGTAGGTAGGTATATACGTGGTGGCCGAGTTGGTTAGACCTTGGACTTAAAAACACTTGGGTCCCTGGTTCGAATCCCAGTGTGTACCAATGAATTTTTAATTTAAAAAAATATGTACATTTGTTTGACAACACCACTATAGTGCCTCGGAGAGCACGTTAAGCTGTCGGTCCCGGTTTCACTATACCAACTTGTGAAACTGTTTATAGATGGGGTTATTGAGTCTATTCAAAACATCGCGACGAGCTAGCCACTTGTTCGGCGTAGACTCATACTATCGGCTACGACGAGGTGGGATTAAAACCCCTCCGCTGGGTACCCTGGGCCCGTCCAGGCGGTCTCGAGCGCCGTAAGGCACCCGTGAAGATATTTATGTATGTATGTAGGTAGTTAAGGTTTTGTAAATTGTTTTGTTTGTTTTCCCTTAGTAAGGGAACTTAAAACTCGTTTTAATAACAAAACTTGTAAATTTATTTTGTGTTTATTTGTAAGTTTGTTTTTTATTTTTAATTAATATTGTGTTCACCTACTTATGTAATTATGTCTGTTAATAGGAACTCAAACAAGATTAAGGCTGCCCTAAGGTGGCTTACATCCGCCGTGGATCTGGTAGACAGACCCGACCGCTCCGCTGCTCTTTTGGTGCGTACTCATAGACACCATTACAGAGAAGGTTCGCGGAGGAATTGATAGGTCGCTTAAGATAGACCCCGAGCCTTCGCCAGTTGTTTCTTCTCCCGGGCTTTCGAGCAGGTTGCCTACCCTTGACCTCCCACCATTTGAGGGACGACTTGATGCCTGGGTAGGCTTCCTGAACTTGTTCGATAGTCTGGTGCACGTGCGGGGGACCTCACCCCCAGCCAGAAGATGGCATATTTGTTGTCCTCATTGAGAGGAGAGGCTTGTGGCATCGTCCAACACCTACCCGTGACTGACGAAAATTATAAGATTGCTCGTGAGCTTCTGACCAAGCGGTATCAAGCGGTGTTAGGCGTTTGGCTGACACTCATGTCAACCAAATATTAGGGTTGGGGTTGACTATAGTTGTTAAGGCTCATATCAGTGAAGTATAGGTAGTTCCCTTCTAACTTTATTCGGTTTCTGGGATAAAATAATTATTTTTACGTTATCTTCTTACTTGGTGCATTTATTTGTTGTTTGGTACGAGCTCCCCAGTTTTATTAATATTAATTATGTTAGAGCGTTGCCAGGGCCAGTGTTCCTTTGTTGTGGTAGTTTGGGCTCCGCCGGAGATTCGCACCCCTTGCCCCGCTGTAATCATGGCCGCTACCATAGCCAGGAACAGCGGGGCCGCCATCTTTTTGGCTCTCGAGAACAGTTCAAACGGGTACCCATCGGAGGGATTCCCATCCTCATTACGCCGATGGTATTCGGAGGCAATACCTAACAAGTTTGTTGCAGTCTTTATGTCGGTGTAGCCTCGTTGTATAAAGCGGTCACCTATCCCAGGTCAAGCCTTGTTGTCATCTTGACTTTGTTATCAGTTGCGCAGTGACTTTACCGCTAGACTGGGGCTACTTTTATTATTTTCCTTATTATTATTAATATAAAATAAATAAATATCATCACGGGTGCCTTACAGCGCTTGAGACCGTCTAGACAGCCGCAGACTCCCCAGCGGAGGGGTTTTTAATCCCACCTCGTCGTAGCCTATTGTATGAGTCTACACCAAACAAGTGGCTAACTCGTTGCGATATTAATTTTAGTTTAGACTTATGCCCTTTTTCACTTGAACCTATTAAAAATAATACTTATTTATACCTACCCTTCTGCTACCCTCTCGCAATACAGATCTAACCAAATTTCATGTAGGTAAGTAAATCGGACTTAAAGATATTTGTTATAATAAAATTAACTGCTTCCTATGTTGTGCTGTAACGGCTGCACAGTTGTCGCGGTACCCGGTGGTCGTGAGTTCGATAAACACTCACGTTTTTCTTTACAGGATGCCATGGTCTGGGCACATGAGTAAATAAACGGAACAGAGACCAAGCTCTCTAACAACATGCAAAGCTTATACCTATTGTCATAGGGTTGACACCTGTTGCAGGTTAAAAATAGCAGAGAGAAAAAAGGCATTAATATTTAGTGTACTTGACACATTCTTTTAAGGTGTGGTACAGTCTGAATCTAATAATAGAGTTTTCTTAAATAATTGTTTGGAAAACATTCGCACAAACGTGCACGTGACGTAGCGCCAGCGCACAATAGACTGGCAGCCCTGTCGTTCATACAGCCAGCAACTGAGCCGGTTGTTACCCCGGCGGCGTGTCTGTGAACCCGTCGGTGAGAGATCATGCCTCAGATCAGAAAAGTATAGGAAATATGGCATGAAAGCAATGAGGATCAACGAGGATTTTAGTTTTGAATGTAATATTAAAGTAAATAAAAAATCCAAAACATTGGTGTAATTATTTTTGTCATAAGACTAACAATGAGCTAGTAGCAATCAAATGAATGTGCCGATCTTCAAGTTGTCGCGGCTCTGAGTGTGTGACGTCACTGTGACGGTCGCCGCCAGTTATCCGTAGGCAGTTGTGAGGCGCGCTGTGTCTCGGCTTGGCGTGCTCTATAGTTTGTAAGGTTGGCTATATACATATACGAATTCTTCGCAAGTTTGAACATGTTTAGAGCATTGGAATTTCAACTCTATATTTAACAGAATTAAACTTATATTTCAATATTAATAGTTTACGCAAAGTCTTGTCGTGTTTAGCGGTTGCAATCTTGGAATGACCCCCTTGAGATACCAGCCGACATCATGCAGGAACCGCCGCTATATGCGACCGTTTCAAAAAAAGAGCATGGGGCAAATCGTTCACTCAAATTCCTGTAGGCCCGGCCTCTCCTGTCGTTGGCTACTCGACGCAGGCATATTCTGCACTCGTCAGTGAACAGAACCACCTGCCATTGAGATCCTCTCAAGAAAACTGGTGACGCGCTTGAATCAAGGTTTTTCTACTATCCATGTGCTGACAGCCATGTGCTCCTCGAACAAGTCTCAGTTCTAGCTGCACGTCAACACCCGATGGTGCATTGTGCAGAGTGAGAAAATACGAAATATAAAACGGTATTCTCTCTCAGAAGTAGACCGGCGGCGGTTCGGTGTACTTCTGAGAGAGAATACCGATGCGATGCGGCATCCGTTTTCTCGGCACCGAAACTGGAAGTCAACCCGCATCGTTGCGCGGCATCTCTTACTGGCATCCGATGCCGGCATCGTTGATTGAAAAACGCCCACCTCTAGTTTTTACACAGTTGAACATAATTTACATTTTCCGCCCTGTTGTATCTTTGTAAACTTACTCCATAAGTTAAAGTCAAAATCATTTATTTCATGAAGAGTACTATACATGGTGAATTTGAATGGGTGTACTTTGGGCTAATATGATGTTCTACTGATCAATACGAACAACTTTTCCCATGGAACCATGTGTCGCAAATGAAAAAAAAAATTGTCTTCTCCATACAAACTAGTAAAGTTAAAATTACCAATTTGTATGGGGAGGCCTATTCATACGATCCGATCTTGAAAATTTTGTATCGATCCGCTAAAAAAATGTATGGTCCCTATCCGATCCAAAAATTGTCGGATCGTATGCTTTCGATCCGATTTCCGATTTTTCAAAAGATCGCATAGGAACATCCCTATTTTGTTACTGATAAATTTCGAACAAAAGTAAATTTCGTAATTTCTTTCTTTATTTCCCAGTTACCTACGCTTATCTATTGTTTTGTGGTTTATTAAAAGTAATTTATTCGTAAATACGTCCAGTTCAGCACTGCTCCTGCGTATTCTCGTCGAATTATCCTTTGAGTTACCAACTGTTTTCGTTTTTGAGATAGCGATTCTGTGCAGTGAATTTATTTTATTTATATCAATGTTTATTTAGTATTTTCTCTGTGATTATAATGTCGAAGACTATCTGTTATGTGTATATGCATAGTGCGGATTGAACAAGGTAATGGAGCATTATTTTTTTTAACATTTTGTTGAATATATAAATTAGTTAAAATAATAGCATTTATTTTAAAATTGCAGGCTTCTCCGTGAGATCTAGTGAGGATCCTGCTGAAATTATTACAACAGGTGTTATTGATCCTATACCAATTGTGACTACAGGTATGTTATTGCTTTATATATATATTTTTGTCAACTTATGGAAATTTTATTACCCATCTGTCTTAACTTTTTTTTAGGTGAACCTATAAACATATTTTGACTTATATTATTGTATATATATATATATCCTAATTTCAAGTAAATTGGGCCAAAAGTTCACCAGGAATCAGGGTACTTATATTGATAATGTTGCATAATGTGTTATAAATACTTATAACAGTAACGATAATTATGTTTTTTTTTTTTCAGAATCTGGTAAATTGCCCCTGGAAGCTGAAGATACTGCAGAGCTGCTATAATTTTTTGACTCTGTTAATGGCAGTTACAACGAAATTTGATAAGGGCAAAATTTCTGCAACTACTACAAACTAAAATAGTTTATTTTGTTTATTATTTAATTAATGACAAAGAATAACTTTAGGTTTATATGTATGTATTTAAATAAATTTTTAAACTATCATTTGTTGTATTATTTTAATAAAGTTACAGAATGAAAATAAATATTTTGATGATTTGCGCAATAAAAAGGATACATTTTCGGTAAATTTTCAAAAAATTTATAAATGTAAAATTATTTAAAAAAAATTAAAAATATTATTAAATAATTTTACATTTATAAATATTTTGAAAATTAAAAATGTATCCTTTTTATTGCGCAAATCATCAAAATATTTATAAATGTAAAATATTTTTAAAAAATGATAAAAAAAATTAAAGTTCCCGCCATCTGCCTCACCCAAAAATAGTTCCATTCGAGAGCACAAGATGGCGCTACAATCGCTTCTAAAAATTATGACGAAGAGTACTCTCTATTTCCGTATGTATATATTACTTTATGTGCCCACTGCCCCTTACGTTTGGCGATTCTGGAGGCTATGTCGGTTGCTTTGGTCCTTTTGCGGATCTCATCGTTACCCCCCCCCCCCCCCCCCCCAATCCCCCCCCCCTCCCTATTTATGGTTAATGGCTAAGTTTGTTTCGACATGTGCAACTGCCAATAAAGGAATTAGAGCAGAGCCATGGCATGCCAGCTAGTATTGTATGTCATTGGTAACAATAAATAGCAAACACCTATCTAGAATGATTTAATAATATTTAATTATGAAAATCTGAATTATGGGTAGTTCGCTCTGTAATGCAATTATATTCATAATTATTATTATTAATATATCATGATGTTTATAAAAAATATATTCGATAAGTACCTACTCTGTTCTCTATATGTACTCTGTTCGAAACAATGTTTAATATGCTCTCTCTCTCATCTCATCCTGTGTTTCTGCTTTAAATAATTATTGTGCTGTGGGTAGTGCTATATTGTGCTGTTGCTGTAATATTTGCTATTTTATTATTATGTATGTATATTATTAATATAGTTTATGATATGTATTTATGTATATTATTATGTATGTATATTATTAATATAGTCAGCATTAGTGTGTATGTATAATATTTGTATACTCTATTTCTTAAATGTATTTTACTGCACCTATTTTACCTACTTACTGCTTAATTTGTCCCAAAGGTTTGACTGGTAGAGAATGCCTAGCGGTATTAAGTCCGCCTTTGTACTAAATTTGTGCAATAAAGTTTTTAAATAAATAAATAATATTTCTCGCTTATAAAATTATCGATAAAAGATCTGCACACACGATATGCGGAAAATCCCGCATACTCGAGCATTTGTTTGACACTCCAAACTAGTCGTGTGCAATCGTCTCGTTCAACGTACGTTCGTAGTTTTTTATCAAAATGCCCTAATGTTGTGTTATGACGTGTACAAATGAAAGTAGAAATAAAAACTATAAGGATAATGGAATCACCTACCACCGGTAAGTAATGAATTTCTTGCTATTTCATATTTTAAATTAATATTTTAATTTCTCCCATGTTCAAACTGCAAATGGCATTCTAAGTGCTGTGCAAATCTTTTATCGATAATTTTATAAGCGAGAAATATTAAACATTGTTTCGAATATCTCCTATACTTTACTGATCTGAGGGCATATGATTTGCGCAGGGACCTCTTGAACCCGTTGATGATTGCAGTGAATGAGATCCACAATTACCAGTGGATCCCGAACCCGAATGTTCCCGTACGTCCATGAGGAATAGGTATTCGCTGCCCGCTCACCAGCCGCCACCCAGCCAGAGACTGTAATTTTATTTTTTCTATCCGGGGCGGGGGAATGTTCGATTTTGATAATACTCTATAGACGCTAATATGTGGTTATAACCTATGTCAGTCAGTTAAGAGTAAACTTGAAAAATGCAGTGTATTCTGTTCCTGAGTTAATTATTTTGTTTCTATTGTGAATAGAGTTTTTGTTCCGTAATGTGTTTTTGTGCGGCCTATTAGATGTACCATTTATATATGTAGTGTTTTGTTCGCCATGTATTAGGCGCCTACAAATAGTGATTCACATGATTCGCGTTGTATTGGTGATATTGTGTCTGAATAGAAATTGTTATACCGTGGCATTAGTGGTTGAAAACATCGAAGTTATTGCATCCCTTGGGTACCCAGGGAGCTCGACGCTGAAGCACCACAACAAGCCATTCGGTAAGTTTAGTTTTAAGTTAATAAGCGGTACGCAACGCACCCCGTGTGAGAAAGCTTGGACGAGTTTGGTCCCCGGCTTCTCGCACAAATAGGTAATGTCCCCCACCAATAAGTTCGAGCAGGAACAGTAATATTTAATTAGTGTAACCGCATACGTGGTACTCAAATATTACAGGCTTCGCTTAGTTTGTGAATAGGGCATATGTGTAAAAAAATAGATTATTTTTACTTATGCTAGCATCTCAGATCAGGGGCTTTATTCCGAGTTTTAACACGTTCACCGTCGCGCATTTTGCGTAAAGTATGGGTATTGAAATGTAAGTTCTATCTTGTTAATTATAAAGTTGAAATTCCAATGCTCCATACATGTTCAAACTTGCGAAGAATTCGTGTATTTCAAGATGGCGGCATTATAATAGCCAACCTAGTACATACTATATAACCATTGGAATAGAGCTTATATTTCCATATTTATAGTTTGCGCAACGTCTTGTCGTGATTAGTGGTTGCAAACTCGGAATAAGGCCCCTGTAAAGTTTAGGTTAGCATCATATAAAATAGCCGACTCTTCAACAGTATACGCAGCGCACGCAAGAGAAGCTCTTAAAAAGAATAATTTTCCCCGGTTTTTTCATTGATGCTCCGCTACTATTGGTCATACCGTGATGTTATATTATAGCCTTCCTCGATAAAAGCGCTATCCAATACTAAAATGGTTCTTTCAATTTGAACCAGTAGTTCCTGAGATTAGCGTGTTCAACTAAACAAACACTTCAGCTTTATTATTATTATTAGTATAGATAAAAAATACCCGTTAATCCGGACATTGGACTCTAGAGTCTAATGTCCGGATTAACAGGTCTAGAGCACCCAGCCAGAGACTGTAATTTTATTTTTTCTATCCGGGGCGGGGGAATGTTCGATTTTGATAATACTCTATAGACGCTAATATGTGGTTATAACCTATGTCAGTCAGTTAAGAGTAAACTTGAAAAATGCAGTGTATTCTGTTCCTGAGTTAATTATTTTGTTTCTATTGTGAATAGAGTTTTTGTTCCGTAATGTGTTTTTGTGCGGCCTATTAGATGTACCATTTATATATGTAGTGTTTTGTTCGCCATGTATTAGGCGCCTACAAATAGTGATTCACATGATTCGCGTTGTATTGGTGATATTGTGTCTGAATAGAAATTGTTATACCGTGGCATTAGTGGTTGAAAACATCGAAGTTATTGCATCCCTTGGGTACCCAGGGAGCTCGACGCTGAAGCACCACAACAAGCCATTCGGTAAGTTTAGTTTTAAGTTAATAAGCGGTACGCAACGCACCCCGTGTGAGAAAGCTTGGACGAGTTTGGTCCCCGGCTTCTCGCACAAATAGGTAATGTCCCCCACCAATAAGTTCGAGCAGGAACAGTAATATTTAATTAGTGTAACCGCATACGTGGTACTCAAATATTACAGGCTTCGCTTAGTTTGTGAATAGGGCATATGTGTAAAAAAATAGATTATTTTTACTTATGCTAGCATCTCAGATCAGGGGCTTGATTCCGAGTTTTAACACGTTCACCGTCGCGCATTTTGCGTAAAGTACGGGCATTGAAATGTAAGTTCTATACTGTTAATTATAAAGTTGAAATTCCAATGCTCCACACATGTTCAAACTTGTGAAGAATTCGTGTATTTCAAGATGGCGGCATTATAATAGCCAACCTAATACATACTATATAGCCATTGGAATAGAGCTTATATTTCCATATTCATAGTTTGCGCAACGTCTTGTCGTGATTAGCGGTTGCAAACTCGGAATAAGGCCCCTGGTTATCTAATGTCCGGATTAACAGTAAACAACTAAATTTTGTTTTCTCTGAAATATGAAAATAATATCGATATTTTGTACATCACTACTATCGGTAATATCACTCGACAACACTATTTGATATCTATAGATCTACACTATACATATGTATGTAAACCTTCCCCCCGACCCTCAATGAGTGAAAGAGCACGTTGCAATCAGTATGAGATTTTACCTACAATTCAGGCAGCAAAACGACTTTCGGGCCAAGTCTGTTTCCCACCCCTAAACTATAATGGATTTGAATAAAAATGGTTTTATTTTATTAAGGGTCGATTCGACCAAAAGAGGGCATAACTTATACTGGGGATAGATTTGTCAAATTCCATACAAATATTTATTCGTAGTTTAAATTCTTAATTCTCAGAATAATTATTTGTAAGTGATTTGACATTACTAATCTCGGTATAGTTATACCCAATTTTGGTCAAATCGGTCCTAAAGAGATAATAAACGATGACTGTACGTTTTTCTTTTTTTAAATCTCTTTATATTTTATATGAATTATTTTAATGAGGATTTTTTTGCATTTTAGGGGCTTATATTTTCTTTCCTACACCAAACTTTGAAAAATGGAAAACGTGTGAGCCTAGATATCGATCATAATTATGACTCCTCCAAAATTCATAAAAATCCATGAATGTTTAGGGGGGTGAAACAGTCAAGACTTTTTGTATGAAAAATCCGCATCAGACTCTGGTCTTAATAGTCAAACTTTACTATAATAGAGGCTTTTTATATAATTCTATTATATATAATATATATTTTTAAAATCACAATAATTGTTATTCTTTTGGATGTTGATTTCGAGCGTGTAAATTTCATCATTTTATAAGTTAATTTATTATAAATCTTTTTACGAATAGATATTATATATATAAAGTATTATAAATTTTTAAAAAGCTAATCTAATGGAGATTCTAGAACAATCCAATCCAATCTGTTTTATATTTTAGAAATTAGTTTATGTGTAAATAATCAAACAAAAACATAAGGGAAAGAAGTTAATTCTTTAAGTTCATTCAGAATGTTCCCTGTTACCTTCGCTTACCTGCGCTGTTACCTTCGCTTGCCTGAGCTGTTACCTTCGCTTGCCTGCGCGTTATATTTAGTGTTGATTTGTAGCCTAGATATTAAACTAAAACTAATATAAAAATCAACTGCATATATATATTTGCGGTCTCTGAAGTTACTGGGAAGATGTGATAAAAGTCTGGAAACGGAAAACCATTATTTATTGCGGTTTTAAATGTTCGCTATTTGTTTCATTATTTTTATCATATATTTTTTACATTTAATATTAATTATTTACTGATAACAGGGGGTATAAATATATCATATAATATTAATAGATGGAAAAGTGGCACAGGTATAACGGATACGCCTTCTGGGGCTGTAGAGAAAAAGCAGGCGAGGCGACATGTCGCGTCGCCTCAGTCAAAAACGTATGTATTTTGACAGTGACAGTAGGCGTGAGCTACGCTGTCACCTGCCAAAGTCTATACAGTTTTGATTGAAGGCGCCACGACACGTCGCCTCGTCTGATTTTTCTCTAAGGCCCCTGGTTCCACGTGTACTATATGTGGTGCTACTCCACGGCAAATGAACGATTTGACGAAAGTGACTGCTAGGCCTGAAGATGAAAAATCGCATCAGTATGGTCTAGCTACATTACACGCCTAGATTCATTGTATGGAAATGATATTACACATATCTTACAATCTCTTTCCAAACGTGGTCAGCCACAAGTGAAGAAAAAAAACGACTAAGCCAAGAGAAGAAAACTCCGGTACACAACCGTTTTCGTCAGGAGCTAGGATTGATTATCGACAAACCAAAACAGGCGGTAATGCCAATGATGGTAATACTGCCAGGTTTTTTTACAATGCAAGTTGTTCTGCTGAAATTACAGGAGTGGATGTAAATTGAATAAAACGACTTTACATAATTCTACAAGCTCTTTCTTTAGGTGTAGTGATAAATGCTGAAAATTTTGCCATCTATGCTGTAGAAACCGCCAAACTCTATGTTAAGAACTATGCATGGTACTATATGCCATCTTCAGTTCACAAAATCTTAATCCACGGAGAAAGCGATATACTACATTTCGCAGTACTTCCTATTGGTCAACTTTCGGAACATCGAAATTAAGATTAAGAATCCCGTAACAAGGAGGACTATAAAAACTGTCGTCTCCATCATGCCAGAAAATGCTCTCGATTCGCTACGAATGAGGATGTTTTTCATACTCTTCTTTACACTTCAGATCGTTACTTTACCAGCATTTGAAAACCGTATAGCAAAAACGTGACCTTGATGAAGATTAAAACTTCTCATCATCTTTTAAAACTCAACGAACTTATTTCAGAACCCGAGGTTCATATCATATAGCACATATCTATTAACAAATTAATTAATATTAACTATATATATATATATATTATGACACATACGAGCTTACCGCTAACTGTAACGAACTTGACAGCCTCCACGACAGTCTGCCCGAATTTAAGAAAAAAGTTGTGCTCACCTTGTGCTTGTGCTGGGATGGTTTAAATTTCAATGTTGTTTTGTGATGTGTTGAATTTACTTCGGACGGCAGGATAATATTATTATTATTTTCCTTTTTGTTTTGTGAATTGTGTGTTGGTTTGTTCTGTATTTCTGAATTTTTTTTTTTTTCTCAATTCAATTTTGTATTTTTTTTTATATATTTTTATTTTATTATTATAATTTGGTTTTCTGTATTTTAATAAATGTGTATTAGTAGGCAAATTTATTGTATGTTTGTATATGTTAAAATTTGTTTTATATTAATTACCTATTAGTCACCCGGCGATCGTCAATTTTGGAGTATCACAGGGCAGTATATTGGGACCTACTCTCTTTACGGTGTACATTAATGATATGCTTAATATCCCTCTGAATAATGCAGACCTTATGCTACGTTGATGACACAGCTATAATTTTTTATGATAAAACTTGGACCAGAACCTATAAACAAATGGAAAACGGTCTGGCAATGATAACGAAATGGCTGGACGAAAACCTATTAACATTAAATACAGACAAAACCAAATACATGTCATTTTATATCACCAAAGCCTCAGCTCCTAGTACAAACCCCGCTGTTAAACTCCACAGATGTTCTCTAACCACAGCCTTCGGGGAATCCTGTACATGTACCATAATCGATCGAACAAGTAATATTAAATACCTCGGACTTATCCTGGACGATGCACTGACGTTCAAATTACATATTTCTGCACTTTCTGGCCGAGTACGTAGAATAATAAATATTATGAAAATTCTTCGCAACTCAGCTGATATAAGTTTATTGAGGTCCGTGTACCTCGCTCTAGCACAGTCTCTTATTGCTTACTGCAGCTCAACCTGGGGAAACGCTGCTAAAACACATATGATGCAAATCGAGAGAGCACAACGATCCGTGTTAAAAGCGATGATGCGAAGACCGTTCAGATATCCTACCAAAAATCTATATGAAGAATGCGCGGTACTCACAGTTCGCCAACTATATATACTGAAAGCAGCTGTGAGTGCCCACAAATCCTTTATTGTCGCCCCAGGATTTTCTAGTATTGTTAACAAGCGTATCATATGGACTCCTTTGACTGCTCCTAACACTGTCTTCGCAAAACGTTTTCCTAAATTCAACTTCATATTTATTCACAACAAATTCCTAATGATGTTTAAATCAGACCTAGCAAAATCAACTGTCGCCACGGCTAAGCGTATGATAAAGGAATATCTATTAAGTTTAAGTTACGAAGAAACGGAAGGATTGCTACTGGCTCCTAAATAAGAATAAATATTTTATGCATAATTTTTAATATTTGATTATACGGACTTGTCGATTTACTTACAGAGTACACTTATTTTCCCTTTGTATGTATTTATTATTTATTTTATTAGTATATAACACACATTTTCAAATTTATACTAAGTATTATTATATATTTTATTTTAAAATTTAAGCTTTACTAATTTTCTTTAACATAATATTATTTTTTCTTTCTTGTCTAGTGTCAAAAATTCTACATGGATAAATCTGTAAGGCCTCACAGGACAGGCTTAGCCTAGTGTGAGGACCACAAAATGTCTTATTGTTAAATTGATTTTCTGGCAAATAAAGTTTATTTTATTTTATTTTACCTAATTTTTCGTTTGTATTTTTTCTATTGTATTTTGATTTGTTAGTTTTATTCTTTGTGATTGTGTTTTCTATGTAAACACTTTCTGTGCAATTTCTTTGTAAAAGGTTATTTAGAAGTAAGATTACCTATAAAAAAGAACATTTGGATTTATTATATAATTGCTGACCGAAAAAATTGACTCCTACAATGTATTGTATCTTTAATAAATAAATAAGTAGGTTATTAGTTAAGTAATTATTTATGTAAATAAGATTTAAGTTTTTTTTCTTTTATATTAATTTTAAAATAGGCTAATATAATATATAAATTAAATAACAAATAAAGTTAATTTTTATCACGTTTTTTTTTTAAAATCATATTGTGTTAAAATAAATTAAAAAAAGACATTCATTAGAAGCCTTTATAATTACTTTACATTTGTTAAAAATTTCAACACGATTTCTTAAGAAATGAAAAAGTTATTGATTTTTGATCCGAAACAGACCTTTATTTTCCATAGTGCGCTGTGCGGACACTTCTGCGGCCACATTCTGTTTCTTATAACGTGATCGTTAGATTGTCAAAATATCGAATTCCGTTATTAGCGCGCTCTCCTCCAATCAGCGAAGGTTAAAAAACTACTCTGATTGGAGGAGAGCGCGCTAATAGCGGAAATCGTTATTTTGACAATCTAATGATCACGTTATAGGAAACAGAATGTGGCCGCTGGATGCGTTAAGTACCCTCCAGTCGGATCAAACTTGGAGAGTTGCACTTGCTGTGGCTCCTGTTTGTGATAATTTGGTACAATGCTACTGACACACGGCTCGCTATATAAACTGAGTTTAGTAAAACTAACTTCAGCTTAAACGAGTTCAGATTTCGAAATTAATCTCGGTTTACATGAATCTGATTGCACCGGCTAAATTTATGTCGCGTTTACGAAAACCAAGTTTACAGACATAAACGATTCGTTTAGTATTTTTAACAGATAAAAGCGACCTACTGCTGTTTTTTAAATAAATATTTTCTTTATTAGAAACGAAAGAAACAAAACGCACTCCATTTTGTTAAGCCGCGGCGGAGCGGACTGACTGACTAGTACGCTTCCCAGTTGACCCACCGTTGTTAGTCTTTCAAAATTGCGTTTAACCACAATCTCTCATCTAGGACGCCTCTGGCGGCGATAACCCCCGGGGCCTGACCAAACAACTCGGTCGCCAATCTAATCGCCGCATCGATCTAAAAAATGTATAGGAATTTTGCTCTATGGGTAGAGCCTTATCGACGAGAAACGTCAAACCCCATATATTTGGCATTTACAATGGGTATTTCGATTCGATTATCGATTGGTTATTTGGTAAGGCCCCTGTATAATAGTGTTCGCGTCTCTATCGGTCCCAAATGGTGAGCGCTTTCCTGCAAAAAATCGTTTAGCATATTCACACGATGACATAGGAAGGTAGGTACCATTCAGATTTTTGCAGAAAAGCAAAACCGAATGCCGTGTGAACGGGGTATTCGGTTCTGCCGCATGCGGTTAAAATCCAATCCGGTAAAACTTGACTCCGTGTGACCGTAGCGTTAGGTGTGACTGGCGCGCGCGCAGTATATTCGTGTGCGCAGATTATTTACGTGCGTGCTATATAATGGCTTCAAGCTTCCTGCGGCGTGGCGGCGGATTGGCGTCCGGCGCGCGCAGGCGGCGGCTGGTCCACCTTTAGTGTGTTTCTGCCTAATAGGTTTGGCGGAGACGGTCGGTCGTAGGGGAGGAAGACACCGGAGCTGTGTGGTAAGTGGTTTATTCAGTGATTGGTGAATATTTACATTGATACGGAACACCTTGTCTATGGTCGTCGAGATGGCGGCCGTCATTACAATATAAAAATCTTTTTTTATCATTATATTATATTCGTTTTAAAAATCTATCAAAATTACAAATTATATTAATTTCTTATTAATAATAGAATTGCTTAAATAATCTAAATAATGTTAACATAGAATGCGGGTGCGAGCGAGACGGAATGACTGCCGGCTCCTGCGGGTGCGAGCGAGACGGTCAGACTGCCGGCTCCTGCGGGTGCGAGCGAGACGGACAGACTGCCGGCTCCTGCGGGCGCTCATAAGAAGCGGCCAAGTGTTCTCACCAGCGGGTCATAACAAACAGCTTACGACTAAACAAATAAATAGTAATGTACAGTCTGGCGTCGTCACGTCACATCACACGTCACGTCACGCCGCCACGTCACGTCGTCACGTCACGCCGCCACGTCACGTCGCCACGTCGTCACCAGCGGCACACTTGTTGCCTCGTGCTGCTTCACAGCTTTACATTCTAGCGTTACCTTTAAAACAAACAGAACATGGCCGCAGAAGTGTGGTCGTGCGCCCCCCACTATACCCGCCACGGGCACGGTCGGCACTCGCACGCCAACGCTAAGCATGGCGGACAGTCTTACTTCCAGAGACAATTAAATTGCTTAAATACACAAAGATCAACAAACAAATAACTTAGGACCGATGTATAGCGTTGCTTAGCCATTGCTTGGAACTGGCAATATTGAGTTTTGTATATGCAGTCTGACTCCGGAGCACCGCCCAAGCCTTAGCACTTAGCTACGACTATTAATCCGACCCTTCCTAAATATGATACCTATGCATGGTGACGGCTGCACCTTGGTCTAATATGAGGCTCTACGGATATAATAGAACAACTTTCCCCATGGAACCATGTGTCGCAAGTGAAAAGAAATGCCTTCTCCGTAAAAACTAGTAATGTTAAAATGACCGATCTGTATGGGAAAGCCAATATTTGTTTGCGACACATGGTTCCATGGAAAAGTTGTTTGGTTTGATCAGTAGGAACTTGATTTTAGCCCAAAGTACAACCTTTCATATTCACTCTGTATACATATTTGTTTAAAGTTGTGATTGCGGCAGACCGTCGCGGGCGGCCCCAATACCAGTACCCTCGCAATACCCTCTTTTATACCTAAATTTTTGATAATACTAAATAAATACATATAAATAAAAGCTTAAAAATATAAGATATCGCCATGAAGCAGGTCACGGCACGGGTGGAGGGTCAGCACGAGGGTTGTGTTAGTAAAGCGATGCGCAGGAGTGGCGGCGCGGCCCGGCATAGTGGGAGGCGCTAGCACGCGCAGCCGCCGTCGGGCTCCTTGCTGTCGCCGGGCGCTTGGCGTAGGATCACTTCTTGCACTGAGCGGTCACTTAGGAACATATACGGTGTACGGGCGACTTGCGATCTGACTGCGGACACGCATGCGCAGCCAAAAGGCTTATGCCCTATCTATCACCAAAATCATTTATTATATATCAACACACTCTGAAAATACAAGAAAAATGTCATCACGGGGGTAAGCATTACACAAATACTCTCGTTGTGTGTGAGAGAGACAATCAAATAGGTTGGAGCGAGGTCGGCCGCGCTTGTGTACTCTCGGTCGGGGGCGAATACAATATAACAGCGTTAGGTTGGAGCGAGGTCGGCCGCGCTTGTGTACTCTCGGTCGGGGGCGAATACAATATAACAGCGTTAGGTTGGAGCGAGGTCGGCCGCGCTTGTGTACTCTCGGTCGGGGGCGAATACAATATAACAGCGTTAGGTTGGAGCGAGGTCGGCCGCGCTTGTGTACTCTCGGTCGGGGGCGAATACAATATAACAGCGTTAGGTTGGAGCGAGGTCGGCCGCGCTTGTGTACTCTCGGTCGGGGGCGAATACAATATAACAGCGTTAGGTTGGAGCGAGGTCGGCCGCGCTTGTGTACTCTCGGTCGGGGGCGAATACAATATAACAGCGTTAGGTTGGAGCGAGGTCGGCCGCGCTTGTGTACTCTCGGTCGGGGGCGAATACAATATAACAGCGTTAGGTTGGAGCGAGGTCGGCCGCGCTTGTGTACTCTCGGTCGGGGGCGAATACAATATAACAGCGTTAGGTTGGAGCGAGGTCGGCCGCGCTTGTGTACTCTCGGTCGGGGGCGAATACAATATAGCAGTGGTATTGTTGTACCAGCGGGGTTTTAGATAGGAAGAGCATTCACGCGACGAAGAGCATGGACGTGCGAATGCGTGAGACCCGCCAGCCCTTAACTATAGTATACGCTCCAGAGTATGCAAAGTTTCTAATGAGTATGTTCCGATACCGGGACCCGCCAGATAGTCTCTAAGCGTGCGTCCAAGTTTGCAAGATAGGTATCGAATAGAGTAAATAAAGTATAAAGTATTATTACTTTATACTTTCGTAGTATCGCGTTCTGCCCGCGCGGTCCTACTTGGATTGGATGCCGGCTGCGCGCCTCCGCGGTAACCCGGTGGTTGCTACGACCATACATTTTACATAAATACAAAGATGTCTGTAACCATTTTACATAAATACTGTTGAATCTGTGTATATGTATAATAAGCATGGGCCTAGCCCAACCTGTGTCGGTAGCAAATGTCAGCGCAAGCTCTAGCCGACTACTTCGCCACAAGCCACTACAGCGCTGCAGGATCGCACTTACACACTAGTACCTGTCCAAACCTAGTATTCAATGAACTGAGTGATGTGGTCAGAAGTTAGTGAACAGTGACAATATGGTAATGGCGGCAAAAGGATACTGTCTTCCGGCGGCTTGGCGTCGGCCGCGTCCATGCCGGGCAGCGCGGCGGCCACGCGCCGGAACAGCTGCAACAACCACAACTATACTAAGCGCGAACTCTTTAGTCACCTCGCTGCAGTCGCGCCCGCCACCCAACACGCGACACGGGAGTCGCAAACATACGTCAGAACGGTGTGGCGTGACTTTTCCGGGTCCCCAAGAAAAGAGTTCAAAGTCGTACTATAAAGAGCCACATCCAAGACAAGACATGAGTTTACAAACTTTCATACATCAGTCTTTTCATGTCTTGTCTTGCTTGAGGTACGAGTATTGTAGAATGTCTCGCGCCGCCCGCGATAACAACCGTGAGAACAAACAAAACAGAATGTTTTAACTTTTTAAATCTTTTAAAATTCTTAATAAGCATTATGATAAAGAGGGAATTGTAAAAAGTAGTCAATGTAAAGGTGGAAAAATGCTTAAAGGAGTATGCTATGACGTGGGAATTTTGAAAAAGTAGTCATGTAGAAAAGGTGGGAAATAATTCCCACTTACGACACCGACCTGCGGCCATATTTATAGCGCCCCTCCATTTTATGTAATAATAATAATAGGAATTAGTTAGTTAGGTCTTCTCTTTCCTATCCGTAGTAATAGGAATTGATATATGTTATTTGTGTGTCCGTTTGTACGTTCCTAATATGAATAAATAAATTTATCGTCAAGTAGAAGTTTTTCTTACTTTCTCAAAAAGTGGGAATTTTTCCCACTTTTTTTATAAAGTGGGAATTTTCACACATTTTTTCAAAAAGATATAATTTTTCCCCACTTTTTCATTAAGAAGTTTATTCCTACTTTTTATGGGATGAATATTTTTCATTAAGTGGGAATTTTTCTTCACTTTTACATAAAGTGAGATTTATAAATACGTGGGAATTTTGAAAAACTGGTCAGTATGTAAAAAATTTAATATTCACTTTGAAAAATTAGGATTTTTTTCCACTTATAATGACGATTTTCTCTAATAAAAAAAAACCCATATTTATAATTTTTATATAATGACACTTTTCCACAATATCCACATTACTATAACCCACTAAAAGTGAGAATTTTTGCCTCTTTTTATTAATGATATACCCATTTCCTCAATACCATGTTCCTATAATTCCTACTTTCCTATAATAAAAATATTCTCTAATTATATACTTTTCCAAAATAATCAACCAATTTCACGCAAGACTTCTATCTCACCACCTAAGAACGAACGTAAGAAAAAAAAATGTGGGACAACTTTACACCTATATAAAGCTGGACTTACCATTGATTCACTCATCTCGCTTCGCTCGACGGCTCGTTTCTAATCGTTTCGCACACCAGCTACCAGTACCCAGTCGGCTAACCAACTAAAAGGGCTAACACACACATTACGCGGCCACACATTAAGTGGGCAGGAAAAGGATTCGCGTATTCGAGCGTCAAAAAACATCTAAATGTTGTTTTCAGTTATAATATAGTTTTTTTTTTTGGAAAAAAAGAACATAGTGGTGTAGATTTTATTTACTCGATTCTAATTACATAATTTCTTTATAAAAAATCTGTTTAGTTTTAAAATGAGAACCAAAGTAACATTCTTGGAATCATAAATCAAACTTTGGGTGTCTTTTCAAAAGTTAATATATTTTTTATAAAAATACTATCTAATTAGGATCGAGTAAGTAATATTTACACCTCTACTTTCTTTTTTATTAAAAGTAAACTTTGATATCACTGAAAACAACATTTAGACGTTATTGGACGTTAGCGGCCGGCGAACCGCACCCCAAGGGGTGATGACGTATTCCAAAAACACCCGATCGTCGCGTGACCCGAGACCCGCGCGCTCTTTCCAGTCGGGAACTCAAGAGACGGGCGACGACACGAATGAAGAGCGCTAGCGAAGGAGTGAAGGAGAAAGAATTATTTGCTTGGTTGGGGTGGCGAATATAAGACCGCCATACATGAAAAAGATTATAATAAAAATATTAGGTACCTCATCATAAAACCGCAAACCACTCTTGCCAAATATTTCCATAAGGTGCACTAAAATAAAAACGAACGCGGCTACATACATAGCGAATAATATCTACCTAATTAATAAATATTATTATTATTATAAAAAGTTGATCGGTGGTCGCTGTGGGGCGCTCACCTGCTTGACGTTGTAGCCGGCCTTGGCGCTGGTCTCGATGAGCATGACGTTGTCGCGGGCGGCGCGAGAGATGTGCGGTGTGGGGCGCTCACCTGCTTGACGTTGTAGCCGGCCTTGGCGCTGGTCTCGATGAGCATGACGTTGTCGCGGGCGGCGCGAGAGATGTGCGGTGTGGGGCGCTCACCTGCTTGACGTTGTAGCCGGCCTTGGCGCTGGTCTCGATGAGCATGACGTTGTCGCGGGCGGCGCGAGAGATGTGCGGTGTGGGGCGCTCACCTGCTTGACGTTGTAGCCGGCCTTGGCGCTGGTCTCGATGAGCATGACGTTGTCGCGGGCGGCGCGAGAGATGTGCGGTGTGGGGCGCTCACCTGCTTGACGTTGTAGCCGGCCTTGGCGCTGGTCTCGATGAGCATGACGTTGTCGCGGGCGGCGCGAGAGATGTGCGGTGTGGGGCGCTCACCTGCTTGACGTTGTAGCCGGCCTTGGCGCTGGTCTCGATGAGCATGACGTTGTCGCGGGCGGCGCGAGAGATGTGCGGTGTGGGGCGGGCGGCGCGAGAGATGTGCGGTGTGGTGCGCTCACCTGCTTGACGTTGTAGCCGGCCTTGGCGCTGGTCTCGATGAGCATGACGTTGTCGCGGGCGGCGCGAGAGATGTGCGGTGTGGGGCGGGCGGCGCGAGAGATGTGCGGTGTGGGGCGCTCACCTGCTTGACGTTGTAGCCGGCCTTGGCGCTGGTCTCGATGAGCATGACGTTGTCGCGGGCGGCGCGAGAGATGTGCGGTGTGGGGCGGGCGGCGCGAGAGATGTGCGGTGTGGGGCGCTCACCTGCTTGACGTTGTAGCCGGCCTTGGCGCTGGTCTCGATGAGCATGACGTTGTCGCGGGCGGCGCGAGAGATGTGCGGTGTGGGGCGGGCGGCGCGAGAGATGTGCGGTGTGGGGCGCTCACCTGCTTGACGTTGTAGCCGGCCTTGGCGCTGGTCTCGATGAGCATGACGTTGTCGCGGGCGGCGCGAGAGATGTGCGGTGTGGGGCGGGCGGCGCGAGAGATGTGCGGTGTGGGGCGCTCACCTGCTTGACGTTGTAGCCGGCCTTGGCGCTGGTCTCGATGAGCATGACGTTGTCGCGGGCGGCGCGAGAGATGTGCGGTGTGGGGCGGGCGGCGCGAGAGATGTGCGGTGTGGGGCGCTCACCTGCTTGACGTTGTAGCCGGCCTTGGCGCTGGTCTCGATGAACATGACGTTGAGGTCCTTGGCCTTGCGGTCGCCGTCCTCGGTGGGCACCTGGCGCTTGTCGGAGAGGTCGGTCTTGTTGCCCACCAGCATGATGATGACGTCGGCGCCGCGCTCCGTGCGCACGTCGTCGATCCACTTGGATGTCTGGTGGAACGAGTTCGCATCTGCAACAGACATATAACAATTCGGTAACATGTGTTATTTAACTAACAAGACCCTTCTAACAATGAAAATGCTTGTTACCAACTGGAAATGTCAACCGGAAGTGAAACAGCATGATGGTACAGCTCGCCGCGCTTCAGATCACGTTTATCGACGAGGACGGTTTTGGTGCCACCAAACGTATAAACTAAGATGAGGAATTCATATTTAAAGAATTTATTATATCCACCTTTTGTTATTTTTTTTATATTTTAACTAAAAACAGAAAAAATTATATTTCTCCGTGATAATAAAATAACTGTCATTAAAATAAATGTCTAGTGTGTCATTTGGATAGCACACAAATGTAAGTACCTAAAGCTTCAAAAATCACACCTACACACACCGGCAGAATTAGCGGAACACAAAAAAAAATGGAGAGTATAAAATAGTTAGCTTTATTTTTAAACAAATAATAAATAAACATGAAACAACCATTAAATTAATATGTTTTGACATTAATTTTCAACACCATACTTAAAGTTTAATGAAAATAAAACTTAACTAAACAAAATGCATTTTTCTTAGATTTCGTAGTGACAGAGAAACAGTTGAAAATTTTAGATTTTATGACGGTTTAACATTAATTAAATGAATGTTTAAGAACGAGTGTTCCCTCCGTGTTCAATCGGATTCATATCCGGGGACCGTGCTGGCCACTCCATCGCCGTAGCACCAACATGGTTTAGGTATGCCTGTACCGAGAGAGCACTGTGAGCCCGAGCATTATCCTGCATTAAAATGAAGTCGTTACCAATAAATGGGGCAAATGGCACAACATGTTCCTCTAAAATCTCCCTGATATACCGATCAGCATTCAGATTAGGTAGTCGACGGCTGGACTACCACTAACTCCGTGCGAGCTCCTAAACATATCCCTTCCCAGACTGACTGTAGACTGTAAATAACGCTCTCCTTTGCGTCTCCATACTCGCTGCCTTCCATTAATCTGATTTAACAGAATTCTACATTCATCAGTAATGAGAACCAGTCCCCACTCGTCAAAGTCCCAATGATGATGTTCACGAGCAAAGTATAGTCGGTTTGTGCGGTGGTGTCTCTCAAGTTTTGGTGCATTGGCGGGTATAAATAAGCCTATACCAATTTCCTCTAATCTTCTGCGAACTGTCCGCTCACCCACTCTTACTCCTCGAACCTCCTCCAATGCATTTCGGGCCTGCACCGCCGTAAGTCTCGTGTTCCGACGAACTTGAAGTTGTATAAAACGGTCATTTCTCCTTGAAGTACACCTTTTCCTGTCTTGTCTTCTTCTCCTCACTAGAGAACTCGTTAATCTGTACCGATTGATGCTACGATGAATCGTTGATAACGATCGACGAAGTCTTGTTTCAATCGATCTGTAGGATTGACCATTTCTTCTTATTTCATCTGCCCTGATGATTTCTGATAGCGTTAAATCAGGCATACTTAGATGTTCGTAACTTATCAATAAGCAAGAAAACACAAAAGTCTCATAAAACTGCAATATAATGTTTTTCAAATGGAATTTATGAATTTACGATAACGGAAAATCTACTTCGAAGCAGTCAATAGAGATGATTGAATGAAAAATTAAAACAAACGAATGAAAAAAATGAATGTTGTCATTTTCAAATTCGACGTTTTTAAAAATATATGTAAAAAATTATAAAAAAGTAATGTAACCGGCCAGTGCTACGAAAAAGATATATTAATTCTTCCTGTTTTTGTGTTCCGCTAATTCTGCCGGTGTGTGTATTATTGATAACTTGGTGCCGACTTCGTAAAGTACAATCCAGTCGGACTAAATAACATTTGAAAGCATTCATTATTTTATAATTTTCAGTGTTTTTGAAGTCAGATTAATTTTTTTATTAAAAAAATTTGATTTAACGTTATTTGTTTCGGTCTTAAGGGCTCTGCAGTTGTGTTAACACCCATACAAACGTAGAGGTACTTATATTAGGAAACACTTGGCTGATAGTTGTAGCTCAATTATTACTTTTATGATGATACTTATACTTACGTAAAAATCTTTTATGATGGTACTTATACTTACGTAAAAATCTTTTATGATGGTACTTATACTTACGTAAAAATCTTTTATGATGGTACTTATACTTACGTAAAAATCTTTCTGTTTTAATAAATATTTTTGTATCATTATTAATATTAAGTTTTTATTTCCATTAAAAAAAAAAACAGAAATTGTTCAAGACAGAATGATTAATAAATACAGTACAAAAACATCTGCAATAAACAGTAGAGGAGAGATATTGGGAAATAAGATTGTGAATGCAGGACCTTAAGACGCGAAACATTATATACTGAGTACATATATAATCTTGAGCCATCATATACAAATCTCTTAAGACAGCATACCCCAATTATGTCTTATCCACACTTCAATATGTTATATGTATTACAATATTTTGGGTAAACTGCTCTAAACAAAACATATCATTTAGCTGGCATAGTGCGAGCTATAAATATTGTTAATTGATTGACCCCATTCATGGACTTTGTAGGTCTGCTCACCACCAGGTAGATACAAAGTCACGTGCTCCAATAATATATATATATATATATTATACATTTGTAGAATTCCTAACAAAGATAGCTCACATCAAAGCATTAAAAATATTATGTTTATAGTTTGTGTTTTGGGTTTAACAACACATATATAAATACAGGTATATTATTATTATACATTAATAGGAGAGCATTGTATTGCTGATATGCCTATATCCGGCATATAGTTGTTATAGCTTGTTTATTGTCCAATTTGCAAGTTGATAGAGTCCCAGGGGAGTCTGCTGGATTTGTAGTTTAATAGTATTTGTCTACAAAACAGAGAGACTATTATAACCCTTCTTTGGTGCCTTTGTTTCCATATTATAGGAATACTAACTGGTAATGTCATAGACGACCACAGCGACCGTGGAGTCCCGGATGTAGGAGGGGATGAGGGAGCGGAACCTCTCCTGCCCTGCCGTGTCCCACAGCTGCAGCCGAACGGTGCGGTCCTCCAGGTACATGGTCTTGGACAGGAAGTCGATGCCGATTGTGGCCTGACAAACATACATACTTAGTAGCCGCAAACAACAGATGATTACTACATCAAAACTTTGAAATATATGCACTTTCAATATATTACTTTATCATATGTATGCAAAATTACATACATTACTATTAGGGAATATGCATGTTTTATTATTATTTCATTACTTGATAGAATTACTACATTAGACCCTAAAAACAAATATTAAACATTTTTTAAAGGATAATAACACCAAAATAAAAGGGTTTAAACTTTATCTGCCACTACCGCAGTAAAAAATGGTACATCACTAGCCGCCATTCTGTGGCGTCATTCGTGCTCAAAAAGCATATTAGTTTAATGTTACTGTTCCTGAAAAGTTAGTCAAAAGGTTTGTTTCTAACAAATTATTGTAATAAAGGACAATAAATACATGCGAAAACAAGAAACTGTAGACTACAGAAAACACGTTGAGATTTGTTTATGCGTCATCGACACGTCAATGCATGTATCGATTGGCTTCCCGGTATGACCCCTGATCCATGAAGTCCTAGAAATATGGTTGGTAGTGAAATTTCATGACAAACAAACATACTTAAGGACCACAACATCAAGTCGAACAAATATTTTGATCTCACAAGCGATTACTAGAAACTGATTTAAAACTCAACTTTATGCAGTGGAAGTTGGTGCGAGAGGAATTCCAGCAAAGTCTTTGCACCGTCTATTGAAGGATCTTGGCCTTCCGAGAACAGCCGTCGGAACTTTTATGGAGCATATTTCCAGGATGGCGCAAACAGGATCTTATAGTATTTGGTTGAGTAGAGAGGGTAGTGAACACAGTGCAGGTGAGAGTTCAAAAGGCCTTTAAACCTACTTCGCAGTCTCAAGTCCTGAAACGCTGCAGTTCATTCCCCTGCCTTTCAACCACGCAATGGACCCGGCACCCGCACGGTGAAGCCATGGATTGCTAAGAATATTGTCTCTCTATTTTTTTCAATATCGAAATTCCGGTTTTGTTTCTTCAATTCCAGTATTACAAACGATACTAAAAACTGAAATATGACGGAATTCCGGAGCTCAAGCCCTGCCAGGTGGATTGGAAGGCAGGGGAATGAACTACAGCATTTCCTGAACTTGAGACAGCAAGTAGGTTTAAAGGCCTTTTAACTCTCTCCTGCAATATCGCTACTAAACCAAATACTATATGATCCTGTTAGTGCCATCTTGAAAACACATTCTAAAAAAGTTCCAAGGAAGTTCTGAAATTCCTCTTGCACTGACTTCATTACCACCTCCTCCGTGAAATGCACAAATATGTTAATGCCCACTAGGAGTCTGGACATTTTGGACAAACACTACTAATGCTGATTGTCTGTTCTATAAGTTCTGGACCAGGTTGACAGTGACCAGATATTTAGGCACATAACAGAAAAAATAAATAAATAGTATTGAATATTAGTTTTCCTACGTTTTTAAACCTTATAGACAAAATTAATAGATAATATTGCCAGAATATTAGTAAAATAAGAATCAATGTGAATTAAGTTGTCATCATTGTTTATTGCTGCACTTTCTGAATAACCAGAACAGTATTAAGGATACAGACATGATAGAGCATCAGTGCGACCTGCCCAGCCGATATGTTTGTTAATCTCTCACCTGGTACGTGTTGTCGAAGCTGTCGTACATGAAGCGGGTGATGAGCGACGTCTTGCCCACTGCAACACACAACCGTCCTTCACTATATCACTTATATATTTGCAACCCTCCACGTCTTAACGCATCAATTAGTTCACAAATTCAATTTTATCTATACATAAATAATGTGGGGAGGTGACTTACAAACATCGATGCCCACTTACCACTTTGTTCTCCCAAAAACACCAACTTAAACTTTCGTAAAGGGTTACCGAACTCGCCGGACGCAGACATTATTTATGTTTTAGCAAATCTATAGACTAACAACTGGATGTAAGTAATATCACAAAATAACTACATGAACAATGACAGACCACTCCTCGACAATGCATCGACGCAGTGCAATGCCGCCACGTTTGCTTTGCCGGCCACACACTGAGCCACCGAACCTCACCGACTAACTAATCTGTGGTCGCTCGCTCTTGTCAAATTGTAAGGCAGGGACTCACTCCATTCCATCGATGGAATCGCTCTCAGTCAAATAAGTATAAATTTTGACAGTGTCAGTAGGCCTTGAAATCGGACGGAAAAATTGGTAGAGAAGTGGCAATTCCATAGACGAGGCGACATGTCGCGTCGGCTCAGTCAAAAATGTATGGGTTTTGACAGTGACAGTAGGCGTGAGGTACGCTGTCACCTTTTTGGAGATACAAATTATAAAAACATTAATTTCTGAAGAAATTATAATAATAATATCTAGGACAATTTACACATATTGCTCTGGTCACAAACTAAGCTCTGGGCTTGTACTATGTGTACCAGAAACAACGATATAATACATATTATATTTTATAAACACCCAGACCATGACAAATTGTACAGAACGTACTATATATTTTTTTTGCCATGGGTGGGAATCGAACCCACGACCTCCGGATGCAACGCCAAAGGCGCAACCACTAGTCTACGGAGGTGGTAATTTTTTTTTATTTCTTTCTTTTGAGCATTCTTTCATAGAAGATTATCTCTTAATATTGAAATTGATTATGATAATGATGATGATGAAATATATTTTTTTTATTTATATTTTTGACTTTTTATACGTTTAAGGTAAATGTCACAATGGCAGATGTAAGAAATCAGTATTTTGTGGTAATTTTATCGTTTTGTTTGCATTGCTAAAAATATTAACAAATGTTAACATGATCTAAATATAACGCCAAAACAGCTGATTTTCGTGCTAGCGCGAATTACTGGTACGGGTTAGCTAATAAAACGCACGGATGTCGCTATCCGTATATAAACTTATTATGTAATTGTTAATAATAAATTAAGCCAGAAGTAGTATTTAAATAAAACTACTAATTAAAATAGGTGTAACGAAAAAATAAAGTTGGCATATAATAATAATATATATCACGATTGTCACGAACTTTTATCTTTATGTAAATAGGAACGTGCTGGGATGTCAACTATATCTCTTTAAAGTAGTGTTCAAAAATAGGTAATATGTAAATATAAAATGTAAATATCCCTTAAAATATGGTTTTGGTTAAACAATTATAATTCTGTAATAAATATTCATTAATTTAGATTATTTTTTATTTTGGTTTTTAGGTTACTTAAGTATTAAATATCGCTTTTGACATTTTTTTATTTATTACATTATTATATTTTTTAAAAACTTCGTAAAAAAGACCATACCTTAGAAATTTAAATTTAATTACTAATATGATGATATTTAAAAGAAAAAATATTGCTTAAATTGGTGCCGTAAGGCAAAGTGTTCAGGATATTAGTGTATATGTAAAACAAAGTTAGGTAAATTTTATAAATTATTCGTAGGTATTTGTTTTCCTATTTACCCTAAATTTTGGGTGTATTTTATATATTACCGCTATCTATTTTGACAGTTTTTGTAGATAGCGACTAAACGCCATCTGTTGCGTTAAATAATAACTACTGGAAAACTCCTCATTACTTAAATGATGATATTTAAAAGAAAAAATATTACTTTAGTTGGTGCCGTAAGGCAAAGTGCTCAGGATATTAGTGTATATGTTATGGACCAGGTGATTAATGCGGGCATTATTAATAATGTGCGAGCATTATGAATAATGTCTAGCTCTATCGGGCTAAGTGATTAATTACTATCTATATTTAATTATTTATCACATTGAACGGTCATTATTATATTGCTACGTGACAATTGAGCAATTTGAGAATAAAGCTAAATTTGACGTTGAGGGAAGCACGCGTGACACGCTCTGACCAATCGGAGAAAGAGAAAAAAAGTTGTGTAACTCAAAAAGCCATCATAGCGGCAGTTGTTCTAATAAATAAATCTGTTACTAGCGACATATTATATTTAGGGTATAAAACAAAGATATGTTGTGATTTTTTTGTTTTAATTTTTATGTTTTGTGTTACATATTGTAAGATGCTTAAATAATTAAAACAATTGTTGATGTATCTAAATAATTTATCATTAATTATAGTTTAAAATTAAATAATTTAGTTATAAATCATTACATTTGTTGATTAATAAGTATGTCAATTGATTATACATTCGCCACCAGAGGGCGCTGTATATTTTCTGACAAACGAGGGACTTCGACGACGACATTGTGTGTAATGGCGTCGTAGAAGTGATTCGTTGATTGTAACGATTTGTCGAGTTCTGTAGAATCTATTGTACTTTCGATTCATTAATATATTAATGTAAACAGTTTGAGTTTTATTAATATAATATACCGTAAATAATTAAAGAGCTAACAAATCAGAAGTGAGATCGAAACAAGCACGTGCCGACAAAGAGTTCATTATTGTCTACAAATTAAGATAAGTATAAGTTATTATTTATTCAATAATTAGAGAGATTTGGCATTTTTTATATCGCTGTGAGAGAGTAAATGTGAATATAAGTCTATAAAAAAATAAACATCAAAGATTTATTTAATTTACAAAGGAAAATGGGCAAACAATTTTGGGAAGAATGTTCAACAATTTTAAAGGGGAATCTTCAATACAAATTTATACTTCACTCGTTATTTATTATTTATTTATATTGTCAATGCCCGTTTCAGAAGACTGAAATTGACATGTCAGACGATGGCAGATTATGGAACATGGTGGACAACGTGAATGACACGTTAGCGTATTTATATCCATGGCCTCGGACGTGGTGCTCTACACGGACGTGGCGCTCTGCACGGACGAGGCGCTATGCATCGCTACGATGACTTGCACGGATGCGGGGCTCTACACGGACGTGGCGCTCTGCACGGACAAGGCGCTCTGCATGGCTGCGATGATTTACACGGTGGCGGCGTTCTGGATGTCCACGGCGCACTGTGTGGCGGCGTTGTTCCAGATTGGCCGCGGGCCAACAATTGCTGCCAAATTGTAAAAGGTAGTAAAATGATGAATCAGACAATGGGTACTTGGTTTTTTGACACATTTAACAGGTCCTTACAGGCAATCGTTACTGTTAGTTATGAAATACACTTAATAAAATTACATCGTTATCTCGAAATTTATCCAAATTTACAAAAATATAAGTAGGTAATGATTTGATTGAACAAGGCTAATAAATGCTCTTTAAGATTATTGACATAGCTGAGACATCAGAGACTATCGAACCATTAATAATAATTATTTGTTTAGTAGTTTATTTTATCTAGGTACAAAATATTCACAAACATACATTAGATAATTCGTAAGAGAGTAACAAACTGACATTCGTGTACCCTTAAACAAATCCATATAATAATAATAATAAAAAAAAGAAAAATCTAGGTAACATAAAGTAAATTAAGAAGAAACAAAATTATAAGTTATAGGGATAATAAAGCTACAAATACTAAATTATGCAAATTATATGTCGCCAATGGCTTTCTTTGTTCTGGAAAATATATCAATACTGTGCGTTTTTTTGTAGTTATCACAATTGCGTCAAAAATATATTAATTTGGTTTACTTAGTGTAACAATGTTTTATGTAAAAACTGTTTTGAGAACGAGATCATGTTCGCGCTACTATAAAATTATCTTTTTCTAATAAAGATGGAGAATCAAGTATATTTTTTACAATTTTACCCAAAAATATGGAGCCAAAATAATAATATAATCTACGGTTTTGGGATATGTTTATGTCGCCTACTATTATATTATTTAGACGTTATTAGAGATTAATAAAAATAATTTATACGTTTATTAATCCAAAAATATTGAACAAAATTAAAGTAACAAAATATAATGAAGTGTTAATTATGTTCCTTATTTAATAAATTAATTTTATTACATAAAACAGTATTATGTGTGTTTCTTAATTTAGAATTTAAAATACACAGATGAAGGTATGGACGGGAAATTATCTTTAAATAAATATACTTAATTACCTGGGATTTACATGTTTAGGTAATAATAAAAAGAAACATAAATATTATTAAAACAGTTTTATTAACTGGGACAATACGAATAACGCATTAGCATTACCAAAATTGGTAGGTATAGCCAAACTGGTATAGAGGTTAGGTTAGGACATAAGACATCACAGGAGAAATGCCAAACTAGGCAGAAATGCTAAGGTTGGCTTTCACGACATTATATAGATACGATTATGAAATATATTTTTTATAGCTTAAAATTGTTTACACTAAATAACATTATTTATTGCATTTTCAATAGCAAGTAGCTACGTGAATATTAAACATGGTTTATTTCACTAAATAGCAAAGTTAGGATTATTAACTTTGTCAGTGAGCCAATCGCTTTTAGGGTTATTAGAATATATTATTTTAAAATCGCATTTCATTAAAATGCCTAAGAGCATTTATTAGATTAATAAATATGATTTAAGTTGTTATGCAATCGCGCGTAAACGTTAAAAATGATGATGTGTTTGAGATGAAATGTGACGGAAACTTATATTAAATTAATTACTATTGGATAAAATTTAAACATTATATTATAATAGGTTTCAATAAATTTAATTAAATAATACTTATTATGGTATGGGTAGAACTTGGGCAGAGGTAATACTCGGATATAGATTGATAGGTTTAAAAGAAAGCGGATATTGGTTTAGACATAGATGAAAGCGTCGGTGTGATGAAGGATTAACTAATATAAGATCGGAAGTAAATGTACAAAATCTCAGGGGAAAACAAAGTGAAACATTTAATAAAAAATAGGAAGTCTTGTCTAAAATATCAAATAGCAGATTTAGTACGGGTCGTAAAACCTACACACACAATTGGTAAAAGTACGAAATTAATACCTAAATGTTCTGGACCGTATCGTATAACTAAAGTTTTAGATAATGATAGAAATAACAGATACCCCAATAATAATGAAGGGCGGTCACATACACGTGACCGCCCTTGCAGGAGTATTTTCGGTGGATAAAATATTTCTCTGGCTTTGCTACAAACGCAGTGATAGTGGACAATCTTCCGACACAGAAGATGATTCCGAAAATAATAATGACGAAATTAAATAAGACACAAGAGAATTTCATTAATTGTAAATATATTAATGTCATTATGTCAATAATATTTTGTCAGGGTCTTGTTAAATGTGATGGATTAATTTAGAGATTTACTTATAATGAAGGGTACTATTTTTAATAAGTCAGTTTTTGCACAATTGCTGATGTGACTAGTGTTTAGTATAATGAAGGAGGTGCAAGATTAACTTATAGGTCGACACATTAAGTTCGTTTATGTACAACAGTTGGCAAAATAAAGAATTTTCATTAATTTATTAATTTCTTCGAGTGAAAGATTTGCAACGTTGGTCGAGCACAATGAATGGTGTGCAATTGTAATAAATATTGAGAGCACAATGAATGGTGTGCAACGTCAGTTTATAGGTCGGCACATGAGTGTCGAGCACAATGAATGGTGTGCAACGTCAGTTTATAGGTCGGCACATGAGTGTCGAGCACAATGAATGGTGTGCAATTGTAATAAATATTGAGAGCACAATGAATGGTGTGCAACGTCAGTTTATAGGTCGGCACATGAGTGTCGAGTACAATGAATGGTGTGCAATTGTAATAAATATTGAGAGCACAATGAATGGTGTGCAACGTCAGTTTATAGGCCGGCACATGAGTGTCGAGCACAATGAATGGTGTGCAATTGTAATAAATATTGAGAGCGCAATGAATGGTGTTAAATATTGAGAGCACAACGAAGGATGTGCATAATGTTTTGTAATAAGCGATGTGCTTTGTTATTGTGTGGAGCACAACGAAGGATGTGCATAATGTTTTGTAACAAGCGATGTGCTTTGTTATTGTGTGGAGCACAACGAAGGATGCGCATAATGTTTAGTAACAAGCGCAATAAATGTGCTTTGTTATTGTGTGGAGGTGTGGAGTACATTAAAGGATGTGCGGTGGTATTATCAAATGTAAGTATATAGCACAATGATGCGTTTTCTAAATATTAACCTGTGCAGAATATGCATTTTAATTAGCACTATAAATGATGTACTTACTATATTTATTTTATTATCGACATATGCGTCGAACACAATGGATAAAGTTTATCGTTTTAAATCAGTTAAATATATTATGTGATGTTTAAGTTATTATCGATGCCATGTATCGAGCACAATGAGTCGAGGCTGTTCTAGTTGTTAGTAGTTGGTTCTGTAATAATAACAATGAAGATTGTATACACCTTAGCACAACAGCATCGATACTCTCGATACAAATCGACAAAATCGATTTTATGAATTCATTCTTAAACTTCATTATATCGATGTGTTGTTTTATTATCGATACATAAGTTATTTGGCAAATTAGATTGTTGGTAACATCAAAAGTGTTTGTCATTAACCACCCAAACGTCCGCGGATACTTTAGTATCCAGAGGCTCTACCATGGGTTTGCGCATTGTAGTAACGTAACGTATTCATTTACGTAAACGTAAGCAACAACCAATAGGGGCGCTTTATTTTTGGTAAAAGGATTGAATAAAGCGATCCTATTGGTTGTTGCTCACGTTTACGTAAATGAATACGTTACGTTACCACAATGCGCAAACCCATGGTAGAGCCTCAGTACACTTAAACAATGCGGCATTGCTATAAGCATCATCTAGTGAATTACGTCGTCTCCCTTTAGTTTGTTGTTATAATATCACAGACAATGATATTACTTCACTAAATAATCGGTAGATGGCTAAATATAAAGATTATTTTATGACAAAAAAATATAAAAACTTTATTTTCGTACTATTGCATTGGAATTAGAATATTGTTGAAATATATCTCGTAAATAATATTTCCTGATATTATTAAACATCAAAATGATCTTGAGGATTTGTTTTTTAAGATTACAGCTATATTTTATTGTATGTAATCCTAGTCTAAATAGAGGGTCACAATTATAGATATTATTAGGACGAGAACAATGGCCGGTTTTGACTGTTTTTTTGTGTTTTACAGTTTACTTTACATTCCTTTTAATAAAATAATATCACAAATATATAATAGTTCACTATTTCCATAACCATATACTTATATTATAGAAAAGTATTAAGATGTATAATATCTCAATTAAAAAAAACGCATGAAACTTGATACCGCGACCGAAATTTGAGAACAGATATCATGGTTTATATTCATCGCGTTCCGACCTCAGCATCGCTGCCACGGATCGCTGGTTTTTTTAGCCAAGGTCGTTTCACCGCGCGAAAATGTTAGCAATTCAAGTTACCATCAATCGTTCCGCGAACAGAAATTTTAACACGAAAAGTTAGCCTGGCTACTTTTTGACAGATGTTTGTTTACATGTGAATCTACAAATTGGAATTTAATTAATTATTTTATATATTTATATCTGTTTTAGTTTTAAAAGTTCGATTAAACCAAAAAAATAAATATCGTGTAACTAAATTCAGCTTTGGTATGTTTAGTTTGAGGTTGTTAATTAAATTAATATTGTGGTATTATAAAATTATTGTATTTAAATAATAGTTAATTAAAAAATATTGATTTATTTTATAATGATAATATTTTTAATTTCAATTATTTAATTCAAAATAGTGCTTCTTGTCAAAAAGTGACATCGAAAATCCACATCGATCGTTTCCAAACTGCATTTTAGCATCGCTAAAAAAAATTACATGGCTGTTGAAACGGGCGGTTTTTGATGTCAGCACGAAAAACTGCCCGCGCTAGCTCTCGGAACGCAGGGATTATTAAAGTATCGCGCAAAAACGGTTAGCGTATGACCGCGCGAACCTCGGACGTTAGCTATTTTGGTTTCGCGCGCTGGAAGTTGAGTGGTTAACTACTGATTTAATTTATTAATTTGGAACACCGACGAAAAAATCAAGTAGATATTAATAATTTGTTAAAAACTAATACTTACCTGTATAATGTTTCCACTTAGTGGTGTTTATACCATGCTGTAATTATAGCATACATAATATTAATTATTACAGCAAAATTAGTTATGTAAACCTAAATTTAATTAATTAAATAAGATTATACCTAAGTAACTTGGACTGGATAGTTGAGTTATAAGTTGTTTAGATAAATGACAAGATATTCAATTTTAACACTTTTACATCCATAGATAAACAAACACTCGCATCCAAAACAAACATACAATGTGTATGCACACACATACATGCATACACACATACAAGCACTCACTAACCCAAAAGCACGAATACATATATCGCGCGCCTTGTGCCAGTGTTAAATTTATGGTATTGTAAAATCAAAATTCTACATGGCTTAATGTTTTACTAAAATATTTTGTAAATATGATGTGCGAAATGCTGTTAAATAAATAAACAATACATACATAGTACGTAATTAAATAAATAAACAATACATACATAGTACGTACCACGTATATAAGGCAAGGCATATAATTACTTAATATTAAGTTCACGAGGACGTGAACTTTTGTCAGGATGGACGAGCTGTAAGAAGCTTAAATAATTAAAACAATTGTTGATGTATCTAAATAATTTATCATTAATTATAGTTTAAAATTAAATAATTTAATTATAAATCATTACATTTGTTGATTAATAAGTATGTCAATTGATTATACATTCGCCACCAGAGGGCGCTGTATATTTTCTGACAAACGAGGGACTTCGACGACGACATTGTGTGTAATGGCGTCGTAGAAGTGAGTCGTTGATTGTAACGATTTGTCGAGTTCTGTAGAATCTATTGTACTTTCGATTCATTAATATATTAATGTAAACAGTTTGAGTTTTATTAATATAATATACCGTAAATAATTAAAGAGCTAACAATATATCATATTTACATTCGTCATATTTTTAATATAACTTTCCTTAAGTTCTATATGCAAAAACTAGTGGATTCATAATGCAGAAGTCTTTGCTAATTAATCCAATAATCAGTCTCATTATTTAAATTATTTAACATTTAGTTAATTTAAGTTAAATGACAATAATAATAAAAAAATAGTAATTAAATATGTTTGAATTACTCTGCCCAAAAGGTGATGGACAATATGTATAAAGCCCGGTCAATTTGAAAATTTGAATAATATTATCAAATTACACTCTCATATTGGGCATTTTTCATAATGGCCGGGCATTATACATAATGTCTAATTTATTACTTGGTCCATAACATATATATTAAACAAAGTTAAGTAAATTTTATAAATTATACGTATAAAGGTATTTACTTTCCTATTTACCCTAAATTTTGGGTGTATTTTATATGTACCACTATCTAATTTGACAGTTTTTGTAGATAGCGACTAAACGCCATCTGTTGCGTTAAATAATAACTACTGGAAAACTCCTCAATGAGGAGTTTTTTTTTTTGCCGGTTCCAAAATATTTCACTAGATGGCAGCAGGAGAGATATCCACAATAACTGTCAAAAAAGACGGTTTCTATACTTGAGTAGTCTATATTTCTATATAAACAACTCAAATATAGACTCTAAATTCTCTATGAATTAAAACTAAATTTTGGTATTGCAAGACGTGTTATATTTTTACCATATTTTGTCACTTTTATATGTATCTACTTACTCGTTATTCTTGCTCTCTATAATCTTTAGTAGATACCCTGTCAAGAAAAACTTCGTAAAAAAGACTATGGTACCTTAGAAATTCAAATTTAATTACTATGATGATGATATTTAAAAGAAAAAATATTGCTTAAGTTGGAACCGTAAGGCAAAGTGCTCAGGATATTAGTGTATATGTTAAACAAAGTTAAGTAAATTTTATAAATTATTCTTAGAAAGGTATTTGTTTTCCTATTTACCCTAAATTTTGGGTGTATTTTATATATTACCGTTATCTATTTTGACAGTTTTTGTAGATAGCGACTAAACGCCATCTGTTGCTTTAAATAATAACTACTGGAAAACTCCTCATTGTTTCTAACAAAATTTCAATATAAATCTTACAATTTCGAGAAAAACGTAGAAATTTTTGTACAATAACAACTTTTGACAATTCATAAACACAGGGTCGGATTTGTCAAATATATATTTTTTTTTTGTGTTTTATTGTGACAGATATTTATATGTTTCATCTGTACAGTTTGAATTGTTTAAATATAATAGGTATGTAGTAGTATCGTCGTTCCCGATACACATAGTACCGCATCAGTTTGTAGACTATATGTATTTATACATTTTTATAAATTCCTTTATAGGATAATCTTATATTAAATTTTTAAAGATAAAAATGCAATGAAAAAATTCCTGGTGGCGGGACTCGAACCCACGAACCTCGCTATCGCGGCAAGGCGCTCAACCGCTGAGCCAACCAGGTTCCAGTCAGCCCTCACGAATTTTGTCATTGCTTGTTATCTACTTATACACAGACGCCCTCTATTAGCTTTCTTCTAATAACTCTTATACGAGTGAAGTCAGAAGTCCTAGTTTCTAATACTAGATGGCAGAGGAGTCTGTTTTTTGTTTTTACTTTTTTCAGTATTTTATATTTATACATTTTTATAAATTCCTTTATAGGATAATCTTATATTAAATTTTTAAAGATAAAAATGCAATGAAAAAATTCCTGGTGGCGGGACTCGAACCCACGAACCTCGCTATCGCGGCAAGGCGCTCAACCGCTGAGCCAACCAGGTTCCAGTCAGCCCTCACGAATTTTGTCATTGCTTGTTATCTACTTATACACAGACGCCCTCTATTAGCTTTCTTCTAATAACTCTTATACGAGTGAAGTCAGAAGTCCTAGTTTCTAATACTAGATGGCAGAGGAGTCTGTTTTTTGTTTTTACTTTTTTCAGTATTTTATATTTATACATTTTTATAAATTCCTTTATAGGATAATCTTATATTAAATTTTTAAAGATAAAAATGCAATGAAAAAATTCCTGGTGGCGGGACTCGAACCCACGAACCTCGCTATCGCGGCAAGGCGCTCAACCGCTGAGCCAACCAGGTTCCAGTCAGCCCTCACGAATTTTGTCATTGCTTGTTATCTACTTATACACAGACGCCCTCTATTAGCTTTCTTCATCAGACTCCTCTGCCATCTAGTATTAGAAACTAGGACTTCTGACTTCACTCGTATAAGAGTTATTAGAAGAAAGCTAATAGAGGGCGTCTGTGTATAAGTAGATAACAAGCAATGACAAAATTCGTGAGGGCTGACTGGAACCTGGTTGGCTCAGCGGTTGAGCGCCTTGCCGCGATAGCGAGGTTCGTGGGTTCGAGTCCCGCCACCAGGAATTTTTTCATTGCATTTTTATCTTTAGACTATATGTAGGTATATAATATACCTACATAATATTAATATTCTTTTAGATTTCCTAATAAACGGCCTTTGAGTAAAGCTTGGAATGTTCAAATGAAAATGTATTTTGAACCTAAATTTGGAAGTGTTTTGTGTTGAAAGCACTCTGAACAGCTTTTAATAAAACAATGCTTTCCACAGCAGATTCGTTCCCAATGAAATTTTCCCACAATATTTGAGTCACCAACAGATTAAGTAACTATTTTTATTGATAAATTAAATTTTAATTTAATAAAGAGCAAAACATTTTTTATATGAGAATTTAATAATTAATATGAGAATTTAATTAATATAGTGGTGTTTGACAACACCACTATAGTGCCTCGGCTACGAAGAGGTGGGATTAAAACCCCTCCGCTGGTTTCGGAATAAAATGAGAGCGACTCCTTTGAAAATAAAATAATAATAATACATATTTCAAGAAGTATAGAAAATATTGCTTAAACGTTATAAATCCAACTAATCAATACATACTCGTACATACAGAAAAGGAGCATAACATTAACAAACTTTTATTAATTGGTAAATAAAAATAAGAAAAAATGAAGGTAATAAATAGGTAAATTTATTTATTTATTTAAATAATAAATAAATTTACTGAATTTATATTAGAAGTAAAACGAGTATATACATATTTTATCTTTAATTCCAGGAAGTAATAAATATTTTTTGATTAGATTTATTAAAAAGACACAAAAATCCTTTAAAAAGATTTATTCTCCGGAATTAAGAACATTTTCAAATTTAAAGAGAAATTATTTATAATAATTAAAAACAATAATAATCATTATTGTTTTTCTTTTACTGATTTTTCTCGCGGAAAATGCATTTTCATTATTGTATAATTTAAATTGTTACAGGTATATAATACATGTAAAAAAATACCTATTTAAGTAAATTATTTATATTATGTTGTATTTTTTTTAATTAATTTTGTCATCTCTTTAAAAACCAATATAACTTACCTAATTTTGAAATAAAAATGGTAGTATCCATAGAAATAAAAAAAACATCCTACGAGTATGTATTAGCTTAGAAGTCCATATAAAAAAAGCTTTGTACGGATTGTAATATAAATAAATGACTTAATTACATAATCTTGTATTTTTTTCAAATCATTTTCTCATCTCCTACATAATCATAATTACCGCAACCAGCTCGCCACTTGTTGGTTGTTGCCTCCAAATACCATCGACAACATGTAAGGCCCCACGGAGGCCTTAAGCACGAGTTAGCGATCGTCTTTAGCGACAGGACGTTCGTAAACTATGAATGTTGAAATATAAGTTCTATTCTCTTAATTATAGAGTTGAAATTCCAATGATCCAATCATGTTCAAACTTGCGAAGAATTAGTGTATTTCCCCATTACATGCCATTGGAATAAATATTGTGTTTTCATATTTGTAGTTTGCGCACTTTTTTCGGTTGCAATCTTGTAATGAGGCCCCAGGTGGGCGATTCTCGCGCTTTCGAGATTCATCTCGATTCGAGATTTTTAAACGTAAAATGACTAAATATTCCATTTTTCGTTCAAAAATATCGAATATTAAACGAAATAAATAATAAATATTAATTAATAAACAATAAATATATAAATATTGAACGAAAAATGACATATTTAGTCATTTTTCGTTTAAAAATCTCGAATCGAGATGAATCTCGAAAGCGCGAGAATCGCCCACCTGGTTCTCGGGAGTTTCGTTTTATTTATTTATTATTTTTCATCTCCTTATAAATCCATATCCATTACCTACAGTTACAAATAACTGATACGGAACGAAATTAATCACAGAGCACGGAATCGCCGCGCGCTGCCCACTCCTAGAGACGGTAGTAATAACAATAGTCGTGGCAAAGAAATGCGTTGCGCGCACATATGAGCGCAATCGGCCGCCAGATGCTCTTCGTACGTTGCGGAATAAACATTAATATTAAATCGTTAGAAATGCCTCATTGCGCTGATTTGGTGTAAGAATCAAGGTAAAAACATCAACAAACAAAATTCTGGCGTATCATATCACAAGTAAGTAAATAATGTTAATTTTTTGCTTTTTTAAAAATGTGAGTCGATGTATGTTGGAACGCAAAACCTCAGCCGTGCGAAAGCCGCGAGTCATTAGTGAATTCAATAGTGAGGGGACGCACGCGTTGATTGGCGTCATGTCGATAATGCAAGTTAGCGTATCCATAGAGTACCAGTATATTTTAATTGTCATTGTGAATTTGTTATTTTTATAGTATCTTGTGTATTACATGAGGCTTCGAAAAAAACATTTAATGACTGGTCACTTCACATAAGGTGATACTCAGATACCTGTTTGTCTGTTGTCTGCAGGAATATCTTAAAACCTACTGATTTTTATTCTTCAACGCTTCATAGTCTAATATTTTCAGATAAATGGAAAATATACACCTGTAAAAAAAGAAAATCTTCTCATAGTTCTCCGCAAGCCCGACCCGAAGCGACTGATTTACCAAATATACTGGACACACCTCGAAGACGTAAATTAAAATTATATGTGATAATTTAACAGCAGACCATTAAAAGGCAAAGTCTTAACGTAAAGCAACTCTAAGAAACTAATAGAAAATTAAAAAAAAAATATGTTAAAATGGAAAGTATTATAAAATAACTACGAGAGCGATCTGCTATAACTATTATCTATATCTATGATCTGGATTAACATACCCTTCTAAAGATGTTATTACGGTTTGTAAGAAAGTAGAAATAGTAATTAAAAATGTCCTCTATAGTGGGTACATTAACTCAAAACATACAAAACAATATATAACCACACATGCTTTGCATTTATGTCTGGAAATTAATTTATTTGAAAATTTATCGATACACCGATTCGACCAAGAACCTATGAATAATCATTCAATTCAATTAATAAAAGCAATAATGGAAAAATATGTAGATATTAGACTCCACTACCTTACAAAAAAACGCAACTCAAATATTATATCAATACGAAGCCGTTTTAATAAAAATGTATTATTTTTGGGGCAATGATGAATTGCGATGGACTTTGTAAATAATATGTATATTGTATTTACATTAAAGTTTTCATTTCTTCGGCTATGTGACAATAAAAAGAGTTTTTATATAACATAGCTTGTTTTATTTTGAAGTGGTTATTTTTATTAGAAATCGCCGCTTTCGGAACCAGTTCCGGAATTACATCTTCAGTATCGAAAATCAGTTCCGGGATTGTAAATCATTGGATATTGCATGCCCTAATTAGATTACCAAAAAACGCAATTCAAATAAATAAATGAGAGTCTGGATCTAACTAACTAGGTCACTGTTAAATCAAATTGTATTTAAGATTATGTACAAGATTTACTATAAACCAGTTTCAATCACTAATTTTGCCAAATTATTAGTGTCACTTAACTTCGTCTACTTAAAAATCCGAGTGTAACTAATAATTAATTGGCAGGCTTATTATATATTTCAGCCCATAAAAAATAATGTCGATAAAAAAAATATGCCACAGCACTCCAAGACGTCATCTGTGTAGTAGTGTGTGTATAGGTGTGAGTTAACGGCAACGCCCACCCCCACGCTTGGTTTGTATGAAATATGTTGAACATGCCGTCTCTAGTAGCGGCGCGCGCGGATTCCGTGCTCTGTGAAATTAATCTACAAATAACTGATATCGAACGGAATCGGACCGTGCGTGGGATATTTTGACATTTCTCGCAAATGAGTCCGACTCTGTCGTCTGCATTAGTGTGCGGATATGTATATATGTGAGAGACATGCCACGTTTTGATCGCAATAGGATCACCTCTGCTTCTATAACTCTGTGTGTTTAACAGACTAGAACCTATGTTTGAATATTAAAAGTTTACGCAATGTAGTTAATTGATGACCCCCATGAGATACCAGCTGACATCATGCAAGAACCGCCGCCATATGCGACCGTTTTAGGAAATGGGCATGGGGCAAATCTTTCCCTCAAACACCTGTAGGCCCGGCCTCGGCTGTCGTTGTGACGCAGGCATATCCTGTACTCGTCAGTGAACAGAACCACCTGCCTTTGAGATCCTCTCAAGAAAACTGGTGACGCGCTTGCTTCAAGGTTCTTCTACTATCCATTTGCAGACAGCCACTCCTCGAACATGTCTCAATTCTCGCTGCACGTCAACACCCGATGGTGCCGATTGTGCAGAGAAGTTGAGAAAATACGAAATATAAAACGGTCGTCTCTCTCAGAAGTACATCGGCGGAGGCTCAGATTGAAGGGACAAGTCTCTTAAAATTGTCTCTATACTCGGGATACAGCAGCCTGGCTCTAGCAGTGAAGCTGGGCAGCGGCTGTTCCCTGACTGGCTCTTGGTACAAATTAGCAACAGCTGTATCGGCTTCTTTAGGTGTAGTTTTTGTTATGGTAATCAATTATTAATCCTTAAGTTATCAGAAAACGACACCAAACTTTCCATTATACCATTAGTTTTGCAACAATATCGCTCACAGTGTTCCCCCCCCCCCCCTCCCCTCGACATCCGCACGGTGGCTGGGCTACCGGGCTAAATCTACTCAATAGGTACTACCCAAGAAATAACTAGCCAAGTTCCCGTATGGTGTGGTAAAAGGTTGCACAATGTACTCGACAAAGTTCAACAAAAAGAAAGACAATATTTCTTATAATCGGATAGTCGAAAATTTCATATTTAAATATTTAAAAAATATATTTAGGTTATTTTCAATTCGTTCAATTTCAATGTATGGAGAGATTACTATCAACGACTTAACCTTGTAATGACGTTACATATTTTTCGCCTAGAATACTTATACTGAATACAATAAGAGATGTCTCAAACAAAATTCGAATGAAAAAGTGTGAAACTCTATTAAAAGTTATGATGATCTATACTTATATTATTAAGCTGGAGATTTTGTTTGTCTGGATGTTTGAACGCGCTAATCTCAAGAACTACTAGTCCGATTTGAAAAATTGTTTTTGTATTATAAATCCTGTTTAAACTGTTATCTTAGCCCCCTGTATAAAATTATATACTTTAATAGACTATACATAGCCTTCCTCGCTATGTATAGACTGTTAAAATATTTATTTTTATATATAGGGCATATATAACTATACGGGATATACGGATTTTAAGAAACTCTTAGAAAAAGTTTTGAGATATAACAGATAGGTGATTTTCGCTGCCGCTTATCTAACAAATTTTCTTTATTTCAAATTTTCTATCTAATTTTGATTTTTTTATGGCGACATGATTCTATTCTGTCTAAATAACTTAAAAACCACAGAACGCCAGTTCCATCCATTCCGCTTCTGCACTTCATTTTTTTTTATTTAATATTTTTATTATGTTTTTTACATGTCTTTTTATTTTAATCTATTTTTAACTTTAACATCCAAAAGACAAATAAAGTTTAGGAGTCTTGAGTACTTGAGTGTTTGTGAAATAAAACTCTTGGTTTGATGTTTTCGAGTGATTAATACTGAATGAATTTAATTAATAATTACTCCTATATTTATACAAAATAAAATTATAATATTGCCGCCATATTTTCCCGCCATTTCTACGGTGCATTCACAGCTCATTGTAGTAGTGGGCTGCGACGGCGCGGCGTGGTAGTTGGGGACTATATAAGACATCCGCGCAATACACGCGGCCATAGTAAGGCCCGAGCCGGACCGGACTCCACCGCCCCAAGGGGGGGGGGGGGGGCCTCAGCCCCCCCGCCATCAGCGATACCATACGTGGCGCAAAGAGCACTGGAACTCATTCCAGTGAAGGCTGTAGCCACGCTCCTCCTGGATATATTACGAGCTATCGAGGCCGGGAAGGAACCTCAATCTGCCATTATGTCCGGACTCGCCGGACTTACTGTTAGCAGAGACGAGTAAGGCGCCTCACGCCTACTTGCGCGTGGTGCACTGGAATGCCCGCGGACGCGAGAGCAACGTCGCACTTTGCAAATTTTTCTTAGAGACCAGAGAGTAGACGTGGCGCTGATTAGTGAGACTCTCCTCTCCTCCTCGATCCCCTTCAAGATTCCCAATTACATCGCCTACCGGAAAGATGAACTTACGGACCAGGGCCGCGCCTATCGTGGGCTAATGGTCTTGGTACGTAGGAACATCATCCACCAACCCCTCCCAATCTTGTCACTCCAATCCCTCTATACGTTGGGTGTGGCACTGCATATAGGTAATAATAATAATAATAATAATAAGTTTATTCACACACAAACATCACAATCGTTACTTACAAACTATTACAAAATGGTGTTGATATAAGAAGTAAAATAAAATGTTATTAATTTAAGTAATTAGAAACACATGTTGCGTTGGATACTAAATTAGGTTTCCCTGTGTTATAGTATCCAACGTCTTCCCACGGACACTCGTGGTGAAATATACATAAAAATCCATTAAACGGATAGAAGTAAAGAATTGGAAAATATACATTATCAACCAAATATTACTGGTTCAAATCCACGAAGTTGCAGAAAGAATAGTGGACCCACAGAACAATGTAAGAATATATACATAAACATATCCAATATATTTATATTATATACATACAAAACAAACAAATATATACACAGATAAATACATGTACATACACATATGCATATACATACATATTATACATCTACACAAAAACATATACATTCATACTAAATATCTAGCATTAAATAATAGAGAACGATAAGGCAATAATAATATTTAGTAAATACCGGACTATAATATAAATTACAGTATCCTCTTGTTATTGTAAAATATTAAGCAATGACTCAGTTTCGTTATAATCGTGCTTTAGTAGCCATTGTTTAGTGAGAGATTTGCATTCATAATTATTTTTAGGATAGATCTTGATTGATTTGTTAACTTTATTATACAAAAAGGGGCTAAAAAACAAGCATGCCGCCTAGTATAGGCTGTTTTGTATTTGAGAGGAGGACAAACAATATCATTTCTTCTTTTTTTATATATCGATGGATAAAATTTTGTTAATTTATGTTGTTTTAAAATTATCTGCAGTATAAACAATTGTCTTATTGTTAAGACGTCACATTCTATATAAAGATTGGTAGTGGAGTGCCTGTAATGTTTAAATGAGAGTACTTTAAGAATAGACCTTTGAGCCCGTTCCAGCATAATTATTTTGGTTTTACAAGCACCCCCCCAAACATATATGCAGTAGGTTAATATTGACTGGGCTAGAGAATAATACACAGTTTTAAGTGTACTGCTATCGGCTATATACCTAAGCTTTCTAAATATATAAATAAGTTTTCTTGCTCGTGATGAAAGAGCGACGATTTGTTGTGTCCATGTAAGGCGCTCGTCTATAAGTACACCTAAGTATTTTATAACTGACCCTTTAGGTACCAGTTGACAATCGCAGTTTACATTGACAGGATTATAACAGAAATGTGCGTATACGTTTAAGTTCTGCGGGCACTTGTCCCTTATATTAAAAGGCACACATTTAGTCTTATCTAGGTTAAGGGATAATAAGTTGACACTAAGCCAGGTCAATACCTTGTGAAGTCCGCGCTCAGCATTCTGTCGAGCCTCTCTCCAGGTATTCCCCTGATATATTAGTGCTGTATCATCAGCATAGCTAAATATTTTACCATTGATGGGGGAATGAAGGCAAAGTTCGTTCATATATATCAAAAATAAAGTAGGGCCGAGGATGCTGCCTTGCGGGACTCCACAAGTTACCGGCAAGGAGGAACTAATAAAGTTATCTATTTTAACACTTTGCAACCTATTGGACAAATAACTTGAAAACAACTTCAGCGCCTCGCCTCTAACACCAACATTCTCCATCTTTCGCAGAAGGATGGGGATAGAGACAGTGTCGAATGCCTTGGCAAGATCAAGGAAGATGCCAATACACTTTTGTCTGTTATCTAGTTGCTTTACTATGTGATCAGTAAGAGAGTGAACCGCATCCTCAGTCGACCTCCCAGCTTGGAAACCAAATTGTGATTTAGAGATTAGTTTTTCATCTTGTAAAAACTTCATTAGACGTTTATTCATAATTTTTTCAAGAATTTTTGATAAGGCTGGAAGAATTGATATGGGCCTGTAATTTAAGACACTATCTCTAGACCCGCCCTTGTATACCGGATGAATTAAGGACTGCTTGAAGGAAAGCGGAAAAATACCTTTCTGAAAACACATGTTAAATATATGAACTAGGGGTAGTACTAATATATGTTTTGCCATTTTAATAATTTTAGTGGGTATGTCGTCAAGTCCTGTTGCACAATTAGTTTTAAGGTTAATAATAGTTGCCAGGACCTCATCGCAGTCTGTATTTAATAAAGCAAAAGATCGAGAATGTGTTTGTGTGGGAATTTGGGATATTGTAGGGATGCTATTATTTATAATCTTATTCGCCAATGTGCTTCCAATGCTAGAGTAGTGTTTATTAACTGCATTAACAGACTCTAAAGGACTATTACTGTTTATTAGATCAGAAGCTGTAGTATGTTTATTTTTAGTATTAGTTAGAGTTTTTATTACATTCCATGTTGCTTTAGGGTTATTTTTAGCTTTATCCAATTCCGATTTATCATATGTATTTTTGACTTTCCTCAGTAAGTTGTTACAAAACAGTTTATATCTACGATATGTCATCACCAAAGTTTTATCATCTGGGAAGTTTTTAGATTTTATATAAAGTTTGTCCCTATGACGAATGCACCTAAGCAACCCCGGAGTAATCCAGGGTTTTATTATTCGGTGTTTATTTGAACTTTTTAATATGGAAGTGTTTAGTTTTAGTGCCTCCGTAATTTTACTGACTAGGGCGTTAGTAGCAAAATCTGGGTCTTCATTATTAAGAATGTCTGTAAAGTCTAGATGTTCGAGGTGTTGGACTGCACTATTGTAATTAATCTTTTTATATATACATTGGGAACTCTTTGTGGATGATTTATTATTTAATACTAATAATACAGGATGGTGGTCAGTTAAAAGAGTTTGTAGTATAAAAGTTTGAGCAACTAATGGGGATCTTAATATAACATGGTCGAGACAGTTCATTTCTCTGGTTGGCAATGTATGTGCCGGTAATAGACCATGCTCAGCCAGCATATTTAGGTAGTTACTACTTGCTAAGTCTTCATTAGATGGTTTTATATCTATATTAATGTCACCGATGACAGCAACATTATTAAAACTTGTGGTCGTTAAAAGGAGATCACCTATTGAATTTACGAAATTATCAGTGTTCCTAAATGATGGTGGTCTGTAAATACCCAATATAGCTGTTTCATTATGAATTTTTATTAAGAGACAGTTGCAGTCACTTACATGAGGTTCCTCTATTATACACTTTAATTCATTACTAGTGTAAATTACAACACCAGAATTTTTATTGATGATTTTCCTAGTACTGTATATATCGTAGTTTGCTAGGGCCGGGAGTTGCTTATCGTTGTCCAGCCAACACTCAGTCAGAATGATGATATTACAATCAATACATAATCTGCTTAATAACATCTGTAATTCATTAAAATTCTTATAGATACTACGAATATTTTGTGTAATAATTTTTAAGGATTTTTTTAATTCCAAGATATTACCTTTACAGTCTTCAGGTATTACAATATCAGCCTGAGACACGTTAAGGATGTCTACTTCTTTTATTAAAGTATCTATACTATCCATAATTAATTATATATTGAAATAAGAGGTGCTTTATAGGATGAGTATTTGATTTTATAATAATGAGTGTATAAAAAATAAATAAATAATAATAATTATAATAATTTCGTCGAGGTATATTTTGATTCTGAGAAATATTTTCCTTACTATAGATAATATATTGATAAGTAGGGTGTAGATAGTGCAACTTCGTCTGTATATAACACATTACTAAAATAAATCCATACAATAACTCTAGTGTAATTAACTTATATAATTCTTTGTGGGTTATAATAATTATAAGTAATAATCTGGTTTTAAGTGAACTTAGATAGTAATTAAGATAGCATGCATAATAACAAAATTGAGTAGTAAAATAAAGAAAGAAAACTATATAAACATTTTGCAGTACTAGCCTAAAACAAACATTAGTCCTAACTGTCAGCTCCATTATGAGTCACATTTTCTTAAGTGACTGAATCTGTTCCTCAGATTTGATTAGAATGGCAGGTGCTCCTTCATACTTCCTAATAAAAACCTTTCCTCCGGAAGACCAACAGTACTTATATGCACTGATTTTAATGAGGTCACGTGCTAAGAAGTAGAGCCTATTTCCTTTTGCAGTCAAATGTTCAGCTAGATAGATAGGAGAAGTCTGTTGCAGGCCGAGATCTTTAGCATTTAACTTATTGTTTCTGTTACGAATGTTATAGTTTTTGGCTGCTTTAAGTAAGTTTTGTTTATTAGCTACTGTGGACAAGCTTACAATAATTGGTTTGTTAGCTTCGAGTTTACCTGGAATTCTGTATATATCTTTAATTTCATTTGGGGCTAACTCCAATTTAATAGTTTCACATAACTTTACGGTATAATTTATTAGGTTCTCCTTTGTTTCATGTAAAAGGCACGGTACATTTCTTAGTTCTACACTCGAGATTTTAGCATTACGATTCAAATTCTCAACCTCTTCCTTCAATTGACCTATAATATTTTCTTGTTCTACGCATTTTACCTCCAGCCCAGTAATTTTTTGGGACATTTCTTCATACTGGCTTGATATAAAATCTATAGATTTTTCAATTTCGGTATTCGACACTTTTATTTCGTTAAGTTTCTTTTCAATACACGTTAATCTATTATCTTGATCATTTCTCCACGTTTCAAGCAAGTTTATGATATCATCTTTGAAGGCCTTAAGTTCATGTTGTATAGAAAACTTATTGTCATTGACACGTTTTCGTTTATTCCCCTGAATTAGGTCGTACGCCGTATCATCAAGAAGAAGAAGGTTTGAATCGGACCCTGATTTTGTAGGGGAGTGAAAAGTAGCCATTTTTCGTTTTTGATTAAATTAATTTTAAATAGGTAATTACTTTCCTTCTTCAATTACTATTTTATTTATTTATTTTATATAAATAAACTATTTTCTTCTTTCTTAATAGAAATAATAATAATAAAAATTAAATTAATAATAAATATATATATATTATAATAATAAATAAATCTGGCAACACTGAAATTTGCTTATCTGGCAACACTAGAATTTGTTTACTGGCAACACTGGGATCAACACTGGGGAAAAAGTACCAGGCGAGCATACCATTACAGGAGATCTTTATCGAGAAACCACGATACTAGGTCCTTTTTCTACTCGTATCAAGGGATTTATCGCTTCGTCTATATTACATCGAAGTATTTTTGAAAAGTACTAGGCTATCAGAGATATGTAGGAGGTATTTAAAACTTGTGGTTATCTCTTTTTTTATGCCTTTTGACTAGCACGCTTCCATTGGGTTTCGGATGTACCTGAGGTATTAATTTTTTGAAGGGAGATGCCAATGTATTCTGTTACTTTCTTAATAATTATGCTTTGTAAAATAAAAATATTCTCAAAAACAATTTGTTCCAAAGTACCAGGGTTGCATATGTGTGTAAGAGTTTTAAATGTCGATTTCTTTTGTCAGGTGAGACAACAACAAGTATACTAACTTTCTCTTTCTAACATCATGCACTCGCACCGTGATTATAAATAAGTATGTACTTTATTCAAATTTTATTATTGTTTCTTTATTTGTCAACTGCATAGACATTAAATAGACAAGCTTGGTTAGTTTAGACGTTTGTCTTTCTCATACAGATGCAACGTAGGGTTTAATCTCAATGAGAATATACCAGGGTAGCATACTATGCAAGCAGCGTTGACTGTCTTATTATAATAGTATATCTTTCTCTTACCCGTTGTCTCTTTTTACAGGCACGACGTCATGAAATGTCAGCCAGCGCTAACAACGTCGAAGTTTCTTCAATATATTATGTTCTCCTATTATATAAAATGAATTTACACTGTGTAATTTACTTTTAAATGTATATTTTTTCAATAACACAAAACGCGTCGACTCGTTAACGAGGTCCGAAGGGAAGGGGTGACAGAGAGCTGCACCTATATGCCGTTTATAAGCCTGATACGAGGGGACTGCATCAACTGCTGGATACGCAAGTCCCGCTCCTCGTCGCCGGCGACTTCAACTGCAAGCACCCAGCTCGGAACTCCGGCCAAATTAATCCCGCGGGGAAACTCCTGCTACGGGAATCGGAGCGGGCGGGGTTCTGTGTGTCCGGCCCGTGCGGCCCGACGAATGTGCCAGTGCAGAGTACGCTCTCGCCGGAAGTGCTGGACATACTAGTTCACCGTAACCTGCCCTGTTCCCCGGAGCAGGAAGTTCTCAATGACCTAGACTCCGACCACCTCCCGGTCCTAGTCACCCTGTCCACCCTCCCTACCAAGGCCTCTCTTCCAGTACCACGTAAACGCGTTAACTGGGAAAAATTTACAAGGTCACTCGACGATTTCACGTCGAATTTCCCCATCTCGACGCCGGCGGACGTGGATAGGCTCGCGTCCGAACTGACTGTACAGTCCCGCAAGTCCCTAGAGGGGGCCACCACGGAGTCCCCCCCGCAAAGGGGCTCACCACCCCTTCCCCAGAACATCAGGGACTTACTAAAAAGTAAGAAGGATCTGCGGAAACTGTGGCAGCGTACCCTCTGCCCGTCAGTGAAGACCGACCTAAACGCGCTCGCGGCTCGAGTGAGGAAGGCCCTCGACAAGCTTTACGCCGACCGTTGGGAAGCTCGGATCCATGACGCAACCGGTGACCTACAGGGAGTTCACCGGCTGTGCGCCTCGATGTCCGGTGCGCCACCACCGATTCATCCTCTCCTCAAAATCGACGGAGCCCCAAGGTTTCGAGCGGAAGATCGTGCCCAGATATTAGCCGAATGCCTAGAAGGACAGTTTCGTCCTAACCCACCTGATTCCATAGATCATGTCGCAGAGGTAGATCGCGTAGTGGAGGCCGGCCTCCAAGACGCGATACCCGAGACGGAACCCTTAGTGATATTCTCCCCTGGTATGGTAGCGCGTGCCTTCAGCCGCGTAAAACCCAGGAAGGCCCCCGGGGCCGATGGCATTAACAATATGGCCATCAGGTGCATGCCACCGCGAATAATCGCAGCCCACACCCGCCTATTCAATGGCATCATGCGCACGGGTCACTTCCCAACAATGTGGAAGGAGGGGCGCATCATTATGACACCAAAACCTAGGAAGAATATCAAGCTCCCAGAAAGCTATCGTCCGATAACTTTATTACCGGCGATTTCCAAAGTCTTTGAGAAGCTACGTTTGCGACATATCGTACCTCATTTCTCTCCTCGCGACGAACAATTTGGTTTTCGTAGCGAGCACTCGACGACTCTCCAGTTGACGAGAATCCTGCACAGGATGACGATGGCGTCTGATAGGCGAATCTTCTCCTGTGCGGTTCTCCTCGACATGGAAAAAGCATTCGACAAAGTCTGGCATAACAGGCTTTTGTTCAAAATCTTGCAAACCGAAATACCTCGTCGCGTAGTACGAGTTGTAGCCTCTTTCTTAGAGGGCCGTAGCTACCACGTCACTGTTGAAGGTCTTTGCTCACAAACTTACCCCATCGCAGCGGGCGTACCGCAGGGAAGCTGTCTTTCCCCGGTTCTCTACTGCTGTTATACAGATGACATTCCGCTGGCTGAGAAGGACGTGGAGCTGGCTCTGTACGCGGACGACGCCGCCTTTTTCTCGTTCTCTATGAACGCGAAAATGGCGGCAGTCTACATGCAGAGACAGCTCGATTTACTTCCAGACTGGCTCTCAAAATGGCGCCTACGTGTAAACGTTAAAAAGACCCAGGCGATCATTATCCGCAGAGAGGACCGGGGAGTAGGCCGTACCGTCCGTCGACCAGTAAAAAGGTCACGCAAAGACCTATCCTTAGTCACGGGTAGCGAACAGCTGTTATTGAAAGAGGTCACGACCTCGTAACAATTTCCCGTCTCCCGCAAGGGTGGGATAGAGATGACTAGACGCGCGCGGCCATTTCTTGAGCGAGCGCCGCTGACACCAGCCATACGAGACAACAGGGGCTTTATTCCGAGTTTTGACACGTTCACCGTCGCGCATTTTGCGGTAAAGTACGGGGATTGAAATGTAAGTTATATCCTGTTAATTATAAAATTGAAATTCCAATGCTCCATATATGATCAAACTTGCGAAAAATTCGTGTATTTCAAGATGGCTGCATTATAGCCAACCTAATACATACTATATAACCATTGGAATAGAGCTTATATTTCCATATTTATAGTTTGCGCAACGTCTTGTCGTGATTAGCGGTTGCAAACTCGGAATAAGGCCCCAGGACACAGCAGCACTGTGCGGAGATTTGCGGAGCGCCTGCTTCGGTGACGCAGCTTGCATCGGAAGATGGTGTTTACACAGCGGTGCTGCCGTCATTCTTCGGTTCAACAACATCCTTGTATATTATAGACAATTCATATGGGCATTATAGACAGAATTTCACTTGTTTCAAACTATTTATAAAATGGAATAAAAACAGTTCTTTTCAGGACTTTCTCTTGTTTCTTTACTTTTGTTGGCATGTCGCTACAGTGCTCCCCCTCAAGCGAAGCGTACCGGCAGTCTGACGACTCGCCCAGATCGAGTGATTGTCTTTTCTGTTTTCAAGATTGGCGCAAGTGGTTTTTGTTTTCCGATGTTTTGAATGATGTTGTTATCTTCGGTGTGAATGTTGCTTGAAAAGTAATTGTTTTCATCGATCATATATGCAGGCTTGAGACGGTCGACTGATATAGTTGTTTGGCGTGTGGGTAGTTGTAAAATAAATGTTTTGTCGTTCCGTTCAATCACTGAATATGGGCCTTCGTAGGGTTGTTGCAATGGTTTTTTTACGGCGTCGTTCCGGATGAAAACTTGTTGTAGCTGGAGGTAAGTTCTGCCGCGTTCACACCGGTGCACATAGGTCGATTAAAAGGATTTAGGCGGCCATAAATTAATTTTCAATATTATACCTGATAACAAAACTTTTTATTACCTGCCGTAGCAGGTAGTTTCAGGTATAATATTTAACATTTTCCGTCTCTGTTATTGCTCAGGAGATCGAGTACTTGTAGTCGGAACTTGACCGTAGTTCGTGGTGTACGTATTTAATCTCGGCGCTCTCATTAAAAATATAACTTACGAAGTGAATAATTTTCTATTGCAATCAGTTTTTAAGAAAATAAATATGGATTCTGGATCTTCAGGTAAGCAGCTAACCGATAATTATATATATTATCATATTTTTATAAAATTTAATTTATTTTTAGCCGTCTAAAATAGTCTTCTTAGCATAATTATTTTTGGTGTTATTTTAGTTTTTATTTGATGTTTTGTTATGTTTCCCTGTCCGTCCCGGCAATAATTTTGTTATAGTGATTATTATGTTATGTTATAGTTGAATTTGATGTAACAAGATAGCGATGTCCTTGTGGCGAGGTAGGTAGCGGGCCGACGATGTCGATGTGTATATGTTGAAACCGATCAGTAGGCGGAAATGATGGCAGGTGTGTTTGGCTTGTGTGACGCTGTATTTTGCTTTGTTGACAACTAATGCATTGTTTAGCCCATTTTCCAACTTCGCTGTTCATTGAAGGCCAGAAGTATTTTTGCGACATTAGCTTGCGGGTAGTTCTGATCCCTGGATGACTGATGTTATGAACTGCATCGAATGCTGGTCGTCTAAACTCTTCTGGTAAGTATGGTCGAAAGTTGGATGATGTCGTTTCGCAGAATATCTGTGATTTTGATTCTGGCAGTTCTTAATTTTAAATTGCTTCGTTATAACAACGCCTGGATAGTGCTATCTCTTTCATGTGTCTTAGCTATTTCCGTGTAGTCTAGCGTGGATGGACAGTAAATACTTTCAATGCGACTGAGAGCGTCTGCTACGACGTTATTTCGGCCGTTGATGTGACGTATGTCTGTTGTGAATTCACTGATGAACATTAGTTGTCTTGCCCGTCGAGGTGTTTCCGTAACTGCTGGTGGCTTATGTAAAGAGTAAGTCAGCGGTTTGTGATCCGTGAATATGATGACGTCACGTCCTTCTATTATTTTTCTGAAGTGGATAATTGATAGATAGATTGCAAGTAGCTCTCGATCGAAATTGCTGTATTTTCGCTGTGCATCAGTAAACTTCTTAGAAAAGTAGCCGAGTGGTTGCCATTTTTCTTTGATGTATTGATGCAGTGCAGCTCCAGCTGAATTATCAGATGCGTCGCAGAAGATTGCTAGTGATGCATGGTGTGAAGGATGAGCGAGCAGGGTTGCTTTTGTAATGCTAGCTTTGCAGGCTACGAATGCTTCATCGGATTCGCTATTCCATTCTATAGCAGTTTTGTCCTTCTTCTTCGCGTTGTGGATGTAGGCGTTCAGTGGAGTTTGAAATTCGGCAGCTTTTGGAATGTGCTCACGGTAGAAGTTAATCATGTCGCTAGTCGCTACAGTAATAAAGGACAATAAATACCCGAGAAAACAAGAAACTGTAGACTACAGAACACACGTTGACATTTGTTTTTGCACGAAAGACGTCACATGCAGTGTTTGCTAATGTCGGAGCGTTTAGAAATGCGTTCCGTTTCTACAAAAAAATGGATTTTAAAAATCGTATTTATAAAAAAAAGCTAATCAAAATAAAATAGATTACTGTAAATATGTTGAAAGACATAAAAGGAATATTATATATTAAAATAATAATAATTGCACTTATACATGGTGGCCTAGTTGGTTAGACCTTGGACTTAAAAACACTTAGGTCCCTGGTTCGAATCCCGGTGTGTACCAATAAGTTTTTAATTAAAAAAAATATGTACATTTGTTTGACAACACCACTATAGTGCCTCGGAGAGCACATTAAGCTGTTGGTCCCAGTTTCACTATACCAGATTGTGATACTGTTAATAGATGGGTTATTGAGTCTATTCAAAACATCGCGACGAGATAGCCACTTATTCGGTGTAGACTCATACCATCGGCTACGACGAGGTGGGATTAAAACCCCTCCGCTGGGTACCCTGGGGCCGTCTAGGCGTATAGTTTTCAAATATTTTTTTCAGAAGTTCCTAAGCTTTTATAGTAGAGCTGAGTATATACATTACATAATATGTATCTAGACATATGTGCTCAGAGAGTTTGATCAGAATATTATGTCTAGTATAGAAGCTCACACAGCGTCCCCTTTTAAATGCATTTCAGTTTGTTGATACTGATTTTTCAAAAAAATCCTGAAGAATTCATAAGCAATTGTAGAGTGGCTACGAGATTAAAGAAAATAGGGTAAATAGGGGCGCTAACTTCACATTTTTATACGACTTTTTAAATCGTTCGGGTTATGAGGGCCGCTATATTTGGGGCCGCTAACTTCACACAGGTTAGAAAATTCAACTATTAAAGTAGAAGTTTTTTGATAAATTTTGCTAGGCGCTCTGTATACTATACAGACTAGGTACTCGATAAATGTCATTAAAGGTCGAAAATGTTTTTTTCATATATTTTTTTTGTGTGGTTATAAAAAAAATAACCTAATGCCGAAGGTGAGGCACGAAGCTTCGCTCCGCTCGCTTCTAAACCTAACCCTTCCAATTTGGTTTTGCTTGCTCCGCTTCGCTCCGCTCGCTTCTAAACCTAACCCACCCATCCAATTTGGTTTTGGGTACTTATCCATTCGATCGCTTCGCTCGCTCCTGTAAATTTAGGCTTTGGGTACAATTTTTTCTGTATGGTTATAAAAAAGATAACCTAATGCCGAAGGTGAGGCAGGAAGCTTCGCTCCGCTCGCTTGCTGCACACATTACGAAATTTATAAGTTTTTTATATTTTTTCATAAAACAAGTTCTTCGGTATATGAAGAGGAAGAAGACAAATATAAAATTTACTTTGTAACGGATTATACTAGACGCTATCCAGAGGATTCGTCAGCAAATGAATTTATCCTATTTGTAGAATCGATATAGATATAATGATATAGAAAAACCTATAGGTTCTAGGGATTTACTATCATTTAGCCAGATATTGTAAAACCGCAATCACATGCTCTGTATGCTGTGGAAATCATAATTATAAGCAGTGTACAGTTCCAGTCGAAAAGGCAGTTTGCCTACATTGCAAAAGCAATCATATTGGTATTTCCTCAGTGTCCAGTCAAGCAAAGAAAAATTGCTGAGAATAGGAACAAATACCGGCCAGCCCCTTTTGCTGATGTTTTCAGTAAAACAGCATTTCCTCCTCTAAATAGAAAACCTAAAAAGCCAACACCAAAACCACCACCACCACCACCCCCACCCCAACCAGCACCACCCTCACCCCAATCAGCACCAATAGATTAAATAACTTTTTCAAATTCAGATGATAAATCATTAAATTTATTGGTAGACTTAATTGGTAAGTTAAGCACTCATAACAAGACCGACAATACCCTCATTAGCCCAAAAAATATATTAGATACTTTAATCGAAACCATAAACCCCAAAAAGTCTTGTCCAACTGCAATATTAAGCAGTTAAACATAGTACAATGGAACGCGCAAAGTTTATTATGCAATCAACATATTTTTACCCATTTCCTATATGAATAATCAATACACATAGCCATAGTATCCGAGACTTGGCTTAAACCAAGTCAGTCTCATTATAAAAAATTACAATATTGAACGGAATGACTGTGGCAACACCCACATTTGGTTGTCATTGGTGTCGCCATTGTAATACATAAAAATATTCCTTATGAAAAGATTACCACCCAATTTGACAATTCGTTACAAAATATAGCAGTTAGCATTAAAATAAACAACAAATTAATTTCAATATTATTTATTGTCCAACACATAGTATACCAAGCTTTACTAAAACAAAATTTGATGATTTAATTAAAAGTATTCCAAAACCCGTATTTATTTCAGGAGACTTTAATGCACATCACACCATCTGGGGATGTAACTCTGTAGACTCACGTGGTAGAGATATTTTGGACTCTTTGGATGACAATGAATTAGTTTTATAAAATAATAGTCAAGTCACTACTGTAGGCTCTATGTCATGGAGACCCAATGCTCTCGATTTAACTATGGTCAGCTCCAGCATAGCTTTAAGTTGCGAATGGTGTGTCCATGATGCTCCCCTCGGCAGCTACCACCTGCCAACAATGATGCTCCCCTCGGCAGCTACCACCTGCCAACAATGATGTTCCCCTCGGCAGCTACCACCTGCCAACAATGATGCTCCCCTCGGCAGCTACCACCTGCCAACAATGATGACCCCTCGGCAGCTACCACCTGCCAACAATGATGCTCCCCTCGGCAGCTACCACGTGCCAACAATGATGCTCCCCTCGGCAGCTACCACCTGCCAACAATGATGCTCCCCTCGGCAGCTACCACCTGCCAACAATGATGCTCCCCTCGGCAGCTACCACCTGCCAACAATGATGACCCCTCGGCAGCTACCACCTGCCAACAATGATGCTCCCCTCGGCAGCTACCACCTGCCAACAATGATGACCCCTCGGCAGCTACCACCTGCCAACAATGATGACCCCTCGGCAGCTACCACCTGCCAACAATGACAAATTTAACTTTTAATATTAATAATATGCATACAAACTATAATAATTATAGAGCTAACCTTAATTTTAAATTAGTTAATTGGGAATTGTATAATATTAATATAAATAACTTATTAAAACAATATGCTTCCTCTGCTATTAAACTGTCTTATTGTAAATATTCACCAACCACTTCAAATGTAAATAGTAATTGTAATATTAACGGCGGGTTTTCCCGTTTAACAAATTTTTTTTTAATTTTTAAACTGTGAAAATGACAACTTTTAAATAGTAAAAAAAATATATGTTATAGAGGACCATTTTATTGATGGCAATATGAGAGCAAAAACGTAATTACTATTATTTCGCTCGATAGAAAAAAAAGTTGAAAACAGTAAGAAAACAGCGTTTTTGTGAAGATTTTTTTAGGTTTATATAAAACTTAGCCATCTAAAATGAAATCTAATTATTCAGAATAAAAATAGAAGTATTTTATTAAAGATTTATGAGAAAATATTTTTTAATTATAAGCTTTAAATATTTTTAAATTAAAATAATAGCCAAATTTCGAGCGAAAGCGGCTTCTTTAATTCCATTCAGTACCCAGCAAGGGCTTCTTGAGGTCGGACGTGTACATCTTTCTCCGCTTGCTACGCTCCCTGTGCATTTTACGTCGTATCATATAATAAAAACTTATTTTAGATTATCCGTTTATATTGTGTATTTTTTAGTTTATTAACTGTTTTATTTTGCATAAAAAATATATATCCAAATTGCAATATCGCAAGCTCAATGGTAAGTTTATTTTTATTTATTTGCCCACAATTATAGATATTATACAATAATATTCCTTAAATTGTTGCAATTACTTATCACACCATTTGGTGAAAACTTTGTACTTTATGCTAATAATAAGTTTACATTAGCAGTCACGACTCGAAAAACGACTAAATTTGATTGTTTTCATGGTCATGCGCTGTTGGCATTATCTGGATGTCGTGGGTTCTATTCTCACTGAAGGCGAGCTCAACATTTTGCTCGCAACTAAGATCCAGCAGGTATAGTCAGTCCCTGCTATACCTGCTTTCTTCATATAGCGGTCATTTAGATCGTCGCAGGTGTACTGTATACCTCTTTAGTGTCGTTGTTTAGTAGTAGTACCTAAACTAATATAAATACGCTAATAAAGCTTTGACTTATTTCAGTTCCTCAATGAGTGGTCGCATTCGTGAACTGTGAGCAAAACCACACTTAGATAGATATTATGTAAGTATCTATTTTTCTATGTTAGTTACAGGGAGATATACCTTTTACAATTTATCAAAAATTGTGCCATATCTATATATGGCATTTGACGGTTTTTGCATCTGTACAGGTCGTGGTAACGAGTGCAGTCGGTGGGCCTAGCGAAGTTATAGGCCTTCCTCCCACCAATATATATACTAATATAAATATAAAATTATGAAACTATTTTTTATAAATTATTTTTCCGTAATGTTTATAATATATAAAGAACGGGCAGCGAGTTCTTTATCGACAGGTTTAGTAAATGTTTTTAGTAAAATTCATTAGGTACTAAGCTCGTATTTTTTTTTGTTTTAGTGCTCCTCAAATGATTCAGCAATCAGATATCATAACGACCTACATATAGTGATCTAGTTCAGTCAACTGAACTAGTTCAAAAATTGAGCCAAACGTGGTGGGGATATCCTTCCTTTGAGTAAACTTATAAACCGTTTCAATGTTGATTTTTACCATATAAGCCAAACCTTTGTCACGACCGTTTTTACCTATTAGTTGAACTTGATTCAAATAGACAAAAAGGACGAAACTAGGTCACTTAATAAAAGTACGTTGATTTTTAGGTTTGTTTAATATTAAATAAAATTAACGTCATAATATACATGACATTCATAAACTTTTTTTTTAGAGGTACAATGGAGCAGCAATCTAATATCATTACGTGGGCCCGATACAACCAAATATGACTGCAACTACTGAGTAAGTAACTCTGGTTTTTTTTCTAAACCCCGGTCCACGAAAAAAAACTATTATGGGACACGGTTCTAATAAGTCCGTTTCAAATTACTATTCATTCTAAATGTATATAATACCTAAGATGTTTTTTTTCAGCGCAACGAAGATATAACAGGCTATTAATATTAGGACATTAAATTCGCTACCAACTACCGAGTAAGTAACATAAATTATGCCCCATTTCGATCGTAAAAAAATATGCTTATGGCATTATTTTAAAAGTTTTAAAGAATTTTGTTTATTTTTTCAGGAATGTTGAATATTCTTTTATTATCGAAAAAGATAATAATAAAGACTTTATATTTCCTGTAACTGGACAGCGAATAATAGATATAAATTACTTTATTAAACTTTTGAAAAAAATGGAGCAAAAATTTTTAAGTTTTCCTCAAATGATTGTTGCCAGAAAATGTGGATCCCAAAAAATTACGTGGAATGCCAATAAGATCAATATTTTTAAAGGACGAGAAACCTGTAACCTACCGATGCATCTTTATTGGTACAAGTCAACACTGAAGCAGGTGTGATCACTAATTCAAGTCCCAGTAAAATGTAAATGTCAAAATACTTACACTAAATGTGGGAAGTTATAGTTTTTAATAATTTGTCTTTTATAATATATTAATAAAGGCTCTTATACTCGATATTGATACCAAGTAGTAGTTTTTTTTGAGGAAATCCACTACCAGTACAGCAAAATGCCTATATTATATTATTTTCCATGGTACCTGAATATAATAAATAGTAGGTACCTATTGTATAATTTATTTACCTAGCTACTTATTTTATAAAAAATAAGGTTTATATTTTTCTAAGCTATCTGAGTATAATAAAAAGTTTTTTTATTTGTTTCACCTATTGTGTAAAAAATACAGTTTTTATAAATTTATGAACTGTTGTTCGATATAATTGATTTATAATCCATCTGATCATAAAACTTTGTTTTACGAATTGAAATTGCTATGGACAGATTTTATTTGGAAGAATAAATTTCTACGGTGGGTTAGAAATCAATTGGCGCATTGGAATTACATTTCTCCTTGCTGCCGAAAAGGCAACAGTGGTCTCTAACAGGTGCTCCGGTTACGAAAATCTGACACCACCGATGTATACGCGCCTCTATTCACATAACATGCACACTCACTTATTAGAACAATTTATTCCGACTTAGATAAAGTTATTCGACAGAAAATTTACTCATTCTCCATACAACTTATCCGTTGAACAACTTTTTCTGACGATAGAAAAACCGGTCTTTACTAACGTGTATGATGAACGAAGGTAGAATAATTATTCATTGAAAAATCAGACTAGTTCTTTTAAGTGAACTAGTATAAACTACTATAAAGAAGTTATTATAACTATATATATATAAGTAAATACATAGTACTTATCTAGGTGGGTATTGGATAATTTTTGTACTTAGTTTCGAGATTTTAATAACTGGGAACTATATTATATATACTCGTAGTACTAGCTGGTGGACGAAACTTCGTGTGTTTCTATAGCCTATTTTTTATTCGTCATTTTTTTTTCATTACATAAGTATTTTTTTTTCATATATAATTTGCTATAAGTATAGATATATGCATAACTAAATAAATAAATATGATCATAAATTTATACCTACTATTGGATATTATGTTCTATTTACTATGTTCATATTGGGTAAGTTGTATAGCCTTACTGGAATCTGTCTGCTAGTGCCAAATTATAGAATAGAATAAAAGTATAATCGAACCGCGTCATAAATTAGTGCGAAATGTTTTTTCTTTAGCAACGCGGACGTCTGCTCCCGGGCGTTGACCTTTCTCGAGCGCTCGCTTCAAAACTCAACTTGTAGCGCCATAAATCGGTGGGGGGGTGAGGTAGCTATATTTGCCTACTTCGCTCGGAAAACCTGCCGTTAATAGAAAAATAAAACATCCATCTGCTCCTTGGTGGAATGATAAATGTTCAGCAGCAGTATAAAACAGTAAGGATGCTTACATAGCATTTAAATTAAATAGAAATAGATAAATAACTTCCTGCAAAAATATACACGTTCTAATGAAACACCATTAAACATACAAAACTATATTCCAGTCAACAGTAATAACTCTTAATCAATCCATTTAGTATTCAAGAATTTAATTCAGCTTTATAAACACATAAACATACAGCTTGCGGTTTGGATAGTAGTTCTTATAAAATGTTAAGTACTTTAAACACCAAAAACAAAATATTATTCTTAGAAATTTAAATGCTTTATGGGAATTATCTATTATTCCTAAGGATTGGAAAACTGATTGCCTTATACCAATTTTAAAACCTGATAAAGAAATTAACAATGAAGATTCTTACCGTCCAATAGCTTTAACATCCTGTGTCAGCAATATATTTGAAAAACTGATAAAGCATAGGCTGGAGTTTTATATTGAATCCAATAGTATATTGCCCGGCAATCAATTTGGCTTCCGGCGTGGACTTTCAGCTCGTGAAAGTCTTAGTCATTTATTTCTAGATATTCACTCAGCTAGGAATAACAATAATCACTTAATATGTATCTTTATTGACATTGAAGGAGCTTTTAACAATGTAAATATTTCTGTCCTTTCATCCACACTTGCTCCTATAGGTATACCAGAAAAAAATGTTAAATGGATTTAAAATTTTCTTAACGGTAGAGAAGTATATGTAAAACATAATAATAGATTACATGGTTCTAGACTTTCCTATAAAAGAATTTGTCAAGGGGGAATTTTAAGTCCCTTATTGTATATTTTGTATGGTTATCAGCTTAACAAGAAATTAGGCCCTAGTGTAAATAATTTGCAATATACTGATGACTTGGCTATATATTGTGTAACAATGCATCTTATTATTAAAATATAAGATGCATATATTACTACAAATTGGTTCAAAATAAATATCTAATCGATTGTTTCAATCAAACCATACGCATCCCATCACTAGAATGACTTTTGCGCGCGCTTGCTGAGACCGTTAGCGGTTATTTAAGACCTACCTCACACTTTTCTAAATCATAGGCCGAACTCGTTGTTCTTTTAACAATATTCTTTAAATTTTTTTACATTTTTAAAATTGTAATGTTATAATATAATTTAATCTTCTATACTAATATTATAAAGCTGAAGAGTTTGTTTGTTTGTTTGAACGCGCTAATCTCAGAAACTACTGGTTCGAATTGAAAAAATATTTTCGTGTTGGGTAATCCATTTATCGAGGAAGGCTATAGGCTATATAACATCACGCTACGACTAATAGGAGCGGAGTAACAAAGAAAAATGTTGCAAAAACGGGGAAAAATTATTCCTTTTGGGAGTGTACGCTGCGTAAACGGTTAAATTTAAACGCGCAGACAAAGTTGCGCGGGTCAGCTAGTATATAATAAAGTTGTTAAGTGTTGTAGTTCCCGTGCTAAGGGTAAGTTAAGTTGTGCAAATACTATTAGATTTTAGTTAGGCTGTGTTAGTTAAGTTTCATAATGTATTAGTCTGGAAATAGTGTTAATATTAGTATCATATTTAGTTATAAGATTATAAAAGTTTAAGTAATAATAATTATTAGGTTTAAAATATAATTCAGTATAATTTTGCATGAACAAAGTTCCTGTTTCTTTTCTTAATTAATTTACTTTATTTAGCCCCTTCGTAACCGTCACTGCCTAGTACATGCTTGCCTGCCAACTACCTAGATAGCTAGTTTATAATTTAAATATTCGCCTCCTCGCTTCGTTAATTGGCCAAAATTCTCACATCAGGCAGTGAATTTAAATTAATGCTATGGAACGGTTAATTCCAGGAACTACGTCTATACTTAAACCTGAGCGCTCAGCGACGACGCCAAGTTGTGTCCTCCGCACTGACCTGGCATCACGGCAAGTTGAAAACGCGACGCCGAGTTTCAGAACGCGACGCCAAGTCTTCAGGACCGACGCCGTGAAACGATTCCAGGGGAGTGCGGTATTTAATATCAAATACGGAGTACCTTTGACCTATACTCACGACCCTCTTACTTTAGCTCACTTTTAATTATTCCCTTTTCTTAACTTTTTCTCACATTTATAATTCTTGCTTACTTTCTCAATTCTTATATTCTTTATCATAAACCTTGTAATTTAATCTTTGCTATTATTTTAATAAACCTGTAAACTTGAATTTTCGCATTTTACTTTATTTCTTAATCTTACCAGAAAGTCTAAATGTGACAATTGTACAGGTACGAACATTAAGGACACTAGTAATAAACTAAACTTAGCTTTAAAACAATTACAGTCATGTTTTAAACACTAAAAATTAGAGGTTAATACGAATAAAAGTAAAGTCGTAATATTTAATAAAAAGAAAACTACTGCCTGTAAGTTATATTATAATAATCATTGTCTTCCAATAGAGTCCAGTACAACATTCTTAGGAGTTCAGTTCAATGGAATTTTATGTGGAACAAGTATGTTGATTGTTTAATAGAACGAGCAATGAAAGCCACTAACATTGTTAGATCTGTGGTAGGCGCCAAATGGGGTGCTGATCCAAAAATATTATTAATACGATACAAATCACTAGTAGGAAGTCATTTCGATTACGCTTTTTTTTTGTTATGCATCAGAACATAAATTTATAGAAATTGTTGAAAAAGTACAAAATAAAAACTTACGTTTAATATTAGGAGCAATGAAAACATCACCAATAAACTCAATGCAAATTGAGTGTAATTTGCCTCCTTTAAGAATAAGATTTTTTTAAATATAAATTTCATTACAAAACTTCTTGCGGTGTCCAATAACCCCTTACTTGAAAAGTTAACAATTCTATCCTCCACCACCTATCTCCATGAAAACCTCCCTGAAATTATAAAATTTATATATATATTATAAATTTATATATATTATAAAATTTAAAGATGAATTTAATATATACATTCACAAAAATTGGCCGTGTTATCTTGGTACTCGTAGCTATAATAGCAAGTTTTGCAATATCAAAGAAGTAACAGACAAAACTCTGAGGAATAAATCCGATGTTTACAACAAATTAACAACTTGGCCCGATCACAAACAGTTATATACAGATGGCTCGAAAACCAAAGACAGCGTTTCCATGGCAATGTATAATCCCGAAAATAACATAGGACATGGATTTAATCTACCAAAAATTTCAAGTATATATACTGCAGAAGGAAATGCAATCCTCATGACATTAAACTACATTGAAAATAATACAAACATAGAAAATGGATTATTATTACTGACAGCATGAGCGTACTTATGGCTTTGTCAAATCCCAAATTGATGCTGATACTCCAAATTATATATATGAAATTAGAGAAAAATACTCAAGCATAAAGATGAGGCTATTCTGTTTTGGACGCCATCACATACAGGTGTTGCCGGTAATGAAAAAGCTGACTACTTTGCAAGAACAATCACTACTATTCAATGTGCCCCAGTAAAAAATATTAAATTACCTTACCTTAAAATAGATTATGAAAATTAAATGGAATGAAAACTGGAAAACAACATTAGAACACAAAGGCAGATGGTACAATTTAATAAATAAAAATATTTCAACACCGGGGTACACAAAAGGAAACTACATAAATAGAAAATATTACTCAACCATATGCAGACTAAGATTAGGACATGGCATTCAACGAACATTTACATCGCATGAAAATTGTCAGTTCGCCTCTATGTACTTTCTGTAACTCTGATCCACAATCCCTACATCATATATTTTTTAACTGACCGATCTTCCATATTCAAAGAATGCTTCTAACAGACAAATTATTAATAGTATCAAAAAGCTGAAAAAATTCCCCGCTCTCTACAGGAACTATTGATAAATAGAGAAAGCTATCAAGCCCTATATGTTTATATTTGTACAACAGTACAAAACATTTATGAACATATAGATACATGTTATATACGTGGTGGCCGAGTTGGTTAGGCCTTGGACTTAAAAACACTAAGGTCCCTGGTTACAATCAATGAGTTGATTGTGTACCAATGAGTTTTTAATAAAAAAAAATATGTACATTTGTTTGACAACACCACTATAGTGCCTCGGAGAGCACGTTAAGCTGTCGGTCCCGGTTTCACTATACCAACTTGTGAAACTGTTTATAGATGGGTCATTGAGTCTATCCGAAACATCGCGACGAGCTAGCCACTTGTTCGGTGTAGACTCATACCATCGGCTACGTCGAGGTGGGATACCCAGGGCTGTCTGTCTAGGCGGTCTCGGGAGCCGTAAGGCACCCGTGAAGATATATATATATATACAAAACATTTAGAATAAATTATAAATAAAAGAAAAGAAAGATTATAAAATACATTTTCAAAGAAATAAAAACGAAGAAATACATTTAAATACTGACTTGGCTGTATGAACACAGTCCATAAGCTTTTCCTTCGGAAAATTGCACCTAAAAAAAATATTTAATTGAATCAGGCGTTATTTTGCGGAAGTCCATTTTATAATGATTAAAATTGGAAATTATTATGCAGTTTCTTCCGCTTTTAATGTTGGTGTATTAAATTATATGTTACATGTAACAACACAAAGAAATATCACCAACAAACGAACACTGTAGTCTTCGACACGTGTTTCGCCTCTTAACGAGGCATCTTCAGGACTGGTTGGTATGGTTCATGGGTGTGGGTTTAAATAAATTTAGAATTGGAGAGCTGGAAATGTTAATTTGGTCATTTAGTAAGTCAATGTTCCTTATGAAGAGTGCCTTGAAATTTTGAATAATCTATTTATACAACAAGGATTACCCTTAAATGAAATTCAAGAATACATCAATTTGACAAAATTGTGCATGAAACAAAATTATTTTAAATTCAATAATGAATTATACATACAAAATGAAGGTTTAGCAATGGGATCTCCACTAAGTCCTTTAATGGCAGATATCTTTATGGACTCATTTGAAAACAAATTTATAACTAGCAATAAAAATATTCTATACTACTACAGGTATGTTGATGATATCATAATATGTTGGATTGGTACTTTTAGGCAATTAGATGTTTTTGTAAAAACTTTAAATAAAAAGCACTCTAAAATTAAATTTGAATTAGAAATAGAATCTAACAAAACATTAAACTTCTTGCACTTATCTATAGTAAGAAATCAAAATAAACATTCATTTAAAATTTATCGAAAACCGACTCACACCGATACAACTATTCCAATCTCATCTTGCCATCCATGGAATCAAAAACTTGCTGCGTATTATCATTTAGTTCATAGGTTATTAACAGTTCCTCTTAATAAAATAGATTACAATATTGAATTAAACACCATATATCAAATTGCCGAAGCAAATGGATATAACAAAAAGATTATTAATAATATTATAAATAAAAAGCAATTTAAAAAAATTTTGGATGAATTATATTGCTACTCTGCTAAAAATCTTATTAAAAAATTTAAGTCAAGCATGACATATTTCGGTAAAATGTCACAAAAAATAAACAAACATTTTAAGAATAACGATATAAGATTAGCGTTTAAAACGAATAACAAGGTATATAATATATGCAATCAAAAAGAAAACAATGATATAAAGAGTAATTCCGGTGTATATAAAATCTCATGTTCTGATTGCAGTAGTATATATATTGGACAAACTGGTCGCTCCTTCAACACTAGATTTAAAGAACACATCGCAGCAATAAAGAACAATAAACCAGATAAATCCCATTTCGCACAACATATTTTAGATACAGACCACCAATTTGATATAAATAAATTCGAAATTCTACATTCCAATCAAAAGAAAGGTTTGCATTTAAATATATTAGAGCAGTTAGAAATAATTAAAAATTCTATTCCAACCTTACTAAATGACCAAATTAACATTTCCAGCTCTCCAATTCTAAATTTATTTAAACCCACACCCATGAACCATACCAACCAGTCCTGAAGATGCCTCGTTAAGAGGCGAAACACGTGTCGAAGACTACAGTGTTCGTTTGTTGGTGATATTTCTTTGTGTTGTTACATGTAACATATAATTTAATACACCAACATTAAAAGCGGAAGAAACTGCATAATAATTTCCAATTTTAATCATCACCTAAAAAAAAAACAATTTTTTTAAGAATTTCAAGATTCTTTGAGGGTAGCCCGAAGACTGTAGACGCGTGTGTCTATTACAGTTATCAAATTTAATTTTATTGAATATTAGTGCAAAAGTGTACTAATTTTGTAGAATAAGCATTCGTATAGTAATATTAAGTGTGAGAAGTGTAGTATTTACGCAGTGATCTTGGTGTTTGTGCTATCTCAACGAATCCCTTTATCTTCAGTAAAATGGCGGTACCCTTTTTACTGTTGATTATTTCTTCCTCCTTCACTTGACACTGGCATCACTATACCGTATGTTTGCAACGGTCATGTGGCCATTCCTAATTCTAACCTAGTCCTTTCCCTATTCCTTTCCATCTTTTTCTATTATCCCACTTTTACCGTACATATTCATTACTTTATAAATCTATCCACAAGTCATTGTAAAAATAAAATAAAAAATCAAAATTATGTGTAAAGCGTAGAAGGCCATATAGTTAAAAGAAGAAATAATTTATTTCTGGAAAACTAGGAATTTCCGACGAAAAATATTTTACATACAGTCTCCTCATATGCAAGTGCTGAGAGTATTAAGTTCCTTGTAAGTGCTTTAGCTAAAAAAATATGAAAGCTCCAATCAGCGGGTGCTAATGTACAGTTTAGCCGCTATATTCCCTGGCATTCTATGATATTTATTGTTTGTTTTATGTGATGTAATTTTAGAGAAAGTATAATAAATCATTATTTATTGTCTTTTTAACGGACAGCAAATACCACTACTTCAGTACAAATTTCACAATTTACTATGGTTACTATGGTTACTATCTGTCAAACACATATAGATTGATTATTGAAAACAGCCATTAAGATGCCAATCCATGCTAGCTTTAAATGACTAGTATGCTGTAAGACATAGAAGATACACAGGCAGAAGATACATACATTGTGAGTACCTACAGTTGGCAAGAGGGGTGTAATAAAAACTACATTGTGTTAATTATATATTTAATATTCATGAGTATGTAGGACACAATGTAAATTGCTGTATACATAGTGTTTTTATTTTACAGCAGGTACTGAAACACCCAGCAAACATGTTAGTAGGTTAACACGCCAATAATACCACTCCTAAAGCAAAACCTTAATAAATCTCCAATAATAAAAATCAACATGATACCTTTTTATTTGGTGAAGATTGTTATTTTTATTATCTCAACATTTCATAACAAATTTACTATTTCATAATATGAAATTAAGGAATCATCATTGCCTATTTGTTTTACCAACATATCGGTGAGTATTCATTATGTGTTGTCATAGGCATCATTGGTTTTGGAGCTGGAATCAGTAAAACACTGACCTATAAAAACATTTTTTTATTACTTATTAAAATAATAGTTACCTCTATGTTTAAACTATCGTTTTTCCTGCTCCGGATGATTATCATCTTTTTACCTCTGCTTATAACTCAAATACCGGTATCATTGCAGTAATGACGGATCTATGCGCCAAGCGCCAGCAGCGCCCTCTGGATATAGCTTTGCGTTTACAACCCCATTGAGCAGCAACAATTGCTGTTATTTCAAATTTAATTATAAATTTTCTAAATATTATAATTAACATTGTCATAGAAAATAATTTAAAAAATACATACATACATTTTGTCACGGGTGCCTATATCGGCCCCAGGGTACCCAAGCGGAGGGGGTTTAAATCCCACCTCTTCGTAACCGGTAGTCTGAGTCTACACCGAATAAGTAGCTAACTTGTCGCGATGTTTTGAATAGACTTATAACCAATCTTCAAGTTAGAATCCCGGTATTAACCAAGGAATTTTTAAATTAAAAAAAAGATGTACATTTGTTTGACAACACCACTATAGTGCCTCGGAGAGCACGTTAAGCTGTCGGTTTTGGTTTCACTATACCAATTTGTGAAACTGTTTATAGATGGGTTATTGAGTCTATTCAAAACATCGCGACGAGCTAGCCACTTGTTCGGTGTAGACTCATACCATCGGCTACGAGGTGGGATTAAAACCCCTCCGCTGGGTACCCTGGGGCCGTCTAGGCGGTCTCGGGCGCCGTAAGGCACTCGTGATGATATGTATGTATGTATAATAATATTTTATATTATTAAAGTAAAGACTACCATCCCGCTACGTTGAGCCCTAAAAAAGTTAAAAGTCTACGGAGGCTGTGATAATATCACAGCCTCCGTAGAGCGCCGTTGCGCCTTTCGCGTGGTTCCGGAGGTCGTGGGTTCGGTTCCCACCCATGGCAAAAATTTAGTACGTTTTTGTCTGTAGTTTTTTTTTATGGTCTGGGTGTCTATAAAATATAATATGTTGATATCATTGCTTTTGGTACACATAGTAAAAGCCTAGAGCTTAGTTTGTGACCAGAGCAATATGTGTAAATTGTCCTACATATTATTATTAATATTAGAATATGATTGTTCATGTCAGTTATTTTTAATTATGTTATTATTGTAGTCGTTACAAGAGTTATACCAAATGCTCACATTGATCTCTGTGTTTTTTACTTTGTGTTATCGCTAGTGAACTTTCAGTTCAGTTTTTTTTATTTATTTTCTATGACAATGTTAATTATAATATTTTGAAAATTTATAATAAAGATTAATTAATATTTAAAATAACAGTAATTGTTGCTACTCATATAGTTATGCTTAAGGCAAATCGAAATAAAAATATATAATCTTCACCTACTTGTTTTATTTCTTTATTCAAGTCTTTCAATATATTATATAAAATTTCTAGTTAATGTGATTAATTCTGTGTTAATTATCACTTTGTCTAAATTTAGTAGATATTATACATAACGGTCGGATAGTATATATAATATCCGGATTTATTACTTTCGCTGTAACATATATATATGTGTGTAATAAATGTTTATTAACAGATAGGGAACTGATTCCTAGCGTAAAGTTGATGTAGAAACCCATGCTTAGTGCCTAACTTAATCATTCCTTCTGTCTCCTAAAAAAATATAACGGCTATGAAGAGACAGCAACCGAAAGAGAAGGAAGGGAAGCGAGTCGGATCGTCTAATTTTGACCTGCTATTATGAATAATATCCCGATAGATAGATTAATTTATCACTTTGTCTAGACAATTTAGTTATTATATGTAATAACCAGTCATTATGTATAATATCTATTTAATCACTATGACTGTTTAATATATATTTACATTTGTTTTTACAATTTATTCAAACCGAGACGTCGTCCGTCACAGCGCGTGCCGACGTCGTCCATCACAGCGCGTGCCGACGTCGTCCGTCACAGCGCGTGCCGACGTCGTCCGTCACAGCGCGTGCCGACGTCGTCCGTCACAGCGCGTGCCGCCGTCGCGGGAGCGCGGCGTCCTCCACCACGATCACATTGCACAGCAGGTCGTAGCCCGTGCGGTTGTGCCGGAACACGAACAGCACGAAGCACAGCGGGAACAGCAGCGATATCAGCACGTTCTTCAGCAGGGACCTAACAAACACCAAATTCTTTCTTTTTTAAGAAGCCAAATCAGACCCTTGCCGACGTGTCTCTTTTGGTCTGGATGTGTTTGATGGTTTTAGATTTACAAGCCAGTTTATAGCTTATGGGACAAGCAAATGGTTCTGATGTATTTTTCACAAAAAGATAATCATGAAAGCCCATAAAAACTTTAGTTTTTGTGGGTTTTGTTAGCAACAAAAATGAATATGCGTAAAAAGAGACAAAACCTATTTTAACTAAAGTATTCTTCAGACTTATTTTTTTATGAATACCTACGACATTTAGTCTTTATGAATACCTAAGACATTTAGTCTTTAAAAACTTATTATGTACACTTTAGTCAGAACAAAAGTTTAAGAAAAGTCCAGAAACAAAATCATTCATTCATTCATTATCTTTTTTAACTAATTAGGCTCATATACATCTGAAAATGCTTGTACTTTATCATAAGCTTATTATTAGGACAGAACATGGCCGCCGCCGCCACACAAACATGGCCGCCGCCGCCACACAAACAACTCAAAACGAATAGTACGAACAAAAATTATTATAATCAAACATTAAGTATTGTAAGTCGTATTTTTCACTCCAGTTTCACTCAAGGATAATCTGGTTCACTCTTTGTTGGTACGAATACTCACATAAATACTCTGTTAGTAATTTCCTTTTCAAATTCTCGAACGAATGTTTTTGAATGCGACGTTTCTTGTACTACCCTAAAATTCATGCGCGCGCGCTCGGTCAAAGTCAAAATCATTTATTTCATGTAAATCTTTACAGATATTTATGAATAGTCAAAAAAAAAAAGAAAAAAGTTTAACAATGAGGTCTTAGAGTGCGTTTGGTTAGGCAGCTATTCATTAACAAAAGAACGACAAATATTAATTGAACTTAGACACGATGGAATGGAAATCTTAATATGAAAATTACTACCGAACCGAACACACACTACATAACCAACTAGAGTAAGACTAGGTGGTTAGCTGATTCCATTGACCTGTCAATCATTATCTGCCATACAGAGAGCCACCAAGGCGACCAACTTCACCGATCATATCCATGCCTTAAATATTTATTGTAAATGAAAGGTAAGTAACCAATCATATATAAGTAAAGGTATAAGGATCGGTATTTTTAAGGGCATAAACACTAACTGTGAAGTCGATCCCCTCAGAGACACCCCGGAGAAAAAGAAACCAGCAAGTAAAAAACTCTAGTGCTTCACACAAACTAAAAGAGGGGCACAGCTATTGATTGACTTATGCTATATAGCATATATATATAATATATATAGTAGCATACTCAAAATGCACCCCACTGATCAGCATGCGTAGAACACCCATGGCAGATTATTTGTTACTGTACCAATGTACATAACTACACAGTATACTATTAGTATAAATTAAGTATAAATAAGTAGGTAATCATCAATGATTACCTTATCCAAAGACAAAATTTACATAATGTAATGAAAATAAATTATGTAATATAAAATTATTACAATATCGGACATTATATAACTAAACTAGGGTAGATTCTACATAAGCAATTTGTTTACTAGTTGCGAGACCTCAATTGCATATCAGGACGGTTCCAGACGTCTTTATCGTTAACATAGTCTTTTACACTATAGTAAGCCTTATTGATTAATATGTGTTTTATACAATTTTTAATCTTTATTTCACTCAGATCTATAATGCTTTTAGGTAATTTATTAAATAACCTTATACTGTTAATGACGAAACATTTATTAGTTTTTTGCAGTCTAAACTTTGGTATATCGATTTTATCTATGTTTCTTAAGTTTAAATTATGTCTATCGCCATTTTTACTAAACATATTTAAGTTTTTCCTAACGTACAATAAATTTTCATAAATATATTGAGATGGTAGTGTCAGTACATCAATCATAGGAAAGATTTCTCGAAGAGAATCACGAGGTTGGAAACCAATCAATCAATTGGTTTGCAATTCATCACTTTGAGGATAGCACGCTGAGCTCTTTCTAATTGCAATAAAGATGATTTATTTGGACCGCCCCAAACAGTAATCCCATATGTTAAAATAGATTGACATAACGCAGTGTACACGTTTTTAAGAACGGTTTGATCACCTATGTGGTTTAAGTTTTTGAATATATATATGAGTTTACGAGCTCTGGAGGTGAGATTTGAAATTTGATTTTTCCAAGACAAGTTTTTATCAATATATATACCCAGATATTTGACAGAGTCAGTGGGAGTGAGTTTCATACAGTAGCAATTAGTGTCTTTGCTGTTGCAGGAATGTGTCACTATTGAAAAACCAATCGGTGGTTGCGTTTTTGCATTGATGCTAAAAGTTATGTAATTAGTTTTAATCAGATTAAGGGTAAGTAAGTTATTGTCAAGCCAATTCGCTATTTGAGTTAATCCACTTTCAGCATACTGTTTTGTGTCAACCCAAGTGTCTCCATTAAACAAGACAATAGTGTCGTCTGCAAATGTGATAATTTTGGCATTTTGAATTTTGAAATTGCACAAAGAATTTATATAAATTAAAAAAAGTGTTGGTCCAAGAATGCTTCCTTGTGGAATACCAAATGTTACCGATGCCTCAGAGCTGATGCTTATGTTTGAAATTCTTACCATTTGACTTCTATTTGTAAGATAGTCCTTAAATAATGATAATTCGACCCCACGAATTCCAAGATGTTCCATTTTTCGCAATAAGATGGGGACAGAGACTGTATCAAATGCTTTAGCAAGGTCGAGAAATACTCCAAGACATTTCTTTTTTGATTCTAAAGTATTTATGATTTGTGTAATTAGCATTTCTATGGCATGTGTAGTTGAAATTTTCTTTCTAAATCCGAATTGGTTAGGTGATATCAAATTAAATAGCGTTAGATAGTTTATTAGTCTATTGTTCATAATTTTTTCTAATAATTTGGAAATTACGGGAAGTAAGGAAATTGGACGGTAGTTAGCGATACAGTCTCGGTCACCAGCCTTGTGAATAGGAATAACAATAGATTTTTTTAAACACAGGGGAAAGACGCCAGAAGATAAGCATAGATTGAATAAATAAGTAAGAGGTAGTAGCAACACAAAAGCAGCATGTATGTTGTCACAACCGGGAGATGAGTTAGGTTTAAGAGATTTAATTAGGGTTAGGATTTCCGAAGAGTCAGTAGGTAAAAACACGAAAGAGTTTAATTGTACGCAGTCATTAACAGTTGTCGCTGCCAAATCACATTCAGTTGTATTATTATGTTAAGTATAGTCATCGCCATCCCTTTTCCTATATTAGCAAAATAATTATTGGCTTTGTTTACTGTTTCAAGAGGTGAATTACATGTTTGCAAGAGGTCTATGGAGAGATTCGATTTATTTCCGTAGTTGCATATATTTTTAATTGTAGCCCAAGTCATTTTAGGGTTATTTTTATGTTTTAGTAGTTCCTGTTTTTCATAAAGATGTTTTAATTTGTGTAAAATGTGATTGCAAGTATTACGGTATCTTTTATAAATTAAGGTCAAAATTGGGTTGTTAGGTTCTCGTTTCAGTTTTTTGTGTAAGTTATCGCGATTTTTTATGCAACGAACTAGTCCAGGAGTGACCCAAGGCTTAATGTTAGTCAATTTACGGCGGCATGGTCGTTTAGTTGAGTTTTTATCAATAATGTCAGAGATAGTTGAAATTAAAGAGGCTGCGGCAGAGTTAGCGTTAAGACTTAGATAAAATGGGTCCCAGTCAGTTTGTTTAAGATCATCGATGGCACCTTTATAATCGATTTTATTAAAGAAAGAAGGCTTGTTAACTCTAGTTCTTGTAGGGCCTTTAGAGACTGTAGCTATGACACATGCATGGTCAGAAACAGTTGAGTTGCAAACGAAAGTGGTAACTGGATATTTAGATTTTATGAAACAATGATCTAGGCATGTGTTAATACGGGTTGGTAGAGTATGACCAGGTAGCATGCCATGTGAAGCTAGGATATATAGGTATTCTAAGTTATTGGCGTTATCTAGATTATCGCGAATATCTATATTGATATCACCGAGAATAAAAATGTTTATATACTTTTTAATGTTAGCTAGTAAGGAGTTTAATGAATTAGAGATTTTTTCTAGATTTTTGAAAGAAGGAGGCCGATAAATTCCCACTATAACTGTATCTTTATTGATGGTGACCATTAAACAATTAGCGTCTTCAAAAGGTGGTTCCTCAAAGGTGGATTGAAGGTCGTTTTTTATTAGCATTATTACTCCTGAATTTTGGTTAATAATGTTTTTGGTAGGCTGCATACGATAGTGGGAATATTAATTGGTTTTATAGATTCAGATAGCCAGCACTCAGTGAGCACTATTACGTCCATGGAAACTTTTAATCTATTAAGGTGAACTTCGAAATCATAAATATTACGGTTAAAACTTCTGATATTTTGAGTAATTATATTTAAATTAAGGGGGTGATGTTTATAAAAGGATTGAAAATCATCAGGACTGTCAATCATAACCGTAGAGCCGGCATTGACATTGGAGTCAATGTCGATAGTTATATCTTTTAGGTTAGCCATTATCTGTAATGGTAAACTTGGATAATGTACATACATCGTACATTTCATGTTTTAGTATTTGTTTTACTAGGGTACGTAAGACGTACCTTAAAATATATGATTGACAGCCCGAGATAAACCATAGATTACAATATAAGAGAAGTGGGTACAAGGTACAGATTACTTTGGACAATACCATATATAGGGAACAATACCATATATAAGATTTAATATAATACATAGGATAAATAGAATGCATAGATTTAGTAATAAACTTGGCGGTCATTATTCTAAAATATAGTAGTAGGGTAACAATAAAATAACTAAAAAGAAAGAAAAAAAATGAAACAGCATTTCCATATAGTCAGGCAGAGGCAGACTGCAGCATTGCTTCAGCTTGTTTAATTGACTGGATGTGAATAGTAGAAGATCCTTCCTCAGCTTTAATAAAAATTTTACCCTTAGAGATCCAGCAGAACTTAAAGCCCTTATTCTTTTTGATATTTCGTGCTAGGTAAAAAAATTTTAAATGCGTTAAGGACTCATTTATAAATATAGGTTTCCTCTCGCACTTTAATCCAATATCTTCAATATTAATCTTGTCATCTTTGTTGGTTAAGTTATATTTCTTGACTGCATCCAGTATACTATCTCTTCGATTTTTAGATGGTAATTCAACAATGATAGGTTTTTGTAATGTTTTAGCCCTGAAAACGTTGAATAAGTGTGAAGAATCGGGGGAAAGTCCTACTTTCTCCTGCAAATTTTGAACAATCTTGGCAAGATCTTCATTCTCCAAGAAAGGCACATTTTTAATTTCCAGCTTTGTCTGCTGGGTCATGTTAAGCTGTTCAACTTGAGATTCTAGGACGGTAACTCGTATAATAGCTTGCGAGTGTTCCATACTTAAATTTTGAAATTTTGAATTTAGATCATTATACTGGTTGATAGACAACTCGAGGAGACTTTCTATATTAGTGTTCATCTTTAGTAACCGATCATTCTGGGACTTTAAGTCAGTAATGGCATCCTTCAAAGATTCATACTTTGCCTCGCTGTCACTTTTAAGCTCCATTATTGCAGCTTTGAGATATTTATCCTCTAGTAACTCCCTTTGTAAGTCAGTCTTTCTACGTTTCCTAGTACTTATAAAATCAGAAGCATCATCAGGCTCAATGCTAGACAGGGTTGGTTGAGAAGAATGACGTAAGTCATCTGGCGATCTTAACATGGTGTATCTTTGTCTGTTATTTTTGCTTATACTATAATTAGCCAATATTTACTCACGACGGGTACGGAGATCTATACGCTGGTTAACGGTCGCGCCACCCGTTCTCTTCACTTATTAGTCGGGGCTAGTCCTGCAGCGATGACGTAGTGAGTGACGTAGTGTTAGCACAAATGAGCCGCGTAAACATCGGACACAGCGACGTGTTGCTTTTACGAGCGCACAGACGAGATGAAATATAAATATTATAGATAAAATAAATGAACGGAAAAATAGGCTTAATTATCTAAATATGCTAGCAATGCAAGGATTGCTCCCCGGTCATCTTATACCAACTAGAGATAACACTTGCCGATCATTTTATGCTTAAACTTAAAAATATTAATATTAAACCTACGATTTTTGTATTAAATACTACCATAACTGGCCATTCCATGATCCTATTAAAATTAACCAATAGCTCAAGTATAAACAAAGACTACAAATATAAAGTTAAAATTGACTACGATAAAGCATTAAATTGCCTCAAGGAGTACAAATTTCACGATTTAACTAAGATAGATGACCCCAATATACTAACTGAACTTTTAGTAAACAACTTGCGGGACTGTTTATTAAAAAATACAAAAAAAAAATACAGTCTCCAGTAAAAATAGAATGATAAAGCCGTGGATCTCGCCAGGTATTTTACGCTGCATAAGAAACAGAAACAATATGCAAATAAAACTGCGTCTGGATCCTGAAAATGAAATATTAAAGATTACTTATAAAAAATATCGCAATTTCTGTAATAACCTACTTAAAAAACTAAAACATATTTATGATAATGAACAGTTAAATAAATTTAATAATAACCCTAAAGTACTTTGGAAAACTATTAATAATATAACTAACCGTAAAACTAACAAAACAGAAAATATAGAATTACTAGATCTGGCTCCATCCCCATCTGAATCGGTTAATAAAATAAATAACTATTATGTTAATGTTGTTAAAAAAAGAAGACCAGATATTATAACCCGTCAAGTAGTTGTCAAAACATCTTTTGCAGGCAGACAGTTTGACAAACAGGTCAATTATTTATACAATGTAATAAATGGACATGTCAAAATTTACCACATGACTTCCTATGAATGTAAAAAAACGCTTACCTCCTGGCTCAAGACAAAGAGCTATGAGGAGATTGAGACATTAATGCAAATAAGTGGCTAAAGAAATTGGTGATATATGATCCTTACAATATAACTATACTAATTATAAATTATACTAATAATAAACTAATACTAAAATTAAAATATATCTATACTATATTACTAATACTAAATAAAATTGATTAAGCTATAATAAAAAAGTTAATAAATCAAATAAGTAATTAAATAACATATAAAAATTCAATAATTGTATAAGATATGTAGTGTGTACTACATATTTAAAAATCACTTAACTTACTTATTAATTTTAGTGTTGTGAAAGTTAAGTACAATATAATAATAGGCAAAATTTATGTAAAAAAAAAAAAAAAAAATATATAATAAGAAAGAAGAAAGGAATGGAACTATTTAGGTAGGTTTACCTGAATGGTTCAATTTATTTTTATATAAAAGTTGAAAATTTAACTTATAACCCCACCCATCACGACTTACTCATGCATATTCATAATCGTATACAAAAGAACAACAAGGATTTATACATTTTATTGTAAAATGTATTCAGTGAAGATGTCTAGTTTGTTACTTAGATACATCATTGTGTAAGTGAAGAGCGGTGACTCCCGACACTAGTTTTTACACTTAATGGGAGTCACCGGGCGTTTGTTATTATTGTGTTCTATTTGTTCTGAATAAATGTTTTTAATTTTAATTTTTTTTAATATTTCATAGTCTGCACTTTCTAGTTTTACTTTTAATTCTTCAATTTGTTGCATAAGATCTTGAATAAACGAGTTATCCATACATGTATTTGGAAGACTTTTTGTAGTGCTGTTTAGAAATGTTGAGTTTGCTATAATCGAGTTGTCCATATCTGGATGAGAATTATTCAAATCGGTCTCCGATAATCTTCGAATGCGATGACGAAATGTTAAATTCTCCATTTGATAGTGTATATGATTTTTCCTCTTTTAAAACGTATAATTTATATCGAACTTTAAATAATAAAAGCCACTTAGAAAAAAAAACTAATCTGTGCTTCTGCTACAAGCAGAGGAAGTAGGTAGGAATAAATAAGTTATTTAAGTACCTGTGTTTGTCTGTTTTGTTAGACGTTTTCTTCTATTATTATATAGTTATGAGTGTATATATAATAATGTACGCTCTTAGTTTTGTTGTTTCCTTCACTTACCTTACTTGTCCAAAATGTATGTTTTTCCAGTAGTACTTAGCATAGCCTAATAACTTATTATAAGTATTTTTCTGGCGTTTTACAATTTATTTCTGCGTATTCACTCAACACAGTGTTCACTTGGCATTAGCCGGAAGTACATCGCTGTCGTTTGGATATAGTTGTTGATTTCTGTAAAATGCCATGTGTTTTGTAAATAGGATTCTAGTATCCCATACACTTATAGATTATTTATTTTATGTATTTTTCATGAATCCTTAGAGCTTAAGCTTACCCAGTGGGATCTGATGATTTACACAGTCAAATGCTTTTCATAAGTCACAAAACATAGCAATAGTTTTATGTGACTTTGTAACACGAATAAATTTTGTGTTACATCCTATATGCCTATCTACACAATTTTGAACCTTCCCGCTAATCTCTTATCAGGAATTTACTACTGCCATCTGTTGTCAATTATTTGTACTACATTGTACAGAATAGTCACCTGGTATCATTTTAACTCATATTTTTATATAACTTACTATTTCTACTTATAAATATTTAAACAATATAATAAAAATTGCTTTAATATATTTATAATATTCTATTTATGTCAATTGAAATGAACGCTTACTTGAGTTTATAATTTTTTAATAATAGTAACCCTGAGACACTAGTCAATTTTGAATTCTTCGTTGAAAACATTTTACAGATACCAACAAGTTTGGTTTATTGTGTTTTGTCTAAATGGTGGGTAGAATTAACACCTAGATGAAAGCAATAAAAGGTCGCTTCTCGACCATATAAGGGTTTTACAGTCATGGAGCGAGAAAAAGAAACATGTTCATGGTTAGTGCATCGCGGCCATGGTGCCAACACATTCTTGAGTTATAAAGTGCCTCCGGATATAGACTTCTAGATCCTCTCATGTAAGTAATCATGTGCATACACACCACATTCAATTCTACCACATTTGTGTAAAGCATAGGCTGATTATTGCTCGTTTCTTGCACAGACTCTGCTGCAACATTCTGCTGTGCAATCCACCTGCTGTCACAAACACACATGCATCTACACTGCGTTCTGCCACTATCACTCATCTACTGCGCTATTGAGTTTCTCTTCTACTGCCTGGTCACACCCTGGTGCTGACGTGCCTGGAGTTCAAGCCTGCTTGGAGTACTAGAGGGACACTGCTGCAAGCTCCTGGCCATAGCTGAGGTTGTCTCATTCTTAATCTTAAATTTCTAAATGATAACTACCTAATATACAAGTAAATTCATCATGTGTTCTGTGTTCAAGGGTACACCTACTAAACTATCTACTGCTTGATTTTTGTACTTTGCAAGCCTCTGCTACTTATTATACTACTCTAGTAAAGTGCATGGCGCCCATCTACTTACCTCTTGAATATAGACAAACTTAATAGTAACTTATTTTCTGTACAAATTAACTTAGGGTCTTGGAGACCATAGCTGTGAGAATGTCTGGGTGATAATCAAAAGGCTTCACCCACACCCTGGTTCATACTTATAAACTGATACATTACATTATAACTGATAGTAATCTGTGCAATTTGTGAAACTCAGTGTTTAATATTTTCTAGTGTAACTTTATTCAACTTAACTCTTAGCATAGTGCCATTCACAGCTGCAGGTGAAAGCACTATAAAGTATTGTATTCAAACCCTTAGAATAAAGCTTTAGAGCTGTGAAGCTGTGACAGCACAGGAGTGCCAACTCATCACACATTGTTAATTGTTACCTCTTAAGTCCTTTTTTTATTAACTAATCTAACCATTCTATTGTTCACCTGTTTAGGCTTGTGTATTTTTTTTAAATATATATCTGTTTCCTTCATTTTCACAAAATCTGAGTTCATAATTTCACTTCCTCTTAGGCTGCCTTTATATAGTGACTTTGGCCTTCTTCTCAGCTGAATATATATCCAATTTAATAAAACTACAGAATCTCTTATCATTATTTATTGATATATTGCTTTTAACGCTGAGAATAAGGCTGAAACACCCACTACCAAAATCATATGTTATAACTTATACAGTGCTTTATAAACGGTGTCCAAAAGCGCAGATATTGCATCGTCTGTAGATTCACATTTTATATAATCTAATAAAGCTCAATGTTACTCTTTTAATTTATTATTATATGTTGGACACATATATATTTATAAGTATTATTATTGGTACAGTGAGTATATTATTTATATCATGACATAAAAAATATTTATAACTTAACATAAGTATTTTATAGTTTGTATTGTGACAAAGCCTCTTTACAGCTATCATAATATTAATTTTGCTAATTGCTTTATTTTGTTGAATAAATACATATTCTATTATATTAGTAGTATTTTTATTATTGGTAATTTATTAAAAATCGTGGAGAAGCAGATACAAGAACCATTTTTTTTTGCTCACTAAAAAATGAGAGTACCATAAAACATTAAAAAAAAATACGACGCTTAAACCCCCCCCCAATATCAAATCCTGGCTACGCCCATGGTGGAGTCCTTCGTTAATTTATTTTTAATTCTCATATAATTTTGTGTTAAAAAAGAGGAGGTTTTGTTCCGAGATGATGTAACTAAATAATAATAAAATGTTATGGTGTGGCTTAGAACAAGTGGCATCTGTCAGAAAATTCTTATTGTGTCAATTTGTTTATTAATTTCTCAGCCTCCGCAGACTAGTGGCTGTGCCTTTGGCGTTAAATCCGGAGGTCGTGGATTCGATTCCCACCCATGGCAAATAAATATTAGTACGTTTTTCTCCATGGTCTGGGTGTTTATAAAATATAATATGTATTATATCATTGTTTCTGGTACACATAGTACAAGCCTAGAGCTTAGTTTGTGACCAGAGCAATTTGTGTAAATCGTCCTGCATATTAAAAAAGAGAGGTAGTGGTGTGGAGTGTGTGGGGTACCTGCACAGCGCGGTGCGGAAGGAGAGCGGCGAGGCGGGGTGCACGAGCACGGTGCGGGGCGCGCGCGGGGAGCCCAGCACGGCGCGCGCCGTCACCACGCGCAGCCCCAGCAGCGCCTTGCCGGGGGTGGCGCCGGCCGTGCGCAGGCAGCACGCCTGCACACACCACCCAAGTGTAGCACTCCGTATTCCGCTCACATGACGCCGTGACGCCGTGACGCCATGCACAGCGAGAGGATACATGCTTCAAGTCTTCACATATTACCCTACTAATTTGCACTGGGACGTATACGTATATATTTTTTTGGAAAAGATCTAAGGGGGTTTGCTTGGAAGAAAAAAGAATGTGATAAAGATGTTATTACACGTGGTGGCCGAGTTGGTTAGACCTTGGACTTAAAAACACTTAGGTCCCTGGTTCGAATCCCGGTGTGTACCAATGAGTTTTTAATTAAAAAAATTACGTACATTAGTTTAACAACACCACTATAGTGCCTCGGAGAGCACGTTAAGCTCTCTGTCCCGGTTTCACTATATTAACTTGTGAAGCTGTTTAAAGATGGGTTATTGAGTGATTCAAACCATCGCGGCGAGCTAGCCGCTTGTTCGGTGAAGACTCATACCATCGGCTACGACAAGGTGGGATTAAAAACCCCTCCGCTGGGTACCCTGGGGCCGTCTAGGCAGTCTCGGGCGCCGTAAGGCACCCGTGATGATATGTATGTATGTCCTTAAATTATTCCTTAAAAACGACGAAGACGAGATTAGAGACTCTGGAAGTACAGATTGAATGGCTTACTATGGATGAAGTTTGTATTCCACTAGCCCTGAAATGGCGCACACTCATGTACGATTGGTCTCCGGCCCTTATTAAGTTCTATCTCAATGCCTTTCAAATGTCCCTACCTGACCAGAGTAATGTGATAAGATAGGGGAAAGCAGCAGATAAGACATGTACATTGTGCGGTGTTGCTGTAGGGACTGCCAGACATATACTTGCTGGGTGCAAGACTCTACTTGAAAAAGGCCATCATTCGCACCGACATGATAAAGAAATTATTCGTGAAGCTGTAAGTCTCAATATTGCTAGAGATAGAAAAGGATTATCAACAAATAAAAGACTAACTACTTTTGTAAAGGAGGGACAACTCAAGAAAACTCAAAGTAAACCTTTCTCAATCCTGGACAAAGCACAGGACTGGAAAATATTCATGGATGCATTTAAAATTCCAGACGAACTAGCAGTTTTAGCGTATACTTGAAAAAAATTTTTGAAGAAAGTAATACTTATAGAACTCATCGCTCTACCTCGAGCAGGCAGACCAGCACGCGGTATTGGGGCGCGGCTGCGGGACTAGAGACTGCGCAGACCACCTACCTCGAACAGGCAGACCAGCACGCGGTAAACGAGCTCCAGCATCAGCAGCTCCGAGGTGAGCTCCATCACCAGCTGCAAGTTGTCCAGGTTGTCTCCCAGCTTGGTCAGGTCGAACTTATCCAGGTCTCTGCAATCATTAGTTAACTTGATAAGTATTCTAATAGAGAACAACTACAAAGTTCTCTCAGGTTAATCTAAGCAAAGGGATCCAATAATATTTCGTTTGTTAGATTTTTAACAAAAACCCGTTTTTTTTTATAAACTAGGAGTTTTTAGTCACAGACAGTGGATTTATTTATTGTGTATATATTATATATGAAATAATGAAAAGGTTAATTTTCCTTTTATTGTCGCTCTTACAAAAATATTAACATGAAATTACTAAAAAAAGGTTACAATCTTTTACACTAAATTAACGATTCAGACCCGACACTTGTCTAAAGACACAGAAGAAATAATAGTACAAGTACAGAAGGTCCACTTCGAAAGATCTATTAAATAAATAGCGACTCTTGCACCGACACAATAAAGTTCAGTTCAGATCGCACAGCGCTAATCACCTACATTTATATTCACCTAAAGTTGCCTCTCTTTCTATCGCGTAATTCTTTACTTTTTTGACGACGATAGGGTTGTCTTCTTTTAAACAAAACCTAGGTTAGGTACTTAGTAGTAAGTACGTAGATCATAAAACAATTTTATTTTAGGATGTCTGCTGCATAGGTATTTTAACCTATGGAGATACGGAAGCCATAAGGCACACTACATTGTCTATGAAACTAAACATTGCTTTTCGGTGTATAGGCACAAAATAAATAATAGTAGGGACAAGTAGTATAGGTAGATTATGTGGAATGATATAAGTGCGAATAATACCTTTAAGGGAAACAGATTGTACCTACCTACTAAGTTGAAAGAAAAACTTACAAACACATTGACTCAGCATATTTGCTTAGTCTTGTGTTTTTTATTATTAAGCAACCTACGTAGGTACCTAATTGGGCAAATAAATAAGTATGTACGAGCAAGTATGTATGTTGTCTACTTATCAAAACTGCATAATATTTCTAGTAATGCCTGTACTTATCAAACAAAACTATATACTATAGTAATTAAATATCTAACAAAGTACGTAAATACGAGAGACTTAGATAACTATAACAAAGGACAACATTTGGTACATAGGAAAGGGTTAGTATACCTGCCTAAAAATTACCGTGGTAGGCGTGGATTTATTTACCTTTTTGAGGTCCTTTGGAAGTATAAAAAACGTAAGGTCCGGATCCTTGTTACTATTATTTAAGCAACCGAATGTGGCACAATAAACTTTAGACCTCATTTTATTTAATATTAAATATAGCGACGAGGCGCGTGAGTATCATACAAACGTGCGATTCGGACGCCACGCGGCCCCACTACGGCAGCCCTAAAAAAATTAACCCATTCGTGGGTACGGCCGGGTACTTGTAGCTTCATACCTAAAGCGCGGAGTGGAACACGCCTGCTAAAGGTAATTTTTGCTTGATACAAAGACAATATGTATTTGTTGTAGAAATAAATACCCCAAGTGATCCAAGGGGCCTGGAGTCGACGCGTACTTCCAATATTACAACTTTACTTGGCTGTTGGTCGAAGTTCAATTATTTTTTTATGTTCGTAATTTTATTGAACGCAAAATTCTTTCCGTTGTGGCTATTTTTTTTTTGTATTATATTATTTTTTTTTTTTATTCTAAAAATAAAAATAATGACCCAACACAAATATATTAATAAAAACAATGACCCAAAAAAATGTTATTTTAATAAATATACAGAGATAAACAGTAATCGAGTATTATTGGAAGTGCAAAAACTAATTTTATATGGAGAACGCGAAGTCCGCGATGACGAATGCAGTGCCCTTAACAAGCCAGGAAAAGGATTCGCGATCTCGAACGTAACCTAAATGTCAAGTTTTTTTTAATGAAAAAAGTACGTAAAGGTGTAAATATTACGATTCTAATTAGTAGTCAGGAGAAGAAATGTAAGAATAGCCTTTCTACAAGCAAATCATATTACTTTTATGTAACACGACTTTTATGTAATTAGCCCTAGAAAAGCTGTGGTGTGGTACTGCAGTGGACTGTATTCAAATTAAACACTATTTTGTTGGCACACAGATATATTTACTTAACTTCAAAAATTTTTTTAATTTATTTTATTAAAATTCTTTATTGCTAAAAATTACAAAACAAAATTGTACATAGGCGAACTTAATGCCTTAGGCATTTTCTACCAGCTAACCTTTGAGAGAGTGGAAGATTATGCATAGGGTGCAAAAGCAAATAAATAACAATTTAAAAGACATATATCGAATAGTATATAAACTATTTAAATATTACATGTAAATACTTAAACATACACTCAATACATAATATACTACTTATATAAATCATACAATATAATACATTTAGTACATATCAAAACAGAAAATGCTAAAGGAAAAATTGGCAGTTACTTATTCAGATAATGAGTGGTGAGTAGACGTTTAAATACACCGATGGTTGGAGCCCAGTCTTATACACAGAGGAAGCACATTCCATTGACGAGCAGCTGACACAGTAAAAGAATCGGAATATTTGGTGGAGATGTGCGACGGGATCTTTAATTGGTTATTAACAAAGGAGCGAAGAGGACGATCGTGAAAATCACAGAGGAAAATAAATCGAGATTTTAGGTAAGAAGGGGTATTAGGATTATAGAGGATGTTATAAAGGAAAGAAAGCATGTGCACTGATCTACGTGATCGTATATTAAGCCATCTTAACTGTTTGCGGTAAATAGATACATGGTCATATTTGCGCAGGCCGAAAACAAAGCGAATGCACAAGTTAAGAAGGCGGTCGAGTTTATTGAGTAGGTCTTCAGTCAGATCAGAGTAACATACATCAGCATAGTCTAAAATAGGGAAAAGAAGTGAATTTACTAACATAATCTTTGTCTTAAATGGAATGAGGTACTGGGACAGCTTGAGCGTATGCATGCTGGCGAAAATACGTTTACTAACTTCCGAAATGTGATAGTTCCAAGAAAGATCGCAGGTCATATGTAAACCAAGGTTCTTAGAATGCTGGCAAAAAGGAAGAGGTATGCTATTAAATACTAATGGAGAGATTGATTCCACATCCAATCTACTCAGCATGTGTTTAGAACCAAGGACCATGACCTGCGACTTCGGCATACAGATGATAGGAACTGAAATTAATTACTTGGACCATGGCATTAATTAAAACCGAGAAGAGCAAAGGAGATAAAACGCCACCTTGTAGCAGTGAGGAAATACCAATCAGAGAAAACATTGTCCACCCGAATGCGCTGCCTGCGTCCACGAAGATATGAGTTGAACCACTGTGTCGCAGTAGGAGAAATATTAAGTGAACGCAAAATAGCGATAAGTATATCATGATCGACACAGTTGAAGGTATTACTAAAATCTAGAAGAACAAGCAGTGTTAACTTTTTCGTCAATAGCACGGCGTATGTCATCAGTGATATTTACAGGAACAGTGCTGGTGCTATGAGACAATCGAATTAGCTTCGCTTCGGTCTTTCCTAACTTAGCTCTTTAAAGAATCTCTCCATCTCATGGCCTTTCATATTTTATCATCTAGCCAGGGCGCCGGAGGTCTCTTCATGCGCACGATTATATGTATCAGTTATATATTGTATTAGTTAATTACATTTACTAATACAATATATAACTTAGACAATATATAACTTATTAATAATTAAGACTAAAACTTATACATGACGAGACAAAATATTTCAGTATTAATAAAAAGCAAAAGTGTAGGGTAGGCCGCACGTAGATCAAGGCTCCGAGCAAGAAGCACATAAGTTTGGCTCAGAGCCAAATGTGAATATGGCTGAACATACTCCCCGGCGTTGAAGTGTTTTCAAGATTCATTCAGCTTGCACGGGGACTTGCTTGTTACATACGGTAGTCCTGACCGTTAGACCTTGCTCGTTACATACGGCAGCCCTGACCGTTAGACCTTGCTCGTTACATACGGCAGCCCTGACCGTTAGACCTTGCTTGTTACATACGGCAGCCCTGACCGTTAGACCTTGCTCGTTACATACGGCAGCCCTGACCGTTAGACCTTGCTCGTTACATACGGCAGCCCTGACCGTTAGACCTTGCTCGTTACATACGGCAGCCCTGACCGTTAGACCTTGCTCGTTACATACGGCAGCCCTGACCGTTAGACCTTGCTCGTTACATACGGCAGCCCTGACCGTTAGACCTTGCTCGTTACATACGGCAGCCCTGACCGTTAGACCTTGCTCGTTACATACGGCAGCCCTGACCGTTAGACCTTGCTCGTTACATACGGCAGCCCTGACCGTTAGACCTTGCTCGTTACATACGGCAGCCCTGACCGTTAGACCTTGCTCGTTACATACGGCAGCCCTGACCGTTAGACCTTGCTCGTTACATACGGCAGTCCTGACCGTTAGACCTTGCTCGTTACATACGGCAGTCCTGACCGTTAGACCTTGCTCGTTACATACGGCAGCCCTGACCGTTAGACCTTGCTCGTCACATACGGCAGTCCTGACCTTACTGGTTACATACGGCAGCCCTGACCGTTAGACCTTGCTCGTTACATACGGCAGCCCTGACCGTTAGACCTTGCTCGTTACATACGGCAGTCCTGACCTTACTGGTTACATACGGCAATCCTGACCGTTTGACCTTGCTTGTTACATACGGCAGTCCTGACCGTTAGACCTTGCTCGTTACATACGGCAGTCCTGACCTTACTGGTTACATACGGCAATCCTGACCGTTTGACCTTGCTTGTTACATACGGCAGCCCTGACCGTTAGACCTTGCTCGTTACATACGGCAGTCCTGACCTTACTGGTTACATACGGCAATCCTGACCGTTTGACCTTGCTTGTTACATACGGCAGTCCTGACCGTTAGACCTTGCTCGTCACATACGGCAGTCCTGACCTTACTGGTTACATACGGCAATCCTGACCGTTTGACCTTGCTTGTTACATACGGCAGTCCTGACCGTTAGACCTTGCTCGTTACATACGGCAGCCCTGACCGTTAGACCTTGCTCGTTACATACGGCAGTCCTGACCGTTAGACCTTGCTCGTTACATACGGCAGTCCTGACCGTTAGACCTTGCTCGTTACATACGGCAGTCCTGACCGTTAGACCTTGCTCGTTACATACGGCAGCCCTGACCGTTAGACCTTGCTCGTTACATACGGCAGCCCTGACCGTTAGACCTTGCTCGTTACATACGGCAGCCCTGACCGTTAGACCTTGCTCGTTACATACGGCAGCCCTGACCGTTAGACCTTGCTCGTTACATACGGCAGCCCTGACCGTTAGACCTTGCTCGTTACATACGGCAGTCCTGACCGTTAGACCTTGCTCGTTACATACGGCAGTCCTGACCGTTAGACCTTGCTCGTTACATACGGCAGCCCTGACCGTTAGACCTTGCTCGTCACATACGGCAGTCCTGACCTTACTGGTTACATACGGCAGCCCTGACCGTTAGACCTTGCTCGTTACATACGGCAGCCCTGACCGTTAGACCTTGCTCGTTACATACGGCAGTCCTGACCTTACTGGTTACATACGGCAATCCTGACCGTTTGACCTTGCTTGTTACATACGGCAGTCCTGACCGTTAGACCTTGCTCGTTACATACGGCAGTCCTGACCTTACTGGTTACATACGGCAATCCTGACCGTTTGACCTTGCTTGTTACATACGGCAGCCCTGACCGTTAGACCTTGCTCGTTACATACGGCAGTCCTGACCTTACTGGTTACATACGGCAATCCTGACCGTTTGACCTTGCTTGTTACATACGGCAGTCCTGACCGTTAGACCTTGCTCGTCACATACGGCAGTCCTGACCTTACTGGTTACATACGGCAATCCTGACCGTTTGACCTTGCTTGTTACATACGGCAGTCCTGACCGTTAGACCTTGCTCGTTACATACGGCAGCCCTGACCGTTAGACCTTGCTCGTTACATACGGCAGTCCTGACCGTTAGACCTTGCTCGTTACATACGGCAGTCCTGACCGTTAGACCTTGCTCGTTACATACGGCAGTCCTGACCGTTAGACCTTGCTCGTCACATACGGCAGTCCTGACCTTACTGGTTACATACGGCAATCCTGACCGTTTGACCTTGCTTGTTACATACGGCAGTCCTGACCGTTAGACCTTGCTCGTCACATACGGCAGTCCTGACCTTACTGGTTACATCCGGCAATCCTGACCGTTTGCTCGTCACATACGGCAGTCCTGACCTTACTGGTTACATACGGCAATCCTGACCGTTTGACCTTGCTTGTTACATACGGCAGTCCTGACCGTTAGACCTTGCTCGTTACATACGGCAGTCCTGCCCGTTTGACCTTGCTTGTTACATACGGCAGTCCTGACCGTTTGACCTTGCTTGTTACATACGGCAGTCCTGACCGTTAGACCTTGCTCGTTACATACGGCAGTCCTGACCGTTAGACCTTGCTCGTTACATACGGCAGTCCTGACCTTACTGGTTACATACGGCAATCCTGACCGTTTGACCTTGCTTGTTACATACGCCAATCCTGACCGTTTGACCTTGCTTGTTACATACGGCAGTCCTGACCGTTAGACCTTGCTCGTTACATACGGAAGTCCTGACCTTACTGGTTACATACGGCAATCCTGACCGTTTGACCTTGCTTGTTACATACGGCAATCCTGACCGTTTGACCTTGCTTGTTACATACGGCAGTCCTGACCGTTAGACCTTGCTCGTTACATACGGCAGTCCTGACCTTACTGGTTACATACGGCAATCCTGACCGTTTGACCTTGCTTGTTACATACGGCAGTCCTGACCGTTAGACCTTGCTCGTCACATACGGCAGTCCTGACCTTACTGGTTACATACGGCAGTCCTGACCGTTAGACCTTGCTCGTCACATACGGCAGTCCTGACCTTACTGGTTACATACGGCAATCCTGACCGTTTGACCTTGCTTGTTACATACGGCAGTCCTGACCGTTAGACCTTGCTCGTTACATACGGCAGCCCTGACCGTTAGACCTTGCTCGTTACATACGGCAGTCCTGACCGTTAGACCTTGCTCGTTACATACGGCAGTCCTGACCGTTAGACCTTGCTCGTTACATACGGCAGTCCTGACCGTTAGACCTTGCTCGTCACATACGGCAGTCCTGACCTTACTGGTTACATACGGCAATCCTGACCGTTTGACCTTGCTTGTTACATACGGCAGTCCTGACCGTTAGACCTTGCTCGTCACATACGGCAGTCCTGACCTTACTGGTTACATCCGGCAATCCTGACCGTTTGACCTTGCTTGTTACATACGGCAGTCCTGACCGTTAGACCTTGCTCGTTAAATACGGCAGTCCTGACCTTACTGGTTACATACGGCAATCCTGACCGTTTGACCTTGCTTGTTACATACGGCAGCCCTGACCGTTAGACCTTGCTCGTTACATACGGCAGTCCTGACCTTACTGGTTACATACGGCAATCCTGACCGTTTGACCTTGCTTGTTACATACGGCAGTCCTGACCGTTAGACCTTGCTCGTCACATACGGCAGTCCTGACCTTACTGGTTACATCCGGCAATCCTGACCGTTTGACCTTGCTTGTTACATACGGCAGTCCTGACCGTTAGACCTTGCTCGTTAAATACGGCAGTCCTGACCTTACTGGTTACATACGGCAATCCTGACCGTTTGACCTTGCTTGTTACATACGGCAGTCCTGACCGTTAGACCTTGCTCGTCACATACGGCAGTCCTGACCTTACTGGTTACATACGGTAATCCTGACCGTTTGACCTTGCTTGTTACATACGGCAGTCCTGACCGTTAGACCTTGCTCGTCACATACGGCAGTCCTGACCTTACTGGTTACATACGGCAATCCTGACCGTTTGACCTTGCTTGTTACATACGGCAGTCCTGACCGTTAGACCTTGCTCGTTACATACGGCAGTCCTGCCCGTTTGACCTTGCTTGTTACATACGGCAGTCCTGACCGTTTGACCTTGCTTGTTACATACGGCAGTCCTGACCGTTAGACCTTGCTCGTTACATACGGCAGTCCTGACCGTTAGACCTTGCTCGTTACATACGGCAGTCCTGACCTTACTGGTTACATACGGCAATCCTGACCGTTTGACCTTGCTTGTTACATACGCCAATCCTGACCGTTTGACCTTGCTTGTTACATACGGCAGTCCTGACCGTTAGACCTTGCTCGTTACATACGGCAGTCCTGACCTTACTGGTTACATACGGCAATCCTGACCGTTTGACCTTGCTTGTTACATACGGCAATCCTGACCGTTTGACCTTGCTTGTTACATACGGCAGTCCTGACCGTTAGACCTTGCTCGTTACATACGGCAGTCCTGACCTTACTGGTTACATACGGCAATCCTGACCGTTTGACCTTGCTTGTTACATACGGCAGTCCTGACCGTTAGACCTTGCTCGTCACATACGGCAGTCCTGACCTTACTGGTTACATACGGCAATCCTGACCGTTTGACCTTGCTTGTTACATACGGCAGTCCTGACCGTTAGACCTTGCTCGTCACATACGGCAGTCCTGACCTTACTGGTTACATACGGCAATCCTGACCGTTTGACCTTGCTTGTTACATACGGCAGTCCTGACCGTTAGACCTTGCTCGTTACATACGGCAGTCCTGACCGTTTGACCTTGCTTGTTACATACGGCAGTCCTGACCGTTTGACCTTGCTTGTTACATACGGCAGTCCTGACCGTTAGACCTTGCTCGTTACATACGGCAGTCCTGACCGTTAGACCTTGCTCGTTACATACGGCAGTCCTGACCTTACTGGTTACATACGGCAATCCTGACCGTTTGACCTTGCTTGTTACATACGGCAATCCTGACCGTTTGACCTTGCTTGTTACATACGGCAGTCCTGACCGTTTGACCTTGCTCGTCACATACGGCAGTCCTGACCTTAGACCTTGCTCGTTACATACGGCAGTTCTGACCGTTTAACCTTGCTCGTTACATACGGCAGTCCTGACCGTTAGACCTTGCTCGTTACATACGGCAGTCCTGACCTTACTGGTTACATACGGCAGTCCTGACCGTTTGACCTTGCTTGTTACATACGGCAGTCCTGACCGTTAGACCTTGCTCGTTACATACGGCAGTCCTGACCGTTAGACCTTGCTCGTTACATACGGCAGTCCTGACCTTACTGGTTACATACGGCAATCCTGACCGTTTGACCTTGCTTGTTACATACGGCAATCCTGACCGTTTGACCTTGCTTGTTACATACGGCAGTCCTGACCGTTTGACCTTGCTCGTTACATACGGCAGTCCTGACCGTTAGACCTTGCTCGTTACATACGGCAGTCCTGACCGTTAGACCTTGCTCGTCACATACGGCAGTCCTGACCTTACTGGTTACATACGGCAATCCTGACCGTTTGACCTTGCTTGTTACATACGGCAGTCCTGACCGTTAGACCTTGCTCGTTACATACGGCAGTCCTGACCTTACTGGTTACATACGGCAATCCTGACCGTTTGACCTTGCTTGTTACATACGGCAGCCCTGACCGTTAGACCTTGCTCGTTACATACGGCAGTCCTGACCTTACTGGTTACATACGGCAATCCTGACCGTTTGACCTTGCTTGTTACATACGGCAGTCCTGACCGTTAGACCTTGCTCGTCACATACGGCAGTCCTGACCTTACTGGTTACATCCGGCAATCCTGACCGTTTGACCTTGCTTGTTACATACGGCAGTCCTGACCGTTAGACCTTGCTCGTTAAATACGGCAGTCCTGACCTTACTGGTTACATACGGCAATCCTGACCGTTAGACCTTGCTCGTTACATACGGCAGTCCTGACCTTACTGGTTACATACGGCAATCCTGACCGTTTGACCTTGCTTGTTACATACGGCAGTCCTGACCGTTAGACCTTGCTCGTCACATACGGCAGTCCTGACCTTACTGGTTACATACGGCAGTCCTGACCGTTAGACCTTGCTCGTCACATACGGCAGTCCTGACCGTTAGACCTTGCTCGTTACATACGGCAGTCCTGACCGTTAGACCTTGCTCGTCACATACGGCAGTCCTGACCTTACTGGTTACATACGGCAATCCTGACCGTTTGACCTTGCTTGTTACATACGGCAGTCCTGACCGTTAGACCTTGCTCGTTACATACGGCAGTCCTGACCTTACTGGTTACATACGGCAATCCTGACCGTTTGACCTTGCTTGTTACATACGGCAGTCCTGACCGTAAGACCTTGCTCGTCACATACGGCAGTCCTGACCTTACTGGTTACATACGGCAATCCTGACCGTTAGACCTTGCTCGTTACATACGGCAGTCCTGACCGTTAGACCTTGCTCGTCACATACGGCAGTCCTGACCTTACTGGTTACATACGGCAATCCTGACCGTTTGACCTTGCTTGTTACATACGGCAGTCCTGACCGTTAGACCTTGCTCGTTACATACGGCAGTCCTGACCTTACTGGTTACATACGGCAATCCTGACCGTTTGACCTTGCTTGTTACATACGGCAGCCCTGACCGTTAGACCTTGCTCGTTACATACGGCAGTCCTGACCTTACTGGTTACATACGGCAATCCTGACCGTTTGACCTTGCTTGTTACATACGGCAGTCCTGACCGTTAGACCTTGCTCGTTACATACGGCAGTCCTGACATTACTGGTTACATACGGCAATCCTGACCGTTTGACCTTGCTTGTTACATACGGCAGTCCTGACCGTAAGACCTTGCTCGTCACATACGGCAGTCCTGACCTTACTGGTTACATACGGCAATCCTGACCGTTAGACCTTGCTCGTTACATACGGCAGTCCTGACCGTTAGACCTTGCTCGTCACATACGGCAGTCCTGACCTTACTGGTTACATACGGCAATCCTGACCGTTTGACCTTGCTTGTTACATACGGCAGTCCTGACCGTTAGACCTTGCTCGTTACATACGGCAGTCCTGACCTTACTGGTTACATACGGCAATCCTGACCGTTTGACCTTGCTCGTTACATACGGCAGCCCTGACCGTTAGACCTTGCTCGTTACATACGGCAGTCCTGACCGTTAGACCTTGCTCGTTACATACGGCAGTCCTGACCGTTAGACCTTGCTCGTTACATACGGCAGTCCTGACCGTTAGACCTTGCTCGTCACATACGGCAGTCCTGACCTTACTGGTTACATACGGCAATCCTGACCGTTTGACCTTGCTTGTTACATACGGCAGTCCTGACCGTTAGACCTTGCTCGTTACATACGGCAGTCCTAACCTTACTGGTTACATACGGCAATCCTGACCGTTTGACCTTGCTTGTTACATACGGCAGTCCTGACCGTTAGACCTTGCTCGTCACATACGGCAGTCCTGACCTTACTGGTTACATACGGCAATCCTGACCGTTTGACCTTGCTTGTTACATACGGCAGTCCTGACCGTTAGACATTGCTCGTTACATACGGCAGTCCTGACCTTACTTGTTACATACGCCAATCCTGACCGTTTGACCTTGCTTGTTACATACGGCAGTCCTGACCGTTAGACCTTGCTCGTCACATACGGCAGTCCTGACCTTACTGGTTACATACGGCAATCCTGACCGTTTGACCTTGCTTGTTACATACGGCAGTCCTGACCGTTAGACCTTGCTCGTCACATACGGCAGTCCTGACCTTACTGGTTACATACGGCAATCCTGACCGTTTGACCTTGCTTGTTACATACGGCAGTCCTGACCGTTAGACATTGCTCGTTACATACGGCAGTCCTGACCTTACTTGTTACATACGCCAATCCTGACCGTTTGACCTTGCTTGTTACATACGGCAGTCCTGACCGTTAGACCTTGCTCGTCACATACGGCAGTCCTGACCTTACTGGTTACATACGGCAATCCTGACCGTTTGACCTTGCTTGTTACATACGGCAGTCCTGACCGTTAGACCTTGCTCGTCACATACGGCAGTCCTGACCTTACTGGTTACATACGGCAATCCTGACCGTTTGACCTTGCTTGTTACATACGGCAGTCCTGACCGTTAGACCTTGCTCGTTACATACGGCAGTCCTGCCCGTTTGACCTTGCTTGTTACATACGGCAGTCCTGACCGTTTGACCTTGCTTGTTACATACGGCAGTCCTGATCGTTAGACCTTGCTCGTTACATACGGCAGTCCTGACCGTTAGACCTTGCTCGTTACATACGGCAGTCCTGACCTTACTGGTTACATACGGCAATCCTGACCGTTTGACCTTGCTTGTTACATACGCCAATCCTGACCGTTTGACCTTGCTTGTTACATACGGCAGTCCTGACCGTTAGACCTTGCTCGTTACATACGGCAGTCCTGACCTTACTGGTTACATACGGCAATCCTGACCGTTTGACCTTGCTTGTTACATACGGCAATCCTGACCGTTTGACCTTGCTTGTTACATACGGCAGTCCTGACCGTTAGACCTTGCTCGTTACATACGGCAGTCCTGACCGTTTGACCTTGCTTGTTACATACGGCAGTCCTGACCGTTTGACCTTGCTTGTTACATACGGCAGTCCTGACCGTTAGACCTTGCTCGTTACATACGGCAGTCCTGACCGTTAGACCTTGCTCGTTACATACGGCAGTCCTGACCTTACTGGTTACATACGGCAATCCTGACCGTTTGACCTTGCTTGTTACATACGGCAATCCTGACCGTTTGACCTTGCTTGTTACATACGGCAGTCCTGACCGTTTGACCTTGCTCGTCACATACGGCAGTCCTGACCTTAGACCTTGCTCGTTACATACGGCAGTTCTGACCGTTTAACCTTGCTCGTTACATACGGCAGTCCTGACCGTTAGACCTTGCTCGTTACATACGGCAGTCCTGACCTTACTGGTTACATACGGCAATCCTGACCGTTTGACCTTGCTTGTTACATACGGCAGTCCTGACCGTTTGACCTTGCTTGTTACATACGGCAGTCCTGACCGTTTGACCTTGCTCGTTACATACGGCAGTCCTGACCGTTTGACCTTGCTTGTTACATACGGCAGTCCTGACCGTTTGACCTTGCTTGTTACATACGGCAGTCCTGACCGTTAGACCTTGCTCGTTACATACGGCAGTCCTGACCGTTAGACCTTGCTCGTTACATACGGCAGTCCTGACCTTACTGGTTACATACGGCAATCCTGACCGTTTGACCTTGCTTGTTACATACGGCAATCCTGACCGTTTGACCTTGCTTGTTACATACGGCAGTCCTGACCGTTAGACCTTGCTCGTTACATACGGCAGTCCTGACCGTTAGACCTTGCTCGTTACATACGGCAGTTCTGACCGTTTAACCTTGCTCGTTACATACGGCAGTCCTGACCGTTAGACCTTGCTCGTTACATACGGCAGTCCTGACCTTACTGGTTACATACGGCAATCCTGACCGTTTGACCTTGCTTGTTACATACGGCAGTCCTGACCGTTAGACCTTGCTCGTCACATACGGCAGTCCTGACCTTACTGGTTACATACGGCAGTCCTGACCGTTAGACCTTGCTCGTCACATACGGCAGTCCTGACCGTTATACCTTGCTCGTTACATACGGCAGTCCTGACCGTTAGACCTTGCTCGTCACATACGGCAGTCCTGACCTTACTGGTTACATACGGCAATCCTGACCGTTTGACCTTGCTTGTTACATACGGCAGTCCTGACCGTTAGACTTTGCTCGTTACATACGGCAGTCCTGACCTTACTGGTTACATACGGCAATCCTGACCGTTTGACCTTGCTTGTTACATACGGCAGTCCTGACCGTAAGACCTTGCTCGTCACATACGGCAGTCCTGACCTTACTGGTTACATACGGCAATCCTGACCGTTAGACCTTGCTCGTTACATACGGCAGTCCTGACCGTTAGACCTTGCTCGTCACATACGGCAGTCCTGACCTTACTGGTTACATACGGCAATCCTGACCGTTTGACCTTGCTTGTTACATACGGCAGTCCTGACCGTTAGACCTTGCTCGTTACATACGGCAGTCCTGACCTTACTGGTTACATACGGCAATCCTGACCGTTTGACCTTGCTTGTTACATACGGCAGCCCTGACCGTTAGACCTTGCTCGTTACATACGGCAGTCCTGACCTTACTGGTTACATACGGCAATCCTGACCGTTTGACCTTGCTTGTTACATACGGCAGTCCTGACCGTTAGACCTTGCTCGTCACATACGGCAGTCCTGACCTTACTGGTTACATACGGCAATCCTGACCGTTTGACCTTGCTTGTTACATACGGCAGTCCTGACCGTTAGACCTTGCTCGTTACATACGGCAGCCCTGACCGTTAGACCTTGCTCGTTACATACGGCAGTCCTGACCGTTAGACCTTGCTCGTTACATACGGCAGTCCTGACCGTTAGACCTTGCTCGTTACATACGGCAGTCCTGACCGTTAGACCTTGCTCGTCACATACGGCAGTCCTGACCTTACTGGTTACATACGGCAATCCTGACCGTTTGACCTTGCTTGTTACATACGGCAGTCCTGACCGTTAGACCTTGCTCGTCACATACGGCAGTCCTGACCTTACTGGTTACATCCGGCAATCCTGACCGTTTGCTCGTCACATACGGCAGTCCTGACCTTACTGGTTACATACGGCAATCCTGACCGTTTGACCTTGCTTGTTACATACGGCAGTCCTGACCGTTAGACCTTGCTCGTTACATACGGCAGTCCTGCCCGTTTGACCTTGCTTGTTACATACGGCAGTCCTGACCGTTTGACCTTGCTTGTTACATACGGCAGTCCTGACCGTTAGACCTTGCTCGTTACATACGGCAGTCCTGACCGTTAGACCTTGCTCGTTACATACAGCAGTCCTGACCTTACTGGTTACATACGGCAATCCTGACCGTTTGACCTTGCTTGTTACATACGCCAATCCTGACCGTTTGACCTTGCTTGTTACATACGGCAGTCCTGACCGTTAGACCTTGCTCGTTACATACGGAAGTCCTGACCTTACTGGTTACATACGGCAATCCTGACCGTTTGACCTTGCTTGTTACATACGGCAATCCTGACCGTTTGACCTTGCTTGTTACATACGGCAGTCCTGACCGTTAGACCTTGCTCGTTACATACGGCAGTCCTGACCTTACTGGTTACATACGGCAATCCTGACCGTTTGACCTTGCTTGTTACATACGGCAGTCCTGACCGTTAGACCTTGCTCGTCACATACGGCAGTCCTGACCTTACTGGTTACATACGGCAGTCCTGACCGTTAGACCTTGCTCGTCACATACGGCAGTCCTGACCTTACTGGTTACATACGGCAATCCTGACCGTTTGACCTTGCTTGTTACATACGGCAGTCCTGACCGTTAGACCTTGCTCGTTACATACGGCAGCCCTGACCGTTAGACCTTGCTCGTTACATACGGCAGTCCTGACCGTTAGACCTTGCTCGTTACATACGGCAGTCCTGACCGTTAGACCTTGCTCGTTACATACGGCAGTCCTGACCGTTAGACCTTGCTCGTCACATACGGCAGTCCTGACCTTACTGGTTACATACGGCAATCCTGACCGTTTGACCTTGCTTGTTACATACGGCAGTCCTGACCGTTAGACCTTGCTCGTCACATACGGCAGTCCTGACCTTACTGGTTACATCCGGCAATCCTGACCGTTTGACCTTGCTTGTTACATACGGCAGTCCTGACCGTTAGACCTTGCTCGTTAAATACGGCAGTCCTGACCTTACTGGTTACATACGGCAATCCTGACCGTTTGACCTTGCTTGTTACATACGGCAGCCCTGACCGTTAGACCTTGCTCGTTACATACGGCAGTCCTGACCTTACTGGTTACATACGGCAATCCTGACCGTTTGACCTTGCTTGTTACATACGGCAGTCCTGACCGTTAGACCTTGCTCGTCACATACGGCAGTCCTGACCTTACTGGTTACATACGGCAATCCTGACCGTTTGACCTTGCTTGTTACATACGGCAGTCCTGACCGTTAGACATTGCTCGTTACATACGGCAGTCCTGACCTTACTTGTTACATACGCCAATCCTGACCGTTTGACCTTGCTTGTTACATACGGCAGTCCTGACCGTTAGACCTTGCTCGTCACATACGGCAGTCCTGACCTTACTGGTTACATACGGCAATCCTGACCGTTTGACCTTGCTTGTTACATACGGCAGTCCTGACCGTTAGACCTTGCTCGTCACATACGGCAGTCCTGACCTTACTGGTTACATACGGCAATCCTGACCGTTTGACCTTGCTTGTTACATACGGCAGTCCTGACCGTTAGACCTTGCTCGTTACATACGGCAGTCCTGCCCGTTTGACCTTGCTTGTTACATACGGCAGTCCTGACCGTTTGACCTTGCTTGTTACATACGGCAGTCCTGACCGTTAGACCTTGCTCGTTACATACGGCAGTCCTGACCGTTAGACCTTGCTCGTTACATACGGCAGTCCTGACCTTACTGGTTACATACGGCAATCCTGACCGTTTGACCTTGCTTGTTACATACGCCAATCCTGACCGTTTGACCTTGCTTGTTACATACGGCAGTCCTGACCGTTAGACCTTGCTCGTTACATACGGCAGTCCTGACCTTACTGGTTACATACGGCAATCCTGACCGTTTGACCTTGCTTGTTACATACGGCAATCCTGACCGTTTGACCTTGCTTGTTACATACGGCAGTCCTGACCGTTAGACCTTGCTCGTTACATACGGCAGTCCTGACCTTACTGGTTACATACGGCAATCCTGACCGTTTGACCTTGCTTGTTACATACGGCAGTCCTGACCGTTAGACCTTGCTCGTCACATACGGCAGTCCTGACCTTACTGGTTACATACGGCAATCCTGACCGTTTGACCTTGCTTGTTACATACGGCAGTCCTGACCGTTAGACCTTGCTCGTCACATACGGCAGTCCTGACCTTACTGGTTACATACGGCAATCCTGACCGTTTGACCTTGCTTGTTACATACGGCAGTCCTGACCGTTAGACCTTGCTCGTTACATACGGCAGTCCTGACCGTTTGACCTTGCTTGTTACATACGGCAGTCCTGACCGTTTGACCTTGCTTGTTACATACGGCAGTCCTGACCGTTAGACCTTGCTCGTTACATACGGCAGTCCTGACCGTTAGACCTTGCTCGTTACATACGGCAGTCCTGACCTTACTGGTTACATACGGCAATCCTGACCGTTTGACCTTGCTTGTTACATACGGCAATCCTGACCGTTTGACCTTGCTTGTTACATACGGCAGTCCTGACCGTTTGACCTTGCTCGTCACATACGGCAGTCCTGACCTTAGACCTTGCTCGTTACATACGGCAGTTCTGACCGTTTAACCTTGCTCGTTACATACGGCAGTCCTGACCGTTAGACCTTGCTCGTTACATACGGCAGTCCTGACCTTACTGGTTACATACGGCAATCCTGACCGTTTGACCTTGCTTGTTACATACGGCAGTCCTGACCGTTTGACCTTGCTTGTTACATACGGCAGTCCTGACCGTTTGACCTTGCTCGTTACATACGGCAGTACTGACCGTTTGACCTTGCTTGTTACATACGGCAGTCCTGACCGTTTGACCTTGATTGTTACATACGGCAGTCCTGACCGTTTGACCTTGCTCGTTACATACGGCAGTCCTGACCGTTTAACCTTGCTCGTTACATACGGCAGTCCTGACCTTGCTTGTTACATACGGCAGTCCTGACCGTTTGACCTTGCTCGTTACATACGGCAGTTTTGACCTTAGACCTTGCTCGTTACATACGGCAGTCCTGACCTTGCTTGTTACATACGGCAGTCCTGACCGTTTAACCTTGCTCGTTACATACGGCAGTCCTGACCTTAGACCTTGCTCGTTACATACGGCAGTCCTGACCTTGCTTGTTACATACGGCAGTCCTGACCGTTTGACCTTGCTCGTTACATACGGCAGTCCTGACCTTAGACCTTGCTCGTTACATACGGCAGTCCTGACCTTGCTTGTTACATACGGCAGTCCTGCCGTTTGACCTTGCTCGTTACATACGGCAGTCCTGACCGATGACCTTGCTCGTTACATACGGAAGTCCTGACCTTGCTCGTTACATACGGCAGTCCTGACCGTTTGACCTTGCTTGTTACATACGGCGGTCCTGACCGTTTGGCCTTGCTTGTTACATACGGCAGTCCTGACCGTTTGACCTTGCTCGTTACATACGGTAGTCCTGACCTTAGACCTTGCTCGTTACATACGGCAGTCCTGACCTTGCTTGTTACATACGGCAGTCCTGACCGTTTGACCTTGCTTGTTACGGTAGCTAAAACGTAGATCACCCAACATATGCCGGTTATAAAGTAATCAAATTTGTCATCTTTTTTTGTGCAACCCAATTTTGGTTATGTTCTTCCTACTCTGTAGTTATGTTTACGCAAGCGTACTCTGTGTCAGAAAGTGTACCGTAACATGTAAAAATCATTTGTAACTGTAACTGTAGGTGCAACTCACCCTTAGATGGTTTTGGACGCTCGAGTTAGCGAATCCTTTAATAAAAATAAATAGCAAACAGGATAAACTCAAAAACTCTTTCACAATTAAAAGCTCTACTATCGGCCGGTATTTTCATTAAACGGCTGCGGAACTGCGTCTGATATATTATACTCTGGCTTCCCCCTCATTAGATATGTATACTCTGGCTCCCCCCTCATTAGATATATATATACTCTGCCCCCCCCCCCCCTCGTTAGATATATATACTCTAGCACCCCCCTCATTAGATATATATACTCTGCCCCCCCCCCTCGTGTTAGATATATATATACTCTGCCCCCCCCCCCCCCCCATTAGATATATATATACTCTGCCCCCCCCCCCCCTCGTTAGATATATATACTCTGGCTCCCCCCTCATAAAATATATATACACTCTGACCCCCCCCCCTCGTTAGATATATATACTCTGGCCCCCCCTCATTAGATATATATACTCTGCCCCCCCCCATCGTTAGATATATACTCTGGCACCCCCCTCATTAGATCATGATAATGAAGCTAACAAAACGCAAATATTTCGCCTCTCACCGGTGACAGAGATTACCTCGCATCAATGTATTCAGTAGATTCTCAAATAATATTTGACCAGTGCCCAACCTGTGATTACGCGCACACAGTTATCAAGCCCAGCGAGGAAACTGTATCATAACAGCAAAACTATGCGCGAGATAACCTAGTGCGCATACTTACCCCTAAACCGGAAGGCACAAATGTGAGGTAAACGAACAAGAGCGGCTTACATGAAGTCGAGCATGTCCACCGCGATGAAGGTGACCAGCAGCTTGAGCACAAACAGCAGAACGAAGTCGATGAGCTCCGCCAGCAGCCGCCTGTGCAGGGAAGCCGTCTGGTACTCGTAGCCGCCGTGACGCGCTATCACTGAAACCACCGTCAATGTCATGCAGTAGTGTTGCTACACATTTAGGTTATCGTAGACGGAGACCAAAGCCTCTATTTATGTAGGTACTTATAGGAAGACTATTGGTAACAAGATAACAACAAAACTAAGGACCCTTGAGGGTCTTCAAAAATGTAAAATTGACAAAGAGATAAGACAGTTACAAGCAGAAATATATAAAATATATACCTAGTCTTGTCATAAATATTGTAACAAAGAAAACATTTTTTTTTCCATTGCAAATTACATCTATTACTTTAAGTTTAATACATAAATATAAAACAATTAAAAATACAAAAAGCGTATTCGAAGTGGTCTTCAATGGCTGCAATACAGTCATTTAAACGTTGAGGCCAGTTATCAATTGAAGCACACACTCTTTCCATGCAAAATTCTTCAGTGCCAATCGTATGGATTGTTTTAGGGACTCCCAAATTATCATGGCGTTTAGAGCAAGCCGTACTCTCTAAAACTGACCATAAATCATAATCCAGCGGATTAAGATCAGGACTGGACGACGGCCAGTCTTCAGCTCTGATGATGTCCGAAACCAAGACTGCGTGGACCGAGCTCTATGACCCGGCGCCGAGTCTTGCTGGAAGGACCATACTTGGTTATTAAACATGGTGTTGTTAAGGGTCTTAACTACCTTCTCAAGAATGGTATCTTGGTACACTTGTGCCGATGTTTTGATACCTTTTTCACAAAAATATGACTCAGTCACCAGTGCGTCTCTTATCGGTTGCAAATCTTAAGTCATCTTTTAAAATACGCGACATGGTTCTAGGTGCTATCTTCACCTCCAGTGATAAAATCTTTTGCTTTCGGACAGGATTTCTTCGAATTCTTCCCCTTACTGCTTTGACCGCCTTTTTCGTACGAACACTACATGGACGGTCAGATATTTTTACCTGTCACACAGAGGAGGTCTCATTATACTTATAAATAGCTCGGTACACAAACATTTGACTAATACCAAGTGCATGGAGAGTTTTAAAAATTGCATTCGGCTCCATATCTACTTTGTGTAATGCAATCACAGCGATTCGGTTCTCTTTATTACCCCACTCCATTTTAATATCGCAAAATATTGTACAATGTATTGGCGCGTATAAAATGACAGATTCCAAATTCAAATGTAATATTATTTTATTTTTAATTAAAACAGTATTTATGGCCAGACTATTTATGGTCAGACTATTTATAAAAATACAAAACATCGCAATAGATTAATGCTAGATATGGTAAAATTATTGATTTAGTTCTACAGAAGAAGAAAAAACTCCTTGCGAGCTTCAACCTCTCGACTTACGAGTACATCTACTATTATAGTCCACTACTCGCGCGCCACAAGAAGTAGCGTAGTATCTATAATCTGTATAACATTACAAAGTGTAGAAAAACATGTGCGTTAAACCCGAACGTGACATTAACATTAATTTTATACCCGCATTCACCTTCAAGTTGATCTAATAATCCTGCAGTAGACTTTCAAAGCAATCCGCCAAGCATTAAAGAAACTAAGGAACAAACTAGGAAAATAGATCAGTAGTGGGCCTATCGCGTAACTTCGATGGGAATGAAGTTCATTTGTATCACCATTGCCATTCCCATTACCATTGAAGCAAATAGGAGCGATCGCGTAAACATTTGGATCGTAATGGCTTTCAAACATTTATATCATTCAATCATTCAATTGCGTTTTGTTTCATCAAGTACATGACAAATATCGAAAAGAAATTAAATATATAAAATATATTATTTTCTTTAAATGTTTATCACAGTATTCAGTTCTTCTATAATATTATACATTAAAGTAAATCTAATTTGAATAAGAGCCCATAGAAGCATCGTAATAGGGAATCTCGAACAAAACGTAACTTGTGATGAATCTGAACGCACCCGGTTGCTTGGCTACGAGTTTTCATAAATTGTTGTCAGATTATTATTATTATTAATTAATGTTACAAATAAAATACAAAAAAGTTGATCTTTTAAACAATCTGTTATCTTGATTTTTTTATTAATTTCAATGTACATAATTATATGACATTCACTGCATCATACCTACTTACTAATTTATTATTTTAAATGAAAACTCTTGTTTTATCGATAAAAATACAAAGTTTTCGTTTATAAATATGATATTGATGCCGACTGGACAAGAGTAACCTGCTTCATTTGACGTTTTAAAATGGTAATGAATATCATTCTCAACTGTCAATAAGGTTACGCGATCGCTCTAATCTGTATGTACCATCATATTTCGTTTGTTCAATGGGATTCATTTACAATGATAATGGGTTTCCACTCTCATTGCGTTCTGCGATACCAATTGATGTTTTGATGTTCATTAATGGACTTCAAATGTCAAAATGAACCCCATTAGCATTAGCAGTTACGCGATAGGCCCACAGGTCCGGATGGCAAACCCAAATTGTATATAAAGTGTCCTCACATTCGCAAGTGTTTACATAACATCTACTGTAGAATATGGTCAAGCAAGCAAGTACTGTAACCTTCTTTAATGTAGAGTAAGGCTACTACTGGCCATATATATTGTTAGTTTTCTTATTTATGACATTTGTGACGGGAATAGAACAAATCGAAGGAACAAAAGAGTCGAAAGAAAGATTAAGAGAGAGACACACGATGGAAGTGTGATTGATTAATTTAATAGAAAACGAATAGAAACCGCGATTAATCCTCACAGTTTAAGTTTATATAGCTTCGCAGGGATATTATATTTTATAGGAAATAAAGAGAATATAAAATAAACGTATAAAAGGTATAAAGTTGTTTTTAAAGAAGGATCTGGAGGAGTTACCAGAGGAAATCGGGTACGGTGACCGAAAAGTGAAGTAAATCATATCTTCGGTCACAGTACCGACCGTGTTCGGAGAAGCAGCTTTTGTTCTTGTACCAAAAAAGCCTGAGGTTACTGATCCTAAAGATACAATACATATTGCGTTAACAAACACTATCCCCCGTATTCTAAGACGTTTCCTTAACTCCAACTCTTTTCACTCAAGAAGCGTCTGTCTCATACTAGCTTTTTTAGTTGTCATTTTGGTGGAAAGAGACAGACGTTCCTTGAGTGTTAAGTGGAGTTAAGTATACATCTTAGAATACGGGGGTAAGTCCACGATGCCTCGTGGACTTACCCCCGTATTCTAAGACGTTTCTTTAACTCCACTCTTCACTCAAGGAGCGTCTGTCTCAACTTGCTTTTTATAGTTGACATTTGGTGGAAAGAGACAGACGTTCCTTGAGTGTAAAGTGGAGTTAAGGATACGTCTTAGAATACGGGGGTATGTCCAAAATCTTCTTTCCTATACTTCAAGCAAGTATGTCGAGGTTTATGATCGCAAACAAGATCTTTTTATCCCAGCACCAGAAAGGATTTTACCGTAAACATACTACATAACCAACTAGTGTAAGACTAGGTGGTTAACTGACCATTCCATTGACCTGTCAATCATTATCTGCGAACAAGGGAGCCACCAAGGCGACCAACCTCACCGTCCTAACCACGCCTTAAATATTTTTCTAAATATAAGGTAAGTAACCAATCACATATAAGTAAAGGTATAAGGATCGGTATTTTTAAGGGCGTAAATACTAACTGTAAAGTCGATACCCTCAGAGACACCCCGGAGGAAAAGAAACCAGCACCCGTAGCACGGCCAAGCCAAGACAAGAGATAAAGTCGCGAGCGGATGTCAAACAAAACATTTTTTTTATATCAGCCAATCAGGTGCAACTTTGCAGCGCTCTGATTGGTTGATATTAAAAAATAGTTACTTTTGACACTGGCTCGCGACTTTATATCTTGTCTTAGCTTGGCCGTGCTAGGGGTGCTGCAAGTAAAAAACTTTAGTGCTTCTTACAAACAATAAAAGGGGAGCACAGCTATTGTTTTGCTTATGCTATATAGCATATATATAGTACTCAAAATGCACCCCACTGCACAAATGCACACATCAGCATGCGTAGAACACCCTAGGGCAGATTATTTGTTACTGTACCAATGTACATAACTACACAGTATACAGTAGTATAAATTAAGTATAAATAAGTAGGTAATCATCATCCTTATCTAAAGACAAAATTTACATAATGAAATAAAAATAAATGATGTAATATTAAATTATTACAATATCGGACACCACACACCTACCAAGCTAGGGTACATTCTATATATAGAATAGAATATAAAATAAATTTATTCAATAAAATAAACAATACAAAAACTTATGCTAATAAAAAAAAGAACTTAAAAAACACAATATTATTTAATGAATCGATACACCCTCAGCGTCAGCGTGGGGACTTTACAGTACACCACGCGCTGGTTGTCAGGGTGCACCCTAGTAAATCTAACAAATTGCCTATACCTATATTATATATGTATACCTATATCTCGTTATAAAGACTTTAATCCTATCCTCAATTTCCTTTTTTTTGTGCTTCCATCCATCAACCATTTTCTTAATTTTACTTCTAAAATTAGTGTGGTTTTGTAAGCTTCTTAAATCTCGCGGCAACTGATTCCAAAGTCTAGAGGATGTTAAGACGAATGCATCTTTAAATATTTAGTTTTATGAAGATAACCTTTCATAATTAGACCTTTGCGATCGGACCGGAGATATTCCAATCTAACATGTTAATAAACTTCGGTTTTGTTTTTTATAATCCTAAATACTAAGGTTAGCATGTATAGATCTTGCCTATATTTCATTTTGGGAATGATATTTTTCATTAGGTATGGAGTTACGTGATGTCATTTTCGTATATTAAAACAAAATCTAGCGCAGCTGTTTTGGATACGTTGCACTTTTTCTGCTGTTCCTGCAGTAGGCACGGCCCATACACTATGTCGCTATAACTTACTTTATATGTATAATACTAAGGACTCGCATAAATAGATCCTGTCTTTTATGTCTAAGAAGCCTCTAATACTATATAATTGAGGCAAAACATGATCTAGATATTTCATTAATATGTTTATTAAATTTGAGTTCTTCATCAAAATATATACCAAGGTCTTTTACAGTTTCCGTATGGGGTATTGCCTCACTGTTTTTAGGTGGGAGGAAGGTCTCTATAACTTCGTTAGGCCGACCGACCGGTCTCGTTACCACCACCCATACAGATGCAAAAACCGTCAAGTGACCTAGTCATTATTCGGTTTTAGTCTGTGGGTTCACCGGTTTTCTGGAGACTACTGCATCGATTTCTTGTCGAGGTGATAGTCTCCTTTCAGGGTGCGGTTACGAAATGGGTGGTTGAATTGACGATAAGGCAGCGAGTATATACTCGTAATGCAATTCTTCATTGTCGCCCCCCATTTCGTAATCGCATCATTTAGCCGGCAAAGTGGGAGCGATCAATATTGTTTAAGAACAATTATTTATTGACCCCATTCATGGACTTTGTAGGTTTGCTCACCACCAGGTAGATACAAAGTCACATGTCGTGCTCCAATAAAAACAAAAAAAAAAACTGTTGATTTGTATAACAGGGGCTGAACTCAAGTACTTTTGATATTTGTTGTTTTCTTCCTATTACGATACATTGGAATTTCGCTGCATTGAGGGTAAGACAGTGTGATTGTGAGAATTTATAAATTCGCTCTAGGTCTGTATTGATGTTATTGGTAGCATGCAATGTCTCGTTTGTTAAGAAAGAGTTAAATTTGTGTGTCATCTGCATCTGGTATTGACAGTTTTGGATGGCTCTGTGCACGTAGGATGTGTAGATAGAGTAGAGCAATGGAGATAGGATCGCCCCTTGCGGCGTACCTCTTGTGACTTCTGTAGTGGTAGATAACATTTCAGACCCGTCTTCTTTAGTTATCAGTATAGTTTGCCTTCGATCGGTTAAGTAGTTTTCAATAAGTTGAAGCGCGCTTTCGGTAAGGCCATACGAGTATAATATTGCTATTAGTAATGATGTATTTTGACAGTCGAAGGCGCGGGGATAGACTAACAGTATTACAATTGATACGTGTCCTTTATCTGTGCCTTGAAGTAGGTTGTTAGTGACGTCAAGTAAAGCCGTAGAAGTACTGTGGTGTGTCCTAAAACCTGATTGAAATATCGGTAAAAAATTGTTTGTTGTGAAATATTCGTTTAACATGCTCTTACAGCATGAGTTTATCTAGGATTTTTGATAGGGTTGGCAAAATACTTATAGGTCTTAAATATTAAAAACTAACACCGCAACAAGCTCGCCACTTGTTAGGTGTTGCCTCCGAATACCATCGGCGAAATGAAGACGGTTTAAAACCGTCCACTGGGTATCCTGAGGCTGTTTAAACGGTGTTCATTAGCCAAATAGGCACCCGTGATGGTATATATTTTTTTATCACTGTGAAATTTGTCTGATTTCCATTCGAAAATGCAGCTTTTTACAAAATTGTTATAAGTATGATCTATAGAATGTTTAAGGTTCTTGGGTAGTTTCCATACCGCAAATAAAATTACATTATGTATACTAATATATATATAAATATATCTTTTTTGGACATTAAAAATATCAAAATGATTATGGTTTTACCAAGTAACCAATGGTTACTTAGATCAGTGCTCGTATGAAACATAAATATGTTTAATATGAGGTGTTTTTTTTTTTTTTTTTTACAGTCAGATTCCAATAAACGTTAGATTTCTGGAATCCTAGTAAATGTGGGTTTTAGAATATATTTTTTTAATATCAATATCTTTTACGGTTTAAAAAAAAACGATGTTGATGTAAAAAAAAATAGCTGATTTTGTTATTTTGTTCAATAATTTTGTTTTTTTCTATGTACGAGTATTGTTTTTGTTATGGAAATAAATTATTTATCCTTAAATTACCCGAAAACGACTAAATTTGCCATTATAGCATTAGTTTTAGCACAATAGCGCTCACAGTGGAGCGCGGCGGAGTCAAACTTCCCCCCTTCCCCTCACCACAGGCGCGGTGGCTACCGGTGGCTACCGGGCGAAATCTACGCAATACTACCCAAGGAATAACTGTGCCAAGTCTGAGCCTTTAATCACAAAACGCAGGGTTCCCATACAACATGTTGCACTAAATACTCCACTATTAAGAACACTTTAGTTAACATATATTTTGCCTCTTTTGAATAAAAATAAACATGTGTGTAAAAGAGGCACCTATTTTAACTAAAGTATTCTCGAAGAACTTTTATGAATAAGGGATGTATGTTATAGAATCTAATTTATTTAAAGCAAACTGACAACGTCGCAATAACCGAAATAAATACCGGTATTTTTTCGGTTATTTACTGGTTCTCTAACTTATACCGGTATAGAAGAACCGAAATTGATTATACCGGTATTACCGATATTATACGGGTATTTTAAATACCAGTTGCAAGCCCTGCTGAGGATCATCGACACAGGGCCGCGGCGGCTTATGAAGCGTTTGAATGCTGATAGGAACAAGTCGGATGATAAATACCAGTTGCAAGACCTGCTGAGGATCATCGACACAGGGTATGAAGCGTTTGAATGCTGATAGGAACAAGTCGGATGATAAATCAGTAACATGTTCTAAATGCCTTTGTAGTTAGGCATACAAAAAGGCATATGTAGCACTTATGTGACTTAATTCCGCGACGACGAATATGGGCTATATAAAACGGACCGCAATAATCGGCACCAGTGTCAACTAAACTTTTCACTTTATTAACTGATAAATGGAGTTAGACTTTTGGATTGACTTTAAAGCAAATATTACATAACTACACGCGTCTTCTAACCATTTTACGGGCAGACATGATCCAGAATTTTTGTCTTAAGAGAGACAATAATAAATCAGCGCCTGCGTGTAAATTAATACGATGATAATGATCGACTAATAAATGAACAATTCGATCTTTAGAAGGTAACAATATGGGGTGTTTTTGTTCAATAATACTAATAACTAATTTGAGCGTTATTTAAACGGCCACCTACCCGCAGGACACCATTGTTAATGAAAGCGTTTAATTTTCGTAAAGGAAGGCTACATAGTTTATTTTTCTGAATGTTTTTAATATCGTTTGAGTAATGTTAAATATCAAGAATAATATAATTTTCAGTGAATTCTTCTTCGACTTTAATTGTACGTCGTGAGGGCAAGCGTTTAATAAATCGTAATATATAAACTAAAGCGTGTAGTAATTTATTCCAAGCGTTCCGCTAAGCGTAGTATGACATCAGATTCGTCTGATACGTCAGCGTTTAAAAGAGAAATTAAAGCGTTATTTTTGGATTCCGGTAGATCACTAATATAGTTATTATATATACTATTGCACCATTGCGAAATGGGCCATGCCATTCAAGTTGGGCCATGAAACCACATTTCATTGTTTAGTAACTTTGGAAGGTGTTACAGGACGTGAGATAATGTCTGCAGGGTTGTCAACCAATATGGTACATGACGCCAATATTGTAAACCTGGTACATGACGCCAATATTGAGCAGGTAATTTATCATTTACATCAGCGATATGATTTGCGACAAAAGTTTGTATTCTGAAGGGCGGAGCATTAATCCATGACAATGCCACGGTCGAATCAGAGAAAGCGAAAATATTATTACATTTGATCTCGATACTCTTTTTTAGGGATTTGATTAAATTAGCAAGTAATAAAGCTGCACAAAGTTCTAGTCTCGCTAGCGTGACATTTTTAAAGGTGATACACGAGATTTCTAAGCGTTACCTGACCTTCGTCATCGTCAGCACCAATCCTTAGGTATACGACGGCACCGTAGCGGGCCTCGCTAGCGTCTGCGAACCCTACCATAGTCACGTTAGACCGAGATTGTACGCCGACGTGACGAGGTATTTTAATTTGTGATAGCAGGTGTATTTCATTAATAAAAGAGTTCCATCGTTTGTGTATATACTGTGGAACCTCGTCGTCCCAACCTAGGTTTAGCTTCCAGCATTCCTGGACTAGTAACTTCATATAGGCAGTGACCGGACCTAGCAGGGACAGTGGGTCGAACAAGCGAGCGGTTGCAGAAAGTATACAGCGTTTTGTGCAATTATTATCATTATCATTCACGTTATATTTTATTTTATAATTAAAAACCTTTTTAATGGGATTCCATTGGAGACCTACAATTTTTGTTTCAGCGGTAGTATCAAAATTGATCATATCGGAAGCGAGATTTATTAATGGTATACTATTCATAAATTCGGAACTATTTGAAACCCATTTTACTAAATTAAATCTCCCGGCCGTGAGTAACTGAGTGAGTTGAGTGTACATTTCCTTAGCCTCCTGAATAGATGATACACTGGATACATCATCCATATAAAAATGTCTACCTACTGCGTGTGAAGCTGCGGGCCATCGGTCGCGCTCGTCTGCTGCTAACTGTCGCAACACGACACTCTGCTAAATTCGTAGGTAGATATAGGGTCGGTTATATTATACCTATATAATATGCGTTGAAAGCGATGATGTTCAGGAGCGAGTCCAACTTGAAAATACATCGTTAATTGCTAAACTTAAAATCTAGACTTACCGTAAGGCTTTTGTGGTGCCCAGGGATGCAATAACTTCGATGTTGAACCAAAAGCACTAAGCCACGTAAAATACGGCGGTGGAACCATGTAATATTAACAACACACAACGCGACAAATCTGAATCACTTGTAAGCGCCTAATAATGGCGAACAAACACTACATATGTAAATGGGATTTCTAATAGGCCGCCCATACTCACTGGCGGAGCAAGAACACTATTCCAAGTTAGAAAACAAAACAATTACTTGTTCACTATTATTATACAATTTTACAAAAGCATTTTCACTGACTCTTCTGACCAAAAGTCATGACCACAGATTTGCGTCCAGACTATTTATGAAAATAGAACAGTATGCAACCAATGTAACGGATGCAACCAATTTAAAGTATGCAACCAATGTAAAGTATGCAACCAATGTAAAGGATGCAACCAATGTAAAGGATGCAACCAATGTAAAGTATGCCACCAATGTAAAGTATGCAACCAATGTAAAGTATGCAACCAATGTAAAGGATGCAACCAATGTAAAGGATGCAACCAATGTAAAGGATGCAACCAATGTAAAGTATGCCACCAATGTAAAGTATGCAACCAATGTAAAGTATGCAACCAATGTAAAGTACAACAATATAACTATTAATTTAGATCTTTAAATAGAGGAAGTAAAACTCTTAGGTCGACAGTGGTGAGACGAGCTTCGTATGGAGCTTCCTGTTCCAATGCTAAATTGTATTTTTATTAATTGTAAAATAGACGAAATGAACAAGAATGTGCTTACAAATTTATTTATTAACCGATTGTTCCAAATTTTGTAAAGTGTTCGAGGATGGCTTGGGGCGGTTCACGAGTGAGACGCTGAGCTCTCTCCTCAGGTCGGAGACGCGGCCATTGTCCTGTGCTTTTGCTCTCGCGTAAGCGTTTTGAGCGTCCGTGGAGAAAGCGAAGGCCTGGTGACAGGGCCACACCAATAGTACCAGTAGTGAAGAAAGATTGTAATATCTAGATTTGTGGTGATTTTATATCTAAACTTAATAAATATTTGGAAATAAATCGCTTTCCGTTACCTCGTTAGGGGTGTTCCACTCCGCGCTTTAGGCATAACTCTATAATTACCCGGCCGTACCTATGGAAAGGTATTATTTTAGAGGGCTGCCGCGCACCGGCCGAGTCGCACGTATGTTCTAAACTCACTCACGCGCCGCGTCGCGATATTAATATTCACTAAAATGAGGTCTAAAGCTTATTGAATCGGAATCGGCTGCTTAAATAATACTAACAAGGATCCGCACCTCACGTTTTTCACACTTCCAAAGGACCATAAAAAATAAACCTACGCCTACCTATAGGTTATTATTAGGCTATACCAGCCCCTGTAGCAGTACCAATGTCAAAAGTAACTATTTTTTAATATCAACCAATCAGAGCGCTGCAAAGTTGCACCTGATTGGCTGTTATAAAAAAAATGTTTTGTTTGACATCCGCTCGCGACTTTATCTCTTGTTGCTTGGCCGTGCTACGGGAGCTGGTGCAGTGCCTAGTCTATTTATAAGAATGTGAATTTTCATTATTCGTCACCTTTCCTATTACCAAATGTTAACCTTTGTTATAGTTATTTATGTCTCTCGTATTTACGAACATTGTTAGATATTTAATTACCTACTATAGTAAAAGTTTTATAGTATAGGTATTTATAAGTTCAATTTTATTATTTATTTGCCCAATTATATACCTACGTAGGTTACAATAAATAAGCAAATATACTGAGGCAATGTTTTTGTAAGATTTTCTTTGAACGTATTAGGTACAATCGGTTTCCTTTAAGACGAGTGTCTGATGAGGCTCTTCGATGTTCATGTTGATTCAACTGCAAAGTATTACCCCTCCTCGCGCATGACGGCGAGTCGGTAACGCTACCATACATTTATGTAAACCTTCCCGACCCTCAATAAGAGAAAGAGCACGTATGAGATTATACCTAAAATTTAGACAGCAAAACGACTTTCAAGCCAAAACTGTTTCCACACCTAAAATTTAATGGATTTGAAAAAAAATGATCTCATTTTATTAGAGAGAAAATAAACAATGATTATACGTTTTCTTTTTTTTAATTTTTTGCCTTGATATTTTATAGGAATTATTTTAATGTGAAGGATTTTATCGCGATTTTATTCGAATTTTAGGTGTTGATATAATTTTTCCAACACCAAACTTTAAAATAAGGAAAACGTACGAGCCTAGATATAGGTCTTATTTATAACGCCTCCAAAACTCATAAAAATCTATGAATGTTTAGTGGGGGGTAACATTAGGACCAAAACGTCGTGAATGTATGAGAAATGTTTGATCAGACTCCGCTCTTAAAGATATTCTACGAAGTTCAGTAGGATATTCATAATATTACATAATAGACCAAAAAACAATATTTAGTTTCATAGACATCTTCTTAGGTTAAAGTACCTATGCAGCAGACAACCTACAACAAAATTGTTTTATGATACATACTTACTACTAAGTACGTAACCAAGGTTTCTTTACAAGAACCCTAACGTCGTTAGAAAATACGCGATAGAAAGGGAGGCAAAATTTAGGTGAATATGTAGGTCATTAGCGCTGTGCGATCTGAACTGAACTTTATTGTGTCGGTGCAAGAGTCGCTATTTATTTTATTGATCTTTCAGAGTGGAGCTTCTGTACTTGTACTATAATTTTTTCGGTTTGGTAAAAAGCTTTCAAGATTTATTTGTCTAAGTTCGTATATTTGTCTAGTTAAGTAATTGTGTATAAGTTCTAATTATTGTCTAATTTGTAAGTTATTATTATTAACCTACCGTCTGTGAATGGGATCAATCAATACATTGTTGTTTAAAAACATTAATCGCTCCCCCTATGACGGCTAAATGATGCAGTAACGAAATGGGCGGCAACAAAGAAGAATTTGCATAAGAAATCTATTACAGTATCCTTGCTGCTTTATAGTCTATTTAACTGCCCATTTCATAACCGCACCCCGAAAGGTAACTACTACCTCGACAATATATATAGCATAAAAGCATATAAAAAACGGTTTCTAGGCGCCTTAATCAAATCTCTACACATTCAGCGGACTCTCAGCGTTGGTAGTTTGAGAATCCCCAAGCCTTTCATCATAAGTTCTTTTCCGCAAGCAATAAGGTAATTTCCATTTTGTATTATGCACAAGTTGTTAAAAATATTAGTATCTACAATATTAGAAATACTATATGTGTTGTTAAAGATTGAAAAAAAAAATTATGAAAGATTGTGGAGAATGTTACATAATTAATACATAATTTTCCAACAAAATATTGGACCGCAACGATCCAACTGCCATTGCACTGGTTGGGTTTTCCGGTCACTGAAACCAGGGACCGGAAAACCCGATCTCCAGCTTAAGTCTTTAAGCGGTGTACCTCTTACGACAAATTACCCCGTGAACTTGTTTACCCAATTCAAAGGCCGCTCTCGGCATCACGCTGGCTCCCGAGACAGAGGGCGGGGGAGCTTTGTTCGAGCTTAATCCTATTGGGATATGAATATGACATTCAGTATCTGACCACAAAGGATACTTATGAAGGTGATACTTTTTTTATTTTAAATTGGATCAAAACATTTCATATGACACATACAACAGTGAATCTCAAGAATAACTAAAATTCATGAACAGTAATGGTATTAGACAAACCTTCAATTCAGTACACCACCCGGCCTCAAAAGGAGCTGCAGAAAATGTATTAAATTGTGTAAAAATACAATGAAAAAGATAATTATATAATCTAAAATTTCTGGTAGCAGAATGATTGGTAGTAACTTGAATTGCTAACATTTCCACGCGCTGGTACGACTTGGGCTAAAAAAACAGCGATCCGTGGCAGTGATGCTGAGGTCGGAACGCGACCCTTATGTTTTCATTGCATTACGGTGGTTATATGTAAATTATTTTGTTGTCAGCCTGTTAACAGTTGTATTACAGACAGACCAATGTATTAATTACCAAACTGATCAATTTGAGATATGTTTTAGTAATTGAGTTACCTATAGACTTTAAATTCTTGCTTTGTAAACCAAATTTGAGGAATAACATTACTGGTTAAATCTGAAAGGTTAAACATTAAAATTGCACTCCTGTTACCTTCTGTGGGCGCTCGAGACTCCTCAATCGGGGCGGGCGCGGCGGCAGGCCACGGCCGCACTCCGATCTGGTAGTTGTTGTTGACGAGCGGCCCGTTGCTGGTGTTGTTTCCAAAGCTCTGAATACTCATCATGTAGTAGGGAAAGCATGTTAGGTTTTGAAACATCTGCGCTTGCTGAATCCACAATCGTAAAGTATGAAAATAGGCTTCCCGTTCCGAAAAATCCGATATATTTTTCATATCTGGGGATCCCGGGGGCTCGTCACCATCTTGCACTTCCGTGTCACCCATTATTTAACGTAAAACCTTAATTATTCTGTGATTTATACACGTTAATATAAGCTTTGTAAATATTTTAAAAAATATCGGATTTAGTTTCAGGTTTACTTCAGGTCAAATCCGCAATTATAGTGATACTTTTAACTCATAGAAATTTCTATACGTAGTACCTATTACTATATAATGTGTTTCTAATATTACCGATTTTCAAGTTTATAAACACGTCCCAAAATCAGCAAAATAAAATTATATTGATTTTTTTTTTTTTTTAATTCTTCCACCATTGTGGAAAGGCAAAGATCTTTCGACCACACAGCCATAAAAAATTATATTGATTATATTTCAATTTCATTTTATGGACACGAAAAAACAATCGATACTTCGTGGTATCGAGTACTTTTCCCTTTGATACCGATACTTTTGTCTTCGATACTCTGTGTTCGATACTTTAAACAATCAACGCGTTCCGAGCTTAGCATCGCTGCCACGGATCGCTGGTTATTTTAGTCAAGGGGCTTTATTCCGAGTTTTGACACGTTCACCGTCGCGCATTTTGCGTAAAGTACGGGTATTGAAATGTAAGTTCTATCCAGTTAATTATAAAGTTGAAATTCCAATGCTCCATACATGTTCAAACTTGCGAAGAATTCGTGTATTTCAAGATGGCTGCATTATAATAGCCAACCTAATACATACTATATAACCATTGGAATAGAGCTTATATTTCCATATTTATAGTTTGCGCAACGTCTTGTCGTGATTAGCGGTTGCAAACTCGGAATAAGGCCCAAGGTCGTTTCACCGCGCGGAAATATGATAATCAAGTTACCATAAATCGTTCCGCGACCAGGGGCTTTATTCCGAGTTTTGACACGTTCACCGTCGCGCATTTTGCGTAAAGTACGGGTATTGAAATGTAAGTTCTATCCTGTTAATTATAAAGTTGAAATTCCAATGCTCGATACATGTTCTAACTTGCGAAGAATTCGTGTATTTCAAGTTAGCGGCATTATAATAGCCAACCTAATACATACTATATAACCATTGGAATAGAATTTATATTTCCATATTTATAGTTTGCGCAACGTCTTGTCGTGATTAGCGGTTGCAAACTCGGAATAAGGCCCCAGGTGGGCAATTCTCGCGCTTTCGACATTCATCTCGATTCGAGATTTTTAAACGAAAAATGATTAAATATGCCATTTTTCGTTTAAAAATATCGAACATTAAACGAAATAAATAATTAATAAATATATAAATATTGAACGAAAAATTACATATTTAGTCATTTTTCGTTTAAAAATCTCGAATCGAGATGAATGTCGAAAGCGCGAGAATTGCCCACCAGAAATTTTAACATGAAAAGTTAGCCGGGATACTTTTTGACAGATGTTTGTTTACATGTGAATATCTATCTACAAATTTGAATTTAATTAATTATTTTATATATTCATATCTGTTTTAGTTTTAGTTTTAAAAGTTCGATTAAACCTAAAAAATAAATATCGTGTAACTAAATTCAGCTTTGGTATGTTTAGTTTGAGGTTGTTAGTTTAATTAATATTGTGATATTATAAAATTATTGTATTTAAATAATAGTTAATTAAAAAATATAGTTTTATTATATAATGATAAGGTAGTAATATTTTTATTTAATTCAAAATAGTGCTTTTTGTCAAAAAGTGGCATCAAAAATTCACACCGATCATTTCCGAGCTGCATTTTAGCATCGCTAAAAAAATGACACGGCGGCTATGTTGAAACGGGCGGTCGCGCTGGTTTTTGATGTCACCACAAAAAACTGCCCGCGCTAGCTCTCGGAACGAAGGAATGAGTACTTTTGGCAGTGATACTAATAAAAATTAGCGCGGACGTGCTTGAGTTTTTTGTACATGGAGTGGAGTAATGAAAAGATTGATCATTTCTCTCCACAGGTCCTTAAAAATCACCCGCTTTATCAACATTAATTAAACTCTACATGCATAAAAGTAATTGTGCAGTATACTTACATCGTTCGGTTTCTATGAATGGTAGTCATCCACCATCTCCTCTTTCTCCTCCTTTTTTTATATTATTTAACTGATACTCGTACAATAGGCTATTTGACTACATTAAAAATATACTATAAATTATGGTCATCCTATCAGACAATGGCGTAAAAAAACATATTTCACTAAATTATGTATATCTTTTGTAGATTATGTGACGAAGTCCTACCTACAGGTATAAATTGGCTGTAAGGTAATGAAACAACGTACATACAATAAAAAATAAATATATATTAAAAGAAACCTAACTATTTAAAATTTATAAAGAGCGAAAGAGATATAAAAGAATGGGTTCTATCAACATCCAGATTATGTCATGGGAAGAATGCTACTGCCCTGATTAAGCGACGATCGGGTAGGGGAGCATCCAACGTCCTTCAGTGGCAGGCCAGGCTCCGGGCAGCGGTCGGCTATGGCCGGCTATGGCAGGCCGTGATCTGCCGAGCAGACGGTGTCCAGGCTCCGGAAGAAGAATCCAGGCTATGACCAGCTGGGATGTCTGAAGACGGTAGCAGACAGGGCTTCAGGAAAAAAAGGTTCCAGGCCAGGTTCTGCCGTAGAGATTTTTCTACCTCGGAATTGATTCCTGGAAACATTTGAAGGGAAGCCTAAGCATACTGCTTCCAGCTCTCGCTGTCTCCAGTTTTTGGCAGGGCAGCAACAATAATTGTGCATTGCGTAAAACTGCAGGACGGAGGCTGGGGTGCAGTGCTAGACAGACGCACGGACACAGTACAATCTTTATATAATTCTATTGAACCCTAGAAACGTCCCTATGAAAGTACTGTATAATTAACTCACCAAATTAATGTTGGAACTCCGAACTTTGTGCGTCACTATTACATGTTTTTGTAACGAACAAATTATTACAAACACACACTCGCGATGTTAGCAATTTATCAAATGGCCTGCGGTACTCTGACCGCGGCCTATTTATCTGATTTTTAAGTAATACGTTACTTCGACTTGTAAAATGCATTTATTTAAACTACCTGCCTCTTTTGCATTTTGCACTTTTGCAAAGGGTAATTTTAAATTCTAAACTATCCGTTCCATTTCGTAGATTGTTTCAAATTCTGTAACATACAAAGTAACGTTCCGTTACAATTACACGAAATAAAATTGAATATTTTTATAATCTTTAATTGGTTGATGACTGGTGACGTCACACGCAAGTAAACAAAAGGATACACAGATTATAAATCATGTGGATGAAATAGAATAGAGTATAATATATCTCCTATATATTCTAATAATATAGGAGATAATATTTAATCTGTGGTAGTTTGTTTACTTGCGTGTGACGTCACACTTGACATAGACTGGGCCGTGTTCGGAAACTAACACTTTAACACTGGGTAATGTCACTACACTATATGCATCTCTTCTTCTCTAAGCATTTTTCAATATTTTTGTCGCACTCTGTTACACTACCCAGTGTTAAAGTGTTACGTTTCCGAACACGGCTCTGCGAAACAGCGTTTTTAGCGCCATTGTGGAAATTTAAACTTTAACACGGATTTTTATTGATAATAGAGTAGACATCCCGGAAATATCAATGTAGTGTTCTTATTATGTAATGAAGAATCATATAAAACGAGTTTCAAAAAGGAATCAAATAGGTACACTAAACTACCCTATTGTACCATTTTTTTATTTTTTTTTTATTGGAGCACGACATGTGACTTGGTGGTGAGCAGACCTACAAAGTCCATGAATGGGGTCCATCAATCAATAATTGTTCTTAAACAATATTGATCGCTTCCACTATGCCGCTAAATGATGCGATTACGAAATTGGGGGCATTACTAGTATATTTTAATATACTCGCTGCATATATTATCGTCAATTCAACTACCCATTTCGTAACCGCAACCTGAAAGGAGACTACCACTTAGACAAGAAATCGATGCAGTAGTCTCCCTCCCAATTCGGTGAACCCACAGACTAAAACCGAAACATGACTAGGCCACTTGACGGTTTTTACATCTGTATGGGCGATGGTAACGAGACCGGTCGGTCGGCCTAACGAAGTTATAGAATAGCCTACAATCACAGCCTACGTCATGCCGGTCAACAGAGAACAACATGCCCCAGCACGATGAAGTCTCGTTGGCGCGCTAAAACAACGTGTCGGGCATACGCGATGATGTAGACAAGAACATCGCGTGAGCCCGAACACCATGTTTTAAGTCCGACAACGCGACACGAATCGTCGCCCGCTAATGTAGCCCCAGAATAAGGGTGAGGCGTTGTGATCTTATTTTGACATTTTGTTGTTGTTTTAAAAGTCGCAGCCGTCTTTTATTTTTAGGAATTTAACAAAGGAGAATGGGCATATACTTCGCTTTTCTTTGGATTTTTGATGACGTCAATGAAAAAAAGCAAATTACGTCATCGAATTCGCTGCGAACGCTTGGAAAATACGAGTAGTGCAATCAAAGTAAAGTAAAATATCTGTGGTCACAATTATTGTGTATCAAATACTTTTTTTTGTTTATTTTATTGTTCCTCTTTCTCACTTAACAGTTTTTGTTCTCTATTTTGTATTCTCTTATGAATTTTCTATGATTTTTATTTACTCACATAAAACTGTTCGAGTACTCCTGCAAACGCTGCGATTACTTTGCTTCGCTTTGTGTACTTTGACGGCTGATTAGATTGGCTTAAAGCCTAAGCGCTTTAAGCGAAAAACAGTAGTAAACGAACACACTGTGGATAGGTCTTTGAATATGCAAAAATATTTACTATGGCGACTTGTCCTAAATCCTTGTCCGAAAACCACGAAAACCTAAAAGTTCCAGTTTTAGTAGATATCATAATTGCAAAAATACGATATTACGTACCTATCATGGTTGAAAAAATACGAAAAAAATAAACAATGTAAAACAACAAAAAACGAGAAATGTATTGTGTTTACTATTCATGCATAATATATCGTGATAATGATAATGGTGACGACTTTTGATAAAAAGTAGTATTACTTTAAGATTTCTGTTTTTTGTTGCTACTGTGACTGTTAGACCTCGGGGATAGGGAACTTCCCACTACTGACGGAAGAACACATTATTTCACTTTATTTGGGCACCTATCAACTGAAGCTGGCCCGATCCTACTGCAGCGAGCATTTGTCAAATGGACTATACGACTATGCTATATACTATTATTTAGAAATATATAGAGAAAGCGCACTCCAAGATTTAAGCAGTGTGAAGTTGGCGGCCAATTATAACCCGACCAATTTAAGAAGTCAGATTAAAACCATCCTTAGATTAACTATTATGTACATTTTGATATATAATTTTGTACCTAGAGCATATACCTAGTTAGTAAATAGGGTGACATGTCCTCAGGAAAGGGTTAAGGTTTTCAAGTAAAACTCTACTTATCCATATAATTAATAATTATGTCTGTATCGATGGCCTGAAAAAAAAGTATCAAGTACAGACTAGGTTTATTTTGTACCTAGAGCATATACCTAGTTAGTAAATAGGGTGACATGCCCTTAGGAAGGGGTTAAGGGGGTAGTTTTTAAGTAAAACTCTACTTATCCATATAATTATTAATTTTGTTCATCTTACACACTTCATCTCGGCAACCGCTGGGCAATCGGAGAAAGACACTTTGTCCTTCATATAACCCCACAAAAGAAGTCCAAGGGTGTGAGGTCTGGAGAACGAGCAGGCTATAGCACCGGCCCTCCGCGGCCGATCCATCCTCGTAGAAATCGAACGTTAAGATGTTCTCGTACGTTGCGAGCAAAATATGCCGGAGCTCCATCAGGAAAGTCGTCAATCGCTTCTTCGAATTCCATTTGTAAAAATGTTAGATACCGTTCAGACGTGATGGCATAATGACCAATGGCATGCCCGTCATAAAGGCAGCCGCCACTGGTGTTGGAATCTGCCCTGTCGTGAAGCATGTGGATTCTAGCGAGCCCAAACGTGATCGTTATGCATATTTGAAAGTCCTGCCCCCCAGGCAAGAGCGCAGTCGTAAATAACGCTAACGAAACTTTTGTATGAAATTGACATTTGATGATGACGTCACTTTCGTTTGTATCGTTACAGAAATAACCAAAACGAGACAACAATATAGATACACCAATAGGATAATAAATTTATTATCTCACTCTCTTTCACGCTTCTGCAACGTTCGAGCGTAAAAAGCGACCGTGCTCTTGGCTAGGGGGGCTGACCTCGTGAATGTTGCCTCGTCCGTCTAAACAACATACCTAGTTTACGTAATTAGGGTTTTCCTCTAACTGCAACATGGTTTATACTATATCTTGTTCCGGCTCGCCTTGTACTTGTTAAAAATGCTCTAACACTAATTCAGCCTGCCTGTCGTCGACTGTGCTTGGACGTCCACTTCCAGTAGACCGATGAAAAGAGCCGGTGGAATAACATATTCAGAAAACACTGATACGAAGGCAGCTGTCGGTGTTAAGTCGGGAGGTCTACCATCGATAAATCGTTGCCGATACAGTTCGCGAGCACGATTTAAATTGCTTAAAAATTTCTGGTTAGATAATTAATTATATTTTTACGGGGTATTTTGTAACACGTTGTATATATTTATAAATAATTGGCTTTAGTAATTTGCATTTTTAAGTCGTATCCAGCGATAAAGTAAGTCACAGAGTCAAACTACTGATGATAACGCGTGTAATTTCACTACTCACCGTTTGTTTCACGACTAACAGCTTAGCGTTGCACTTGAGGGGAGGCGCGGAATTCCTATCACCGCTGACTTTACTGGACTTAGAATGGTTATTGCATGTTACCGTAAAGTCGTTAAATCATTAAAATACCGATATGTAACACTCCAAATCGAAATAAATGGGTATAAATGTTTGTTTATCACAGCATGCTTTTACTGATTACATTAATTACTAGCTGTATTTCGTTCAATACAGTATTTGGCGCCCAACGTGGGGCACAAACATTTCCACGGTAATAATGGATATACGAAAAAGTCAAATATTAGCTGAAAAATCTGGCCGTGCGATCGAACACGAAACACAACCCGGGCCCGGGACTAGCATGAGCAGGGACAATGTTTGTGTAACGGGTGACGAAAATGAACGTTGTGACGAGGTAAACGTGCCAGATTATTGCCCACATAAGGTAATTTATTACACCAACCAGAAAATATTTTAAGTGGAGTGCGATCGATCAGATCTTTGCGTAGTTCATCCTCACATACTAGTGTAGCTACCCGACGTCGATTGCTTGAGGCTAAAGCTGCGAAACAAAGGGCAGAATTGGAGGCAGCACGCATAGATAGAGTACAGAATTTTAAAGTAGTTCGAGTTAATAAAGAGTATCAATTATTACGATAAAGTAAAAGTCCTTTCTGTTCGCAACTTATTTATTCTCCAGGCACTGCGAAGGTTCCATAGCAAAGTTGCACCTCATCTAACCATCATTACCAAAAGAACAGAACGGTATCCAATTCCGTCAGTTCAATCAACTTTTGCTAGTAGACTCTTTAACTTTGTATCACCCAAATTATAAAACAAGATGCTCATTGACAACAAAGCTCTCAAAGGCTACAACAATTATACTTTTAAGAAAGCTGTCATCAATTGGCTTAACCAATTTGACTACGAGGCAACTAAAAATTTATTTGTCACACTGGCTTAACAGATATATTGGAATATTAATATCACACCAACCACTCGACACAAATACACTATATGTACGACTTTACAACAGTAGTTATTACATAACTCACATTTAAACATCAGTTCGCTCACATTCACTCGGAACACTGCCACACACAAGTAGACACACTGACTTATACACATGCACATTTATCCACACGTAAAACACACACTAACATATTCACACACATTTACACGAATTCACACACATTTACACACATTCACAATTCACTCTCACACATTTACAAATACGTAACTAGAAGTACTATTCTTTTTAATTTTAAGGATAATGTTTTTAGTAATAAGTAAACATTTCACTGTTATGTATAAGAGCCGGATTCCCACAACACAGGGAAACCTAAAGTGGGAACTGTGTTCAACGCAATTGTATCAATTACCTAATAAAGATTTATTATTATTATTGTAATTAGAGGAGAGGCGTGTTGCTGCAGAACGTGCATTGATTGAAGCTCGACTTGAAGAGGAGATGGCACATCTTAATAATGAGGATGACGAAGTGTATTCTCAAGTCAGTGTTGCACGTTGGCTGGATCAATCTGCACCTGCTGAAACAAACACAATGAGAAGCGATCCACCACAAAGATACCAATACGAACAGAATTATCGATTGACGTCAGATCAAAACTTAACCCAAGTTCATACGTCAGATCAAAACTTTGCTATTAACCAGTTAACAAAAGCTATAACTGATGCCATCAACCAATCATCTAGTCCTAAACCTACTGGGGACAAGTTACTAGGGAGATTATCTATAAGAGATCTACCCATTTTTACTGTCGACCCTCTTGAATGGTTAAGATTTAAAAATGCTTATAAAACAACTTCTACTATCGGTACACATATACACAAGAAGAAAACGTTGCAAGATTACAAAGGTGTTTGCGTGGAGAAGCTTGGGATGCTGTTGCTGCACAATTGATAAGTACCACATCAGCTGAGCAGGTAATGAAAACCCTAGAAATACGATTCGGGCGACCAGATTTAATCCTTAATAAATTGATTAGTGATATAAAAAGAATACCTAAACTTAGTGGAACCCGATCTGACTTAATTATACTAGCTACTAAGGTTTCTAATTGTGTTGTAGTTATTGAAAATATAAATCACATTGGTCATCTGCATAATCCAGATCTTGTGTCTGAAATAATAAACAAAATTAACTTAACCCTTAATATACCGATGGATGGATTATATTACTGAACAGGCTGATAATGAACCACGACTACCATTACCTGCATTTTTTTAAATGAGAGAATCAGAACGCGCTTGTAAAGCTGGAATAATTGAGTTACCTCAGAAATTTACTAAGCCTTGAAGAAAATATAGATACATCTGAAAGTATAAAGTCAGACGAGGGACAGACAAATGTCAACGTAATTTCTAATGGGGTGACTAATAATCATAAAAAAAAAATTGCAGTTTAGATAGTCCTATGATATATAAATGTCCTACTTTTCTTGCTTTACATGTAAATAAGAGATGGGATTGGATTTGTGACGAAAGATTATGTTTTAAATGCATAAATGCTAAACATCAACGAGAGCGTTGTACATTAAAGGAGAAATGCTCCCCATGTAAAAGAAAACATCACTCTCTATTACATCGTGATGACTGGACTAGCAGACGAGATAATATATGAAGCGAGACTACTGCAAATGTATGGAATATTAAAAAGAAGCAAGTATATTTGAAAGTATTACCTATTAGAATTGAAGGACCTGATGGTGTTGTAAATACATATGGACTATTGGATGAAGGATCTACTATTACGATGATGGAGAAATCTATTGCAGATTAAATCGGCGCCGTCGGACCTGTGTCAAACTTGGAAATTCAAGGTGCTGTTGGATGTGGAAACTCGATGGCCAGCAACGTTGTTTCGATAAGTATTCAAACGAAAAAAAGTACGTATAAACTTAGGACAGTAGAAGAGCTTAAATTACCATTACATTGTATTAATAACGATATCTTAACTAAATATATAAATCTTAAGGATTTAAATATTGAAGAAATAAATGGACGTCCTAAAATTCTGATTGGCCAAGATAATTGGAATTAAATAATAACCAGAGAAGAGAAGGTAAAAAAAATGAACCTGTCGCTTCTAAAACTTTATTAGGGTGGGTGCTGCATGGTTTTACTTCTTCACTGACTAAGGGTATCTCAGATTATACATTTCATACACATAGTGAACCATTAGATAAATTACATGATTTAGTAAAGGGATTTTTTAGTTTAGAAAATATTGGTATAGAACAACGTAGGAATATATCAGCACAAGACAAAAAGGCTACAGAGATTTTAGAAAAAACTAGTAAAAAGATTAGTGACAGATGGGAAACAGGATTATCATGGCGTAATAATAGAATGAGAATAGAATGAACGCTGAACACAGGTTAAGACTATTAGAACGAAAATTGGATTCAGACCCTGACTATGCTAAAGAATACGAGGAGAAAATGCATAGTTTTTTCCTAAATAATTATGCTTGGGAAGTAAAAGAACTACTACAAGGAGATAGAATATGGTATCTACCACATTTTGGTGTACGAAATCTAAATAAACCTACAAAATTAAGATTAGTATTTGATGCAAAAGCTGAAACAAAAGGTATATCTTTAAATTCTGAACTATTAACTGGACCTAATTTACTAAATTCATCGTTGGGAGTTTTATTGCGTTTTAGGCAAAGACTTGTTGCTGTATCTGGAGATATAAAAGAAATGTTTTTACAAATAAAAATCAGAGAAGAAGATAGACAGTCTCAAAGTTTTCTTTGGCGTGGAAGTGATAGAACAAACCCATTTAAAACCTACCAAATGACATTCATGAAGTTCGGACCTACATAATCTCCAACTACAGCTACTTATATATTACGACGAAATGCAGAAGAGTTTTCATCCACTCATCCTCGTGCTGTTTTAGCAATTAAACGAAAACATTATGTAGATGATTATCTAGAGAGTGCTGATACAGAAGATGAGATGCGACAAATTATTAAAGATGTAACTATGATACATAAGACAGGTGGATTTCATATTCATGGATGGGCTTCAAATAGATCAGGGATCTTAGAATTAAACGACGACACTAACAATAATGTAGTAAGTTTATTGAAATGCGAAGACGAGACAGAACGAACTTTGGGACTACATTGGAAAACGGTTCAAGACAATCTCGGTTTTGATCTCAGCTTTAAGAAAATTGATAAAGAAGTAGTTAATGGAATACGCAGTCCAAATAAAAGAGAAGTTTTAAAAATTGTAATGTCAGTCTTTGATCCTCTTGGCTTATTATCACCAGTTTTTATTCAAGGTAAAATTTTATTGCAAGAAATATGGCGAAGTGGAATACAATGAGATGAACAACTTAATAATAAAAATAGACGAATTTGGATAAAATGGTTAAAGGATTTGAAATTGTGTCAAAACTTTTCAGTACCAAGGTTCTACGGATTCCAAAAAATAGATAATTTACACTTACATGTATTTGTTGACGCTTCCGAACAGGCATATGCTGCTGTTGCATACTTACAGCGAGAAACTAAAGTAGCTTTCATTGCAGCAAAGTGTGGAGTTGCACCATTAAAAGTGACAACTGTTCCACGACTAGAACTACAAGTTGCTGCGATGGGGAGCCGATTAGGTGAAACGGTACAAAATGACATTGAATTTACTATACAGAAAAGATATTTTTGGATAGATTCTAAAACTGTTTGGAGTATCCAGTGGGATACAAGGAAATTTACGACAAAATGATGCCTATATTTCACACCGGTTAGCAAATATCGATGAATTAACGAGTAATTATGAATGGAAATGGATTCCAGGAAATATAAATATAGCTGATGAAGCGACTAGAAATGATAAGCGAGTAGATTTTATTAAATTAAAATGGATTAACGGACCAGATTTTCTCAAGCTATCCTACGAATTTTGGCCAGTACCTAATCCAGATAAGTTAGTTGAAATAAATTATGTCTCGGATAATGTATTGGTCATAAATGAGTATCATAAATTTATTGATGTCGAAAAATATTCTAATTGGCGACGATTAGTTAGAATAGTTGGAATAGTACTATTATTTATTAATAAATGTAAACGCACGAATAATAATTATTGAACCCTTGCTGAAAAAATAATTTTACGACAACATCAATTAGAACATTTCCTGATGAAATTAAATCATTACAATTAAAACAAATTATAAAGACTTCTAGTAAATTAGTCCTTTTCCGACCTCTACTTAATGATTTTGGATTAATGGTTGTTGACAGTAAAATTAAAGCAGTTAAAAATTTACCGTTCGAGACAATCAATCCTATTATACTAGATGGACAAAGCCATGTTGCTAAACTGATAATTGATGGAAACAGAAACAAATAGGACACCTGAATTTTGAAATGTTGCTTAATGAATTAAAACAAAAATATCATATTTTACGATTACAAACTGTAGCACGTTCGATAATAAAACGATGTGTGATATGCCGAGCTCGACGTGCAAATTGTGAACAACCTATAATGGCTGCATTGCCACCTGCACGATTAGAACATCACTGTAGACCTTTCACTTTTTGTGGCATTGATATTTTCGGCCCCATATTGATAACTGTTGGAAGACGACACGAGAAGAGGTGGATGTTATTGTTTACGTGTCTTAGTACTAGAGCTATACATCTAGAAGTCGTTTCTTCGCTAACAACTGATTCTACATTATAAGCTATAAGAAGAATGGGAACACGAAGAGGATATCCAAAACAAATTTTCTCTGATAATGGTACAAATTTTCGTTGTGCCGATAAGATTTTACGTGCATCTATTAATGAAATATTTCAAGATCAACGATTACATAATGATATTACTGAGAAGGGAATCGAATGGTGGTTTAACCCACCAGCAGCGCCGCATATGGGTGGCGTGTGGGAAAGACTAGTTCGTTCTATAAAAACATCATTATTGGCTATATTACATTGCAGATATCCTAAAGAGGAAGTTCTTTTGACATTATTAGCCGAAGCAGAAAATATTGTTAATAGCCGCCCTCTAACATACATTTCTTTAGATCCTACTGAAGAGGAGGCATTAACACCAAATCATTTTTTATTGGAGAGTTCTAATGTATCTCCTAACACCGGATATTTTAACGATGATGATTTATTTTTAAGAAATTAATGGCGTCTATCACAAAGATTAACTGATAAGTTTTGGTCTCGATGGGTTCAGGAGTATTTACCTTCTTTACATTTAAGCCAAAAATGGACTCGGGACAGATCTTCTAACTTACAAGTTGGGGATTTAGTAATCATAGCAGATCATACTGCACCCAGGAACACATGGATACGTGGCAAAATAATTGTGTGTTGTGTACGTATTGTTGATGTTAATACAATTGGAGGAGTACTTCGACGTCCAGTAAACAAGACTGTAGTGCTACTACGAGCAAATGAATTATTAGAGTGATAGTCGGCTGCCACCGTAGTGAACAGAGGAGGAGATTGTAGCCGACACATCGACTATGATGATTTATAATATTTTATTTATAATTTTTAATTTGGACTTCAATGAAATTAAAACAAAAAAAAAAGCATGTGACAAATAAATATTGTTATATTTTAGACATTGACATAAAGGCTGAATAAAACCGTAATAATATTTTGTGCTTTTACTGATTACATTAATTACGAGTACTAGCTTTATTTCGTTCAATACAAGTTGTGAGATTTATAAATATATTGTAGGTATTATTAATTGTGTAATTAGGTTATTATAAATTTTGGCAATATAACATGAAAATAATTTAAGCAATAAATGTTAATTTTAAGTACTCAGTATTAAATATTGAGTATCTAGTTAGGTTAGCAATTAATTATGTAATATACGTGCCTTTTAGCAATTAAGTTTTTTAAAAATATATTTAGTAGGTATCTACTTTTATGTTGAAATATGTTACAGTTTTAGGTAGCCTTTTTTAAATAATTTATTTTAAGAAAATTATAGCAATTAACTTTTATTAAAATGCTGTGACCGTTTGCGACTGTTTGGCAAATGGCAACCTTTCGTCAAGTGGAGGTTTCTCACTATACTTTCGACGAAGGATGGATATTAGTAGGTGTGAAGGTGTGAGTTTTGCAAGGAAATAAGGAAAGGCACTTATCTTTTTATTGCACGGCTAAACGAGGCGGCGCTTTAGCTACGTGGCTGACCGTCACATGTTGCTCTTTTTATTGCGCGGTGCGACGTTTTGACGTGGCTTGACCGACGTTTGATGATCTACTTTCACCCTGGTGCGGTTTACACGCACTGCCAGGTGGCGCGTGGTGCGACGCTTTTGCGTGGCTGACCGACGCGATCTTCTTCCGCCTTGGTGCGCTTCAATACGCACTGCCCAGCGTTGTGGATGATGACGTGATGTACCTTGGTACGCTTTAGACGTACTGCCCAGTGCCGTCGCCACGTGGAGGTTGTGCACCCTAATACGCTATGTACGTACTGCCAGGTGCTCGTCCGGTCTGGTGCTTCTTGTTTCACTGCCCGTGGACCAGCTTCCAGCTACTAATCTTCAACGTGGCTGTGGTCATCTTCTTCATTTTTCGTTTATTAGTTTTTCTTGTTCTTCCCCTCATGGGCCACCAATTTATGTCCTGGAGACTTTATAATAAAACCCAATTTATCTTATTTTTGATATTTTTAATATTTTTATTTATTTACAAAAGAGACATCCCGTCTGATGGACGAGATATGAGCAAGTAAAGAATACAATAAAATGGTTGCGATCCACCAAGTGGGTGTTCCTAAAAATTATATATAAAATTGACGTAGAAATCAGTGCGGTAGGTCGGAGGTTACCTAACGCCTGTATAATTTTCTTAATTGTATAATAATTAATTTTAGGAGTTTATATAATATTAGGCCTGCGCCTAAACACTAGTCTGTACTTGATACTTTTTTTTCAGGCCATCGATACAGACAAAATTAATAATTATATGGATAAGTAGAGTTTTACTTGAAAACCATCCCCTTAACCCCTTCCTAAGGGCATGTCACCCTATTTACTAACTAGGTATATGCTCTAGGTACAAAATAAACCTAGTCTGTACTTGATTTTTTTTTTCAGACCATCGATACAGACAAAACTAATAATTATATGGATAAGTAGAGTTTTACTTGAAAACCACCCCCTTAACCCCTTCCTAAGGGCATGTCACCCTATTTACTAACTAGGTATATGCTCTAGGTACAAAATAAACCTAGTCTGTACTTGATACTTTTTTTTCAGGCAATCGATACAGACAAAATTAGATATTTACTTGAAAACCACCCCCTTAACCCCTTTCTAAGGGCATGTCACCCTATTTACTAACTAGGTATATCCTCTAGGTACACAATAAAACTACTCTGTACTTGATACTTTTTTTTAGGCCATCGATACAAACAAAATTAATAATTATATGGATAAGTAGAGTTTTGCTTCAAACCCACCCCCTTAACCTTTTCCTAAGGACATGCCACCCTACTTACTAACTAGAGATATAATCTAGGTACAAAATTATATATCAAAATGTACATCTAAGAATGGTTTTAATCTGACTTCTTAAATTGGTCGAGTATAATGAGGAGTTTTCTTTTTGCCGGTTCCAAAATATTTCACTAGATGGCAGCAGGAGAGATATCCACAAAAACTGTCAAAAAAGGCAATTTCTATACCTGAGTAGTCTATATTTTTATATAGACTACTCAAATATAGACTCTAAATTCTCTATGAATGAGGAGTTTTCTTTTTGCCGGTTCTAAAATATTCCACTAGATGGCAGCAGGAGAGATATCCACAAAAACTGTCAAAAAAGGCAGTTTCTATATTTGAGTAGTCTATATTTTTATATAGACTACTAAAATATAGATTCTAAATTCTCTATGAATTAAAACTAAATTTTGGTATTGCAAGACGTGTTATATTTTTACCATATTTTGTCGCTTTTATATGTATCTACTTACTCGTTATTCTTGCTCTCTATAATCTATAGTAGACCCTGTAGTTTACCCTGTCAAGAAAAACTTCGTAAAAAAGACTATGGTACCTTAGGAATTCAAATTTAATTACTAATATCATGATATTTAAAAGAAAAAATATTTATTAAGTTGGCAAAGTGCTCAGGATATTAGTGTATATGTTAAACAGAGTTAAGTAAATTTTATAAATTATTCATATAAAGGTATTTGTTTTCCTATTTACCCTAAATTTTGGGTGTATTTTATATATTACCACTTTCTATTTTGACAGTTTTTGTAGATAGCGACTAAACGCCATCTGTTGCGTTAAAAAATAACTACTGGAAAACTCCTCATTAAAAGTAAATTTTGGTATTGCAAGACGTGTTATATTTTTACCATATTTTCACTTTTATATGTATCTACTTACACGTTATTTTTGCTCTCTATAATCTTTAGTAGATACCCTGTCAAGAAAAACTTCGTAAAAAAGACTATGGTACCTTAGAAATTCAAATTTAATTACTGATGATATTTTAAAGAAAAAATATTCCTTAAGTTGGTGCCGTAAGGCAAAGTGCTCAGGATATTAGTGTATATGTTAAACAAAGTTAAGTATATTTTATAAATTATTCGTAGGTATTTGTTTTCCTATTTACCCTAAATTTTGGGTGTATTTTATATATTACCGCTATCTATTTTGACAGTTTTTGTAGATAGCGACTAAACGCCATCTGTTGCGTAAAATAATAACTACTCGAAAACTCCTCATTGTTATAATTGTTGTTTAGGTATAATTGGGCGCTAACTTTGGCCGCCACTTTCACACTGCTAACGACGCACATTGTCGCACATCTCTGCGAAGCTGCAATGGCTCTAGTGTCGGTGAGCTCTTTGCTCTAGATAACTCTCGATGCACGCTTCTGCAGACTATCGAGAGCCTGCAGCAAGTATATGGCAGATCCACCAAAAATATTCTACACATGGTATCTGAGCTTTATAAATGAGACGCCTGAGTCGAGGAGTAAATACCGTCGCACCTTATTAAGGACGCCGAGCTTCCTACTTGCTGTCTTTGCAATGCTCTCAATATAGTTGCGGTGGTTTAGGTCGAAGCGTATTTCTAATCCCAGGATATCGAGAACTGGAGACAATGGTAAACGTGTGCTCTGAAGGGAGGGAAAGCGAGAAAAGGGGTCTTTTTTTGCCGTCAAATCGCAAGACTGGGTTTTTATAGCATTAAATTGGACAAGATTAAGAGAACCACAGTTTGAATTTGTATGAGATCATACCATCAAATATTATTAACATTAATAAAAATATCACCCAGTATAATTCAATGTCTAATAAACAATAAACGGTAATTAAAAATATAACATATATTCGTTTCATTTTTCGATATTCTCGATTTTTTGCAAATTTAAATAGTTTTATTTAAATCGTTGTTGTACATTCATCTGTTTTGTAACTGCATAAATTAGCCGGCATAATGGGAGCGATTAATGTTATTAAACAACAATGTATTGATCCATCCCATTCATGGACTTTGTAGGTCTGCTTACCACCAGATGCAGAGTCCATAACCTGCTCTCAAAATATCAGTCGTCTCCATTCATGGACTTAGTTGATCTGCTTACCAACAAGTAGGCACAGAGTCACATGACCTGCTCTTATAATATCAGTCGTCTCCATTCATGGACTTAGTTGATCTGCTTACCAACAAGTAGGCACAGAGTCACATGACCTGCTCTTATAATATCAGTCGTCTCCATTCATGGACTTAGTTGATCTGCTTACCAACAAGTAGGCACAGAGTCACATAACCTGCTCTTATAATATCAGTCGTCTCCATTCATGGACTTAGTTGATCTGCTTACCAACAAGTAGGCACAGAGTCACATGACCTGCTCTTATAATATCAGTCGTCTCCATTCATGGACTTAGTTGATCTGCTTACCAACAAGTAGGCACAGAGTCACATGACCTGCTCTTATAATATCAGTCGTCTCCATTCATGGACTTAGTTGATCTGCTTACCAACAAGTAGGCACAGAGTCACATGACCTGCTCTTATAATATCAGTCGTCTCCATTCATGGACTTAGTTGATCTGCTTACCAACAAGTAGGCACAGAGTCACATGACCTGCTCTTATAATATCAGTCGTCTCCATTCATGGACTTAGTTGATCTGCTTACCAACAAGTAGGCACAGAGTCACATGACCTGCTCTTATAATATCAGTCGTCTCCATTCATGGACTTAGTTGATCTGCTTACCAACAAGTAGGCACAGAGTCACATAACCTGCTCTTATAATATCAGTCGTCTCCATTCATGGACTTAGTTGATCTGCTTACCAACAAGTAGGCACAGAGTCACATGACCTGCTCTTATAATATCAGTCGTCTCCATTCATGGACTTAGTTGATCTGCTTACCAACAAGTAGGCACAGAGTCACATGACCTGCTTATATAATATCAGTCGTCTCCATTCATGGACTTAGTTGATCTGCTTACCAACAAGTAGGCACAGAGTCACATGACCTGCTCTTATAATATCAGTCGTCTCCATTCATGGACTTAGTTGATCTGCTTACCAACAAGTAGGCACAGAGTCACATGACCTGCTCTTATAATATCAGTCGTCTCCATTCATGGACTTAGTTGATCTGCTTACCAACAAGTAGGCACAGAGTCACATGACCTGCTCTTATAATATCAGTCGTCTCCATTCATGGACTTAGTTGATCTGCTTACCAACAAGTAGGCACAGAGTCACATGACCTGCTCTTATAATATCAGTCGTCTCCATTCATGGACTTAGTTGATCTGCTTACCAACAAGTAGGCACAGAGTCACATGACCTGCTCTTATAATATCAGTCGTCTCCATTCATGGACTTAGTTGATCTGCTTACCAACAAGTAGGCACAGAGTCACATGACCTGCTCTTATAATATCAGTCGTCTCCATTCATGGACTTAGTTGATCTGCTTACCAACAAGTAGGCACAGAGTCACATGACCTGCTCTTATAATATCAGTCGTCTCCATTCATGGACTTAGTTGATCTGCTTACCAACAAGTAGGCACAGAGTCACATGACCTGCTCTTATAATATCAGTCGTCTCCATTCATGGACTTAGTTGATCTGCTTACCAACAAGTAGGCACAGAGTCACATAACCTGCTCTTATAATATCAGTCGTCTCCATTCATGGACTTAGTTGATCTGCTTACCAACAAGTAGGCACAGAGTCACATGACCTGCTCTTATAATATCAGTCGTCACCATTCATGGACTTAGTTGATCTGCTTACCAACAAGTAGGCACAGAGTCACATGACCTGCTCTTATAATATCAGTCGTCTCCATTCATGGACTTAGTTGATCTGCTTACCAACAAGTAGGCACAGAGTCACATGACCTGCTCTTATAATATCAGTCGTCTCCATTCATGGACTTAGTTGATCTGCTTACCAACAAGTAGGCACAGAGTCACATGACCTGCTCTTATAATATCAGTCGTCTCCATTCATGGACTTAGTTGATCTGCTTACCAACAAGTAGGCACAGAGTCACATGACCTGCTCTTATAATATCAGTCGTCTCCATTCATGGACTTAGTTGATCTGCTTACCAACAAGTAGGCACAGAGTCACATGACCTGCTCTTATAATATCAGTCGTCTCCATTCATGGACTTAGTTGATCTGCTTACCAACAAGTAGGCACAGAGTCACATGACCTGCTCTTATAATATCAGTCGTCTCCATTCATGGACTTAGTTGATCTGCTTACCAACAAGTAGGCACAGAGTCACATGACCTGCTCTTATAATATCAGTCGTCTCCATTCATGGACTATGTAGTCGAAGTCAAAATCATTTATTTCATGTAAATCTTTACAGATATTTATGAATTGGTCAAAAAAATAAAAGTTTAACAATGAGGTCTTAGAGTGCGTTTGGTTAGGCAGCTATTCATTAACAAAAGAACGACAAATTAATTGAACTTTGGGATTATCGTGACGGACAGTATGGAAATCAAAACTATTTACTTAATACATAAAATCAAAAAACTATGTACAGACCTAATGAAAGTAAATATTTCTATAAAATTAATGTGGACACCCTCTCACATTGGGATAGTAGTAGGCAACGAAAATGCAGACTTTTTGGCAAGGACAATAGTTGACAGTGGTTGTGGCATAGAAAAAAACGTGGCAATACCATTTACAGATTTGCTGCACGAAATTAAACTTAATCACCAAGAAGATTGGTTATCAGATTGGCGGGAAACTTTAAAAAGCAAAGGCAGCTGGTTCGCTAATATAAATAATAATACTCTTCAAACAACGCCTTGGTTCACTAAATCTAAAGAATACAGAAATCGTAAATTTTATACTATTTTAACACGTTTAAGACTTGGACATTGTCGTTTCAATAACCACCTATACAGGATGAAAATAATAGAATCTCCACTATGTTATGATTGAAATAGTAATGATTTTCAAACACTGGACCACATATTTTTTGAGTGTACTTCTTACAATATCCAACGACTGATTTTAATAGATGAACTACTTACAATATACAAGACACCTCACCTTATCCCGCGCGCCATTGATGATTTATTGAAAAACTTCTCAACATATATACCTATTTATAAGTTCATTACTACTACTGTAAATAAAATATGATGTATATAAATAATTGTGTAAATAAGAAAAGAAAAAATGTAAGACGAAGAAAGACGAAACCTGACAATGAAGACTAATATAACCGGATAAGGAAAACTACTGGATATTACTTAATATTGGCTTCGGCCTTAATGGAAATGACAAAAATAACAAAATATGACTTGGCTTCGGCCTTTACCGGCTAAAACTATCAAAGAAAGGAAATATGACATGGCTTCGGCCTTTTACTAAATGAGAAGATATTTAAGACATGGCTGTGTGGTCGAAAGATCTTTGCCTAAAAAAAAAAAATGAACTTAAACACGATGGAATGGAAATCTTAATATGAAAATTACTACTGAACCGAACACACTACATAACCAACTAGTGTAAGACTAGGTGGTTAGCTGATTCCATTGACCTATCAATCATTATCTCCCATACAATTTCATTCTCCCAGTTTATGTATACATGTTATAATACCAGTATGTATTGTTATATTACCTAATAATTTATCTATACCTTGTATTTTATATTATATATTGCTTTAAATAGTACTCTGCCTGTTCTTTTGGTCAATCTCCCAAAGGTTAGCTGGTAGATAATGCCTAAGGCATTAAGCTCGCCTATGTACAATAGTGTTAAGCTTTTGTGCAATAAAGAATTTTTCATTCATTCATTCATTCATACAAGAGAGCCACCAAGGCGACCAACTTCACCGATCATATGCATGCCTTAAATATTTATATTTATATTGTAGTTGTAGGTGGTCTGCTACCGCCGCTTCATTATAATAGCGTGCCATGTGACTCTACCTACCTTTTAGTAAGCAGGTCTACAGACTCCATGAATGAGGACGACTAAGTAATAGGTTATAAGAGCATGTCATGTGACTCTGTACCCACGTGGTGGTAAGCATACGTCCATAGTCCATGAATGGGCTTCCACTATGCCGACTAAATGATGTGGTTACGAAATAAGCGATGACGAAGACGAATTTTTATTACGAATCTATTTTAAAAACCTGGGGCCCTACCGGGAAGCCACATGAAATTCCGATCGCCACGTTAATCGATCGAAAGCGAAAACAAAATGTATGTGATTTGACGTTTCTCGGCGATCGAGTTCTACCCATAGACAATATTTCCAATACAATTTTATCCATCGACGCGTCGATCGGTTTGTCGATGTGGCTTCCCGGTATAGGTTTCTTGTACCTTTTTATTAAAAACAACAGCCGACCGTTTTGTAACCGCACCCTGAAAGGAAACTACGACCTCGGCAATAAATCGTTGTAAAAACCGATAAAGTTACTAAAACCGAACGACTAATACACAGACTAAAACCGAATCATGACTAGTCCTTGTAGTTATTACATCTGAATGGTCGGTGGAAACGAGTAAAATTTCAGGTGGGAAATAATATTTACTAACATTTAATAAAATATAATATATTACACACATATTAAATTAAAAAAAAAGCATTGTTATATTTTATTATGTCCCCGCCCTTGAATTATTATCCCCCATGAATTATTACATTTTGTGCAGAGAAAGTTTTAGAATAGTCAAACAGACTTCGGTAATATACTATATTATGCCCTAAGCCGACTGAATAAAACAATTAATCGGATATTCTTTAATCACGCCACCTGTGGTCTAATAGCTGAACCTTTTTAGCAGAGTTTCTAAGCTGTTTATTTCTACTAGACGCTAGATGTCATCATTTTTTGATATATTAATTTAAATCTAATTACATAGGCATAGGGTTATAAATTACTGTGTATTTTTGTAAGCAATAAGGACGATACAGTTATAGATTCAACAGCGCTGTACAACGCTCACCGTCACACAATTGCGTGCGATGTGTATTACACGGTGTGCTTATCATATTCAAAGGCAGAGAAAAACGTACGCAAATTTAAATATGAAAAATATATAATTTCAGAAGAATTTCAGATAGTTTTATAAATAAATATTCGATTATTAAAATGATTACCAATTATAATAAAAGTTTGTAAAATAATAATTTAATAACTAAATAAGTTCAATTATTATTTTACAAAAAATAAATACTAAATTCTGTATAGATTATACATTTATTCAAAAAGTATACATCAAAATAGAGTTCGATGTAAAATGATAAAAGTGTGCGTGGTCAGGGCTCGGCGGCCTTGAGGCGGAGGCGCGCGAAGTCCTCGAAGATGATGTCGTCGTCGTGGTCGTCCAGCGTGATGAGGTCGCGGTCCGGCGCGGGCGCGGCGCGGGCCTCCTCCGCCGGCTTGGGGTGCATCAGCGTGAAGGGCAGCTCCGCGCTCAGCTCCCCGCCCAGCGGACCCAGGCACAGCTTCACCTTCACCTTGTACTGCACGATGATGCCCAGGTTCTCGCGCTGCGCCGGCTCGGCCAGCAGCGTGCTGGACGCCAGGTTGGTGTCCTCGTGCTTGAGCTGGCCGTCCAGCGCCAGCCCCCACTTGTCCTTGTTGTCGGCCAGCAGCGGCGTCAGCGAGAACACCTTGCTCAACGTAAACCCGGGGCCCACCGGGCAACCCTCCTCCGACTCGGCCTCGGCCACCGAGCACTTGTACTGCGCCGTGGAGAAGAGGCAGATGTCAGCGAACTGTCTCACGGACACTTTGATCCGCTTGACGGAGCGATTGCTGTTGTTGGCCACGTGCACGTTGACGGCGACCGTCTCCCCGTGGTGGTAGAGCTCCTTGTCCAGCGACGCCTCCAGGTACAGCTTGTTGGGGCTCATGACAAACTCCTTGGACACCTCGACGGAGGGCTGGTCTCCGCGCTTGCCCGGCGCGTACATCACCTTGCGGATGGCGAGGCGCACCGAGTTTCGTTTGTGCGGCTTGTCGTCCTGCCCGTCGGCCACGAAGGCCTTGAGCTCGTAGTCGACGCCGCAGGGCTTGCCGGTGTCCCCGGGCGCCGGCTGCAGCGTGACGGAGGCGGGACAGTGCGGCGGCAGTTCGAAGTAGAAAGGGTGCGCGGCGGGGCCGAGCTTGCGCAGCAGGCGCTCCTGCAGACGGGTGGGGGTGCGGCGCTTGGCGTCGGCGGAGGGCGGGTAGATCTGCTCGGCCGCCAGATATAGATCCTTGCGGAATGTGAGTCCGAGCACGTCCAAGTCCTCTCGGCCGTAGCGGAAGGCAGCCAGCACATGCCCGAACACTTTCCGCGAGCGCACGTACTCCGGGTCCACCAGCACCACGCCGTCGATGGGGTCCACGTGCGTCACGTGGTCCACGAAGTCCCGCTTGCCGAGGTACACGGTGATCTTGCCATTGGGGGAGCTCTTCTTGAACACGCGCGTGGCCTGGCGGCCCCGGGCCGGGTCCTCCATGCCGCGGGACTAGCGCCGCCGCGCGCTGCCGTTCTGCAACAAGCAAACCTACATCTAAATCACTTAAGGACACTACTGCATTCGCGAAGTCTGAGTTCTCCATACAAAATAAGATTTCGCATTTCCAATATTATTCCACTACTGTTCGGAAAAAAAATGATTTATTTAAAATTATTTAATGCACTAAAAGTTTTTTTTTTTTTTTTATGAGAGCTCGGCATGTGACCTCACATGTACTTGATGGAAAGCAGTATGAAGGTCCAAGAACAAATGCAACCAACAATTACGATCTACGTAACCGTTGATTGCACCTATTATGCCGGCTTAAGATGCCTATACACGCTTCGTTTAAAGGACTCGAGATAATAGGAAGAAAGAAACACGCGAGCAGGTAGAGCAATCCACATTTTAATAGTGCGACAAATATACGAATCACCAATTTTTTTAGTGCGGGTTGGTATATCTGCCACAGTATATGCATGCATTTTGTTACCCGCTCGTGAAGTCCTATACCGGAAAGGAGAAGGAGGAATGAGATGAAAAGTTCTTCAGAGCACTCTCCATGATAAAGGCGATAAAACACGCTCAACGACGCTACATCTCTGCGAAGCTGCAATAGCTCTAGAGTGTCCGTGAGCTCTTTGTTCTCGATAATTCTCGATGCACGCTTCTGTAGACTACCGAGAGCATGCAGCAAGTATTTGGCAGATCCACCCCAAAGATGCGAACAGTATTCCACCCAAGGCCGTATATTATAAATCAGATGCCTGAGTTGAGGAGTAAAATACCGTCGCACCTTATTAAGGACGCCGAGCTTCCTACTTGCTGTCTTCGTAATGCTCTCAATATAGTTGCGGTGGTTTAGGTCGGAGCGTATTTCTAATCCCAAGATATCTAGAACTGGAGACAATGGTAAACGTGTGCTCTGAAGGGAGGGAAAGTGAGAAAAGGGGGTCTTTTTTGCTGTCAATGCGCAAGCCTGGGTTTTTTGGGCATTAAACTGGACCAGATTAAGAGAACCCCAGTTTGAGATTTTTCCCAGGGTTTGGTCCAATTCATTTACCAAAGAACTCCTACACTCCTCTGTTTCGACGCAACTGGGGGGCTGACGCATCAAGTATTGACCGTGGACAGTGCTATCGTCTGCATAGCAATGTATGTTACCGAGTGATAACAAATCATTGATATGCAGCAAGAACAGAGTAGGGGATAGTACAGATCCTTGGGGTACGCCTGCGTTAATGGTTTCGCGACCCGAGGTCGTACCTTTAACGAGGACTCGTATATCCCGGTCTGATAAAAAACTTGAGATCCAGCCACAAAGTCGCGCCGAAAATCCATATGCTGGCAGCTTAGAGAGTAAAGCTTTGTGCCATACCCGGTCAAAGGCCTTAGAGATATCGAGGCCGACTGCCAAGGCCTCTCCATGCCTATCCATTGCCTCACCCCAGATATGCATAATATATGCTAGAAGATCACCCGTAGACCTTTTTCTATGAAATCCGTATTGACGGTCATTGATAATGGAGTGACCTTCTAGGTATCGCATAATCACATAATTAATAACTGTTTCCAGAACTTTGCACAGCACTGAGGTGATGGCAATGGGCCGGTAATTATTGGGGTCTGACCAGTCACCCTTTTTGGGGATAGGTTGCACATTCGCTTCCCTCCAAGCTGCGGGGACCATACCAGAGGAGTATGATAGGCGGTAAAGTCGCTTGAGAGCAGGAGACAACTCAAATATACGTGGTGGCCTAGTTGGTTAGACCTTGGACTTAAAATCACTTAGGTCCCTGGTTCGAATCCCGGTGTGTACCAATGAATTTTTAAATTAAAAATTTATGTACATTTGTTTGACAACACCACTATAGTGCCTCGGAGAGCACGTTAAGCTGTCGGTCCCGGTTTCACTATACCAACTTGTGAAACTGTCTATAGATAGGTTATTGAGTCTATTCAAAACATCGCAACGAGCTAGCCACTTGTTCGGTGTAGATTCATACCATCGGCTACGACGAGGTGGGATTAAAACCCCTCCGCTGGGTACCCTGGGGCCGTCTAGGCGGTTTCGGGCGCCGTAAGGCACCCGTGATGATACATACATACATACTACACCCAGTAGGCGGTTGCGCGCCTCAATCGTCGAGTCTGGAGTTAGAGGCGAAAATATGAGATTTGTACAAAGGCGAGATTAATGCCTAGGCATTTTCCACCAACTAACCTTTTTGTCGGTCTTTGTATTTATTAATCTTTCTTATAATTCTTTTCTTTTTGACGCATTTATTTTATTTGCTCAGCTTCAGAAAAAGCACTTTTTACATAATATTAATACAAAAATAATGATTACAACAGGAGTGTCATCCCGAGGTGTATAACATTCGCCGTCGCAGCGTTGCGTGCGTTATTTTGGCTTATATCCGGGTGTAGTTATCCCAAAAAGAAACAAATAAAAAAGAACATGCGCAAAATTGGTGACGGCGAACGTTGTACCACTGCGATGAGGCCCCAGAAAGATTTTTACGTAGCAGATATGTAGTTATCAACATTAAAATAATAATTGAAATGCGTCTAACAGCCAAGTTGTAATATCGGAAGTACGGGGCTTAGCACGCGGACAACGATAACATATATACCGATTCGACTTATACCGTCTGCTGTCGAAAAATATATCGAATTGGTGAGCACGCAAACCGACATCAATACATTTCTCGAGCTTTGTCTACTAGTTAAAACAAGTGTGTTTTCGTTGACAATTTCAAAAAAAAAATTAATAAATAAATAATTATTACCTTATACGATGCATTTATTTTATATTATTATTAATAATCGTTACAGAAATATATATTTTAATTTAAAAATACATACATTTAACAAAATAGAAATAAAGCCGAAGAAAAGCCTTAAAAGCCTTTTATTTAAAGAAGCTTCCAAAGGATATACGTAGTGCTGGCGATATTAGACATTTTAAAGAGAAATTACAAAACTTTTTGATAACAAGAAGCTACTACAAAGTAAATGACTTTTTTGCTGACAAAACTTAAAAAACTTGGTTTCTACTATAAATGTTAACTTCATAATTCTAATAATAATGATAATGGCCTACAATACTTAATATATAAATAATAACGATAATACTTGGTTTATAATGTAATTAATTTATAAAACCAAAATAATAATTATTAATGACTAGCTGTGCTCGCGACTTCGTCCGCGTGGAATAGTTATTTTTTTATCATATAAACTTTCATGCCCTATTTTATCCCCTTGGGGGTAGAATTTATCAAAATCCTTTCTTAGCGGATGCCTACGTCATAACATCTACCTGCATGCCAAATTTCAGCCCGATCCGTCTAGTGGTTTGGGCTGTGCGTTGATAGATCACTATGTCAGTCAGTCACCTTTGAGTTATATATATTTAGATTATTCTTTAATACATATTTTTTGTGTATCTTGAACCGTTTTCACGGCGCACGCAACGGAAGGCTTCAAAGATGAAATAATTTCTCCCGTTTTTTACACATTTACCACTATATCTTTGCTCCTATTGGTCGTAGCGTGATGTTATATAGCCTATAGCCTTCCTCGATAACTGGACTATCCAACACAAAAAGAATTATTCAATTCGAACCAGTAGTTTCGGAGATTAGCGCGTTCAAACAAACAAACAAACAAACAAACAAACAAACAAACAAACTCTTCAGCTTTATAATATTAGTATAGATAGATAAGAAAATATTAACAACTTACCTATAAAACAAACAAATTATAACAATAATATAATAATGATGAATAATAATAATAATGATGATAATAATATATATAGTGTAAATAAGGATAATAATATAATGAACATGAAATAAATTTATTTTAGTAATAGATATATAATGGGTAATAAGAATATAATAAGCGATGGCAATATATATATCATTGGATAACTATTAATGTTTGATGTTGTGTTGTGCTAGTTATTTAAACATGGATTAAACATATATTAATGACCTTGACAGTACCTACTATGTTTGTATAAGGGAATTTTAATTATTGTATTGACTTATATTTGTTTTGGTTAATAAATTGTTAGGTAGGTAGGTATAAAATACCACTGTAAATGTTTACATGCTCTCGGGCGGAACATAGAGAACTATTTAATATTGTATTAACAACTGAAATTGTAAAATTTTGTAAACCTGTGTTCGTGAACAAATAAATGATTTATGATTATAATTATGCAAGTTAAAAAAAAACTTGTTACCTTGCCTAAAAAAAAGATTTTGTTTTTTGGTGAGTTTTTTTTATTTATTAAGGCATTGGATAGGATTTAAAAAATGTAATGGAAAGTATTAGGTCGTATGGTTGAAAAATCTTTGCCTTTCCAATTGTGGAAAAACAAAAAAAAAAAACAAAAAAAAAGTAATGGAAAGTACGTATAGATACAGAAGTGGTCTAAGACCTAAAAACGCTATTCAAACGAATTGTCAGACATATTTTCTAGAGCGTTGATTAGTTATGATCGCATTTGTGTCACTTTTTATTTTGATTTGTGTTGCGTCATCTTTTATTCTTATGACTGGTAAGGCGATTAAGCTTTAAGGTACCCTATAATAATATACTTCAAGAGTATATAAATCAAATATTTTATTTTATGAATGTTTTGAATTTTATGCAATACGGCGACGTGTGAATGATATATTTTAATTATCAGCCTGAATTTGTCGCCTGCTGAATCATCAAATTACATTACACAATCAATACATTCCGCATTCAAGACCTATCTGAACTTGAAAACCTCTGAACTTCGGGGGTTTTCGAAGTTCAAAGGTTTTCACTTTAGTAGTGATCTTCCCCTCTAGGATTTGCTCGCTTTAAAATATTAAGACTAACCTACTGCCACTTTATAATAATAAATACATAAAATTAAATAAAAAAAATACACCATAATAAAATAAAACAAGAATTTTAATATTAATGAAATTATTTTTTCTAAATAGCATAACTCTAGAAACACTTATTTTCTGATAATCTTATTTTCATAATCTATTTCTTGGTTTAGATATTTTTTTCAAAATCATTGTTTTTGAGGTTTCAGTTGTTCCAGCAACTAGTAGTAGTGTAGCGGGTAGTAGTGTAGGTGTCACTGATGTGCAGGTAGTAGTGTAGGTGTCACTGTTAAGCGGGTAGTAGTGTAGGTGTCACTGATGTGCAGGTAGTAGTGTAGGTGTCTCAGAGGTTTCCCGGTAGTAGTGTAGGTGTCACTGATATGAGGGTGTTAGTGTAGGTGTGACTGATGTGCGGATAGTAGTGTAGGTGTCACTGATGTGCGGGTAGTAGTGTAGGTGTCACTGACTTGCGAGTAGTAGTGTAGGTGTCACTGATGTGCGGGTAGTAGTGTAGGTGTCACTGACTTGCGAGTAGTAGTGTAGGTGTCACTGATGTGCGGGTAGTAGTGTAGGTGTCTCAGAGGTTTCCCGGTAGTAGTGTAGGTGTCACTGATATGAGGGTGTTAGTGTAGGTGTGACTGATGTGCGGATAGTAGTGTAGGTGTCACTGATGTGCAGGTAGTAGTGTAGGTGTCACTGACTTGCGAGTAGTAGTGTAGGTGTCACTGATGTGCGGGTAGTAGTGTAGGTGTCACTGACGTGCGAGTAGTAGTGTAGGTGTCACGAACATGGTGGTAGTAGTGTAGGTGTTACTGATGTGGGGGTAGTAGTGTAGGTGTCACTGACGTGCGAGTAGTAGTGTAGGTGTCACGAACATGGTGGTAGTAGTGTAGGTGTTACTGATGTGCGGGTAGTAGTGTAGGTGTCACTGACGTGCGAGTAGTAGTGTAGGTGTCACGAACATGGTGGTAGTAGTGTAGGTGTTACTGATGTGGGGGTAGTAGTGTGGGCGTCACTGACGTGCGAGTAGTAGTGTAGGTGTCACTGATGTGCAGGTAGTAGTGTAGGTGTTACTGATGTGGGGGTAGTAGTGTGGGCGTCACTGACGTGCGAGTAGTAGTGTAGGTGTCACTGATGTGCAGGTAGTAGTGTAGGTGTCACTGATGTGCGGGTAGTAGTGTAGGTGTCACTGATGTGGGGGTAGTAGTGTAGGTGTCACTGATGTGCAGGTAGTAGTGTAGGTGTCACTGATGTACGGGTAGTAGTGTAGGTGTCACTGACGTGCGAGTAGTAGTGTAGGTGTCACTGATGTGCAGGTAGTAGTGTAGGCGTCACTGATGTGCGGATAGTAGTGTAGGTGTCACGGACATGGTGGTAGTAGTGTAGGTGTCACTGATGTGCGGGTAGTAGTGTAGGTGTCACTGACGTGCGAGTAGTAGTGTAGGTGTCACTGATGTGCGGGTAGTAGTGTAGGCGTCACTGATGTGCGGGTAGTAGTGTAGGTGTCACTGATGTGCGAGTAGTAGTCTAGGTGTCACTGACGTGCGAGTAGTAGTGTAGGTGTCACTGAAGTGCGGGTAGTAGTGTAGGTGTCACTGATGTGCGGGTAGTAGTGTAGGTGTTACTGATGTAGGGGTAGTAGTGTAGGCGTCACTGACGTGCGAGTAGTAGTGTAGGTGTCACTGATGTGCAGGTAGTAGTGTAGGTGTCACTGACGTGCGAGTAGTAGTGTAGGTGTCACTGAAGTGCGGATAGTAGTGTAGGTGTCACTGATATACGGGTAGTAGTGTAGGCGTCACTAATGTGCGGGTAGTAGTGTAGGTGTCACGGACATGGTGGTAGTAGTGTAGGTGAAACTGATGTGGGGGGGTAGTAGTGTAGGTGTCACTGATGTGCGGGAAGTAGTGTATGTGTCACGGACATGATAGTAGTAGTGTACAGTCCTGGCCATATTATTAGACGCACTGTGCATTTTTTATATTATTTCTAATAATTATGCTTTATATATATATATAAATATATCTTCACGGGTGCCTTACGGCGCCCGAGACCGCCTAGACGGCCCCAGGGTACCCAGCGGTACTTATGCTTTGAATATAGTTATTGCGATTATTCGTAAAATTTATAACATTTATTTAGGATGCTTAAGTTTTTTTTGTATTATTGAATTTCATATCGATTTTTTCTATGTGATATAAAATTGTTACTTATAGAATAGAATATAGTCCTTAACACTTAGTGTATTTGAAAAAATCAGAGGCCCTAGTGTGAATTTTGTAACGTTTACTATCCAGTTAACTTTACTACTGCGTTAATTTTTTCACCAATCAGATAAACTTATTTTAATAGTCCAACAAACTAAAAAGATCCTATTGGTGGAAATTTATAAGGAGATAGTAACGTAAAAAAAAGACTCCAGGCCTCTGATAGATACCTTCCAGTGGACTAAGATAATAACTTTATATCACTGAGCAAAAATATATATAAAATTCAATAATATAATTTGTGTACTAAATAAACATTATAAATTTTATTATTAATCGCATCAAATATTGTACCTATTCAATATGGAATTATGTAAAAAAAAAATTGCAGAGTATCTAATAATATGGCCAGGGACTGTAGGTGTCACTGATGTGGGGGTGGCAGTGCCGCGTTTCCCTGACGTGGTGGGAGTAGTGTCGTATAACGGCTGTGGTAGTGCCGCGTGTACTTACGTGGACGTGGTAGTCGCGGACTAGCCGCGTGCTGCGAGCGCGACTCCTCATCAACCTGCAACAAACAATTATAGATAAATCAATCAATCGTTGTAGTGAAAACTTTTTGCATGTTGAGAAATAATGATCTATTGTACCTATGATGTTTTCTTCACAATCTTTGCATTTGTCATCTTTTTTCATTTTCAGTAATTTTAAATGTGCTGGGATTCTCATGTGTCCATCTAAGGCCCAGTTTCTTTATAGATAGTAATCTCAACTAATTGTCAAATAATGATTCTCGAACCATACGGGCTAAGTAGAGTAGATGGAAAACGCCCAGATGGATTAACGCTGGTGCCGTGGCAGAGAGGACGTAGCCTTATCTGGGATGTCACTTGCGTTGATTCATTTGCGGCATCACATCTCCGAGCCTGTATGAGTTCATCAGGGGCTGCTGCTGAAGCAGCAGCTAAATTAAAACATACTAAATATCAAAATTTAAAATCTGAATATTTATTTGTCCCATTTGCTGTGGAGACTCTGTAGAACTGGAGTTTGGGGTTCCGAGGCTGTGGTCTTTGGAAAGAAATTATGTGCTCTTCTAAAAGAGACCTCTGAGATCCTCGGTCCGGATATTTTTTTAAACAAAGAGTATCACTGGCAGTACAGCGTGGTAATGCTGCCAGTGTTATGGGTACTTTCGGGCCGGGACGGGGGTTGGATATGGTGGACATAGGATATTAATTTTGTATTATTTATTGTTAAATTTTATTTTAGGTATTTTTGTAATTTTATAATAAATAATATGTAATAATAAATAAATGTAAACTTTATAATTATATAAAATGACAGATAATCTTACTAAAGGTTAAATTTCGAAAAAATTGTGTTTCCTGATGGATAGTTAAATTGACTATCTGATAAATATAATAAAATAATAACTATGATTTTAACAAATAGTTACATTAATTTGGCTACTCAAAAATGAGTGGTTAAACCATTTAATCTCTAGTAAGATACGAATTTGGATACTAGTATTTATCTATATAAGTATATGAAATAAAAATATTGATAATCATACAGGTTTTTTTTTATCTGAATAATCCAGCCATATAATATTGGATAATAATTAACATAAATTGATGATTTAAGACATAAAAAATAATTAATCCATAGTAAATATGTTATTCTATATAAAGTACAAATCCATATATATAAATAATATTCATTATAGGGGTTCTGAAAAACAAAAAAGGGTAGAAAATTGAAAAATATAATATGTAGGAAACACTAATCAATTGGTATACTATTTATTAATTTTCATTTTTTTTTTTTGGCATTGGGAATGATTATTTAGTGCAATTTTAATACAATTATCTAACAATAGCTTCAAGATTAAAAAAAAAACACAAAATTCGCAAGATTAGTTCATAAATGGATTCCAATGCCATAATATATAAAAAAAAAAAAAAACAAATGGTTAACTTGTGTCTACTGATAACGATAGTTAATTTTGTTTTAAAAAACACATTTTGCTGATGACTAACGATTAATGAATTTACTATAGTTGCTTAACTAATTGTTAAAGATACAATTAGTCAAATTTAGCCATCCATTAAGAAACCGGGCCTAAGTCTGTTAATAGATATAATAAAATTTCTGGTTGTGTATTCATGTATAACATACCCAGTACGTACCACGGTTTTGGTATTTCTTTTTGAATGTTACCAGACCATTTTCCCTTATTTGTCAAATCCTCCACCCACATTTCCTCCCATATTTTACGAAAGTCCTTTCTTATCTTTTCATAGTAGCCCGTAAAAGGGATTTTAAAAATTTCTCTCAAATCTGTACTGTTTTTTCCTTCTTTTGCTTCTAAATCCGCTTCCTCATTACAAGAAATTCCTATGTATGAATGAATCCATACAATTATATACATTTATTACAAATTTTAAAATCATAAATCTACTTCGTACTAGTTGACCTGGTGAACTGCGTATTACCGCATATAAAGAGCCTGCCTTTCTATACTGGTGGAAGAATAGAAAAAAGTGAGTCTATGACATGAAGAAAATGAATCGCTAAACTCAGTGAATTACTCGAGTTTACCTGATTTGGAAATGAGGAATTTCTTCGATTTGACACAACTCTTGGAATACAAAACAAAGGTAAATCAATTAAATACAGAATTATTGAGTGCTCACGAAAAGATAGACAATTTAAATAAACTAAACCAATCACTTACAAATAAACTAGATGACTCGAAAAAGACTATAGATACACTGAAAGTAATACTTCATTCTACAAAAACTATGACACCAAAATGTTCAACTACAAAAAAGAACATAAGACAGATGGAAAATACAATAAACCATAACACATCCCCTTTGAGGACTGATTATATGGATTCAAAACTATAAGAATCCAAGAGAGACAATCACGAAGCAATGGCCTAAAAATAAATGTAAACCGTTCAGTAGCATGAAAACCATAAAAATATTATACTGTGCATACGTTCAGTCATTTAGAATACGCGTCTCAAATATGGAACCCATCATATAAAATTTATATAGATCGAATCGAAGGTGTACAAAAGAAATTTACTCGATATTTAGAATTTAAATTTAAAATACCTCATAGCAGATATATTGATAGATGCTCTAAGCAACATCTCTTACCGCTTGACACTCGTAGAAACATTACTGATAGTATCTATTTTCTGAAAGTCATTAAAGGCGTTATCGATTGCCCTGAACTATTAGAAAAAATAGGGTGTCAAGTTCCAAGAATTGGTGCTCGTAATCCAAGCATTTTCCATGTACCTGCTATTAACACTAATTACAGACAAAACTCTTATCTTGTACGTATCTGTAGATATCTTAATTCATTTGTGAACACTCATAAGATAGACGTGTTCTCTATTAGCGTTGTGGCATTGCGTAGACTGATGACAGCGCTACCTGCCATACCATCGGGTGACACAGTATAGGATTAAATATTTACATGTAACAATATACGCATATGTATAAGCTTGTGTTGTGTTCATTTGTGTGTGTTCTTTGTAATAAGTGTGTTTTATATCAAAATTAAGAGTTCACAGTTACTTAACAGTGAAAACTTATCAATAGCTTTTAAGTTACTCTATAAGACAATATGTATTTGTATTAAATAGCTGATAGTATTCTGGAAATAAATAAATAAAAAATATGAACAATCAATATAATAAGAACATACTTTAACATAAAAATAGTAGATCAACATTAAACACAAAAGAATGTGATAATAAAGTTAAAACTAACAATACAAACAACACTACTATCATAGAAGAATTGGTTACTAAGAAGATTACCATACTGGGCGACCAGCAGGGTGTTGGACTAGCAGCTTCACTACATAAAACTAGAGCAAACAGCAACAATAATATTGTAAGGTATAATATCTCAGGATTCACCGCCCCAAATGCAACGATGTTACAAAGAATGCTGCATCAATTAAGATTTAGAGAATCCAGTGACGGTGACTGGGTTATATTATGTATTGAATCAAATGACTGGAATCCCGTAAAATTAAATATAGATTTATACTTTGCTTTAAATAATTTAACGAAACCAAAAATATTAATTACTAGTGTTTTAAGGAATATGTACCTTAATGAAACTAAACCTAATAATCTAATTAAAGTTATAATCAAAAACTTTAAAAATTGTTATTATATAGACCTAAGTGAGATAATATGTATAGTTCAAACTCATTCCTGTATCCAATTCAATATATAAGTGATATAATGAGTAGGTATGTGGATGTTAATGATATTAGAATAAATTACTTAGAAAAATGTTCTAAGATAAATTCATATAAACCAAAAAGACAAAATATTACCGATGTTGGGGGTACAAAACCACTGAAATTAAAGGGTACAATTCCCTACTACTTTAAAAAAGTTAACAGACATACAAGTAATAACGAGTTTTACGTTAATAATATAACTTTCCAACAACAAAAGCCATATAATACTACAAGGACTTTACCATTTTTCACCAAAATATTGCAGGAATTTTAAGCAATCGTGATCTATTCGAAGCTGCTATAATCGAATTATCACAAAAAAATGTAGACATAGATGTAATTTGTTTAACGGAAACATTCTTAGAGCGTGGAACGGAATCAAATCTACTTTTAAACTCGTATAATGTAGCAGCAACATTCTCTAGATCAGATCTAGATCTCTAAAGAAGACACTAACTTCTATAATTATTAACATTGAATCATTACCTTATGATTTTGAATGCTGTACAATAGACATCATGGGCTATAACATAATAGTGGTTTGCATTTATAGGACACCAGCTTCAAATGTTGAAGTATTCTTTACTGAGTTGCAAACATTATTACACGGCCTAATACGTAAAAGAAATAAAAATATAATACTGTGTGGTGATTGGAATGTAGACGTCTTAAAAAAGAATAAATATTCTAATAACCTAACAAGTATTCTGAATAACCATAATATTAATAATCATATTATTAAACCAACCCGACATAATTCTTGTATAGATTTAATTGTAAGTAATATTAAAGATTCATCTGTTGGGACTTTCAGACCATGAAACCCGATAGTCTATAAAATTTCGGGTGGATATTAACTCAACCTCTGAAGTACTCAACTTTTGGTTTGAGACGAGACGAGACTACAGTGATGAGAATATAAAGAAATTTCTCCAGTGTATGAGTGCCTTATCATTTAACGATGTTTTAAACGAAATGCGAAAACAGAAGAATATTTCAATATTTTCCATGATCTATATATGGGTTGCGCTGCTCTAGATCTTTTGCGACATTCACTTTGGTGGGGCCCTGATTGATTGACGGATCCTGAGTCGTCCTGGCTTCATGGCCAGCCTTTGTTGACTGATCCACTACCAGGTCTCTCGTGTATTTGCGATGGTGAGGACCGTGAAGTTGGACCCTGAATTTCTATTGAATAAATTTAGCTCCCTGGATAAATTGTTGGGTGTAACTGCGTGTATTAAACGCTTTTTTTTAATTGTCAACACCCCCTATGGGAGAAACGCCAGTCGCCAGTCCTCACACCTTGTGAACGGAAGGACTCGCTTTTATATTGGATTAAGGTTGTTCAGGACGACGCTAAAATTGTTAAGGCCTATTTGTGTCTCTTTGTAAGCTCTTTTTTCTTTGCAAAATAAATCAAAGAATAACTATTTAATTCCATTTAATGGAAATACACAGTAGTGGTTACAATTTAAGCGTACATTTGATAGAACTAAATTTTCAATTTTTATTCTCTAGAGAATGTCATGCGTCTACAGAATGCACTCCGCGGTACCGCTTGCGAGGCTGCCGCGTCACAGCTCTGCTGAAGAACCAGAAGGCATAATGAATCTGTTGGAGCAATGCTTTGCCCGACCGGAAAGGATTGTTATTAAGGAGGTCAATGGTTTGAAAAACCTTTCAAGTCTAGGTAACTTAATACATTAGCTATACGGGTACGTATTTATTAACAGTATTTTCACTATAAGTTTATTAAACCAAACTGAATATTTACACTCTACTGAATTCTTCTATGCAATTTTAAGTAAATTAAATACAACAATAAAACTGCGGTGGACTGATTATGCCTCTGAACATTCAGGTACAAGTACTAAACTTGAACTAATGTCGAAGTTTCTTATGCGTGAATGGGACAGACACACTAGGTTTGGCTTGTCACCAGTGTCCGTGATCGCGCAGAACGCAGATAACAAACACTTTAAACGTGAACATGTTAATTCGGTTTCGCATTTTAAATTTAAACAAGATTCTAATAAAGTAGTATTGTGTTCTTTTTGCAAAAAACAACATAATATAAAGTCTTGTTCTGAATTTAAAGTAGGTACTATCTTTAGACGATAGATGGCGCTGGTTGAAAGATTCAAAAATGTGTTATAGGTGTCTAAAGGGTAATTCACATCAGTGGAAAACTTGTAAAGGGGGGCCATTTGGAATTGATGGTTGCATGTTACGGCTCCATCCATTATTACATGGAAGACAAAAAGTATAGTCGCAAACAAATTCTTTTGGCACTGATAATGTATGAACAAAATATATTTCCATCTCGACCGTCAACATCACAGGCCATCGTGTCCAAAGAAAACATAGTGGATCAGTCAACTAAGGCTGACCATGAGGCCAGGACGACTCAGGACGCGTCAACCAATCAGGGCCCCACCAAAGTGAATGTCGCAAAAGATCTGGGGCAGCACAACCCCTGGACGCAACATCTGCAGGGTTTATTTCCCCTGGAATATGTCTCCAGATCAACGGAACATCAGAAGCCTGAATCTGAGAGACGCGATTGGCCACAAAGACTTCGAGTGTATGGACAGCAGCTCTGACCCACGAGAGAACAATCTGGCTGTCAGTCCAAGCAAACACGTCACCAATATCACAGTGCGTCTCAACGTTACAAAAACGTGATTCAATATCGCGTAAGAAGAGCAGCCCCACACAATTCTAACTTTGGAATCGTAAGTCGAGTCCGAAGGGGAGCAACCTTGCTCTTAGCTAAAACCAAATTCACTGATGCTACACTTCCAGTAAGACACACAGTACGCAAGTAGACCACGGCGGCATATCCTCGCTCTGAAACGTTACAGAACCCGTGGAGGCTCGCCGTTCTTCCCAGCTGGAAGGAAAGGTCTGGGTAAAGATTCAGCTCATAGACAAGCATGGTATCAGAGGGTTTCTCCCGCCATAAAATAAGTTGGTAGCACCTGTTATCCTCGTGGATGAGTGTCTGCCGAAACATCATGCGGATGTCGGCCACAAAGACAATCTGATGGCGGCGAAAGTCCATGAGAATATCCGAAATATCCCGGAGAAGCTTCGGGCCAGTATGCAGGCACTGGTTTAAAGATACACCTGAAGACGTGGGGGCAGAGCCATCAAACACCACTCTTATCTTCTCACTATGATATTTATATTTTGCACACCACATGTTGGTAGAATATGTAGAACTAATTATTCCAATGTAACAACTTTTGTAAACCATATTCTGGCAAATAAAGAATTTATTATTATTATTATTATGAGGCTTGAAGACTGCGTGATGGGGAATGAAATAATGTTCCACTGAACGCCAGTCCAAGTTTGAGACCGTCATGTGACCCAAATCCTCATACTCCAGCATGAACTCAATGTACTTCATGCGGAAAACAGGGTAACGCCTCATGCGATTCTCCGTGGACACCAACCTTTTCTCAGCAAGACTCCTTGATGCACCCAATGGGGGTCGTGAGGGGAGAAAAGGAAGTCTGGTGTAAAAACGACCAGAAGCTAAACGACCAGTATTATTCTGGAAGAACAATTCACATTCATGATTAACAGGATTGACCTTCGTAGCAGCCGGGGGCTCCTCCACTTCCCAAAATCTCTGACCCGCCACAGAAAGAGAAAGACAAATGTCAACAACAGGTGGCGGAGGAACTTGGGTTGAGCCCATTATAACAGATCCCAAGATTGTGTGAATCGCTACAAGTACACCTGAACTTAGGGCCTTCACATTACCTAGGAGTGACATTCCCAAAACATCGGCACCAAGCAACAAATCAATTGGTCCCAGAATAACATTACAGTCACGAATAGCATTAAGTCGTCATCAAGTATGGCTAAGGAACTACTAAACCGTCATGTTAAAATACCAAATTTTTCAGAATTTAATTTTATATGTCTCAAATGAGGATATTATAAAACACTTCAAAATGTTAAATAAAAAGAAAACGGAAGATTTATGGGGATTATCCGTAAAAGCAATAGAACCTATTATTTACACCATTGGGCCTAACTTAGCCGACATTTATAATACTTGTGTGGATAAGGGTGTCTTTCCAGACTTTATGAAGCACAGTAAAGTAGCCCCTTTATTTAAATCGAGATGTAAAATAGACCTTACTAACTATCGACCCATTTCCGTATTACCCGCGCTTAGCAAAATATTTGAAAAAATAATGCTAAGTCAGTTATTAAGATATTTTAACAACAACAAATTATTACACGATCGTCAATATGGGTTTACGAAAGGTAGAAATACAACAGATGCTGGTACTGGTTTGATTGAGGAAATATTTAGATCTTGGGAAAAGTCTCAGGATCTTATTGGTGTCTTATGCGATCTGTCTAAAGCATTCGATTGTGTAGATCATCAAACTCTATTGGGTAAGATGGAGTTCTATGGAGTTCGCGAAGTAGCGTTAAACCTTGTGGATTCCTATCTCTCTAATAGAACGCAATGTGTTAACATTAATGGTAGTGAATATAGGAGTCCCCCGGGGATCAATTTTGGGGCCTTTCCTGTTTCCGGTATATATCAATGACCTTCCGCATATGGTACAAGAAACAGCGCAGATAGTGCTGTATGCTGATGACACGTCTCTGTTGTTTAAAGTTGATAGAAAAGATTACATATTGTTAGCAGCAAACACTACTCTGTCTACGGTCTCTGAATGGTTCACAGCAAATAATTTGGTTTTAAATACTAAGAAAACCAAGTCCTTGAAATTTTCTTTGCCAAACGTTCGGGTAATTAACTGTTTACTGAAGTTAGGCGGTACTGAACTGGAATTTGTTGACTCCACTGTATTTTTGGGAATCACAGTCGACTCCAAACTGCAATGGTAAGCTAATATAAACGCGTTATCTAATAGATTGAGCTCAGCAGCATATGCAGTCAGAAAGATCAGACTTTTAACTGATGTGGCAACAGCCAGTTTAGTGTATTTTGCCTATTTCCATAGTATTATGACTTATGGTCTTATTATCTGGGGCTCAACGGCAGACATAGAAACCATATTTATCTTGCAGAAAAGAGCTATTAGAGCTATTTACGGCATGGTGTATTTTTTTTTTCTTACAAAAGGTATTTTTTATATATTTTTGGATGAGGTGATAACTTATTATTACTAAAACCTTTTATTATTATTTTAATATAAATATTTATTATTTTGGACAAGGTAATAATTAGTTACTACTTTGAAACATTTATGTTAATTTGTCTTATTTATTTTAAGTTATTTTGTTAACAGAATTATAGAATACATGTCCATTTTTTTTTTAACTAGTTAATGTTTGCGCAGGCCTTGGATTCAGTTATGTATTTGGCCTTGCAATGTAGTAGTATACGTATCCAGCGATTTTCTTTCCTTTGAAGGTTATTGCAGTGGTGGCGCGTGTGCCGGATTCTGGTCTGCACCCTAAGGGCCTGTTTGAGCAGGAGGATGGCTGACACATATGTTACGTCCGTGATCAGGTGCTGCTGTGGGGGCATTGGCACGCATCATTTGATTGTTATCATATAATAAGCGGAGATCCCGAAAAATCTTCGGCTGATAGGCCGGCGCTGGCATCGAAGAAATGTTGTGTTCTGTAATTCTGTACTTCTTTCAATATTGTAAGATAGTATATCTGCCATGGGGTGTTCTACGCGTGCTCTTCAGTAGGGTGAGAGTATATACCACATGCTATAAGCATATGTGTAAGTCAATAACCATGCTCCTCTGATGATACGGTATATGTGGAACACCAGGGTTTTTTACTTGCTGGTACCTTTTTATCCAGTGTTTCTCCGAGGCGATCGACTTACGATCAGTGTTTGCGCCCTAAAAGATACCTTTTATCTATCTACCTATATTTTGATTACTTTAATATACATTTAGGGCGTGGCTATGGTCTGTTGGGTTGGTCTCCTTGGTGGCACTTTTGCAGGGCAGTCAATGATTGACAGGTCAATGGAACCAGCTAACCACCTAGTCTTAAACTGGTTGGTTATGTAGTGTGAGTTCGGTTGGGTTGTTGTTTCTTTCTCCCGCAAGGACAATAGTTTAATGGTTTATAATTTGTTTATTTTGTATTATATTCTCAACATTTATCTGTGGGAGGAATGGCGATCTGGCCAAGTGCACACATGGACCTTATATATACTTCTTTTTTTTTACTTTTCATAAAAGCCTGTAAAGGTTTACATGAAATTAATATTTTTGACTTGACTTGAGTAATGTCAAATCACATACAAATAATTATTCTGACTATTAATAATTTAATCTACGAGTATGAATAAATATTTGAATGGAATTTGACCTTACTATCCCCAGTATGAGTAATGCCCCCTTTTGGTCGAATCGGTCCTAAGAGATAAATACATAGATAGGTTAAATAGAAGTTGTTGATATATTTTTGTTTTATTTTGTTAAAAAAAATATATAGAATATCCATGACATCCATAAATGATGATAATATATTATAATTTCGTTCACTCCGAATAAATAATATTCGATATTAAATCGAAAGTAGTTATTAATATAAAATTATAGAGATTGGTTTAGGTAGAACTGGACTGGTGGAGCATACCATTGATACTGGGGATGCTACACCAATAAAATATAGGAACTACCCGTTGTCTCCTGAAAAGCTGCAGGAATTGCAAAAAGAATTGGATAGGATGTTGGATCTCGGAGTAGTGTCACCAAGCGAGAGTCCATGGAATAGCCCAACACTCATGGTTCGAAAGAAGAATGGTGAGTGGAGATTTGGCCTGGACTGTCGAAAACTGAATGCGGTTACACGAGCAGATGCTTATGCAGGTGCTTATATTCCTCAAATTTTGGATAGCCTGAGGAAGGCTCAATATTTATCATCAATAGACCTTAGTTCTTCTTTTTGGCAGATATCACTGGACAAACAAGCTCAGGACAAGACCAGTTTTACTGTTCCTGGCAGAGGCCTGTTTAAATTTAATGTTATGCCTTTTGGACTTTGTGGTGCTCCAGCAAGACAACAACGTCTTATGGATATGCTCTTTGGTCACAATTTCAATAGTGACATTGTAGGAGGCTATGTTTTTGTTTACATTGACATCATTATTTTCAGTGCTGATTTTAATACCCATTTATTATTATTAAATAGGGTATTGGAAAAATTAAAATTAGCAAATTTAAGCATAAATTTCAAGAAATCATTTTTTTTTTAGAAAGTCTTTAAAATATTTAGGGCATGTAGTAGAGAAGACAAAGGTTAAGAACAGATCCGGATAAGGTGAACGCAATTTTAGAGTTCCCTACGCCTAAAAGTCCAAAGAAGTGAAAATATTTTTAGGAAATTGCTCTTGGTATAGGCGTTTTAATAGGATTTTTTCAACCATAGCGGCTCCATTAAATAAGTTAACAAGCACAAAACATAAATCATTTGTTTGGAATGACGACGGTAGCTTTTAACGATTTGATTAAAGCTCTGGTTACTGCTCCTATTCTTGCTTGTCCAGATTTTACAAAACCCTTTGTAGTGCATTGTGATGCTTCTAGTTTCGGAATAGATGGTAGGTTAGCTCGTTGGAGTTGTAGACTGTCGCAGTATCAATTATACATTGAGCATAGGCTTGATAAAGACAACGTTGTACCGGATACGTTAACACGGCTTATTAAGGTAGACGCAGTTTCTGATCTGCCTAGGGATGAATGGTATGAAAATATAGTAGAGGGTGCTAAAAACCATCCAAATTTCAGCATAAAGGATAAAATTTTGTATAGATTTTGTAAGTCAAAATACTCACTTACTGGAGAATTTGATTGGAAAGAGGTTATTAGAAAGAATAATAGAGAGAAAATTTTGCATGAAAATCATTCTTCAGCAACCATTTAGATGTATTTAAAACACATAGAAGGCTTTGTTTAAAGTACTTTTGGCCGGGGATGTTTAAGGATTAGATTTTATAAAGAGATGTGATGTTTGTTCTGCCTATAAGCATCAGTCAAAGCCGACTCCTGGTCTTATGGGTAAGCCCAAGTTATGTTATAGACATTTTCACAGAGTGGCCATTTTTTTTCGGATACGAATTTCCCTGACTTTTCCAGTCACTTTCTTTAGTTTTTTTCCGACCTTATTGAAAAATGAAATCATTCAAAAAGAAAAGAAAAAATTCCAAAAATATATTATGTGGTTTTTTTATTGATTTTTAGAAAAAAAAATATGTATTTGAGATAAAAATTATTAGAAAATAAAAAACAATTATTTTTGGAAAATATAGAACAACAAAATATATTTCACATTTGTATTTAGATGGAATCGCCCGGGTTAGGTTGCTATTCGTTTACAGTAGCAAGTTGTGTGTACTTTAAATATTTTCCCTGACCTTCTGGCGTTTTCCCTGACTTTTCCAGTCTCCGAAAATTCCCTGACTTTTCCCGGTTTTCCATGTTTTCCAGAAAGTGGCCACCCGCAGGTCATTTCTATTGATTTGGTAGGCCCCCTACCAAAATTACGTTCAGGTTTTATTCATTTATTTGTTTTAACATGTTGTTTTTCTAAATATACCTTGTTGTTTCCGTTGAGAAAAGCTACTAGCGCAGATGTTAGTAAAATATTTGAGGATAAAATTCGACTGGTTCATGGGGTTCCTGAAACTGTAATTGCAGATTGCAATTTACAGGATCAGAATTCCGACAATTGTAACGTTCGCCCCCGCACCCCCTGAGCATCACTGAATACTACCCCTTCTGCACCTGTACTACCCTTACTTCTTACTACGAACTACGTCGTAGATGTGAGATAATCATAGAACCTTATATCTAACAATATTTCAGCCATGTAATCGTCTAGTGTAACCCTTTTACGTTTTGTATTTTTTTTCAGTTTCAGTAACCCTTAGTTCATTTAGAGGTAGAATAATTTGTTGAACCGCCCCAAATATACACTATGGCCCACGCTACACTCCTCAAGTCAATATGGTAGAACGGTTATGACAGCCGTTTCATCATACGTGAAGGATGACCATCGAACATGGGATCTAAATTTACAAAAAATACAGTTTGCTATCAACAGTTCTGTCAATGAAACAACAGGGTTTTTACCATTATTTTTAGTTCATGCTAGGGAACCTATCATAAATGGAGATTTTTATAAAAAACTTCCTTCTGAGGAGGAATATGAGATAGGTATGCCTAGAGAAGACTATGCTGGTGAATTTGGTTGCCTGAAAGAGATCTACACAAACGTGAGGGATTTAATGCTGAAGTCTCATGCTTCAAATGCCAAACATTATAATCTAAGGAGGAGGGATGCAAAACTGAGTGTGGGTGAAGGAAAAGGACATCTAAATTCAAAGCATCCAAATTGGCACCGAAGTATGAGGGTCAGGGTTAAACGGATTCAGTCTCCTCTTGTGTATGAACTAGAGGATATGCATGGAAAGTCTTTGGGCAACTGGCATATAAAAGATTTTAAAATATATTTTTTTATTTTGCTATTTTTTTTGTATTTTTTTTTAACATATTTTTATTTCTGTTTGCCTAAAATTTTCAGTGTAAACGCAATTCCCCGCGTGGTGTCCGGTAGAGTAGCACCAACCCATCACAGCACAAGGTGTCGTAAGAGGCGACTAATGTGACAAAGGCAGTACCACCTAAGCCTTCTGAGCGCCAACCAGCTCAAACCCGGTCTGGAGGAGAGAGGAGTATGGAGAATGGAAGGAAGGAGACTGAAAGGAAGAAATATAGCTGTGTAAGATATTTTAAATAAAAAATATAATATATATATATATATATATATAAACAGAGAATAATATACATACATAGAATAAACATTTATATATATATATATATATATATATAAATGTTTATTCTATTGAATAAAATTAATATTTATTTATAATTTCAATAAATCTAATTCTTTTATTAATGTATTTAGAGTGGGTTGTAAGATATTTAAAATATATATATTAATGTTTATTCTATTGAATAAAATTAATATTTATTTATAATTTCAATAAATCTAATTCTTTTATGAATGTATTTAGATTCTTACACACTTTTTATAATTTTAATGATGATTGATGCATGATACTTTGTGAGAAGTATTGTGAACTTTATATAACCTGTTTTCACTTAGGAGAATTTATATCTTAGTACCAACCCTTAGGGATTTATTGGACTTTGATAGGCAGGTTGTATCAGCTTTAGAGCGCCTTAGTAATAAATGGATTTGTTTAATATTTTTAATTAAATCTTGCACACTAGGACCCTTGGGGGATAGTTAATCAGGTTTCAAGAGTTTTCTTCATCACTCATTAACTGTTATATGGATTGATTTCTCTGGCAGTGTAGTATTGTATAATTTTGTTATGGGTCAAAAATTTGGGAACCGTTGAATTAATCACTAGCTCAACTGTTTAAATAATGGAGGGGTGTTTTTGATGTCAATCAAAACACTATGACAATGGGTTTTAAAATACTTTATTCGTTGTTCATGGTTGATCATTTCCTCTAATTCCTTTACTTGTTGATTGTATGATTACAGTTTTATCAGTGAATTCGCCGAGGGCAGCGTACGTTTCCCCGAGGGGAAACTTTCCTTAGGGGAGAGGGTATTGTAACGTTGCATTTTTATATTTTTTATTAGAACGCACTTTGGAAAGTGAACGCATTAAAACTTGCGACGACAAATGACCTGTGGCCTTATTTCGAGTATGCAACCGCTATTCACGACAAGACGTTGCGTAAAATATAAATATTGAAATATAAGTTCTATCCTGTTAATTATAGAGTTAAAATTCTAATGCTCCACACATGTTCAAACTTGCGAAGAATTCGTACTACCTAATACATACTATATAACCATTGGAATAGAACTTATATTTCCATATTTATAGTTTACGCATCGTCTTGTCGTGATTAGCGGTTGAAAAAAAATACCACAGAGGCTCTACCATGGGTTTTCGCATTGTAGAAACGTAACGTATTCATTTACGTATACGCAAGCAACAACCAATAGGATCGCTTTATTTTTAGTAACAGGATTCAATAAATTTTTTTTTAGTAACAGGATTCAACGACATGACGATGCGTAAACTATAAATATGGAAATATATTTATTAAATATTGCGTATTGACGCAAACCCATGGTAGAGCCTCATGTCTCGCTATGGTTTACGTTTTACGTTCCATTTCTCTTGTCGTGGTTTGATTTGGGGATAGTTGCTTGTTGTCTGATTTTAAAATAAATTGAATACAATAAATAAAAATATAATAATTTATAAAATTATACATGTTGTAATATACCTAATACTAATGTATATAGGTTAAAAATAATTCTAGTGTGAGTCGGTTGTCGCATCCAGAGTGCCGAGAATACTTGCTGCATTTCCCCGCTGGACCTCTAAAGCTATTCTTTGGACAAAGAATGCCTTGGACTCTTGGCTTCCGGCTTATGGCTATGTTGCTTAATAGCTTACCGATTTTTTAGCAAAAGCCTTTGCGTCCGGTGACCAAGAGCCCATGGTCTCCACCGCAAATGCCAAAAACTCGTAATGGTCATTGAGAGCAGAATATTTAGCATTTTTAATATTCTCGGCACTGATGGCAGCGGCACCGGCTCCTACAGAGGTAGAGCTAATGTGGCTGGAAGCAAAGGTGTCAGAACATGTTGCGTCCCAGACGAGGGCCCGGCCCCGATACCAAGGCAATAGTGTCATGCCATCAGGTCTCAGGTCAGTATCGTTACATACGAGTAGGCCGGAAGGCTCTGCATGCTTGGAAAACTTACAGATGCTAAAGCCTACTTGATGACATTATTAATGGCTCTATGTCTTGACCGCCGACATTAGAAAATAATGATCGGTTATGGAGATCAAATCTTTTGGCAATAACGGAACGTTTTATGAGAAGTCACAATGTGGTCCACTATAGTACATTTGGGTTTCCCGAAATATAAACATTTTTTTTTATGCTTAGCATTTCAGTTTGTAGGAAAACTTTAAGTATCTTGGTGTAGTATTTGTTTTGTTTAACTATTGCTATGCACTATGCAAGTCGTGACTGATACGAAGAAGCCAGTATTGGTGGTTTAATAAAAAGTGTTTTGTTTTACGGATACGGCAAATTATTTTGAATATGAAAGTCGACAGCGATTTCGAGAATGCTCTTAATTTTGTTCGTTGAAATTTTGAAAATTCAGAATTAATAAATAAGTGGGTCACTTTCTTTCCAAGCAAGTGATATTTTTTGGAAAGCAGCTAAGAGGAGTATTTGCCTCACATATTTGACTGGGTCGATACAAGATATTCGAATAAAAAAGTTTTTTAAGTTGTGTAGTGATATTTGCCATCGTTTTGGGTAAGAATTTGTTGGAATTTGAAATGGATTTAAACATCCTATTGTCCTTTGTCTTTTTTTTTTCATATGTAGGACAATTTACACATATTGCTTTGGTCACAAACTAAGCTCTAGGCTTGTACTATGTGTACCAGAAGCAACGATATAATACATATTATATTTTATAAACACCCAGACCATGACAAACTGTACAGAAAAAGCGTCTAAGGTCTCGTATCGTTAAATTTACAGCTCCTTATTTACTCCTTCTTTTTGGAGTTGATGTCAGAATATTGGCGTTTCTAGATACATCAGTTTAAGCTGGAAATATTCCTAGAGGATCGGGAGGGTGTCACACCGCAGGATTTTTAATATCTACTTGGTGAGTTACCTATTCGTTTTTGCTCTTTCTCCTAGTGAATATTAGTTCTAATCTGTGAATTCACCTGTAAAATTTTAGAATGTTTGGTTAAAGTTTAGATGCTTTATAGCTGGCATTCTTTGTGGTCAATTGCAGGTGGACAAGGGACAAACAAATTCAGGAACAAATAAATAAAAATCACAGAATTCTAAAATTATTTAAATCGAAGCAGTGAAACCCAAAGAACATCAATAGTCATTTCTGTTCGTTGGCTGCCGCATCCTGTCGGTCAGGGTCAGTGATTGGTTGTTGGAGAGTCGCGTCGGCTGTGAGGAGCCGAGCAAAACTCAACAACACCCAGACTGGATATCAACCTATACTCACGGAACAAGGTACAAGTAATCGTAAAGGTACGCACAGACCAACGCGATCAATCTGCGGCCGCGGTGGCGATCTCAGCCATTCACACCAAACACGCGATCTACGCGTTCAGGCGGAGTGAATCAGTGTTGCCAACATTATTTTTTCGTACCTTACACTAGACAAAGTCCTATTTTGGGTATAAATCTATAAAAAAAATAGTAGCATTGAAATTTCAATAAAACAATTTTAATCTTACTTTTTTTTATATTAAATTATTAAACTTAAAAATGCAATAAAAAAAATCCTGATAGTTGGGACTCGAACCCACGAACCTCGCTGTCACGGCAAGGCGCTCAACCGCTGAGCCAACTAGGTTCCAGTCACCCCTCACGAATTTTGTCATTGCTTGTTATCTACTTATACACAGACGCCCTCTATTAGCTTTCTTCTATTAACTCTATACGAGTGAAGTTAGAAGTCCTAGTTTCTAATACCATCCCCTGCCATCTAGGTTTGAACCTATCGATACAAGTACTATTGCAGTAACTGATCGCCACCGCGGCCGCCACCGCCACCGCGTTGGTTTGGCTGAAGCTTTAGTTCCTGAACTAAACAGTTGTGGCGGAGCTCTAGTAAAGGACAATGGTTCACTCAATGTTTAGGCCTTAGGTAAAAAGTGTAGATCTGTGGCTACATTCCACGCGGCACACGGCAACACGACGTGACCTCTTTTGTCCGCTCCACGCTTACCATATATGGTAGCGAGCGACGGTTGCCATGTCAGCACTTCTCCTCAACCAATAGGATGGTGCCATCACATCCCCGTCGGAGTCCCCACCTCGCATCTAGAACGCCGCTCGAATGCAATGTAACTTCAGTGCATTCCGGAACGTCTACGCAGACGCACTGCGCTCGACTTCATTCGTCCACACGCGTGGATTTATATGTGTACGACTAATTAGTTAATAAGATAATATATTCTATTATCTATATGTGAGGTAGTATCTTTCACCAATACGACCTACCCCACAGATCAATATATATATATTTACAAGTTTGCTTTTATGTGGTAAATCCTCGTTTATTTTTTTATTTTTTATTATATTCTTTTGAAAATTAAATGTTGATTATTATAATAATAATATGTAAATACCTTTGTTTTGTCTATTTATTTTAATAAAAATTATAAACTCGTTTATTTTTTTATTTTATTGTATGTCCTCTCCTTATCCTCCGGGCTGAGGGGGGCATCCACTCTGAACACATTGTAGTCCTTTAACATAAAGAGAGTGAGGCAGAGTTGCACCAAATGAGACTGGACGTACGACGGCATCCACTCTGAACACATTGTAGTCCTTTAACATAAAGAGAGTGAGGCAGAGTTGCACCAAATGAGACTGGACGTACGACGGCATCCACTCTGAACACATTGTAGTCCTTTAACATAAAGAGAGTGAGGCAGAGTTGCACCAAATGAGACTGGACGTACGACGGCATCCACTCTGAACACATTGTAGTCCTTTAACATAAAGAGAGTGAGGCAGAGTTGCACCAAATGAGACTGGACGTACGACGGCATCCACTCTGAACACATTGTAGTCCATTAACATAGAGTGAGGCTGAGTTGCACCAAATGAGACTAGACGTGCGACGGTATCCACTCTGAACACATAATAGTCCTTTAACATAAAGAGAGTGAGGCAGAGTTGCACCAAATGAGACTGGACGTACGACGGCATCCACTCTGAACACATTGTAGTCCTTTAATATAGAGTGAGGCTGAGTTGCACCAAATGAGACTAGACGTGCGACGGTATCCACTCTGAACACATAATAGTCCTTTAACATAAAGAGAGTGAGGCAGAGTTGCACCAAATGAGACTGGACGTACGACGGCATCCACTCTGAACACATTGTAGTCCATTAACATAGAGTGAGGCTGAGTTGCACCAAATGAGACTAGACGTGCGACGGTATCCACTCTGAACACATAATAGTCCTTTAACATAAAGAGAGTGAGGCAGAGTTGCACCAAATGAGACTGGACGTACGACGGCATCCACTCTGAACACATTGTAGTCCTTTAATATAGAGTGAGGCTGAGTTGCACCAAATGAGACTAGACGTGCGACGGTATCCACTCTGAACACATAATAGTCCTTTAACATAAAGAGAGTGAGGCTGAGTTACACCAAAATGAACTCCCTGTACCTAAATGTAACAATTAAAGTTATAAATGGCGTTGAATGCACCAGTTTTATTTTGAAAGTCGAATGACAGCCGGTATATTCGACGCCATTTTTAACTTTAACGGACACTTTGCTGCAACTCAGCCTAAGACAAGCACATTATAAAATGTTACGCCTTTAGTACACCGACACGTTCGTAGGCGCAGCGAATAACTAATTTGTATGGGAGTGATAGTTACGTCCTTGCCGCTACTGTTCCGCAGGTAACTGCGAAATGACGCAGACGATTCGCTAGTAGTGTTTCTCTTCCTAAGGCGTCACTATGCGTTCTGTCGGGACGGACAGATTTTCGCATAATGGAAGCCGAAAATATTGAAATATTGTTGAATTTAATTCGAAACTATTCCGAATTATATGCAGTTTGACACGTAGATTATAAAAAAGAGGTGGTATGGAGAAAAGTTCAAGAAAAGACTGCGCTTTCTCTTTAATACCAAAACCAGCAACAATAACTCTTCATTTTCAGAATCGGAAAACGATGACTGGTGAGACCTGAAATAACATCTAAACCCACAGTCCACCAAAGATAACATTTTATTGCGAAAAAAGCTGCAGTGTACACGTTCCGCAGATGTTTCGCTACCGTAATAGTTTCGTTAAAACTTACCTTTTCAACCTACGTTTAATACAGTAATAATTATTAATTTTCTTTACACAGCTATGTTGGCACTATGGCAGTAGGCGATGCTATTGTGTTCTTTGCTTCCCGACTTTAAAAATATTGTCCGCCATTAAAAGTTTTTTTAAAAGATAACGCTGCTTGGGCTCCCTTTAAAACAGGCCGCCGCTCGATAGTTTAACTCATTGTTTTCCCTGAACCCCTGAAAAACGGTTGATCTCCTTTGTACAGGAAAACTAAATATTTTTAACATTGTTACCGGTATAGCGAAATACCGGTATACCGATATTTATTTCCGGTATTTGAGGATATAATACCGTTAATTCGGTATTTCGAAAAAAGTGATATATTTTTGCAAGGGTATTTAAAGACTATGCAGAATATTGTAGAACGCTCGATTTCTATGGTTCATAGTGTTGTTCACATTCTGCAGATGAGTTTTCATATGACACGAATCACGATTATAGAAATAATCATCACAAAAATAAATACGCAAAACACTGCGTCTGCATGCATATAACCAGTATCTAGGTGGTATATTTAATGATATTGCTTTCAGTTGTTCGTCTAATATTTTACATCTACAAATAAATTGCTAACGTCACTGATGTACGCATGGACACAATACGGCAGACACGAAACGTAAGCGCTCTGCTCTGAAGCGGCAACCTCATACATCTTTCTCTCTCATACATTTGATAAGTATCGAACCTCTCTGATCTGGATTGGATACTAGATTAGGTTTTCCTGTGTTATAGATATATATCCAACATCTTCCCGCGGACACTCGTGGTGCTAATATAAATAAAATGATTACTACAATTACTGAACTTGTTCAATACTTCTGGTGAAAAGAGATCAAGTGATAATGACACAGGTACTAGCAGCCAAACTTCATCTGTAATAAAAAAAACTTAATAAAGCAATAGAAAACTTAATAAAGCAAAGCTAAATAAATTCCAGATCGGAGAGGATGATAATATTAAAACATTAATTCGTATTGAAATGGTATTAAAATGGTACTAGAGGCAGGTGTTTGGATGCAGCTTACAAGTACCTCTGTACGGCAAGTTACATATGTAACAAAATAAGACTATCGCTCAATGACGCAAGTTTGGACGCGTTGTGTTTTCTTGGTTCGATTTTTCAACAAATGCGATCTGCCTGATTGATGGACTTGAGTTAAATTGCCCCTGCGCTTATATTATGGTTTATTTTAAAATAATTACTTTCTACAGTACTGTCATTTGCAATTTGATTTTCTTTTAACAATTCAATCGTATTTGGTGACTAAGAGATGACTAAGAGATGACTAATTCGACATTTTTGTTACATGTTTTCTTATCATTAGAATGTAAGACTGAATTTAATACCTATTTCATTGTGATATTTGTGCCAATGAAACAATAAAATATAAATAATTCTTGGATCAAATAACGTATTTTATTTAGTATTGTTAATCACCAATACTTTAATAACTCATTTTGTGGTTTCTAGCGAATTGATAAATTCAACGTCTTTATGTCCAGTCCCTATAAGGTTCAAACGAACTGTGGTAACGATTTCTACCATTCGTTACAGAAAAGTGTTCCTTTATCTTCACACGTATACCATTGGCAATTAGATTTGGTAACTAACGGTTGGTTGGGAGGGCCCGCGGTGACGTTTCGTTACACTAATGTATGAGAGTTGTTGTTACTGGCGTCCCTATAATATTTTTTAAATGTCAATTAACTGTCAAACCTACGTTCCGTCATAAAAGTTGTAACCGCTGAAGATCAGGGGTTTACTATTTACGGTTTCAATAAATTTTATTTTATAGTTTTTGTAAATTAAAATAGAATATTTGGACAGTGATAGTCGTAGATAGCGTTAGATTTATTGGATAGTTCCGATGAGAGACCACAGATACGCCACAAGTCCCGAGTAGATTAATAATTAATATTAGATGAAGTCGAGTTCACTACCTGTAGCTCTACGTTTTTGCTTTGTAGCAACGTTACGTTAAAACATGAGGAACCACCAATAGGATCGCCTTATTAAATCCTGTTACCAAAAATAAAGCAACCCTATTGGTTGTTCCTTTTAACGTTACGTTGCTACGAAGCAAAACCCCCTGGTGGCCTCAGGTTCCGCCTCAGTAAGGTGGGAGTTGAATAACTTTTGGTGGAAATTTATCCCTATTTACGAGTAACCAAGTCAAGGTTAATTTATGTATTTTATAATCTCTCAAATATCAAAATTATCGTAATCCATAATTAGTGTAATCCATAATTCTTTATTTAGAAATCTAAATTTTTAAAAATTTCGTAAACACAATACCAGTAACAGCACCCGTAGCACGGCCAAGCCAAGACAAGAGATAAAGTCGCGAGCGGATGTCAAACAAAACATTTTTTTTATATCAGCCAATCAGGTGCAACTTTACAGCGCTCTGATTAGTTGATATTAAAAAATAGTTACTTTTGACATTGGCTCGCGACTTTATATATTGTCTTGGCTTGGCCGTGCTTGGGGGGCTGTGCCACAGACTATGTACCTAAATACGGTCTACAGAGACCTCGGCTGTACAGTCGGGCACAGGTCACGATATCCATTGGCTCGCGACTTTATATCTTGTCTTGGCTTGGCCGTGCTTGGGGGGCTGTGCCACAGACTATGTACCTAAATACGGTCTACAGAGACCTCGGCTGTACAGTCGGGCACAGGTCACGATATCCATTGGCTCGCGACTTTATATCTTGTCTTGGCTTGGCCGTGCTTGGGGGGCTGTGCCACAGACTATGTACCTAAATACGGTCTACAGAGACCTCGGCTGTACAGTCGGGCACAGGTCACGATATCCATTGGCTCGCGACTTTATATCTTGTCTTGGCTTGGCCGTGCTTGGGGGGCTGTGCCACAGACTATGTACCTAAATACGGTCTACAGAGACCTCGGCTGTACAGTCGGGCACAGGTCACGATATCCATTGGCTCGCGACTTTATATCTTGTCTTGGCTTGGCCGTGCTTGGGGGGCTGTGCCACAGACTATGTACCTAAATACGGTCTACAGAGACCTCGGCTGTACAGTCGGGCACAGGTCACGATATCCATTGGCTCGCGACTTTATATCTTGTCTTGGCTTGGCCGTGCTAGGGGGGCTGTGCCACAGACTATGTACCTAAATACGGTCTACAGAGACCTCGGCTGTACAGTCGGGCACAGGTCACGATATCCATTGGCTCGCGACTTTATATCTTGTCTTGGCTTGGCCGTGCTAGGGGTGCTGTGCCACAGACTATGTACCTAAATACGGTCTACAGAGACCTCGGCTGTACAGTCGGGCACAGGTCACGATATCCATTGGCTCGCGACTTTATATCTTGTCTTGGCTTGGCCGTGCTAGGGGCGCTGTGCCACAGACTATGTACCTAAATACGGTCTACAGAGACCTCGGCTGTACAGTCGGGCACAGGTCACGATATCCATTAAAAAAATATTTTCTCCATCCTCCTAACACAAAAATATTTAACGAGAGCGAGACAATAGATACAGTCGACCAAACCTCACGGTATTTCTTGTTGTTGTGTTGTATCTGGAGGTCGTAGGTTCGATTCCCATCTATGGCAAATAAATATTAGTAAGTTTTTCTGTACAGTTTGTCATGGTCTGGGGCATATTATATAAATAATATTACATATATCGTTGTTTCTGCTACCAATAGTACAAGCCTAGAGCTTAGTTTGTGACCAGAACAACATGTGTAAATTGTCTAACATATTATTAATATTATATATAAATAAAATTCATTAGCGGGACCGAGACTAAACCTGGGAATAGGTAGTTTGGCCTGTGGTGGACTTTGCCTAGATAATGAATAAAATTCTTTATAAGCGATTAGATATTCTACAGTCGGCAGCTAAACCTATTATATTCCGATGTCAGTCTCGTTCTCGTATATAAATTATTTATGTAACAGCGCGGAGGAAAAGGAATTAATTCGTAATTTGTTGCCGGTTGTACAGTCGGCCATAGTTAAAACTCATTATCGGTATTTCCTCCTAATAAATAATACATTTTATTTGACGGAAGCATAGTAGCTGTGGCCGACTGTACCTACCCAGCATAGGTAAGTACCGGATATATATATTTTAAATCATTATATTAATTAATATTTGGCCTTTTCTTTTATAATGATTTGTTCTTGCATAAACACTAGTTAGGTACATGCATATTCGTACCTATAATAAAATAAAAACAGAAAGGCTGTTTGTTCTGATCGGTCAAGTAATAAAGAAGTAGCTGCACGATCTTTGTAATTTGATAACTTTAGGACCATTTTTATTTATTTATTTATTCATAGTTACACTTACAATTTTTTTCTGCAAATATAATTGTGCGGAAAGTAAATTAATTTACAGTATAATTATTTCAGCTATTTAATGTTCAACAGGTAGATTTACTTACTAGATAACCGACGATAAATCGTAAAAATGCTTGAAAAAGGAAGAAGAATGGCTTAAACACCAAGGACCCAATGTTTCTATTGCGAAAGGAAGAAATATATTATGATTTGTTAGACTTGAATATTTATTGTGTTTTAGTTTAGCTGCCTTTTGGGCAGAGCCTGGACACATACCTGTAGAGCCAATATGTGTTGCAGCTAGAGTATCGACACAAGTCGCATCCAATACCAATGAGGTATACCATCTGGACACATACCTGTAGAGCCAATATGTGTTGCAGCTAGAGTATCGACACAAGTCGCATCCAATACCAATGAGGTATACCATCCGGACGTTTCCCGTCATCCCTAATTATACATGGCGGCTCTAGGATTGATAAAATGTTGCAGTCGTTAGAGCTCGTTTTATTATGTCGTTGAGAATGTCTGGAATACGACCTGGGGCTCGATTCCGCTAAATCAATGTTGTATGGATTGGATATCAACGGCTAAGTTTATACGTCATTCATACTTTTGGTATTCTACTAACAAATTTAGCTGTCTATTCTATTTTTTATTTATTTTTATTTTAAATTCTTTATTGCACAAAATTGTACATAGGCGAGCTTAATGGATCGTGTCGGTAAGTTGCTTTGTAAATGGATCGTGTCGGTAAGTCATAATTTTAAAATTAGTGGAATCGGGGCCCTGCGCTTTTTAAACAGCTGAGACCATGGCGAGGCTCGTACATGTGTCAGGGATAGACGAGGCTCGTACATGTGACAGGGAATGACAAGGCACGTACATGTGTCAGGGATAGACGAGGCTCGTACATGTGTCAGGGATAGACGAGGCTCGTACATGTGTCAGGGAATGACAAGGCTCGTACATGTGTCAGGGAATGACAAGGCTCGTACATGTGTCAGGGATAGACGAGGCTCGTACGTGAGTCAGGGATAGACGAGGCTCGTACATGTGTCAGGGAATGACAAGGCTCGTACATGTGTCAGGGATAGACGAGGCTCGTACGTGAGTCAGGGATAGACGAGGCTCGTACGTGAGTCAGGGATAGACGAGGCTCGTATGTGAGTCAGGGATAGACGAGGCTCGTACATGTGTCAGGGATAGACGAGGCTCGTACATGTGTCAGGGAATGACAAGGCTCGTACATGTGTCAGGGATAGACGAGGCTCGTACGTGAATCAGGGATAGACGAGGCTCGTACGTGAGTCAGGGATAGACGAGGCTCGTACGTGTGTAAACGAGCTGGTCTACAATATTAGCTGAGTTTAAAAGTGTATACATAATAAATTTGGGAAACAATAGGGGTTTCCCATAACTTTTGGCAATCGCTTAAAAGTCTAAATGAGAGCATCGAGTTTTTCATAAAAGTAGTGCTTCAGGCACATAGCTGATGATGATATCAAGAAAATGTCGGTGGTAGAAACTTTAAAGATTTTTTTATCTGTAATAATAATTATGTACTATATTTATTAATAAATGGTTTTATTCCATATGTATAAAATGTTGAGTAAATTCATTAGAATTCACCAACGCAATGATAACGTTTATGGTTCGCTGACTGACCGCGGTGTGTGTGTGTGCAGGCTGTTGGTGTTCGGATCCCGCAACATGATCTATTCCTAGCGCGCGCGGGGAGGCGGGGAGCATCTGGAGCAAGGCCGCCTCACACCGGAACTATTCCTAACTCATGGTATCCTCGGGTTATATATACACTTGTACGTAGGCCGGGCATTTAGACATTTTAAAATACGACCGTATATTACAATAAATCATTTATTCAAAAATATAATAAGTTTTTTTATTTATTTAATTACCTAGTAGGGTGACGGATCCAGATGCCGACACTGCACCAAATTATCAGCACTAAGGTAAAAAATTAAAATATTAAGGCTTTTTTTATGGTTTCTAAATTGCCAAGTTATTAAAAAGTTTAAATGGATTCTTACGTTCAAATCTAGCAACATTATACAACAGTGTCACTTGTTGATCGTCGTGTTAAAAACTGTAAATTTGAGTGGCAAAATTTTCGTTTGAAATACTCTTCATCAAGTATTCGCCGGTAAGTTTGTCGAATTTAGTGATTCATATAACAAAATTTGGTTAAGATTTTAAATCGTTGCTTTCTTTATAACATCTATCCAAATAGTTTAGTATAAACTAGGAATAGTTTTTTTATTTTATAAGAGCCTATATAGGTAATTTGAGAAGTATACATTTTAGTTTTATAATTAAACACATCAGAAATTCAAAAAAACACTTGATTTTGACTCTGTGCTGATAATTGGTTACACGACTGCTAATAATTGGCGAAAGCGGTGCTAATATTTGGATATAGGGTAATATTTCCAAAAAATGTTTTCTATGGATCATAGCTTACACTTAGTTATATAATACTATATAAATAAACAATATTTAATGTCTATTGTATCCCCTTGACACTGCAAATATGACATAAATTGTAGCCTTTAATGAAATACTTGTAATTAAAAATTCTTGCCCTATTAAAGTGCTGATAATTAGGACCGTCACCCTACTAATATAGATCAAGTCCGCGTGGAATGGTGGCAAAAACACTGGCTGCATTTCCCCGCTGGATGCAATGCTAATTCTTTGAGCGAGGAATGAGCCAGCGCTCTTGTTAAGGATTTTTTTAGCGCTTTAGCCCATAAGCCTAGAGTCCCTACTGCAAACGGCACAAATATGTGACCTTTCATTATAGATCCATATTTGCGCCGTTTGATATATTACATATACAGGGTGTTTGGAAGGGAGCTGTACATACGCCTAGGGTAGAAACTAGGGACAGTCTGCTACCTACCCCCGCCCAATATATTGACCTTGGCCTCAAGGTTTTTTTTTAATTTATTTTTATTTTTTATTTGACTTTTTTGTGATTTTTTTACTAAAACTACCTGTAGCTCAAAATCTATCCATGGGACCGGTCTGCTAATGGTCTTGTTTTAATCGTTAGAGTCTTAGGGTCCTGCAAAAAAATATTTTACACCAGAAAATTGTGGAGAAGAAAAGTTATGGGGCCTGAAGTACCGTAGTAAGGTAAAGAAATAATTTTAAGGGCAACTTTCTATGGGGTATAAAAAAAAACTAACAAGGTTGGAGTTCTTCTGATTTTTTTTAAACATCCTCAGTCCATGCCCTTTCTAACGATATGCTAAAAGTGTAATTATCACTTTTAGTTTTAAAGTTATTAATTAATTTCCGCAACTAGGGCACTTTAAGCAAAAATTTCAACTAATGAAAATTAAATGTGTTCGATCGTAAAAGGATGGCAAATGAAACAGAAAATTTAGTAATGATTAATGTCATTAAATTACTAATTTTAATTAATTACTAATTTTTGCTTAAAGCAAAAATTTGTTGCGGAAATTAATTAATAACTTTAAAACTAAAAGTGATAATTACACTTTTAGCATATCGTTAGAAAGGGCATGGACTGAGGATGTTACCATTAGCAGACCGGTCCCATGGATAGATTTTGAGCTACAGGTAGTTTTAGTAAAAACTTCACAAAAAAGTCAAATAAAAAAGCCAAGGTCAATATATTGGGCGGGGGTAGGTAGCAGACTATCCCTAGTTTCTATCCTAGGCGTATGTACAGCTCCCTTCCAAACACCCTGTATATTCGTAAAAGTGTATATGAATATGAAAAAATCAAATTCATCCTTATATTTTAAAAAACAAACAAATCTTTATATATACATAAAATAAAAATAAATACCATCACGGGTGCCTATTTGGCTCCCGAGAACCGTTTAAACGGCCTCAGGGTCCCAGCGGAGGGATTAACCCATCCTCATTTCGTCGATGGTATTCGGAGGCAACACCTAACAAGTGGCGAGCTTGTTGCGGTGTTTATGATGAAATAGCCTCGTTGTATAAAGCGGTCACCCATCCCAGGCCGGCTTTGTTGTCATCTGCTTAACCTTGTCATCAGTTGCGCAGTGACTTAACCACTAGGCTGGGGCCGCTTTTTACATATATATATATTTACATATATAATAATAATAATAAATAATGTATTTAATTTTCTTTAAAAATATTACAAAAAGTCTTATATCTAGGGTACAAAAAGGTTAATATTAGTATATGTATAATATATATTTATATATGTAATAGCTGTATAAGGCTGCAATTTATTGAAAACTTTTTATATAATTCAGAGTTAACAAAATATGATATGGTCGGCGGAAAGGCTACAAACTGATCCAAATGTATAAGAGCGTTGCCCGAACAGGTGAAGGGTTATGAATCTGTATCCAGCTGACGATAAGGTGTCAGCTACGGTCACCAGTCACTACACGATGGTGCTTGTACATTCTATCAGTGAAACGGTTCGCAAGCTTCGTGACAAATGCTTTAAAAGGGCACCCAAGCCTTTGCTAGTTGTGTCTTCGCGCGGACTGTTAAGTGAACAGGCAAGCCCGTGCGGAGTCCGCCTCGAGACAGCTAGCACGAGCGAGTAGGAAGCGCGCGGGCAATGAGTCAGTCGCCGGCCGCATGCGCGGACGGATGTGTTGTCATTTTGGACTAATGCAGATTCTCGAATTCCATAGACGCTGTTTTTATTATCATATGTCAGATATAAATAGTAGTATACTTTATGTTCTCTCACAGAAGAAATAATAGTACAAGTACAGAAGCTCCACTCCGAAACATCTATTAAATAAATAGCGACTCTTGCACCGACACAACAAAGCTCAGTTCAGATCGCACAGCGCTAATGACCTACATTTATATTTACCTAAAGTTGCCTCTCTTTCTATCGCGTCATTCTTTACTTTTCTGACGACGATAGGGTTGTCTTCTTTTAAACAAAACCTAGGTTAGGTACTTAGTAGTAAGTACGTAGATCATAAAACAATTTTATTTTAGGATGTCTGCTGCATAGGTATTTTAACCTAAGGAGATACGGAAGCTATAAGGCACACTACATTGTCTATGAAACGAAATATTGCTTTTCGGTGTATAGGCACAAAAGAATTTATTAGGTACACTCGTGGTAATAATAAATACTTAGGAAGGTATCCACTTTCTTATCCAGTAGGAACATTCCGGCTGACTGGAGTTGCCTTGCGTCAACCTAATTCAATCAGAAATACCTAACAAAGTTACGACGCGAGTTACTACCTACTAGTTAGGGCATGGAATACCGGATAGATTTTCATACCGGTAATCAAATTGCAAATGACAGTACTGTAGAAAGTAATTATTTTAAAATAAACCATAATATAAGCGCAGGGGCAATTCAACTCAAGTCCATCAATCAGGCAGATCGCATTTGTTGAAAAATCGAACCAAGAAAACACAACGCGTCCAAACTTGCGTCATTGAGCGATAGTCTTATTTTGTTACATATGTAACTTGCCGTACAGAGGTACTTGTAAGCTGCATCCAAACACCTGCCTCTAGTACCATTTTAATACCATTTCAATACGAATTAATGTTTTAATATTATCATCCTCTCCGATCTGGAATTTATTTAGCTTTGCTTTATTAAGTTTTCTATTGCTTTATTAAGTTTTTTTTATTACAGATGAAGTTTGGCTGCTAGTACCTGTGTCATTATCACTTGATCTCTTTTCACCAGAAGTATTGAACAAGTTCAGTAATTGTAGTAATCATTTTATTTATATTAGCACCACGAGTGTCCGCGGGAAGATGTTGGATATATATCTATAACACAGGAAAACCTAATCTAGTATCCAATCCAGATCAGAGAGGTTCGATACTTATCAAATGTATGAGAGAGAAAGATGTATGAGGTTGCCGCTTCAGAGCAGAGCGCTTACGTTTCGTGTCTGCCGTATTGTGTCCATGCGTACATCAGTGACGTTAGCAATTTATTTGTAGATGTAAAACATTAGACGAACAACATATCATTAAATATACCACCTAGATGCTGGCTATATGCATGCAGACGCAGTCAAGTCAAAAATATTTATTTCATGCTAACCTTTATAGGCATTTATGAAAAGTAAAAATATATATATGAACTTCCGCAAAATAACGCCTGATTCAATAAAATAAAACATAGTTAAATTAAGAAAATTGGAGTGAATATTGCTTAGTATTATTGTTTAGGAAATATATTAGTGTGATTAGTGTGTAATTAATGCAAGTACTTATTAATTGAATTTGATCGTGGAATACCTATATATATATATATTATTATAGATTCTATTAAGTAATTATGATATTGTATTGAGGGTCGCCTCACACTTCTCATAGTCGAGAGCTCATCTGAGCTCTCGACTATGAGGAGTGTGAACTCAGATCAGTAAAGTATAGTACTATACCTCACTGATCTCAGTGAGGTATAGTACTATACTTTACTGATCTGAGTTCGAGAGATACTCGTAGAAGCAAGAGTTTTGTTATCTTTTTTAGTTTATAGATGGTGAGGTTATTAATTTTAAGTAATTTATTCACCTTATTATATACCCAGGGACCCATGCAGTAGTATTGTCGTCCTAATTTGAGATACTTTGAAGACATCCTCATGCCTAGTTCGCGAATGTCGATCGACTTTTAATGATATATACGGATGGTTACATTCTCGGGTGTATTGATACAGATTTATTAATAGCGTCAGAAAATATTCCTTGCGAACTGATAATATATTATATTTGTTATAGAGTTCAGTAGTGGGGTAGGTTCTAGGTAGAAAGGCCATTACCTTCAGTACTGCTCTTTGTGATCTTTCGAGATAGATTAAATGCGATGTAACAGCAGAACCCTATGTTGTGATGCAATAAATGAGAATGGAATGGCAGAGGGCGCTGTAGATATTCTTTAGCAAGCTTTTATCGGCTGCATATCTAAGGTGTCTAAAGGTGTGTAAAAGTTTACGAATTCTTCCTGTCACAGTCTGGAGGTGATGTGTCCAAGATAGTCTATCGTCAATGGTGAGACCCAAGTATTTTATCACTGTTACTTGATTAAGTTGCATACATGCGCAAGACCGTGCAATCTTATATTTGCAATTAGAGCTATGTAGTCTAATTAATACTTTTTGATTGGAAACAGTTTTATCGACAATACTGAAACACATAAATTAGTTTTATCTGCATTTAGTGTGAGCAGATTGCTTTCAAGCCAAGACGACACCACCTCCATTCCGGTTTCAGTTGATTTCTGGACATCGTCCCAAGTGACCCCCTTAAACACAATTGCCGTATCATCTGCAAATGATACTATTCGAGCTTTTGGGATATTCAGTCTTGTTAGTCCGTCTATGTATACCAAGAAGAGCTTTGGTCCCAGGATGCTACCTTGAGGGACGCCAAAAGTAATGGGAAAGTCTACGCTGATATTTTTATTAATGCTTACGTGTTGAATTTGGTTAGAAGATAGCTTTTAAACCATGCAAGTGCTACGCCTCTAATGCCTATGTTGTTTAGTTTTTGTAGAAGTATAGGAATAGATGCAGTGTCGAACGCTTTCGCGAGATCTAAAAATACTACCAAGCTTCGACACCCTTTATCTAGAGACGATGATACTTCAGACAACAGGTAGTTAACAGCATCATTGATTGAGCGTTTCTCTCTAAAACCGAATTGGGCTTCTGATAGATGCGTGACCGTCTGTCAGGTATTTAGTAAGTCTGTTGTTCACAGCCTTTTCGAGAATTTTAGAAATAGTGCTTAGAAATGATATGGGTCTGTAGTTCGTTGGAGATTTGTTATCGCCACTATTAAAAATTGGACTGACTACGGCTTTTTTGAAGGTGTCGGGAAAGATCCAAGGTTATGGTTGCAGATGTGCGCAATTGCGTCACAAACGAACTCACGTAGTCTCACGAAATCACATTTAAGTAGTCTTGGGCCAATACCATCATGGCCGGGAGCACTATCTGTTTTTAACTGTCTGATATACTTCTTTATTTCAAATGTGGTCACTGGTTGCATGTAAAAGGAATCTACTGGGCTACTTGTATCAACGGTTTCAGAAGCCAGTTGTGTTTCAGTTTTGTTAATTTTATCTGGTATCTTTTTAGCTAAAGTATGGCCCACTGACACAAAATAGTTGCTTACCTTCGACAGTGAATGGGCTTCATTGTCATCTCCTTCTAGTAAGTCAACAGGGGAAAATTTCTAGATCTTTTGGTTTGTTATGTATTTAATTGTGTCCCATGTTCTTTTTAAGCTCTTGTCAAATAAAGAATGGCGAATAAGTCTGTATTTGGTATGGCAACAAAATATTAGTACGCTTTTTCTGCACAGTTTGTCATGGTCGGGGTGTTTATAAAATAGAATATGTATTATATCGTTGCTTCTGATTGAGTCTATTCAAAACATCGCGACGAGCTAGCCACTTGTTCGATGTAGACTCATACCATCGGCTACGACGAGGCGGGATTAAAACCCCTCCGCTGGGTACCCTGGGGCCATCTAGGCGGTCTCGGGCGCCATAAGGCACCCGTGAAGATATATATATATATATATATATATATATATATATATATATATCGTTGCTTCTGGTATACATAGTACAAGTCTAGAGCTTAGTTTGTGACCAGAGCAATATGTGTAAATTATCCTACATATAATATATATATATATATATATATATAATTCTTGTGTTACAGTGTTTGTAACCAAACTCCTCCGAAACTGCTTGACATTTTTTTATGTCTTTCATTTGTGTATATTCGGTAGGTCTGAGAATAAGACGTAAACTATTTTTTATAACCATAAGTGATAAGGGTGGCATATCCAAAATTTTTTTTTTATGATTTGGCATTAAAAAATGCATATAAATCTTAATTTTTACCCTTCTGCCACCAACCGTCATTTTTAATAGCGTTATTAGTACTGTGATAATCTACAACCCTCAGTGGTTGATCAATCGATCAGTTTTTTTTAAATTATATTTTTATTTGACAGATATATTTACTCACAGGCATAGATATAAATATATATCCAATGCTCAAAGGTATATTTGTATATCTCAGGAATAACATTGAACTATTCTCCAGTAAGTCATACAGAATCGCAATGTTAAACACAAAATTGCCATAAGAACACCTGGACCATAATTCAAATGTAGCACCCACAGAACAAGCTAAAAAAGAAGACAAGAACCAATTCTACATATCCCTAAATGAAGCAATAGAAGAAACCTATAAAAACAAAGTTATAATAGGAGACTTTAACAGCTAAATTGGAGAAAAACAAGACATAATAATTAGAAAATATAGCAGAGGCAAAAAGAGAAATGGAAACGGCCTAAGATTAATAGACTTCTCAATGCAAAATCATTTAAAAATACTGAACTCCTTTTACAAAATGAAAAATTCACGAAAATGGACATGGATATGCCCAAAAGGGAAGTATAAGAATGAAATAGACTTTATACTACAACAGAGCATCATCATTCTGTGATGTTGACATAATAAATAATTTAAACTTTAACACCAATCATGATGGTAAAAGAAGTATTAAAAGCAGAAGTAAAGTAATCCAGAAAAAATATTCAGAGTAAAACCTATATAAGACTACCACTACCAGAGTGGGCCAGGAAGAATTTAAGATATATGTAAATGATGATAAGAATCACAATTCAATACACAAGTATAATTCTTTTGAAAAAAAAAGAGAAAAAAATGCATCAAAACTGAGCATTACCTATTAATAAAAGCCAACACAAAGAAGCAAATAAACTTATGGATGAAAGAAGAAATATGATCAAACATAGAAAGAATAATCTAAAGGAAATATAAACAAATAACACTTGGTATTAGAAAACATAAAAACGGTAAAAGACTAGACATCCTTAGATCTAAAATATAAAAAAACAGGAGGCATTAAAAAATAACACTTGGTATTAGAAAGCATAAAAACGGTAAAAGACTAGACATCCTTAGATCTAAAATATAAAAAAACAGGAGGCATTAAAAAAGCATTAAAACAACTAAAAGAACATACAATATGGATACCAGGAATTAAAGAGAAGAATGTGTTATGTATCATCACGGGTGCCTTACGGCGCCCGAGACCGCCTAGACGGCCCCAGGGTATCCAGCGGAGGGGTTTTAATTCCACCTCGTCGTAGCCGATGGTATGAGTCTACACACAACAAGTGGCTAGCTCGTCGCGATGTTTTGAATAGACTCAATAACCCATCTATAAACAGTTTCACAAGGTGATATAGTGAAACCGGGATCGACAGCTTAACGTGCACTCCGAGGAACTGTAGTGGTGTTGTCAAACAAATGTACATATTTTTTAAATTAAAAACTCATTGGTACACACCGGGAATCGAACCAGGGACCTAAGTGTTTTTAAGTCCAAGGTCTAAACAACTAGGCCACCACGTATTACAATTGTATTTTGATATCCGAAAAAAAACTTTTTTTTTAATTATTAAAAATGCTAAAATATTAATTACAACATTATAAGAGAAGAATAAACAGGGAAAATAAAAACTTACAGAAAAGAAATAAAATTGCAACTGATTTTTATAAAAAAATGTATGAGCATAAAGAACCAATATCCTCTTATATAGAAATTGAAGAAAAATTTGAAAGTATATTCAAAGTTTTTTCAAAGGCGTTGCTTGAGCAATTAACATAAACACTTGATAAGACTAACCAAGAGAACATGCAGGTTTTCGTAAGGACTTCTCTACTGTGGACCACATGCATGTACTATAACAGTTTGTCGAAAAGTATAATAAATACAGGAAAATATATTATATGGTATTTGTGGACTACAATAAGGCTTGACTCACTGCTTCACAAACAATTAATTAAAGGTAAATCTAATACTATAATAAATTATCATCTAAATATTCCCGTAAAGTGTAATATGTCTTATCTAATAACCATTTATATAATGCACGTTTTAATGGCAAAATAGGTAAGCACTTGATGTGAGCTGGCAATTTATTAAAGATTGCGATACACATAGAATATGAAAAGTTCATGAAAAGGCTTGATCTTGGAAAACGTCAAGGACCAAATTGTCTGAAGTTCTAGTGTTTCTAGGATATATGTCTTTCGCTCTTTTAAATAGGTATTTGTTAAGTTTTACAAATTTCGCTACTTCAAATATATATAGACAAGTGAAAGTATATTTAAGTCTTTGAATAGTGGCTTGCATGGTGCATAGGGACCTACTCCGCACATGGCTCTTACACTTTTTTTTTGAGAGAGAAAGACTTTATTTATTTCTGAGCTATTATTGCCCCAAATAACCAGACCATGTCTTATTATGGAATCCACGTATCCATAGTATTTATTTATTACAGGCTTATCAACAGCACATTTACAAATTCAGCTATCTAAACAATAATTATATGTGATTACATAAGTGCAAATATTATGTTATTTAAAGAAAAGCACAGATTGCAATATCATAATAATTAGTACACACATAAAACACATTAAATTAATACTTTTTTTTTACAATATATATTATAAAACTTCTCGAAAGTGTTTTTATTATTAATTCTATATATTAAGTAATTCAGTTTAACATTATACAAACAATTCAGCCTCCGTAGACTAGTGGTTGCGTCTTTGGCGTTGTATCCGGAGGTCGTGGGTTCGATTCCCACCCATGGCAACAAACATATTAGTACCATTTTCTGTACAGTTTGCCATGGTCTGGGTGTTTATAAAATATAATATGTATTATATCGTTGCTTCTGGTACACATAGTACAAGCCTAGAGCTTAGTTTGTGACCAGAGCAAAAATGTGTAAATTGTCCTACATATTATTATTATTATTATTATTATTATTATTATTATTATTAATTTATTATTATTAACATTATATATTATTTGTCATTGAAATTTAAAGTAACATTCTATTTCCGAAATAAAGAAAAGAACATGCCTATATATATATAACTGCCAAAATAGTGAAGTACATAACAATATATAAACTATATACTTAACTAATATTATTATTCAAAAAATATTATTATTATAATTACTATTATTATTATAGAGTACACAATTACAAATATACAATAAGATAAAAAAAAAACAAAATACAACTTTTTTCTTTGGTCATATATAGTTATTGGCAACAAAGTGGTACCCAAACATACTTCAATTTTCTTTCTAAACGAGGCTAGGGAGTCGCTGAAAATATCTATGGTGTTGTCCCTTAAAAACAACTGGTTATAGGAATTCATAATACGACGAAGTGAAGAATTATTGCCAAGATTAGTTCGACAAGGAGGGATGAAAATAAAATCTTCTTGTATGCAACCTAGAGTTATTTTTGGGGACAGACAGGGATATGTTCGAGAGGAGCTCAGGTGAATTTATCTGACCATTAATTAGTTTATAAAGAGTAACCAGACCTGCAACCTTTCTCCGCGTCTCCAGTGAAGACATCCCAAAATGTGCAAGTCGACTGGAGTAACCACAGCGATACTCACAGGTTCTATCTTTATATGCAAGAAATCTACTAAGCTACGCTGCACCTTCTCCAGACGACCTATATGGTGTTGATAGGTAGGAGACCAGACCACCGACGAGTATTCTAGATTACTACGTACAAGAGCGTTAAAAAGAGTAATTAAAGCGTCAGTGGAATTGAACTCTCTAAGGTACGCTTAACAAAACCGCACATCCTAGATGCCTTGGAGACGATGCTGTCAACATGCTTCCAAGTTCCTTCCATCCATTTGAACTCCAAGATCGCGTACAGAGTCTACCAATAAGACAGAGCCATTAATGTTGAAAGTATATGGTATGACATTAATTTTATTTCTAGTGAATTTGACATGGGTACACTTCGCAGAGTTAAGGATCATATCGTTTCTCGTACACCAAGCAATTACAGCATCGAGATCCTCCTGCAGGAGCTGTGCATCATTAATACCTTCTACCCTTCTGTATATTTTAAGATCATCAGCAAATAGTGCATATTCGCTGTGAATAATGGTGTCAGTGATATTGTTGATAAATAGATTGAATAAGCATGGTCCAAGAATAGACATGTAGGACCCTGTGGGACACCAGACCTGGCACTATATGACTTTTCGGATCTATAACCACTGGCGACTACATGTTGTAACCTACCGGACAGGTACGATGCGAACCAATCTAACACTGGACCACCAACACCGTATTTAGAGAGTTTTCTGACAAGTAGCTCATGGTTCACCATGTCGAACGCACTGGAGAAGTCTGTGTATATAGAGTCCACCTGACCGCGATCATCCAGTATATTCGCTATGTATGTGGTGTAGTGAAGCAAGTTGCTGGTTATCGATTTGTTCCTACAAAAACCGTGCTGGTGAGAGAATATGATACCCTTTAGAATGTTAGCAATGTATGGTCGTACAAGTGATTCCAGTATTTTCGCAAAAATAGATAGCAATGAAATCGATCTATAATTTTTGCATTCGAAAAGTACTCCCTTTTCATATATCGGAACCACATTAGCTTGTTTCCAGTAAGAAGGAAATATACCTAACTTCAGTGATTTATTAAAAATGATTGTACCGCTTACATATAATATAAAGATAATAACAAGACTCTGACCTACATGTTTAATAAAAACTGGGGGTATACCATCTGGGCCTGCGCCTTTATTGATGTCTAGTTTATTTATACAAAAAAGAACATCTGATTTGGTAATATTTATTGCGCTTAAACTATTTTAGGGGAATAAAGAGGGGACAAATTGGTTGTATGCACCTGTAGAATGTTGAGCATCTGTCCAGTTTGAGCAACAAACAAATTGCAGATATCGACCCCATTGTACGCAGTACATTGTAGCGTAACAGCACGTTTAGACAATAATTTAAACTCGATATGATCACGTGGATTCTTATATTTTTTATAGCGTTTTCTCGCTTTTTCCTTTTCTGATAGTAAACGTATGAGAGCCATCGAAAACCAGTAAGGGAAGCGGTTTATTTGAGATGAAGATTTTGGTACAGTTTCATCTATAATAATTCTCAGCTGATCATAGTAATATGCCAACATATCATTGATATTGGAGCGACTCCCCAGCTCACGACCAATCTACGCGGCGCAGAGCAGCGTTAACAATATCATAGTCGGCCTTACGGAAATTATGAGTACCAAACCGTCTGGCATCAATGGTTGACCTCTTGCTCTGGCTCAAAGTCAACTCGAGAGCTGGATGGTTTAAATCTAATACAGATAGAGGGTCGACACTTTCAGACACACATATATATTAACTCCCATATTTGGAGCAAGCACGAGGTCCAGTGTTCTAGAGTTAACATTCTTCACATTATTAATTTGATTAATGTTGGGATAAAAAATCTAAGAAACTATACCCAACCTCGCTTTGGTAATTTAATGGTGTGAGACGATTCGAGCCCTCCCCTGTCGACCAGTTCATAAAGGATAGATTAAAATCACCCAAAAATAAGGTTTCAACAGACATGGAGTCCAACACTCTGCTAGCTGATGCCAAAAACATATCCAGTCTAGACAGAGAAACTGGCGGTGGTAAATATATAGCGCAGATATTCATGCGTTTAGAGATTTTACCATCCTGAACTTCAACTGTAATCCATAATTCCTCACATGGACTTTCATAGTGCTGCTTTCTGGATGACTTCAGTGTATTTAAAACAGCTATTAACACACCCCCGCCATCTTTTTTACCAGATGCTGATGAGCTTCGGTCCCTGCGATACACTTTATAACGATAATCTAGAAGTTCTGCATCGCATATTGAATCGTTCAACCAAGTCTCCGTACCCACTATAATATCATAGTTGACGAGAGATGTAAATTTGTCAATTTTGTACGTAATCCACGAAAGTTTTGATAATAAATGGTTAAATTATGCGAATTGATAATTAACGGGCGGCCAGTAGGGGCACTTTGACCTCCTAAAAATGCATTATTAATTGTCTTATTATGTTGGCTTTTAAGTGGATATTTGTACGAGTGCGGCTTATGTCATTGGTTAGCATCTTCCAGAATATTTTTATAATCGAAGCTTCGAATAGTCTTTATTCTGGATGTGTCAGTCTTTCTTACCAATATATTGGCGTTTCTGACCCATACATATTTAAAACCCATGTCCTTTGCCGTTTTACGAACCTCGGCGTGAAGAGCTTTGTAGTAAGGAGAAAGGTGCTCAGATACGTATACAGCCGATCTATCGCCACTGCAACCTAGATGTGTTGAATTAAGTTTGTCATTCCTGTGTTTATTATTGTAAGTATACACAGCCGCCAGTAGACAATCACGGACCCGGGGGCTCGAAAACTTCACACCTATCGCTCCCGGCCTTGTATTATTATTAACGTTAAATTTTCGAGTTCTTGTACACGAAATGATTTCAGACAGTGGGCAGGAGACTTCAGAACCCAGTTGGGAATTTAGCACCGACAGAATCTCAGAATTGTTCTCCGGCACTCCGTTAATCTCAATGTTGCACTCCCTGGCATGCTATTCCATTAGTGCAAGACGAGTGGTTGTATCATCTAGCTTACACCCCCGAGAACTTTGCTTTCTGTTGACAACCTGTCAATCTCTGTTTCAAGGTTTGTAACAATAGTTTTTACATTTTCATATTCTAATGTCATACGCTCTACAGAGCGCTGAAGTTCGGTGTTTAGATCCCTCAGGAGTACCAACTCGTTCCTTAATAACGAGAACTCCTTATCCATGTAAGATTTCAAAAATTCGTCGACAGAAACCTTTATCGCAGATCTTATGGCTGAGAGAAGTTTATCGTCCAATCTGATATCTGAATCAAACGACGGCGATGCAGCAGTCGGTTTAACCGGCGTATTAGAGTTTTCAGCGTTTCGTTTGCTTTGGGCGACACAAGCCGGACACTTCCAAGCGGCTCTCTGAGTTTTAGATTCCTTTTTAAAATTTTCAGCTCTAATTCGAAGACATTGGTAATGGTATTTTGCACTACAGTCCGAGCAGGCTTTCTGGTCCTCCTCAATGACCACGGTGTTGCAAGCTCCACAGATATTATTCGTTATATTTAATGTTTATATATTTATTCAATTTATCAAAACTCCAACTACAACTGGGGCGTTCTTAATTTTCCAACAGAGGTGTCTTCTGTCAAGGCGGAATGTAAGATAATATAAGTAAAAAAAAATATGTTAAAAAAAAAAATAACAAAAAAATAAAATAAAACAAAAATATAATTTAAAAAAAACAAGTATTAAAAGCGGCAAGATGTCACAGGTCGAGATCGATCTCGTGACCTTAAGACACTAAGGGCCAATTTCACCATTCACACTGAACGCGATCAGTTCTAGCTAAACCGAGTTTAAGTGTCTAACCAAGTTTAGAGCTCTTGTTTACATTTCACCATACAAATTAAACTAAGTTCAAGTTGAACTCAGTTTACTTTCCTGAACGCCCGATTTTCGTCGTTTAGCTAGTTAAACGCGTTCAAGTCATAGAGTATAATTAATATATACAGAAAAAACAAACAGTCTATAGTTTTTTTTAACAAAAGCAATGCGTTTCGTTTCTTTCGTTTCGAAATTAGATAAGTAGATTATATTGATATATTTATTAATTTATTAATTATTTATTAAGTATATAAGGAAATATTATAGTATTATGTTATATACTTATAATATTATTTATTATAAGTATATGTTATAAAACCGTATTGTCGCTTTCAACTGTTGCAAATACTAAACGCATCCCGTTTATTTAATTTAATCTGTGCGTTTAATGTACTAAACCCGTTTTCGTAAACTCGATCAAAATTTAGCTGGTGAAATCGGATTGATGTAAACCGAGATCAATTTCAAAATTTGAACTCGTTTAAGCTGAACTTAGTTTTACTAAACTCAGTTTATATAGCGAACGGTGAAATTGACCCTAAGTTCATCTCACAAATGTTCGCGGCTACGACAGCGGTTATAAACCAAGGCAAATTTAAACGGTTGGATGATGCAGTATGTTGTCAAATGAATAGAGATGATTCATGTAGTAATTATTGTTGACACTTTATCGCATCACCGCCGCACAAAATAAAATTGATTCTTCTATCGTATTTTACACTTTTGAAAATTATTATTAACGTATAAAAATTAGTAATTAATTAAAATTTGTAATTTAATGACATTAGTCATTACTAAATTTTTTGTTTCATTTGCCATCCTTTTACGATCGAACACATTTAATTTTCATTAGTTGAAATTTTTGCTTAAAGTGCCCTAGTTGCGGAAATTAATTAATAACTTTAAAACTAAAAGTGATAATTACACTTTTAGCATATCGTTAGAAAGGGCATGGACTGAGGATGTTTTAAAAAAATCAGAAGAACTCCAACCCTGTTAGTTTTTTTTTAAACCCCATAGAAAGTTGCCCTTAAAATTATTTCTTTACCTTACTACGGTACTTCAGGCCCCATAAATTTTCTTCTCCACAATTTTCTGGTGTAAAATATTTTTTTGCAGGACCCTAAGACTCTAACGATTAAAACAAGACCATTAGCAGACGGTCCCATGGATAGATTTTGAGCTATTTATTTATTTATTTAAAATACTTTATTGCACAAAAATACAAAATAAAATTGTACATAGGCGAACTTAATGCCTTAGGCATTTTCTACCAGCTAACCTTTGAGAGAGTGGAAGATTATGCATAGGGTGCAAAAGCAAATAAATAACAATTTAAAAGACATATAGCGAATAGTATATAAACTACTTAAATATTACATGTAAATACTTAAACATACACTCAATACATAATATACTACTTATATAAATCATACAATATAATACATATAGTACATATCAAAACAGAAAATGCTAAAGGAAAAATTGGCAGTTACTTATTCAGATAATGAGTGGTGAGTAGACGTTTAAATACACCGATGGTTGGAGCCTGTCTTATACACAGAGGAAGCAAATTCCATTGACGAGCAGCTGACACAGTAAAAGAATCGGAATATTTGGTGGAGATGTGCGACGGGATCTTTAATTGGTTATTAAGAGAGTAGCGAAGAGGACGATCGTGAGAATCACAGAGGAAAATAAATCGAGATTTTAGGTAAGAAGGGGTATTAGGATTATAGAGGATGTTATAAAGGAAAGAAAGCATGTGCACTGATCTACGTGATCGTATATTAAGCCATCTTAACTGTTTGCGGTAAATAGATACATGGTCATATTTGCGCAGGCCGAAAACAAAGCGTATGCACAAGTTAAGAAGGCATACATAATATATATAATAAGGAATAGCTACAGGTAGTTTTAGTAAAAAATTCCCAAAAAAGTCAAATAAAAAATAAAAATAAATTAAAAAAAAACCTTGAGGCCAAGGTCAATATATTGGGCGGGGGTAGGTAGCAGACTATCCCTAGTTTCTACCCTAGGCGTATGTACAGCTCCCTTCCAAACACCCTGTATATCTAACTTTGCTTCATACATGTTTTATTCTATCTAGTTTTTTTAATGCAGCATGACATAGTATGCAGTCAACGCAGTATTCAAGTTGCATTTTTTAATTAACGCAAAGGAAACGAAAACCTTTATTTGTATATTTTGTCCTTTCCATTTAAGTGTCTTATCTATAACAATTCTTAAAAATGCTACAGATTCTGCTTCTTTTAAGGTATAACCATTTATGTTAACATTTAAGTTATCATATTTATTAAAGTTGTTATAGTTTGTTTTAGCAAGATCAACTTGTAATTTATTATTACTAAACCAATCAATAATCTTTTTCAATGTCTTATTTATATTATTTATATGTCGATATCTGTCTAGGTCTATTTCTGTACTTACAATTACTGAAATGTCATCAGCAAAAATAATGCACTTGTAGTTATTTATATGAGGGAGATCATTGATATACAACAAAAATAGCAATGGTCCCAGTACACTGCCTTGTGGTATTCCAGAACCATTATACTCGAAAGAAGACCTATATTTTGTTATACATTTGGTAGTTGTTTCAAGCCTTGTCATTTCTTTACATTGTATTCTTCTACTGAGATAACTCTCAATCCATAGTAAAGCAGGTATTTTTCGTAATTTTCCAATTTATGTATCAAAAGGTCATGTGAAACAAGATCGAAGGCCTTCATCATATCAAAGAATAGAGCAGTAGTATGGTGTTTGGATTTTTTCTTTCGCAGTATGGTGTTTATTAAGTTAAAAACTGCTAATATAGTTAACTTTTGATTTTTGACTTACGTTAAACTTCGAGAAAAAAAACATTAAACGAGAATGCAATGCTTTTTCAAAGATGTTCTACAAAATAGGGATTAACGTTATAGGTCTGTAGTTATTTATGTCTGTTTTATCGTTCTGTTTATACAGTGTTTTGACGATGGAGATGTTTAACTTTTCAGGGAAGCATCCTGTTCCCATTACGATCTATAAGAAATGTTAGAATACCGCTGATTTCAGAAATTGTCGCTTTAATTATATTTGTGCAAATGTTATCATAGTCTTCAGATGTTGTATTATTTAGTGAAATAATAATCTTTTTAACTTCATTTTCGCATAACGGTTTTAGAAATATAGTATTATTGATTGCATTATTACCATTATTGTTACTGTTATTATTATTACCTTGGATAAAATTATTACTATTATTATTATTGTTATTATTATACTATTATTGTCATTATCATTATTAATATTATTATTACAAAAAACATTATTTGTTTTTAGTGTGCTATTGTTTGATATTTTTTTTAGATAATTATTAAAGATATTAGCAATGTCTGATGGTGTAATATATTTTTCAATATTGTTGATCATTTCTATGTATTGATTTGTGTCTGTGTCTGCTGTTTCATTTTTTATTATATCCCATGTAGCTTTTCCTATATTTTTGCTTTGTTGTATGGTCTTGTCATTCGTTTTCTTCTTTAATAGTGTAATACATTTTCGCAGGGGTTTGGTATATTGTAGGTAGGTACTTACATTTAGTTTCGTTTGTTTTTAATGTATAATAATTAAATCTTAGTTTTCATAGACAGTATTATATAGCTACATATACAAGTCACTTATTGCTCACCGACTGACAGTATTATAAAAAAAAATATTTTGCTATGTTGGTTTCCTATAGATACATATAATTTTCTATTAATTAAATAATAAAACATTTATTTTCAAGAAAAAAATATTACAAAATTTATTATCTACTATCCTATATAAAAAAAAAAAAATATAATGATGGGATTGACAAATAAACTTAAGGTTTGTTAAATATTTAAAGAGATAAATAGGAACTATCAAAAATTTGAGATAAAACCAAAGTCATTGATATAATCCATAAGAAAACTAAAGTAGAAATGGACTGGTCATATGATGAGGTCAATGAGTAAGAAGTGGACCAAGGAAATAACCGCTTGGTACCCAAGAGACCAAACGCGCAAGAGACAGGTTAAGAGATGGGATGATGATCTCCCAAGTGATTGGAGAAGGTTATCATACGATAGGGAAAAATGGAAATATATGGAGGCCTATGTCAATGACACTGAGGAAAAATATTAATTAAGTTTGTACTTGTTTTAGTAGTAAGGTCAGAGAAATAAAGGCTATTTTATTTATATTATTTACTGAACTATTATATACTCACCTTGCCGTTAAAAATTTGGGTAAAAAAATATTTATATAAAAAAGAGAATGAATGCAGAGTGAGACTGAACATTTTATTCATAAGCAAAGCCGGGGAGTGCAGCTAGTTATCTATATTAATATTATAAAGAGGTAAAGTTTGTGAGTTTGTGATTGTCAGTAGATCCAGAGATTACCCCCATTATTTTTAATTCTTTTAGTGTTGGATGGCCCATTTATTGAGGAAGGCATATATATATAGGCTGTATCACAACCTAATCAAATCACACCAATTCAAAGTCCTAAAAACACCAATGACTCGGAACTAAATACAAGCCTATCTCAGCGCTTTAAAAAGCGTTCACGTACAGATTTGAACATAGAGGATTTCGGTCAATTGAAATCTGAACTTACTGAAATGTTTAACAACTTCGTATTGGCACAGGAATCCAAATATTCTGTAACAGGCAATTTTTGGATGGCGCATCCCTAGCGAGGCGGAGCAGCGGTGGCGTACGGAACTATCTGGCGGCGCGGGACAGGACTATAATCTGTGCTCATTATGGCGATCGTGGCGTAGTACTGCGATGTGTTGAGGCGGTTTAATTAATAATAAAATTATAATAAAGGCGTTAAAGAAAGTTTTTAGGTGTTTTATCTCAGAAGTGGGATAAATCCGAATTAACCCACAAGTGGATTGTCTAATCAGTGGCGTATATGATTGCATAATTCGCAAACAAGTTTTAACAGGCTTGCGGCGGCAGCCATTAGTGTGCGAAAAAAGTGAATTTTGGTGCGCAAGAGTTTTTGCTTTTTTGTGTGATGGCGTGCAATAACTCGGGCGATGAATTAGACTATGAACCCGAGGAGGCGGCGGGTGGTCTAGAATCGACGACGGCGATGTCTGTCGATCACCTTTTGCAGGCGTTGTTTAAGGGTGGTTTGGCGGACAGTATTAAGTCGCTTGTGGCGATTGAGGCTGCGAGGGTGTTAAAGCGGTCCAAGGCGAGTTCACCCAAGGCGAGTGTGGTGCAGGCAGACATCAGTGTCTCCGAGGCGTCTGGAGATACGGTGACTGCCAAGGACTCTGTGTGCGGTGCCAGCGGCTGTGGTCCGTCGAGGGTTCGGGCGGGTGCCGAAATTTTGGAGCCATTTGACCCAGAGAGTAAGGACTGCAACGTGGTAAGGTGGTTGAGTAAGATTGACCAGTTGGGCGCTATTCATGGTTGGTCTGAATATGAGAGAGCGTATTTCATGCAGGCCAAATTGCAAGGCGGTGCAAGGGCCTGGTATGACAGGCTTGATAACTATGACAAGACCTGGCCTGAATGGCGTAATTCGGTCATGCAGGCGTTCCCTAGGGAGCATGATTATGCTCAACTGCTCAGGGAGATGTTGTCTCGCACCAAGGCGCAGGGTGAGACAATGACACATTATTATCACGACAAGGTGGGGCTCATGGAGAGGTGTGGTATCACAGGCACAAAGGCGCTCTCGTGTCTGATTGATGGCCTCCCATCTGAGCTGGTGGCGACAGCTCGGGCTTTTCAGTGTAGTACAGTAGGCGACTTGTACACTGGATTTCTGGCGTCGTGTGATAGATATCAGGTTCCACAAGGTGTTGGTGCTGGATCTGACGCTCCCAAGAGTCAAGGCGAGACTCTAAAAAGGCGAATAGCAGGGCGCGATACTGCACAGGGTGCTAAAATTTCCAGGCAGGTGAACACCATGGCGGTAGGTGGCATCCGGTGCTACAATTGCCAGAAGTTAGGGGACCACATCAGCAGAAACTGCCCCCAGGCCAAAGTGGACAGGTGCATGAGGTGCGGCCAGGGGGGACACAGCCGGTTCCAGTGCCCCAGACCTGCTGGAGCAAGCGGATCACAAGGTGTTGTGACACAAGGCGCTGTGTCACATAAAAAGGTGATTAAAGCTAGCCAGGTGCGGTTAGTAAATGAGGTTAATAATGCCTACAAAAAGATGGCGACCCTTAATAATAGGCGTATTAAGGTGTATATTGACACTGGAAGCGAGCGGAATATTATACGGAAAGAGTATGTTGACTCTATGGCGGAGTGTGATGTTCGGCCCTCTTCTGTGTTATTGCGAGGCTTTGGCGGTAGCTCTTGCATGGCGAAAGGCGAAGTCGATTTAACAATCACGGTTGATGGGGTTGCTCTCAATATCATGGCGTTGATATCTGATTGTGATCTCTCTGGCGCTGACCTGTTGCTAGGACAGCCGGCGTTGGCTACTGCTGGTGTTACTTTAACGGTTCGTGATGGTAAGGCGCAACTATCACGTACTGCTGGAGTTGATGAGGCGGAACAGCTCCTTAAGAGCATTACTTTAGGAGGCGATGATGTAGTAGGGTGTAAGACCAGGCGAGCTTTGTTGAAGCACCCGATTATACTCCTTCCAGGTGAAGCGACCGAAGTCCACCTCCAGGTTGAAGGACTGAAGACTGGCGAGGTGTGTGTCGTACCGTCGAGGCGCTATAAGGCGAATGGCGTTATAGTCGCTATCCAACGTTCCCTGATCCAAGACGATGGTGACCAGGTACAGGCGAACATCTGGAACCTCGGGCAGCAGCCAGTCAGTTGGGAGGCTGGTCATGTTCTGGCGAGGGTGCAATTGCTTCAGGATGATGTAAATGTACATCAAGTAAATGTTAGTACTGAACCTTCTTTAATACAGGGTAGGATTGATTTGACTGACATACAAGCGGGCGTTATGAGTGATGATGAACAGAAGAATTTGTATGAATTAATACAAAAAATGGCGGTGTGTTTCTCATCGAATGACAGTGATATAGGTGTAACTGAGTTAGGTACAATGCACATAAAGCTGAACTCTGATAGACCTGTGGCGTACAGGCCTTATCGTTTGTCAGTTGTTGAAAGAGAAAAGGTGAGGGTGAAAGTGCAGAGTATGTTGAAGGCTGGTATTATCCGTGAGAGTGACTCTGAATATGCTAGTCCTATTGTGCTGATACCGAAAAAGAATGGCGATGTGCGAATGTGTGTAGACTATAGGGCGTTGAATGCTATCACAGTGAAGGATAAATATCCCTTACCATTGGTAGAGTGTAACATTGTAAACTAAATTACTAACTACAATAGATCAAAAGCTTATCTATAGCTATTTTATTTTCTAAGGCGCTTACTGCACTAAATAGTAGTTAGCAAGTAGTAATACAATCTAACCTCAAAAAGCAGACACTAAAGGCTGGTCTGATGTTTATAAATCTTTTTAAATTATTTTCTATCTCTGTTTCTTAAATATAAATAGTTAAATAAGTGTGTGTTTAACCCCAGAAATTGGGTAAGTTATGTAAATATGTTTTATTTGCTAGATAAATAATAAAACATTAAAATTAAAATGTGCTTTGCAATTCAATAACTGCAAATCATGCTTAATATTATAATTAGATATTTTATATGATATTAGAATAAATGTGTTAAGACTAGTGTTATTTTTTTAATTGCTACTTGGTTAATTATATAATATTAGGTATGTATTTTTATTAAAATACATAAAACTTCAATACTTATAATATGTAATTAAAATTGTTTTTATTAAAATATTGTAAAATCCTTCTGCTTATCATCTTATATGTATCAGCTGCAATACCTTAGATTGCTAGTTAGACAAATTGCTAAACTTTTGCTTATACCATAATGCTCATGTTGCAGTCCAGTTGCAAAATTGGACAATTTCTAAAGTGTCCATCATTCCAGGGTTTTATGGTCGGATCTACGTCTACAATTAGAACTACGGCTATGCATAGTACGTCGAGGCTGTCGTCGTGACGTCATAACCCTTCTACATATCCCCAGATCGGGTATCTAAAGGATTCTGGTATCGTATTGCATACTGAAAATCAACTGATTTTTATTGTACTCACTCCCTGAGATACTATTTAATAAATTAGAATTTCTAGATTCTTTACTAAATTAAGATTCCTAGCAATTCCAAATTAGGATATCTAGATCAACTCCAAATTGGGAATTCTAGATCCGTTTCTAGATTAAGTTAGCTATAGTTGTACAGTTTTCTTTTATATATTTTTTATGTTAGGTTTAGTGTAATAAATTGTAATATAAAACTTATTTGTTCGCGTCTTATTTATAACCTAAACATAGATAGGCGTGACAATGGCGCCCAACTATTAAAGTCAATAAAGATCAGTTATTTTCTAGTTTAGTTTTATTCTTATTAGCCATCTTTTGGTGTTGGTAGCTTTTGTAAAACTTCTTGTGTTTAAACTTTTTTGTGTGTATGATGATTTTTTTAACTATACCTAATATTTTCTTTAACCTATCTGCACATGGAACTTCAGCACTTTATTTGTTTAAACATAATCTGTATGCTTTTATATGCTTTGTAACAGAATGGATATTATGCTTTATTTAGTTATTTTTAGTTTGTAGGTAGTTATTTTGTAGAATTTTATTATTATTTTAATATTTAACTAGGTTATATTATTGTAGTTGCTTTTACTTGCTTTTATATATACATAACTTACCTGCTTATTATCAAAATGAGTCATAATATTAAATTTCTATCCCTACAAAAATTTGAGTTGGAGTATGAGATTGCTGTCCGTGGAGGTACTCCAGCTGATAATGTTTCGGAATTAAGGAAACAAATAGTAAAACTGTCACAGTCGTTACCTTCGGAGGATATACTAGAATCCCACCTTGATGCTACCGATGATTTAAGAGCAGTTAAAGAAAGTCTCATAAAATCACAATCCAATATTATAGCCCTTAATTCTAAATTTGATAATAATTTATTTTTACGTACTGAAAATTTGTTACACCATATTTTCCATCGCCTAAATCGAATAAATTCTACAAATGTCGATATTAAAGATGCTCTTAAGGCTACAAACAAGTGTTATATGACACAATATAATGAACTTAATCGCCTTAATATTAAGACTAATGTTTCTGCACCGACCAACTTACCTGAAAAGGCTTCTGATATTGCTTCTACAAATATTGCCGTTACTTGTGATCGTGGCCTTTCTTCTGATTTATCAAAACTAAAATATAACGGTAAAACTTGTGTACGTAGTTTTATTCAACGCGTGAATGAATTCATTACAGCTCGTGGTATTAATCCTGACAAAATATTATCCTATTCTACAGAGATATTTATTGATGATGCTATTCACTGGTATCGTAGCATCAAGCATTTAGTACAGTCCTGGTCTGAATTGGCAATACTTTTAAAGCAAGATTTTGATTTTTACGATTATGACTACCGTCTTATGTCTGAAATTCGTTCTCGTACGCAGGGCGAGAACGAATCCATAACTATATATTTTGCAATAATGCATGGTATGTTCTCTAGGTTATCTAAAATAGTACCTAAAAATGAACAATTAGAAGTATTACTCCATAACATCAGACCTTGTTATGCCAGTACTCTCGCTTCTTGTTCTAACATAACTACCATCGAGTTTTTGCGAAATCAGTGTCGCAAGTACGAACACTTTCAATCGCGGCTTGCATTTTTTCGTGAACCACCTAAAGTGACACCTAGTACTCTCGCTCCCGAGTTCGCTTACAACCAGCAAACTCCCGGTACCTCTCAAAGTGCTAATATATCTAAAAATTCCTACAATAACTCTAAATATAATTATACACCACGAAATTCTAATTTTAACTCTAAACCTGTGTATCCTATTAACAGTAGTGAAAATAGTACTAACAATAATTATACTAATAATAGCTGTAATACTAATACTATTAATTCTAATGATAATTTTAATTCTAATCTTAATAGTGTAGTTACACAGGATACAACTCCTGTTATGTATATAAGCTGTCCAAGATGTCGAACAAACGACCATACATTAAAACAGTGCAAGAAACCAAGAGTTCCTGTGTGTTTTAAATGTGGAAAATTTAACGTAACTTACCCTAACTGTCCTGATTGTATAAGACCTTTAAATTATCCCAATCATAAATTATCAAAAAACTAAAAAAAGACTGTAGTAACATTACCACATCACATTATAACCAATGGGAATGGCAAGAATGGCTACATTATATTACCAATTGTTTTAAGCCCCATAAGGTTACTACAGTCTCAAATCTTAAGCCCAATGATCCTAGACCTTTTATTAAAGTAAAAATTCATAATTATGATTCATTGTATATGTATGGTTTATTGGACTCTGGTTCAATGGTAACTGTACTAGGTAATAAGTCTCATAAAAACCTAATAAGTTATGGTTTTTCTATTTTTATTGATGACATAATTACTATCATTGCTGCTGGAGGTCAAGAAATACGATCTCAAGGCTACCTTTTATTACCTCTTGTGTTCGAAGGTAATGTTCGAGTAATTAAAGCTCATATTATACCTGAAGTCGAAACAAATCTTATTCTAGGTATCGATTTTTGGCAAAACTTTCAACTTTTCCCTAAATTTGTAAAATCTATTAATTATATTTCTAATAAAGATACAAAACTAGCTGAACTATCGTCTGATTCTAATATACATCTTCTTTCTTATAATAACCTAACTAAATACCAAATGTCTGTTGCTGATAATTTAATTAAGCAATTTGAACAAATATCTTTTAAACTGAAGGGTCTAGGTAGAACACATTTAATAACACATCGTATTAATACTGGTGACGCTCTTCCTATAAGACAGCGATACTACCGTATGTCTCCAGAGAAGTTAAAGACTGTTACCGAACAAGTGGATGAGATGCTTGCACTTGATGTGGTCGAACCATGTGAAAGCCCGTGGTCATCACCTGTATTACTAGTTGGTAAGAAAGACGGCAATTCACGCTTTTGTCTTGATAGTCGAAAATTAAATTCGGTCACTGTAAAAGATGCCTACAGCTTACCGTATATTTCAGAAATTCTCGACAATCTTCGTGACGCAAAATTCTTGTCAAGTATTGACCTTTCAAAAGCGTTTTGGCAAATACCAATTTCTGAGCCAGATCGCCACAAAACTGCTTTTTATGTACCCGGTCGAGGTACTTTACAATTTAAAACTACCGCTTTTGGACTAACTAATGCTCCAGCTACCCAACAGCGGTTGGTAGATATGTTGTTTAGCGACTTCGAATTAAAAGTATTCGCTTATCTTGATGACATTATAGTCGTCAGTAGTACCTTTCAAGAGCACGTAAATATTCTATCACGTGTTTTACATAAAATTAAACAAGCAAATTTAACAATAAATTTAGAAAAATGTAATTTGTTTCGTGACAAGTTAAAATATTTAGGTTATTTAGTTGATTCCAATGGATTACGTACAGATCCAGAAAAGGTTGAGGCAATCCTACATTATCCCACACCTACAAACCGAAAGGAGGTTAAACGCTTTTTGGGAACTGCCTCGTGGTATAGGCGTTTCATACCTCAATTCAGTACCGTAGCCGGACCTTTAAATCGTCTTACTTCGAGCAAAAAGAATGCTCCCCCATTCCAGTGGACTGCTGAAGCCGATAAGGCTTTCTTGGAACTAAAAACCCTATTAGTCCAAGCCCCTGTACTTACCTGTCCTAATTTTTCTATCCCTTTCGATGTTCACACAGACGCTAGTAGTTTTGGAATAGGTGCTATGCTTTCCCAGACAGTAGATGACATTGAACATCCAGTAGCCTATATGAGCCGTTCACTTACTGGTCCTGAACGCAACTACAGTGTGACTGAACGGGAAGCGCTGGCTGTACTGATTGCGCTAGAGCATTGGCGTTGTTATTTGGAAAATGGTCAAACATTTTCTGTCTACACTGACCATTCTGCGCTAAAATGGTTCCTTTCCCTTTCTAATCCTTCCGGTCGCCTTGCTAGATGGGGTGTCCGTCTGTCTTCGTTTCACTTTGAAATTAAACACCGTCGTGGAAAAGACAATATAATTCCAGATGCACTTTCACGATCGGTGCCTTTAGCAGAAATTACTAACACTTCTAATATTACTAATATGACTAATTCTACTCCCTCTACACAGGATAATTGGTATCTTAAAAACTATAATGGATGTTTAAAGTCATCAACTAGTTATCCTAATTACCGTGTCGAAAACGCAATACTTTATCGCTTTATGAAAAATAAAAACGTACTTACCGAAGAGTTTAGTTGGAAACAAGTTGTACCCCTAGAAATGCGTAACGACATTTTGGTCAAAAACCATTCAGAACCAACTTGTGCACACTTCGGTATCTTTAAAACGTATAAACGTCTGGCTTTACACTACTTTTGGCCGGGCATGTATAGTGATGTTGTAAAATTTGTAAATAGTTGTGATGTGTGTCTAGCTTATAAGTTACCTACTCATGGTACACTGGGAACCATGGGTAGACCCAAAAATTGTTCTCGTCCATTTCAGGCTATATCTATGGATCTAGTTGGTCCACTACCTAATAGTAGAAAGCAACATACTTATATTTTCGTTGTGACGTGTTGCTTCTCTAAGTATTGCCTACTCTTTCCCCTTCGTAATGCTACTGCTGGTGCTATTGTTAAATGTCTTGAAGATGGCATGTTTCTGATCCATGGTGTTCCCCAGGTTGTTATTATGGATAATGGAAGCCAATTCATTAGCCGTGAACTGGACACTTTATTTCAGAAATACAAAGTTCCGAATATTCACTTTACCCCTAAATATACTCCCCAGATTAACACTGTTGAAAGGTATAACAAAACTATAGTTACAGCCATTTCAACATTTGTTGCTAATGATCATAGATCCTGGGACATAAACCTACCGAAAATTCAATTCGCTATTAATAATTCTGTTAATGAAAGTACAGGTTATACCCCATCTTTCTTGGTACACGGTCGGGAGCTAGTAACGTGTGGTTCTCATTATATCGAAAATGACAACCAAAGCGAGCTAGTTTTCATTCCGCGCGACGTCTACGCTGAAAATCTAGGCAATCTATCAGAAGTCTTTGATAAGGTTCAATTTTCTCTTTGGCAAGCCCACGAGAAAAATATTAAGCACTATAATTTAAGACGGAAGCCAGTAGAATTTAATATTGGAGATTTTGTTTGGAAAAAATGTTATTTTCAGAGTGACAAAGATGCTCATTTTAGTAAAAAGCTAGCACCTAAATTTCAAAAATGTAAAATTACTGGCAAAAGATCACCGTTGGTCTATAATTTGGAAGATATGTCAGGCCGCGATCTTGGTGCATGGCATATTAAAGATTTAAAATTAAACGGTGCTCAATAATTAAACCTATTTATTATTAATTTTAACTTTATTGGGTAGCAGGTTGTCAGTACGGATTTTGTTCATAGGTCAAATCCTTGATTAGGAGAGGGGGTACTGTAACATTGTAAACTAAATTACTAACTACAATAGATCAAAAGCTTATCTATAGCTATTTTATTTTCTAAGGCGCTTACTGCACTAAATAGTAGTTAGCAAGTAGTAATACAATCTAACCTCAAAAAGCAGACACTAAAGGCTGGTCTGATGTTTATAAATCTTTTTAAATTATTTTCTATCTCTGTTTCTTAAATATAAATAGTTAAATAAGTGTGTGTTTAACCCCAGAAATTGGGTAAGTTATGTAAATATGTTTTATTTGCTAGATAAATAATAAAACATTAAAATTAAAATGTGCTTTGCAATTCAATAACTGCAAATCATGCTTAATATTATAATTAGATATTTTATATGATATTAGAATAAATGTGTTAAGACTAGTGTTATTTTTTTAATTGCTACTTGGTTAATTATATAATATTAGGTATGTATTTTTATTAAAATACATAAAACTTCAATACTTATAATATGTAATTAAAATTGTGTTTTTATTAAAATATTGTAAAATCCTTCTGCTTATCATCTTATATGTATCAGCTGCAATACCTTAGATTGCTAGTTAGACAAATTGCTAAACTTTTGCTTATACCATAATGCTCATGTTGCAGTCCAGTTGCAAAATTGGACAATTTCTAAAGTGTCCATCATTCCAGGGTTTTATGGTCGGATCTACGTCTACAATTAGAACTACGGCTATGCATAGTACGTCGAGGCTGTCGTCGTGACGTCATAACCCTTCTACATATCCCCAGATCGGGTATCTAAAGGATTCTGGTATCGTATTGCATACTGAAAATCAACTGATTTTTATTGTACTCACTCCCTGAGATACTATTTAATAAATTAGAATTTCTAGATTCTTTACTAAATTAAGATTCCTAGCAATTCCAAATTAGGATATCTAGATCAACTCCAAATTGGGAATTCTAGATCCGTTTCTAGATTAAGTTAGCTATAGTTGTACAGTTTTCTTTTATATATTTTTTATGTTAGGTTTAGTGTAATAAATTGTAATATAAAACTTATTTGTTCGCGTCTTATTTATAACCTAAACATAGATAGGCGTGACAAGAGGATCAGTTTGACAAATTGGCGGGAAAAAAGGTGTATACAATTTTGGATATGGTTCAGGGCTACCATCAGGTGCCGGTGCACGAAGATTCAATTTCAAAGACGGCTTTTGTTACTCCGGATGGTCACTATGAGTATCTCAGGGTACCATTTGGGTTGGCAAATGCCCCGGCGGTCTTCCAAAGGGTGGTGAATAAGATGTTAGGCGGAATGCAGTATGATCATGTATTGGCGTTCATGGACGATCTTCTCATTCCTTCAGAATCTATTTCTGAAGGTATGATTCTATTAGAAAAGGTGTTGACATTGGTAGCGGATGCAGGGTTGAAGCTCAACCTAAGCAAGTGTGTATTTTTGTCTGATCGACTAGAGTATTTAGGGCATGAAGTAGATGCGAATGGTGTTCGCCCAGGTACGAGAAAGGTGCAGGCGGTTATTGACTTCCCAATACCATGTAATGTCCATGGCGTTAGACAGTTCATGGGGTTGGCGAGTTACTTCAGAAAGTTTGTGTATGACTTTGCTGTTAAGGCGAGACCATTAACAGATCTTACTAAGAAGAATGTTGTATGGCATTGGGGTGAAAAGGAACAAGAGGCGTTTGAGTGTCTTAAGAGGGCGTTGGTGGATAGACCTGTTTTGTGTTTGTATAACAGTAAGGCGGAAACTGAACTGCATACAGATGCTAGTAAATTAGGCGTGGCTGGCATTTTGTTACAAAAACAGCCAAATGGTGATTTGAAACCTGTTATGTATTATAGTAGGGCAACAGCGATAGCAGAGCAACAGTGGCACAGCTATGAGTTGGAAACTTTAGCTATTGTTGAGTCAGTCAAACGTTTCCGGGTGTACTTGGTAGGTATACCATTTAAGGTGGTGACCGACTGTGCAGCTGTTAGGGCGACTATGGTAAAGAAGGACCTAGTTCCTCGAATTGCCAGATGGTGGATGGCGTTACAGGAATATATTATGACTGTTGAATATCGAGCAGGTTCAAAGATGCAACATGTTGATGCACTTAGCCGAAATCCAATAATGGTGAATGTGATCAGTATGACCGAGGCAGATTGGTTTTTGACTGTGCAATTACAAGATGATAAGGCGCAACAGCTAGTGACAAATTTGGTGAATGGTACAGCAGATAAAGGTGTGACTTCTGTGTATAAGGTGGTGCAAGGGCGTTTGTATAGAAAAACTCTTTTAGGCGATAGATTGTATGTACCGTCTATGGCGAAGTTTAGCTTATTACGGAAGCATCATGATGATATTGGGCATCCTGGGTTTGACAGGTGTTTAAGTTTGATCAAGCAAACTTATTGATTTTCCTAGGATGGGGCGTTTTGTTAAAAAGTACTTAATGGCGTGTTTAGACTGTGCATATAATAAAGGCGAATATGGCAAGGCAACAGGGTTGTTGCATCCTATTGAGAAGGTGGCTATACCTTTTCATACGGTGCATATAGATCACTTAGGGCCATTTTGTAAGAGTAGGCGTGGCAATCAGTATTTGCTCATGGTGGTAGATGCATTTACTAAGTATACTCTGGCGAAACCTACTAGAACTCTAAGATCTTCAGAGGCGATACAGAAGCTTAGAGAGGTATTTCGCGAATTCGGGTACCCCAGGCGAATTATTTCTGACCGCGGGTTGGCGTTTACCAGCAAGGCGTTCGCTGAACTTTTGGCGGAGAAAGGGGTGAAACACGTGTTAAATGCTATTGCTACCCCAAGGGCGAATGGTCAGGTTGAGAGGCAGAACCGTACCATCCTGAGTGCACTAGCAACGAGTGCTCGTGCGGAGGTTGATTGGGATGATGCTTTGTTTGATATAATATGGGGGATGAATCATACCAACAGCCAAAGTACTGGGTGTTCTCCAGCTCAGCTGATGTTCGCTCACAATGATGGTGTAAATGCGGAACTGTCGGGTGCAGTACAACAGGCGAATGCACCCGGAGCTGAAGGCGAGACATATGGCGATATTAAATCAGCTCTTCTCAAAAGGCGTGGTAAGGCGAGTACCAACCTGGCAAAGGCAAGGCGTAAAATGAAAGGTATGTTCGATCGAAGGCGAAGAGTTGCAACTGCTGGCGTATCTTTTAAGGTCGGAGACTTAGTTTTGTGGCGAAAGGCTGGTACATTTGCTGTTGAAAAGGGCGTGAACAAAAAGATGAATAACAGATATGACGGTCCTTATTGCATAGGTAAGGTGTTGCCTAACGATAGATATGTAATAAGAACTGTCAAAGGTGTGCGAGGTTATAAAAATTTTCAGGCTGTAGTGGCTGTGGACTCATTAAGGCGTTATATGAGTACAGCAGCTGGTGATGATGATCAAGAGAAGACTGACAGTGATGGTGAAATCACCGATCGTCAGGATCTCATTGATCTGTTTGAGAGTTGAATTAATGAGGCCATTAATTATTGCAGGATGGCCGACTGTAACAGGCAATTTTTGGATGGCGCATCCCTAGCGAGGCGGAGCAGCGGTGGCGTACGGAACTATCTGGCGGCGCGGGACAGGACTATAATCTGTGCCCATTATGGCGATCGTGGCGTAGTACTGCGATGTGTTGAGGCGGTTTAATTAATAATAAAATTATAATAAAGGCGTTAAAGAAAGTTTTTAGGTGTTTTAATTCTGTTATACTAAACACAATGACAGACATTAAGGCTCAAAATAAGGAGATTCGAAAATCAATAGAATTTTTGTCATCACAATATGACGTTGCCATGAAGAAAATGCATGTTATGGAAACTGAAATCCGTGAATATAAAAATACGATCAGCTCTCTAGAGTACAAAATGGAAACTTTCGAACGCAATTATCGGTCCAGTTGTATAGAAATTAAGAATATACCAAAATTTACGCAGGAAAATAAAGAAACCCTAAAAAATGTGGTGTTAAATACTGGTAAATTACTTGGAATGCCAATTCAAAACTCTGACATTCGTGATGTATTTCGGGTAAATAACAAATCAGAAACTAATAAACCTATTGTGGTAGAATTCTGCAGTATTTTAACCTCAAATAACTTATTACATATGATAAAAAAATACAATAAAAATGGTAATGGTGGTAAGTTTAATACCACCTGTCTGGCACTCCCTGGACCTGAAAAACCTATTTATATAAATGAAAACTTAACCATCAAGGCCAAAAAAATATTTATTAGAGTCCGAGAATTTTGTAAGGAGCGAGACTACAACTTTTGCTGGACTTCCCACGAAAGAATATTTATAAGGAAACGTGAAGGTACCGCTGCCATACGAATTGATGGGGAAGAAGATATCGAGAAAATTTCGAAACAATGACTAAAATTTGGATTGTTTTTTACTTTTATATTATTCCTTACTTATAGTTGTTTTTTGTATTTATATTTGCTTATTACCCGGTATTTTAAATTTTGTTACATAATATTATTTAAATGCGACGTTTGCATAGTATACTACAATCATGGTACACTATATATAAATAGAGGGTTTATATGTATTATTCAAAATATAATGCATGTAAGCGTTTGTTTGTATTTATTTATTACACTGAATTATATTATGAAAGAATTTTATTCTACACAAAATAAGCTATTTTTTAAAATGATATATTTGCATTACTTTAAAGAGCAACACAACCACTTATATATGAGACTTATCCTAAAAATAGAAAAAAATTAAAAACATGAATATCGGGGTTATTATTATATATTGGCTAGAATTAAATATTGGGGTATGAATAATACTTATAACATTCATATTTTTTTATGAATTCGTCCAAGACCTGAACAAAATAACATTAACGGAAGCTAAAATTGGTTCACCTGAAGATTGTAATAATGTCATACAACACTCACATAGACGGTTAAACATCTTGACACAGAATATACGAAGTGTAAACCATAATATTAATAATTTTCTAACTCTTATTTCACGGATTAAAATTGAGTGCGATATAATTATACTTACAGAATGTTGGTTACATAGTAATTTACAAATTCCCGCTATAGAAGGATATTTACACTGTGCAACTAAACTCTATAATAATAAAAATGGCGGAGTTGTAATATATTTTAAGAAAGAATTAATGTCGGTATCGGTAGAGAAACCAGGTATGGAGGAAGCTGATTGTCTAATTATTAAAGTTGGCGCCGACACATCAATTGTAGCAATTTATCGTTCACCATCACATAAAAATATTGATAATTTGATTGATTCGTTGGATTCAACTTTTGGTAGCATATCATCAGTGAGTAACATCTTGGTAATTGGAGACATTAATATAGATATTAGTGATAACAGCAAAGATAATTCCTCAGCACCATATTTAGAAATGTTTTTTTCCCATGGCCTTTTACCGGCTCACAATATCCCTACTTGGTTGAACAGCTGTCTAGATCATGTCTTAGTTAAAACCAAACTTCAATCAGAAACGGTTGTTATAAGAAGCTCCATTACTGACCACTTTGCTGTATTATTTTCTTTGAAAAGTAGACAAAATAAAATAACACACAAAGGTAAATATGTTAAAATTGACCATAAAGGGCTTGAAAACACTATTTGGATCTTACCGAAATGTATAACATTGATGATGTTAATATAGCTGCTAATACATTTGTAACACAGTTACAAGATTCAATCCGTGTGAACAGTAAACTTATTAAACCTTCTAGAAGAAAACATATTATCAAACCATGGATTACCCCTGGTTTATTGAGATGTATGCGTAATAGGGACCACCTTCACCGTAAGTGTAAATCATTTCACGATAATGTAAATTTAAAAACAGCATATCAAAGATATCGAAACTTTTGCAACTCTATTCGAAAGAGACTAATTAATTGGGACTAACAATAAAAAAATCTGGTCAATTATCAAGGAGGCTACTAATCTTAACGTACACAAAGATGATTCTTATAAATTGTTAAATAATTATGGTTCTGCTTCTGAGGCTGTTAATGAAGTAAATAATTCCTTTATAAATATAGGAAAACAACTTACTGAGAACATAAGTAAGCCGACGTTACCTACACAATTTGAAAAATTTGCTCCAGCAACATCATGTAAAAATACTTTTATATTACTGGATACAGATGATGAAGAAATTGAGCGTATTATTGAGTACTTGCGTAGTGAGTGTTCAGTTGGTTGGGATGGTATATCGCCAGGTCTAATAAAGACATATAAACATATATAAGTTCCGCCAATAACATACATATTATGCAACATGAGCTTATCGTCAGGCAAATTTCCTAATGCCTTCAAGAGATCCGTCGTTCGGCCAATTTATAAAAGTGGTGATAGGGACCGTGTCACTAACTATCAACCTATTTCTATTCTTTCAACTTTATCTAAAATCTTAGAACGAATTATTAATAAAAGACTAGTCCAATATTTGGAAAGTAATAAGTTATTGTCAGCTCACCAATTTGGTATTCGAAGCAGATTGTCAACCTCAGATGCAATCCACGATCTTACTGACCAGATTGTCAAAAATATGGATGGGGGCGATAAATGTGTGTCAATTTTTCTCGATCTTGCTAAAGTATTTGACACGGTCTCTATCCCACTATTACTTACAAAGTTTAAGAAGAGAGATTGAGTATAAGGTCCAAGCAGCATGATCTAATAAGCGATTACTTACTGAACCAGACTCAATGTGTTAGGATAGGTGATCATTTGAGTGAAGATATTCTAGTGCAATGTGGCATTCCACAGGGTAGTATTTTGGGCCCTACTTTGTTTTTAGTATATATAAACAACCTCACCCAATTAGAGCTTCCAGGTGGAAGAATCGTTTCATTTGCAGATGATACTGCTATTTGCTTTAATGCCAAATCATGGATAGAAGCATTTCGTTTAGCACAAAGTGGATTTAATATAGTTACTCTATGGCTCATGCATAACAAATTGACTCTGAATGCTGATAAAACGAAGTATATGACATTTTCTATAAGAAAATATACACAACCGTCATCAAATTTTGTTATATATGCCCATTCGTGTGGATATGACTTGAATAAGTCGAAACTAAAAAGTTGTGTATGCCCTAAATTAGACAGAACTGACACAATCAAATATTTGGGTGTCATCTTAGACCATAATGTAAATTTTGGCGCCCATATAACAGCGTTAACATGTAGCGTTTGTAAGCTAATATATGTATTTAGAGGTTTAGGATACATAGTGGACCACAAGCTTCTACGAAGCATCTATTTCGCCTTGTGCCAGTCTATACTTCAGTACTGCACTACATTTTGGGGCGGTGCAAGCAAAACGAATATAATAATACTGGAGAGAGCTACTAGAGCTGTACATAAGGTCGGTACCTTCCGACCGTTCAGATACCCAACAAATGAGTTGTATCTGCATTGCAAAGTGTTTACTGTTCGACAACTGTTTATATTGAAGGTAATGTTAAAAAACAAGCAGAACTTCTTAATAATAAAAATAACAATGTATCTATTGATACTACTAGAAGATTTTTATTATTACCACATACTTTAAAATTTAGGAAGGCATTTATGAATAAATTCTATCCTTTTATTAGTAATGTATTATACAATAAAATAAATAAGAGTATTAATATTCATGATCTAAGTTAGAGACAGCCTCCGTAGACTAGTGGTTGCGCCTTTGGCGTTATATCCGGAGGTCGTGGGTTCGATTCCCACCCTAGAGCTTAGTTTGTGACCAAAGCAATATGTGTAATTTGTCTGACATATTATTATTATTATTATTAAGTTACTTGAAATATAAATTTAAACTTAAGAAATGGCTTATGGAATTATCATATGAACAAAAGGAGGAATTATTAAGTACTAGCGGCCCGTCCCGGCTTCGCACAGGTTTGTATAACTTTAACTATATGCTCAGCGCACGCCACGGAAGGCCTCAGAAACGATACTTTTCCCCCGTTTTTAAAACATTTTTGGTTACTGCTCCACAACTATAGGACCTAGCGTGATATTATATAGCCTATGTTACTTCTGAATAATGCAGCTTTCTAATGGTGAAAAAATTATTGCAATCGGTCCAGTAGTTTTTGAGTTTATTCATTACAAACATACAAAAATACAAATCTTTCCTCTTTATTATATTAGTATAGATTGAAAAATGATATAGGTACAATATACACACAAAATATTTTCATACAAAATATTCCACTACATACACAAAACATTCACACTCACACACATTACACAATTACCTCATTCATACAATTTACCTTTTTTCTTAATTTACTCGAGAACTTGTATATTAAGTTAAGTATTTCATAATTAAGCATGCATAGTTTTGTAAGGGAAGGACACTGGTGCCCGAGATACAGGTTAACCTAGTTTAAGTACCAGTGGCTTTTACCAATTATTGTAAATAATAATAATAATATGTAGGACAACTTACACATATTGATCTGGTCACAAACTAAGCTCTAAGCTTGTACTATGTGTAAATGTATGTCTATGTCTATAAATAAATAAATAAATCACGCTACAATTAATAAGAGTGGAGCCATGAAAAATGTTGGGAACAGGGAAAATTTGTTCCTTTTGAGAGCTTCCGTTTCAAATATTTATATTTGAAGAAATACACACAAGTTAATTGTTATTAATTTTTGCATATTTTTTCTCCTACAAAGGCTAAAAAATTGATTGACCCTTATTACAAAAGTAATAGATAAATATTTTTAATCATAAATACATATCTTAAAACCCAGTGTTTTTTAAATTGATAAAAACAAAATTTTTTTTTTTATTAGGCTATATTTTCGTAATCAAGAATAAATATCATTTTTCTCAGTAGCCCGTTGGCAGGGAAGCTTACAATGTTCTCTTTGGATCGCAACTGTGAACTCTCGACTTGGCATAGCTACTTAATGTTTGAAGTTTTGAGTTAAATGGATGTTTAGGTTAACGTTAAGAGCTGGATTAATAGTTGGTGTTAATAGCCAATGCTTCAGACTATGAAACTCCATATAAAAAAACAAAATTTTGACAGTTCCAAGCTTCAAAGTCATGTGACTGCCCTAAACAACCACTATTTATCCGACCCTAAATTTTAGATCAGAAAACAACACTATTTTGAAAGTTGAATGAATTATATTTTTAATGGTTTACAAGAAAATTATGGAATAAAAATTTTATAAATATTTTGTGAAGTATGATAATGAGAACTATAAACACATTCAAAGAAAGGCAATAAAAATTTATTATAACATAAATATGACTTTAATATTAAGAATACAACTAAAGTTAATAATATTCTACATTTAAGTTGACTTAACTTGACCTCGACTTGAGTTAACTTGGTATAAAACATTGAGTTACCCATCTTTAACTTCCCTACTTATAACAAACCCTATTTATACAAAAAATGAGTATTGTAGCTCACCAGAAAGGTAATTTGCGGCCAGTGTAGTATAAAACTAAGTTCTCCACCAGGAACACAAGTATAAATTGTCTATTTACCTACCAATTAATAATTTCGTACCCTCGAGGATACGCACTGACTATAATTTGTTACTAAAATTCAAGTATCTACTTAAATATAATTAATATTTCATAAAAAATACTCACGGTTTAACAATAATACTTGACGCGCGCTTCCTGTATTGGATGGCGAGGTGCACTACAACTACTGTGAAAAGATAATCAAGGTCTTACGCCGGTACACAACCCGCAACCAAAACACCACTATTATTATATCTTACAAAAATACACTTTTAGTAAATACACAAAAAACTATATTCTGTTTTTATCCCGCCCCATGACTATAAAATTATTGCGCATCACAGACTATTATTCGTGCGCATCGGTGATCCGCCCAATAGTCAAGACATAATGTATAGCACGGGGGCCTTACCAAAGAGCCAATCGATAATCGAATCGAAATACCCATCGAAAGCCAAATGTATGGGATTTGACGTTTCTCGTCGATCGTCGTCGCTCTGCCCATAGGTCGCGTTCGTTTTGGGACAGAAACATGTTCACAACGACCAGCGGGGTGAGAAGGAACTTTATTTAACACTTTCGCTTTCGTCAGTGGAATCGTTTTCGTCTTGTCTATGATCAGAACTTGTATGGATAATATACGGAAGTGCTGTAATGCATCTTCTAAATTATTAGGTTGATGATTTTTTGATTAAATTCTTCAAAGAAACGAATAATTGATATTTATCTCTTTTCTAAAGTTAAATCGAAAGAATTATGGAACAGTTTTAATAATTTACATGATCTGTTACAGCACTTCCGTATATTATTCATACAGGTTCTGGCCATAGACAAGACGAAAACGATTCCACTGACGAAAGCGAAAGTGGTAAATAAAGTTCCTTCTCACCCCGCAGATGTATATTAATGCGTTTTTTTTTTAGATTTCGGCGGCAAAAGTGTCAATGTGTGATCTGCCACATTGGCCGTTTTTTTGGCCCAGAATGCTACCGTGAACTGATCACAATGACCCAAGTCGATAGATGAGGCGTTGTGAACATATTTTGACATTTGTGGTTGTAACAGTGTTGTTGTTTTAAACGTCGCAGCCGTCTTATATTATTAGGATCAAATTTATTTTATTTTAAATCGGAATGATTTTAGAAAGATTTCGCAAATAAAATTAGTGGATTGTACGATTTAACCTATATTTTACTTGACAAGTGACAGTGGACAGATTGGTGATAACAATTGCGTTCGATTTGGATAATGGTAATGTGTGATCATGTCACATTCCCAAGACGAACGGGCTCATAGAGTAAATTTCCTATACATTTTTATCGATCGATGCGGCGATTCGATTGGCGATCGTGTTCTTTGGTCTGGCAAACCCCAAATCTCTACAAACGTTTGGCAAGATTTTGCAAATCTTTGGGTTCACCGGTTTTCAGGACTGCATCGATTTCTTGTCAAAATGGATAGTTAAATTGATGATAAGGCAGCGAGGGTATTAAAATAAACTCGTTATGCAATTCGTTATTGTAGCCCCCCATTTTGTAATGAGGATCGTAAAGTTAAATCAAATTCAATAAAACTAGTATCCACGTTGTTCTTTATGAAATAGGAACGGTATATCTTTTTGAATTATCCAATTCGGACCATGAGTTCGATGTCTGCTTCTAAAGGATACAAATGACCAATGGATCTAGTGTACTCGGAATTCCCAACCCGAAGTTTGATGTCAGCGGAAGCGATATTATTCTTGGTAAAGCATTACATAACACTTTTTCAACGTTTTATAAAAAAAATAACGTTTGTCATATAAATGCCCAAAGTATTCCAAGTCACTACTCTGATTTTCTAACCTTTTAAAAGCGAGCATATTCATGCGATATCGGCCTTGGAATCATTTTTTAAACCGAGTTATCCTTCTTCCTGTTTCTCTATCCCCGGTTTTATATTAATCCGGAATGACCGCACTGGTAAGGCATGTGGAGGGGTAGCAATTTACCTTCGTTCTAATCTCGATTATAAAATCATAGCCCAAATTCCATCTGCCTATTCTTATTTTCATGGGGAAAATTCTTATGTATTGAAAAAGTGGGACTTTTTCCCGATTATTCATTAGGTGGAAATTTTTCCTACTTATCTTAAAATTAGATTTTTTTCCCACTAAAAAATCGTTTTTACGTCAAGTGGTTTTTTTCCTACTTTAAAAAAAAAATGGGACTTTTAAAAGAAATCCCACCAAAAAAACATATTTTCATCAAGTGGAACTTTTTCTGGATTGTTCGCAGATATTCCGCAATGCACCAAGGAACAGATCCAGGAACTCTTGATTTGATGGGGGGCTCGGGCCTTTTGACAACATTTTTTTTGCCGTAATATACGTAATGAGCCTCAGTGGCGGATCCAGGGAGGTGGGGGCGAAAGCAACGAAATGTATAGAAATTTATGAAAGTGATGAAGAATTGGTTACAAAAGTTCATGTAATGGGTGAAGCGTAGGTAGATCTAAAAAATATAAGTATATTAAATATCAATAAAAAAACGCGAGGCATAAAACTGTACACTGGCATGATTGACGTGCTTTGGGTAATGGCGGTGTCCAGCAGCGGACTGCTACAGGCTCAAGATACAATAATTTAAAATATAACACAAAAAACAATGAGAAGCCCTGTAAATACAAAACAATAGTACTTACGTTTTAACTGCGTGCAATACAACGTGGGGTCTCACAGACCCCAGAGGCGTTCACTGAGGCTCAGGACACGATTTAGACGAAATAAATCTTATCAGTCTATTTGGCAATGTCGCACTCGAGATTAGCTGGAGGTACAAATTAATAGCACTAAAATTAAAAGAGATATCCATAAAAAATTACGCCTGAGGTATTAAACCCCACGTTTTCCGCGGAAGGTTAAAACTCAAAATCGCTTTACCGCGATACTTCGAAAAGGTTTTTTGTTTTATCAAAATTAACTCTTTTAACTACTTCTCAGAACCAACTAAGATGAAACAACAACAAAAACTATATAACAAATCACCCGAAATACAAACTAATTATTACTTATTACCTAACTTAACTTAGTATTTTAGATTAATATACTAAATTAAATTCCTATATTATCAAACTATAACTTAATATTATTCTCTCTTTATAAACACATTAAATTATAAAGTACTTCATATGACATTATACTAAGGACCAATGCTTTGGATTTAATTTTCAAGGTTTGAATGGTCTGGGGCTTTATTCCGAGTTTTGACACGTTCACCGTCGCGCATTTTGCGTAAACTATAAATATTGAAATGTAAGTTCTATCCTGTTAATTATAAAGTTGAAATTCCAATGCTCCATACATGTTCAAACTTGCGAAGAATTCGTGTATTTCAAGATGACGGCATTATAATAGCCAACCTAATACATACTGTATAACCATTGGAACAGAGCTTATATTTCCATATTTATAGTTTGCGCAACGTCTTATCGTGATTAGCGGTTGCAAACTCGGAATAAGGCCCCTGTGCAATGAAATAAAAATATATTAAAAAAAACTTTACGCAAAAACTGTTTTGTCTATGGTGTTTCCGACAACGCGAACGCACGAAGTTTAGTGACTCGTAATACGAATCGACGTCATCGCAACTCACGAAAAAATTGTAACGCTCGAACTTGGGCTTTCTTCCGAATTTTGACACGTTCACCGTCGCGCATTTTGCGTAAACTATAAATATTTAAATATAAGTTCTATCCTATTAAATATAGAGTTGAAATTCTACCTGAAATAATATTTACTAACATTTAATAAAATATAATATATTACACACATATTAAATTAAAAAAAGCATTGTTATCAATATTTTATTATGTCCCCGCCCTTGAATTATTATGCCCCCATGAATTATTACATTTTGTGCAGAGAAAGTTCTAGAATAGTCAAACAGACTTTAGTAATATAAACTATATTATGCCCTAAGCCGACTGAATAAAACAATTAATCGGATATTCTTTAACTCACGCCACCTGAGGTCTAATAGACCACCTTTACCTTTTTAGCAGAGTTTCATGATTTGTCATAATTGACATGAGATGTCATAATTTTTTGATATATTAATTTAAATCTATTTACATAGACATAGGGTTTAAAATTACTGTGTATTTTTGTAACCAAAAAGGACGATACAGTTAAGTGGAACCTTTACACAAATTGTTTAAATGCCAGGATTTAGAAGATGTTTTTTTAATAATTGGTAGAATTTTAGATTTTCCGTGCGATGAAAGTAAAAGTAGATATATGTGACAATATAGATCACTCAGTCCTGATGTTTTAAAAATGACGAAGTTGCTATAACTTTTTATTTAACGGTTATCATTTGGATATTTATTTATTTTTTGCGATAATGTCGAGAAGTACTATTAAATGCTGGGATAATCAACTTTTGCTTCTACTCAGCCTAACATGGTGTTTCAAAGGATCACTCAATCTAAAACGTCTGGATTGAGAGATCCATGTTTTGCCTTATATCTTCTTCATTTTACCTCCAAATATTTTGAATTCTCCTGATTATTTCTTACGATGTGTGTACTAAATGTTAGTACAAAAAAATATAACATAGAGTAAATACTTCTAAAATTTTTTTTTATATTTTTTCAAAAACGTCAGGATTGAGGGCTCCTATTTTTGGACGCTAACTTTTTTTCCTCGCCTTTACAAATTTAAATATTTCATATATAAGATTCTAGATTATGCTACGAAATGCCAACATAGCCATTTCGCTTGGTTTTGATTAGATCTCTCAATCCAGATGCACATCTTTTTATTCAAGGAAAAATATTAACCCTTTCCTCAATATATATAGAGGAAATGGCACTGTTTGTGCGATAATATATGCCTTTGTACAAATATACTGAAAGTACTCGCCGGAAAAATATACTACTGCTTCCAGAACCTAATCTAGAAATTTATAAAAATAGCCCTTATTATAAATCTATAATAATATATAACAAAATTCTGGACAGTATAAAAAATGAGGATAAAAACATAATATTTAAAAATAAATTAAGGGAAATTCTAATTAGTAAAAGCTATTACTCAATAAGAGAATTTTTGAAAGACGAAATAACATAATATAAGATTATATTATAGTAAGTGACATAAAAATATTTACTGATATAACAAATAATTAGTAAAAATATTGAATGTATTATCACAATGAAAAATTAATAAAAGAATACCAAATAGTACCTACCTGATTCTAAATTAGTAGCTATGTAACATTGATTGCTACCTCTGTCTTTCCAATTCTCTCTCTCTCACACACATGCTCATGTTAATTTAAAAATTGCCTATGAAATTCACATGCTAGTTCATTATATAAGAGCTAAAAACAAAAACTTAATGTAAAAATTACCTTGAACAGGGGTGTAGTGGAAAGGATGACGTCCATTTTTGCGAAGAACCGACCAAACTTTCCACACGCTTAAACCAAGTGTCCGGGCTACGGTTCTTACGTTTCTGGTCGGATCTTCCTCAAATTCAGCCAATATGCGTTCTTCCGCAGCCAAATTTGGTTGAAATCTGTTTACGCTTGGTTCCCGGAAATTTAAATTTCCGGTTTCTCGCAGACGCCGATAAGTTGAACCAAAGTAAAAAAATCACAATAAAGTCAAATATTACACTTTTAGCATATTGTTAGAAAGGGCATGGACTGAGGATGTTTTAAAAAAATCAGAAGAACCCCAACCAAATATTTGACTTTTTTGTGATTTTTTTACTAAAACTACCTGTAGCTCAGAATCTATCCATGAGACCGGTCTGCTAATGGTCTTGTTTTAATCGTTAGAGTCTTAGGGTCCTGCAAAACAATATTTTACACCAGAAAATTGTGGAGAAGAAAAGTTATGGGGCCTGAAGTACCGTAGTAAGGTAAAGAAATCATTTTAAGGGCAACTTTCTATGGGGTTTAAAAAAAAACTAACAGGGTTGGAGTTCTTCTGATTTTTTTAAAACATCCTCAGTCCATGCCCTTTCTAACGATATGCTAAAAGTGGAATTATCACTTTTAGTTTTAAAGTTATTAATTAATTTCCGCAACTAGGGCACTTTAAGCAAAAATTTCAACTAATGAAAATTAAATGTGTTCGATCGTAAAAGGATGGCAAATGAAACAAAAAATTTGGTAATAACTAATGTCATTAAATTACAAATTTTAATTAATTACTAATTTTAATTAATTACTAATTTTAATTAATTACTAATTTTAATTAATTACTAATTTTAATTAATTACAAATTTTGTTCAAATTGATGACCATTGACTTGTAAACATGCTCGGCACCTCTTCCTCGTCTCCACGGTCACCGTTCCAAGCAGCAGTTCCTCGCGCATTGTATCGTATGCGGCGTGGATCCTGTTAATTAAAACCTCCCTTGTTGGTACTTCTTCTGCGTACACCAACTCTTTCGCCCTTCCCCAGACGTAGAAGTCGAGCGGGGTAAGGTCAGGCGACCTTGGGGGCCAGGGAATTGGCCCACCCCGACCAATCCAAGAATTAGGAAAGCAGTTGTTCAGAAGCTCCCTCACTGCTAGGCTCCAATGAGCAGGACAGCCGTCGTGCTGGAAGACTATGGGCCGATCTTCGTCAAACACTTCTTCCACTAAATCGGGAAAATCGTTTACGAGGAAATCTAAGTTTATTTTATTTTATTTATTTATTCACATCAAAAGTATTAACAGATTTGTTCTTTAAGTTGCGCTCAAAAACCTGAGCGGTTTATGTGAGCGCAGCTGAGTCGCATATGGTAAATTAGGTACATTTTAAGATTATTTTACATTTGATTTTTAACAATTTCTCAAACAGCATGCACTGCAACTATTGGAGTACATGTTATCCAGGTCTTAGAAAAAATACATTTCTAAGGTCTAGGTATATTTTGATAATTATTTGCTTAGGTTGGTACTTTAGTAGTTTTGCCCGTTTAGGTTGTCTGGCAAAAAGTGCGGCCCTATCAACCGATTACCGATGACGCCTGCCCATACGTTCGCGGAGAACCTTTGTTGAAAACCTCTGTGCCTCTTCACTCTTGGGTTTTGATCTCTGGGTGCCCAGTGATGGAGATTGTGGTAATTTACAATTCCTTCCTTGTCAAACTTGGACTCGTCAGTCCAGAGAATACTCCGTAAAAAAATATTATCTTCCACGTCCGTATGGAGCAAGTGGCGGCAAAACTGCATCCTTCTTGTCGTTATATATATAGTCGTTATCCTCTAAGCCTAAAAAAATAAAAATATCAACGTTAGCGGTTTCCTTATGAATTAGTAGCTATGTAACATTGATTGCTACCTCTGTCTTTCCATTTCTCTCTCTCTCACACACATGCTCATGTTAATTTAAAAATTGCCTATGAAATTCACATGCTAGTTCATTATATAAGAGCTAAAAACAAAAACTTAATGTAAAAAAATACCTTGAACAAGGGTGTAGTGGAAAGGATGACGTCCATTTTCGCGAAGAACCGACCAGGGGCCTTACCAAAGAGCCGATCGATAATCGAATCGAAATACCCATCGAAAGCCAAATGGTTATGATTTGACGTTTCTCGGCGATCGGACTCTACCCATAGAGTAAAATTCCTATACATTTTTATCGATCGATGAGGCGATTCGATTGGCGATCGTGTTCTTTGGTCAGGCCCCAGACTTTCCACACGCTAAAACCAAGTGTCCGGGCTACGGTTCTTACGCTTCTGGTCGGATCTTCCTCAAATTCAGCCAATATGCGTTCTTCCGCAGCCAAATTTGGTTGAAATCTGTTCACGCTTGTTGCAAATTAAAATTTCCGGTTTCTCGCAGACGCCGATAAGTTGAGCCAAACGTTTGGTGGTTAGGCACTCGCCGGTTAGGATACCGTTCTTGATAAATCCTCCGTGACTCGCGCCCATTGCAATGAGCCATTCCATACACCACCAGCATGTCGGTGTACTCTTCGTTGGTAAATCCAGCCATTTTGCCAACAACAAGGTAACAAATCTTAACAAAAACGAAGTAATAACAAACTCAACAAAATTAACGAAAACAGTGGAGCGTCGTAACGGCAAGTACGTAAGTTAGCTAAGATGGGTAAATCTCGACTGACTAACAAAGACCCCAACGAGTTACCTGACCGGCCCCGTCGACCCAAGAGCGAAAGAGACAGAAATACGTGTTGCTGTCATGTAAGAGTGAGACAACAAATTTTACCTGCCAACTGTAGGCCAAACTGGTTTAAATTCTGGAAATTACATTTGTCTTACAAATGTCGAGTCGTGGTGGTAAAAGTGCCCTAGTTGCGGAAATTAATTAATAACTTTAAAACTAAAAGTGATAATTACACTTTTAGCATATCGTTAGAAAGGGCATGGACTGAGGATGTTTTAAAAAAATCAGAAGAACTCCAACCCTGTTAGTTTTTTTTTAAACCCCATAGCAAGTTGCCCTTAAAATTATTTCTTTACCTTACTACGGTACTTCAGGCCCCATAACTTTTCTTCTCCACAATTTTCTGGTGTAAAATATTTTTTTGCACGACCCTAAGACTCTAACGATTAAAACAAGACCATTATCAGACCGGTCCCATGGATAGATTTTGAGCTACAGGTAGTTTTAGTAAAAAATTCACAAAAAAGTCAAATAAAAAATAAAAAGAAATTAAAAGAAAACCTTGAGGCCAAGGTAAATAATGGGGCGGGGGTAGGTAGCAGACTATCCCTAGTTTCTACCCTAGGCGTATGTACAGCTCCCTTCCAAACACCCTGTATAAATAAAAAACATTTTCAAACGATGAAAACATTTTATACATTTATTTATTACAATTTTATACATATTCCTAACAGGTAGGTAAGTTATTAAAGTTTATAAGAATTATTGATAGTAATATGGGTAGTGCACGTCTGTGTGGGTTGTGTGTGTGTAATGTATGATGTGTGTATTTGTGTAGGCTATGGTGTAACAGTAAGGTCAAATTTATGATAATATATTAAGTTTTGTCAAAAAACGATAGATTAATTATTGAGAATGGTCAAAACCGGTCAACAATAGATATTTTGAAAAATGAAAGAATGTGATACTTCATAATTTAGTTCATGCACATTTTAAATGTCAATTTTTGTTTTATATTTTAGAATTAAACGAACTTACCTGGTGAAGTTCGATTCTAATTATACGAGTATCACGAAGAAGACGATTACATTACAAGCAGCAGTACGTTGTATGGTGCCGGTCGTTGTCACATTTTTACAGAACAGAGACAAACAGAAAAAAGGTGTCTGTCTCGCTCACACCCGCTCCTTACCGATGCCGTAGCGCCCCCTCATCAGTACGTTTAAAGTTTATACTAAAATTTCAAAATTTTGAAAAAATAAAATAATGGGTAAAAATAAATATTAAAGGGTTGGGAGGGACTAGGTAATCGTCTTCTTCGTGATACTCGTATAATTGGAATCGAACTTCACCAGGTAAGTTCGTTTAATTCTAAATTATACTTCGTATCCCTCCGAAGACGATTACATTACAAGCAGATGTTTAAAGTTATAAAAAAATTTGAAAATTTACCAAGTACTATATTGATTTTCAATCGAAACAATGTAGTTACCTAAAACTTTGGTTCCACAGACCAAGTTTCAGGAAAATAATGTTATTACAAAATCCGCGTTTTCTGTAACCTCTCTATTATAATATTTTAAAAATATGTTTGAGGAATCACTCCAGCCCGCAGTCCTCCGAACCACTTGTAAACTAATTCCTTTCCTACGCGCTGCAGAAGTAGACGCATGGCGAGTACTGTGTGCACCAAAGAGTCTATACCACTGTTTTGTAAGCTAAGTTTTACCCAATGCCCCGGTGTTTGGGAGCCTACCTTTTTGTGAGGATTTCTAAAGCTTATAAATAAATTATTAGTAGAGTCTGTTCTAAGATCGAGTTTTTTTGTAAATATATTTCAAGAGCAGCAGTTTAACAAGTGGTTGAAAGGACCCAGGCCTAGAAGTCTTTATGAGGTCATCAACCCTAATTATTATGTTAGATTCATTAATAGTTATATTTGTAACTTTAATAAGACTCAGAGTCTGCATTTTTTGTGCAGAAGCAATAGCCAAAAGTGTTATGGTTTTATATGATAAGTCCTGTAGAGTTACATTATCATATGGATAGTATTGGCTCAAGTAATTAATAACAATAATGGTATCCCAAGTAATGTCCTATTTGGGAGTGGATGGCCTTAGCCTGAATACTCCTTTTAATAATCTAGTAATACAGTCATTAGATGTTACATTTGTGCCTAAAACCAATGCTAGACCCGATCTAGAGGTATTTAAGGTGCTGTAGCTAGCTCCAGATTCAAAACTTTCTGTCAAGTATGATATTACTTGGGTTATATTTGCATTACAATAATCAAACACAATGAAAATGAAATTACAATAATGAAAATAACATTTTCACAAAAATCCACCAAGATTTAAGGGCAAAATTATATTGACTTAATGTTGTTTTCGATAGGGATGCCATAAGTAAATTTAGAGACGAATTTGGGACACCTCGCTTTTCGAATGACTGCCTAATAATCTCGCTGCCACCAGGGTAAGATCTGCATGGAGTGGGTGAGATTCTCTGAAAGGCGAAAGTAACAAATTTGGTTGAGGGTGTAAATATAACACCTGTGAAATTATATGCTTTCGATATAGTGGGAACCATGATTGGGAAGGCCAATATGGAACTACTAAAATACCTTCAGCATTATCAGTTATATATTTATGTACCACCTTAGTGATAAGACTGAATGGTGGGAAGGCATAAAATTTTAACTCTTCCCAATTAAAGGTAAATGCAGCCACAACTTCAGATTGGGGATCAAGCTTCCACGAAGCATACCTCTCACATTTGTGATTCTGTATGCTTGCGAAGAGATCAAAATTTGGTGTGCCAAATGTGTATGTTATTTGTTTAAATGCATAATCTGCAAGAGCCCACTCCGTGCCCGATGAGAGTTTTCGCGAGGCCTGGTCAGCAACAACATTATCAGCGGATCTTATATAAGAAGCAAAAATAAATATATTGCAGTCTTCACACCACTGCCATATGTCACGTGACAATTTATTTAGGTGAGTATTATTAAACCACCATTTAAAGTCTATAGTCAGATGAGGACCTAAAGACATTTTCTTGTTGTAATTGTCAGTGTAGTTAAGTGGCAAAAACTTTTCTCTTTCCAACAGCTTGGTATAAACCCAACCATAACTCACAGCTGGACATGCTGAGGTAAGAATACCAGTAAGTAGAGCCAGCTGTCTGATAGTACATTTTTTTTTATTTTGAGAAATAAACTTATTGCCCATATTTAATTCTTTTTTTTTTTCTTGTAGTAAATAAATTGTCATGTTGGAAGTATTAAACATAAATCCAAGAAATTTACAATATGTCCTTGGTACAAATTATGGAATTCCATAGGAAACATAACTTCTTTCTATCAGCTTTATTAACTGATAATAGGAAGTAAGCATCTTTAAGATCTAAGGTAGTCATATAATTAGATTAATAATTTCAAAGCCATACGGTAATCTTCCATTTTAAAATGTATATTTGTAATGAATTCATTTTTTTATTTTTTTTATTTTTATTTAATCTGTGAGTTCTATTCGGCTTTGGAACTGTAAAAAATTGGGAAATATACTGCTCAGCACAAGGTACATTTAGAGATATACTCTAGTTTAAGATATTCACTTACACATTTATCAAAATAGTACAATCAGCCTCTGAATGATTTACATTTTTAGGTATATAGCACTGAATGGGTTCCTTTTCAAAAGGAATCTTACATCCCTTGATCCATAATAGTATTGTGTGATCATTAGTTATCTCCTGCCACCTCTTATAGAAATTTTGTAATCTACCAGCTAATTTTATATTATTTACCTGGGTCAATATCTCCTCGGGCGGAATTGCACTGGCCTGTTTTGGCGAGTCAGGTCTAGTTGACGCTGGGGTTGGCGCTGAGGCTGCCGCCGTGCTACGGTGTTCATTCGCTATGTGTATGTATAATGAGGTAATCATCCATTTTTGTGTTTTTTACAGATTCCCTTTCTTCGTTGGATATTGTGTTTATTATGGCATATCTTCTTTTTGTTAATGTCAGTCAAAGCTGCCTTAATTTCTAGATTTAATTTGGGCGGGTTGATAGATGTACAATTTTCTGGTGTTATAATTTTTTTCAAAAGATCTGACTTAGAGTCCTTACTAAGGCCATTAAGTAAAATATACTTCCATCTAGAAGTTAAATCTTTATGTATATTCTCCCCAAGGGTTCTATCATTTGACAAGTCCTAGTATGTCCAACAAATCAGTACAGTACAGATGGTACCTCATCATTAGTATAAATATATGATATAATAACCACATTTTAGACATTTGTGGGCTGCTTGGCCATGATTTAATTGTTTACAATGAAATAGGTAAATATTTATTAAAAATATTGGGTAACATGTTTTAATTGTTTACATTGTATTTAATTGTATAAGCAAAACAAAACCATTTAGATTTCTTTTTAGGCAATTTTATCCATTTAGAATAAAATATATTGTTCACAAACGGTTTACGCTAGGTAACAACGAAAAATTAACTATTTTTGAGGTATCCTTTTAGAATACCTACATATAATGCTAATAAACAATTTACGTTTAGCTATGACAAGTAGGACTAAAAACTAATTAAAGTACAATAAATACTCCATGAGAGGAACCTTTCCTCCTTTATTCGTTTTTGGATAAATAAAATTAAATACACGATTTACGTGTACATAAAAAGGCAATAAGAATTGTATAACCGAATTGCATATAGCAAACTTAGCGTTAAATACTGATAAAAATATATAAAATTTTAACCCTGCCTGCTGTAAGCATACGGTATAGTCTTGCCAATATCAAGTGAAGAAGGAAAAGTCTACAGTAAAATGGGTACCGCCATTTTACTGAAGATTGTGGGATTATTTGAGATAACACAAACACCGAGATCACTGTGTAAATGCTACACTTCTCACATTTAATATTACTATACGAATGCTTATTCTACAAAATTAGTACACTTTTGCAAAATAATATTCAATAAAATTAAATTTGAAAAATATAATATAAACACGCGTCTACAGTGTTCGGGCTACCCTCAAAAAAACCAAAAAATCCAAAAAAAAAACTTTCCTTCGGGAAATATTTCGTCACAGCTTTTCGGAATCGGATTTGAAATCCTGCCGATTCTTTACCTTTCTCTCGAGTTTCTTAATTTTTTTCATTATATTCTCGTAGTTGCCTTCTTTTGATGTCTTTCTTTTTCTCATAGCTTTTATAATAAAACAAAATGGCGGAAAAAGAAAACCACGCTAGTTTTAATTCGCGAGAATAAAAATCACTCAACAAGCGTATGCGACCTTGACCGCACACAAAAACGTAATGATGCGGGGTAGAGGTGAGCGTTACGTAACGTAGATAGTTACAGTAAAGTTGATATTTCTTAAATAACTAATAACGGTTATTATATTTGTAAAAACTATTTAATTAAAAAAACGTAATTAAGAAAAAAAAAACATAATATTGATTTTGAGTATTAAAAGGGTTAGATGTCATTATTTCCTTTTATTAGAGTATAAACACGATAGGCTTACGACCGACGGTTGACGAGATAGATTGAAAAAATATTTTCGACCTTAATGACATTGATCGAGTACCTTTTTTTAAAATTTCATTCGACTTTATTAGATGGCATACCATCGAATTCTACCAATAAAATGCAATTGTCAATAAGGTCGAAAATCCTTTAACAAAGCTGAAATTACTTTCATTGGCTAGATATCATCGATACCTATCGTTTAAGTACAAACACTTTGGGTCTAGGGCCAGGGGTTAATAAGTTATAATAAAAAAACGTTTTGACATGACATATAGCCAGATTACACCAATACCATAACTATGAGTCCAAAATCAAAATATAAGCCATGTGGATATAAGAGTTATTATCAAAACAAAAATTTAATACTTTTATTTAAAAAAAACAAAATAAAAACTAAAACAAGATAATTTTTAAATACAACTACAAAAAACCTAGAAAGAATGCGTCACGGAACGTACCGCAACCAATTACAGCAATAGCGTGAACATCATTAACCACCTCGTCGGAGTGCAACGACGATATTTTAAAAACCGATACAAGAAAAAGAAACTAAAACGAGGATAGCAACAATAACTCAAAAAAAAACACAACGTCAAAAAACCTTGAACGAATGTGCAACCAATCACGAAAAAACTACTATAACAAAAATCACTAAATATCACAATCACGTGAAGTAACAATAACCACCACGTTACAAGAGTTTCCATCGTTACAAGTTACAACCGTTTCAAGCGTTTCAAAGTGATATCCATATAGATAGGTACATTTGTTCCGTCCGTTTCAATCACAAGTTGTGGAATGTCGGCGAGCAGCGACATAGCGCAAAGCGGTGATATAATGAACTAAGTAAACCAATTTATAACAACTACTACAGAGAGATGGCGCTAATAAATTAAATAATGCAGAATATAAGTATTTTGTGGTCAATAAAACTTTAGCTGTCTTTTGGATGTTAAAGATAAAAATTGATTAAAATAAAAACACATGTAAAAATCATAATAAAAATATGAAATAAAAAAAATGAAGTGCAGAAGCGGGGATGGAACTGGCGTTCTGTGGTTGTTAAGTTATTTAGATAGAATAGAATCATGTCGCCATTAAAAAATTAAAATAGATAGAATATTTTAAATAAAGAAAATTTGTTAAAGAAATAATTGTACAATGTAGATTAGTTTTCTGACTGCTGTTATAGTGAATAAGTTTTTATATTAAAAAAATATTGGTACACGGGGTAAGTAAGAAAATAATTTAAAACAATGATTGTTTAGAGATTTATTTTTTTTTTTTTTTTGCTTATAATTAGATTTTTTAATAATAACTATAAATAGTTACATAACGGGTGATTAACAAAAAGAAACGTAGCCGTTACGTTACAATGAAATCACGTAACGACCCACCTCTATTGCGGGGGCGCTACGGCATCGGTAAGGAGCGGGTGTGAGCGAGACAGACACCTTTTTTCTGTTTGTCTCTGTTCTGTAAAAATGTGACAACGACCGACACCATACAACGTACTGCTGCTTGTAATGTAATCGTTTTCGGAGGGATATGAAGTATAATTTCCTATGTATTTTTTTATATTTAAGCCTTATTAGTGTTAATTAGAGGCAAGTTCAAAACAAACGGACAGATAATAGATATACCTAGTCTTGCCATAAATATTGTAACAAAGAAAAAAAAATCTATTCCAAATAACATTTATTACTTTTACAGTTTGTTAGTTCAATATATAAATATAAAATAATTTAAAATTTAGAAAGCTTATTCGAAGTGCAATTACCATTAATACCATTGGCTGCAATACAGTCCTTTAAACATTTAGGCCAGTTATCAATAGAAGCACGTACTCTTTCCATGGGATAATTTGTCATATTTGTCAAAAGTCTTGCCATAAATATTGTAAGAAAGAAAAAAAATCTATTGCGAATAACATTTATTATTTCTACAGTGTGTTAGTTTAATACATAAATATAAAATAATTAAAAATATAACAAGCTTATTCGAAGTGGTCTCCATTGGCTGCAATACAGTCCTTTAAACGTTGAGGCCAGTTATCAATAGAAGCACGCACTCTTTCCATGGGAAAATTATTCACTGCCAATCGTATGGATTGTTTTAAGGACTCCAAATTATTCTGGCGTTTAGAGCAAGTCCTACTCTCGAAAACTGACCATAAATCATAATCCAGCGGATTAAGATCGGGACTAGACGACGGCCAGTCTTCAGCTCTGATGAAGTCCGAACGTTCGCTTCCAACCAAGACTCCGTGGACCGAGCTTTATGACCCGGCTCCAAGTGTTACTGGAAGGACCATACTTGGTTATTGAACATGGTGTTGTTAAGGAGCTTAACTACCTTCTCAAGAATGGTGTCTTGATACACTTGTGCCGATGTTTTGATACCTTTTCCATAAAAATATGGCTCAGACACTCCTGCATAGCTATCACCTGACCTAACCATCATTGAAGTCGGATAATGCCCACGTTGCACTCAGTCGACTAATTGGGAAACTTCCTTAGAGCTTTGAGCATAAATATGGTCATTTTGTTTGTTAAAATGTTGCTCAATTGTAAAAAAAATCTCATTCGTAAGCAACATTTTTCTGTGATCTCCCTTTACGTACCGCTTCAGTAGTTGTTTTGATTTTACTATCCTATTCTTTTTTAAATTATCAGTTAAGAAATGACCAGTAGACCAAGTCCTAAGTCTTTTTTTTAAATACGTGACATGGTTCTAGGTGCTAACTTCATCTCCCGAAATAAAATCTTTTGCTTTCGGACAGGATTTCTACGAATTCTTTCCCTTGCTGCTATAACCACCTTATTCGTACGAACACTACATGGATGGCCAGATCTTTTTCTGTCACAAATAGAGGAGTCTCATTGTACCTATTAATAGCCCGGTACACCAACGTTTGACAATACCAAGTGTATGGAGAGTTTTAAAAATTGCATTTGGCTCCATACCTACTTTGTGTAATGCAATCACAGCGATTTGGTTCTCTTTATCACCCCATTCCATTTTAATATCGCAAAATATTGTACAATGTATTGGCGCCAAAATGAGAAAACACAATGAACTATCGTATAAAAATAACAGATTCCAAATTCAAATGTAATTTTTATTTCATTTTTATTGTAACAGTATTGATGGCCAGACTATATGTATATAATGTAGAGATTATGATTGCTTTGAATACTATGAGTCTGGGTACCGTGAGGCCGTCTAGAAGTTATATATAAATTTGAAGGTCTATCTAAATTATTTAAAACATTTTACAAAAAAAAACTATTTATTTATAATATTTTACATAAAATTATTCCAATAAGGTAACTCCGGAATATTTTTAGTGTAGATAGATAGGTAAATAGAATAAAGTGACCCAGACCCAAATCCTTATCATTCATATAACAGCATCTTTTAAAATAAATACTTGGACTGGCTAAATTAGTCCAAAATAAAATAAAAGATGTCTTTAAAACAAATTCTTAGTTTATTACGGAGGCATGTAATAGTTACTGTTACCAATGCCTTACAATACACTTAAACTGTTAAGATTAATATATATTAATAAAATGTAGCGGTTATACATTTTATATGCATGTCTAGAAATTATAGTAATACATCAATTTTATTAAAACATCAAATCCTCGCATATCTAATGACTATTTCGACAAAATATTACTTTAAATAAAATAGTAAGCTTTTTAAAAGTAGATATCTAAAACAATAAACCCATGTGACTGGGCTTACTCATACTCCATACAATAACATTTTAACAGAGTTACTTTTGGGCTCAACTGGCCACAGTTAGAATAAATTGAAGAAATAATCTCAAACATTTTTTATTGAAATCTGACAGAAGGTGATGACCTCACGTATACGAATTCCCCCTTAAATAAGATAGTAAAATTTAGTAGTTATAGGCATTTAATTGAATTATTAAATATACACATAGGTATACAGGGTGTTTGGAAGGAAGCTGTACATACGCCTAGGGTAGAAACTAGGGATAGTCTGCTACCTACCCCCGCCCAATATTTTAACCTTGGCCTCAAGGTTTTTTTTTAATTTATTTATATTTTTTATTTGACTTTTTTGTGAATTTTTTACTAAAACTACCTGTAGCTCAAAATCTATCCATGGAATCGGTCTGCTAATGGTCTTGTTTTAATCATTAGAGTCTTAGGGTCCTGCAAAAAAATATTTTACACCAGAAAATTGTGGAGAAGAAAAGTTATGGGGCCTGAAGTACCGTAGTAAGGTAAAGAAATAATTTTAAGGGCAACTTTCTATGGGGTTTAAAAAAAAACTAACAGGGTTGGAGTTCTTCTGATTTTTTAAAACATCCTCAGTCCATGCCCTTTTTAACGATATGCTAAAAGTGTAATTATCACTTTTAGTTTTAAAGTAATTAATTAATTTCCGTAACTAGGGCACTTTTACCACCACGACTCGACATTTGTAAGACAAATGTAATTTCCAGAATTTAAACCAGTTTGGCCTACAGTTGGCAGGTATAATTTATTGTCTCACTCTTACACAACAGCAACACGTATTTCTGTCTCTTTTGCTCTTGGGTCGACGGGGCCGGGCAGGTAACTCGTTGGGGTCTTTGTTAGTCAGTCGAGATTTACCCATCTTAGCTAACTTACGTACTTGCCGTTACGACGCTCCACTGTTTTCGTTAATTTTGTTGAGTTTGTTATTACTTCGTTTTTGTTAAGATTTGTTACCTTGTTCTTGGCAAAATGGCTGGATTTACCAACGAAGAGTACACCGACATGCTGGTGGTGTATGGAATGGCTCATTGCAATGGGCGCGAGGCACGGAGGATTTATCAAGAACGGTATCCTAACCGGCGAGTGCCTAACCACCAAACGTTTGGATCAACTTATCGGCGTCTGCGAGAAACCGGAAATTTAAATTTGCAACAAGCGTGAACAGATTTCAACCAAATTTGGCTGCGGAAGAACGCATATTGGCTGAATTTGAGGAAGATCCGACCAGAAGCTAAGAACCGTAGCCCGGACACTTGGTTTAAGCATGTGGAAAGTCTGGTAGGTTCTTCGCGAAAATGGACGTCATCCTTTCCACTACACCCCTGTTCAAGGTAATTTTTTACATTAAGTTTTTGTTTTTAGCTCTTATGTAATAAACTAGCATGTGAATTTCATAGGCAATTTTTAAATTAACATGAGCATGTGTGTGAGAGAGAGAGAAATGGAAAGACAGAGGTAGCAATCAATGTTACATAGCTACTAATTCATAAGGAAACCGCTAACGTTGATATTTTTATTTTTTTAGGCTTAGAGGATAACGACTATGCAAGAAGGATGCAGTTTTGCCGCCACTTGCTCCATACGGACGTGGAAGATAATATTTTTTTACGGAGTATTCTCTGGACTGACGAGTCCAAGTTTGACAAGGAAGGAATTGTAAATTACCACAATCTCCATCACTGGGCACCCAGAGATCAAAATCCAAGAGTGAAGAGGCACAGAGGTTTTCAACAAAGGTTCTCCGTGAACGTATGGGCAGGCGTCATCGGTAATCGGTTGATAGGGCCGCACTTTTTGCCAGACAACCTAAACGGGTAAAACTACTTAGATTTCCCGATTTAGTGGAAGAAGTGTTTGACGAAGATCGGCCCATAGTCTTCCAGCACGACGGCTGTCCTGCTCATTGGAGCCTAGCAGTGAGGGAGCTTCTGAACAACTGCTTTCCTAATTCTTGGATTGGTCGGGGTGGGCCAATTCCCTGACCCCCAAGGTCGCCTGACCTTACCCCGCTCGACTTCTACGTCTGGGGAAGGGCGAAAGATTTGGTGTACGCAGAAGAAGTACCATCAAGGGAGGTTTTAATTAACAGGATCCACGCCGCATTCGATACAATGCGTGAGGAACTGCTGCTTGGAACGGTGACCGTGGAGATGAGGAAGTGGTGCCGAGCATGTTTACAGGTCAATGGTCATCAATTTGAACAAAATTAGTAATTACTTAAAATTAGTAATTAATTAAAATTTGTAATTTAATGACATTAGTCATTACCAAATTTTTTGTTTCATTTGCCATCCTTTTACGATCGAACAAATTTAATTTTCATTAGTTGAAATTTTTGCTTAAAGTGCCCTAGTTGCGGAAATTAATTAATAACTTTAAAACTAAAAGTGATAATTACAATTTTAGCATATCGTTAGAAAGGGCATGGACTGAGGATGTTTTAAAAAATCAGAAGAACTCCAACCCTGTTAGTTTTTTTTTAAACCCCATAGAAAGTTGCCCTTAAAATTATTTCTTTACCTTACTACGGTACTTCAGGCCCCATAACTTTTCTTCTCCACAATTTTCTGGTGTAAAATATTTTTTTGCAGGACCCTAAGACTCTAACGATTAAAACAAGATTATTAGCAGTCCGGTCCCATGGATAGATTTTGAGCTACAGGTAGTTTTAGTAAAAATTCACAAAAAAGTCAAATAAAAAATAAAAATAAATTAAAAAAAAACCTTGAGGCCAAGGTCAATATATTGGGCGGGGGTAGGTAGCAGACTATCCCTAGTTTCTACCCTAGGTGTATGTACAGCTCCCTTCCAAACACCCTGTATATCGTAAAAATGCAATATTATTTTATAAATGCACTATAAAAATATATATATATAAATATTGGTTACTATAATAGTATTGGGCACGAGCCTCCCGAGGTCGCACCAATAAATAAATGAAAAATGTTTATTTTCATTTACAGACAATCATATAAACTATCCGTACTTTAGTAGTTACCATGGTTACAATCGGTCAAAAAATATAGATTGATTGTAGAGAACGGTCGCTAGTCATGTTTTATATCAGATGTGGGTTTTTTCTATTATTGAGGCGGTAGTCTCTCTTTATGGTGCAGTTATAAAACGCAGTAGCAGTTAATTTGAGGAGACCTGGCATTCCACCAATCATTTGGAATGTTAATAAATATTTTCTAGCGTAGAATAATTTAAACAATGTTCTAGAAATTGCCCACGCTAGAAAATATTTATTATTATCTCGTATTGTTCTTCTTTATCGCCGCTCATTTGGTAACAGTGTCATTTGGCCGGCATAGTAAATCGGTCTAATACTATTGAAATCACATCGTATTAGTCCCTGATGGCGATGCAAGGATGGTGTTTAGGTGTAGAATAGAAAGAGGAATAAATATGAAATAATGGACTGTATTAATAATGAGAAATTAACCTAAATAACTTAAATATCCACCACAGATACAAACCTTCACGACAGCTGCCAAAATCACTCTATTTGTAAACATGTCAAATCAGTGACATGAAGGATTGTAAATATGGCAGTTAAACTTATTATAATTGATACCAATATGTGGCCGGTATCGCCGACATAGCCCTCTTCATAAGGCATTCATGTCTTATCAAAACCTTTATCAGGCGGACCGATCCACATCTTCAACCATAGGGAGTTTCAACTTTCTGACAGGTCTCTTCAAAGTGCCAGCAGCTATCAATACTTCTGCCACTCGAACAACTCCATCAGCGCTAGGAAAAGTGTATAAAATTCTTCCACGTAGTCATATTCATTGTAGCATGTTACCTTCAGCTATGATCACCAAATATTTTAAATCAGAATTTGGTAAGTCAGGGTACAGTAATCCCCAAATCTTTTTAGATTAAATGAGTCCAGATACCTTTTTATATCTTTAATAAATATCTTTGTTATTCTGTATTTATTATATTAGTCTCGACATTCTCTTGCCCAGTCCAGATGCAATATAATTGCAGTAAACAACCTGGTTATATGATGATGATCACCAAGCTGTAGTCACGACGTAGGCAACCTCCATCGCTGAGATATGAGTATGAAGCCAACTTTAGACATTTAGTTTGCATAATAAATATGTCAGTCTGCTTTTTGGTAGCAGCTCTTCATTTAGGCGAAAGTAAAATAGTTTGTCCTTATTATATTCTGCTGCATGCACTTGAAATGTGCAATTCAGCCGTCTTTATATCAAGTGCCAATAATAGACATAGCCCTCTTCGTGCAGGAATTGTGTGAGGCTGCTGGCGACCTTTCTCCCAAACACGCAGATTTTCGTGGACTCTTGTTGTCAAATACAACAAACGATACCAGCCACTGAATCTACAACAATGACAGATAAGGATATAAGAGATAATATACAATAAGTTATATTGTAAGAACAAAAAATTCTTATTGTATGTATGTATCATCACGGGTGCCTTACGGCGCCCGAGACCGCCTAGACGGCCCCAGGGTACCCAGCGGAGGGGTTTTAATCCCACCTCGTTGTAGCCGATGGTATGAGTCTACACCGAACAAGTGGCTAACTCGTCGCGATGTTTTGGATAGACTCAATAACCCATCTATAAACAGTTTCACAAGTTGGTATAGTGAAACCGGGACCGACAGCTTAACGTGCTCTCCGAGGCACTATAGTGATGTTGTCAAACAAATGTACATAAATTTTTAAATTAAAAACTCATTGGTACACACCGGGATTCGAACCAGGGACCTAAGCGTTTTTAAGTCCAAGGTCTAACCAACTAGGCCACCACGTATATATAAAAAATTCTTATTGGTTTTTTAAAAAAACCTAATATATTAATATAATTTTATAACATTTTGTAGATTAAATAATTTTGTTAGTAAGAAGCTAGAGATAATACGTTAATTTAAAAAGAAAATAATTCTTTAACGGATTACAAAATCATCCCGGGGCGCGTAAACATAGTTTTATTAAATCTAAGTTTAGCATATTAGGATATACTTTTACAATAATAAGTTGTAAAAATCTCAATTCTTTAACTTTACATAATAACCAACCTAGTAACTTATAACCCGCCTTATGTTGGATATGTACAATAACAGCTGCAAGCTGGACGGGTATTAAAATAATTTTATAAATACATAATTTTGTATACATAGATAGAATTTTCATTTTAACTTTTACAGGTTTTTGTAAATCTGATACAAAGGTATTTTTGTATTTCACAAAGATTGTTGAATAGGAAAAGGAAGTCATTCTAAATATTAACCATGACCAAGATATTTTAAATCCTAGGACTTCTCTATCAACATACCACAAATAATAACATTGACAATCACGATTAATATTGTGGAAATTGCTTTGATAAATCATGCGTCCTAATTTTAGCCTACCTATCTTATTGGTTTTAATGATCTCAAATTGTGGAGAGTACATACGTGGCATTATTTTGTCACCAATGTAAAAACCACTACTAGGCTTCGCATATTGTTTCTCGATGTAAGCATCTATATTTATATGATAGAGCTCTGCATATATTTTATTAAGTTGTTTATGCAAACTGTACATTCGAGAAGATGCGAAATTGTAATTAATATTTACAGTCTTAAAATTACCGTTAGGTGAACATCGAGAAGTATTTTTTAAACGATTTAATGGGTCATGTTGACTTACTACTATACAATTGTTTACATAATGATTCGGTTTAGTTTTATAATTATTAGTGCAACCGAATGCAACCCATCCTAACGCGGTTCGCGACGCTGCAAGCTGGGACGACTTGCCGGTTCTAGTTTCTTTACTTTGTAGTAAAGGCCAATCGGAAATACCGATAAGTAATTTAGGCGTTACTTTGTCGTAAATAATGAAATCTAAAATGTCATGAAGATGATTATGATTTGATAGATTATTTAATTGAACCGACTGCGATTTTAAATTTAATGTAGAGACGGCGCGAGCTTTACGAATGGTAAATGACTGATTACCGTTCTTACCTCTAATATTGAAATTAACTAGCTTAGCCTGGATGCCGTCGACGCTTCCAGTTATGCCTTGCATTCGTATTGTCTCTATAGGACCACTAGCACCTATTTGGTTAGCTAAATCGGCATCGATTAAAGTCGTAGTGGAACCATCGTCTAATAAGGCAAAGGTTTCGATTTCGCCTGAAGGGCCAGACAATACGACAGGTAAAACTTTTAAATAAATAGAATTATGTACATCATAACACGAATAAGACGTCGAAGATTGCAAACTATTGATATTATCATCACCCGAACTAGTGGCGAGTACGTTCGTCACAATACTGTTCAATTGACCCAAAGTTTGTGGAGATGACGATGATAACGAATGCAACAACTTATGATGTGACTTTCTACAATTATCTACATTACATGGTTTGTATTTACAGTTACGCCAGTTATGTTTGGTGTTTTTTAGGCATTTAGGGCAGACTTTTGTTTTTCGCACCCAAGACCAACGATCATCGATCGATAGATTCATAAAACTATCGCAATGAATAATATTATGATTATTTTTACAGAATAAGCATGATAAATGAGTTTGCGTCGATTGTGCATCTACTGAGATGTTATGACTTCTAATTACACTACTTTTAACTACGTCTGCAGGATGTTTTGAGTAAGCGCCGTGATGGGAAATATTTTTCATGTTTTCTGGATGAACGGGTGACGTCCAAAGCTCGTTTGGTCCGTAGCTCGCCTGCTTGGCGGCTTCATTCTCCAGGAAATCTGCTAATGACTCTAGCAAGGGCTTTCCATGCACACTGTTCTCAGCAGCGAAATCGCACCATTTATTCTGTAATAATGGCGTTAATTTAGAAATAATTATATTTGTCAGATCGGGGGAATAGATATACGGCGTTTGTTGTAACAATTTTACAACACTGACATAATTTTTTATTTTACTAGCGAAAATGTGTATATCGCTCGTATGCTTACCAAGCCTAGGTAAGTTCTTTATTGTAATGATTTCATTCATTACTATTTGCTCTGGTCGAGCGAAACGTAGTTCTAAGGAACGTATTATTAACTCGGGATCGTTCGATGTTAATAGTAAAGAGGACACAGCTTCGAACGCTTCACCACACAGAGTTTCGCGCAGCCTACTGACATTCTCAGTGGACGTGTACGAGGATTTGGTGTCATCATAGGTTCGCTTGAAAAGTAACCATTCTTTTACGTTGCCGGTAAAAGTGGATAGTCTGACGTGATGATGACAAGGTTTGTTGGCGACCGACATGATAGCTTTAGCTAATTGAGAAAATTCACTACTAACCGCTGGCGTCCGTTCGCTAGCCAAAGGCTGCATACTCATCGCTCGTATTCCTGTCGACCGGCCCTGTGCGTGGTTCTCGTACGTGCAGTGCGCAGGCGGTGGCGCACGGGGCTCTCCCGGAGGAATCCGGGGGCGGTCCATGGTCGCGCGGGGCTCGCAACGAGGGCTTGTAGGACACGCGGTGGGTGGCTCGGCAAGAGGAAGGCGAGGCGGAGGTTCCGCGGTGGCTTCTAAACCATCGCAGGGTAGCGCATCAGCGCTATTCTCTCGCACTCGGCCTTGTACGTTATGCGCAGAGTTCGAACTGAAATAATGCTCAGGAGCGGGGTTAGGTAATGACAAAACGTTGTCGTTGTATTGACATGCTGAGGTCGTGCCCTGCTCTTCAAGCTCGGCGTCAAGCGTGGCTACTTCGGCGGCGTATTCCGCCTGTGCGGCTTCACGCTGCGCTTGTATAGCTTGAAATTGTAAATTAGCTAGTTCACGTTTGTATCGAGCCTCGGCAATCTTTCTTTGTGCGATGATAGTCGCACTCGAAGACGATTTGCCCGATAACCTACAGCTAGATGTCTGTGAAATTATATCGGTTTGTGATGCCGTGGGTGAAGGTTGGTCGGTGGTGAATTCCATCCTAGCGGTTTGTGAGCGCGTGAACATTGTGAAAATATTTCAATGTTTGATACATTGACGTAAATAGTAAGGACGGGCCTCAAAACATGTTTCTAGTGTACTAAAACATTGGTGCTAAAAAATCAATTTCGCACCAACGATACGTCAGTCTGTGTAAAGCAGCGGTAGCGAAAAGTACTCTAATTAACTTGCCAAGATCCCGTATTGTGTAGTAAAACGTTGCACAAATTACTCGACAAAGTTCAACAAAAAGAAAGACAATATTTCTTATCATCGGATAGTCAAAAATTTCATATTTAAACGTTAAAAAAATATATTTAGGTTATGTTTCATTCGTTCAATTTCAATGTATGGAGAGATTATTATCAACGACTTAACCTTGTAATGACGTTACATATTTTAACGCCTATAATACTTATACTGAATACAATAAGATATGTCAAACAAACAAAATTCGAATGAAAAAGTGTGAAACTTTAATAAAAGTTATGATTATCTATACTTATATTCTTAAGCTGAAGATTTGGTTTGTATTATGTTTAAACGCGATAATCTCAAGAACTACTAGTCCGATTTGAAAAATTGTTCTTGTGTTATAACTCCTGTTTAACCTGTTACGTATATCTTAACCCCCTGTTTAAAAATAAATAAATAAATATCCTATACGTAGCCTTCCTCGCTATGTATAGGCTATTAAAATATTATTTTTTATACAGAGGGCTAAGATATTCGTAATTATACGGGATATTCGGATTTTAAAGAAACTCTTAGAAAAAGTTTTGATATATAACAGATAGATGAAAATGACGTAAAGATGCGCATTTTTGCTTCATAATAAAACATAAAGCTGTATTAAAATATATCCGATTTTTATTGGGGGTTTAAATGCGGTTCTAAAACAATAGTTTTTTTTCTGATAGTTTTTTTTTAAAGATTTCCTGCTAATGATATACGAAGGGAAGTATGGACTCGTATTATATAGAAAGATTGGCCGGAAACTACCACTGTCAGCTTTGTAAAAAAAAAAAATATAGACACAAACTTAGATTTTAAATATTAATTTAAAATTAGGACATTTTATTATTTCGCCAGAAGCTCATTCTGTATTTTTAGAGATGATGTTTTTGGAGTAACCTTAAACTCCTTTTGATATACCAACATTATTGAATTTTCAATATATTGCTATATAATATTGCAAATTAAATAATATTCATCAATGATGGTTCATTGTTGTTCGGTACTGTTGGCTCACGGTATCCATTATCGCTCTTTGTGTTAGAGTAAACTCCTTCTAACACAAATAATTTTCATTTCACGGGAGCTAAACTGTACCAAATTTAACTACATAAATATATTAATGTTTTATAAATAAATACCTTTCAGGTGACACCCCGCATGACCTAATTTGTCCCAAATTTATTTAATTTTCTATTTACACCCTTTTGCACTCGAGCCTATAAGTAACTATGACTTATACCATTTTGGATGAATGTGGGTTAACAATAGCCAGGGGCGCCAACTCCGTGGGTGCTCGGGGGCTCGAGCATCCATGATAAATAAGCAGTGGGTGCCGAGCACCCCTGATAGTAGACATCAAGAAACAGATCAAAATGTTCATTATTGCGCGATGCCGATGCGAACAAAACGACAGCTCAAAACTCTTCATCCTTCCTCAAACCACTTTTTTGAGTCATCAAATGAGCATGAGCACCCATGAGGTTCTAAAATCCGGCGCCCCTGTTTATAACTATTCCAAATTTCAAGTCAGTCGGACGATTAGTTCTCGAGATATTTGACGCTAAGATGTAGATTCATAGACAGACTAATTGAGAAACATACATATTGATATACAAACACCTGAGTAATATCCACATATTTATGAAAAAAAAAACGGAAACATAAAATAAACTATGAAAATGAAAAATATTAGTTTGGCTAATTAAATTCGTACGCCCTTACAACGTCACATCATACTAAGTATTAGTTCAAATTCTTACCGCTAGTGGCGCTAGTTGTCACTTTATTGACAAAAAATCGTTGGGTTTTTGTATGGAAGGGCCTATCTTGATATTTATATCTATGGTTTGATAGGAAAGTTTAGTACATCCGGCTCGAAGGACAATGATGGCGATGCAAGGATGGTGTTTAGGTGTAGAATAGAAAGAGGAATAAATATGAAATAATGGACTGTATTAATAATGAGAAATTAACCTAAATAACTTAAATATCCACCACAGATACAAACCTTCACGACAGCTGCCAAAATCACTCTATTTGTAAACATGTCAAATCAGTGACATGAAGGATTGTAAATATGGCAGTTAAACTTATTATAATTGATACCAATATGTGGCCGGTATCGCCGACAAGTCCCTATTCATAAACATAATATGTTTGCCTTGAGTTAGATACAAACAGTCACGTATTACGTCAGCTGTAATAAAAAAATAAAAAACTTTGATTTGTAATAATATTAAAGATGATAAAATAAGACAATACATTATTGTGTTAGTATTAAATATTAGATAGGTAATGTTTTTTTTTATAGTACTCTGCCAAGAAATATTATAAAAATTATTTATTTGATAGTGGATGAACCCTATCGAGTTCTTTGCTTTGTAGTGGTGGGTCGTTACGTGATTTCATTGTAACGTAACGGCTACGTTTCTTTTTGTTAATCACCCGTTATGTAACTATTAATAGTTATTATTAAATTATCTAATTATAAGCAAGCAAAAAAAAAAGAAAAATAAAAGCGTAGTGCCTCGAAAATAATTTTAATTTTATGTGCCTACTTTACTTTCAAATAAATCTCAAAACAATCATTGCTTACACTTAGCCCGTGTACCAATGATTTTTTAATATAAAAACTTATTCACTATAACAGCAGACAGACAACTTATCTACATTGTACAATTATTTCATCTGTGACTTATCTAAAAAAAATATCTATTTTAATTATTTAATGGCGACATGATTCTATTCTATCTAAATAACTTAACAACCACAGAACGCCAGTTCCATCCCCGCTTCTGCACTTCATTTTTTTAATTTCATATTTTATTATGATTTTTACATGTGTTTTTATTTTTATCAATTTTTAACTTTAACATACAAAAGACAACTAAAGTTTTATTGACCACAAAATACTTATATTCTGCATTATTTAATTTATTAGCGCCATCTCTCTGTAGTAGTTGTTATAAATTGGTTTACTTAGTTCATTAAATCACCGCTTTGCGCTATGTCACTGCTCGCCGACATTCCACAACTTGTGATTGAAACGGACGGAACAAATGTACCTATCTATATGGATATCACTTTGAAACGGTTGTAACTTGTAACGATGGAAACTCTTGTAACGTGGTGGTTATTGTTACTTCACGTGATTGTGATATTTAGTGATTTTTGTTATAGTAGTTTTTTCGTGATTGGTTGCACATTCGTTCTAAGGTTTTTTGACGTTGTGTTTTTTTTTTGAGTTATTGTTGCTATCCTCGTTTTAGTTTCTTTTTCTTGTATCGGTTTTTAAAATATCGTCGTTGCACTCCGACGAGGTGGTTAATGATGTTCACGCTATTGCGGTGATTGGTTGCGGTACGTTCCGTGACGCATTCTTTCTAGGTTTTTTGTAGTTGTATTTAAAAATTATCTTGTTTTAGTTTTTATTTTGTTTTTTTTTAATAAAAGTATTAATTTTTTGTTTTGATAATAACTCTTATATCCACATGGCTTATATTTTGTTTTTGGACTCATAGTTATGGTATTGGTGTAATCTGGCTATATGTCATGTCAAAACGTTTTTTTATTATAACTTATTAACCCCTGGCCCTAGACCCAAAGTGTTTGTACTTAAACGATAGGTATCGATGATATCTAGCCAATGAAAGTAATTTCAGCTTTGTTAAAGGATTTTCGACCTTATTGACAATTGCATTTTTTTGGTACAATTCGATGGTATGCCATCTAATAAGTCGAATGAAATTAAAAAAAAAGGTACTCGATCATTATCATTAAGGACGAAAATGTTTTTTCAATTTATCTCGTCAACTGTCGTTCGTAAGCCTATCGTGTTTGTACTCTAATAAAAGGAAATAATGAGATCCAACCCTTTTAATACTCAAAAATCAATATTATGTTTTTTTTCTTAATTACGTTTTTTTAATTAAATAGTTATTACAAATATAATAACCGTTATTAGTTATTTAAGAAATATCGACTTTACTGTAACTATCTACGTTACGTAACGCTCACCTCTATTGCTTTGGACATATAAAAAAACTGAATTAAAAAAAAATACGAAAAAAAAGAAATATTATGTTTGTTTAAAAATTGTAAAATAATGTGCGCCCGACGATACATTTTATTAAAGATTTAAAAGCGAGCAAAATAAATAGCTGTTGTGTACTTTTAGTTACATCGGACATTCTGTCTTTTTTTTTGTAAGGTTATATTGACAGTGACAGTTGGTGAAAATTGCATATTTATTTTAGCTGAATCTGTAGTTAATCGCGTTAAAAGGTGTAAAAACATAGAATATAATCATAATAAATATGTACTTGTCTTATAAAATTTCCAAAAGTTAATATTTAGTGTTCCAATAGTGAAACAGAAAAAAGCGACGCGGTATCACCTTTCACAGGCGGGATCGCCCGCACCAAGGAACTTAATTTAATACTCTCCACGAGAGAAGAAAGCCAACTTCATAGTAAATAAATGCCGACAAGTTTTAAGCGCCACAGCGTTAACCCTGGGAACTAAAATTTAAAAAATTCAAAAGTTTTTTGAAGTGAAATTTAATTGAGTAGATATCTGATTTTCATCAATCAAATAACGTACTCAATTAAAATTCACTTCAAAGAAAAATATTTAAGGGTAAATTAAGTAGGTACAGTTGAATAAAACATCATTTCATAATACGTTTTTAATTAAATTAATTAAGCATATTGTAATAGAAAATGTAACCGAGTTAGGCTTAGGACCTGCGGGAAACCTATGAAAGGTTTAGTATACGAGGATATTAGTCCGCACTCTGCATTTACTATACTTTCCTGTTTCCATTACACAGAAATTAATAACACAAAAACATAGCATTGCATTTATTACATGCATTTACTATACTTTCCTGTTTCCATTACACAGAAATTAATAACACAAAAACATAGGATTTCTTTAAACGACACAAGTTCATAGTCACTTAATAAATTATTAATGCAAAATTTTAAGAACACATCACAATTAAATAAACATTTATAAACAATGTGCCGCTCTTTCGTAAAATAAATAAATATCTTTCTTTTTCTTGTTGAATGGCTTCTCGCTTTGCGCGTGATTCTGCCATGTTTAGTTAACAAGAAATTAATTTACACTGTAATTACGCCGTAGTTTAATGAAGAAAGCGTTTTATTCGTATATTTATACCAAAAAGTACTTCTTTATTTAATATTAATAAAATAAAACCCATGTTTTATTAAATTAAAAATAATTCAGAAATAATAAGTTCATTTGCTTTCCGAGTAAAAAAAATAAAATATGTATACGTTTTGTATCGTCTTGTGTCCGTGTTGTTGTATATCATTCTGTCTGTCTTATTTCCGTATTGTTGTATATAGTCTCTTTCTCGCATATTTTGCCCAGAGGTGGCGCAAATGCACATACCGTAGTTCGATCGCTCCTAAGTAAAAGTCTATATCTGCAAAACGTCAATTTTACAGGACAGCGCTTTGAAAGTTTAATCTTTAATATAAATGTGTATGTTTGTTCTAGAGAATAAAAAAAATGCATGTAGCTTTTCGCTAATAAACTTTAATTTTATAATTAATTTGTGTGTTAAAAAAAATACTAGATTCCGAAACATTGCACTTAAAACTGATTACAACGGAGATTTTAATTTATAATGAAAATTTTAATCACGCAAATGGTATTTAAGTTATTTTACAGCGTATATTGATGGAATATTTCAATAGTTATTGTACAAAAGTGGCATATACGGTTTTTGACCATGGACAATAATAACATAATATTACTTAACTGCCCCATAAGTAACTCTTGTTTGTAATTTAATTGTCATGAATTATAGATGCGAACTATTTATAAGATAATGAACTATTTATAAGATATCTACATTATCATAAAAATAGTTATAGATATTTAATAAAATAAAAAAATATATCCTTTATTATTATTTTCTTATCATATTTTTGGGTCCTTTTGTATATTTCCCCGTTCTTTCTTCACACCTCAATCCTATTCTCAAATATGTTTGTGACATAGTTGAGGATGTCGTTTAGGTTGAGGAGTCTGTAGCTTATTTCTCTGGATGGCCATCACAATCACATAGTAGGTGCTGTACTGCATGGGCACGGGCTCATTGCCACAGAATCTGCATGTAGGGTCGTTTTTTATTCCCATAGTAAGAAGATGTTTGTTGGTTGTGTAATGTACTGAGAACACTCCCACCAGTGTGGCCTTATTTGTATTCTATTGAATCTCCAGATATTGTTCTTACCTTGCCTTGCCCACAGCCTTCGTACCAATTAATTTCTTGGAGTTTGTTAGGCCCTGCTGGATTGACCACCATGTTGCATGCCTTCAGCAAACTCCTTGAAATCATTGTTTTGTTAGGTATACCTATAAATGGATCAGGTCCAATGAAAAAAGTTTCTGGTCCCTTTCTAGCCATAATTCATTTGTAAGGACGCCGTAGTTTTTTAAAAGTATTAAAAATATAAAAAAAATAAGATGAATCATTAGTATGTCTATTTTATTAATAAGTACTTTATTTATAAGTATTGCATTTAATAAATTTGAAAACTTGATTTTATCTAATTTAGCTTTTTTATATTACAACATATTTGTAATAATAATATATTATGTAATCAAATATATTATTTAATATACCATTAATTTAATCAAAAGCAAAATTATATAAAATCAAGTTTTCAAATTATATATAAGGAAACGATTAGAGAAAGTAATAATGAATGAAACCTATCGTTAATTTTACCGTAGGAGATGTAGATGTGGATAATAAATCAGATTAAAAGAGTTTATTATTATTAAAATAATGTTTATTCATTCAAAAAATAAAAAGTTATGAAAAGGTACGGCGTAGCTATTTTTGTCCAATATAATTATAATAAAAATATTATATAATTATAATAAAAATAAATTTTGCTTGAATTTAAATAATTGAGTGATAATTTAGATCGGGGATAGTTCACTGTCCCTTTGTCAACAGAAACAGTTAGCGTGATTCAAGAATCAATTTCTTTTAGCTGTTTACATAAGACTTGTCCAACTCTGATATTGAAGAGACACCACCAGGAAGAAAAAGAATGAAAATGCTTAAAAGACGAGATAGGGGAAGAGTTAGGGCAATACACAAGTCTGAATGGATAGAGGTAATCGCTTTACATCTATCCATTCAGCTGAATAATTCAAGGAAAGCTTATACAAGCAGAAACGAAATGGGAAGGCCTGAAAAAGTTAGTGGCATCACTTGTGATTGCAGATTAAAATGCAAGGATAAAATTAATCCTAAAATAATTGTTTCAGCAGTTCTAGTCTATGGGAAATAGAGAACCGCAGTGGGACTTTCTGAGAATGTGGTGTGAACAAATAACCAAGCGCTGAATAACCACTGAAGGGCCTTAAATTAAGGTTACCATCTAGATATAATTTTGTAGTATTTTTTCTACAATAATGAGACTCGACAGCACTATTTACGTGAAACACCACGAAAAAATTATTAGCAGTGTACGGGACACTGCTAATATTTTTTTCGTGGTGTTTCTCAAGTCTCCGCCGAAAATTCCCTCATTGTTGTATTTTTTTATATATTCTCAACTGTTCTCATCTCCAATAGAAAATTAATTCAAAAACATGGTTTTACACACCATTGTTGATTGTTATTTTCTATTAAATCTTCATTACTACATGGTAAATAGTAGCGCAATGTGAAATTTATTTTTGAAAGCCCTTCAGTGGTTATTTTGCGCTTGTTTATTTGCTCATACCACATTCTAAGAAAGTCCCATTGACGTTCTCTATTTCCCATAGACCAGAATTGCCTGATAATAGGATTAATTTTATCCTTGCATTTTAATCTGCAATGACAAGTGTTGCCAATAACTTTTTCAGGCCTTTTCTTTTCTGCTTATATAAGCTTTCCCTGAAATTTTTAGCTGTTTACGCTAATTCTATCCATTCAAACTTGTGTATTGCCCTCTTCCAACTGCAACTCTTCCCATACCTCGTCTTTTAAGTATTTTCTGGTGGTATCTCGTCAATTTCAGAGTTGGATAAGTCTTGTGTAGAACAGCTTGATTCTTGAATCACGCTAACTGTTCAGAACGTTAACTGTAGACAAAGGGCTATTTAGAGCTTGGTTCCAAGACTCTTGGTAATAGAAGATTTGATGACTAATTTGTTGTTGATATCACAATTTCAAATGCTGGCATGATACAGACATGATAAATAGTTTATTGAGTCTTTACAAAACACCTTGACGAACTTGCCACTTGTTCAGTGTATACTCAGAATTTGCGAGGCTAGGCTACGTGAGGTGGAAATTAAACCTTCGCTGGGTACCCTGAGGCCGTCTAGGCGATCTCAGGCGCTGTAAGGCGCCCGTGAACTTACATATATAAGTAAATAATTCAACAAGTACAACTTTAATGTAATACACAAGGCACCGCTTGCTAGGCAAGTGTGCTGCAGCAAATATCAGCTCCCAGCGCTGTGCCTACATCGTATTGGGTGTAACTAAGTAAGTTGAAAATTTGTAATATTTCACTTTAAAAAGCAAAAATCTACATAAAATTAATGTATGTAGCCCAGCGTTCGTAATATCTGTCAGTGTATCCAGAACTCGTTTGACTTCAGACTCTGTTGTGAGGATAGTAGTTGTTACTAACCTAAATCAAATTCCGTTAAAATGCTTTCCCACTCATTCATTTCTTCAAATGTAATGGTGATTGGTGACACTGAAAAAAAATTTTTTTTTTTTTTAAATCACTATAATGGTACTTATGTAAATTAATATCACAAATCTCCAGCGTAAAAATACTTAAAAGGTATTTAAATAATAGATGGGTCCGCTGTAAATAAACATAAGTGGTAAATATGATAAAAGCATGAATAAACTTGACGTATTAAAAATACTTACCTGGTAATAATGTTGAAACATTGGCAATACTTTTTCCGACGAGAATAGTCCTATATACCTCTTGAGTAAATTTACTCAGGACTGTACACAATTACTTACCAACACAATTATTTCTTGAAAAAAATACTGTTTCATGTAAAACTGTATTTGAATATAAACAATCAGGAGTCGTTAATCGCGCGCCGTTTAATTGACACAACTGGCAGTTAAGGCGATTTTGCTTAGACCATGAGGTCGCACGCTCAGGTGTAGAAACAGGCAAATGTGCCAATTTTCGCGGAAAGGTTTAATATTTTTAACAGTTATGTCGAAATACGATTTCAGATTATTAACTTCCTGATGATTTTTTTTTACCAAATTTTTTGAGTACATAGATGGCGTCATTCTGAACGCCGTTATACCGAAATTAGCAAATTACTTAAGTGGTAGATACGAGTTTATACCAAGGAACTTAATACTCTCTACGAGAGAAGAAAGCCAACTTCATAGTAAATAAATGCCGACAAGTTTTAAGCGCCACAGCGTTAACCCTGGGAACTAAAATTTAAAAAATTCAAAATGGCCTCCTGATTTAAATATTTAAAGTTTTTTGAAGTGAAATTTAATTGTGTAGATATCCGATTTTCATCAATCAAATACGTACTCAATTAAACTTCACTTCAAAGAAAAATATTTAAGGGTAAATTAAGTAGGTACAGTTGAATAAAACATCATTTCATAATACGTTTTTAATTTAATTAATTAAGTATTAAGTAATAGAAAATGTAACCGAGTTAGGCTTAGTAGCTGCGGGGAACCTATGAAAGGTTCAGTATACGAGGATATTAGTCCGCACTCTGCATTTACTACACTTTCCTGTTTCCATTACACAGAAATTAATAACACAAAAACATGGGATTTCTCTAAACGACACAAGTTCATAGTCACTCAACAAATTATTAATGCAAGACAATTTCAAGTGTAAACATTTGCAAAAGTTTAAGAACACATCACAAATAAATAAACATTAATAAACAATATGCCGCTCTTTCGTAAAATAAATAAATATCTTTCTTTTTCTTGTTGAATAGCTTGTCGTTTTTCAAGTGATTCTGCCATGTTTAGTTAACAAGAAATTAATTTACACTGTAATTACGCCGTAGTTTAATGAAGAAAGCGTTTTATTCTTATATTTATACCAAAAAGTACTTCTTTATTTAATATTAATAAAATAAAACCATGTTTTATTAAAATAAAAATTATTCAGAAAAAATAAGTTCATTTGCTTTCCGAGTAAAAAAAAAAAAATGTATCCGTTTTGTGTCCGTGTTGTTGTATATCATTCTGTCTCTCTTGTTTCCGTATTGTTGTATATCGTCTCTTTTTCGCATATTTTGCCCAGAGGCGGCGCAAATGCACATACCGTAGTTGATACCCCTTGGTTTATACTTAGGAGCGATCGAGTTGATACCCCTTGGCCCGCACAATGACGGCCTGTCATGGATTTTGTATGAAGATTTCTGTCTGGCAAGTTTTTGTAATTATTTAATTAATAATTTTCTATTAAACTTGCAAAAATCTCTCTATACTTTTTTAGAATACATAATAAACTATTGATATCTATTTTTTTACCACTATAAATTGTTGTAGTTTTGTCGCTTGCAGAGATGTTAAAAAGTACAAAATTTTCATGTTTTGGAAAATATAAATACATTTTTTATTGAAATCACATATTAGAAATTTTAATACTTTCCTCAAAAACATGTCTCTAGATAAATGTCATTTTGACAGCGCTCACAGCGATTTCACCCAGAAGCAAAATCACTGTAAGTCCAATATGGCGTCTGTAATGACGTCACTATTGATGTCAATTCATCTATCGTTAGCGCGCTTACGCTCAATCGGACCGGCGTGACAGCGCTGACATCGATTTTGTCGCGAATCGGACCGCAAGGCTAGTCTGTGTGCCTCACCCTAGGGATGTGACATCTAAAGAAAAAATCGATTAAATAATAATCGATATTTTCTCGATACTAAATAATCGATTAATTTATTATTATAGATTTTTCGAAATACCGTTTTAAAAAAAATTAAATGCAATTCTGTAGTCATTAAGGCTGTATTCTGAAAATCTAGAACTACAAAACTAAAAATGTTTGTTAAAGAAATTTACTCGACACTCACAGACAACTATTTTTTTTAAAACAATTTTTCGAAATACCGTTTTAAAAAAAAATTAAACTAGTTAATAATATTAAAATTTAAATACGAAACAAAGCTTTATTCGCTTTTATCTCCTTTTTTTCTATGTACAGAACCCTAGTAAGGATCCGCCTATGTTCTCGAAGCTTTTTTTGTATAGATACCTAAAGAATATACAACATTCAAATTAAAAAAAATATCCTATATACTTATACGTATTTTAAAACATATGTTTATATTGTTATTGGAGCACGCGCAGCACGTGACTACCTACAAAGTCTATGAAAGGGGTTGTTCAGTACATTAATGTTTAACAATATTTCGACCCCACTATGCCGGATAAACGATGAGTATTCGTAACCGCACCCTGAAAGCTGACTAACAGTCAGTGACTATCACCTCGACAAGAAATAGATGCAATAGTCTCCAGAAATCAGGTGAACCCATAGACTAAAACCGAAACATGACAAAAATCCCTTTTTTTTGTATTTATACAGATACAAAAAAAAAACTCGTTACGACCGTATGATCGGACTAGCGAAGTTATGGAGACCCATCTAAAATGATAATACACGCTGTTAGCTATACTTATTATTAATTATAATTGGCAACTATTTTCCTCTCGATCACTCCTAACTCACTCACTCACTCACTCACTCTTTGCCACTTGAATAAAATTCTGTATACTGTAACTACGTCTGTAACTTTACTTGCTAAAAGCAATATTTAAGGTCTGTAAAACCTGAATTCAGTGGTCCTAGCCCTCTAAATCCTTCCTGTATTGTGCTCCCAAAATCACCATACACCATTAGTGAAGTGCAGATACCCATCTGACGAACATAAGCGGTACCGCTAAATTTGGGAAGAACCATCACCACGGAGAAGCATGGGATTTGTAAGGTGAGCCATCCTGTATCCTTCATGCTTGGTCCTTCGAGTCCTGGATTCCTTAAAATCACATTTTTCTATTCCCGAATATAGTTGCCATTAAATTGCGTCATATCTGTACCTTTAACTTTACGTTATTTTTTTCTGTATTCTCTGTATTTCATTATACTGTATTTAACTGTATTTCATTACCTGTAAAATATCACTGAAATTCCTTTAATTCGTTTTTTAGAACTTTAACTGTAAATGGTTCTAGGAAAACTTTTAAATCTTTTTATGTCATTATCGACCTTATTTCCTTATAGCGGAGGTTGATTTTGTCATATCAAGTTACTTTACTTTAATTTTGCATACATGTTATTATAATACTTTCTTTATACTTTTTAACTGAAAATAACCATTCATTTATCTTTAATTTGAATTCTGTACTTTATTACTATATTATAAATTAATACCCTTATTAAATAACTTTATTTTTCTACCCACCACGTAAACATTTTTAAAATAATTATTTGTAAACAAATTGTGACGTTACACTCATTGCATTCATTCATTCGTTCGTTTCTGACAGTACATCTCTATTGACGTCTGTCATCTGTCACTTATTGTAAAAACTAAATGTCAGATTTAAAAACTTTAAAATACAACGCGCTTGCAAGTGTTTTTCGACTATATTTGTTTTAAATTAATTCAATTTGTTATTAACTCGTCACAATGACGATTGAAATTAAGTACCGGTTAGTGAAAAATGTATTAGATACCTTAATAACAAAGGCGCAAGCCGCTGTAGAGGATTGCGACGTCCGAGAGGAGTTTTTTGTAAGAGTTGCGGAGATCGAGAAGCTGCAGTCCGATTTCTTCGACTACTACGTATCAGTGGAAGCCGCAAAAAAGGCAGGGTTTGATGCCAAAGCTCACCAAGCTGAATTTGAGCGTTATGACGGCATCATTACTAAAATTAAAACTGTTCGGCGTCGCTTAACTAGTGAAACAACTGTAACTCCTGTATCCCTTAATGGTTCCCCTGCTCGTCACGATCTGCCAAGGATATCTTTACCGAGTTTTAGTGGACAAGTGACACAGTGGACAAACTTTATTAACATTTTTAAGAGTATTGTCGACTGTGACAACTCTTTAACTGGGGTACGTAAACTTCACTATTTATTATCTTGCCTTAGTAAAGAGCCCTTAAATCTAATTAAACATTTACCTATTTCTAATGAAAATTATTCTGTAGCTTTAGACCTATTACAGGATAGATACTGTAATAAAAGACTAATCGCTGACACTCACCTAGATGCCTTATTATCTTTACCTACTGTACATACTGTTAAAAGTGACTTAAGAGATTTCTTAAATACATTTAATGAGAATCTTGAAGCACTAAAGGCTCTTGGCTTTGAAGTGAAACAGTGGTCTTTTATCCTACTTCATATCATAATGAAAAAACTACCTATTGATTTAAGAAATCAATTTGAATTAACTTTAGCTAAAATTAGTGATATCCCTTCCTATACTTTACTGTTAACTTTTCTTGATACCCGATGCAAGGCATATGAGTTCTCTTGTCCTCCTTCTAGGCAAAGTCAAACCCCTGCATACCTAAGACCTGCCAAGAACATAAAGGTTCATCATGTCAACAAAACTGCATGTCCATGTTGTAACCATGACCATACTATATATTCCTGTAACAAATTTAAATCTATGTCCATTGAGGATCGTGTAGCCTTTGCTCGAGGTAAGAGTTTATGCTTTAATTGTTTAGGTAGTCATCTTTATTCTAACTGTACTTCTGATTATAAATGTAAATTCTGTAAAACTAAGCATCACACTTTGATATGTCTCCGAGACTCGTCTGCTGCACTTAGTGTTAAGCAACCTAGTGAATCTCCTAGTCCTTCAACATCAACGGATCCAGGTGTTGTTGCCATCAATGCTATTGTGTCTCTCACAAATAAGCATCATGTCCTGCTAGGGACTGCTGTAGCCCATGCTACTGCTGGCAATGGTTCATTGCATCCTGTACGTCTCTTTATTGATCCTGGGTCGCAGTGCACTATAATCACTGAATCTTGTGTGCAGCGTCTCCAGCTCAAGCGGTCTCATAGTCATATGTCTGTGGCAGGTATTGGTTCTTCTAAGCCCATCTACTGTAAAGGTGTGGTTACACTAAACTTAAAATCATCTGTATCCGACCATCAAATTTCTGTATCTGCAATCATTCTTAAGGAAGTTACTGGTATAATGCCATCTGTACCTGTGTCACCTGACATCATTAAGGCCCTACCTAACATTCAACTTGCTGATGATCAGTTCTATAATTCCCGCTCTGTAGATGTTTTATTGGGCAGTGACTTTTATAATGAAGTTTATTTAGGTCATAAAATTACTTTACCAAATAATTTACCTTCTGCATACTCCACTATATTTGGTTGGATTATAATTGGTAATGCTTCCAAATATGTTGCTTCATCTGAAACTTTAAAGTCACATTGTGTGACCATCTCTGATTCCCTGGAACGATTTTGGGAACTAGAGAATATTCCTGAAGCTTCTAGTCTTAATCCTGATGATGAGGTTTGTGAAGAAATATTTTTAAATTCTGTAAAGCGTACCGAAACTGGACGCTTCATGGTGCGTTTGCCGTTCAAACAGAACTGTATACTGGGAGAAAGCCGTGCTGTTGCTGAACGTCGTTTTTATTCTTTAGAACGACGCTTAAATACTAATCAGAAACTTAAATCTGAATATGTAGCTGTACTGAATGATTATATTAATTTAGGTCATATGACTCCTGTATCTGTATCACTGTATAACACTGGCAAGTATTATTTGCCACATCACTCTGTGATCAAAGAACAATCCTCTACCACAAAGGTTAGGGTAGTCTTTGACGCATCCACTCCGACCTCTAATGGTCTATCACTTAATAATGTTTTGTATGCAGGTCCCAAACTACAACAAAATATTGTTGATATTTTATTGAGATTCCGCCTTAATGAAGTAGCCTTCACAGCTGACATTAAGATGATGTACAGAGAAGTCCTTGTTGAACCCAAGGATCGCTCTTACCAAACCATACTCTGGCGTGAAGACCCAGATGATGTGCTACAGGAATATCAACTAAACACTGTAACCTTTGGTGTCTCTTCAGCACCATATCTAGCTATGCGTTGCTTGTCTCAGCTTGCATCTGAAGGTCAAACCTCTCATCCTAATGCAAGCCGCATACTTCATCAATCTGTATTTGTTGATGATGTGGTGTGTGGTGCTCCAGATGTAGCAACTGCTAGACAATATAAAATTGAACTTGATAATTTACTGAGTACTGGCTGCTTTCAACTCCGAAAATGGGCAAGCAGTCACCCTGAACTGCTTTCTGGACTTCCAGAGTGCATGCGTGAATCACCTTTGACCTTTGAAGCTGAATCTGATAATTATATTAAGGTCCTCGGCATCAGCTGGGATCCTATTGCTGATGTCTTTAGATACCATAGCCGGGTATCTAATCTTGGCTGTACTAAGAGAGCTGTTCTTTCTAATATAGCGTGTCTGTATGACCCGTGCGGGTGGCTCATGCCTGTAATCTTTAAAGCTAAATTCTTTATGCAACAACTTTGGTTGCTTGGTATTGGATGGGATGATCTTCTCCCAGACGACTACCAACGCTGTTGGTTTGATTTTCTGAATGACTTGTCGTCACTATCACAACTTAATATTAAACGTTATATTTTTCCACAAGGCTGCACAGACATCCAGCTTCATGGATTCTGTGATGCATCTCAACGTGGCTATGCTGGTTCTGTCTATATTCGCATAGTTGATAGCATGGGCAAGGTCAATGTTTGTTTATTAATATCAAAATCTAAAGTAGCACCTATAAAGCAGAAGCTTACCATTCCTCGCATGGAACTCTGTGGTGCTCTACTCTTGTCAAATTTAATAAAATATTGTACATCTATATTAACCACTGTAAATTTTTCCTGTATTTTTGCTTGGAGTGATTCCAATATTGTGTTGTCATGGATACGCACACCTGTACATTTATTAAAGGTCTTTGAGGCGAATCGTGTCTCTCAAATACTTTCTAATTGTTCTCCTACCACATGGAGACATGTACCAACTAGTCTTAATCCCGCAGATGCCGCGTCACGTGGGCTGCTACCTTCAGAGTTGGTACACCATGACTTGTGGTGGTCTCCATCTTGGTTGACAGAACCTTCACAATCATGGCCTATTACTAATTTAAATAATTTAATTCCTATTTCTGAACAGGTTATCTCTACTTGTCATACAAGTAGTGCAATAGCCGATCCAACTGAATTCATGTCTCGTTTTAGTTCATTTCATACACTTGTCAGAGTGCAAGCTTACTGCTTAAGATTTATTTACAATCTCCGTCATATTCACTGTAAACTTTCTGGTCAGCTCACTGTTCAAAATACAAATGATTCTTTATTGTCTTTAATTTCTTTGGTCCAATCATTTGAATTTCGTACTGACATAACTTTATTAAAACAAAACAAACCTCATGCTACTCGGTTTAAACGTTTATTTCCCTTTATTGATAGCAGAGGTCTTATACGGGTTGGCGGCAGATTGTCAAATGCTTCTATTGAGTTTGAACATAAACATCCTCTTATATTACCTAAATCACATCATTTGACTAACTTAATTATAAAATATTATCATGTGACTTATATGCATGCTGGTGCTAATCTTTTGCTTTCTCTTCTTCGTAGAAAATTTTGGATTTTGTCTGGTCGTGTAGCTATAAGAAGTGAGATATTTAAATGTCTAAAATGCTATAGGGAACGTCCCAAACCTTCTCAGTATCTCATGGCTGACTTACCACCAGACCGGGTAACTTATTCTAGACCATTCTCCAAAGTAGGCATTGATTATGCGGGCTATTTTCTAATAAAGGCATCCAAGTTGCGTAAGGCTGCTATTCAAAAGGCATACTTATGTGTATTTGTCTGCTTTTCGATTAAAGCTGTACACCTCGAGCTTGTGTCAGATCTTTCTACTGAATGCTTTATTGCTGGCCTGCACAGATTTGTTAGTAGACGAGGCCTCTGCTCTGACATATACTCAGACTGTGGTACAAACTTTGTAGGTGCCAACAACTACTTGCAGGATTTGTATTGTTTCTTAAATAATAAATCTGTAAATAATAAAATTGATAATTTCTGTAATTCCTTAAAAATTAACTGGCATTTTAACCCACCTGCTGCGCCCAGTATGGGTGGGCTATTCGAAGCTGCTGTTAAAAGCGCTAAGTCCCATTTAAAACGTACTATAGGCACTCAAACTCTGACTTTTGAGGAGCTCTCTACTGTATTCTCTAGAATTGAAGCTGTACTCAATTCTAGACCTTTATGTCCCATTTCTGAAGACGTTGATAATATTAATGCACTGACTCCATCACACTTCTTAATTGGAGACTCTATGATGTCTCTACCGGAGGAAAACTTTACGAACTGTGGTCAGAACCGGCTATCTCGATGGCAGCTCTTACAAAAAATTACTCAACATTTTTGGACTAAATGGCAACGTGATTACTTACATACGTTGCAAGAGCGTAACAAATGGCTCAAACAACATGCTAACATCCAAAAGGGTGACTTAGTCTTGATTGTTAATGACAATTCTCCTCCTCTGTACTGGAAGTTGGGTCGTGTCACTAAACTATCACCTGGACGAGACGGAGTTGTGCGAGTCGTCACGCTTAAAACCTCTTCCGGTGATATTACTCGCCCAGTGGGCAAACTTTGTTTACTACCTAATCAAAATTAATTTTTTACTTATATTTCATTTTACTACTTATAATATTTTTTCTGTTATAATTTGACTATTTCAGTATTTTTTCTGTAACTGTAACTGTACTGTAACTGTACTGCAACTGTACTGCAACTGTAACTACCTCTTTATTTAGATCTGAAGAAATCTTAACGGTTTCTTCGGCGGGGAGAATGTTAGCTATACTTATTATTAATTATAATTGGCAACTATTTTCCTCTCGATCACTCCTAACTCACTCACTCACTCACTCACTCTTTGCCACTTGAATAAAATTCTGTATACTGTAACTACGTCTGTAACTTTACTTGCTAAAAGCAATATTTAAGGTCTGTAAAACCTGAATTCAGTGGTCCTAGCCCTCTAAATCCTTCCTGTATTGTGCTCCCAAAATCACCATACACCATTAGTGAAGTGCAGATACCCATCTGACGAACATAAGCGGTACCGCTAAATTTGGGAAGAACCATCACCACGGAGAAGCATGGGATTTGTAAGGTGAGCCATCCTGTATCCTTCACACGCAAAGAAAAAAAAATGTGGATAACAGCATGTGATTTTGTATCTACATGATGAATAGACCTACAAAACCAATGGATGGGCCATCAATATATTATTATTTAACTGAATTAATCGCTACCACTATACCATAATGATGTGGTTACGAAATGGGCGTCGGCAAAGACGATTTTATTTATCCCCCCTTTTTATCGTCTAATAAACCGCGGCCGTTTCGTAACGGCTACCTGGGGCTTTATTCCGAGTTTTGACACGTTCACCGTCGCGCATTTTGCGTAAAGTATGGGTATTGAAATGTAAGTTCTATCTTGTTAATTATAAAGTTGAAATTCCAATGCTCCATTCATGTTCAAACTTGCGAAAAATTCGTGTATTTCAAGATGGCGGCATTATAATAGCCAACCTAATACATACTATATAACCATTGGAATAGAGCTTATATTTCCATATTTATAGTTTGCGCAACGTCTTGTCGTTAGCGGTTGCAAACTCGGAATAAGGCCCCTGAATGGACTACCAGACTACCACCTCGACAAGATATCAACGAATTAGTCTCTTGGAAACCGGTGAAACCACAGACTAAAACAGAAACATGACTACTTGGCGGGTTTTACATCTGTGTAAGTTATAGAGACTTATAGTCTAAAATTATTTTTTCATTGATTGTATAAACGATTGTTGAATGAAAACTTTAAATACTTTTAATACTTCTTCCAGTGCTTGGATGCCGCTGTTTATAAAAATCGCGACTTATTACTTTTTTCATCCCATAGATTTTACAAAATTCACGACTTATAACTTCTTTCAGCCCATAATGGCGCCTTTTACAAAAATTGATTAAAAACTACATTTTACATAATCGATTTGATAATTATAAATTTTTCTGTTTTTGGAAATTGATTAATTAAAAAAAAATATCAATTATTTTGATAACCAACTTTTTTTCACATCCCTACCCCGCCCGGTGTAATCTGTGTATAACTATTTTTCTAAAAATTATTTTCAATATAATCATTAATTTGTTGGTTAAAAATTAAAAAAGTTATTTCTTAATTATGGTAGACGAAATTCGGTTAATACCATAATTACCATAGGAAAGTAGGGTTCTAGTGGTAATTCATTAAGGGATAGTAAAGAAGGCTGATTGACTATAGATAATCGAAAAGTGGACTAAGCACAAAGTTGACTTAAAATTTGCTGAACCATGAAGGTAATTATGGTACACACTACTTCAGTAATAACATTATAGGTATACCTTTGTTTGGTAGTTTTGAACAATGACTTCTATGAATACTACTAGACACAAACATTCAAGAAAACTATTTGTTCAAATACAGGTAAAAGTTTAAACTAAAGTACGCTGCAGCGCTAAAACACTAGTTATATCGTCTAATTAAACTATTTAAATATGTGGCGCTGTACCCCAAATAGAGTATAGTTTACTCGCGACCAAAACGTTGTTAACCATGAAGTTAAAAAAACGCGCCCCGCATTAATGGAGTAAGCATGATACATAAACACGGTTTCACAATAGTGCGATACCGGTGACGCCAATTTCCGAGGGGAATAAATGAAGAATAGGGAAAAAGGTGTGACTTCAAATGGCCAACGCGTCTGACACCTAATAAACTGCTTGAGAAAGAAAGAGATTCAAGTTAGTTATTGTCAAACATGAATGTGTCTATGAAGTGTATTATTTTTTTATTATATACGTTTAAATATTAATAAGGTTCTAAAATACTATGCAGTTAAAAGTCTTAGAAATCGGCGTGCATGTATGCAAAGACTTATGACTGTGGACGAGGCAAAAGAAGAATGTAGAGATAGAGACAAGTGGCGCTCGGTTACCTACCCCGTAAGGGACCAGCAGGGTGATTACGCGTCTTAAGTTTGCTCTCACGCCAATCGTTATGACGTCATTCTGATGTAGATCAAGCTTGGCTTCTTAACAATGGCTCAAAAAAATCTTAGACAATTACGTCATAACGATTGGCGTGCGAGCGAACTTAAGACGCTTAATTACCTTGCTGGCGTAAAGATAAATATTAAATTGCTCACTTAATAGTTTTGATAGTGTTGCCACCGACAATAAATATTATTACTTATCAATATATATACCACTGAAAAATAAACACTGGTTCATTAGTAATTGGGTGTTATTTTAATGTCCTTACTTTCAAGGCGACAACCAAGAATTTTCATAGCTGATATATTAGCTGGTTTATTAAACACTGATTCACTAAATTACTTCATTGTTCACCTTTAACTCCATCTACCAAAAAATGTCCCACTAGTATCTTCCAGGAGGCCTTAATGGCTACGAGTAATAATTCAAATACATCTTTGGCTACAGGTAAATGGCAATCACTAGGTACTGTTGTGCTAAAATCCACATACCCCTGGTACTTCCTTCGGTCCCATTCTACCCTTCTCCTTTTCGCCATTTGTATAGAAAATGTAATTAGTATTATATAAAAAAATCAATAATAATAATATTACTATAATAATATGTAGGACAATTTACACAAATTGCTCTGGTCACAAACTAAGCTCTAGGCTTGTACCATGTGTACCAGTAGCAACAATATACTACATATTATATTTAATAATTTATAAACACCTTAACCATGAGAGAGAGAGAGACAATGTTCTTAGCAATCCATGGATTCACCGTGCTGGTGAATCCATGGAATGGGGAATGAACTGCAGCATTCCCAGACTTGAGACCGAAAAGTAGGTTTAAAGGCCTTTTGAACTCTCACCTGCACTGTGTTCACTACCCTCTCTACTCAACCTTATATTATATGATCCTGTTAGCGCCATCTTGTAGGCTCCATAAAAGTTCCGATGGCTGTTCTCGAAAGGCCAAGATCCTTCAATAGACGGTGCAAAAACTTTGCTGGAATTCCCCTTGCACCAACTTCCACTGCATAAAGTTAAGTTTTAAATCCATTTCTAGTAATTTCGTTTGTGAGATCAAAATATTTGTTCGACTTGATGTTGTGGTCCTTAGGTATGTTTGTTTCCCACGGAATGGTGAGTTCTAGTTACTAAACCATAACCTTTAAATTATTAAAACAAAGTGCGCAATATAATGTGTTAGTAATAACAAAAATTTTTATATCACCTTAAATAAAATATCTGGGAATTAGTTGATTATGTACAAAGGTCATTGGGCGAATTTCCGGTTAGTGAACCACTCCGTACAATAACCAAACTAGATTGTAATTGTCAAGTTGTAGCCGACTTTTAATTTTCTGTCAATAAAAAATATTTTTTAATCGTGGATGAAAAATATAACCGATTAATGAAAAATCTATATTTTTGTTCAAGATGTGCTTACACAATACCCATTATTTATTAGGTAATTATTATTATTACGGCATTTTGCTAGTACAGACTAAAGGGTTTGCAGTAAGTATATGTTATTGTCGGTCTCGCACATTACCCAGGAAGAAAATATTCATAAGGGGAAAATTCCAATCGAGACATACAAGGAGCACACAGTATTACACAGTTTTGGTGAATCAGACAGAACCCGGCCTTTTTAGATAATACAATTGTATTGTATGTTGTATTCAAGGAATAATTTGAACATATTCTATCAAAACGTCCGAGGGCTTCGTACTAAAACAAGCGAGTTTTACAGAAATGTATGTCTTGGTTCCTATGACGTTATAGCTATCACTGAAACTTGGTTGGCGGATGGTATTTTGACACGGAACTTTTCGATGAAAGATATATAGTTTGGCGCCGTGACCGTGACTATATTTTGACCAACCAAGCCTATGGAGGTGGCGTACTGCTGGCTACTCGGAGGGATTTGAACGTGGTGGTCCAAAACAACTGGACTTCATCAGCAGAGGATTATTGGATTTCTATTAAATTACACAAACCTGGGTCCAGATTATCAAATAATTTACATATAGGTATCCTCTATCTATGTAGACAGAACCTTGGCAATTCCTTTTCTCAGCAACTGGAATTATTTCTTAATAACCTTAGTGATACCATTCTAACGCAAACAGACGTGAGTGACAAATATCTAGTATTAGGTGATTTTAATTTAAGCAACTTGCAATGGGAGTTAGATCCGCGTGCTAATTATTATAACCCATCTAATATGCGTAGCTCTGATGAATTTGAATTTATTGACGCTATAAATACATGCGGCCTTCATCAGTTTAATGGTATCCCTAACGTTTACGGTAAAATTCTAGATCTAGTCCTCAGCAATGATCCAGTCATAGTATCGGAATGCGAAAATCCCTTAGTTAAAATTGATCCATATCATAAAGCTCTGAATATAATAATTAAGTCAATAGATTATCAGACATTAACTCCTGCTCCACGTATTAAGTACCTATACCATCGTGCGGACTTCCAATCACTTAATGAAGATTTACTTGTCACGGATTGGAATAGTCTCTTTTCAGGTTATACATGTGAAGAGGCTGTTAATAATTTCTATAAACTTATCTACTCGTTGCGCGACAAATACGTTCCAACTAAATTGGAACATTCTAAAAGGCATTATCCACCATGGTATTCTTCTGCTCTTATTAAAATAATTAAAGAAAAGTATAAACATTTCCGTAAATTCAAGATATATGGCAATATTTCAGATCATCATTCATTTGCACTATTACATAATACAGCTAAAATAGTTGAAAGAAAATGCTACGCTGATTATATAATTGGAATCGAGGATTCCATTAAGAGAAATCCGAAATTATTCTGGTATTATATATAAAGAAAATATAAGTCGAATTCCTTACCTAATAACATGAACTTGGAGGAAGGAGTGGCAAATAGTGGAAACGAAATTTGTGACTTATTCTCCAAATACTTTCATTTTTTTATATTTTTTTTTATATATATTACTAATTTTTTTAATTCCATAGATGATAGTAACTCCAGCATGATACAAAATTCTTCTTCTAACTACCACGATGCTGATATATCTGATCTCAACATTAATGTTAATAGTGTTAAAACGAAATTATTGAAACTAGATATCTGTAAATCACCAGGTCCAGACCTATTGCCACCATTAGTACTCTTTAAATGTGCTAATTCACTAGCATATCCTTTGCATATTCTGTATAACAAGTCTATTGATGACGGGGTCATGCCAGCTATATGGAAATCAGCATTTATTACACCTATTCACAAAAAAAGGAAATAAAACTGACATAAAGAACTACCGCCCTATTTCAAAATTATGTGTGCTAGCTAAATTTTTTGAAAGTATTGCCCATGACCAAATCTACTCTTCCCTGAAATCTACATTCAGCTCTCTCCAGCATGGCTTTCTTCGTGGTCGTTCCACTGTTTCTAATTTATTATTATTTAATGACTTCCTATCTGAGCATATGGACGCTGGTTCCCAAGTTCATGTTATTTACACCGATTACAGTAAGGCGTTCGACAGAATTGATCACAAACTACTTCTCTCTAAACTTAATTGTGCAGGTATTCGTGGCAACTTGTTTCGCTGGCTTACCTCTTATATTAGCAATAGGTCTCAGGCTATAGTTGTTCATAACTTTAAATCTAGCTGGATGACTATCCCGAGTGGTGTTCCCCAGGGATCAATTCTTGGACCTTTATTATTCTTAATATTTATTGGTGATATAGAACACTTTCTTAATTATTCCAATTTGCTTATATTCGCTGACGATATGAAAATCTTCAAAAATATTAAATCTATTGAGGACACGCAAAGACTTCAGGAAGATTTACACAGATTGGATGAATATTGTAAAATTAATAGATTGGATATTAATCATATAAAATGCTCATGCATATCATTTACAAGAAGCCCTTCTCCAATACTACAGAGCTATTATTTAAAACATAAAATTCTTGATAGACCATCCGCTATTAGAGACCTAGGTGTAATTCATGACCCAAAGCTCATTTTCGATCAACATATTGACAACATCGTATCAAAAGCTTCTAAAGCATTGGGATTTATAATAAGAACATCGAAAGATTTTAGAAACATTAAGACAATTAAAATTCTGTATTGCACATACGTTCGTAGCTGTCTGGAATATGCCTCAGAAATTTGGAACCAATAAATCTAATAAATCTTTTCTGTATTTTTTCTATACGCTGGATATATTTGTCGTATCTAGGACAAATATATTCAGCGTATAGAAAAAATACAGAAAAGATTTATTAGATTTATAAATTACAAAAGTAAATACAGTAAAAATACATTTTTGCAACAGTGTAAGTATTTACACTGTTGCAAAAAACACCATATACTTCCATTGTATAAGCGTCGGCAAATTGCTGATGTAATATATTTAAAAAAGATTGCTACCTCTTCTATTGATTGCCCATCCTTACTAATAAAATTAAACTTTAATCTTCCCATGAGAACAAAACGTTACTTCCCTACCTTTAACTTAAATAGAGCAACTACTAACTATAGACAAAATTCCTTCCTGATTCGCGCGTGTAGCACATACAACGATTTGAGTCGTTCACTGGAACATGATTTATTTAATGATAAAAGTGCGGCACTGAGGCGGTCGTTGACAGGCTTATTTTTTAATGACATAGACTGATTAGTTATTTTTTAATGACATAGACTGATTAGTTATTTTTTGTTTACTTTCATGCTGTGTTCATTCTTCTTCTTCTTGCCAATATTATTTGTTTTATTACTTTATTTTTTTACTCTGTTAATACATTGTTATGTAATCTAATTTTATTTTAAGTTGTGTCTAAAGTTATATACCATGTATCTATCAGTGAAAACCTATTGTTACCTTTCTATGTTTATATAAGTGTTATGTTATGATTTATGGAAGTTGGTTTTCCAAATACCTAATAAATAAATAAAATAAACAAAAACAATAATTAATAGGTGATATATGAATGAAGCTAAAAAATATATAAATAAAATAACATTTAAAATTTTCCACTAGACCGACATTATAGTGCGACCCATAAACTAGATACATTTATCTGTCTATCTCACCTTATTTCTGTACTGTGTGGATTTCATACTATGGCCAATTACCTTTCACAGCTTTAAACAGCAGTCAGCTTTTCCCGCTCACTCTCAATGGACTGTATGAGTTTTGACCATAACACAATGAGCAAAAGCACTCAGCTTGTCTAGTGTTTACATAGAAGTCATTGGTTTTGAAATGTTACAGAAAATAGCAGAGCACAAACTTCAAGCATTCACTGCAGGAGCTGTGGGGACCCGCTCGCTGTCCAAGCGGGAGCTGGAGGAGCTGCGCAAGAAGGAGGAGGAGGAAGCTGCCGCGCACGTGAGTACCTATACACCATTACCGCGGGCGCTGTGGGGACCCGCTCGCTGTCCAAGCGGGAGCTGGAGGAGCTGCGCAAGAAGGAGGAGGAGGAAGCTGCCGCGCACGTGAGTACCTATACACCATTACCGCGGGCGCTGTGGGGACCCGCTCGCTGTCCAAGCGGGAGCTGGAGGAGCTGCGCAAGAAGGAGGAGGAGGAAGCTGCCGCGCACGTGAGTACCTATACACCATTACCGCGGGCGCTGTGGGGACCCGCTCGCTGTCCAAGCGGGAGCTGGAGGAGCTGCGCAAGAAGGAGGAGGAGGAAGCTGCCGCGCACGTGAGTACCTATACACCATTACCGCGGGCGCTGTGGGGACCCGCTCGCTGTCCAAGCGGGAGCTGGAGAAGCTGCGCAAGAAGGAGGAGGAGGAAGCTGCCGCGCACGTGAGTACCTATACACCATTACCGCGGGCGCTGTGGGGACCTGCTCGCTGTCCAAGCGGGAGCTGGAGGAGCTGCGCAAGAAGGAGGAGGAGGAAGCTACCGCGCACGTGAGTACCTATACACCATTACCGCGGGCGCTGTGGGGACCTGCTCGCTGTCCAAGCGGGAGCTGGAGGAGCTGCGCAAGAAGGAGGAGGAGGAAGCTGCCGCGCACGTGAGTACCTATACACCATTACCGCGGGCGCTGTGGGGACCCGTTCGCTGTCCAAGCGGGAGCTGGAGGAGCTGCGCAAGAAGGAGGAGGAGGAAGCTGCCGCGCACGTGAGTACCCATACACCATCACCGCGGGTTGTTTGAGTTCGAGTGTGTGAGTTTCGAAATTTTGGTCTCATTTTCAGATAACTTTAAAGATAAATATTATTTATTGTGGTGTATTTAGATATAGATAGTTAGAATAAAGTAAGGGGTATATTAATATAAGTTGTAGGTAGTTATAAAATATGTCATTCAACCAGCAGTCTACATTTACACGTGAGTAACTTAACAGTGGCGATGAGGTCTTTTATTATAATTAAGTGATTATTGTAGTGGAATACGTGTAATATAATTATAAATAGTGATGAATAATGGCAGTGAATTTGGCTAGAAAGTTTGAAGAGGTTAATTTTTGTGGTGGGGACTAGGAAACATACATTGATAGGTTTTCGATTTTACTGGCTAATGCTATTACTGATATAATAATAATAATAATAATAAATCATTTATTTGCCAGAATATGGGTACATGTTGTTGAAAAGTTGTTTGCTTGATCCTACATATTCTACCACACAATGGCGTGCAAAATATATATAGATTTTTTAATCTTTATATAATATTAAAGTTAAACCACAGAAGAAATAACAGTACAAGCAATTAAATTTACACTAATACTATAATTACGCCATAATTATATTTACACTGACACTGTAATTATCACACATCAATATGAGCACGGTCAGCATTACAAATAGACCTGTCTTCTAAAAATTCTTTTACTGAGTAGTACAACTTATGAAGCAATAATTTATGCAGACGATTTTTAAATGATCCAAATAGTAGACTATTAAATGATTTAGGAAGGTGATTATACACTCGAATTGCCATGGCAAATGTATTTGATTGGCATAAGTGTAATCGTACCCTTGGAGCGTATAATTTATATTTAATTTTTCCTTTTGATCCATAAACTTCTTCATTTGTTTTAAACGTATCAAAATTCTTTCTAACGAAAATACAAAGTTCCAGGATGTATAAACACGGTAAAGGGAGTAATTTTAATTTAGCAAATAAGGGTTTACAACTGTCGAGCGGGTGAGCTTTACATAATGCCCTAATACACTTTTTTTGTGTAACAAATGCTCTGTTGACCTCCACTGAATTGCCCCAAAGAATTAATCCGTAACGTAGTAAACTTGATACATGACCATGATACGCTAATTTAGCTGTTTGTTGGTTACTAATAAGATTTAATCGGTAAAGAACAAACACATATTTGTCTAATTTGTCGCAAAGCTGTTCAATGTGCGCCTTCCAGTTCAAATGCCTATCTAATGTAATGCCCAAAAATGAAGTATTTTCAATTTGTTGAATTTTGTTATTATTATAAAATATATTTAAATTTGTATTTGATGTATTATATGTCGAAAATGTAATTACTTTAGTTTTATCTATATTAATTTTTAAATTATTATATTCTAGCTAGTCGATTATATTCTTTAAACTATTATTGATATCAGATTCCAACTGGTTGTTATTTTTAGATTTAATAATAATAGTCGTGTCATCGGCAAATAGTATGCACTTATGATTTAGAGCTTTTGGAAGGTCGTTAATGTATAATAAAAACAGCAATGGCCCCAAAACACTACCTTGTGGTACCCCGAAGTTATTTTCTCTATATTCAGAACTGTACGTGTATTTTTGTTTGTTATTTATTTTATCAATATCTACTCTTTGTTGCCTCCCTTCAAGATAGCTATCAATCCAACTTAGAGCTTCACCTCTGATACCATACTGTTCAAGCTTATCATGGAGAATTGAGTGAGATACAAGGTCGAATGCTCTGCTCATATCAAGGAACAAAGCTGCAACAGACTCTTTATTATCTAAGGCTTCCAAAATATTTCTTATTAAATGAAAACAGGCCAGTGTAGTAGATTTACCTTTTCTGAAACCATATTGTTCTTGTTCCAGTAATTCAAAATTATTTATAAAACTATTAATTTTTATTTGCATTGCCTTTTCAAATTTTTTTGAAAATATGGGAATAAAAGTGATTGGTCTATAATTGCTTAATTCGGTTTTATCTCCTTTCTTGAACATGGGTTTAACAATAGAAATTTTTAGAATTTTTGGAAATGTTCCCTCTTCAAATGACTTATTTATTAGATAACACATAACATGCGATATGTATGGCGTCACCGTTTTTATGATATTCGTATTAAGAGAGACAATGTTCTTAGCAAACCATGGATTCACCGTGCGGGTGCCGGGTCCATCGCGTGGTTGAAAGGCAGGGGAATGAACTGCAGCGTTCCCGGACTTGAGACCGCGAAGTAGGTTTAAAGGCCTTTTGAACTCTCACCTGCACTGTATTCACTACCCTCTCTACTCAACCAAATATTATATGATCCTGTTAGCGCCATCCTGGAAACACGCTCCATAAAAGTTCCGACGGCTGTTCTCGGAAGGCCAAGATCCTTCAATAGACGGTGCAAAGACTTTGCTGGAATTCCTCTTGCACCAACTTCCACTGCATAAAGTTGAGTTTTAAATCCGTTTCTAGTAATTTCGTTTGTGAGATCAAAATATTTGTTCGACTTGATGTTGTGGTCCTTAGGTATGTTTGTTTCCCACGGAACGGTGAGTTCTATAAGTATTACTTTCTTCAAGCACCGAGAGTACACCAGTATGTCTGGTCTATAGGCTGAAACTGCTAGTTCGTCTGGAATCTTGTAATGTATTTTAAATGTATCCATGAATATTTTCCAGTCTTGTGCTTTGTCCAGGATTGAGAAAGGTTTACTTTGAGTTTTCTTGAGTTGTCCCTCCTTTACAAAAGTAGTCAGTCTTTCATTTGTTGTTAATCCTTTTCTGGCTCTAGCAATACTGAGACTTACAGCTTCACGAATAATTTCTAGAACTTTATCATGTCGGTGCGAATAATGACCCTTTTCAAGTAGAGTTTTGCACCCAGCAAGTATATGTCTGGCAGTCCCTACAGCAACACCGCACAATGTACATGTCTTATCTGTTGCCTTCCCCGATCTTACCAGATTACTCTGGTCAGGTAGGGACATTTGAAAGGCATTAAGATAGAACTTAATAAGTGCCGGAGAACAATCGTACATGAGTGTGCGCCATTTCAGGGCTGGAGGAATACAAACTTCCCCCAAAGTAAGCCATTCATTCTGTACTTGTAGGGTCATCGCGTGAACTCTGTAGCCATGCTCTTCATCTTCCCTAAGGAAAGATTTAATAACATCTTTATCACATTCCTTTTTCTTCCAACCTAACCCCCTTTTGCTGATCTGGTGATAAATGATTTATGAAACTGAAGTCTTGACTCCATCTCAGAGGCCAATGAGTCTTTTGGGAGAGATGCAATCAGATTATCCCGAAAGTTACTCAGGATTTGTTGCTTGGTTACACGTAGATGTTTGTACAACTCAGATGGTTTTTTAAAATTCATCCCAAATTGTTGCTGTCCCCTGAACAGCGTAGAGGAGTCAGCGCCCTGAGCTAATCCAAGCCAAGACTTAAGTTTTCTTATGACAGTTGCATCCAGATTTACCAGAAGAGTTTTGTTGAAGTCGTATACAAGAAAAGGCCATGTTAGACGAGATGTTAGGTAGTTGTCATAAATCCAAGCTTTCTTGACATTACTAATTGGCTGTTGATCTACCTTGTTGATGTCATTAATAAAGCGTTCCACAACCACATCTAAGGATGGTGTTCTTCCTTTAAAATCGATCCTCCTGCCCAGAAATTTGAAAGGCATGGCTTCCTCTACTGGGGCTACTTTCTGCCCTGCTATGAATAGTTCTGGGTCGTATGACGTAAACCTAGTATTTCGTCTGCCCAGACACAGACAGAAGCATTTTGATGGTTTTGTTCTCATGCCGTTCGACCATACACAGAATTCGTCTACCAGAGTAAGCATATTCTGGCATTGTTTTGGATTGCGTATCATACCCAGTTGATTTCGTATTTTTAAGCGATTTAATTATTTTATAAACATCTTCATTAGTCACTGGTGTCAAAAATATAGAATTGGGATTATTTATTATTAATTTATTTACATGTCTGTGATATTTATTGTCAATATTATTGAGTTCAATGAAATATTTATTAAAGATGTCAGATATATTCTTTGGATTATTTAATGTTATATTATTATAAGTTATTAATTGAATTTCATTTGTTTTATTAATTTGAGATGTATTATTTATTATATTCCATGAAGCTTGACATACATTGTTAGCATGTGTTAAGTAACGTTCATTATTTATTTTACGTGCATCATTTATACATCTTTTTAGAATTTTCGTGTAATTTGTGTATTTATTTTTTATTATATGTTTATTAGAAGATATTTGTGACTTTAGGTATAAACATCTCTTGACTATACAACACCGCTTAATGCCCTTAGTTAACCATTTATTGTTTTGTCTTTTATTATTAATCCTAACACGAATATACGGGAAACACAGATCATAAAAGAGTGTAAACATTTCATGGAAAGAATTAAATGCTTCATTTATTTTTGTGTGTATAAGAACATCATTAAATGTTATATTAGAAATACATTCTACAAACTTACTTATATTTTCACTATTATAATCTCTACGCATTTCAAACCATGTAGTAGGTTTATGAGCGGTTGCACTAGCAGTCTGATTGAAAGATATACTTTGTCCGGTCTCATGGTCTGATAATGCTAAATAATGAATCTTAGATGTTACATTAGGAATATTGCTTATTATAAGGTCCAGACAAGAATTCTTCCTAGTAGGTTTTTGTATATGATTGCTTAAGTTGTAGTTTTTAAACAATGATAGTAATTCCTTGGCAATTTTATTGTTTTTTAATATTTCAATGTTCCAGTCTCCACAAATTATAATCTGTTTGTTTCGTTTACAAGTAATTTTATGTAATACGTTATTAAATTCATTAAAAAATATGTCAATATTTGATGTCGGTGTTCTATAGATACAAACAATTATTAAATTTAATGTTATAAGTTCTATTGCACAAAATTCAAAATCAAAACATATTGGTATTAATGTCAAATTTATATTTTTATATTCTATATTATTTTTTATTAAGATGCCACCTCTGCGTTCATTACTTCTAGAAAAGGATGAGGCAAGTTGGTAATTTGGTACCAATAAATTACTTTCGCACCCCTTTTTAATAAATGTCTCGGTCAAACAAATAATCTCAATTTCGCCTAATTCGTTGTTTAACTCTGATAAAGCCGCTATTAATAAATCTAGTTTACCCAATACTCCAGCAATATTTTGATGAAATAAAGTTATCTTTTTTCCTATTTTTTTAGTATTATTTACGAAAAAAATTCTGTTTTAAGGTGAGATTTAATTTAGTTACGTTTTGATTTAAGGTTTCGGAATCATTGGTATTGTGTGTTTTATTTTTTAAATTCATTTTCGTAAACAAATAGGGTAATGTTAATTGTTTAAATTTTTGTTTGTACATTTTACTATCTTTCACTTTATTGGTTGCAGTAACAAATTTTTGCAAATATTTTTTCTTATAATTTAGATAATCAATTTCTATATTAAGCCCAGTTTATCAAGTTGTCTACCATTATTAAATGCATTACCAATAGGATAACCATATAAAACGTCTACATATTCACAATTATTGTACTGCCTAACTAACATTTCAATGTGATAATTAAGTTTATTTTCATTAAGATTTTTATTATATTGTGTTTTTATTACATATACCTTATTATTTCTTAGCTTATATAGAGCCACACTCAATTGCGAAAGTAGAATATGAGGATTTACATCATGCATTCCAATAGAAATTATCACTATGTCGTCTTGCTTTATCATTTTGACAATGCTGTCACAATTATTAAGTATGTGTGCACAATTTGCGTTAGATATAATCATTGCATTGATTTTGTATTTGTTGTTGTCCTGATTTTCTCTCTGTTTCGTCATCGATGATGCCAGACCACGTACTTGCTCGTCTCCAAGAATGAAAATAGTGTTTATATTTTTACTATCAGTTAATTCTTCAGTTATTCTGGTATTAATTGAAAGTTCATTTTCCTTTATGATATCTTTGTGTGTAATTTTATTAGTTGCCTCAGGTTTATTATGAGACAGAGCAATAAAACTATGTGATTTTTTATTTAATTCATGATCATTATTTTTGTCGGTAGATATGACTGTCTTAGTTTTTTTCTTAGTTGAAGATTGTGGTGTGTTCATGTTCAATAAACCTTTTAGGGTTTTAACATATTTTTTCGATTCGTCTAGTTTGTTGCTACGTGTTTGGTTCTGTCTATTCAAATTATCTATTTCTTCGTGTGCACTCATAAGGTTTAATTGTAGCTGAGAAATCTGTTCTTTGAATTCTGTTAATTGCGTTACAGTAATGTTGTCAACAAATTCCGGTAAGCTACTGTAACTGTCGTTAACTTCAAATCCAACATTCTCAACAAATGTCACATCTAAGTCCACGGATTTGTGTCTTTTTCTTTGCGTTATATTTGAATCCATAACTAAATAATAAACAAATTGTATTTACGTCGAAAAAAAATCCTTATGCGGAGGTGAGGATCGATCTCGCGCCCATCGACACAAGCGGTGCGAACTGCGCTATTAGGCTACTAGATGAACATTTAATGCGTTTGAAAATATGAATTGCTTGACAGAGTGTTTGCTATATTTTTTTTGTGAGGCGGTAGTTCATTTTAAATATTTTAATTAACATCTATTTTTTTATATAAAATGTTTATGCAGTTGTTTTCCTATATATCACAAAAAATAAGTTGTACTTATACTATATTTAAGCTGTTCTCCAATCACCGGTAATTTAATCACTCAGTTAATGAACTTCTTTTCACATTAAAACTGTTATGAAATCCGGTTGTCTCCGTAGATTTATTTATTAATTTAATTAAATCTATAATTATTGTAGTAGATAACACTCACAGATGCACTTTAGTACTTATTTAAACTATAAAAGTACAAATCATTTATAAAATCACACGAAGTTAAAAGTTATTTAATTATTTAATGGAGCTCACTTAATGCTTGCGCTTGCGCTTGCGCGGCAATCAACTATTATAGGAAAGCAAAGGGCGATATGTTATGCTTCATGTGGGAATCATTTATATGAATTAGCAAAATCATTAATGGTGCGCAAAATCCACACAATGTGCCCATAGCTGATATTTTGACAGTTTTAAATGATCGTTTTAGTCTAAGGCCAAATTCAATAGTAGAATCTTATAAATTTCACACAAAAAGACAAAATATAAATGAGAGCATACCGGAATAGCAGTTTTGCGAAAATTTAAGTAGATTTTGTAATTTTACTGATTTAGAACGTACTTTATGTGAAAGGTTAGTGTGTGGTGTTCATGATAAAAAAATACAAGATAAATTGTTGAGTAAGTCAAACTTAACCTATAAATCTGCATTAGAGATAGCTGTAGAATCAGAAAAGAGAGCCGCACACTTGAAAGTAATTCAATCACCCATTATGCTATACACAGTACCAGTACTGAAAGTGTAGCTGACTCTATGGAAGTAAATGTAGTAAAAGAAGAAAAAAATAAATTATTTTGCTATAGTTGTGGAGGAAGCCATTTGTACCACAAGTATAGATTCATAGGAGCAAGATGCAATTCCTGTAATAGTCATGTACATCTTGCTAAAATGTGTAGACACAAAAAACTCAATGTGAAGAATATAACAGAACAGGAAATGGAAGACACAGATAAACTGAATGGTTTATTTGCGATTAATGAAAATAATATTATGTATCGAGTAGCACCTGTAAGTATTGACATTCTTATTAATACCTATGCTTTTTGAAATTGATTCGGGATCCACCTATACAATAGTATCAGAACAGCAAGCGCTAAAAATCTGGAATAATACCATACCTAAATTGAAGATAACTTATAAACATGGACATGTAATAAAGTAGAGTTGCTCGGCAGTATTCAAGTGTTAGTTAAATACAAAGGTTTAAGAGATAACCTTGACTTGCTGATGCAAAAGGAAGAGGACATAGTCTATTAGGAAGAAATTGGTTTCAATCCTTAGGTGTCAGGATAGATGGTATAAATATGATATCAGATGATGCGTTATTAAATATAAAAATGTGTTTACAGATATACTAGGAATTTATAAGGGTCCAGGAGTAAAAGTATGTATAAGGGATGATACAAATCCAGTATTTTTTAGATGTCTACCGATTCCGTTTGTTATAAGAGATAGAGTATGTGATAAAATTGATAGGCTGGTTAGAAACTATATTATTGAACCAGTACCATACTCAAATTGGGCGACCCCTATTGTACCTGTCATGAAGATTGGTGGGCGTATACGTCTCTGTAGAGATTATAGACTGACGGTAGATTTGGTTACAGAGTCAGATACCTATCCCCAGCCTACAATTAATGAAGCCTAGTCAGAGTTAGCTTGGGGCGATATCACAAAATTAGATTTGAAGGAAGCATATACCCAGTGAGTGTCTGTGATGAGACAGCTAAGCTCCTAACAATAACAACACCTAAAGGGTTATTTAAGGTAAAAAGATTACCATATGGTATAAATGGCATCTCCGGGAATTTTCCAAAGACTTATGTCTACAACTCTCGCTGGTATACAAGGTTTATCAGTTCTATGGGATGATATGTTGGTAGCGGGAGCTGCCCAAAGACTTATGTCTACAACTCTCGCTGGTATACAAGGTTTATCAGTTCTATTGGATGATATGTTGGTAGCGGGAGCTGCCCAAAGACTTATGTCTACAACTCTCGCTGGTATACAAGGTTTATCAGTTCTATTGGATGATATGTTGGTAGCGGGAGCTGCCCAAAGACTTATGTCTACAACTCTCGCTGGTATACAAGGTTTATCAGTTCTATTGGATGATATGTTGGTAGCGGGAGCTGCCCAAAGTCTTATGTCTACAACTCTCGCTGGTATACAAGGTTTATCAGTTCTATTGGATGATATGTTGGTAGCGGGAGCTGCCCAAAGACTTATGTCTACAACTCTCGCTGGTATACAAGGTTTATCAGTTCTATTGGATGATATGTTGGTAGCGGGAGCTGCCCAAAGACTTATGTCTACAACTCTCGCTGGTATACAAGGTTTATCAGTTCTATTGGATGATATGTTGGTAGCGGGAGCTGCCCAAAGACTTATGTCTACAACTCTCGCTGGTATACAAGGTTTATCAGTTCTATGGGATGATATGTTCGTAGCGGGAGCTGCCCAAAGTCTTATGTCTACAACTCTCGCTGGTATACAAGGTTTATCAGTTCTATTGGATGATATGTTGGTAGCGGGAGCTGCCCAAAGACTTATGTCTACAACTCTCGCTGGTATACAAGGTTTATCAGTTCTATTGGATGATATGTTGGTAGCGGGAGCTGCCCAAAGACTTATGTCTACAACTCTCGCTGGTATACAAGGTTTATCAGTTCTATTGGATGATATGTTGGTAGCGGGAGCTGCCCAAAGACTTATGTCTACAACTCTCGCTGGTATACAAGGTTTATCAGTTCTATTGGATGATGTGTTGGTAGCGGGAGCTGCCCAAAGACTTATGTCTACAACTCTCGCTGGTATACAAGGTTTATCAGTTCTATTGGATGATATGTTGGTAGCGGGAGCTGCCCAAAGACTTATGTCTACAACTCTCGCTGGTATACAAGGTTTATCAGTTCTATTGGATGATATGTTGGTAGCGGGAGCTGCCCAAAGTCTTATGTCTACAACTCTCGCTGGTATACAAGGTTTATCAGTTCTATTGGATGATATGTTGGTAGCGGGAGCTGCCCAAAGACTTATGTCTACAACTCTCGCTGGTATACAAGGTTTATCAGTTCTATTGGATGATATGTTGGTAGCGGGAGCTGCCCAAAGACTTATGTCTACAACTCTCGCTGGTATACAAGGTTTATCAGTTCTATTGGATGATATGTTGGTAGCGGGAGCTGCCCAAAGACTTATGTCTACAACTCTCGCTGGTATACAAGGTTTATCAGTTCTATTGGATGATATGTTGGTAGCGGGAGCTGCCCAAAGACTTATGTCTACAACTCTCGCTGGTATACAAGGTTTATCAGTTCTATTGGATGATATGTTGGTAGCGGGAGCTGCCCAAAGACTTATGTCTACAACTCTCGCTGGTATACAAGGTTTATCAGTTCTATGGGATGATATGTTCGTAGCGGGAGCTGCCCAAAGTCTTATGTCTACAACTCTCGCTGGTATACAAGGTTTATCAGTTCTATTGGATGATATGTTGGTAGCGGGAGCTGCCCAAAGACTTATGTCTACAACTCTCGCTGGTATACAAGGTTTATCAGTTCTATTGGATGATATGTTGGTAGCGGGAGCTGCCCAAAGACTTATGTCTACAACTCTCGCTGGTATACAAGGTTTATCAGTTCTATTGGATGATATGTTGGTAGCGGGAGCTGCCCAAAGACTTATGTCTACAACTCTCGCTGGTATACAAGGTTTATCAGTTCTATTGGATGATATGTTGGTAGCGGGAGCTGCCCAAAGACTTATGTCTACAACTCTCGCTGGTATACAAGGTTTATCAGTTCTATTGGATGATATGTTGGTAGCGGGAGCTGCCCAAAGACTTATGTCTACAACTCTCGCTGGTATACAAGGTTTATCAGTTCTATTGGATGATATGTTGGTAGCGGGAGCTGCCCAAAGACTTATGTCTACAACTCTCGCTGGTATACAAGGTTTATCAGTTCTATTGGATGATATGTTGGTAGCGGGAGCTGCCCAAAGTCTTATGTCTACAACTCTCGCTGGTATACAAGGTTTATCAGTTCTATTGGATGATATGTTGGTAGCGGGAGCTGCCCAAAGACTTATGTCTACAACTCTCGCTGGTATACAAGGTTTATCAGTTCTATTGGATGATATGTTGGTAGCGGGAGCTGCCCAAAGTCTTATGTCTACAACTCTCGCTGGTATACAAGGTTTATCAGTTCTATTGGATGATATGTTGGTAGCGGGAGCTGCCCAAAGACTTATGTCTACAACTCTCGCTGGTATACAAGGTTTATCAGTTCTATTGGATGATATGTTGGTAGCGGGAGCTGCCCAAAGACTTATGTCTACAACTCTCGCTGGTATACAAGGTTTATCAGTTCTATTGGATGATATGTTGGTAGCGGGAGCTGCCCAAAGACTTATGTCTACAACTCTCGCTGGTATACAAGGTTTATCAGTTCTATTGGATGATATGTTGGTAGCGGGAGCTGCCCAAAGACTTATGTCTACAACTCTCGCTGGTATACAAGGTTTATCAGTTCTATTGGATGATATGTTGGTAGCGGGAGCTGCCCAAAGTCTTATGTCTACAACTCTCGCTGGTATACAAGGTTTATCAGTTCTATTGGATGATATGTTGGTAGCGGGAGCTGCCCAAAGACTTATGTCTACAACTCTCGCTGGTATACAAGGTTTATCAGTTCTATTGGATGATATGTTGGTAGCGGGAGCTGCCCAAAGACTTATGTCTACAACTCTCGCTGGTATACAAGGTTTATCAGTTCTATTGGATGATATGTTGGTAGCGGGAGCTGCCCAAAGACTTATGTCTACAACTCTCGCTGGTATACAAGGTTTATCAGTTCTATTGGATGATATGTTGGTAGCGGGAGCTGCCCAAAGACTTATGTCTACAACTCTCGCTGGTATACAAGGTTTATCAGTTCTATTGGATGATATGTTGGTAGCGGGAGCTGCCCAAAGTCTTATGTCTACAACTCTCGCTGGTATACAAGGTTTATCAGTTCTATTGGATGATATGTTGGTAGCGGGAGCTGCCCAAAGACTTATGTCTACAACTCTCGCTGGTATACAAGGTTTATCAGTTCTATTGGATGATATGTTGGTAGCGGGAGCTGCCCAAAGACTTATGTCTACAACTCTCGCTGGTATACAAGGTTTATCAGTTCTATTGGATGATATGTTGGTAGCGGGAGCTGCCCAAAGACTTATGTCTACAACTCTCGCTGGTATACAAGGTTTATCAGTTCTATTGGATGATATGTTGGTAGCGGGAGCTGCCCAAAGACTTATGTCTACAACTCTCGCTGGTATACAAGGTTTATCAGTTCTATTGGATGATATGTTGGTAGCGGGAGCTGCCCAAAGACTTATGTCTACAACTCTCGCTGGTATACAAGGTTTATCAGTTCTATGGGATGATATGTTGGTAGCGGGAGCTGCCCAAAGACTTATGTCTACAACTCTCGCTGGTATACAAGGTTTATCAGTTCTATTGGATGATATGTTGGTAGCGGGAGCTGCCCAAAGACTTATGTCTACAACTCTCGCTGGTATACAAGGTTTATCAGTTCTATTGGATGATATGTTGGTAGCGGGAGCTGCCCAAAGTCAACGTCGAAAAATCCATTAAGCCTGCATAGAGCAAAAACACCTAAATCACCACACACGGTTTTATCCGATTTCAATAAAAAATAACACAATAATGAATAATAAACTTATGTTATAGTACCACAGAGAATGTAGCTATGTTTGACTAATATATAAAAAAATAAAATAATATATAATTTACCATTAAAAAGTATCTAAATTTAGCGAAAAAGACTAGTTTGCGTTTTGAACATTTTAATAACTTAACGGTAGCATTTTATCTCAACATTAATTCAAAAGTATTCTCAAATGTGTAAACTACCTCCTCCGATATTTACAACATTTATATTTTTGTGCCTAATATTTTAAATAATTATTTTTTCGAAATAAATTCCAAATCCGCCATACATTTTGAATATTACGCGATGAACGCGTTCAAAGATTCTGTCGATCACGAGAGCTCGGAGTGGGGTCACGCACGTCTCTTTGCGGAGCCGTGCCACATGACCTGTCTGAGGTGTATGTACACAAAGCGTGGCGAAGAAAAATAAAATAAGTAGATTTTTGGAATAATGAGAATTTATTAGTACAGAATAAAATTTATACATTAAAATATTTAATGTTTCCATTTTTGGAAACATTAAAAGTCAGACATTATAAATTAAATAAAAGTAGCAGTACCTACTGCATACAAAAATAAATAAATTAAAGATGGGGCTTCGCTCGTTTTGGAAATAATCGTCATCGTACTCGTTTATAAGTAATTTTAACAGGTCAAGGTCGATTTTTATAGTTATTTTGAATTTAATGGTGGCGGCTTCGCTCGTTCGTTAAAAATAGACATTATTCTCGTTTTAAAGTAACTTTAGTAGTCAAAATCTGGTTTTTGTAATTATTTTGAATTTAAAGATGGCGGCTTAGCTCGTTTGGAAATATACGTTCATGTACACGTTTTTAAGTGTACGATGACAGTGCAAACAAAAAGAGACATTCGGACAGCGGTGCACATCCCCGACACCAAATTTGGCGTGAATTTTACAAATATCCGCGGGATCCACGCCAATCTAGTTGCCGTCCATCACCACTTCGAGATGGCTAAACCCGCATTATTGTTTCTGACGGAGACACAAATCGCTGCCCGGCCGACACTTCTTACTTTACCGGATTTACTCTTGAGGAGAAGCTCCTTCCCAAAGCCGGGGTCTGCCTATATGTTCGGTCGGATATTTGTTGTCGACGTCTACGCTGTTTAGAGGACTCCAACCTTTCTACCTTGTGGGTACACGTAGATCTGGGAACTCGATCTCGAATCTACGTGTGTCTATATAGATCCCATAGGGGTGACCTGGAGACAACTTAATTTTATAATTATTTGAGCAGAGCGACAGATAAAGCACATGAACTATTTCCCTGTGCTGAGATCGTGTTTTTAGGAGATTTCAACGGACACCATGTACAATGGTTGGGTTCTCTAAAGACCGATCATGCCGGAAAATCCGCCTACCACTTTGCACTTACTCATGGCTTGACTCAGCTGGTTGATCAGACCACCAGGATTCCAGACATAATCAGCCATGCGCCCTCCAAACTAGACATATAAGGTGTCAGTCATGGCCCCCCTGGGGGGTTCGGATCACTGCATGGTGGTTACATCAGTTCCGCGTGTTCCTATTCCTCCTAGGAAGGCGACTGCACGGAAAGTCTGGCATTACTCGTCAACAGATTGGGATGGATTGAGGGAGTACTTTCTTGCATTACCTTGGGGGCAACGCTGCTTTCAGGTTGATGACCCTAATGCTTGTGTTTCTGCTCTTGCTGATGAAATTCTTCTTGGAATGGAATATTACATTCCGTTCTCGTCTGTCACCAGCAAAGGCAACAGCAGACCCTGGTACGACAGCAACTGTACGAAGGCCGTCGCAGTCAAAAATACTGCGTACCGGGAATGGGTAAGGGGTCGCTCGACGGCTGACTCAGCCACCCTGAAGATAGCATATAACGTCGCCTCCAAGATGTGCAAGAAAGTATTGAAAAGAGCAAACTTTAATCATATATCTTGGATCGGGAATGAGCTTGCTGAACAACCGGCAGGTAGCCGAAAGTTTTGGCAGCTTGCAAAATCGGTCGAGGTAAACTTCTGTCGCTCATCATTGCCGCCGCTGCGATATCCCGATGGTTCGCTGGCTCATTTGGCGACTAAAAAAGCCGATCTTCTGGCTCATATTTTCGCCTCTAACTCCAGACTCGACGATGGAGGCGCGCAACCGCCTACTATACCCAATTGCGGATTCACAATGCCAGATATTCATATCCGGCAGCGTGACGTGCGCGCGACACTCCATTCTCTCGATGTTCGGAAGGCCAGTGGGCCGGATGGTGTTCCAGCGATTGTAATAAAAAAACTGCGTAATTGAGTTGTCTCCTGCTCTCACGCGCCTATCATACTCCTCTGGTATGGTCCCCGCAGCTTGGAGGGAAGCGAATGTGCAACCTATCCCTAAAAAGGGTGACCGGTCAGACCCCAATAATTACCGGCCCATTGCCATCACCTCAGTGCTGTGCAAAGTTCTGGAAACAGTTATTAATGCACAGATTATGCGATACCTAGAAGGTCACTCCATTATCAATGACCGTCAATACGGATTTCATAGAAAAAGGTCTACGGGTGATCTTCTAACATATATTTCGCATATCTGGGGTGAGGCAATGGATAGGCATGGAGAGGCCTTGGCAGTCGGCCTCGATATCTCTAAGGCTTTGACCGGGTATGGCACAAAGCTTTACTCTCTAAGCTGTCAGCATATGGATTTTCGGCGCGACTTTGTGGCTGGATCTCAAGTTTTTTATCAGACCGCGCTATACGTGTCCTCGTTGACGACCTCTGGTCGCGAAACCATTAACGCAGGCGTACCCCAAGGATCTGTGCTATCCCCTACTCTGTTCTTGCTGCATATCAATGATTTGTTATCACTCGGTAACATACATTGCTATGCAGACGATAGCACTGTCCACGGTCAATACTTTATGCGTCAGCCCCCCAGTCGCGTCGAAACAGAGGACAATAGGAGTTCTTTGGTAAATGAATTGGACCAAACCCTGGAAAAAATCTCAAACTGGGGTTCTCTTAATCTGGTTCAGTTTAATGCCCAAAAAACCCAGGCTTGCGCATTGACAGCAAAAAAGACCCCCTTTTCTCACTTTCCCTCCCTTCAGAGCACACGTTTACCATTGTCTCCAGTTCTCGATATCCTGGGATTAGAAATACGCTCCGACCTAAATCACCGCAACTATATTGAGAGCATTGCGAAGACAGCAAGTAGGGAGCTCAGCGTCCTTAATAAGGTGCGACGGTATTTTACTCCTCAACTCAGGCATCTGGTTTATAAAGCTCAGATACGGCCTTGTGTGGAATACTGTTCGCATCTTTGGGGTGGATCTGCCAAATACTTGCTGCATGCTCTCGATAGTCTGCAGAAGCGTGCATCGAGAATTATCGAAAACAAAGAGCTTACGGACACTCTAGAGCCATTGCAGCTTCGCAGAGATGTAGCGTCGTTGAGCGTGTTTTATCGCCTTTATCATGGAGAGTGCTCTGAAGAACTTTTTCATCTCATTCCTCCTTCTCCTTTCCGGTATAGGACTTCACGAGCGGGTAACAAAATGCATGCATATACTGTGGCAGATATACCAACCCGCACTAAAAAATTTGGTGATTCGTATATCTGTCGCACTATTAAAATGTGGAATGCTCTACCTGATCGCATGTTTCCTTCTTCCTATAATCTCGAGTCCTTTAAACGAAGCGTGTATAGGCATCTTAAGCCGGCATAATAGCAATCAACGGTTACGTAGATCGTAATTGTTGGTTGCATTTGTTCTTGGACCTTCATACTGCTTTCCACCAGGTAGATGTGAGGTCACATGCCGAGCTCTCATAAAAAAAAATTAAAAAAACTTTACATGGACAAATTTGATTCTTATAGTTATGTTGAAAATAATCCCTTGTTTGGAAATATAGTCATTATACTAGTTTTTAAGTAACTTTAGTATTCAAAATCTGATTTTTGTAATTATTAAAATATATATTATTATAAAGAGATTTTCAACAAGAACTTTGTTTTCTAAAACAAAATAAAAGGCTGCAATCAATTCGATTGGCTCCGTATAGACTCTGTCCCACAAAAAAAAATCCAGTGGTGTTAAATCACACGATCTGGCTGGCCACTTAACAGCTGAGTTTCGTAAAATTATGCGATAGGGAATTTTGGTTTGCAATAAATTGATCGTTTCATTGGCTGTGTGACATGTGGCACCGTCCTCTTGAAACCACATGTCAGTGATATCCACGTCATCAATAATAGGCAAAATTTAGTTGTTAACATCTCGCGATAGCGTGATCCATTGACCGTTACCGCATTTCCAGCGTGCTTGTGGTGCAATGGCGTGCAGACCATATAGGCACATAGGCACTGCCTACCCCAGAAAATTGGTAATAATATCATATTAAAAACCTATTATATTTTATTATTTTTGTCAATGATATTGATACTTTGTATTTTAAATAGCGCCATCTATTTTTTTGTGTGGTTCTATCATTATATGGTATTAGCTCCATCTATCGCATTTTTTTGTACTATTTACTCCGTATTTTTTGGTTGCCTAAGTTTTCCTTCTAATTTTTGATTTATTATTATTATTAGATTATGCTAAATGTGTGACAGAATTAGGCACTGCCTTTGTACCTCAAACAATCAAATATTTGTGATAAACTTAAATCTAATGGAACTAGGAGCGCAGAAACTGTAGGTAGCAAGTCGGTAGGGACCCAGTATCAATGAAAGAACGAGAACTTCTCTGTACAAAACTGTTGAGAAGTACCAGGAGCGCAGGAGTCCTTAGCGGTACAAAAACTGTACATGTGCTCACATGCGCGTGTAGACTGCAAAGCGAGATGCATGTGGGTGGAGCTTGAAGTCGAGAGTTATTAATATTATCCTACTAATTTGCAATGTTACGTAATGCTAATTAAATTTATTTAAAGTTGATATTTCTCTTTTGTCATTTATTAACTTTAAAGGTATTGCTTTTTTTTTGTCACTTTCGCATTCCTAGTCGCGTTACTTGTACTACTTGTATTTCTTCTGTGGTCGCGTGCTAGACGTTTATGGTGATAATTTTAATTTGTTTGTGTAGTGCAAAACCTTTCATAATAATAAGTACCTAATGGCTTTTTAATGTTGTTTCAACTATCCGCAAATTTACTATGTCGCGAAATATAAAAATTTCATTGTAGACTACGTTGTGATTTTGTAGACATTTAAAATTGCTAATTTCAAAAATTAAAATCATAACAATTAAAATTATTTCTATGGTTACTATAAATTCTGCCTACCTTATACTAAAATCCTGTGCACGCCACTGTTGTGGTGGACATTTGCCAGATATCATTTGTCATTCATAATTACCGAACTTTTCTCTTTTTAATTCCATAAAAAATTTAATCAATTAATTAAAAAAAAAAACATAAATCATCTATTTATTTTTTAGAAAACAAAGTTCTTGTTGAAAAACCCTTTATAAATATAATAATTATTTTGAATTTAAATATGGCGGTTTCGCTCTTTTAGAAATAAACTTCGTCCTTGTACTCGTTTTTAGTAACTTTAAAAGTCCTCACCAGGGGCCTATTTCATAAACGTGACAATTGTAATTTACCATGACAATTTATAATACACTAGCTGACCCGCGCAACTTTGTCTGCGCGTTTAAATTTAACCGTTTACGCAGCGTACGCTCTTAAAAGGAATAATTTTTCCCCGTTTTTGCAACATTTTTCTTTGTTACTCCGCTCCTATTAGTCGTAGCGTGATGTTATATAGCCTATAGCCTTTCTCGATAAATGGATTATCCAACTCGAAAGTATTTTTTCAATTCGAATCAGTAGTTCCTGAGATTAGCGCGTTCAAACAAACAAACAAACAAACAAACTCTTCAGCTTTATAATATTAGTATAGATTGCTTGGTTTAGTTTGTTCTAAGTAAATAATTCCAACTAAACTAATCAATGTATTATAAATTGTCATAGTAAATTACAATTGTCACGTTTATGAAATAGGCCCCTGGTCAAATCCTATTAAAAATAATTGTATATATTGTAAGTCAAATTTTTTTTTTTGCAATTAAACGTCATTGTACTCGTTTTTAAGTAATTTACCAGGGCAGGTGCGATTTTTATAGTTATTTTGAATTTAATGGTGGCGGTTTCGCTGCGTTCGCATAAAATAGACATTATACTCGTTTGAAAGTAACTTTAGTAGACAAAATCTGATTTTTGTAATTATTTTAAATTTAAAGATGGCGGCTTTGCTCTTTTGAAAATATTAGATGTTAGACATTATATTCGTTTTTAAGTAACTTTAGTAGTCAAAATCTGATTTTTGTAATTATTTTGAATTTAAAGATGGCGATTCGATAAAAAATAATTGTATATCGAAAAATATATAATAAATATGGTGAAAGAAGCGTTTCAATATCTTGAAAAATTCCAAAATGCAGCTCTAATCAAGCTCTTAATAAATTCCGAACATATTCACAAGGAGCATTCGCTCTGTGATATCACAAGTCTCGATGTCGGTGTGTATATTTTTTTAAAACTTATACCTTACTCTAGTTAAATATAAGAAAATGTGTAAAAAATATAATATAATTTTAAATCTGACATCGTCCCACATCTATAAGTACCTAATTTAGATAACGGTGGTGGTGTCGATTGATTTCTGTAACTGATATGAGTGAACAAACACCTTAAATTAATAGCAAAAATAGCCCAAATAAATGGTCTATTTATGTTAATAATATTTATTTCAATAAGTACCTATGTTATAAAATATAACGCCTGATTTCATTTAATGTTGGTATAGAAATAGGTCAGTCAACGGGTTGTTAAAATAAATTTAAAATCTATAGTGCCTCGGAGAGTACGTTAAGCTGTCGGTCCAAGTTTCATTTTATCAACTTGTGGAATTATTTCTATATGGTTATCTATAAATAATTTCAGAGTCTGTCCAACACCGACAAGCTAACCACTTATTCGGTGAAGACTTAAAATACCGTCGGCTATCACGATGTGGGAATAAGTATAGACGGACTCAGGAGTACCCAGCGGTAAGGTTTTATACCTTACCGCTAGGTACTCAGGAATCCGTCTATACTATTTGGTACCAAATGACTAACGAGTCTTAGTAAAATTTAAATTAGTCTAATAAAGTTAGTCAAAAACAAGAATATCATATTTTTTGCCGATCAAGGGAAGCGACTTTAAATTAAAAAACTTAATTTTAATGGGTGATATTTGATCCATATGTCGGCGTCGTCGCTTCGACACAACTCAAATTGTTAAAAAAGGGCTTACTTTAAAAAAAAAGGACGGGCACTTGCGCCAAGACATCAGTGAGCGTTCACTCACACTAAAACAATCGCGCATAAGTACCTAATCAGCATCCGCGTCGTACGCACGATAAACTCTTAACGCTTTGCGTTGTCTTTCAGGTGTATGGTGGGGGTCCCATCCGTACAGTCAAAATTTATTGTATAATGCTATTGTTCGGGGCCATCTGGACTATGCATCCTTCCTTATGACTCCTTGCAATAAGTCTGCTCTAAACAAAATTGATAAAGTTCAGTACAAGGGTATTCGTATAGTTCTGGGCGCTATGAGGTCAACGCCTATTTTGGCTCTCCAGAATGAATATGTAGAACCTCCTCTTTCAGTTAGAAGACAATATCTCTCTGACCGCTTCCTTTACAAAATTATCCTAACACCTTGTTCGATTTTGATAAATAGTCTGGAAGCTAATCTGTGGGCATTAATTTTTGACAGGTGATATCTTGCAAGCCAGTCTGGAAAAAAAAATGGTGAATTAATGCTTTGTAAAATTGTATAATATTTGTGAAAAAGTAATGTTTTGTCCCGTCATAAGTTTTGTGCGGCCTTCTTATATACCATAGAAATTGTGTAGTGCTTTGTTCGCCCTGTATTAGGCGCCTACAACAAGTGATTCAAATAGTTGTCGCGTTGTGTTTTGTGTATGTTTCCAACGCCGTATTTTACGTGGCTTAGTGGTTTTGGTGCCTTGGGTACCCAGGGATCTCGACGCTGAAGCACCACAACAAGCCATTCGGTGAGTTTGATTTTAAGTTTTTGCGGTGCAAATCGCACCCGTGTAAGAAGCCTGGACGAGGTTTGTTTACCGGCTTCTCGCACACACCTTCTCATCCTCTTGTGTCTAAATTAGAAATTCTATCAAGGTTTTCCAATTCAGCTTACTAAAGAAAAAAGAGCAAACCTTGTTTACTAAATAGCTTCCTTAAATTTTCCAATATTAAGTACCCTTTTCACACCTCCCAATGTTTTTAACTATCCTTATGTTTCATTGTTCTATTCCCCCAGTATTACTTACATTGATATTGATAAGGAATCACAATATGCTGATAACATTTTCAATAAAGAAGTAAACAAACATTGGTCGGACATATTGCAAATATTCTGTGATGCATCAAAGTTTGATTATGAACAGTGTGTGAGCTCTGCTGTCTGGATACCAAAATATAGCATTATTTTAAATTTTAGAAGTCCCCCTCAGTCCTTAATTTTTACAGGAGAATCCTTGGCTATGTATGAAGCAGTCTCATACATCCTTTCACATAATATATATATATATTTTTTTTTTTTCTGATTCCCAAAGATGTTTAAAGGCCTTAACTAGTAACTTTTTTTCAAGTAAACCTCACCCACTTACAATAAAATTAAGACATTTATTACATGAATGCAGTAAGGTTGGCCTGGATATTGTGCTGGCTTGGATACCAAGCCATTGCGGTATTGTAGGTAACGAAACAGCTGACCTATTGGCTAAAGAGGTCACAGTTATTGGTTCAATGGATAGTTTTACTTTATACCCACAGGATTTATCCCCACTAGTTAAAGTGGACCAGTCTTTGGAGTGGGAAAAAATCTGGAACTCTGACCCCCAAAAAGCTAAACACTATAGGCTTATACAACCGTCTATCCCAAATAAACCATGTTTTTTTCTCTAAAGATTTCTCTAAACAGGTTACCTCGACTATTTGCCGACTTAGATTGGGACATAATAGTACTCCTGTACACCTGTATAAAATTAAAGTTAGGGAATTAATTATATATATATCCCATTCTACTACAAAGGGGACTGCCGATACTGAATTCTTACATTAGCAGACTATATAAAGCATCTATTGCATTCGGATATACGCCGAAGCAATGGAGATTAGTTAAGGTAGTATTCATACCAAAACCAGGTAAAGATAACTATGAAGAACCAAAGTCATTCAGGCCTATAAGTCTATCATCTTTCTTATTGAAAGTACTGGAGAAATTATTAGATAGACACATTAGGGAGGGACCACTAATAAGGACTCCTCTTCACAGACTTCAATGCGCCTATCAGCAGGGTAAGTCGACTGAAACAGCACTTCATCATGTTGTTAAAAAAGCTGAAATGGCATTGGAGAATAAAGAAGTATGTGTAGGCATATTCATAGACATAGAAGGGGCATTTGATCGCACAACCTTTGAAGGGATCGATAGTGCCTCAAAAAGACACGGCATAGAACCAACCAATTGTAGATGGATACAAAATATGCTAAGGGGTAGAATTGTTATATCAAAACTACTAGGAGAGGAAATGAGGATAACTACAACCAAAGGATGCCCACAGGGTGGAGTGCTCTCTCCTTTACTGTGGAGCCTTGTTGTGGATTCAATTCTTACTAAGCTGAATGTTGGCCCATATAAAACAATAGGATACGCCGATGACCTAGTTATACTAGTAAACGGAAAATTTGTGGGTACAACAATTAGTGTAGCACAAAAGGCACTGGGAACTATTGAACAATGGTGTAACATACAACATCTATCAATAAACCCGAGCAAAACAACAGCATTGCTGTTTACAAAGAAAAGAGATCTCGCGGGATTAACATCTTTAAAACTGTTCGGATCTCAAATACAGTGGTCAACAGAGGTAAAATATCTAGGAGTCATTCTGGATAAAAATCTCACATGGAGACGACATGTTGACATGGCAATTAAAAGGGCAATAAGAGTCTTTGCTATGTGTCGATCGGCATATGGCAGAACATGGGGATTAAAGCCAACAGTGATGAGGTGGATATACGATACCATAGTGGCACCAATGCTAATGTATGGAAGCATTGTATGGTGGCCACGAACCAAGCTTGGCACCTGTAAAAAGGAGCTAGCGAAATTACAACGATTGGCATGTATGTCCATATCAGGCGCCTTTAGAACAACACCGACGGCAGCAATGGAGGTTATACTAAATCTGAAACCTCTACACGTGTTAATAGAGATAGAAGCAAGGAAATCACTATATCGTCTACAAAATAGTGACGAGTGGTTTCCAAATATGCCACAAACTGTTCACACAAAAATGGATACTAATAAAAATCTCGATAGGATTCTAGAAATGTGTGCTGACAACATTTCTACTGTTCGAATATTCAAAAGGAACTATAATATATACTTCCCGTTAAGGGAGGAATGGAAAGATGGCTCTAAACTGGACAGTAATTGTCAAAACTGGTTTACTGATGGATCAAAGATGATATCAGGAACGGGTGCAGGAATACATACCAAAGGTTACGATATTCTTGTAAGCATGGGCCATTACCCTACAGTTTTCCAAGCGGAGCTGTACGCAATAATTGTTTGTGCAAAGGAGATCCTAGATAGGAATTCTCACGGAGAAACTATCAACATTCTCAGCGATAGCCAAGCGGCACTTAAAGCGCTGAGTTCATATGAGACGAAATCTGGTCTGGTCTTGAACTGCGTTGAACTGTTGAATAAAATCGGAAGGAACAACAGGGTGAGACTAGCCTGGGTTCCGGGGCATACGGGAATCGAGGGAAATGAAAGGGCAGACGAACTGGCTAGAAAGGGATCAGAAACCCCTTTTATGGGACCTGAACCATTTATTGGCATACCTAGTAAAACAATAAACAATGCACTAAAGGAGTTTGCCAATGAGAAACATACAACTTGGTGGTCAACTCAACAAGGCCTAACACACTCCAAGAAATTCATTGGTACAAAGGCAATTGGTCTGGATAAGATCTGGAAGTTTAACAAAACACAAATAAGGCTACTGGTGGGAATCTTCTCGGGACATTACACGACATATAAACATCTATATACAATGGGAATTAGAGACGATCCCAGATGCAGATTTTGCTCTGATGAGCTAGAATCAATGCAGCATCTGCTGTGCCAGTGCGTTGCAAGGGCCACTTACAGATTGAAATACCTACAACAGGCTTACCCGGAACCGGAAAGCTACAGACTCCTCAAACTAGAGGACGTCCTCAAATATGTCTGCAGCATATTCGAGGATGGAAAGGACGAGTGAGGAGTAAAGGACTGGGGAATACACAAAAGATCCTACTGGGTCGAAGTGTCCTGACTGATGTCAGCCCCAAAAACTAATAAGATAAGATAAGAAAGTTAGGGAAAGTGCTCTGTGCGACTGTGGTACAGAACTGGGAACCCCGAATATTATACATTCATTTAATTACTAAGTCACTACGAAATCTAAGAAAAATGCATTTTGTTTAGTTAAGTTTTTTTTTCATTACACTTTAAGTATGGTGTTGCAAATTAATGTCAAAACAAAATAATTTAATTGTTGTTACATGTTTAATTATTATTTGTTTAAAAATAAAGTTAACTATTTTATACTCTCCATTATTTTTGTGTTCCGGTAATTCTGCCGGTGTGTGTATAAAAGTGGAAATACTATAGGAAACGCTGATGCATTAAGTAGATGGCCTATAGAATCAAGCATAGAAGATAAGAGATATATATGTGAAGATATACTGCTGTTGTCAGAAATGCTTAGTGCTATGCAATATACACAATGTATACCTCAAAAGATGATATTATGTCCTAAACAAAGTATTGGATATTGCATGGATGGCCAGACAGAATTAATGAAGAAGCAGTCAGAGTATATTGCCTAAAACGTAAGGAATTAACATTAAGTTGTGATTGTATAATATGGGGAAACAGAGTGGTTATTCCACCTGTGGGACAGTATATGCTAGAAGCGTTACATGAAACACATGATGGCATGGTTATTTCAAAATCGGTTGCTCGAAGTTACTTTTGGTGACCTGGCCTAGATCATGAAATAGAAGCTATGGTAGATAGATGCACAACTTGTCAGTTGACTAGAAACATGCCAGCCAGTACTTCACATTCATGGATAACAATAACAAATGTGTGGCAACGACTACATATTGATTTTGTAGAATGTTACCATAATTAAATATTTCTTATTATAATAGATGCCCATTCATAATGGCCAGAGGTAAAAATTGTTTCAACTACTTCAAGTGTGTTATAAATGCATTAAGAGATATATTTGCAGAACAGGGACTGCCTGAAGTTATAGTGTCTGATAATGGAACCGTTTTACTTCCCAAGAATTCAAGGAATTCTTAAAGCAGAATGGAGTGAGACATATATTAACACCACCATACATGTAACGCTGTACCAACTAGCATAGTTCTCCCGTCCGTAACTTCTCTATATTTGGTAGAGAGGATGCCTGTACCAACTAGCATAGTTCTCTCGTCCGTAACTTCTCTATATTTGGTAGAGAGGATGCCTGTACCAACTAGCATAGTTCTCCCGTCCGTAACTTTGTGACGAAGTCCTACCTACAGGTATAAATTGGCTGTAAGGTAATGAAACAACGTACATACAATAAAAAAATAAATATATATTAAAAGAAACCTAACTATTTAAAATTTATAAAGAGCGAAAGAGATATAAAAGAATGGGTTCTATCAACATCCAGATTATGTCATGGGAAGAATGCTACTGCCCTGATTAAGCGACGATCGGGGAGGGCAGCATCCAACGTCCTTCAGTGGCAGGCCAGGCTCCGGGCAGCGGTCGGCTATGGCCGGCTATGGCAGGCCATGATCTGCCGAGCAGACGGTGTCCAGGCTCCGGAAGAAGAATCCAGGCTATGACCAGCTGGGATGTCTGAAGACGGTAGCAGACAGGGCTTCAGGAAAAAAAGGTTCCAGGCCAGGTTCTGCCGTAGAGATTTTTCTACCTCAGAATTGATTCCTGAAATCATTCGAAGGGAAGCCTAAGCATACTGCTTCCAGCTCTCGTTGTCTTCAGTTTTTGGCAGGGTAGCAACAATAATTGTGCATTGCGTAAAACTGCAGGACGGAGGCTGGGGTGCAGTGCTAGACAGACGCACGGACACAGTACAATCTTTATATAATTCTATTGAACCCTAAAAACGTCCCTATGAAAGTACTGTATAATTAACTCACCAAATTAATGTTGGAACTCCGAACTTTGTGCGTCACTATTATATGTTTTTGTAACTAACAATTTATTACAAACACACACTCGCAAACTTAGTAATTTATCAAATGGCCTGCGGTACTCTGACCGCGGCCTATTTATGTGAATTTTGAAGTAATACGTTACTTCGACTTGTAAAATGCATTTATTTAAACTACCTGCCTCTTTTGCATTTTGCACTTTTGCAAAGGGTAATTTTAAATTCTGAACTATCCGTTCCATTTCGCGGACTGCCATACATTTTGGAACATCAAAAGGAACGTTCCGTTACATTACCCCGCGCGTCCCCCAAGGATTTTTTTAATCATTTTATTTCATGAATAAAAAAATCCTTAGTTCGCCACATGAGAACTAATTTTACACACTCATACTAACCTTCCACTATGCCTGTCATACCTCAATCATTCAGCCCTGGCCGCAGTAACATTCATATTATTATTACTGTGGCGTCCTAATATACTGTGGGAATAAGATGATGTAATAATCAAACTATTCGTACTAGTCTCAAGTATAAAAGTTAAAGTAAATGAGTAATGTAACTATAAAAATGTTTTATTTATTTATGATTTGTACTCTTAAAATCCGTAATATGCCAAGTACCAAGATCTTTTCCATTCATGTCCTCTAACACATAAACTAATGGAGACTTTTTATAGGTAATACGACACTTAACAAATTTTGGTGCTAACTTTTTAGTAAAATACTTCTCCTTATCGCTCTGAAAGTAAGTCTTCTTCCAGACTATGTCACCGACTTTGAATTCAGCGAACTTGCGTCGCAAGTTATAATGGGAAGCATTTTTAAGGTGTGCGCGATATAAAGAGACCTGCACTTCCTCAAAAATCTTTGTTAAACAACCAATATTTTCCGCATATATATCACGAGGTAAAAATACTATCTCATCGCCCAAGTCTGTATCAGTGAAGTGAGAACCACATGAAACGAGTTCACGACCATAAACTAAAAAATTGGGAGAATAGCCGGTAGATTCATTGACCGAACTATTAATTGCAAACTTGATTTTATTAATATTTATATCCCAAGACCTATGATCATTTTCAACAAAAGTAGAAATACATGTCACAATGGATTTATTATATCTTTCCACCGTATTTATTTGCGGCGTATATTTAGGTATAAAATAAACGTTAGGTATCTTATATTTAGAAAATAAGCTATCTAAGTTTTTACTAATAAATTGAGTACCATTGTCCATCATGATTGTTTGGGGTACTCCGTGAATCAAGAAAACTTGTTCTTCCAGAATATTAGCTATTATATCAGCTCTTGCTTCTCTAATGGGAAAAATCAAACAATACTTAGAAAAACAACATGTAACTACTAGTATAAAAGTATTTCTTTTTCTTGTGACAGGTAAGGGGCCTACTAAATCAATTGACAGCATTTGAAATGGTCTACTACACTGTTTTGGTCTTCCCATTTCACCTAAAGTCATATGATTTGAATGTTTATATGCTAAACAAGTGTCGCAAGATGACACAATTTTTACTACATCTTTGTACATTCCTGGCCAATAATACTTAAGACATAATCGTTTGTACGTTTTAAAATTACCTAAATGTCCAGCAGTTGGTTCTGAATGATTTTCCCTAATAATTTCTTCGCGCAACTCCTCTGGAACTACTTCTTTCCAAGAGAATTCAGAAGTGAGTTCGCATTTATTTTTTGATAATCTATATAGAGTATTATTTTTAATTAAAAAATTATCAAATTTTTCTGGATTATTTAAACAACCATTATATATATCATTATAATATTTATCATTTGATTTTAAATAAAAATTGGATGTAGAAATGGCAGCAACCGGTACTGATCTAGACAACGCGTCAGGTATGACATTATCCGAACCTTTACGATGCTTTATATTTAAATTAAATGAAGACAGACGCACTCCCCAACGAGCTAATCTACCTGTTGGATTATTAAGTGATAAAAACCATTTTAATGCAGAGTGGTCAGTATAAATAGTTGTAACACTCCCGTTTTCCAGGTAACATCGCCAGTGTTCTAACGCTACTACCACCGCAAGAGTTTCCCGTTCAGTAATACTATAATTGCGCTCCGAGTTATTTAATGAACGACTCATATAAGCTATGGGGTGTTCTTTACCATTAATATTTTGCGTGAGCATAGCGCCTATACCGTAATTACTAGCATCGGTATGCACTTCGAATGGCAAACTATAATCAGGACACGACAGAATTGGGGCAGATATTAGAGACTCTTTTAGTTTATTAAAAGAATTATCAGCCTCAGATGACCAAACAAAAGGTGGTGCATTTTTTTTATTCGAAGTGAGTTTATTTAAAGGACCTGCTATTGTACTGAAGTTTGGCACAAACCTACGATACCAAGTCGCTGTACCTAAGAATCTTTTGACCTCCTTTTTATTTTTCGGCGTAGGAAAATTTAAGATTGCTTCTACTTTTTCGGGATCTGTCCGTAAGCCGTTAGCATCTACTACATAACCTAAGTATTTGAGACTTTTACAAAAAAAATTACATTTATCTGAGTTTATAGTTAAATTTGCTTGTTCTAACTTCTTCAATACGCGCAATAAGAGTGACACGTGTTCATCGAAAGAGCTAGAAACGATTACTATATCGTCAAGGTAACAGAATACTTTATACTCAAACTCTAAACCGAACAAACTATCCACTAATCTTTGCTGAGTAGCTGGTGCGTTTGTTAGACCAAAAGCTGTGGTCATAAAACGAAACGTACCGCGTCCTGGGACATAAAAAGCAGTCTTATCTCTATCCTGTTCTACAATCGGAATTTGCCAGAAAGCTTTACTTAAATCGATACAGGATAAGAACTTTGCATCGCGTAAGCTATCTAATATTTCTGACACGTAAGGCAGATTATAAGCGTGCGTTTAGAAATAGAGTTTAACTTCCTACTATCTAAACAAAATCTAGGTTGACCGTTCTTTTTTTTTACTATAAGAACTGGTGATGACCAAGCGCTTTCGCACGGTTCAATTACATTAAAACTAAGCATTTCATCTACTTGTTCTACCAGAATCCGCTGCTTTTCTGGTGACAACCTATAATATCTTTGTTTAATGGGGGGCGAGTCGCCGGTGTCTATTCGATGAACTATTACATTAGTACGACCTAATCCCTTACGTTCTAAAGAAATATTTTTAAATTGTTCAATGATATTATTCACAATTAATTGTTGTGAACTATCTAAATTATCATATGAATTTAGAAATTTATTAGTATTAATCAAATATAAATCTGTATGTGATGAACAATCTTTTTCTGACGTAATATTTCTTAAAATTTTTGGACATAAATTAAAAACGCGCCAGAAGTCTATACCTAAGATAAGAGAGGTATCCACTTCTGGTATTACATAAGCTTTAATTATGTGAAGCTTATTTTCAAATGAAATAGGAAGAAGAATATATCCTATGGTATTAAGTCTCTGACCACCAGCAGCAGTAATATTAAGTGGGTTATCACTTGTTAACCTAAAACCTCTATTTATTAATGATAAATGAGAATTATTTCCTAAAATAGTGACAGCTGATCCAGAATCTAATAAACCATAAACTTTCATGTCTAATATATTCACATACACATACGGTCTTTCATCACCATTAGTTTTATAATTCAGGATTGAAGAAGTAAAATGAGTAGTAAAAAAAATATTAACTTTATGTAACCACATTTCCCAATCATTAACATCAAAGTTACTACTACAATCCTGCCTAATCAGTTTTTTGAGTTTTCTTGAGTTTTAATACAATTAGTGCAATTATAAATTGTTACTCCATCAAGACCACACTTAAAACAAAATATTTTTTTAACAACGGTACACTGTCTCAGATTGTGGGACTCTGAGCGGCAACGCGGACAAAATTTAACCTTAACTATATTTGACGTGGCTGAGCATTGATAGTTTTTATTTTTATTAAAATCTCCGCCATTATTATTATTACTTTTTAAATTATTATTATTACCATTATTAAAATTCTGATTACTAGGATAATTATTTTGTGAAAAAAATTATTTGGAAACCGTCCGTTTCTAAAAGAATAACTATTATTAAATGATGTATTAGAAAAATTATTATTTTTATTACTAAAATTATAAATATGACCTGAAGTTTTTTTATATGCAAATTCAGGTGCAAGAAGGTTGCCGTGAGCTTTAGGAGGTTCCCTAAAATCAGAAATGCGAGATTGAAATTTTTCATAATTTTTGCAGATTATTCTAAGTTCATTAATATTTGTAATGCTAGTACTAGTAGCGAGTACCGATGCATAACACGGTCTAATATTATGAATCACTATTTCAAACTGTTCGCTATCGGATAATGGTTTCGATAAACGAGAAAACATGCCGGATAAAATTGACAAATAAATTGTTATATTTTCTTCTTCACCCTGCGTTCTAGACCTAATCTCCGACATTAATCTAAAATCATAATCATGCTTATCGAAATCCTCGCGAAGCAAAATACATAATTCGTTCCAACTATTAAACTTATGCCGAATACTTCTAAACCAATGTAACGCGTCATCGGTAAATATTTCAGTTGCAAACGACAAAATATTCGTGCTAGGAATATTTCTTGCTGCTGCGAACTCAGTAACGCGCTGAATAAAGGAACGTACACACGTCTTCCCATTATATTTTAATTTAGCAAGTTCCAAAACAATGTTACGATCGCAAGGAATTGAAACACTAGAAAGCTCACCATCAATATTATTAATGTCTGAAGTAACAGATGTTGCTGATGAACTTAAGTTATGTGAAAAATCCGTTATTTGTTTTCTAAATTTTTTATAACGACTTTCACTATCTTTAAACTGATTTACTGCCTCCTGGGTCGATGGATCCATACGATTTAATCGATGGTGAACCTGATTAAGCAGGTTGACAGTACGATCTAAAAGATTTTTATCTATTTTTAATAGTAAACTATTTAAGTTTGACTGTACTTTCGAAAGGCTCTCATTAAGTCCATGAATATTATCACAAAAATCAATCCCCGATTCTAAAATATCCTCAGCAGGTAAAACTTGCGAGAGTTTCACTATCTGCTTACGCAGTTCCTGCACACTATCAGTAGGTACACTTCCTCTAATAATAATTTCGTACGTTAGTTCCGGTTTTTGAAGACTTAAATATTTAATAGGTAACGACATTTTGTGAGCACAGTTACTTTCATAGAGAGTTTACAAAAACTAATCCGTCCTGTTACAAATAATGAATATAACGTATTCTTTATTTAAAACAAAAATAAAAAAATTAGAAAAAAAATAAATAATAAGATTAATAATTAAAAAAATCACTTAAAAAATAACACACAAATAATGTAAATTTTGTTGTGTATTTTTTTTCTTTAAAAAAAAAAATTACCAACAAAAAAAATCTAAAATTAAAAAAAAAATATATATTTAAAAGAAAAAAAAAATGAAAAACACAATTAAAATATTTACAAGAAAAAAAAAACACTAAAAAAAAACAAAAAAAAAAATTTACAAGCTACCCCGGTTTGCCTCGGATTCGAACCGGGGTGCACGACAATATATCGTTGTCGGCTATCTTTATGGGCTAGGAGTCCGCCCTGACGTTAGTCGCCTTATACGACACCCTGTCTCGTGATTGGGTTGGTGCTATTCGATCCCGGCCACCACACGGGGATTACAAAAAAATACACAAACAAAATACACACAAAAAAAAACAAAGAAAACGTTTTACAAAAACGACACAATACACAATAAAAAATAATATAACCTGGATGTTGATATATTATGCTAAAAAGTAGCTATAATTAACACGTTGGGCGCCAATTTATGTGACGAAGTCCTACCTACAGGTATAAATTGGCTGTAAGGTAATGAAACAACGTACATACAATAAAAAAATAAATATATATTAAAAGAAACCTAACTATTTAAAATTTATAAAGAGCGAAAGAGATATAAAAGAATGGGTTCTATCAACATCCAGATTATGTCATGGGAAGAATGCTACTGCCCTGATTGAGCGACGATCGGGGAGGGCAGCATCCAACGTCCTTCAGTGGCAGGCCAGGCTCCGGGCAGCGGTCGGCTATGGCCGGCTATGGCAGGCCATGATCTGCCGAGCAGACGGTGTCCAGGCTCCGGAAGAAGAATCCAGGCTATGACCAGCTGGGATGTCTGAAGACGGTAGCAGACAGGGCTTCAGGAAAAAAAGGTTCCAGGCCAGGTTCTGCCGTAGAGATTTTTCTACCTCGGAATTGATTCCTGAAATCATTCGAAGGGAAGCCTAAGCATACTGCTTCCAGCTCTCGTTGTCTTCAGTTTTTGGCAGGGCAGCAACAATAATTGTGCATTGCGTAAAACTGCAGGACGGAGGCTGGGGTGCAGTGCTAGACAGACGCACGGACACAGTACAATCTTTATATAATTCTATTGAACCCTAAAAACGTCCCTATGAAAGTACTGTATAATTAACTCACCAAATTAATGTTGGAACTCCGAACTTTGTGCGTCACTATTATATGTTTTTGTAACTAACAATTTATTACAAACACACACTCGCGATCTTAGTAATTTATCAAATGGCCTGCGGTACTCTGACCGCGGCCTATTTATGTGAATTTTGAAGTAATACGTTACTTCGACTTGTAAAATGCATTTATTTAAACTACCTGCCTCTTTTGCATTTTGCACTTTTGCAAAGGGTAATTTTAAATTCTGAACTATCCGTTCCATTTCGCGGACTGCCATACATTTTGGAACATCAAAAGTAACGTTCCGTTACAACTTCTCTATATTTGGTAGAGAGGAGGCCTGAACCAACTAGCATAGTTCTCCCGTCCATAACTTCTCTATATTTGGTAGAGAGGATGCCTGTACCAACTAGCATAGTTCTCCCGTCCGTGACTTCTCCATATTTGGTAGAGAGAATGCCTGTACCAACTAGCATAGTTCTCCCTTCCGTAACTTCTCTATATTTGGTAGAGAGGATGCCTGTACCAACTAGCATAGTTCTCCCGTCCGTAACTTCTCTATATTTGGTAGAGAGGATGCCTGTACCAACTAGCATAGTTCTCCCGTCCGTAACTTCTCTATATTTGGTAGAGAGGATGCCTGTACCAACTAGCATAGTTCTCCCGTCCGTAACTTCTCTGTATTTGGTAGAGAGGATGTCTGTACCAAGTAGCATAGTTCTCCCGCCTGATACTTCTCTATATTTGGTAGAGAGGATGCCTGTACCAACTAGCATACTTCTCCCGCCCGTTAATCGTCGATTTTCACCAATTCCTTGATTTTATTAACGTGTTGATCATCAGTTGATGTTGATGGCCGTCCTGAACGTGGTTCGTCGTCAACGCGTTCTCGACCCTTTTTGAACAGTTTGTACCAATCAAAAATATCGCGACATACAATTATCACCGAAGGGCCTTTGCAACATCTGAAAGTTTCAGCACACAAAATTTTATGGAACTTGTTATTGAATAATTTCACTCATTGTAAAAATCGATGAATTCACTTTTTGTACTTCCGAAAGACAAGCTAAAGAAGTAGAAGACAATTTAAAGAAGTTACGGACAGGAGAACTAATACTATGGGCAAAAAATAGTAAGACTTAATCATTAGTTTTTAGATATACTAAAAACTAATGAATATTTTGATGTGATATTTAGCACAGATGTCACTGAAAAAGTCTTACTATTTTTTGCCCATAGTATTAGTTCTCCTGTCCGTAACTTCTTTAAATTTGGTAGAGAGGATGCCTGTACCAACTAGCATACTTCTCCCGTCCGTAACTTCTCTATATGTGGTAGAGAGTATGCCTGTACCAACTAGCATAGTTCTCCCGTCCGAAAAGATTCGTCCTGAATCCCCGGAACTATTTCCGGTTGACATATTTACATTACTAGTATTTTCGTTCGACATTATACAAATATTTCACAATTATATATTGCCTATAACCTGATAAAACTGTGTAGAAATACCTATACCCTATAATGTCCTGAAAAACTAAAGTGGAATAATATACAGAAAAATACTTGTGTTTCTTAACGTATTCAGTAACAAATTTCAAACAACATAAACCGTGACAACCTATGAAAATGAAACTTATAAAGTTGGCTAGTTAGATTATGGCTTTTCAACAATGAATGTGCTAAGTTTGAGCTTTTAATCACAAAATGCAGGGTACATCGTACTAAAAATACTTGCGGCCATATTTTGATACGCATCCCGGTAAAAATATATGTAAATTTTTGATTAACCACATGATGAATGTAGTAATCTCGCCGAATCTCATACTAAATGCTATAGCTCTTAAATTATTTAATTTAGTAATATACTCTATTTTTTTAAATTTATCATTATATTTTGCAGGCTTTCAAGGAGTTTGTGGAAACGTTTCAAGAGGCTCCCAGCAGCACGTCCAAGGTGTGGGTGAAAGCTGGCACCTATGATGCTGGAGCACGAAGTAAGTCTGAGCTTGACCCGCAATTGTTTCAGGAGGCTCCCATCAGCACGTCCAAGGTGTGTGTGAAAGCTGGCACCTATGATGCTGGAGCACGCAGTAAGTTTTAGCATGACCCGCAATTGTTTCAGGAGGCTCCCAGCAGCACGTCCAAGGTGTGGGTGAAAGCTGGCACCTATGATGCTGGAGCACGAAGATTAAAATACACCAAATAAAATAGAATAAACAAAAATCATCAAAGATATTTTCTTTGTTGTTGTTCCTTTCTATTTATACAAGTCACAAGCTTTTCTCTAGTATAAAAATATATCATACAAATTAGTGAACAAGGCGCATGATTGGTGGAAAATATCAGACCGTTACACATTATTACTAATTCTATCATCACGGGTGCCCTACGGCGCCCGAGACCGCCAAGACCGCCTGGCCAAGTTGGTTACATAATTTTTTAGATTAAAAAGTCATTGGTACACTCCGGGGTTTGAACTAGGGACCTTAATTTTTTTAAGTCTAAGGTTTAACCAATTCGGCCACCACGTGTATATTATTATTATCAGGATTATATTTACGGCCATGTAGGCAAGAAAAAGTACTTCTATTTTGTCATCAATGAGCAAATAGAAAAAAAAAACTCCATCGTCAATCGCCGTCGCCATTTTGAAAACGCTTTATTAATGAGCAAAAAAATTACACCAAAAAATATGTTGATTTAAATAGTCGTCCCGTCTACTACTATAACGTTACGTTTTAAATTCTCCTTTATCGTGGTCTCGTTTGGTAAGCTTCTTACCAAACGATACCTTAACATTGCCAAATCACTATATGGTCAATACCTTATACATCGCAGTGCCCCTCCCCTACAAATCACTACATGGTCAATACCTTATACATCGCAGTGCCCCTCCCCTACAAATCACTACATCGTCAATACCTTATACATCGCAGTGCCCCTCCCCTACAAATCACTACATCGTCAATACCTTATACATCGCTATGCCCCTCCCCTACAAATCACTACATCGTCAATATTTTATACATCACAGTACCCCTTCCCTACAAATTACTACATCGAAGTGCCCCTCCCCTACAAATCACTACATCGTCAATACCTTATACATCGCAGTGCCCCTCCCCTACAAATCACTACATCGTCAATACCTTATACATCGCTATGCCCCTCCCCTACAAATCACTACATCGTCAATATTTTATACATCGCAGTGCCCCTTCCCTACACATTACTACATCGTCAATACCTTATACATCGCAGTGCCCCTCCCCTACAAATCACTACATCGTCAATACCTTATACATCGCAGTGCCCCTCCCCTACAAATCACTACATCGTCAATACCTTATACATTTTATTTAATTTAAAATACTTTATTGCACAAAATTACAAAATAAAATTGTACATAGGCGAACTTAATGCCTTAGGCATTTTCTACCAGCTAACCTTTGAGAGAGTGGAAGATTATGCATAGGGTGCAAAAGCAAATAAATAACAATTTAAAAGACATATAGCGAATAGTATATAAACTACTTAAATATTACATGTAAATACTTAAACATACACTCAATACATAATATACTACTTATATAATTCATACAATATAATACATATAGTACATATCAAAACAGAAAATGCTAAAGGAAAAATTGGCAGTTACTTATTCAGATAATGAGTGGTGAGTAGACGTTTAAATACACCGATGGTTGGAGCCTGTCTTATACACAGACGAAGCAAATTCCATTGACGAGCAGCTGACACAGTAAAAGAATCGGAATATTTGGTGGAGATGTGCGACGGGATCTTTAATTGGTTATTAACAGAGGAACGAAGAAGACGATCGTGAGAATCACAGAGGAAAATAAATCGAGATTTTAGGTAAGAAGGGGTATTAGGATTATAGAGGATGTTATAAAGGAAAGAAAGCATGTGCACTGATCTACGTGATCGTATATTAAGCCATCTTAACTGTTTGCGGTAAATAGAGACATGGTCATATTTGCGCAGGTCGAAAACAAAGCGTATGCACAAGTTAAGAAGGCGGTCGAGTTTATTGAGTAGGTCTTCAGTCAGATCAGAGTAACATACATCAGCATAGTCTAAAATAGGGAAAAGAAGTAAATTTACTAACATAATCTTTGTCTTAAATGGAATGAGGTACTGGGACCGCTTGAGCGAATGCATGCTGGCGAAAATACGTTTACTAACTTCCGAAATGTGATAGTTAGGCAACATTTATGTTACAAATATCAAAGTGCAGCGAAAGTTGCAAGTCATCGGCATACAGATGATAGGAACTGAAATTAATTCATTGGACCATGGCATTAATAAAAACCGAGAAGAGCAAAGGAGATAAAACGCCACCTTGCGGGACGCCAGCAGTGAGGAAACACCAATCAGAGAAAACATTGTCCACCCGAATGCGCTGCCTGCGTCCGCGAAGATATGAGTTGAACCACTGTGTCGCAGTAGGAGAAATATTAAGTGAACGCAAAATAGCGATAAGAATATCATGATCGACACAGTTGAAGGCATTACTAAAATCTAGGAGAACAAGCAGTGTTAACTTTTTTCGTCAATAGCACGGCGTATGTCATCAGTGATATTTACAAGAACAGTGCTGGTGCTATGAGACAATCGAAAGCCAGACTGGCGCGGATTCAATAATGCATTACTATTTAAAAAGTTAGTAAATTGTTTGTGAACAACGTGCTCCAGGACTTTAGATAAGAAAGGAAGAATAGAAATGGGTCGTAGATCGTCAAAAGTAGTGGGAGCAGTTTTTTTTGGAATCGGAATAACATGCGCACTTTTCCAAGTAGTGGGAAAATGTCCTGAAGAGAGAGATGAATTAATAATTAATGTAATAGAAGGGAGAATTATGTCAATAATAGGAATAATCAGGGCGCGACTAATATCATCAAAGCCACTGCCTTACTAGTTATAGATTTAACAATTTTCTTTACATCACCTGTGGTCACAGGCTGCAGTTCAAATTGAAGTGGGGCAGAAGCGGACCTTATTTGTGAGATGCCATTAGATTTTTTAGCGGAGTCTAAAGGAGTAGAGGGGGAAAAGAAGTATATATTAAGGCTGTTAATATCAGAAGGGACGAAACTACCGGATTTAGGTTTACCGAAACCAAGAGCACGAAGAAATTTCCAAGTATTTTGGGGGGTGGAGGACCTAATGAAAGTATGAATGTATTGGCGTTTTGCGTTTCTACACATCTGATTCACGCGACATCGCAGTGTCCCTCCCCTACAAATCACTACATCTTCAATAACTTATACATCGCAGTGCCCCTCCCCTACAAATCACTACATGGCCAATACCTTATACATAGCAGTGCCACTCCTCTAAAAATCACTACATCGTCAATATTTTATACATCGAAGTGCCCCTTCCCTACAAATTACTACATCGTCAATACCTTATAAATCGCAGTGCCCCTCCCCTACAAATCACTACATCGTCAATACCTTATACATCGCAGTGCCCCTCCCCTACAAATCACTACATCGTCAATACCTTACACATCGCAGTGTCCCTCCCCTACAAATCACTACATCTTCAATAACTTATACATCGCAGTGCCCCTCCCCTACAAATCACTACATGGCCAATACCTTATACATCGCAGTGCCACTCCTCTAAAAATCACTACATCGTCAATACCTTATACATCGCAGTGCCCCTCCCCTACAAATTACTACATCGTCAATACCTTATACATCGCAGTACCAGTATGGTCAATAATACACATATAGGCATTTTTTTCTCTTGGTTAAAATGAACTTTAGGTATTACTACACGAATTATTAGGTATCATATATAGATACCATTTTAAATTAAATAAACTATTTTACATTTTCATACCTAAGTATATAAAGAAAAGGGTTTTGCTCCAGGAATAGAATGATAAACATTGGTAGATCGTGATCGACGTTTTGTTATTTACACTTTGTGGTCGCGCCTAGGAGAGGACACGTCGGAGCGCGGCAAGCTGTACAAGCCCGTGTCGCGCCTGGAGGAGCGCCGCCCCGAGCGCGCCGACGCGCGCCCCGAGCGCCCCGAGCGCGCCCCGGAGCGCCCCGACTCGCGCAAGAAGAACAAACTCAAGGACGACAAGAAGAAGAGCAACCTGGAAATGTTCAAGGAGGAGTTGCGACAGTAAGTGCGGCCGTTACCACACGTATTGATTGTTTTCTTTGCACGCGCCGCCCCTGCGCCGGGCTATACTAAGTGGGACATTAAACAACGTTTTTTGCTGTAAAGCAACATAAAGAGGTATCTGCTGTAAATGTTCTTCGTCACACTACAAAAGTAATATACAGTGTGAATTTGATAGGTTAAAACCATTTGTCATTTTGACATAATTATGATTTTTATTTATTTGATTTTCACAGTTTGTGTGTTACGCGCGCCTGTAAATATTAGAAATTAATAACCAAAAAATAAAATATGTGTACCAACGTAATAAACAATTGCATATCCGTACTTCTTCTCCCTCTAATACATCATCCTTCCATACCTGCGTCCTACTCACTATGGAGGACCGGAAGGTAGTTGCAAAAAAGATGACTGCGCATTAACTCGCTCCGCACCGCCGCTATTATTAATTAATTAATTAATATAAAAGGATTTACGAACAATCAAACTTGTTAACGTGTATTTTCTGTGTTTTTGTAAAATTCTGTGTCATAATTAATTGCTTAGCCCTTGGATGGGGCTGAACATAGTGCTATTGGACTGCCCTTGCGCACCTCGTGCGAGGGCCCTAACAATTACCATCTCTGGAAGCTGTCACAGCAGTGAGTACCTTTCCCTAATTTTCCGTCTCTTAATTTCATTGTATTCCATCTAGCCTGCAAATTGTTTGTTACCGACGGTACACAGCCAGCATCGCCTATACAGTCCACTAAACGCGCCACCAGTTTGTTACCGACGGCACACAGCCAGCATCGCCTATACAGTCCACCAAACGCGCCACCAGTTTGTTACCGACGGTACACAGCCAGCATCGCCTATACAGTCCACTAAACGCGCCACCAGATTGTTACCGACAGTACACAGCCAGCATCGCCTATACAGTCCACTAAACGCGCCACCAGTTTGTTACCGACGGTACACAGCCAGCATCGCCTATACAGTCCGCTAAACGCGCCACCAGATTGTTACCGACGGTACACAGCCAGCATCGTCTATACAGTCCACTAAACGCGCCACCAGATTGTTACCGACGGCACGCAGCCAGCATCGCCTATACAGTCCACTAAACGCGCCACCAGTTTGTTACCGACGGTACACAGCCAGCATCGCCTATACAGTCCACTAAACGCGCCACCAGTTTGTTACCGACGGTACACAGCCAGCATCGCCTATACAGTCCACTAAACGCGCTACCAGGTTGTTACCGACGGCACACAGCCAGCATCGCCTATACAGTCCACTAAACGCGCCACCAGTTTGTTACCGACGGTACACAGCCAGCATCGCCTATACAGTCCACTAAACGCGCCACCAGTTTGTTACCGACGGTACACAGCCAGCATCGCCTATACAGTCCACTAAACGCGCCACCAGTTTGTTACCGACGGTACACAGCCAGCATCGCCTATACAGTCCACTAAACGCGCCACTAGGTTGTTGCCGACGGCGCACAGCCAGCATCGCCTATACAGTCCACTAAACGCGCCACCAGGTTGTTACCGACGGCGCACAGCCAGCATCGCCTATACAGTCCACTAAACGCGCCACCGGTTTGTTACCGACGGTACACAGCCAGCATCGCCTATACAGTCCACTAAACGCGCCACCAGTTTGATTATTTTATTGATAAAATGACATTCATTATAATGAATACTGAATGTTATTTTGTTGTTAATATACTGAGAGCAGAAAAATACTCTAATAGCTGATCAACAGGGTACAGGAGTAAAAAAAAATATTACAAAATTTAGATGGTTTAGAGTTCAACGTTGTTTGTATCTGGAAACCACAGGCGCCACTTGAAGAGCTAGCCCATACTATTAAGCACGAGACGAAGAAATTTACTAAAAAACTCAAAAAGTACTGGGGCCTGACCAAAGAACACGATCGCCAATCGAATCGCCTCATCGATCGATAAAATTGTATAGGAATTTTACTCTATGGGTAGAGTCCGATCGCCAAGAAACGTCAAATCCCATACATTTGGCTTTCGATGGGTATTTCGATTCGATTATCGATCGGCTCTTTGGTAAGGCCCCTGGATATGATGGGATAAGAACCCAAATTATTAAAGATGTTTCCCTCTGTATATTGGAGGTTGTATGCTACATGGTGAACTTGAGTATAGAGCATGGAGTATATCCTAATAAGCATAAAAGGTGAATCGTTAAACCACTATTTAAAAAGGATGATAGAACGAACAGGAATTGTTATAGACCAATGGCCCTTATTCTTATTTTCTCTATAATATACGAATAAATTATTTACCATAAATTATACAATTACTTTGAAACCAACAATATATTAGTATCTGAACAATATGGCTTTAGGAAAAACAAAACTATAAATAGAGCAGTTTATGATTCTCTCATTGGTAAAAAATATGGATAACCGAATACCAACAACAGCTGTCTATATGGATATGACCAAGGCATTCGACAATCTAGACCATAACTTATTATTACAAAAAATTAAATACTCATGGAATAAGAGGTAATGCTAACAATCTAATAAAGTCGTATATATTGCATAGGGTGCAGGCCACTGAAATCACATTAATTTATAAAGAGTCTAAAATAGAAACAGTATATCAATCTAAATTTAAAAAAAGTTAACTACGGAGTCCCACAGGGAAGTGTATTAGGGCTCTTACTATTTTTGATTTATATTATTGATTTGCCTAACGCAACTAATTATCAAATGACGTTATTCGCTGATGACAGCACAGTATTATTTGTGGATAACAATATTACCAACTTGGAAACTGATATAAACAATACTCTAACAACAATTATTCAATGGCTGACTTATAATAACCTAAAAATTAATTTAAAGAAAACCAAAGTAACGAACTTTAGACAGAGGATTAATGCGGCCATAAATTACAAAATTAATTATCAAGGTGTAAGTATCGAAGAAACAGATTTAACTAAATTTTTAGGTTTGCACATAGACAATAAATTAAACTGGAAGCCCCATGTTGAAAATTTGTCAAAATAAATAAATCAATACTCTTATGTACTATATAAGTTAAGTAAAATTGTTAGTCAGCCTACAGTAATGAATGCTCACCATGGAAATGTTGCGTCAATTATAAGATATGGTATAATATTTTGGGCAAATTCTACTGATAAACTGATTATATTCAAAGCTCAAAAACGGTGCATTATAGCAATACGTCACCTCAAACAAGGGGACACATGTAGACCTTTATGTAGTACTTTAAGGAAATGAATATTTTAACATTTTCCTGTATGTATTTGTACGAGTTTGCAGTATTTGTTAAATGTAATATTGATCTATTTGAATTTAGAAATCGGGCTCGCTCTCATGGTAAAATTAATTTATGAATACATAATACTAAATTATTTAACCAAAGTGTTTTCCGAATGGCCCCTCTAATATATAATAAGCTACCCACTGAAATACGAATTATTAAAGATATAAATAAATTTAAGGATAAGCTGTTCTGTCTACTTAACTGTAAATGTTACTATAATATTAATGAATTTCTTGAAGACAAAACTATAGGCTAAATTAACAATTGCTATAATGTGCAGGTAAATGACAAATATAGTAATAATGTACTAAATATACTAAATTTTAAACTTCCTAAACCTATGTATATATTTTGACTATTTGTGTTGATAATTCCCATTGTGTGTGTAATTCTTTGTATGCTCAAGGGCAGGACATAGCTGAACTAGAATTATGTAAAATCTTGTAAACCTATGATCCACAATAAAGAAATTTGAAATTGAAATTGAATAGGTAGACCGCCTCCGTACACTAGTGGCAGCGCTTTTGACGTTGTATCCGGAGGTCTTAGGATCGTGTCCTGCTACTTAACCGTAAAAGGTAGACCGCCTCCGTACACTAGTGGCAGCGCCTTTGACGTTGTATCCGGAGGTCTTAGGATCGTGTCCTGCTACTTAACCGTACAAGGTAGACCGCCTCCGTACACTAGTGGCTGCGCCTTTGACGTTGTATCCGGAGGTCTTAAGATCGTTTCCTGCTTCTTAACCGTAAAAGCTATACCGCCTCCGTACACTAGTGGCCTTTGACGTTGTATCCGGAGTTCTTAGGATCGTGTCCTGCTACTTAACCGTAAAAGGTAGACCGCCTCCGTACACTAGTGGCAGCGCCTTGGACGTTGTATCCGGTGGTCTTAGGATCGTGTCCTGCTGCTTAACCGTAAAAGGTAGACCGCCTCCGTACACTAGTGGCTGCGCCTTTGACGTTGTATTCGGAGGTCTTAGGATCGTTTCCTGCTACTTAACCGTAAAAGGTAGACCGCCTCCGTACACTAGTGGCTGCGCCTTTGACGTTGTATTCGGAGGTCTTAGGATCGTTTCCTGCTACTTAACCATAAAAGGTAGACCGCCTCCGTACACTAGTGGCAGCGCCTTTGACGTTTATCCGGAGGTCTTAGGATCGTTTCCAGCTCACGACAAAAAAAAAATAGAAATTTTTATGTACAGTTTGGCACGGTGCGTAAAAAAAGATATCTATTCGTTTGTTGTTTCTAGTACACATAGTATACGAGAGCTTAGTGTGTGGCCCGAGCAATATGTTTGTAACTAATATTGTTTGACATAGAAATATATTATATGTATTTACTTTATTAGTTCTGCAGGTTTAAAAAGTGAAATGACTCATACTTAAATTATTTGTATTCTTATTATATAACCCAATTAATTGATGTATGACTGTAACAAGTGTACCACGAAGTGAGCCTGTGGTGGATTAAATGAACAAACTGTTTCTTAAAATGCTCATCTGTTGACACTTTCAGGATGCAAGAAGAACGCACCGAGCGCCACAAGTACAAGAACGTACTTCGCGGGGGTGAGCCCGCCGAGCCCGCGCTGGAGCTAGAGCCCGACGGCTCCTACGACACCGGCGACCCCAACACCACCAACCTCTATCTCGGGAACCTCAACCCCAAGGTACTCCCCCTAACACTACCGACCTCTCATACCAAGGTACTCACCCCAACAATACCAACCTCCATCCCAATACTAGCCCGCCGAGCCCGCGCTGGAGCTAGAGCCTGACGGCTCCCACGACACCGGCGACCCCAACAACACCAACCTCTATCCCGGTAACCTCAACCCCAAGGTACTCCCACCAACACTACCGACCTCCATTTCAACACTAGCCCGCCGAGCCCGCGCTGGAGCTAGAGCCCGACGGCTCCTACGACACCGGCGACCCCAACACCACCAACCTCTATCTCGGGAAACTCAACCCCAAGGTACTCCCCCCAACACTACCGACCTCCATTTCAACACTAGCCCGCCGAGCACGCGCTGGAGCTAGAGCCTGACGGCTCCTACGACACCGGCGACCCCAACACCACCAACCTCTATCTCGGAAACCCCAACCCCAAGGTACTCCCTCCTACACTATCGATCTCCCACGCCAAGGTACTCCCCCCAACACTACCAACCTCCCACACCAAGGTACTCACGTCAACAATACCAACCTCCACCCCAAAGTACTTACCTCAACACTATTAACCTCCACCCCAATGTACTCTCCCCAACACTACCAACCTCCATCCCAAAGTACTCTCCCCAACGCTACCAACCTCCACCCCATTTTCCTCACCTCATTACTTCCAACCTCAATCCTAAAGTACTCTCCCCAACCCTACCAACCTCCACCCCAAAGTACTTACCCCAACACTATCAACCTACACCCCAAAGTACTTACCCCAACATTATCAACCTTCACCCCAAAGTACTTACCCCAACATTATCAACCTTCACCCCAATGTACTCTCCCCAACACTACCAACCTCCATCCCAAAGTACTCTCCCCAACGCTATCAACCTCCACCCCATTTTCCTCACCTCATTACTTTCAACCTCCATCCCAAAGTACTTACCCCAACACTATCAATCTCCATCCCAAAGTACTCACCCCAACACTACCAACCTCCACCCGAATTAACTCTCCCCAACGCTACCAACCTTCACCACAATGTATTCACCTCAACGCTAACAACCTCCACCCCATTTTCCTCACCTTAATACTTTCAACCTCCACCCCAATGTACTCCCCCCAACACTACTAACCTCCCACACCAAGGTACTCACCCCAACAATACCAACCTCTACCCCAAAGTACTTACCCCAACACTATTAACCTACACCCCATTTTCCTCACCTCATTACTTTCAACCTCCATCCTAAAGTACTCAACGCTAACAACGTCCACCCCATTTTCCTCATCTCAATACTTTCAACCTCCATCCTAAAGTACTCTCCCCAACACTACCAACCTCCATCCCAAAGTACTCACCCCAACGCTATCAATCTCCATCCCAATGTACTCTCCCCATCGCTACCAACCTCCATCCCAAAGAACTCACCCCAACACTACCAACCTCCACCCCAATGTACTCTCCCCAACGCTACCAACCTCCGTCCAACCTTCACCACAATGTACTCACCTCAATACTATCAACCTCCATCCTAAAGTACTCACCCAACACTACCAACCTCCATCCTAATGCACTCACCTCAATATTGTCAACCTCCATCCCAAAGTACTCACCCCAACACTATTAACCTCCATTCAAAAGTACTCACCCCAACACTATCAATCTCCATCCCAAAGTTCTCACCCCTACACTATTTATATATTTATACATAAGGTTTACACTACGGATAACAATCAAAATAATATCATAATAATTGAAATAAATTATATACCAAGATTATTACCCAAGATTATGTAAACACAGTTACAATGAAATATTTTAACAAGCTTAAGATTAACTCTAAAAACGAAATAGGAATGAGCTATAGTTTAAACATGCAAACTTATTAAGTACCTAGGTATACAAACATAATTGGTATAATTGAACATGAGTACATAAAATTAAAAAGAGAAGAAAAAAAAAAAAAAATCTAAATAATTAAAACACATTCATTAAACAATTTAAAACTTAACTAATTAAAAACTTTTCTTGGACAAGTACTGCTGTTGGAGGATATCTGTAACAGCCTTCTTATATTTGTTGAAGGAACCTTCAAAAATATCTATAAAATCAAATTTTCGGGACACTTCGTTATATTGTCTACACATCCTAACAATAGGATTATAATATGAGGTATTATTTTTGTATACTTCAAAGTGAAAGTATTAGGTAAGCGGCTTTTATGTCTTGTATTGATCTTAAGGGATGATAGAAGAATGGGAGAGTCTACAGAGCCGTGCAGGATTTTATGCAGATATAGGAGATCGTATCTCGTACGGCAGAACTCCAATGTAGACACTTTGTATTTGGTCAACCTTTCTCGATAATCCCGCAAACAACGTCTAACTCCAGATCTGTATGATATAACTTTCAGGCATTTATTTTGTAAACGCTCTAATTTATAAATATGTATTTTGTAATAAGGGGACCAAATAGGACAACAGTATTCCAATGTGCTTCGAACGAGACTAGAGAAAAGTGTGAGAAGACATTTAGGATCTTTAAACTCCTTCGTAGTCCGAAAAATAAAACCTAACATTCTATTGCTTTTTTTTTGTTAAATGTTCATAATGTGGACGAAACGTTAGTTGAGTATCAAAATATACACCTAGATCTTTAACAACATACTCCCTACCAATTATATTGCTATTTATGTTATATTTATACTTAAGTTGTAGATATTTACGGGAGAATGTAATAACAAAGCATTTATTTATATTAAGGGTCTTTAGATTTTGGGAGCACCAATCTGCTATTACATCAATATCTTTTTGAAGGTCTACACAATCCTCTTGGCGTATTATAGTACGAAAAATCTTCAGATCATCAGCATAAAGGAGACATTGGCTAGTAAGTCGTGGGATGAGGTCATTAATAAATATATTGAATAGAAGAGGACCCAAGTGGGAACCCTGTGGAATGCCAGAAGTAACAGCCATTGGACATGACATGTAACCCTTGAGTACTACAAGCTGATTTCTATTGTCTAAATAAGATGAAAGCCATCGTAAAAGATTTCCGTGAATGCCATAACGTTCAATTTTATAAATTAGTAACGAATGATTTACTTTGTCGAAAGCCTTGCTAAAATCTGTGTATACTGCGTCTACTTGTTTAACATCAGCAAAAGCGTTACACAAATAATGTTTAAATTCAAGCAAGATTGTCAATGTTGATCGATTCTTTATAAATCCATGTTGTATGTTGGACAATATTGGGGTGAAATGGCTATATACAGGAAAGTAAACGAGTGACTCAAAGAGCTTTGCCAAACACGATAATATGCTTATAGGACGATAGTTCTCGCATCGAGACCTGTCACCGGATTTATGAATCGGAACTACATGTGCCGTCTTCCATTGGGATGGAAATATTCCACTTTGTAACGATTTATTGAAAAGAATGAAAAGCGGATCACACAGTTCTTCTCCAAGAGCCACAACAACCGAGTTAGGTATTCAGTCTGGACCAGCACCTTTATGAGCATTTAATTGTCTGATTTTATTTTTAATTTGCGTACGTGTTATTAATATGTTACATAATATACTATTTGAATTATTATTGATGTTAGGTAGGTAGTTATAATTAGGTAAAGATTTTGAAAATACTGAGCCGAAAAAGTCAGAAAAGGTATTACAGATATCGACGCCCGATGAAGATGAGCAAGAGCCATAGAGCATAGTATGAGGTATTATGGATGTTTGTTTTTTATTGCTGTTTATGTATCTCCAAAAATATTTAACGTCATCTTTTACCGATTCCTCTACTGATATTAGAAAATCCCTGTGACACGATCTCAGAAGAATCTTAAGGTAGAAAAAGTATCATAATCACGAGGATTTTTATATTTTTTATATTGTTTGTGATACTTATTCTTTTCTTTAATGCATCGAATAAGTGAATCACTGTACCACAAGGGATAGTTAAAATGTTTGTTCTTAATGATAGGCGTGTGTTCTTTTAGTATATTTACAAATTCGCTGTAGAACTTATTGACTGCTACATCAACATCAGGCGCCGACAGAAGAGAGTTCCAGTCGAGAGCTTTGAGATCAATCTTGAACCTTTGATAATCACATTTATTATAGTTTAATCGTATGTTATTAAAGGGTTTCAATTGCCTCATGATTTCAATCTCTTTGACGACTATATCGTATGCTATATGATGCTGATCCAAAGGGCTAATTGGCGTACATTCATCTACTTTTAAATTATTTATAGTCGATAAAAGAAGATCCAAGAAACGGTTATTGAGATTAGGTACAGTTATATATTGGCATAGGTTACAAAGAAATACAGTCTCGTGAAGTAATTCAGATTTTCTATTCATTGGACTACTAGAGATATACGCGTTTGGCACAGAATCTGACTTAGACCACGTGATGTGCGGGGTATTAAAGTCACCCATTAAAAGAAATGCGTCACAGTCTTTACCGTTAAAAATATTTCTGTAAAAAGAAGACACCTTATCGATCGGAAGATCTGGCGGCAAGTAGCACAAGTTTTTGTAAAATCATTTTTAAGTTCCTGTACAACAGAATCCATCTCTGATCTAACTAATGTTCTGACATCTTCCTTTATAGCTTTTCTAAAGCTTTCCATGAAACCGGACAGTGCTGAGTTTAATTTCTGGTCAAGAAGACAGCTTATTTTATCCATTGTGATGGTTTCAGTATGCTGCGCACTAGTTGTTAATATAGAGGATGATGACTGATCGTCTATGCTAGCCGTGGACATATTCATTGAGGTATCCTGTATAAAATTCATTCTAACTGGTGTGTCACTCTTTAGTTTATTGCGTCGGGTCACATTAACGCATGCTGGGCATATCCAACTTTGCAAAAAGTTAGTTGAGAATCCGCGAAATTGATTTGTACCAACAGTAAGGCATTCAATATGATATCCTTCGTTACAAAGATGGCATTTCAATAGATTCGCTGTTGTGATCTTAGTGTTACATCCGTTGCATATCATTGTTATGGTGCATTGTGTTTAGTACAGAAGAATATTAAAACATGTTTCGTGAGAAAATTTGTTAATTTCAAAACATCTTAAGATAATAATCCTTTGCAGAAATCATCGTTATAGTGATTAAAATTGTATTATAGTTGTAAATATATAAAGTTGCAATCGATGAAATTAATTTCGTATTATTAATAATAAGTGTTGCTAACTCTCTAGTTTTAACATATATAATTTATTATAGATGTCGCTAGCGTAGCATAACGTGTAACTTTCAATAGCTATTTATTAATAAACTCGTAATATCATCAATTAAGGATACGATACAAGAACAAGAAGTATATTAATATGTGTTATAAAAATCTTTTTTACTGATCCCAGCTTTATATAAAGTAAATATATTAATTCCATTAATTTAAGTTGATGTTCAATTTATAGAATCTGTATTGATATACTTAGTAAGGATTTTTTTACCGATATACATTTCTTATTCAGTTTCCATAATAAACTTTATTTTTTCAGTTGCCATTATTAGCCGAAACACTCAATCAATTCGTGTAGATGGCGTTATTTAAATTATATACTAGGTGCCGCAACTTATCACTAGATGTCGCCACCAGAGCGTTCGATAATTAGAGCAATAAAATATAATTGTGTTTTTATACACTTAGTAAGGATTTTTTATCGATAGATATATTTCCTTCTTCAGTTATTCAGTTTTTCTTCCTTCAGTTGGCGTTATTTCACGTCACAATTACAGGTTATGTTTACACACCTTTGAGTCAATATTAAAAGATTGTCACTTTATTAATATTATTTTCCGAAATTATTTATTTGTTGTTCACTATTTTATTTGCAAAGAGGTAAATATTATCACAATATCCATCTAAAAACATAAATTAATTAAGGAAACAATCTTAGCTTGCACAGCTACCCCGCGTTTTTTTTTTTTTCCAACTATCAACCTCCATCCCAAAGTACTCACCCCAAAACTATCAACTTCCACCCCAATGCACTCACCTCAATACTCTCTACCTCCACCCCACAGTACTCTCCCAACGCTAACAACCTCCACTCCATTTTCCTCACCTCAATACTTTCAACCTCAATTCTAAAGGACTCTTCCCAACACTACCAACCTCCATCCCAAAGTACTATCCCCAACGTTACCAACCCCCATCCCAAAGTACTCACCCAAACACTACCAACCTCCACCCCAATGTACTCTCCCCAACGCTACCAACCTCACCTTCGATCCAACCTTCACCACAATGTATTCACCTCAATACTATCAACCTCCATCCTAAAGTACTCACCCAACACTACCAACCTCCATCCTAATGCACTCACCTCAATATTGTCAACCTCCATCCCAAAGTACTCACTCCAAAACTATCAACTTCCACCCCAATGCACTCACCTCAATACTCTCAACCTCCACCGCACAGTACTCTCCCCAACGCTAACAACCTCCACCCCATTTTCCTCACCTCAATACTTTCAAACCCCAACACTACCAACCTTCACCCCAATGTACTCTCCCTAACACCACCAACCTCCATCCCAAAGTACTCACCCCAACCTCCATCCCAAAGTACTCACCCCAACGCTATCAACCTCCATCCCAATGTACTCTCCCTAACGCTATCAACCTCCACCCCAAAGTACTCGCCCCAACACTACCAACCTCCACCCCAATGTACTCTCCCTAACACTACCAATCTCCATCCCAAAGTACTCACCCCTACGCTACCAACCTCTATCCCAAAGTACTTACCCCAACGCTATCAACCTCTATCCCAATGTACTCTCCCCAGCGCTATCAACCTCCGTCCCAAAGTACTCACCCAAACACTATCTACCTCCATCCCAAAGTACTTACCCCAACACTATCAACCTCCATTCCAAAGTACTCACCCCAATGTACTCTTCCTAACGGTACCAATCTTCACCACAATGTACTCACCTCAATACTCTCAACCTCCACCGCACAGTACTCTCCTCAACGCTAACAACCTCCACTCCATTTTCCTCACCTCAATACTTTCAACCTCCATCCTAAAGTACTCTCCCCAACACTACCAACCTCCATCCCAAAGTACTCACCCCAACGCTATCAACCTCCATCCCAATGTACTCTCCCCAATGCTACCAACCTCCATCCCAAAGTACTCACAACAACACTACCAACCTCCACCCCAATGTACTCTCCCCAACGCTACCAACCTCCGTCCAACCTTCACCACAATGTACTCACCTCAGTACTAACAACATCCATCCTAAAGTACTCACCCAACACTACCAACCTCCATCCTAATGCACTCACCTAAATATTGTCAACCTCGATCCCAAAGTACTCACCCCAACACTATTAACCTCCATTCAAAAGTACTCACCCCAACACTATCAATCTCCATCCCAAAGTTTTCACCCCTACACTATCAACCTCCATCCCAAAGTACTCACCCCAAAACTATCAACTTCCACCCCAATGCACTCACCTCAATACTCTCAACCTCCACCGCACAGTACTCTCCCCAACGCTAACAACCTCCACCCCATTTTCCTCACCTCAATACTTTCAACCTCCATCCTAAAGTACTCAACCAACACTACCAACCTCCATCCTAATGCACTCATCTCAATATTGTCAACCTCCATCCCAATGTACTCTCCCCAACGCTATCAACCTCCATCCCAATGTACTCTCCCCAACGCTACCAACCTCCATCCCAAAGTACTCGCCCCAACACTACCAACCTCCACCCCTATGTACTCTCCCCAATGCTACCAACCTCCATCCCAAAGTACTCAACCAAACACTATCAACCTCCATCCTAAAGTACTTACTCCAACACTATCAACCTCCATTCCAAAGTACTCACCCCAATGTACTCTCCCTAACGGTACCAATCTTCACCACAATGTACTCACCTCAATACTAACAACCTTCACCCTAATGTACTCACCCAACACTAACAACCTCCACCCCAATGTACTCTCCCCAACGCTACCAACCTTCACCCTAATGTACTCACCCAACACTAACAACCTCCACCCCAATGTACTCTCCTTAACGCTACCAACCTCCATCCCAAAGTGCTCACCCCAATGTACTCTCCCTAACGGTACCAATCTTCACCACAATGTACTCACCTCAATACTAACAACCTTCACCCTAATGTACTCACCCAACACTACCAACCTCAACCCCAATGTACTCTCCCCAACGCTACCAACCTCCATCCCAAAGTGCTCACCCCAATGTACTCTCCCTAACGGTACCAATCTTCACCACAATGTACTCACCTCAATACTAACAACCTTCACCCTAATGTACTCACCCAACACTACCAACCTCCACCTCAATGTACTCTCCCCAACGCTACCAACCTCTATCCCAAAGTGCTCACCCCAATGTACTCTCCCTAACGGTACCAATCTTCACCACAATGTACTCACCTCAATACTAACAACCTTCACCCTAATGTACTCTCCCCAACGCTACCAACCTCCACCTCAATGTACTCTCCCCAACGCTACCAACCCCAATCCCAAAGTACTCACCCCAACACTACCATCCTCCACCTTACCTTTGAATACTCACCCCAAAACTCCATCCTAAAGTACTCTCCCCAACACTACCAACCTCCATTCAAAAGTACTCACCCCAACACTATTAACCTCCACCCCGCTGTACTCTCCCCAACACTACCCCAAAGTACTCTGTGCGAGAAACCGGGAAACAAAACTAGTCCAGGATTTTCAAACGGGTGCGATACGCACCGCTATATTAGTTTAAAAATATCTTACCTGTGGCTCGCGTGGTTACACTTCAGCGACGAGTTCCCTGGGTACCCAAGGAATGCAATATCTTCATTATATTCTGCTTCTTGAACCACTTACATGCCACGCAAATACGATTTGTTAACAATACTGTCATGTCATGACTACAGATTAAATTCCATAGAGTATTATCAATACCAAACTTCCCACGCCCCGGATAGAAGTAATCTATACGCTACACAACGGGCAAACGGGAGAGTGTTGCGACCGCTCTCTTCTAAACGGAATCTCCAACCATAACCTCAGCAAAACGAGGTACTCCATCCGCTCATGGATCCAAGTTAAGAATGCGCCCCCTTCTCCAATGCAATGGGGACAGGTTAGAATAATCCTTAAATAGGACGATGTCTCCTATCTTTGGAGGGTCCGTCTTATCAGTCCACTTCACGCGTTGCTGCAATATGTGAAGGTATTCGAGCGACCAGTGATGCCAGAAATGCTGGGTCATCTGCTGGATCAATTCAAATCTATGAAGGAGTATTCTGGCAGTTGCTGCCCTATCAAAAAAATACCTGGTGTCAAAGCCTCGAGGTCTTTTAGGTCTGAAGAGAGCGGGCACAACGGGCGTGAGTTGAGGACGGCTTCAATTTTACAAAATACTATAGCAAGTTCCTCAAAGGTTAATACGGTTTCTCCTATCACCCTACGTAAGTGAGTTTTGGACAAAAAGCCATCTGATTCCAGTGATCCCATCTGAGTGCAGCTCCAAATACATTCTGATTATCTGCTATAAATTTATATTCATCATTTAAATAATGGTCGGTGCCCTTGTAGTTTGTTCCACAATATGACCGGATCAACGATGGCAAAACGCGGCGGGACACAAATCTACCAAGGGCAGCGACGAAGGCTTCAGTTAATGAAAAATGAATGCTCTAGTATTGGCATCACAATTACCACTGTTGGATTTATTACACAGTAGCGGCATGCGCCAGATCGTTACAGGACTAATCACGCTGATTCAGTGCGTGTACCAGATCTTTATAGGATACAACGATCTTGTAGAAGCACCCAATGAAATAATAATAAAATCAATTTGCACTTTACCGGACTGTAACAAAATTACTATAGGACGCAATAGTCCTGTTGAGTGCGCCCAAATGCGGTCTTATAAACGTTAATAGGATTTCTATAGGACTTAAATATATATGGTCCTAGGATACTTAGAGGACCACATTTTGATACTTAGGCAGGATCCCTACAATATAAACAATTTTGCGATTCAACAGCGGCCACAGCAAACCGATTCCTGGGACGCTGGCCAGTTTGACCAGGTGTTTGAACAGGGGGCCGGACCAATCTTATAGTTCTCGTCAGTCACGGGTAGGTGTTGGACGATGCCACGGCCTCTCCTCTCAATGAGGACAACAAATATGCCATCTTCTGGCTGGAAGTGAGGTCCCCCCGCTCGTGCACAAGACTATCAAACAGGTTTAGGAAGCCTACCCAGGCATCAAGTCTTCCGTCAAATGGTGGGAGGTCAAGGGTAGGCAACCTGCTCAAAAGCCCGGGAGAAGAAACAACTGGCGAAGGCTCGGGGTCTATCTTACTTAAGCGACGTATCAATACCTCCGCGAACCTTCTCGGTAATGGTTTCTATGAGCACCAAGGACGGTCATAGTCACAAGTGACCGCCGCATGGAACTCAACCTCCGCGGGGTTCAAAACTAAAAACTCCTTAAAGGCCTTATTTAACTCTTGCTCATACTCTGGGATCAGCGGAAAAGAGCAACGGAACGGTCAGGTCTGTCCACCAAACCCACAGCGGATGCAAGCCGCCTTAAGACAGCCCTAATCTTCTTTGAGTTCTTATTGACAGACATAATTACAATATAATAATGTCAAAATTATAATAAATAAAGGTGTACCGTTGGAGTAATTTATGATTTCTCCAAACCAAATGGTACAACAAAACTAACAATTAAGGAAATAAACTAAATCTAGCCAACAAACCAGTTACCAAACTGAGCTAGGGACAAATAATTTGAAGTTATACACACTATCAAATTTTCACAGATGTGTAAATAAAAAAAACCCACTAACAAAATGTGCAAGCATGTGTACGAACCACGCCCTGCTACCAAAAATGTGCGAGAAGCCGGGAAACAAAACTAGTCCAGGATTCCCTCACGGTAGCGATACGCATCGCTATTACATAAGTTTAAAAAATAAGTTGTGGCTCTCGTGGTTACACTTCAGCGACGAGTTCCCCGGGTACCCACAACAACGCGACAAATCTGACAATTATTTGTAGGCGCCTAAATGCATGGCGAACGAAACACTACACACAAAATTAACAATATAAATTAACTATCTAGATTATTAGCTGCCGCAACAATTTTACTCCGAACAAAACCATCTTGACCACAGAACAGAACTATCATCCTGTTTATTATTTTTTCCTTGTGTCAAGAACGAAAAGGCAAGCTTTTGCCCATACAGCCTTATCAATACCGAACACGTCATTTGTACTCATATCCGTCGTCGTATGTCGCGGTGTTGTCAGATAACGGAGCAGCAGCTGATGGAGCTGTTCGGCGCGCACGGGCCGCTGGCCAGCATCAAGATAATGTGGCCCCGCTCGGACGAGGAGAAGGCGCGCGGGCGCAACTGCGGGTTCGTGGCGTACATGTCGCGGCGGGACGGCGAGCGCGCGCTGGCCCGCATCAACGGCGCCGACGTCATGGGCTACGAGATGAAGCTGGGCTGGGGCAAGGCCGTGCTCATCCCGCCCGTGCCCATCTACATCCCGCCCGCGCTCGCGCTCCCGCCCGCGCCGCCGCCGCCCTCCGGCCTGCCCTTCAACGCGCAGCCGCCCGCCCACAAGGTCTACAAGCTTTATTATATATACTAGCTGTGCGCGCGACTTCGTCCGCGTGGAATACTTATTTTTTTATCATACAAACTTTCATCTCCTATTTTAAACCCTTGGGGGTAAATTTTATTAAAATCCTTAGCGACATAACATCTACCTGCATGCCAAATTTCAGCCCGATCCGTCCAGTGGTTTGGGATGTGCGTTGATAGATCACTATGTCAGTCAGTCAGTCAGTCAGTCACCTTTGAGTTATATATATTTAGATATATCTTAGTAGGTATATTCTGAAAAACATAATTCGAATCGATAAAACTTGTTTTACTTAATTGTTATTCTAGACATTTAATGTTAGTTACAAACTTACTAAGGGCCGGTTTCTTGATGGATAGTTTACTTTACTATAGTTAAAAATGGCGGGTGTTCTATGAGATTTTTGTCAAAACATATTTCAAATTCATATAAAAGACGCCATAACTGTCATTATTTAACAATTAGTCGAGATGACTATCCATCAAGAAACCGGGCCTTAGCCATAGTATCACATCACCTCACAATACAAATGGACGTTCCCTGTTTACTAGACAGACATCTGTTAGCGCCCATCGCATAATGTCTGCAGTCGCAAGTGACTAGCGCCGCGCGGCGAGCGTGCGCAACATCCTTTGTACTTAGTACGAGCAGGCAGTGCGGCGACCACCGACAACACTCCTCAACAATCCTACATGAAGTAACCGTCATATGGGTGAAGTGTCAACTCAGACGGATCAGTTTCATATGCAGTTGTCATTTATAATTTGTTGACATTATTCAATGATTTTTACTACAGATAGATTAATGAAACAATCTGCGTGGTGTATATGTTATGGACCAGGTAATTAATGCGGGCATTATTAATAATGTCCAAGCATTATGAATAATGTCTAGCTCTATCGGGCAAAGTGATAAATACTATCTAAATTTCATTATTTATCACATTGCACGGTTATTATTATATTACTAAGTGACAATTGGGCAATTTAATAATAAAGCTAAATTTGACTTGGTGCGGGGAGGGAAGCACGCGTGACACGCTCTGACCAATCAGAGAAAGAGAAAAGGTTGTGTAACTCAAACTGCCAAATTATATTTATTCTAATAAATAAATCTGTTACTTGCTACATATTATATTTGTTAGGGTATAAAACAAAGATATGTTGTGAAATTTTTGTTTTAATTTTTATGTTTTGTGTTACAAACTTATATTTTTAATATGACTTTCCTTAAGTTTTAAATGCAAAAACTAGTGGACTCATAATGTAGAAGTCTTTGCTAATTAATCCAATAATCAGTCTGATTATTTAAATTGTTTAACATCTAGTTAATTGAAGTTAAATGACAATAATAATAATAAAAAAGTAATTATAAATATGTTTGAATTACTCTGCCCAAAAGGTGATGGACAATATGTATAATGCCCGTTCAATTTGATAATTTAAATAATATTATCAAATTGCACTCACATATTGGGCATTTTTCATAATGGCCGGGCATTATACATAATGTCTAATTTATTACTTGGTCCATAACATATATAATCCTACCTTTTACAATCCAAAAATGAAAGTAAGAAAGTTTAGGTATGAGCACGTGTTGCAGATGGTGCGCGCGCGCGACCTGGCGACCTACATGGCGGACCCGGTCGAGAGGCAGCAGTTCGACGAGGTAAGCGCAGCGCGTGTGTGCGCGTCAGTTCCCGGGTGAGCGCGTGTGTGCGCGTCAGTTCCCGGCTGAGCGCGTGTGTGCGCGTCAGTTCCCGGCTGAGCGCGTGTGTGCGCGTCAGTTCCCGGCTGAGCGCGTGTGTGCTCGTCAGTTCCCGGCTGAGCGCGTGTGTGCGCGTCAGTTCCCGGCTGAGCGCGTGTGTGCGCGTCAGTTCCCGGCTGAGCGCGTGTGTGCTCGTCAGTTCCCGGCTGAGCGCGTGTGTGCGCGTCAGTTCCCGGCTGAGCGCGTGTGTGCTCGTCAGTTCCCGGCTGAGCGCGTGTGTGCGCGTCAGTTCCCGGCTGAGCGCGTGTGTGCGCGTCAGTTCCCGGCTGAGCGCGTGTGTGCGCGTCAGTTCCCGGCTGAGCGCGTGTGTGCGCGTCAGTTCCCGGCTGAGCGCGTGTGTGCGCGTCAGTTCCCGGCTGAGCGCGTGTGTGCGCGTCAGTTCCCGGCTGAGCGCGTGTGTGCGCGTCAGTTCCCGGCTGAGCGCGTGTGTGCGCGTCAGTTCCCGGCTGAGCGCGTGTGTGCGCGTCAGTTCCCGGCTGAGAGCGTGTGTGCGCATTGCAGGTGCTGGCGCAGTGCCTCGTGAGGGTGGTGATGCCGCAGGAGCGCAATGTGGTGATGCTCATCCACCGCATGGTGGAGTTCGTGATCCGCGAGGGGCCCATGTTCGAGGCCATTATCATGAACAAGGAGATGAACAACCCATTCTTCCGCTTCCTGTTCGAGAACCGCAGCCACGCTCACGCCTACTACCGTTGGCGACTGTTCTCCATGCTGCAGGGCGACGGCGTGCGGCGCTGGCGGACGCAGGACTTCCGCATGTTCCGCGGAGGTACCCCCACAGCTCTAGTCACAATCTCCTTAGTACAGTTATACACAAAAATATCTAATTGATCATTTCAATCATCACTCCTAGCTCACCGGTACCTATCAGCTATAAACATATACATGCATGCATACACACAAACATATACACTTACATCTACTCAACACACTCTTATAATAATAAATAAATACCATCTCGGGTGCCTATTTGGCTCCCGAGCATCGTTTAAACGACCTCAGGGCACCCAGCGGAGTAATTAACCCGTCCTCATTTCACACTCTTATACATACACATAATATATACATACTCAATCCAAAACCCAATTAATTACAAATGGTTTTACTATTGTTAGGCTGAAATACAACACCGGGTACCCAGCACAGGATCTAAATGTAATAAATCTCATTTATGAAATAAGGAACATAACTAACACTTTATTCTATTTTATTACTTGTAATTGTGTTAAATATTTATAGATCAATTAAATTAAATTATTATTATGTATGTAAAAAATTCAAAAAATTCATCAACATATTAACCGCAGTAATTCGCTGAGCAAATATTAGTGGTGGCTGACGATCGTGTGCGTGTGCGCAGGCGCGGTGTGGCGGCCGCCGTGCGAGAACGTGTACACGCTGGGCATGCCGGAGCGGTTGTGCGGCGCGGTGCCGGCGCGGGCGCGGGCGCGGCTGGTGCGGGCGCTGCGCGGCGCCGGCGCGGGCAGGCGGCGCGTGGCGCGCGGCATGGCGGCGGCGGTGCGCCTGGCGCGCGGCGGACACGCGGCGCACGCGGCCGGCCTGCTCGCCGCCGTGCTGCAGCGCCCGGACACGCCGCCGCATCGGAGACTCGCCAGGTAACCACGCGCCGGGTACTCGCCAGGGAACCACGCGCCGGGTACTCGCCAGGGAACCACACGCCGGTGACTCACCAGGGAACCACGCGCCGGGGACTCGCCAGGTAATTACGCGCCGGGGCTCGCCAGGGAACCACGCGTCGGGGTCTCACCAGGGAACCACGCGCCGGGGACTCGCCAGGTAATTACGCGCCGGGGCTCGCCAGGGAACCACGCGTCGGGGTCTCACCAGGGAACCACGCGCCGGGGACTCGCCAGGTAATTACGCGCCGGGGACTCGCCAGGGAACCACGCGCCGGGGACTCACCAGGTAATTACGCGCCGGGGACTCGCCAGGGAACCACGCGCCGGGGACTCACCAGGTAATTACGCGCCGGGGACTCGCCAGGGAACCACGCGCCGGGGACTCACCAGGTAATTACGCGCCGGGGACTCGCCAGGGAACCACGCGCCGGGGACTCACCAGGTAATTACGCGCCGGGGACTCGCCAGGGAACCACGCGCCGGGGACTCACCAGGTAATTACGCGCCGGGGACTCGCCAGGGAACCAGGCGTCGGGGACTCACCAGGTAATTACGCGCCGCGCCGCCAGCAAAGCTATGGGCAGCAAGGTACTGCTGCTATATAACTTATCATACCTATTACTGTAATTACGATTCTATGTTATGTATTTATTTACTCATAGGAAGACCACCAGTGACAAGATAACAGATTGGGAAAATAGCACAAAAAACTAAGGACCATTGAATGTAAGACATTGATTTTGTAAGGCCTATGAATGCTAAATTACTACGTACTAACTTCCTTGGCAAGCATAAGTAAGTAAAAAAAATGTGTTGCTTAAATGCTCATCTAAAACAGTTTGTCATCTCAGTGCGCGGGAACTTGTGCGTTCCGTGTTCGTTGTATTTTCTTATGCGGCAATTGCGGTTAAAATGCCAAAAATAACAATTTTAAAGACGCATTACACTGCCAATGTATGTAGTATATTAAAACGTGTCGAATAAACGCGCACCGACATTATACTCTATGCGACTCAAGGTGGTATATGTGTGTGCAGACTGTACATAGTGTCAGACGCGGCGCACAACTCCCCGGCCATCCGCCTGGCGCTGCGGCCGCTGCTGCCGGACGCGCTGGCCGCCACGCGGGCCGCCGCGCCCCCGGGCCGCGCGGGCCAGGCCTACGCCGCGCGCGTGGCCCGCGTGCTGCACGCCTGGGCCGAGCGCGCGCTGTGGCCGCCCGACCTGCTGGCGGCGCTGGGGCCTGCGCGCGCCGACTCGCCCGCCTCCTCCGCCGGCGCCGACTGGGACGGCGCGCTCGACGGCGCGGCGCTGCGGCGGCTGGCCGGCACCGCCACGCCCGCCGACATCGACGGCGACCCGCGTCAGTATGCACACACCCGCACGCACGCGCACACGCGCACACGTGCTCACCCGTCTGTGTGTACAGTGGAGGAGGACAACATCGACGGGTCCCCGCTGGTGGCGGAGGGCGGCACCCCCCCCGCGTCGCCCCCCGGGTTTGCGGCGTCGCGGTGGGAGCGCGTGGAGCCGGCGCAGGTGGAGGCGGGCGCCGTGTCCTCCCGCGAGTGGCCCGAGCCGCCCGCCGCGCCCGCGCCGCCCACGCCGCCCGCCGCGCCGCCCGCCGCGCCCACGCCGCCCGCCCAGTCCGCGCCGCCGCTCCCCAGGGAGGTACGTATGGATCGCCGCGTGAAGCACACCGTTTGTTATTCTTTGTTTATTTATTTTACTAATCAAACAAAAACAGCATCGATACTTTGTAAATTTAGGATGATAATTGTGACAGTTCACGCCTATGAAGTATTGCATTTTTTCTCGATAAACTGTACTACAAATATAAGACACACTTATTACAAAGAACACACACAAATGAAGACAATACAAGCTTATACATATGCATACACATGTTACATGTAATTACAAAACAATAATTTAAATATTTAAATGTTAGGTTACAAGATTTATTGACTAATTGAGTTTGACTAAGATTACACAATTCTACAAAGATGGCTAATGGTTACAGCAAGTAAAGTAAAGCTCAGGGTGTGGGTGAAGCCTTGTGATTCACCCAGACACTCTCAACCATGGTCTCCAACACCCTAAAGATTTATTGTAATGAGCTAGCAGTGTGAGACGATGTTCAGAAAGGAGTAGCCGAGCGCCATGCACTTTGAGTAGAGTAGTAGTAGTAGAAGAAGGCTTGTAGAGTGCAAAACCAAGCAGTAGGCACATAAGTAGTAGACTTTCTGAACGCTAACTCACATGGACAGTTTAAGCTATATGTTAAGTTAAAAATTAAAAAGAAACAACCTCAGCTATGACAGAGAGCCTGCAGCAGCGTCCCTCTAGGGCACCAAACGAGCTTGACCTTCCAGGCACGCCAGCACCAGGATGCGACCAAGATTAAGAAGGAGTAACAACCCTCAAGCGTAGTAGATAGGCAGCAGTGGTAGTATAAAGTGTGACGAATGACAGCAGAATAATGTGTCCGAGAGCTCTGTGTAAGAAACGAGAAGAAATCAGACTAGGCTTTACACAGGTGCGGTAGCAAAGAATGTGGTGTGTATGCGTATATCACTTACCAGGAGTTACTTAAATTTAGAATATATCTGGAGGCACTTTACTATTTGCACGTCCAGTGGCGCGGCGTCCACACTTGATTAACCGTTTGAATAAATAGAATTAACAAAAAGATAAAACACAAAAATAATTTGTGTTACAAACAATGAGCATTTGGAAGTATTGTTACTTAACTTGGGCTAGGCATGCTCAGGGGTTGTTCCACCGTGTGCAACAATATGCGTGTGTAGGTGCTGCGCGACGTGGAGGTGCGCGTGCTGCGGTACGCCGACGAGGTGGACGCCGGCGCGAGACCCCCCCGCGCGGGCCTCTCGCCCGCGCAGCAAGTGCAGCACTACCGCGCCAAGCTCCTGCGACGTGTGAGTCCTACACACACACACACACACACACACACACCCGCGCAGCAAGTGCAGCACTACCGCGCCAAGCTCCTGCGACGTGTGAGTCCTACACACACACACACACATACCCGCGCAGCAAGTGCAGCACTACCGCGCCAAGCTCCTGCGACGTGTGAGTCCTACACACACACACACACACACACCCGCGCAGCAAGTGCGGCACTACCGCGCCAAGCTCCTGCGACGTGTGAGTCCTACACACACACACACACACCCGCGCAGCAAGTGCAGCACTACCGCGCCAAGCTCCTGCGACGTGTGAGTCCTACACACACACACACACATACCCGCGCAGCAAGTGCAGCACTACCGCGCCAAGCTCCTGCGACGTGTGAGTCCTACACACACACACACACACACACCCGCGCAGCAAGTGCGGCACTACCGCGCCAAGCTCCTGCGACGTGTGAGTCCTACACACACACACACACACCCGCGCAGCAAGTGCGGCACTACCGCGCCAAGCTCCTGCGACGTGTGAGTCCTACACACACACACACACACACACACACACCCGCGCAGCAAGTGCGGCACTACCGCGCCAAGCTTCTGCGACGTGGAGGTCTACACATACACACACACACACATCCGCGCAGCAAGTGCAGCACGACCGCGCCAAGTGTGTCATTCATGTGGACTGGATCACCTGATATAGACAGCTCTCACATATCTACGTTGATAAAAAATTGTATGTGACGGCTATCAATCTAGGTTTCGTCGTGTGTGATGCAATACCGTTGTGTGCGAGAAGCCGGGAAAGCAAACTCGTCCAAGCTTATGACACGGGGTGCGTTACGCACAGCAATTTAAGTTTAAAAATAAACTTACCTTTGGCTGGTGGTTAGCTTTAGCGACGAGATCCCTGGGTACCCAAGGGATACAATTTCTTCGTTCTTCTTTCAAAACCACTAACACCCACGTAAATACGACGTTGGAACAATATAATAAACCTAACACTCCCAAATACCTCAAGGATAGTTTTACATCCCTCGGCTCGCATCATGATAGAATCCTTCGTTCTGCCTCTAACTCAACTCTTTCTATACCTTCTCATCATTCTACCTTTGTCTCAAAATCTTTTTCTGTTGCTGCAACAAGACTCTGGAATGATCTACCGGTGGACATTAGACAAGCTCCTAACAGGGGTATCTTTAAGAGACTAGTGTATAAACACTTTCTGAATGTGTGCATGTGTCTCCTTTTTATTATTCGTTTGGGCTCTCTCTCTCTCTCTCTCATCTCATCCTGTGTTTCTGCTTTAAATAATTATTGTGCTGTGGGTAGTGCTATTTTGTGCTGTTGCTGTAATATTTGCTATTTTATTAATATGTATGTATATTATTAATATAGTTTATGATATGTATGTATATGTAGTCAGCATTAGTGTGTATGTATAATATTTGTATACTCTATTTCCTAAATGTATTTTACTGCACCTATTTTACCTACTTACTGTTTAATTTGTCCCAAAGGTTTGACTGGTAGAGAATACCTAGCGGCATTAAGTCCGCCTTTGTACTAAATTTGTGCAATAAAGTTTTTAAATAAATAAATAAAATAATAAACACAACGCGACAACTCTGAATTATTATTTGTAAACGCCTAATACATGGCGAACGAAACTCTACACATTTCAATGGTATATCTAATAATAAAGAAGGCCGCACAAATCACATTACGGAACAGAACTTCTTCCTTAACAAATTATTAGAAACAAAATTAAATTAATTCAGGACAAAATATACTCCATTTACAATTTTTCTCTTCAACCCACTGTCATAGGTAATCACCACAGATTAGCGTCCATAGAGTATTTATTAAAATCGGACACGTAACAACATAGGACGTGATTGACTGCCGTCACATACAATTTATAATCAACGTAGATATGTGAGAACTGTCTACGTCAGGTGGTTCAGTTTGAATGATGTAGTGTGACACCGCTCCCTATGTTGCAGGCGCGTGCCAAGCTACAGGCCGACGACGCCGATCGCGCGCCCGACGATGAGCCGTAAGTATACTTCTGCGCATCCCACTCATATTCCGATATGAACGCCGAGCCGTAAGTATACTTCTGCGCTTCGCATTCATATTCCGATACGAACACCGAGCCGTAAGCTTACTTCTGCGCATCCCACTCATATTCCGATACGAACGTCGAGCCGTAAGTATACTTTTGCGCATCCCACTCATATTTCGATACGAACGCCGAGCCGTAAGTATACTTCTGCGCATCCCATTTATATTTCGATACGAACGCCGAGCCGTAAGTATACTTCTGAGCATCCCACTCATATTCCGATACGAACGCCGAGCCGTAAGTATACTTCTCCGCATCCCACTCATATTCCGATACTAACGCCGAGCCGTAAGTATACTTCTGCGCATCCCACTCATATTCCGATACGAACGCCGAGCCGTAAGTATACTTTTGCGCATCCCACTCATATTTCGATACGAACGCCGATCCGTAAGTATACTTCTGCGCGTCCCACTCATATTCCGATACAAAAGCTGAGCCGTAAGTATACTTCTGCGCATCCCACTCACATTCCGATACGAACGCCGAGCCGTAATTATTCTTCTGCGCATCCCATTTATATTTCGATACGAACGCCAAACCGTAAGTATACTTCTGCGCATCCCACTCATATTGCGATACGAACGCCGAGCCGTAATTATTCTTCTGCGCACCCCATTTATATTTCGATACGAATGCCGAGCCGTAAGTATACTTCTGCGCCTCCCACTCATATTCCGATACGAACGCCGAGCCGTAATTATTCTTCTGCGCATCCCATTTATATTTCGATACGAACGCCGAGCCGTAATTATTCTTCTGCTCATCCCATTTATATTTCGATACGAATGCCGAGCCGTGAGTATACTTCTGCGCATCCCACTCATATTCCGATACGAACGCCGAGCCGTAAGTATACTTCTGCGCATCCCACTCATATTCCGATATGAACGCCGAGCCGTAAGTATACTTCTGCGCATCCCACTCATATTCCGATACGAACGCCGAGCCGTAAGTATACTTCTGCGCATCCCACTCATATTCCGATACGAAAGCCGAGCCGTAAGTATACTTCTGCGCATCCCACTCATATTCCGATATGAACGCCGAGCCGTAAGTATACTTCTGCGCATCCCACTCATATTCCGATACGAACACCGAGCCGTAAGCGCACTTCTGCGCATCCCACTCATATTCCGATACGAACGCCGAGCCGTAAGAATACTTCTGCGTATCCCACTCATATTCCGATACGAACGCCGAGCCGTAAGTATACTTCTGCGCATCCCACTCATATTCCGATACGAAAGCCGAGCCGTAAGTATACTTCTGCGCATTCCTCTCATATTCCGATATGAACGCCGAGCCGTAAGTATACTTCTGCGCATCCCACTCATATTCCGATACGAAAGCCGAGCCGTAAGTATACTTCTGCGCATCCCACTCATATTCCGGTACGAACGCCGAGCCGTAAGAATACTTCTGCGTATCCCACTCATATTCCGATACGAACGCCGAGCCGTAAGTATACTTCTGCGCATCCCACTCATATTCCGATACGAAAGCCGAGCCGTAAGTATACTTCTGCGCATTCCTCTCATATTCCGATATGAACGCCGAGCCGTAAGTATACTTCTGCGCATCCCACTCATATTCCGATACGAAAGCCGAGCCGTAAGTATACTTCTGCGCATCCCACTCATATTCCGGTACGAACGCCGAGCCGTAAGAATACTTCTGCGTATCCCACTCATATTCCGATACGAACGCCGAGCCGTAAGTATACTTCTGCGCATCCCACTCATATTCCGATACGAACACCGAGCCGTAAGCGCACTTCTGCGCATCCCACTCATATTCCGATACGAACGCCGAGCCGTAAGAATACTTCTGCGCATCCCACTCATATTCCGGTACGAACGCCGAGCCGTAAGAATACTTCTGCGTATCCCACTCATATTCCGATACGAACGCCGAGCCGTAAGTATACTTCAAAAGTAAAATTAAAGAATACTAATCTATACTAATATTATAAAGCTGAAGAGTTTGTTTGTTTGTTTGTTTGTTTGTTTGAACGCGCTAATCTCAGGAACTACTGATTCGAATTGAAAAAATATTTTCGTGTTGGATAATCCATTTATCGAGAAAGGCTATAGGCTATATAACATCACGCTACGACTAATAGGAGCGGAGTAACAAAGAAAAATGTTGCAAAAACGGGGAAAAATTATTCCTTTTAAGAGCGTACGCTGCGTAAACGGTTAAATTTAAACGCGCAGACAAAGTTGCGCGGGTCAGCTAGTAAATTATAAAAGGTATACAAAATAATACAAGAGAATAAAGAGAGGTGAGCAGGCACTTTTGTGCTGTCACAGTGTAATAATAGATAACCGTGAATTGAAAAGGTTTTATTAAACTTTAAAAGACAACCATTCTTTGCAATAGAGACTTGACAGTGACATGTTACTTATAAATATTATGACATTCTTCCCTCCTAGGAAACCTCATAATCCTTAAGATAAGAAGGAGAATTTCTGGTCCTCTCAGATCTTCTTACAGCTGCGGGTTCAATAGTTGGTTCGATAATTTCATTTAAGGGAAGGGTTTGTTCTGTGGCTTGTGGCTGTTCAATTTGTTCAGTAGTAAGAGATTCTGATTGGTTTGGTTGTTGAAGTTGGGTTGCACACTCATTATTTAATATATGGTCATCATTGGAGATTTGATTATCATTACCTATTGGAGCAAGATGTCGGTCCGAAACGGCCAGTTTTTGTCCATCTGATCTTCGTATGTGACTGTACTGCGGACCTGGTTCCAATAACTGAACTTCTTCTACTAACGGATCATACATACTATTCCTATTGTGTTTTCTGAACAGAACTTGACCAGTCTGTAACCAAGATGGCATTGATTGTCCCCAAGATGATCGTCGTGAATGATTAAACATACGTTCATGTGGGGTCATATTTGTAGAAGTGCATAGAAGAGATCGGATATTACACAGTATCGCAGATATAGCTTGAAATAGAACTGATTCCCACATAGTTGTTTGTAAATTTTTAGATTTTAAGGCCAACCTTATAGTTTGCCAAAGCGTGCCATTCAGGCGTTCTACTTGACCATTACCTCTGGGATTGTATGGAGCAGAACGACTAGTTGAAATACCTTTTGTATGCAAAAAATCTTTAAGTTCATTTTACTTAAATGAAGCTCCATGATCTTTTAAGCATATAAGAAACAGATTTTTGATCAGTAATTAAATAAAATCTGCGCCGAGTAAATACTGACGCCACTTTTTAAGACTTTCTATAATAGCACAGGCTTCTTTCTCAATTGTTGGATACTGCTTCTCACAATCACTTAAAGCTCTGGAGGAAAATGCTACGGGCCTTTCATTTTGAGTTAAAGAAGCTGCTATACTGTAATCGGAAGCATCTGTTTCAACAGTTAAGGGTTCATTTGGATTTATGGTACTTGGTGGTGATTTTGATATGAGTAATTTTAGTTCTTGAAATGTTAAGATTTGAGATTCATTCATAGGAAAATTTTCGATAACTAACAAGGGATGTAATCTTAAAGAAAAATCTGGAACCCATTTTGAATAATGCGAAAATAGTCCAATGGCTCTCGTTAACAAGTTTGAATCTTTAGGTATCTCCAGATCTAACAGACGACGTAAACGTTCTGGGTCTGGTTCAACTGTACCATTGCATATCAAATAACCTAGTATACTATTGTTTTAATGAAAATTCAAAGAAAGAAAGAAAAACTTTATTCATCGTAACAACAAGATTACAAAAATACTTATAAAATATATATTACACGATAAGTTATGTAGGCTCAGGGCTAGATCCACAGTCGGTGCTCAAGACAAAGTTTGCTCCTTGAAATGTCAAAAATTACATTGTTTTGCCGCAGACCTCACCCTGAGAATTATGGTACAAAAAAAAAACAAAAATAGACAATAAAAATTAAAATTATAAAAATATATATATTTGCTACATATACAGAGCGTGTTGCGTGACGAGAAATAGGTAACCAGCTCAGCACATGCCATAACGGGAAGTCATGGCGCGTATTTGAGCTGGTGCCTTTGGTAGGACGGCAGGTTCTCGGCGATAATAGTTGGGCAGCCAATGCATTCAAATACATAATTATGCTCGTGCATAGGTGCACGGTGTTTACCGATATTTACCTAAATTCTAAAAACCACAGAATTGTTTATTTATTGTTGACGTTGTCTAAGCAATACCCAAGACAGACAGATGGATACGAAAACAATCTAACATGAAAGTAGCTGAGCATCAACGGTCCAGCGCGCTCCACGCACTCGCACCTGCTTCAGATATGGATCTGGGACGAACGTTAAAGGAACCAGTCATTTTTCATTATTATTACTATTTTATTATGATTTAAGACACTAATTCTATTGTTACATACATATCATCATCATCAAATTATTATTTTAAATATGTTTATATATCTAATATATAGGTTTATATTTATTATTGTTGTTATTATTATTAGCATTATTATTGACATTGAGATTACAGTAATATCGAAAGGTTGTTTACATATTATATGCATTTTCCTATACATCCTCCCACATGCACATGTGCAGTACTGCACATCTTTAAGGGATAGATATTTGGGCTGAAAATAAATATTTATTTTATTTGGTTTTAAATGCAGTTAACGACTGCATATTCTGCAGTGGTGGCGGCAAATCATTCCAGATTTTAGTAGCAGCATATCTGAAGCTGCCTCGAAACGCGGATGTCTTGTAGCGTGGGATACAAAGCAACTGTAGTGAAGCACGGGTATCGTATGCGTTCAAATTGCGTGACCAAGAGAGTCGGAGTTAGTTTAAATGTTAAAGAGTGAGATCTGTGGAACACGAAAAACGACAACTGGGATATATTTATAATAGTCTCTCCAGGCACATTAAGGAAATGTAAGTTAATTTTACAAGGATCGCTGAGGTGCGGGGGCAAATCGCTGAGGTGCGGGGGCAAATCGCTGAGGTGCGGGGGCAAATCGCTGAGGTGCGGGGGCAAATCGCTGAGGTGCGGGGGCAAATCGCTGAGGTGCGGGGCAAATCAGCGTGCTGCTTGATAGACGGGAGCACAGACTTCCTTAAATTAGACCACAAAGTTTTGGAGTCGCGTATGTATCTATTGATATATACACTGAAGTATGCGCGTTTTTCATTAATTATGGCGGATTGAACAAGTTTTTTATAAGTTTTGTAATTTTGTTTATGTGATTCTAATTTAGTACCAAAATAAGTTTTGTGCGCTTTGTCGCGTAATTTTATCATTAGTTTTACGTTGTCTGTTATCCAGGGTGTAGGTCGATCTCTCACACATATGGTCATGCAGATCAAAGAGACGCGTGACATATTCATCGAATGTTAGGACCATTTCGGACACTGTATCAAGTGTCGCAATGTAGTTCCAGTCAATTCGATGAAGATCCTCGCGGAATTGATCCTCGATTATATCATTCAATGGTCTGTAGTTGATTGTTCGAGGAGTTGGCTTACTTTTTTAAATATTCATTTCGATGCTGCATGCATACATGCATGGTTGCCTAAAGTGGGCACATAATCTACTACCACGTTACGGACTCTGGCATCGCTATCGGTGCACACGACATCAGAGTTTCGCTTGTATCGGTAAAATGTGTTGGGAGCGTTATATTTTGATGTAGGTCGCTATGTCTAAGGAAGGTGTTTAATTCTTTAGTTTTAGGCTCGTTATGATTTAATAAATCTATATTAAAATCCCCTAATAAGATTAGGTGATTATAACATGAGAACACCGCGACAGACTCCGTGAGAGAATCGAGGAACACATCAACGCCCATCCATGGCGGACGATAGGCAGTACCTACAATAACTTTCAGACCGCTGATGCTCAGACTGACCCACATTTGCTCGACCGAGCTAGCAGGGTGAGCACATGTATGCGCGCTTATTCCAGTCTTAATATAAAATCCTATTTCACCGCCCCTGGAGCGTGAGCCCAGCGGACACGGAATATGCCGCAAGCGATATCCTGGCACGACAGGAGCACGGCCTTCCTCCCCGGGCCTTAACCAGGTCTCATTTATAGCTATTATGTCGGAGTCGTGACGTTGTATGGTAGCAATCATCTCATCATGTCTTGTTCCCAAAGATCCTGCATTGTGCTAACTTTTAAATATATTTTTTTTCTTTAATTTTTAATCATCAAAAATTGGGTACAGAAAATATACAATGCGAACTTGATGACAAGGAAATGAGCAGTTAAAGTTTGAATGGAATTGTAAAATATTTATATAGTATGACACCTGAATGCAAGTAAACGACGAAAAATTATTATTACCATATTAATAAAACGAAGTAAGTATATATCCTAAGCAATGATAAATAATGCTACACATACTTGTAGCACGAGCTATCTGCGCAAAAGCAATTCGATTGGTGGGTCTGCTACATAGATAATAATACACTAAATACCCAAATATGCTAATCGCCACCATACCATATGTCGTCACGCAACACGCCCGCTTCCCGAAATAACACAAAAGTAACAGATAGGTAATGAAAATAAAAAACTCAAACATCAAAAATATAAACAAGCGATGCGCTATGAAAATTAAATACTCAAACGCCCTATAAAAAAACAAACGTATAAATAAAAAATGCGCGCGCACCCTGCACCCTGCTGCACCCTGCTGCACCCTGCTGCACCCTGCTGCACAGGACCGACAACAATGTTATATAAGTAATAGTCATATTCAGATACTCCAAACAAAAGAACAACAATATACAAACAAATTCACTCTTTTGTTCATTTATGGTAAGTTATACTTTTGAGCAATTGGCATAAAGTTTTGTAATTTATCATCTCTCTCTATCATCTGTCTTTTTGATCCTTTCCACAAATAGTAATGTCATCTAAATAAGTAAATACTCCTTCAAGATTTGATTTTCGTATTATAGAATCTATGGCTCTTTGAAAACATGCAACACCATTAGTAAAGGGATTCTTCTAAATTGATATAGGTTGCCGCATGCTTCAAAGTCTGTATACAGTTTATTTTCTGAAATAATAGGAATTTGATGATAAGCAGATTTGAGGTCAATTTTACTATATATTTTGAAATTTGAAACTTTTGTTACTACTGCCTCTAAATTAGGTAAAGGATATGCATCTAGGTAAGTATATTTATTGATAGTTTGAGTATAATCTATACACAATCGCTTTTTATGATTATTATTTGTAGTAACGAGGACTTGAGCACGCCATGGTGATGTACTTTCTTCTATAATTCCATCTTTGATTATTTTTTTGATTTCAGTTTGAATAAAAATTTGATTATCTGGCGTTTGTCTTCGTGATTTAATAGTAATTGGTTACAATCAGGGGTAACATGAGGGAATAGATTTATAGGATCAATGTTAACTTCATTTAATGTACATACTTTAAGCGGAGGTTTGGATCCACCGAATTTGATTTCCAATACCGAATATTGCTGAAGTATGTCATGACCAATTGTACTGTACATAAATTCTTAATAATCCTAAAAAATACGTTACTAATTGTGTGTTCATTCATATCAAGAGATGCCGCACATACTTTATTGATTTCGGTACTTAATGAAGATGAAGCCATTGTTACATTCTGTCGCCATGGTTTAGTTGGTATATCATATTTAATTATAATAGATTCATCTATGAAACTTGCAGTGCTTCCTGTATCTATCAGCGCCTTTACGGATATGCCATTAATGTATGTTGGCGTAGTACATTTAAGTAAGCCCGATGTAGCCAATATAAGACTTAATGAAGTTTCATTTATAATTGGTTCTTCTATAGTAGTGTTTGCCGATATTTTTTGGCAAACCTTCGCAAAATGTCCTAACTTACCGCATTTTATACATGTGGTATTAGATGCTAGACAGAAGCGATGTGGATGACGTAAATTCCCACAAACATTTGGGTTGAGATTTGATATCAGATGTTGGTTTTTGAGAGTTACTTGCTGCAGCAGTAGATGAACAATAAGTTAGTTGTGTAGAAAAGCTATCTGATTGAATTTGTGCTGATTCCAAAGTTCTAGCTTGACTATGAGCAACATCTAAGCTGAGTGTGATGTTTTCGAGAAGTCGTTGACGGATGGTCGGAGACAGGAGCCCAGAAATAAACGCATCGCGTACAAAATCTTTTTCACTCTGATCTGCAGTAACATCTTTGAAACAACAGTGTTTAGAGAGTAATTTTAGTGATTGAATATATTGATCAATTGTTTCATTAGACTGTTGTTTGCGAATTGCCAGCTTATATTATATCTAGCAAAAATTTCGCTTTTAGGCTTGATAAATATTTTATCTAATGTTTTGACAGCCGATTCATAATTATTACATTGACTGATATATTCAAATATACTCGGAGATATATAGTTTGCTAACAGTTTTAGCTTGACTTCATCAGATATCAAATGAGATTCTTGATCTTTTTCGCTTTCATCCAGAAAATTTGAGAAAGTTTTCTTCCAATGTATCCATTGTGATGACGAGTTTTGTCCCGTTGTAGGGTCAACTCCAAACCGATCGGGTTTAAGAAATTTGTTCATATTATTCAAAATAAAGTTTAACAAATTATAATAATAGATAACCGTGAATTGAAAAGGTTTTATTAAACTTTAAAATACAACTATTGTTTGAAATACACGATACAGGCCTACCTAGAGCGGGGTCCGCTGTTAAATTGTGTGTTAATGCTATAAAAATAAAGCTGTTAAATTAATTTGTATTATTTATTTGTAAATAGAGACTTGACAGTGACATGTTACTTATAACTATTAATATTATGACACACAGCACTACACATTGTCAGCTAGGTATCTAATACTCGTGTGTGTTGTACAGAGCAATGCTTGTCATCTGCAGTTATGACTTGCACTATCATTTATATTACAAAACAATAATTTAAATATTTAAATCTTAGGTTACAAGATTTTTTGACTAATTTAGGTTTGAGTTTGACTAAGTAACTTTTGATTCACCCAGGCATTCTCACAACTATGGTCTCCAAGACACAAAACATGTATTGTGAGCTAGCAGTGTGAGACGATGTTTAGAAAGGAGTAGCCGAGCGCCATGCACTTTGAGTAGAGTAGTAGTAGTAGAAGAAGGCTTGTAGAGTGCAAAACCAAGCAGTAGGCACATAAGTAGTAGACTTTCTGAACGCTAACTCACATGGACAGTTTAAGCTATATGTTAAGTTAAAAATTAGAAAGAAACAACCTCAGCTATGACAGAGAGCCTGCAGCAGAGTCCCTCTAGGGCACCAAGCAAGCTCGACCTTCCAGGCACGTCAGCACCAGGATGCAACCAAGATTAAGAAGGATTAACAACCCTCAAGCGTAGTAGATAGGCAGCAGTGGTAGTAATATGTCTGGAGGCACTTTACTACTTGCACGTCCAGTGGCGCAGCGTCCACATTTAATTAATTGTTTGAGAATGTCACCGTACATCTTGACTGAGTTTTATTTATATAGTAGTCGGAGCGGGGAGTAGCACTTGTATATATAACTAAGTCAAAATGTGTAAATACCCTAAATTAATTGGTTTTATCCTTCATCGTAAGGTAGGATGGTCTTAGTTATTATGACTCTCAGTGACTTTGAATTTGTCAACAGAATTGTGTTACCATAAAAAAAATACTTAGTGTTCAGAATAAAAAAAAGGATAAAAAAGTAATCCAATAATTTGTGATTATTTTAACAGAAATATTTTAGAATTTAGTTAATATCAAATAGTTAAATAAAAAATGTTATACAGGGTGAATTTGAAAGGATGTACTTTGGGCTAATATGAGGTTCTGCTGATTAAATCGAACAACTTTTCCCATGGAACCATGTGTCGCAAATGAAAAAAAATTTTGGCTTTCCCATACAAATTGGTCATTTCAACATTACTAGTTTGTATGGAGAAGGCAATATTTTTTTTCATTTGCGGCACATGGTTCCATGGGAAAAGTTATTCGTATTGATCAGTAGAACCCCATATTAGCCCAAAGTACATCCTTTCAAAGTCACCCTGTATATTAATATTCATGTTAAATTATATTTTTCTATATTTAGTTCCCATATTTGCTAATAGATGGTAGTAGTGTAGCCTAGTCAAATTAAAAGATGAAACACAAAAATAATTTGTGTTACTAAGCTTCATCGCGGCTTCCGGCCATCGGCCTTCGGTAGTTATATAACAGGTGTGTGACGTTGCAGCTCGTCCTCCAAGAAGCCCCGCAAGAGCCGCGAGGTGTCGCCGCCGTCGCCGCCGCCCAAGCGCAAGCACAGGTAATACTACTACGGTGACATGTACGACGCATGATGGGGACGTTTGTAACTTAAGCGGAATGGGGGAATTCAATTTAAATGGAAAACAATACAACATTATTGCGACACCTATACGATCTAACTTTACCATCCAAAAATAGAGTTTTACAACATTGTCACACGAGCGAGAGATGTACATTAGCATGTTGTGGTGATGGTTGTCACACGAGCGAGAGATGTACCATGTTGTGGTGATGGTTGTCACACGAGCGAGAGATGTACGTTAGCATGTTGTGGTGATGGTTGTCACACGAGCGAGAGATGTACATTAGCATGTTGTGGTGATGGTTGTCATACGAGCGAGAGATGTACATTAGCATGTTGTGGTGATGGTTGTCACACGAGCGAGAGATGTACATTAGCATGTTGTGGTGATGGTTGTCACACGAGCGAGAGATGTACATTAGCATGTTGTGGTGATGGTTGTCACACGAGCGAGAGATGTACCATGTTGTGGTGATGGTTGCCACACGATGGTTGTCACACGAGCGAGAGATGTACATTAGCATGTTGTGGTGATGGTTGTCACACGAGCGAGAGATGTACATTAGCATGTTGTGGTGATGGTTGTCACACGAGCGAGAGATGTACATTAGCATGTTGTGGTGATGGTTGTCACACGAGCGAGAGATGTACATTAGCATGTTGTGGTGATGGTTGTCACACGAGCGAGAGATGTACATTAGCATGTTGTGGTGATGGTTGTCACACGAGCGAGAGATGTACATTAGCATGTGGTTGCGCAGGTCGCGGTCGCGGTCGCGGTCGGCGTCGCGCTCGCGGTCGCAGTCGCGCCGCCGCCGCCGCTCGCCGTCGCCGCCGCACCGCCGCCACAAGCACGCCAGGCACAAGTACTAGACACAACAACTCTCACGCCACATGTCTACTTATCTAAATAAACACATGATATCATTTAAATGTTTTATTTTAATTCTTTAATTATACGAATTGGTTGGTGGTCCGGGCCCAACATATACTTACCGGGTCTAACGCCACTGCAGGTTGGCGCATCTACATCTACGGCTATTTTTGGAAGGCAAGTTGATAAAGTATTTTTTTGTAAAAGTGCCGAAGAGCAAAAGTTGCGTAAATTTAACAGAAAATTGTTGGTAGCAACTAAGTTGGTAGCAACTAAGTAATTAAACATTCATTTTATACTGCAGCTAAAGTGACTAATGGAGAACTTAAAAACGAAATAATACTAGAAATAGTTTTAAATAATTTATAAATAAAGATTAAAAAAAAAATATGTAAAACAAACAGATATAATACATCTTATAAATAGATATTTTTCAAACATTACCAGTCAAGTTCTCACAAGTTCATTATGGATATGAAGCTAATGAAAAATATAAGTACAAACAACAAATAAACAATCAAATACAAAGTGCCAACTATTAAAATATTGATATTCATAAATCAACAACATGCAGTGATTAGGTAAAGGCAAACTAAACATATCTGAATTAACATATTTGTAGCTAGGTAAAGGCAAACTAAACATATCTGAATTAACATATTTGTAGCTAGGTAAAGGCAAACTAAACATATCTGAATTAACATATTTGTAGCTAGGTAAAGGCAAACTAAACATATCTGAATTAACATATTTGTAGCTAGGTAAAGGCAAACTAAACATATCTGAATTAACATATTTGTAGCTAGGTAAAGGCAAACTAAACATATCTGAATTAACATATTTGTAGCTAGGTAAAGGCAAACTAAACATATCTGAATTAACATATTTGTAGCTAGGTAAAGGCAAACTAAACATATCTGAATTAACATATTTGTAGCTAGGTAAAGGCAAACTAAACATATCTGAATTAACATATTTGTAGCTAGGTAAAGGCAAACTAAACATATCTGAATTAACATATTTTAAATTATACATATTACATGATCTTACTATAAAGCTATTTTGGGAATAATTCCTACGACAAGCTCTTACGATTCCGAGACAAAATATTCTGAAAAAAAGCATCCCCAGCCTAGTGGTTTAGTCACTGCGCAACTGATAACAAGGTTAAGCAGATGACAACAAGGCTGGCCTTGGATGGGTGACCGCTTTTTACAACGAGGCTATTTCATCATAAACACCGCAACAAGCTCGCCGCTTGTTAGGTGTTGCCTCCGAATACCATCGGCAAAATGAGGACGGGTTAATCCCTCCGCTGGGTACCCCGAGGTCGTTTAAACCATTCTCGGGAGCCAAATAGGCACCCGTGATGGTATTTATTATTTTATATTCTGAATCTATCAAAGCATTGACAATTTTAAACAAAAAATTTGGTCCCTGATTTCCCTACGTTCCATGAGTATTCGGGGAAAATCATGTTTGTGGTGTGACTAAAGGACACCTGCATGTTGGCCTAGTCAATTGTACCGAGATCAAATTATAATAAAAAAATACTTGACTAAAATCTATTTATAAAACAATTATTCAATTAATTTAAACTTCACGGTTTTTTTTTCTCGGAACAACTTTTACCTAAAAAAAATATGTTGAAGGCCTTTGCTTCTATATTACGAAAAAAAAACATGTCAAAAGCGATATTTAATATTTATGTAACCTAAAAACTAAAATAAAAAACAATCTAAATTAATGAATATTTATTACAGAATTATAATTGTTTAACCAAAACCCTATTTTAAGGAATATTTACATTTTATATTTACATATTACCTATTTTTGAACACCTCTATATAGTTGACATCCCAGCACGTTCCTATTTACATAAAGATGAAAGTTTGTGATTTATATTATTATTATATACCAACTTCATTTTATCGATTTACCTATTTTAATTAGTAGTTTTTTTTAAATTCTACTTCTGGCTTATTATTGATTTATTATTAACAAATTACATAATAAGTTTATATACCGATAGCGACAATTACTTACAAGCTTGAGAAATGTTTGTGAAACGAAACATTTAGTGATACCAGCAATGCACAAGTATTGCTACTGTAAATGTTTTGTAATGCTATATTTCTCATTTCCTGGTTTAAAAGAAATACAAAACCGTTAAATGAGCATCTCAAAATTATTATCTTCAGCCCTACATACCAAATGATTCGGTACAATATACTAGGCCAAATTTGTATGGCGGCGGCCGGACCTCCTTTAAATTTCATATACCTATCTGATAAAGTTTCTTTGCATCTTTTCAATATTGTCAATGTATATGTTGTATTGAGGATTCCATACACACGATGCATATCCTACACGAGAACATGAATCTAATGAGTGAAACAGCGTTAAAAGCGTACTAGGTTCTTTAAATACTTTACCTACTCTCATAGTAAACCCTAACATTATATATGCGTTACTCACAGTTGTGTCTATATGGGATCTGAATAATATTCTTTATCTACAATAACTCCTAAATCTCTCACCCCGAAGGAAGTACATTATTAGATAATTTGTAATGAAAGTTTCTGGGGTTTCCGCGAGAATGATATAACGCAACATATATCAACGTTTAGTTTAAACCTATTTTCAATACATATTGTATGTAAAGATAGGTTATTTAAATCATCCTGCATAGCCTGACAGTCTTTTAATGATTTAATTTAAAAAAAAAAAAATATCATCAGCAAAAAGAAGAAACCTTGAGTTAATTATTGATTTCGTTATATCATCAATAAAAATATTGAAAAACAGGGGGCCGTACGAGAAGCCGGGAAACAAAACTCGTCCAGACTTTTCACACGGGTGCGAAACGGCACGAATCTACTAGACTAACAACTATAATAGAAAAACAAAATTAATTTAAGCAGATTGAAAATAAGAATTAAAAGCTTTAGCAATATCCTGACCATTAGATGCAACACTACTACCATAGCGCATTGTGTCGGGAATATCATTACAGGATTTTTTACTCTTCATAAAACTCCAAAAAGATTTAGGATTACGTTTAATTTTACTCTCACATAACGATATATACCTATCATAGCATTGAGATTCTAATTCTTTTTGTCTTGATCTTAAATTTACAAAAACTTCATAGTCAGAGGATTATTCATATATTTTCCATTTTTTGTGCATAATTATTTTGGATAAGTGGCGTATTGTATCAAGGTGGAAATTTATTTTGGTTTTTCACGATTTTTTGCTGGTATGTGTGTTTATCAATAACTTCACTTATGGCAGAATAAAAGTTGTCTACGCCTGTGTCAATGTCTACATTATTCAAGTGGCTACTCCGATCAATATTTATAAGAGCTTCATTTACTGCATCATAATCTGCACTATGATAATTTATAGCAATATTTGGCAGCGGTTTTAAAGCTTACACAGAATAAGTTATGAGCCGCTGGAGAAGGAGATTTGACAGTCTTGGGTAAATTTAATTGTGAAGTTATTTATCAAAATAAAATTTGTTTATCAGAAATATATGTAATCAAAAATTAAGAAGAACCACTTCTTGGGAAACCGGCAATAGAATCTCTTGGAAATATTAGCCGTGTAGATGTAGTAAGTGACAGTATAATATTAGATGAAGTTAATAATGTAAATAAATTGAATCCAGAACATGAATTTCCAAAACTGTTTATTGGTTTAGGCAATCTTAAAGGCGAATATAAAATATGGTTAAATGATAATTCAAAACCTTATCAATACCTTATACTAGAAGAGTATCTATTCCACTATTTGAACCTTTGAATAAGGAAATTAAAACTTTAGAAAATCAAGATGTTATATTCTCAGTTGTAGAACTTACAGAATATTGTGCTGGTATCGTTGGGAGACTAAAAGATGATGGTAATATAAGATTATGCGTAGATTACACTAAATTAAATAAAAACATTCAAAGGTCAAGGCTTCAATTGCCATCAGTAGATGAATGTTTAGCACAAAGTGGTAATGCACAATATTTTACAAAACTTGATGCCAATAAAGGATATTTCCAATTACCATTAGACGCCCCGTCAATGTTATTAACAACTTTTATTACCCCCTTTGGGAGGTTTGCTTTTAAAAGAATGCCAATGGGTATTTCATGTGCGAGTTAAATTTTTCAGAATAAAATACAAAGTTTAGTTGAAGGTATTGAAGGAGTAATATGCTGTCAAGAAGACATATTAATATTTGGTAAAACTATATTAGAACATAATAATAGATTAAAACAAGTACTTATAAAAATTCAAAATGTACGTACAAATGTATAACATTGAATAAAAAAAAAACCAATTTGCTGTTAATGAATGCACTTTTCTGGGTCATAAAATTTCAAAAAATGGAATTACATCATGCCCAAATAAAATTAAAGCTATAATAAATATGCCTAAACCAATAGATATATCAACAGTGAGAAATCTATTAGGAATGATTAATTCAGGGACCGGACCTATATAGGTCCGGTCCCTGAATTAATCATTCCTAATAAGGGGATATCCCCTTCAGGGGTTTTTGAATGGGTTTTTAATACTGGTTTTCTTACCAAACCCGTTGCACCTCGAAAGTCAATTATAAAGCGCTATTTTAAAGCGCTAACCTATTGAAATCAAATTAAGCATTACCCCTATCAAACTTTACCAAATGAGGTAATGCTTTTGAAAGTGTAACCCGATGAATGGGAAACTGCCACATATGGATTTTCGGCGCGACTTTGTGGCTGGATCTCAAGTTTTTTATCAGACCGGGCTATACGAGTCCTCGTTGATGGTACGACCTCGGGTCGCGAAACCATTAACGCAGGCGAACCCCAAGGATCTGTACTATCCCCTACTCTGTTCTTGCTGCATATCAATGATTTGTTATCACTCGGTAACATACATTGCTATGCAGACGATAGCACTGTCCACGGTCAATACTTGATGCGTCAGCCCCCCAGTCGCGTCGAAACAGAGTATAGGAGTTCTTTGGTAAATGAATTGGACCAAACCCTGGAAAAAATCTCAAACTGGGGTTCTCTTAATCTGGTCCAGTTTAATGCCCAAAAAACCCAGGCTTGCGCATTGACAGCAAAAAAGACCCCCTTTTCTCACTTTCCCTCCCTTCAGAGCACACGTTTACCATTGTCTCCAGTTCTCGATATCCTGGGAATAGAAATACGCTCCGACCTAAATCACCGCAACTATATTGAGAGCATTGCGAAGACAGCAAGTAGGAAGCTCGGCGTCCTTAATAAGGTGCGACGGTATTTTACTCCTCAACTCAGGCATCTGATTTATAAAGCTCAGATACGGCCTTGTGTGGAATACTGTTCGCATCTTTGGGGTGGATCTGCCAAATACTTGCTGCATGCTCTCGATAGTCTGCAGAAGCGTGCATCGAGAATTATCGAAAACAAAGAGCTCACGGACACTCTAGAGCCATTGCAGCTTCGCAGGGATGTAGCGTCGTTGAGCGTGTTTTATCGCCTTTATCATGGAGAGTGCTCTGAAGAACTTTTTCATCTCATTCCTCCTTCTCCTTTCCGGTATAGGACTTTACGAGCGGGTAACTAAATGCATGCATATACTGTGGCAGATATACCAACCCGCACTAAAAAATTTGGTGATTCGTATATCTGTCGCACTATTAAAATGTGGAATGCTCTACCTGCTCGCGTATTTCCTTCTTCCTATAATCTCGAGTCCTTTAAACGAAGCGTGAATAGGCATCTTAAGCCGGCATAATAGGTGCAATCAACAGTTACGTAGATCGTAATTGTTGGTTGCATTTGTTCTTGGACCTCTTCATACTGCTTTCCATCTGGTAGATGTGAGGTCACATGCCGAGCTCTCATAAAAAAAAAAAAAACCTTTATGTTTTTGAGGGTTTTAAACGATTTTGATATTACTGAATAATGTAATAAGAGTCATTTTACCTTAGATATGTTTTTTGTCAGCGAAATGTTCAATGTTAATCAACTACAATAACCATCAACTTATTTTTTTTTCCCTTCCTCTTCCAAAGTTCTAAAAGAATTGCACCATAGTTTTGCTGACTGTTCATAAGTAAGTATTACAGGCTAACTTGTTAAACAAAGGGGTTTCCCTTTCGAAAGGGTTTCCTTTATGTATAGTACAGCAGTTGAATTGGGCAAGCAAGTTTACGGGGTAATTCGTTGTAAGAGGTACACCGTTTAAAGACTTAAGCCGGGGAACGGGTTTTCCGGTCCCTGGATTAATTATCATTTAAAAAAATTCCCAAATTTGCCTACTATAACTAAACCTATTAGGGATCTACTTACAAAACAAAATTATTTCATGGAGTGATGAATGCGAAGAAGCTTTTGAAACTATAAAAAAAATATTAATTAACTCAAGTTCACTAGCATTATTTAATCCTAAGAAATCAATAAGAGTTATTTCAGATGCCAGTTCATATGGTTTATTTATATATTTTATTTTACAAGGAAAACTTACTTAAAAGATCCTCTGAAACAAGCCGGTTTATGTTTAGGTACCATTAGTTCCCGACGAGAATGTGATCTCGTAACGCGCCTGACATTATCGTTCCTCCAAGATAGTTATTTGTATAGATAATAAGGTTGCTGTGTATGAATAATTTTGTGTACGAAACTTGTGTAGTGTAGATATCTCCTAGCATCCGTCTTCAATACTTTACGCTGATTCAGGAAGGGAGTGACGCTTGCAAATCTAGGAATACTATAACAAAATCGCGCGCAGGCGTTTTGCACTCTTTGGATATGTTTTTTGAAATAATCTTGGTCCATATACTACGTCGCAATAATTAAATTGTGATAATACTAAGAGATCAGATAACATTTCGCGAATATCTACTGCTACTGCTACTACTTTTAGTCTATAGAACGCATTTCGTACTCGACTATTAATGTGTTCCATGTACCTCAGCTCACTGTCCATCATCAACCCAAGATTTCTTGCTAATGACACTCTCTCGATTGCCTCGCCGTTAACCTTTATTATCGGATTCTCATCGATTACCCAATTGATTTGTTTTCTAGTTCCTATAATCATATATTTAGGTTTAAGTGGATTTAGCCCTAATGAATTGGCATGTGCCCATTCACATATATGTGATAGATCTGTGTTAATATGATTGAGTGCTTCTTGAAACTGATTATGGGAAAAGCAATGATACAACTATGTGTCATCTGCATATAGATGCATTTTACAATGCTTTGGCATTCTAGTAAGGTCCGACGTATAGCAGATAAACAATAGAGGACTGAGAATTGACCCCTGTGGGGTTCCCCTTGTCAGTGGCTTGGCATCTGAAAATACTACGCGTCTATCGTCATTAGTTGTACTAACTCTCTGACTACTGGCACTTAAGAAGGATTCAAACCACTTACAAGTAGAATCACTCAGTCCGGGTGTGATAATTTGGCGATAAGTAAAGGCACATTAAGACAATCAAAGGCTCTGGAAAAATCGAGTAGCACAAGAAATGAGCTCAGCCCATTGCACGAAGCAGTAATCAGATCATCAGTAACTTCAGTTAACGCTGTAGCAGTGCCGTATCCTGTCCTGAATCCTGATTGAATTTCAGGTAAGACACGGTTCGTTTTTAAATAGTGTGTTAACTGCACTACCCTTTCCAGAACCTTCGACAGCACAGGTAGGATGCTTATTGCCCTCAAACCCTTCATCTGCTCCACCCTACTTCCTTTTGGAATCGGTTTTATCAATGCCGTTGGGAAATATTCTGGACAAAATATATTCATTAACAATATGTGTAATTATTGTTAGTGTTTCGGGCAGAGTTAAACGGATCATATCAATTGTTTTAATAAAACTATTTATTATTAATTAAACTTTTATTTATTGAAGAAAAGAGAACTATAAGGTAGACGCCATTACTGCAGGGCATCGCCACAGACTACAAGCATTAGTCATGTCATTTAACATGCCACAGAGTATAAATACATTAAAACATCAATACTTATATGATCATGCCCACGAGCTTTTGTTTTTATTTTATTTATTATTTTCAAGGTTGCTGTCTCACCAACGGTGCTTAGCTCAAAGAACGCATCCGTTGCCTTTGTCTCCCCAATTGACCTTATTATATCTACATCAACTTCATTACTAGTTGGAAGTTCAAGAAAAAAGTTATTTATCTTGTCCGGATCGTTTAGATGCTGTGGAATGTCTGACGTATCAGGACTGTCAAAAATTGAGGTCTTCTTCAAATGTTTCCACATTTCTTGTGGATTTTTTCTATTATTATTTACATAAAATGTGAAATAGGCAGTTTCTCTCTTCGGATAGATGCTGTGACAAAGTTTCGCAGGTCCTTGTAATAACGCAAATGGGAATCTATCTTTGTTTTTCGTGCTCTGATTAGGGCTTTATCACAAATGTGCATCATGAGCTTTATCGTATCTGTGATCCATGGACGCGGTTTCTCCTTTATTTTAACGCGTTTTTCAGGGGCATGGATGTCAAATAAATTAAGCACCAACTCGTTAAATCTACTGACCATGGAGTTCACATCTTTAACCTGCGTAACATATTCCCAATCCGTCGTCTGTAAATCTTCTTCAAAGGCGGCTGAGATTATTGTTTTAAGAGACCTAAGAAGCAAAAAGTTTGGTTTGATTTTAGGCCTTTTGATATCGAAATCGGCTATAACAAGAGCGCGATCACTGAGTACTGGGTTGTGATGTACTTTAATATTTTTGCACCTATTTGGAACGTCAGTTATTATTACATCCAGCAATGTCGAGGAGTCCGCAGTCACTCGAGTCGGCTCGCAGGCCATCTGTTTTAGGTTATGTAGTGTTAGAAACGAAGTTAGTTTTTTCGCAGCATTATTTTCTGGTTTGAGCAGATCTATATTAAAATCGCTCAAAATACATACGTAGTTGCAGTGTCCAAAGGTTACAATCGACTTTGTCTATTGCCTCGTCCACCGTTAATCCAGACTCAGGTCTGTATATTGTGGCAACAGCCATTTTAGCCCCCGGAAGAGAAAGCTCCAGCCACATTTGCTCTAGAGACGACTCCGGGTGCGATCGCACACGTGCTTTCAATCCTTGCTTAATTTAAAATCCTATTCCTCCGCTTTTTTTATCTGCTGGCCTGGCTGCTAGTTTTAGGTTGTAGGTTGTTGCCAATTTTAAGGCGTACTTTTCTGGTCTTTTCTTATCCATGTCTCATTAAGTGCTAAGATGTCTAGTTTTTAATTCTCCATGTACCCACAAAGCTCCTCCTGTCCCGTATTCAATGACCTAACGTTTTAATAACCTTAATCGCAAACTGTTATTTTTTAATTTACCTATAGCTATAACATTTCATAAATAAAAATGAATGTAATAAAAACACACTGCATTGCACTTAATACAATTGCAAATTGTTGATAATGTTAGAGCTGGACCACCCAATATCTCCCAGTAAACACTCACAAAGCCCTTCGTTGTTATCATACGAAATTTATTATTCAGTTTAAATATATAAATAATGTATATAGAATATTGTATAAATATCAAATATTGAATATAAAGAAAATTACGTATATAAAATATAGTAGGTATTAATATCAGAATCTGCATATAAGAGTAATGTATCATATTGTTTAGTAAATATTGTAATTTAATGTAAAAATTATATAATAAATGTGTATACTTTAGTATTAACAGGTTTTTTTTTTAAATAATATATTAGTATTAATTTTTTTTTTGTGTCTCGTAAAAACGTATATACTCGTATATAGGAAAAAATTACCTGCTAATTGGAAAAAAATAATAATGTGTACATGTCTGGATCTCTCTCCGAAAAAGTTTTGTAAGGTCTTCTTCACACCTAACTCGAAATGCTTGAGTGCCATCTTCTTTTCTGGTAAATATTTTTCCCCCTCGTGTCCACGTGAACTTCCAATTGTTTTGTTTTGCCAGCACTCTGGCTTCTCTAAAAAGGTTTCGGTTGTGTACCGTCAGGCGTTCATTGAAATAGACAGCACGCGGCTCTACAAGTATTTGCAGCTGTGCTATGGTGATGCCGCGACGGACCCTGGCGCTCTTCAGAAGTTGGCCCCACGAACCGAGCGGCGCGTGAACCGTACGGTGGACGGGCGAGGTCGGGCGTCTTCCACCGACCGCCGTACACCCACACGGCGTGCCCATACTACATCGCGTTCGTCCAAAGTGACCCCCAGAGTGACAGCTATTTTAGACAAAATGTTCATAGGAGTCTCGTGGTTCTCCTCGGTCAAGCCAGTTATTTCTATATCGGTGAGCAGTGTATTTTGTTCGCAATCCTTCAACTCAGATTTAAGTTAAATAATAGACTGCTGCATCAATGATTTTTCTTCTATTTTCTCATTTTCCAATTTTTCCAGTCTATTTTCCAGTGTTTTTATCCTAGCATTACATGCATTTACTGACACACTTAGCTGCTTAAGTTCATCTTTAATTAGATCGACTGCTGACTGTACTTCTTCTCTTATTGTTTTGGTGACATTTTTCATCTCCTCACGTATTAAATGCAAAAGTTGTTGGCCGATTTTGTCATCGATAATCTAGATCTTTCTGTTAGACTTTGATAGCTTGGCGACGATAAATAAAACTCCTTCGTAATATAATATAGATTCCGATGTTTATTCTTCAAACTCTGATCATGATTTAATTACAAGTAAATATATCTCTAAAACACGTGTTCACCCACAAGGCGCACAACACTCTCTGAATATGGCGACAAGAGACCATAAACAAGGCAGACGAAGTTCATGTCGAGTGACTTCCTTCTGTCTTGTTTACTTTTGGTTAAGCGCCATCTAGTATATTTCTCAGGAACGTACCACATTCTGCCAGTATATAATACAATTAACTTAACAGTAATTATTTTTATGACTAATAGTGTTGCACAATATTAATAATTATTTTAGCTATCTAACAACTCGTCCATCCTGACATTAGTTCACGTCCTCGTGAACTAATTAAATAAAAATAACAACAATAAACACTAAATACCATTCTATAACATAGTAATAAAAATTATCCAATATTTGATAAGCTTTTAATACTTTTGACATACTTTTAAGTGCATGTTCATGAGACATCAGCCCCAAAGACATCATACACAAAAACAAACTAAAATACACATCATGAATTAAATACAATAATTATTTAAAAATTAAATAACATTTATGTTAAAAATAAAGAAGAGAAAATTATTCCTAAGGAGTGATATATGTAATCATTGCTGTTAACAAAATAGCAATACCAAAGCAAAGAAATACAGAGTAAAAAAACATAATGTTAACGAACTCGGATGCCCTTTTTTTTTTTGTTATAATATTAAAATACTTTTAGTATGTAGTATGACAATGCCTTTTTACAGCAGCTTATTATTCTTTATTCGGAAATGACATATTGTAAAATAATGATTTTACAATATGTCAATTTTAATTGTTGTATTTTATCATAATTTTCTCATTCTAAATCTAATTTTAGAAATTATTATTTATTTATTAAAGTAGGTATAATATTACAAGTCGTGACATTGTTATTGTATATACATGTAATTGAAACTAATTTGATTTAGTTAAATTTATTATTATTATATTCTTTTTCTTTTTTGTTAATATATTTTGTTAATTTTTTTTTGATATTATTATTGTGTCATAGCCAAGTTCTTACTAAGCTTAACTTTGTTTTCTATCTTGTTTTACTGATGCATGGATGTCTATGGAAATAAATTATTTTGAATTTTGACCCTGTCATTATAACATCATTCGTTGTGTTTAATAACATATTTGCATACCATTAATTGTGCTCGACACTCATGTGCCTACCTATACTTACGTTGCAAATTCTTCATTCTGCTCGATAACATAGTTGCACACCATTCATTGTGCTCTAAATATTTATTACACTTGCACACCATTCATTGTGCTCAACACTCATGTGCCGATTTATAAACTTACGTTGCACACCCTTCATTGTGCTCAATAACATAGTTGCACACCATTCATTGTGCTCTAAATATTTATTACACTTGCACACCATTCATTGTGCTCGACACTCATGTGCCGACCTATAAACTTACGTTGCACACCATTCATTGTGCTCAATAACATAGTTGCACACCATTCATTGTGCTCTAAATTTTTATTACACTTGCACACCATTCATTGTGCTCGACACTCATGTGCCGACCTATAAACTTACGTTGCACACCATTCATTGTGCTCAATAACATAGTTGCACACCATTCATTGTGCTCGACACTCATGTGCCAACCTGTGAACTAACGTTAACTATTAATTTATATTAAACAACATAAAAATAAGTAATTCTTTAAATTAATCATCACAATTATTACCAACACTTTGACAAAATATTTATTTATATAATGACATTAATATATTATTTACAATTAATAAAATTATCTTCTGTCTTAGTTAATTTCGTCATTCGTCATTCGGAATCATCTTCTGAGTCGGAAGATTGTCCACTATCACTGCGCTTGTAGCAAAGCCAGGGAAATATTTTATCAACCGAAAATACTCCTGTATACATGTGACCGCCCTTTTTTGTTATTGGGGTATCTGTTACTTCGTACCTATCATTATCCAAAACTTTAGTTATTCGATACGGTCCAGAAAATTTAGGTATTAATTTCTTACTTTTACCGGTTGTGTGAGTAGGTTTTACGACCCGTACTAAATCTCCTATTTGATATTTTGGACAAGACTTCCTTTTTTTATTAAATATTTCACTTTGTTTCGCCTGAGATTTTGATATATGTTCATTTACTTCCGATCTTATATTAGTTAATGCTTCATCACTATTTGTCACAACGACGCTTTCGTTTATGTCCAAGCCAATATCCGCTATAATACTATTTTCTTTTAAACCTGCCAATCTATGTCCGAATAATACCTCTGCCGGAGTTCTACCCGTGCCTTTATTTAATGTATTATTTAATCCCCATTGTATTTGTAATAATCTATCATCCCATACCTTTCATCCTTTCCATGGTTCTGAGCAGCTAACGAATCTAAAATTGTCCTATTATACCGCTCTACCTGACCATTTGCTCTTGGGGTAGCTACGGCATTTAATACATGTTTAATTCCTAACTCTACAATAAATTGTTTGAATTTAGTGCTTGTAAATGATGTTCCCCTGTCGCTGATTAACCGGACAGGTGAACCAAATGTTGCAAAATAATCTCTGAGAACGTTAATTGTTAAATAAGATTTGGTACTTTTTACTGCCTTCAGAACTATGAACTTTGTATAAGCTTCTATAATCACTAGTATATAAGCATTCTTTCTTTTACTCCTTACAAATGGCCCTACATGGTCGATGTGAATGGTATGAAACGGTTTAGGAACTTTTTCTATAGGATGTAGAAATCCTTGCTTCTTGCCAGATGGAAGTTTAGTTTTCGCACATTGTAGACAAGAAGTTACGTATTTCTTTATAAAACGCCGCATCCGTGGAAACCAATAATTTTGTTTAATTTTGTCATATGTTTTATCAAATGAGAAATGACCTATTTCATCGTGATTTTGTTGCAAAACTTGCCATCTACATCCCTTAGGCACAAGCCACCTCAAACCATCATTAGTAATTCTATAGACGCGATCCCGTTTTATGGCAAAATTCTTACGAATTTCTACTATATCATTATAATTTATATCTGATAATATGTCTTTTATGCGCTGTATTTCAGGATCATTCATCTGAACGGTGAGTAACCAGTCACTGTTAATATTCATCACATCATACGAATCAATCGACGCAATTATACCTGAACCACTTGATAGCGGATTCCTACTAAGGGCATCTGCATGTGCCATACCTGTGCCGTTTTTATAAATTACATTACAATCATATTCCTGCATTATGCCCCACCATCTAACTACCCTAGGAATCATATCTCTTTTTAAAAATGTTGCTCTTAATGAGTTGCAGTCTGTGACTATGGTAAATGTTAACCCAAGAATATATGGTCGAAATTTAATTAGAGCGGATATAACTGCAAGAGTCTCTAGCTCGTAAGAGGAGAAGTGAGATTCCTCTGGTGAAGTCTAACGACTATAATATGCAACAGGCCTCTTAGAGTCGTCACCTTGTTTTTGGATCAGAACGCTACCTACCCCATGTTTACTGGCATCGGTGTGAACTTCCGTCTCTGCCCTCGGATCATATAATGCGAGCACAGGACGTGATGTTAATACCTCTTTTAGTTTATGGAAAGCAACCTCTTGTTCGGATTGCCACACAAATTTCATGTCCTTCTTTAAGAGCTTTGTCATTGGCCTAGCTATTTCAGCAAAACCCTTGATAAATTTGCGGAAATAACTAGCCAACCCTATAAACTGCCTAACATTATGAATATCTTTGGGAGTAGGAAACTCACTCACACATTCTATTTTACTTGATCCAGGTTTTATCCCTTCCTCAGACACTTCAAAACCCAAATAGTCAACTCGAGATTTAAAGAAATAGCATTTTTGCGGTTTGAAAGTCATTCCAGCAATCCTAAATTTATTGAGAATTAATTCTAATCTCTCTATACCTTCACTAAAATTCTTGGAAGGTATGAGAATGTCATCCATATACGCCAGTGCAATATTGTATCGAGAATTACCTAAAACACAATTAACTGCTCTTTGAAATACCGCAGGTGCATTAGCTAACCCAAAAGGCATTCTATTAAACTCGAATTGACCATCCGGGGTTACGAATGCTGTTTTAGACTTTGATTCCTCAGTTAATGCTATCTGATAATAGCCCGATGCCAGATCGAGCGCGCAAAAACATCTATTACCTGTTAACCTATCTAGCTGATCCTCAATGCGAGGCAAAGGATATTGTTGTCTGATGGTCTTTCTATTAAGAGCCCGATAGTCTACACACAGACGTTTATCCCCAGTCTTTTTTTTCACCATAATTATCGGACTAGCATACGGTGACGTACTTTCCCTAATGATTTCATATTGTAATAATTCTGACACCATAGACCTAACTTCATCCTTTTCACTATAGCTTAACCTATATGGTCGATAAACCACAGGATTTAAATCTCTAACTTATATATCCATTTCGGTTACCGACGTTGTTCCTAATTCTGACAAATCTACTGCAAAACAATCACGGTACCTATTGATTAAATCTAATAGTATTTGTTTTTGTCCCATATCCAAACTCTCATCAATATTCAAATCTACAATAGTTAAAGGTTTAAATTCTTTGACTTTGCCTACCTTTAGGACAGTTGGTATATCCACTATTTCTTGCATGTTCGCCCGACAAATAATACTACCCCTACTAAATTTAATATCTGAGCGAGATTCAATAATAACTGTTATATACACTATCCCATTATTTATTTTATAACTCCCACCTACTATTTTATAACCAATTCTTTGCCCACCGTTTATATTTACATAATTATCAAAATTAACGTCAGCGATTAATTTAACAGAAGCATTTCCTTTTAATATAACGTTTCCACAACATTTTAAAATAACGCGTTCTTTAGACTTACACCTAATATATAATTTGTCATGTGATTTATAAACTTCCACGTGTTTTTGTTCAGTTGCGGTTTGACCTACTAAAATATCATAATTTAAATACAAATCAGGAACAATTACTAATTCTACATCAATACTTGCATCGTCGATTTGGATTATGGCTAAACATACCCCAACCGCACAAACCGTGGCGTTACCGAACCCTTTTAGCAAGGGTAAACTCTCTCGCCTCCATTTATCAGTTGGGATAATTTCTTTCATAATGGATTCTCTAACAAGAGTGCACTGACTACCAAAATCAACATATCCGTTAAGAGATATCCCATTTATTTTAACATTTTTTTTATATTTAGCGTCGCGTTCATTTATATTGTCATTACCTAGTCATAATGACTTAACGTCTTTGTATATATTTTTATCAATTTTACAATGTTGTTCGACATGACCAAAACGCTTACATTTTTGACATTTAATTATTGGTTTCTTGCATGTATATACCGTATGCCCTATTTCGCGACAATTAAAGCATTGAATGGATTTATTATTATCTGGGCGCGGTCTTCTCTCTAAATTGGATGGTATAAACCTTTTATGTATGGTGTCAATTTTTTCGTGCCTTAGATTTCTTAGATAGCCTAACAATTTGTCTGTATCCTCGAATGCTACAGCTTCCGCGCCATAACGTACTGATCTATCTTCAATTGCATATACTATACAGTCTACCGCATCCTTCCCCAATATGCGACAACGATTAAGCAAATTCAATTTTTTATAAAAGTACTCTTCCAAGTCATCACCGAATTTAGCTCTAACGTTTAACATCTCTGTCAATAAATACCCATAGTTTTGCGAAGAAGGAAAAGCAGATCTCAATTTTATTTGCCATTCTTCCCAAGTATGCATAACTGACGATTGACCCTCATACCATAGTTTAGCCGTACCTCCAAGTTTAGGTAATGCGTAATGTGTCGTTTGCTTTTCATCCCATTTATAGATTTGAGCACATTCATTAACTTTACTTAACCAAGTTGTTATGGTTTGATTTTTCAATTTAGGGTCAAACTCGGGGACTACATTTAAATTTGAAAAATTCGACTTAGTGCTATTATTACTGTTTACAATGGCTTGCAAAGTTTTGTTAAGTGCGTCAATTAAAATATTATTTCCACCAGATTCTGTGCCATTAGTGTCATAAATGTTACTATTTTTACTAATACATGATGTCAAATTATGATTATCCTCACCGCGACCACGACGTACCGAAGTCAATCGCTCACGTGATTTTCTCATGCAATGGCTTCTGCTACGTTCAACCTCAGGCGGCGCCCTCTGCGACCTGCGTGGCAGTGGAGAACGAGAGCGCGTGGAGTCTCTTGAACGTCTAGCACGTTCCACCTCTGGCGATGTCCCCCTCTGTAACCTGCGCGGTGTGTGTGACGTACGGGAGCGCCCAGAGTGGCTACGTCTGTCGTATTGGCTATGACCGCATGAATGTCGTTCGCGGTGTGAATGGCTTTGAGACCTCACTTCGTCCGACATTGCAATTTTTGGCATCTGTATGGTTATATAATAAGTTGAAGTACAAATAAACTACATAAGCACTGTTATAATGATAAAATTATTTCTTCGTATTTATTTCCATAATAATTCTTCCATTGACTGACGATTACTAGGATTTGGTTAACTAGGTACAAGACCAAACAACGCAACAACATTTTTTTATTTTTTTATACCGCTAATTGTTAAGCAATGTACGCCTTATAACTTAAAATAAACAGTATTGTTTAGCCTTTAATTATATAATCCACATTAATTAGACGTTGTTTGCATGAGTTTAAATTAAATCTGTTTTTATAATAATAAAATTAGTAATACTTATCTTAATTTCGTAGATCACTGGTACATTGCCGGCCGGCACGTTTTTGTAAAAATCCCGCTTCTGATTTGTTAGACTTTGATAGCTTGGCGACGATAAATAAAACTCCTTCGTAATATAATATAGATTCCGATGTTTATTCTTCAAACTCTGATCATGATTTAATTACAAGTAAATATATCTCTAAAACACGTGTTCACCCACAAGGCGCACAACACTCTCTGAATATGGCGACAAGAGACCATAAACAAGGCAGACGAAGTTCATGTCGAGTGACTTCCTTCTGTCTTGTTTACTTTTGGTTAAGCGCCATCTAGTATATTTCTCAGGAACGTACCACATTCTGCCAGTATATAATACAATTAACTTAACAGTAATTATTTTTATGACTAATAGTGTTGCACAATATTAATAATTATTTTAGCTATCTAACATTTCTATGCTAGATATATCTGAAACATCGATCAGGCCCTTAACGGGAGCTTCTGTTTTATTGTCTCATGGTTTGCGCGCATTACACACCGGGCATAACCATAACGGCGATATTTGAGCGTTTCACTGTATTTTAACACATTCTCGATGATATTGTGTTTTACAGCTTGTTTCGGAACACGTGGCTCCATCTGCCGCCGGCGACAAAAACTTTTCGCATGCACCACACTTGACCTTGCGTTATCGATTGCACTAGAGATTCCAAAACAAAATACTAGATGGCGCTCAAAACGTGACTAAAATTTTATATTTTATCTTATTTATGGTCATCAACTGTTTTTAAGGTTATAAAACCATTTATTTTTCTCACCGATTTTTACTGCTGTTATGTAATTTTTAACTATTTTCCACTTTTGCTTCCGGTAGATCTTTCACTTCTCGCACTTATTATCGTAGGATGTTTGTGATTTAGCCCGTAATAACTTTTTTAAATAGTGAAAAACGTAAGCTTTAATAAAACAGTGTTTACTTGTTGGCGCCCCCTGGCGGTTCTATATTCAGATCATCTTGTAGTAACTGTGCATCACTGGTCTTATTGATATGTTTCAATAATTTCATGTCATCGGCAAAAAGTTATAATTTTGGATGGTCCTAAAATCTATGTAAGATGAGAACCAACGCAACAGACTACCGTGGATTCCTGAATAAGCTAATTTGTTTAATAAAATTTTGTGGTCTATTCTGTCAAATGCTTTGCTACTGTAAGTATTGTATGTATGTAGTAACCCATGTAGTAGTATTGTCGCCGCGCAAGTGTAGTCCTAATTTGAAATACTTTGAAGACATCCTCATGCCTAGTTCGAGAATGTCGATCGACATTTAGTGATATATGCGGATGGTTACATTCTCGGGTGTATTGATGCAGATTTGTTAGCGTCAGTATATATTCCTTGCGAACTGATAATATATTCAGATCATCTTGTAGTAACTGTGCATCACTGGTCTTATTAATATGTTTCAATATTTTCATGTCATCGGCAAAAAGTAAAAAAAAAAAATTAGAAAAACAAGATGACACGTCGTTAATAAATAATATGAATAATAATGGTCCTAAAATAGAACCTTGTGGGACTCCTGAGGGGATATAGGTACTTATGGATTTAAAACCGTTTATAGCTACTATTTGAGACCTATTTTTTTATGTAAGATGAGAACCAACGCAACAGACTACCGTGGATTCCTGAATAAGCTAATTTGTTTAATAAAATTTTGTGGTCTATTCCGTCGAATGCTTTGCTGAAATCAGTAAATATAACATCTGTCCAAACTTGTGTGAAAATCTATAGGAATTCACTATAAGTTGAAATAAAATAAAAAGCACGACTTATCCCGACAGCCTTTAATGGAGCAGAGAAAATTACACCGTGTTGCAATATACAAAAAAAATACAATTAGTATTGCCAATAAAAGTTAATTATATGTTTGATTTTAAATTAATAAAAAACAATCAAACATAACTGCGGCCTACGCCAAATAATGACTTCGAAATGGACAGTATATAATAATAATAAGGTTTATTTTAAAGTTATGTTTCAAATAAATTGAGTTACATATGTAATACTTAAACAAGTAAATATTAAAATGTTGAAAAACAATAAATGTTTTAAGTATTTAAAATAAATATGCTAGTATAAGACAAGCGCTTTAATCAAAGTACCTAAGTAATAATTACTTTGATAGTATAACATTCATGGTCAGGAAAGTTTATAATAGGATAGAGCATTATAGTTTAAATATAACACACTATGCAAATAATAATAAAAAAATACTAATAGTAAGTTACATGCAAACACAGCTAAATAAAAAACAATATTATTAGTCTAAAGGCAAATTGTGAATGGAGGTACGGATTGTAGTACCCCGTTCTGTTCTAACATCAAGGGCTCGAACCTTGTCGTCCCTTCCGAAAACAAAATTTGTAATTCTGGCCATTGGCCAGTGAAGTGGGGGTGTATCATCATTTCGTTATATCACAAAATATCCAACTTTAACATTAGGTAGGCTATTATGCCATTTAGGTCGACTTTGTAAGGAGGTTAGGTATAGCTTATTCCATACCTTCCAAAATGACTGTTTTATTTGGGAACATAGGTTACAAAATGATTAATTTATTCTATTTGTTGGAATATCCAACAGATTATTACCAGGAAGGGGCGACAAAGGACTACCGCACAAAATATGAGCAGGGCTCAAATATGACATATCATTATATAAATGGGACAGGGATTGTGTCAATAACTATAGGCCGATCTCGATCCTGCCATTCCTATCTAAGATCTTAGAAAACTTATAAATAAGAGACTTACCAACTTCCTTGAGGTGAATAATTTACTGTCCCATAATCAGTTTGGTTTTCGTGCGGGTAAATCCACAGGTGACGCTGTTCATGAACTGACTGATTATGTGGTAAGAAATTTGGATAGTAAAAAGAAAACAATTGCAATATTCCTAGATTTGGCCAAGGCTTTTGACACGGTCTCTGTTCCTGTTCTTATTTCCAAACTGGAGGGCTTGGGAATACGGGGTAACCAACTAAATCTTTTTTCCCACTATCTAACTGTTCAGTATGTAAGAATTAACGACTTGGTTAGTGAGTGTGTTCCTGTCAACTATGGCGTGCCTCAGGGCAGCATATTGGGCCCCACATTATTTCTTACCTATATAAACGACCTGTGCGACCTTTCTCTACAAAACGGTAGGATAATTACTTTTGCCGATGATACGGTATTGCTATTTAGCGGTAATACATGGGATGAAGTTTTTGGCTATGCTCAATTGGGCTTTAATATAGTCACTCTAGACTAGACTAAGTACATGGCTTTCTCTATGCGTACCGTATATACAACACACGGCTTTCACAGGTTGTTTGCTCATTCCTGTTCTATCCCCAATGATGGTGTTTGCACTTGCCCCGAACTGGAATGTACTAACACTATAAAATACCTAGGTGTGCAAATTGATTCTAGACTGAACTTTCAACCGCATATCGATTTGCTCACAAAAAGAACTCGAAAACTTATATATGTATTTAGAAACCTTCGTCACGTTGCTGATAGAAATATCATAAAAATTGTGTACTATGCCCTTTGTCAGTCTCTCTTGTCGTACTGCATATCCTCATGGGGTGGTGCTGCTAAGACCACACTCCTACGATTGGAACGTTCCCAGCGTGCAGTTCTAAAGGTCGGATTCTCTTTTCTATTCCGTTTTCCCACTGTTGAACTCTACAGAAACTGTAACGTCCTCACTGTTAGACAATTGTTTATTTTACATGTAGTTTCAAGAATGCATTCATCTCTCAAACTTGATCCTCTCTTCATGTCTTAAAGGAGAAGGCAGGATGTGGTATGATGCCCTTCAATTAAATTCAACTCAACCTTTGCTCAGAGATATTTCTGCTTCCTAGGGGGGTTCTTATATAATAAAATAAATAAAAACATATCTATTAACCCTCACACTAAAATTGTTTTTAAATCAATTGTATCCAATTGGCTAAAAGAACTGGATTACAGTGATACGGAGAAGCTCTTAACTTACTATAAATAAATGTCAAACCCATACCACTAGATAAACACACTTCACCACTCTCACTACTCATCACACTCACTACATAACACACTCACTACACACCACATCCACACAAATTCTCGAATTTATAAAAAATTTCGTATTGCGGCTTATTTCCTATGTTTTCTTATTTTTCTTATTTTTTATTTTACTTTTTAAATTTGCGTTAGCATGTCTGTATGATTTTATTGTTTTAAAATTTTAATCTATATAAAAAATATGATAAAATGTATAATTTGTGAATAAGGGTGGGATCATGGAGACCTGAGACACAGGCTTTGTGCCTAATTCAAGCTCCAGTCTCACAAATTTTGTGTCAGTGAATGTTGTGAATTTTAATAAGCTTTTTGTGAGAAATGAATTATTATTATTATCATTTATGTCAGACGTCACTTGAGTCAGTGGACGCGAATTAAGTACACCTTTTATTTCTACTAGCACAGTGTTAAATTGTTCGTAAGTTAATTTATAGTTACCTACGACTCTATGGAATTTGACGCCAGCTTCCTACAGTCCGGCAAAGATTTGCGAGTATGCAGGAATAAAATGAAATTTTACACCAATAGTTGAGGCATAATTAGTTACAGAGTTGCAATGATCTTTGGAAGAGTGAAGCTTATAGAGCTCATATAATTTATTTTTAGCCCCCTTAAACGTAGAAGCGTTGTCACTGTAAATATCAGTAGGTAAATTACGTCTAGATATAAAACGCTTCAGACAAGCTATAAAACAGTGTGTAGTTAAATCAGAAGCTAATTCCAAATGTATAGCCTTAGTTACAAAACATACAAATAGCAACACATAAGATTTAGTTATTAAAACATTTCTTTTAGTAGATTGTTTAACTTGAAAGGGACCATAGTAATCCATTCCAGTTTTTAAGAATGGTCGTGTAAAGCACACCCTACTTGCAGGCAGTGAACCCATTAATTGTTTAAAAGCCTTGGCCTTAAGTTAAAAGCAGGTTGTACACTTATGCAAAATGTTTTTAATTTGTCGAACACCACTTATTATCATGTATGTTAAACTTGATAAAATTAATTTATTTCCTGCGTGCAATAGGCGCTTATGATAATTTTCTATAATTTAATTTATTAATAATGGAATTTTTTGACAATATTATGGGATGCCTTTGGGAATAATCCAAATTCGAGTTTTGAAGTCTTCCCCCCACTCTAAGGATACCTTTGGAATCTATAAACGGATGCAAGGATTTTAGAGAATTATTTTTAATTATTTTATTTTGTTTTATTAAATTTATATCTTCATAAAACTTAATTAATTGTTCATTTTTTATTATTAAAGACATTGCTTCATTTAACTCTGTAACTGACAACATGCCGCTTAATCTATTATTTATATTTTTAACATTATGTAAAAATCGTAGACAATATGCAGTTATTCTTTTAATTTTATTTATATTGGAGTATTTATACATATTAAAACAATCTATAAAATTTAAATCATGAACATTAAGAAAGGTCAGAAGCTGATGTGGATCTTTTTTAAGTTCAGGTAAGTATGAATTATTTATTTTATAGTTAATATCATGTAAAAATTCAGGCCCATGCCACCATATAGTGTGGCAGTGTAGATTCTGGGGTTCGATTCCCCTAGATAAAATGTCTGCAGGGTTTTGGGTAGTATTAACATATTGCCACTTATAGTTTTGGGTAAGTTCCCTTATTTGTTTTACTCGATTAGAAACATATAAATTTAATTTAATTGGCTCTGTCTTAGTCCAGGCCAAGACTATCTGAGAGTCAGAAAATAATATAACTTCTGGATTAAATTTTAACTTTAATATATTATGTACTTTTGCACATAATTTATAAAGTAATAAAGCACTATTTAATTCAATTTTAGGTATGGTTAAATCAGAATTAATCGGATTAATACGCGACCTTGAGCACAATAAATTTACTGTAACCTTATTGTCAATATTGACAACCCTAAGATACAGACAACAAGCCTAAGCTTTATTTGATCCATCAGCAAACCCTACCAACTGAATGAGCCTTGCAGTGGACACATTAATATTTCTAGGTACTCGTATAGCATCCATTGTGGACAGACCAGAAGCATATTTATTCCACCGTTTACTCAACTCAGGTGTGAAATGTGTGTCCCAAGACATTTTGGAAATCCAAATGTCCTGTAATAATATTTTACCCAAAGCAATGACTGGGCCCACAAGACCCAGTGGGACAAAAAAAAATACTAATAAAACTGAACACTTCACGTTTTGTCAATATACTTGTCAGGATATTTTATTTTTAACATGTCTTTATTCACTTCATATGACAACCCTAAAGTTTTAATAAACAATAAATCCTTATCGAGGTTCAAGTCATCAGAATGCTGATTATGTAATGGAATGTCTTGAAGAAGTTCTTTTTTGTTAGAGCACCATTTATGTAATGTAAATCCACCTAAATTTATATTAATATACTATAATTCTATTAATTCCTTTTTAGTTTGTAATAATTCATTTCAATTATCACTTTCTACTACCAAGTCGTCGACATAACTGTTATTAATAATTGCATGAGATGCTAAGGGATATTGACATTTGAACCGGTTAGCCAACTCAATTAAACACCTGGTAGCAAGATAGGAAGAAGTTTTCAAGCCATAAGTAACCGTTTTCAGCTGTATTCATTGAATGGGTTTGTCGGGAGTATCGCGCCATAATATATTTTGAAGCGATCTGTGTTCAGGTATTAAATCTATCATTCTAAACATTTTAGTTATATCCGTTATAAAAACAAACTTACTTAGCCTAAATAGAATTAAAATATCAAAAAGGTGATTTTGGACTATAGGTCCATTTAATTGTAAATCATTCAGACAAATTCTTTTGTCTCTGGTTTTCATAGAACCATCAAAAACAACACGACAAGGTGAGGTCTTACTTTCTGCCTTCAGAACTGGATGGTGGGCTAAAAAATATACTGCATCCTTATTTAAATTATACTGTGAGATATCAATATACTCAGCATGACTCAAGTTAACATACTCATTTATAAATGACTTATATTGATTAAATAAAATTTTTTTTTTTAAATAGTTTTTCTAAATAAAAAAAATATTTGCACTGTTCGGCGCTCGCTCTGATTGGGTGCTCGTAGGTGGTGGTCGCAATTCAAACAAAAGTTGGTTTCAAAACGGATCACAAATTTATTGTTCAGAAAACTTATAAGCTACGCTTTCAACAAAATCATAGCACGTTATTTTCCTATGGTTGCGACATCTAGCGGCGATTTTTAGCAATTACATTGTTACACTTTATTTATGATATTACAAATTATACATGCCGCCCATCAAGGACAACATGTCCTTCCATAGCCGCCCACCGTGCAGAACAGTGGTATTATGTCAGACTACAGAAAAGCATCATACCTATTTAGTAATAGGTAGAATACATACTTTGCTAACAGGTCTTTTAAACAAGGTATTTTTACATTTTATTGTAACCACTCTAGTGATATTATCTACGCCTGGATGTTTTTTTACGATTTTGCCGAAAAGCCACTTGGATGGAGGCAAATCATCCTCCTTTACTAGGACAACATCTCCAACCTGCGGTTCAGCGATCTGAAGATTCCATTTATACCTTGCTAGAAGATGTGTTAAATATTCGTTGGACCATTTACGCCAAAAATTCTGAACCATTTTTTGCACAAATTGCCATCTTTTTAACGTGCTGACATTCGAATTCTCGTAATTAAATTCCGGTACACAAACGATTGGTTCACCGATCAAAAAATGTCCTGGTGTTAAAGGAATAGACTGGTCAGGATCATTGGTAATGACTGATAGCGGACGCGAATTTAAACAAGCCTCGATCTGGCTGAGTAGTGTGACCATTTCTTCAAAAGTTAGCGTTGATTCACCGATAACCCTTTTTATATGAAACTTTGTGGATTTGATTCCGGCTTCCCACAACCCGCCGAAATTAGGAGCTCTGGGAGGTATAAAATGCCAAGTGGTGCCCTTAGTTGATAAGTAATCACCAACTTCTTTCATCATCGATGACTCAGCTTTCAGTAAGTCTGTAGCTGCTCCATGAAAATTTGTTGCATTGTCGCTCCATAATTCAGCACAGTGTCCTCTTCTAGCCACAAAACGTTTAAAAACCTCTATAAAGCCCCTCGACGAGAGATCGCTTGCGACATCAATATGCACGGCTTTCGTCACCATACATATAAACAGACAAACATAACCCTTATAAGATTTATGACCTCTTCCCTTAGAAGTCCGTAAATTGATTGGACCTGCATAATCCACACCGCTTCGAAGAAACGGTCTGGCTGGAGTTATTCTAACTTGCGGGAGAGACCCCATGAGTTGATTTGTTTTATTAATTTTAAATCTAATGCACCGTACACATTTAAGTACATAGTGTTTTATGCATCCCTTTGCTCCAACAATCCAATATGCTGTACGAATATAGTTCAGCATTAACTGCGGTCCTCCGTGCAACGTCTTTAGATGAGCGTTAGCTATAATTAAATCTGTCAGATTCGATTTGTGTGGAAGAATGATAGGGTGTTTAAAATTGTCATCTTCTAAAGCATGATGTAATCTACCATCTACACGCAGCAAACCATTTTTATCTACATACGGATTTAATTGTATTATTTTACTACCTTTACCTTTTACATGACCATATTTCTTTATTTCGTACAATTCTTCTTTAAAATTATCTTTTTGGCATAATTTTAAGCAACATTGTAGTGCTTCCTCAAGTTCCCAACTCTTTAAACAATTATATTGAAAACTCTGACGCAAATCTTTTTTTGTTATAAATCTTCTACAATATGCTATAATTCTTAATAATTTATTTAACGATGAATATTTGTTCCAAAATAAATTTACTTGATTTGATTTTACTAAATGTACCTTAACGTTTTCTTCTATCTTAGTTGTATTGTCTTTAATTTTATTATATACAATATTTTTATCTTTCAAGAAATACGGGCCAAATTTCCACAGATTATGCGTTTTTAATATTGCTGGTAAGACACCTCGAGACGCGCAATCGGCTGGGTTGTCCTTAGACGATATGTGAAACCATTGCGAGTAATTCAACCCAGTTGTTAAAATTTCCGAAACCCGATTGGCGACGAATGTCTTCCAGCTGCTTGGATGTTGCTTTAACCAAGCAAGGACAACCGTAGAATCTGTCCACGCTCTTATATTTTCCTTCGGTATATCCAATACATCGGCTACCTCGATTAACAAATTAGCTAATAGCACAGCTCCGCATAATTCTAAACGTGGTATGCTTATTTGCTTGACTGGTGCTACTCGTGTTTTAGCTGTGACTAACGACACATGTATCTTACCATCAGAATCCTTAATTCTAGTATATACAACGGCAGCATATGCGACATTAGATGCATCGCAAAACCCGTGCAACTCAACCTTTCTATCTTCCGTTGTCATTTGTAACCACCGCGGCAAATTAAAATTGGTAAGTTGTGACAGATCATTACGGTAAGTAATCCAATCATTTAATATGTCTGTAGGTGCTTCATCATCCCATCCTATCCCTGCTATCCACAACCTTTGTATAAAAATCTTTGCTACTATTACACTAGGTGCAATCCATCCCATAGGATCATATAAACGTGATACGTCCGAAATAATTTTTCTTTTTGTTACAGGTGCAGACAGCGGCGGCAGCTTCACCGAGTATTGGAACTCATCATTTTTCCGATTCCAGGTAAGTCCTAAGATTTTGATTACATTATCGAATTTAATTTCTAATGCTTCTTCATTTCTTTCAGCTTTATTTATGACATCGAGTAGTTCTTCATTATTTGTACACCATTTTTGTAATTTAAAACCTCCCTTCATTAAAAGTTCATTCATTTCTCTGAAAATTGTTATTCCTTCAGAAACTGTTTGACATCCTGTCATGAGATCATCCATGTAAAAATCTGTTGGTACCCTCTTTGCAGCCATTGGATATTCCTTTCCTTCATCTATTGCTATTTGGTTTAGTGTTCTTACAGCTAAGTATGGTGCACTAGCTGTACCAAAAGTTACAGTTAACAGTTTATAGTCACGAATATCTTCTCCATTGTTTTCTCTCCATAATATGCGTTGAAACTCTGCATCTTCATCAGAAACTCTTACCATTCTATACATTTTTACGATATCTGCTACTAAACAAATACGATTAATTCTCCAACGCATAAGAAGACACCGCAACTCTGGCTGCAAGGTTGGGCCTACCATTAACGTATCATTTAATGATATACTGTTTTCGTTCTTACAGGAAGCGTCAAAAACTACTCTAACCTTCGTGGTTGATTTATCTTCTCTTATGACAGCGTGGTGAGGTAAGTACACTGATTTTTTTATTTTTAGATCAGGTTGCGTGATTAATTTCATGTGACCTAATTCTATATATTCATTTATCACATCTGTATATCTTTCTTTTAGCCTGCTATCTTTACTAAACTTCCTTTCTAGTGACTGGAATCTCCTAAAAGCTATTTCACGTGACCTTCCATCCACACAACGAGGCTGTTCATCACGGAACGGCAACCTTACTACATACCTACCATCGTCATTTCTTTTCGTAGTAAGTGTAAATAGCTCCTCACACTTAATTTCTTCTTTTGTTAATATTTTCTTATTACTCGTGAACGAAATTGATTCTATTTCCCAGAATCTTCTTAATATTTCATCTTCTCTTACTTGAGCATGCATTACGGTTATGTTATTTTCAGTTCCTGCAGAATGGACAGAACCAGACAAGATCCAACCTAATGCTGTATTTTGTGCAACTGGTGACTCTAGCGCACCTCTCATTACACCGTCTCTTAATATTTGGCCATACACTTCGGCTCCCAATAAAACATCAATTTTATTGGGTGAATTATAGTTAGGGTCTGCAAGACAAATATGATTTAATTCAGCCCAGTCCAGGGCAACTAATCTCCTTTCAGGGAGATAAGTGGTAATATTTTTTAAAACAAATGCCTTTAAATTGATCTCAAAACTTGGTTCAGCTATGGATTTAATTTTTATTATAACTGTATGTTTTATATTTACAGAAATCCGATCACCTCCTATCCCGGATACGGTGCCGTTGATAGGTATCCTTTTCAGCCCAAGCCTTTGTACTGCAGCCTCCGTTATGAAGGATGCCTGAGAGCCCTGATCCAGCAGAGCCCTGAGTATTTGCATGGTTCCATTTCTTGCTTCCGTCTTAATAAGAGCAGTTGCCAAAAGTATTTGGTGACCAACTTCACCCTTTGAGAAATGGGAAACCATCGCCAAATCGCTATTCTGTCTATCCTCTCTGATATGAGATACTGCTGCATCACTATTCCTTTCACCTTCTGTGAACTTTTCAGCAGTTGCTGCATGATTGACAGTTGCTGAAACGTTAGTTGGATGCAACAATGAGTGATGCCGTTTGTTACATCTCCTACAATTAGTGGCTGTTCGACACAATCGTACCGAGTGGTTACTACCTAAACAATTGTAACATAAAGAATTATTTTTAACAAATTCGTGCCTTTTATTATAATCTTCGGCGGCAAACCTTTTACAAAAACATAATTTATGGCCTTCCGCACAAAATTCACAATTAATGTTAGAGTTTGTTACGTGATGCGTTTTTGGTTTGTTATAATTATTGGATGATTCAATATTTGATTTATTAATATTTTTAGTTTCAACAAATTCTAGAGCTCTATACCTACTAGTAACATATTCTTTAAATTCCGAAAAGGTTGGTAGAACGTCAGCATTGACACCTCCAGATACGCGGAACTCCCATTGCCGTTTTGTCTCTGGGTCTAATTTTGAACTTAACATATAAATAATCATGATGTCCCAATTGGAAATGTCAACACCGATGTTAGACAATGTATTTAAGCAGTCGGTAGTTGTGTCTAGCAAACTTTTAAGAAAACTAGCCGACTCTGTATTACTGTTCTTTAGACCGAACAATCTCTTGAGGACACAATTGGTCAAATACCTTTTATTGTTATAGCGCTCTTCAAGCGATTTCCAGCATTGTTCATAATTAGTATTTGAAACCGTGATATTTCTCAGAAATTGTCCTGCCTCGCCCACCAAATAACTCTTTAGATAGTGTAATTTCTGAACTTCGTCGAGAGAATTGTTTCGGTGGATCAGCGACATAAACAAATCTTTAAAGTTTATCCATTCGCTATAATTACCTGAGAAACTAGGAATAGTTATCTCGGGCAATCTAGCGGAGACTCTTTTAACTGAGCGATCTACTGTGGATGCTGCAACTGAACCGGTTGCAGAAGTTCCAACTTTTTGGTTTAACATTTGTCTAAGTTCACCTTTATGTACCAAACACAATTCTTCGACCTTATCATACATGTCATCAGTTGTGTATGTGTGATTCTTTAGAGTTACACTATCCACAGATTGCAACAGGTTGTTATGGCCTGCTCTAAAATCTTTCCAATAACTATCTAACATTTCTAGTCTATTTTCAATATATTCTATCGTGAGCCGATCTTTAGGAGACTTTTTGAAATTTGATCTTGCTTTGCTAATCCGCAAATACAAGTCATCTTGGATGTTAACAATTTTCTCTAAATCCATTATAAATTAAACAAAATATAAACTAGTTATTGCAAATTCTTAATTCTAAATTATTATAATTAAAATTGAACAATGTGAAGAAATACAAGTAAAATATAATTAATTAAAATTTTCTAAGTGTTTGAAACTCTATGTACAATCGGACATAGGTTCTATGCAAGTTAATTTATTACGAAAATTATTCTAAGTCCTAAACACAACACGAAAAAATACAAGTTAATGAAATAAAAAGCGAAATTATTCTAAGTGTTTGAACTATGATAGAATCTAAGTGAAATCGGGCGTAGGTTCCCCGTCAGTTCAGTTTTACACAAATTATTCTAAGTCCAAATTCACTAAGCATTAAAATCTTAAAGTCCTTAAAATTGCAATTTTTTCTAAGTCCAAATTCACTGTTGACTTTCTGTCTTACTTTACACGTTACTTTAAGAATGAATAACAATTTAAATGTACTCACAATAATCCATCTCACTCACACAATCACAAGCACCTGATGTCCCGGCTGCTATTTCCTGTTCCCCGCACTGAGGTCTCCTGACGGCTCCTCGGCACGTCCGTCTGCAGCTCGCACTTGGCCGTTGCTCTTCCTTCCAGGTGCCCCGCGCTGCTGATCTACGTACTTCACCCTCTGTCTGGCTGGCTGCGGCGGAATCTTCGGTACTCCTTGATTGGAACCCGATGCCTTCCAAAAAACTGCCGGTCATCCGACTCGAAAAGGACCAATGTTCGGCGCTCGCTCTGATTGGGTGCTCGTAGGTGGTGGTCGCAATTCAAACAAAAGTTGGTTTCAAAACGGATCACAAATTTATTGTTCAGAAAACTTATAAGCTACGCTTTCAACAAAATCATAGCACGTTATTTTCCTATGGTTGCGACATCTAGCGGCGATTTTTAGCAATTACATTGTTACACTTTATTTATGATATTACAAATTATACATGCACCTAATAAAATATTTATTTCACCCGGGGCATTAAAGGTTTCATCCGCTAATTTTATGTTAGTGGGCAAATTTAATTTAACAATATCTATAGGATATTGAGGTAAGAGTGTGGTAATCTTGTCAACCACATGACATTTAATATTAAAATTATAGGGATATTTACAGGATGATATATTGACCATCACTGATGTATTTAAATTAGTTTTTATGTTACCAATGCCTATAACTCATGGGCTGCACTTCCAGTTGTGATAGCAACTTCTGTGTAATAAAAGAGGCTTGACTAGTCTAACAAAGCCCTTGCACAAATAATATCCCCATTGGGTTTGGATAACTTTACTATAGCAGTTGGCAACAAAACATTTGACCCGCTGTTACCTGATAGGAGTCTGACCTTAGGAGCCACCTCTATGGTTGATAATACTGTGGTTGGTGCCTGTTCAGTAGCCTCACTGGCACTTACATGAATTAAAGTGTTGTGTTTTCCCTTACACCATTTTATCTTTAAACCACATGTACCTGAATGTTTATTTAGACAAATTTTACAAAATTTATTTTTTATAATAAACTGTTGTCTCTCTATAGGAGGACTGAGCTTAAATTTTAGGTATAAATATAGTTTGTGTCGTAACTTACAATAATAGCAAGAGTTACTATCCATCACCACTGCAGCACTGACCCTCGCGTGACTCTGGGATTGTATTTTCAAAGGCAAGTGCCCGACGTTCTAAAAAATTAACAAATTCATTAACTGTTGGCAATTGATCAACATTTCTTGACATTTGAAATTCTCTAATGGTATAGGTATCAAATTTTTTATATAAAATATTGATAAGTAACATGTCCCAACTTTTTATGGGCTGACCCAAAAGCTTCTAGACCATTTAATGTTGCTTTAAATTTAAAATAAATCCTCTTAATGAGGCTGCATTCGACTTTGTGATGCTTGGAATATCTAATATTGCATTCACATGGTCACTAATAATTTTGGTTAAATTGTCATATCTCTGTTGTATAATTTTTAAAGCATTTTCGTAACTATTATCTACAAACGGCAAGTTTTTTATGCATTCTAATGCTTCCCCTTTAAGATATGATCTGAGGTAATAAAATTTTTGAATATTTGTTAAATTTAAATCGTTACCAATAAGTGACATAAACAAATTATAAAAACATTTATATTCTGAAGACATCGAATTCAGGAATCTGTACAGATGGGAGTTTAGTTTTGAATACCGAAACAGTTGAGCTTTTATTATTATTAGCCAAGGACTTCATTTTAGCCGAGATGGTAAGACAACGTTCTTCCATCTGTCCTCAATAGTGGGATCCAACAATAGTATTTCGATATTCAAACGTTTGTATTCGTCAAATTGCTGTTGGATGAATTCTATTTTTGCGTTTAGCATATCCGCATCTATAGGTGCGAAATCTTCTACAAATTTTTCGACGCGAGTAATAGCTGCCTTTGAATAGCCTCGCGCCGCTATTAATTTCTTTAACTGCCATAGCAAAACCGACACAAATACGATTTTTTATTTTATTATTACAAAGTTAATCGTGATCGCAGAGATGTAGCGTCGTTGAGCGTATGTTACCGCCTTTACCATGGACAGTGCTCTGAAGAACTTTTTAATCTCATTCCCCCTTCCCCTTTCCGTTACAGAACCTCACGAGCAGGTAACAGAACGAATGCGCATTCTGTGGCTGATATACCAACCCGCGCTAAAAGATTTGGTGATTCGTACATCTGTCGCACTATTAAAATGTGGAATGCTCTACCTGCTTGCGTGTTTCCTTCATCCTATAACCTTGAGTCCTTTAAACGAAGCGTGAATAGGCATCTTAAGCCGGCATAATGGATGAAAATTACTCTTACAACACAGTTCTAAGAGCTGGTTGTATTCATTCTTGGACCTGCATACTGCTTTCGATCAGGTGGATGTGGGGTCACATGCCGAGCTCCAATAAAAAAATTAAAAAAAAACTACTTATAGGTAGCCTTATCTAACTTTTATATAACACAAAATAATATGAAGCAACAAACAAAATATAATTAAATTAAGTAGACGGTAGACGCGAAAGAAGACACCGCGCCGGCGCCGGCCGGCAAGAATTTCAATAAACAATGTTGAAACTCGCGACTGCACGCACGCTGATTGGTTAAAAAACACTCTTGCGCAGTTTCAGATCTTAAGCTGCGCTCTGATTGGACGTTTAATTGGAGGCTGCTTAAAATCTCTTCAGATGGCGCCAAATCGAGGGGCCAAGTTTCAAACTGCGTAGCTAGAGGTCCAAAGTCCAATTTCAGAATGCCCGCCGTATGAATTAAAGTATGTTTAGGAAGCGTAACCAAATTATGAATTGGCACGCTTTTACCTGTTTGTTTCCTCGTCGTCTGTTCCTGGCAGAATTATAAAATATAAAGGTATTTATGCATTTTTATAAATTTCTTTTTATAGGATAATCTTATATTAAATTTTTAAAGATAAAAATGCAATGAAAAAATCCTGGTGGCGGGACTCGAACCCACAAACCTCGCTATCGCGGCAAGGCGCTCAACCGCTGAGCCAACCAGGTTCCAGTCAGCCCTCACGAATTTTAAAATATAAAGGTAGGTAGGTATTATAGAACCCAAAATGTCTTACTCCTCGTGTCCTTTTATAGAAAGGCAACTTTAAATTTTCCTTTATAGAAGGATATCCATATGTCGCATTTACTTGAGGCTTGGTGGACCACTTTTTATGTCCAAACTTGTGTGAAAAACTATAGGAATTCACTATAAGTTGAAATAAAATAAAAAGCACGACTTATCCCGACGGCCTTTATTGGAACAGAGAAAATTACACAGTGTTGCAATATACAAAAAAATACAATCAGTATTGCCAATAAAAGTTAATAGTATGTTTGATTTTAAATTAATAAAAAACAATCAAACAACATCCACTTGAACTCCTGAGTCCATGTTAGAAGTTATATAGTCATTTGCAATTAATAAATTAGATGTAATTGATCTGTTAGAGACAACGCCATGTTGCTCGTTGATAATAGTACTGTTAGAGACAACGCCATGTTGCTCGTTGATAATAGTACTTTTTAGCGCTGAATAGACCCGACTATATACCATTGTTTGCGCCGCAGTTCAACCATCCTTTGCATCACCTTAGAAAATATGCATAATTTGGATATGGGCCTATAGTTCTCAATATTACTCTTATCGCCTTTTTTATGAATTGGAGTTATATATGCCGATTTCCAGATACTTGGCATTATTCCTTCATTTATCGAACGTTTGAATATAATGGATAGGGGGTAAACTAAACTTTCAGCGCAACTTACTATTATAAAAGGTGATATACTTTCGGGTCCCGCTGTTTTATTTAGGTCTAATATTTTTAGAGTTTCAGTATTTCTGAATAATCAATATCTACGTTATTGATTGATATATTGTTATTGGATGGATAGTTATTATTATTCATATTTTGCTCTGCTGAGTCCGAAAAAGTTGATTTAAAAAATGAGGCGAACAAGTTGCATATTTGATCGCCTGATTCCGCAGATTGGTTACCATAATGCATCACACTGGGATATGAATTACCACCCCGTTTGGTACTTTTAATAAACGACCAGAAATATTTAGGATTATGTATAATAGAATCCTCCGTTCTAGAAATAAAATTATTATAACAATCTCATTCAACCTTTTGACTCGTGCCCGTCGTAGTGAAAAACTTTGATAGTCGGATAAATTACCATACTTTTTATATTTTCTGAAATATTTTACTTTCTCTTTTAGAATGTGTTTCAGAGCTGCACTATACCATGGTGGAAATTTTCTTAAAATTATAAGCTTATGAGGTATATATTTATCGCGTAAACCATATAAAACCTTGTAAAAAAAGGTTACCGAGTCATTCAAAAGAAGGCTAGAAAGACGTTCAGACCAGTCTATTTCATTTAATTCACGAGAAATGGCCTCGTAGTCACCCGATTTGTAAAAATATGCCATTATTGGTTGCGCATTCAATGATTTATGGTTTAAAAATAGGACGTCAATAATTAAGGATTTGTGATGCAGATCCTCGGGCACCAGCGGATCGTCACAAATTAAAATTGTTATTAAATCGTTTGAAAAAACTAAGTCCAGGATTCTGTTATAATATTAAGTGCATGATTGTACTGTAAAAGATTACATTGCGTGCATGTATCAAAAATGTTAATTTGGGAATCGCTAATAAAATTTTACGGTATTAAAAAGTTAAGGTTTGTAGACCATTTTACGCATACGAGGTTGAAGTCACCGAGAATGATAAAATTGTCATCAGGGTTGGCATTCACTATATTAAACAGTTTTCAGAAAAGTTGGAATGATCGTCAATATGGTTTTCGCCAAGCAAGATCAACGAGTGACCTTCTTGCGTTCATTACGCATGTTTGGGGTGAGGCAGTGGATAAATGTGGGAAGGCCTTGGCAGTTGGTCTAGATATTTCTAAGGCCTTTGACCGCGTTTGGCACAAGGCTTTGCTCTCCAAGCTGCCTTCTTATGGATTTTCGACGCGGCTATGCATGTTCATGTTCATGGCGGGCTCGTTTTTCGCAATTAGCCAAGAGATTAGGCCTTTTTGCGTGAGTCGGCTGACTATTCTAGCCAGCACAGCTCCTTCCAGAAGACAAGAAGTCCGGTCTTCTTGTCTTGACCCCGGTCTTCCACAGGCCTTAAGAAGCGACCTCAGTGTTCCGAGGATTTTCGCCCGTTGTAAAGCCACTAAACCCCGTACAACATCATGTATAAATCGCTGAAAGGTTTGTGCAGCATTAGATAACCCAAATGGCATAAGAGGAAACTCAACAAGCCCGAATAGGGTAATTATAGCTGTCTTCTCTATGATCAGATGGTAATACAGGAATGTGATGATAGGCTCTAATTAAATCGATTTTACTGAATATTGTTTTTCAGGTAATGAAGCAGTAAAGTCCTGGATATGAGGAATAGTGTAGCGATCTGGAATAGTCACAGCATTAAGACGCCTATAATCCCCGCAAGGACGCCAATCTCCATTACTTTTCCGAACCATGTGTAAGGGACTTGCCCAAGAGCTCTTCGAAGGGCGGAATATACCTTGTTCAAGCATATGTCATAGTCAAACTCTCTCTTGGCTATTGCTAATTTGTCAGGTGCTAATCTTCTAGCCTTAGCGAAAACTGGATGTCCTTTAGTGAGTCCTGAATATCTACTTCAGTGCCTTGTGGTATTGTAATTGCCTTGTACTTATTTAGTAATGAGAAACAATGCGAATTTTGAGCGATGGTCGAAATTGATGTAGTAGTAAAAGTATTTATCTTGGTACCGTTTGCTGCATATAATTTAATATCATCAGCTATAAGAAATTTATCTCTAGACGATGGTGGAATTATAGATATGTCAATGAGAAATCGCATACCAGATATTTTATCTTCAATTAATAGACGACCGATAGGTGTCCTTGTTGTGTGTGTCGTCGCGACCTAATTTTAATAAATAATAATGAATATGATTGATGAATGAATTCCTGACAAATTTTGTTGTTATTACGTATTGTTAACTATGTGTGTATTACTGATGACATAATATGGTAAAGACATGTGGTATAAAATATATTTGGACATGATAATTGATATTGATAATTTTGTTGTTAACCTACTCATGTTGTGACTTATGATTTCATTGTTATTGTTTGTAATTTGCTAATCATGTTGTGCTGTCAATTGTTCGTTGTTAGGATTAAGTCTATAAATTTATAATAATACCTAGCTATTGGTTTAACTTAAACATTATTTTGAATGTTCGTGATGTGAAATTTGAAAACCTGTTTGTTAACATTTGCATTTGACCTACTCATGTTGTGACTTATAATTTCATTGTTATTGTTTGTAATTTGCTAATTATGTTGTGCTGTCAATTGTTGGTTGTTAGGATTAAATCTAGTAATTTATAATAATACCTAGCTACTGGTTTAACTTAAAAATTATTTTGAATGTTTGTGATGTGAAATTTGAAAACCTGTTTATTAACATTTGCATGCTGGACTACAGTTAAACACGAGAACTTTTTTTTTAAGACCACCTAATTATATGTACCGTGTTTTTATGGCAAATAAATGATTTATGATTTATGACCAACAGGTCATTTAGTTTACCGATGCTTGATAAGAGCACGGAGAAATGCATTTGCTTGCTTTATCTCCAAATTTATAATGATACCAACATAAAGGCTTCGACAAATTAGACTTATTTTTCACCACATTAACATCAGTAATATCTGGACGAGACTTTAAGGCATGTAATTTCAAAAGGTCGAGGAACTTCATTTATTTTATCAGCCATTGTAGATAAAGTCTATAAATCTTCAGAACTATTAATTAAAACCATCTGAATCTGTTGTGGTAGCCGTTCAAGCCAAAGGGTTTTTAAAAAAATCTTCAATTGTCATATCTGAAAAGAGCTGACGTATTTCACGTAATAACTCTGAAGGCTTTTTATCATCCAAATTAGTATGGAATAACAATTTATTTAATTTTACCGAGGGGGAGTCAGTAAATTCGGCAATTAATCTATTTTTAATATTATTATATAAATTATCAGCTGAAGGAGAATCAATGACATCATTTACCTTATTTAAAATATTTACCTCTAAGGCGAAAACAACATAATGGTATTTAGTGATGTCCTTCGTAATACCAGCAATAATAAACTGAAACTTTATTAATATATTCTTCGGAACGTTGATTTTCGTGTTCACTTATTTTTAGGGTCACCAATAAAGCCTTTTAATTAATAAAATAACGTTTAAAAACATGAAATAATATATTTTATACTTTTTACAAATTGTACATCAAAATAACACACGAATTTTTACTGTCATAAATTAAGAAACAATAATTTCCAGCCAGTCGCTACACACCTTTATTATTTTATTTTCGATATGCTCACGAATAAAGTGATATTTTACGTCAATGTGCTTACTTTTATGACTAGTAACAAAGTTATTAGACAATTGGATAGCTCCTATATTATCACAATATATCTTAGTGGGAGTCTTTAAATTTAAATCAATTTCTTTTATACTCCATTTTCCTCTGACGCTGTAGCTATCAGCTCTCCTGCACCATTTTTTACAATCCCTCCTTTCTTATTAAAGGTTACAGTATGACCTTTCTTCACAAGCTTGCTGACTAATAACAAATTTGCTGCTATATTCGGAATGTAAAGTACGTCAGAAGCATTTCTCTCCACATCAGTTCTGTTTATTTCAGTTTAATGTCAACATCACCGATAGCTGTTGAGGATAGTTGCTCGCCGTTTGCTGCCATAATTTTATGATCAGCTTTTCGTACGTTCGTTATATTTTCCTTATTGTTCGTCATATTATCGACAGCCTCCGTAGACTAGTGGTTGGGCATTTGGCGTTATATCCGGAGGTCGTGGGTTCGATTCCCACCCATGGCAAAAAATATTAGTATGATTTTTCTGTACAGTTTGTCATGGTCTGAGTGTTTATAAAATATAATGTTTATTATATCGTTGCTTCTGGTACACATAGTACAAGCCTAGAGCTTAGTTTATGACCAGAGCAATATGTGTAATTTGTCCGACATATTAAAAAAAAAAAAAAATATGACTTGAAGCACAAGAGTCAAGGTACCAGTTTGTAGCTTCTGGACCTACAAAGTTCGACATACAATAACCAAGCATAGAATTTCCATTTGTATTGTGTCTGTTTTCATCTTCAGATTGTCGTTCTTTTGTGTTTATTCTTGTTTACCTTCTTTTTAGTATAACAATCTTTTTAGTATAACAATCTTTAGCAAAATGACAATTTTTATCACATTTATTACACCTAGGACCTTCATTTATATTCTGACAGCCTCCGTAGACTAGTGGTTGCGCCTTTGGCGTTGTATCCGGAGGTCGTGGGTTCGATTCCCACCCATGGCAAAAATATTACTACGATTTTTCTGTACAGTTTGTCATGGTCTGGGTGATTATAAAAATATAATATGTATCGTTGCTTCTGGTACACATACTACAAGCCTAGAGCTTAGATTGTGACCAGAGCAATATGTGTAATTTGTCCTACATATAAAAAAAAAAAAAACTTTGAAATCAGAGCTTTGTTTACACTATTGTCATTTGCATTGACTTTGACATCTTGTAGCAATTTGACTTTTATCGCATCTCCCGTGATAGGAATGCCGGAGCTCTCTAGTCCCATGATCATTGGTTTGTACTCATTAGGTAATCCATCCAATAACAATGTACCAATCCATTCATCATGCACTTTCAACCCAATACCATTTAATTTTTGAGCGGTGGACATTATGTCATTAACATAACTTTCGATACATTTATGATCATCTAATTTTATCGTGACTAATTTCCTCAGTAAACCAACCCGCCTTGTCAAACCTGAATCTTCAAAGGCTTTCTTCAAACTAGACCACGCTTCTTTTGCGTTTTTTGAGTTCTGAATGTGGGTATAGTTAATAGGTTCTACTGAAAGTGTGATTACAGATAAAGTTTTCTTACTTTTAGTCGCATCTATTAATTCTTCTTCAATAGTGCACCATAAGTCAACCATCACTAGGTACGCTCTCATCGCGAATTTCCACTCGGGATAATTCTCCCTGCCCTTTAATTTCTCTATTTGCGGAATCATGATTGGGCTTGCCATTTGTGACGCGATCTTCTACTGTTCGTAAATCTATGTTTTTACAAAATCCACCCAGCACGACTTGTGCGGAGGCTCATAACCTTATGTTAGGGTTAAGAAGAGGTGGATAGGATGGAAAGAGCTGATGGTAGATAGATAAACTATATATATAGGTAATTCACAAGGTAGTCACATACACAGGATTTAGGATCGAGTGCAATACGACACAATGTCATACAGTTTCTTGTCTAATGTAACATGTTATTACCGGCCTGATATACATTCATATATAGGCCTCGCCAACAGAATGGTTACAGTTACAGGAAAGTAGCTTTAACAGATTTAAGGTTGTTATTTGCCAGGCACCTGCATTGGTACCTTTTGATTCAAATAAAAATATTGTTATTCAGTGTGAGGCTTCTAAAACCGGGTTGGGTACATGCATGAAGGTAAAAACCGTGCCCGTCCGCGCGCCCCTACTGGAGTAAGCATCATTCAATTTGCAGGGTGCCGCGCGAGTGACAAATTTGTCACTCACACACACTCTTACATTTTTTACATCCTCAGTCTGATTTGTGCGTTCGGCGGAGAAAGTCGAAAAGAGCTCTGCTTTTATTGTCGAAAAATGGTTAATTGTGCATTAAAGCTGTGTAGAAACTACTATTAAAAAAAGTACCTAGTGTCACGTTTTTCAAGTATGTAAATAACATGTTTTTCTTATATTAAACCCTAATAAAAAATTATAATAAAACCCATAATTAAAATATCAAAATCTAATGTCGTAACTATGGTAACTGTCAAACTATGTGCATCAGTTAAAAGTTGAAGAACTAGTGATGTGTTTTTATTTTTAATGAGAATTTCGATACTTTAAAATAATTTATAATCTTTTCAATTTAATTTAATCAAAAGGTACGGCGACAACAGAAGCGTCCAACGAGGTTTGTCAGTTACTATTTAGTGATGTGATTTTATAGTTGATATACTCGATTTTTGTAAATACTTTCATGGTTATGAGATATTATACAATTATTGTTTTTTTTATATAATACTAATTATATTTTCTATACATGATACAGTTTCCCGAAAGATCCGGCATTAAAACGTAAATGGGTAGAGGCAAATAAAAGAAAAGAAAATTGATAACCAACAAGAATACCCGTATGTTCAGTACATTTTGACGAATCAAGCTACGATTTAATTATTTTTCGCCTTTTGTAGTTTGAGTATAACTTCCTCATGGAGGTCGGTCAAAAATGTTGAGATTGCGTTTAGTAGGTACATGTAGTTAGTTGTGCATGTGTTTTAATTTAATAAATAATTTAATTTAATAAAGTATTTTAACTTATTGTTATATTATTATATACCTACATTTTTTAAATCCACTAGTATTATAAATGCGAAAGTGTCTATCAGGGTGGATTTGAAAGGATGTACTTTGGGCTAATATGAGGTTCTGCTGATAAAATCAACAACAATTTTTTCTATGGAACCATATTTCGCAAATGAAAAAAAAAATGTACTTCCCCATACAAATTGGTCATTTTAACGGTACTAGTTTGTATGGAGAAGGCCATTTTTTTTTCTTTTGCGATACATGGTTCCATGGGAATGTTGTTTGATTTGATTATATTAGCCCAAAGTATATTTTTCAAAGTTATTGAGTCTATTTAAAACATCGCGTCGAGCTAGCCACTTGTTCGGTATAGACTCATACCATCGGCTACGACGAGGTGGGATTAAAACCCCTCCGCTGGTTACCTTGATGATATGTGTGTGTATTACAATTGTATATCGATAAATAATTATTAATCTTTGATGATCTCTATAAATCCCAAAATATTTGGTTTATATCGATAAGTAATAATATTTGTTGTCGGTGGCAACACTATCGAAACTATTAAGTATGCAATTAAATATTTAGCTTTTTATAATAAAAAAACAATACACTTCATAGACACGCGCACACATTCGTGTTTGCTTGTATCTCTTTTTTTCTCAAGCAGTTTTTTAAGTGTCAGAAGCGTTGAGCTGCCATTTAAAGCCACACCTTTTTCCCCGTTCTTCATTTGTTCGACTCAGAAATTGGCGACACCGGTATCGTACTATTATAAAACAATTTATGTATCATGCTTACTCCATTGGCGCGGGGCGCGTTTTTTTAGCTTCATGGGTACATGTCTAATTCAGGACAGCAAGTTGGTTGCCTGTGCGTCTCGTTATTTAAATAATACAGAAATTTCAATAGTTGAAATACATACTGACCATAAGCTTTTTAGCAGCAGCGCCATCCTGCTGCGGCGCCAACACTTTTAATATCAATAGTAAATAAACATGTTAATAAAATCTGATTAGTGCGTTTGCAAACACTACGTTGGAAACTATTAAAATGTAACTTTACTTTAAAGTATATCCCAGGTAGAGATCTTAAATATGCAGACATGTTGTCTAGGAACTTTTTAAATATTACTGAAAGAGATCCGGATAAGTTTGAAATGGTTTCAAAATACATACCAATGAGTGATGAGAGGAAATATATTTTTAGAAAAGAGACTTTAAATAACAATGTAATGTACTTGTTATTAAATTTCATTATGAGGGTTGGCCGGAGCCACAATCAATCAGAACACTGCAGAATATTTTTTTCTATTCCAGATGATATTTTGATTCATGTATATTATTCTTTAATGATAAAATTATAGTACCAGATTGTTTAAAAACATATGTGTTGAATTTGCTACATTCAGGGCACATCAACTCCTCAAAAACAATTGCAAAAGCTAGGCAGTTGTTTTATTGGCCCAAAATGGCTAAAGACATTATAGATTACAACAAAAGTGGTTATCTTTGTGAGACGTTTAGCAGATATAATTATAAGGAACCATTGCTTCCTCATGAAGTACCAAAGTATAAATTTGACAAAGTAGGAGCAGATATTTTTAGTTTTTACAGTAAAAGTGTTTTAGTTGTTATAGACTACTTTTCCCATTGGATAGAATTACTACCATTGAAAAATAAATCCTCAATTTCAGTTATAAATGGTTTCCAAGAGGTTTTTACAAGATTTGGGTACCCTACATATTTAGTTGCAGACAATAACCCCTTTATTTCCTTTGAATGTAATGTATTTTAAAACTAATGACAATAATTCAACAACTAGTACCCCACATTATCCTAAAAGTAACGGATTAGCTGAAAAAGCTGTTGGAATCAGTAAAAATATCTCACGAAAAAGTTTGTATGATAATGAAGACTACAGACACAGTGTATTTGCGTACAACCATTGGTTACGCGCGCCTGTAAATATTAGAAATGAAAAAACAAAATATAAAACATGTGTACCAACGTAACAAACAATTGTATATCCGTCCTTCTTCTCCCTCTATCACCTCATACTTCCATACCTACGTCCTACTCACTATGGACGACCGGAAGGTAGTTGCAAAAAGATGACTGCGCATTAACTCGCACCGCACCGCCGCTCTTATAAATAAATTAATATAAAAGGATTTACGAACAATCAAACTATTTAAAGTGCATTTTCTGTGTTTTTGTGAAGTTGTGTGTGTCATATATAATTGTTTAGCCCTTGGAAGGGGCTGGACATAGCCCTATTGGTTTGCCCTTGCGCACCTCGTGCGAGGGCCCCTAAAATTACCATCTCTGGAAGCTGTCACAGCAATGAGTACCTTTCCCTAATTTTCCTTCTCTTAATTTCATTGTATTCCATCTAGCCTGCAAATTGTTTGTTACCTACGGTACACATTTAGGTCACCGTTCTGGACAGCCAGCATCACCCTATTCAGTCCACTAAACGTGCCACCAACAATTGTTGTTGTACGCAACCTACCCGCGTACCTGTTATTGGAATGAATCTAACTAACCGGTGTGAAGTTAGCAGCCAAAAGTTAGCAGAAAATATAATCCGACTGATTTAAAGAGTCATTTCAAAGTGTTCATAATTTGTGTATGGGCGACCTTCGCTGAAATGATTTTAACCACGCTTAAGGCTTAGAGGCCACCACCACCCTCCCTCCATATCAATCTGAAGGTGGTATCTCGCGTCGGTCATGGTCAAAATCTCAAATTGAAGATTCCAGCGGCCAATTTACACTTTTGATAACTTGTCTATGGGCGACCTCTGCTGAAATAATTTTAACCATGCTCAAAGCTTAGAGACCACCACCACCCTCTCTTCATATCAATCTGTAGGTGGTATCTCGCGTCGGTCATGGTCAAAATCTCAAATTAGAAGACTCCAGCGGCCAATTTACACTTTTGATAACATGTCTATGGGTGACCTCTGCTGAAATGATTTTAACCATGCCTAAAGGTTAGAGGCCACCGCCACCCTATCTCAATATCAATCTCCAGGTGGTATCTCGCGTCCGTCATGGTCAAAATCTCAATTTAGAAGAATCCAGCAGCCAATTTACACTTTTGATAAGTTGTCTATGGGTGACCTCTGCTGAAATGATTTTAACCATGCCTAAAGGTTAGAGGCCACCGCCACCCTATCTCAATATCAATCTCCAGGTGGTATCTCGCGTCCGTCATGGTCAAAATCCCAATTTAGAAGAATCCAGCAGCCAATTTACACTTTTGATAACTTGTCTATGGGCGACCTCTGCTGAAATGATTTTAACCATGCTTAAAGGTTAGAGACCACTACCACCCTATCTCCATATCAATCTCCAGGTGGTATCTCGCGTCGGTCATTGTCAAAATCTCAATTTAGAAGATTCCAGCGGCCTATTTACACTTTTGATAAGTTGTCTATGGGTGACCTCTGCTGAAATGATTTTAACCATGCCTAAAGGTTAGAGGCCACCGCCACCCTATCTCAATATCAATCTCCAGGTGGTATCTCGCGTCCGTCATGGTCAAAATCTAAATTTAGAAGAATCCAGCAGCCAATTAACACTTTTGATAACTTGTCTATGGGCGACCTCTGCTGAAATAATTTTAACCATGCTCAAAGCTTAGAGACCACCACCACCCTCTCTCCATATCAATCTGTAGGTGGTATCTCGCGTCGGTCATGGTCAAAATCTCAAATTAGAAGACTCCAGCGGCCAATTTACACTTTTGATAACTTGTCTATGGGTGACCTCTGCTGAAATGATTTTAACCATGCTTAAAGGTTAGAGGCCACCACCACCCTATCTCCATATCGATCTCCAGGTGGTATCTCGCGTCCGTCATGGTCAAAATCTCAATTTAAAAGAATCCAGCAGCCAATTTACACTTTTGATAACTTGTCTATGGGCGACCTCTGCTGAAATGATTTTAACCATGCTTAAAGGTTAGAGGCCACTACCACCCTATCTCCATATCAATCTCCAGGTGGTATCTCGCGTCGGTCATTGTCAAAATCTCAATTTAGAAGATTCCAGCGGCCTATTTACACTTTTGATAAGTTGTCTATGGGTGACCTCTGCTGAAATGATTTTAACCATGCCTAAAGGTTAGAGGCCACCGCCACCCTATCTCAATATCAATCTCCAGGTGGTATCTCGCGTCCGTCATGGTCAAAATCTCAATTTAGAAGAATCCAGCAGCCAATTTACACTTTTGATAACTTGTCTATGGGCGACCTCTGCTGAAATGATTTTTACCATGCTTAAAGGTTAGAGGCCACTACCACCCTATCTCCATATCAATCTCCAGGTGGTATCTCGCGTCGGTCATTGTCAAAACCTCAATTTAGAAGATTCCAGCGGCCTATTTACACTTTTGATAAGTTGTCTATGGGTGACCTCTGCTGAAATGATTTTAACCATGCCTAAAGGTTAGAGGCCACCGCCACCCTATCTCAATATCAATCTCCAGGTGGTATCTCGCGTCCGTCATGGTCAAAATCTCAATTTAGAAGAATCCAGCAGCCAATTAACACTTTTGATAACTTGTCTATGGGCGACCTCTGCTGAAATAATTTTAACCATGCTCAAAGCTTAGAGACCACCACCACCCTCTCTCCATATCAATCTGTAGGTGGTATCTCGCGTCGGTCATGGTCAAAATCTCAAATTAGAAGACTCCAGCGGCCAATTTACACTTTTGATAACTTGTCTATGGGTGACCTCTGCTGAAATGATTTTAACCATGCTTAAAGGTTAGAGGCCACCACCACCCTATCTCCATATCGATCTCCAGGTGGTATCTCGCGTCCGTCATGGTCAAAATCTCAATTTAAAAGAATCCAGCAGCCAATTTACACTTTTGATAACTTGTCTATGGGCGACCTCTGCTGAAATGATTTTAACCATGCTTAAAGGTTAGAGGCCACTACCACCCTATCTCCATATCAATCTCCAGGTAGTATCTCGCGTCGGTCATTGTCAAAATCTCAATTTAGAAGATTCCAGCGGCCTATTTACACTTTTGATAAGTTGTCTATGGGTGACCTCTGCTGAAATGATTTTAACCATGCCTAAAGGTTAGAGGCCACCGCCACCCTATCTCAATATCAATCTCCAAGTGGTATCTCGCGTCCGTCATGGTCAAAATCTTAATTTAGAAGAATCCAGCAGCCAATTTACACTTTTGATAACTTGTCTATGGGCGACCTCTGCTGAAATGATTTTTACCATGCTTAAAGGTTAGAGGCCACTACCACCCTATCTCCATGTCAATCTCCAGGTGGTATCTCGCGTCGGTCATTGTCAAAATCTCAATTTAGAAGAATCCAGCAGCCAATTAACACTTTTGATAACTTGTCTATGGGCGACCTCTGCTGAAATAATTTTAACCATGCCTAAAGTTTAGAGGCCACTACCACCCTATCTCCATATCAATCTCCAAGTGGTATCTCGCGTCGGTCATAGTCAAAATCTCAATTTAGAAGAATCCAGCAGCCAATTAACACTTTTGATAACTTGTCTATGGGCGACCTTTGCTGAAATAATTTTAACCATGCCTGAAGGTTAGAGGCCACTACCACCCTATCTCCATATCAATCTCCAAGTGGTATCTCGCGTCGGTCATAGTCAAAATCTCAAATTAGAAGATTCCAGCGGCCTATTTACACTTTTGATACGTTGTCTATGGGTGACCTCTGCTGAAATGATTTTAACCATGCTTAAAGGTTAGAGGCCACCACCACCCTATCTCCATATCGATCTCCAGGTGGTATCTCGCGTCGGTCATTGTCAAAATCTCAATTTAGAAGAATCCAGCAGCCAATTTACACTTTTGATAACTTGTCTATGGGCGACCTCTGCTGAAATAATTTTAACCATGCCTAAAGGTTAGAGGCCACCACCACCCTATCTCCATATCAATCTCCAGGTGGTATCTCGCGTCGGTCATGGTCAAAATCTCAAATTAGAAGAATCCAGCAGCCAATTAACACTTTTGATAACTAGTCTATGGGTGACCTCTGCTGAAATGATTTTAATCATGCCTAAAGGTTAGAGGCCACCACCACCCTATCTCCATATCGATCTCCAGGTGGTATCTCGCGTCGGTCATTGTCAAAATCTCAATTTAGAAGATTCCAGCGGCCTATTTACACTTTTGATAAGTTGTCTATGGGTGACCTCTGCTGAAATGATTTTAACCATGCCTAAAGGTTAGAGGCCACCGCCACCCTATCTTAATATCAATCTCCAGGTGGTATCTCGCGTCCGTCATGGTCAAAATCTCAATTTAGAAGAATCCAGCAGCCAATTAACACTTTTGATAACTTGTCTATGGGCGACCTTTGCTGAAATAATTTTAACCATGCCTGAAGGTTAGAGGCCACTACCACCCTATCTCCATATCAATCTCCAAGTGGTATCTCGCGTCGGTCATAGTCAAAATCTCAATTTAGAAGAATCCAGCAGCCAATTTACACTTTTGATAACTTGTCTATGGGCGACCTCTGCTGAAATAATTTTAACCATGCCTAAAGGTTAGAGGCCACCACCACCCTATCTCCATATCAATCTCCAGGTGGTATCTCGCGTCGGTCATGGTCAAAATCTCAAATTAGAAGAATCCAGCAGCCAATTAACACTTTTGATAAGTTGTCTATGGGTGACCTCTGCTGAAATGATTTTAACCATGCCTAAAGGTTAGAGGCCACCACCACCCTATCTCCATATCGATCTCCAGGTGGTATCTCGCGTCGGTCATTGTCAAAATCTCAATTTAGAAGATTCCAGCGGCCTATTTACACTTTTGATAAGTTGTCTATGGGTGACCTCTGCTGAAATGATTTTAACCATGCCTAAAGGTTAGAGGCCACCGCCACCCTATCTTAATATCAATCTCCAGGTGGTATCTCGCGTCCGTCATGGTCAAAATCTCAATTTAGAAGAATCCAGCAGCCAATTTACACTTTTGATAAGTTGTCTATGGGTGACCTCTGCTGAAATGATTTTAACCATGCCTAAAGGTTAGAGGCCACCGCCACCCTATCTCAATATCAATCTCCAAGTGGTATCTCGCGTCCGTCATGGTCAAAATCTCAATTTAGAAGAATCCAGCAGCCAATTTACACTTTTGATAACTTGTCTATGGGCGACCTCTGCTGAAATGATTTTTACCATGCTTAAAGGTTAGAGGCCACTACCACCCTATCTCCATATCAATCTCCAGGTGGTATCTCGCGTCGGTCATAGTCAAAATCTCAAATTAGAAGATTCCAGCGGCCTATTTACACTTTTGATACGTTGTCTATGGGTGACCTCTGCTGAAATGATTTTAACCATGCTTAAAGGTTAGAGGCCACCACCACCCTATCTCCATATCGATCTCCAGGTGGTATCTCGCGTCGGTCATTGTCAAAATCTCAATTTAGAAGAATCCAGCAGCCAATTTACACTTTTGATAACTTGTCTATGGGCGACCTCTGCTGAAATAATTTTAACCATGCCTAAAGGTTAGAGGCCACCACCACCCTATCTCCATATCAATCTCCAGGTGGTATCTCGCGTCGGTCATGGTCAAAATCTCAAATTAGAAGAATCCAGCAGCCAATTAACACTTTTGATAAGTTGTCTATGGGTGACCTCTGCTGAAATTATTTTAACCATGCCTAAAGGTTAGAGGCCACCACCACCCTATCTCCATATCGATCTCCAGGTGGTATCTCGCGTCGGTCATGGTCAAAATCTCAATTTAGAAGAATCCAGCAGCCAATTTACACTTTTGATAAGTTGTCTATGGGTGACCTCTGCTGAAATGATTTTAACCATGCCTAAAGGTTAGAGGCCACCGCCACCCTATCTCAATATCAATCTCCAGGTGGTATCTCGCGTCCGTCATGGTCAAAATCTCAATTTAGAAGAATCCAGCAGCCAATTTACACTTTTGATAACATGTCTATGGGCGACCTCTGCTGAAATGATTTTAACCATGCTTAAAGGTTAGAGGCCACTACCACCCTATCTCCATATCAATCTCCAGGTGGTATCTCGCGTCGGTCATTGTCAAAATCTTAATTTAGAAGATTCCAGCGGCCCATTTACACTTTTGATAAGTTGTCATAGACAAGTTATATATCATACCATCCCTTGCAATGCCATACCATATACCGTACCGTACTATCGGTATAGTACGACACGTTATACACGTATACCGTATTTACCTTACCCTACGTGCGGTACAGTACGTAGCGTGTCGTACTGTACCGTGCCGTACCATACCACACCCTACTTTACCATATCCTGCCCTGTCATACCATACTATCCCTTGCCATGCCTTGCCATGCAATACCGATATTATTATATGGTATGGCATATAGATATGATATAGGTACCTATATGCCATACAGATAGGGTATACCCTATACCATAACATAATAATATAAAATCCTTACCACCGCACATACAGATGAAAAAATCGTCAAGTTACCTTGTCATGTTTCGGTTTTAGTCTGTGGGTTCACCGGTTTTCCGGAGACTAATACATCGATTTCTTATCAAAGGGGTAGTCTCCTTTCATGGTACGGTTACGAAACCGGCGATTAATTTAACGATAAAACAGCGAACATATCAAAATGACGTAATGCAAATACGTCCATGTCGCCGCCCATTTCGTAACCGCATCATTAAAATTTATCCGGCATCAATATTGTTAAACAACAATGTATATAGATGGGTTATTGAGTCTATCCAAAACATCACGACGAGCTAGCCACTTGTTCGGTGTAGACTCATACCATCGGCTACGACGAGGTGGGATTAAAACCTCTCCGCTGGGTACCCTGGGGCCGTCTAGGCGGTCTCGGGCGCCGTAAGGCACCCGTGATGATATATATATATATATATTAAGTAGGTATTGATATAAATTAGGAATATTGGATTTGTTAAATATGGTTTATTATTTATTATATTTGTCTAAACTTATTTTATCTAAATATAATTTACATAGATTACATTTAAAATTATAAAACGTATTATAAGAAGGCACTTCATTTTCTTGAATGCTGGCAAAGCACGAAATGTGAATTATTCTTAAACATATAGAACATTTTACGCTATTATTATTTTCGTGTCTTGAACAATATACACAAACTGTGTTCATATTATCACTATTTATTAATAATATTGATTTTAATTTTTTTCTGTATTCATTGAAATTTATTGATTCTTTTAAAGATTTAAGATTTATAATATTATAAAAAAAATAAGTAATAATGGGACCACAATTATGCCCGTCATTTTGCAAAATATGATGAGGTGTTATGATTTTTTTTATGTTTATTTTAGGGTTAATTATTTTTAGTTTACGTTTAACCTTATCGTATAAAATATTTTTTATACTCTTTTCATTTTCTAGTGGATCAATGAAGGTAACACTATTTTTTTGGGGTGAAACTATCAATAAAACATAATGACTAGATTTGCATATAGGCATAACCGTCTCTTTGTCATTTGGTATATATATATTTAATTTTTTTAAGTCATCTTCGGTCAAATTATTGTTATCAATTAAAATGGTCGATAATTCGACTGTTAACACATTACATACAAAATTTTGTTCTCTATTTATAATGTGAAATAAATGATCTATTACAAAACTCGAAACATATTTAGGAACATCTAATGTTAAAAAATCCTGTATAAGGATTTCTTTAACGGATTTTACGTCATCCATTTTCGTCACACAATATCCTCTTTCAAGACTTACATAAAAGTCGACATCTTTTACTAAACCATTGGTATATATATTTGGATTCGACTCTAATATTTTAGTTGAATGATCAGTTTTATAATTTATACTACTTTCTAATTGACATCTCTTACATATAAGTTTTCTTGTTTTTATAAATTTTGGATTCAGCGCTTTGATGCAATATTCATGAATCCAAAATTTGCATTTTTCGCACTGAACCCAATTTGTTATTTTAGGTTCTTCTTCTAAGTAGCCATGACCACAATATGCGTATTGAAGTGTATCCTTATCATATGTATTTAAAGTAATGGCTTTTAAATCAACTTTATTTTTATTTTTTAAATTTTTCATGTATCTACCCTCAAAATGACTGAAGTTTTTCTTTTTTCTCTTGGCGTTCCATTCTTCTTTAGAGTTAATTTCATTGTTTTGGTCTATTATTTTAGTTAATTTTGTTTTAGGAATCGAAAAACAGCATTCTTTGCTAACAGCCACTACATCTTTATTTAATTTTCTTAAAAAATGGGTAGGTTTTATATTTCGTTCATTTTGCAATATATTATTTTTTAAATAACCAAAATAATTTTCTATGGGAGCATTACATTGTCTTGTATTTTTGTGAATTATAGCTGACCAAAGGGGGCAGTAGGGTAAATACTTAACTAAAACAATTTTTAAAAAATCTTGGCTATAATAGGGATTAAGTTTATTTAAGTTATTTATATTACTTATTTTAATATTAATAATGGCTTCCGAAAATCTTTTAAAAAATGGACTATTTTTATACATTATATTATCATGCATTTCTTCATTGAAATTGCTATTATCTTCTTCGTCATAAGTGTCAGTTTCAGAAAGGTATGACAGAGCTGCTAGTGAATCGGAAACTTGTGTGTTAAAATATTTATTACTTAGTATTAAATAGATATTGGAAAAAAAATCGTCAAATTGTTTAATATTTTTAAAGTTCATTGTACTTGCTATAATGTCTTTCAAACAATTGTTTTCGTTCCCTTTTTTAAAGTATTTTTCAATATCATTACATACCATTTTAAAAAAATGTGCGCAGCAAAGATATATAGGGGTTTTATTATTTTTAATAAGGTAATCTACATGGTCATGACTGTCAGATTGTTGGGTTATTATTGCATAAGTAAAATCTAAATATTCCAATAAGGTTTGTCTGTTAAAAGATTTTGCTATAGCATGAATATTTGCGAAAGAAAAATCAGTAACAATACCTTTAAAAGCTGGCCAAATGTTATTTTCTTCTAAAAAATATCTGTAATCGTGTAAAAGTTTGAAAATTGTATTGGAATCATGATTTGACGATAACATAGAAAATACAGGATAAACCCTATTAGTAGAATTTAATTTAATTACACCACTATATAATAATATATTTTTTTTATCATATAATACATTATCTATGTTTAGATTTTTAATTATGCTACCAGTAGCATCAAAATATAAAGTTTTTAATGTTTTTTGCTTTTTTAATACCATTATTTGATTTTTGCTATAACATTTAATATTAAGAGGCCAGCAAATTTCTTTTGTGAAGTCTTTATGCTCTTTTTGATACAGTATGAGATCTAGTAAATCATTTTTAGATCTATCATTAACTGTTTTAACTTCAGACTTAATTTTTCTAAAAGTACAGTCAGATTTTATATCCTGTAAATTATAACAATCTTTGATTAATGTGTCATTGGCCTCTACAATTTTAGCCTTTTTATAATTTAATGGCTTTATATTTAAAATTTGCTTCTTTATTATATCCCTCTCTACGCCCCTAACTTGGGAGGTTATTCCATGGCCATGTGAAAAGTTTAATAAATTGCTATACACATCTACATTCCTTTGTCTTATTATAATTTTAAATGTTTTACATTTGTGCTTGCAAATGGCGCGAATAGATATATTACGTATATTGTATTTAATATATTTAAATACGATTATACAAGTATTGTTCGCATATTTTTTAAATTTTTTTCTCAATAAATAGGGATATAATTTAGGATTCAATTTATTATTTATAAAAACTATGTTCCAAAGTTTTAGGTCTAATTCAAAACTACCCTCATAATAATTTATTTGTTTATTTTTCATTATTTTATTAGGATAGATGTTTTGTGTTTTTAAGGGTAACAAAGTTGATGTCGACAATGGGCTTGAAATATTTAAGATATCTTTACAAATGTTTGGTGTTTCAGGAGAAATTTTGTATTCTAAAACATTAATAGGTGACACTTTTGGCGTATCCATCTGCAATGTTAAAGGTATTTTGTCATCATAAATATCTATGTTTTTCGGTGATAAATACTCTATTTTGCCATTATTAATATCTGTTTTCTTTGTTGATAAATAGTCTATATTGTCATCATGAATGTCAAGGTTTATTGGTGAAAAATATTCTATTTTGTCATTATATATATCTGAGTTATTTGGTGATACTATTAAGTTTGTTGGTTCTTTGGCTCTATTAAGGTTGTTTGGTAATTGTTTTGGTATATCATGCAGCGTTATTAAAGAGGAACTGCTTAAAGAAAGATTGTCGTCACGATTTTCTGAAGTATTCATTCGTGTAACATTAACTGTATTACCTAAGGAAATACATAAGTTATTAGTTTTATAATTATCGTATAAGTTGCTCGATACAATATATTTATTATATTTGTTAACTTTATGCCATATGGAATATATTTTAAGTCTATTATTTTTATTGTTATTTATATGAAATTTCTTGCATAATCTAGTATATGTAATTTTGTCTCTATGGGATGGCGGCTTCTTGTATCTCATTGAAGAGGACAAAATAGCTAATTTAATTTTTTCACCCATATTTTTTGAAATTGTTTTTTTACGATTTTCGTGATAATTTTTAAATTTTTCTAGGTTTATTGTTCGTCTTACAATACTAGAAAATCCATACTTAGTTCCTTTTAGTACTTGCGTGATTTCTTGTATTATATTATCAGGAACAGATAAATTGTATATATATTTGTGCAAAATAAGCACTTCAGATATTGTATTGTATAATGATTGTTCCGAATTTTTTTTTAAAACCATTTTAAATGGATTTTCTATATTTATACACGATTAGGATTTATTTATAGATAAAAAATATGGAAGCACTTATAAAATTAATGAATATAAATAATAACTATGTATATTTAATAAAAAAAAACGTAAGTAAAGTTGTAAGTAAATAAACAACAATTTTGATTATGACTAGGTATTTTATAACAATTTGTTATTATAATATTTAAGTTAATATTTACGTAAATCTACACCTATTTTATAAGAGAACCTAATTAATATTAATTACAAATGACAAATTATGAACTGCCCTATTACGGATAACTATGTATTCAAAATTCTAACTACAAACACAAAGACTAAAAGCTAATAGTTACTTAACACTATACATACTTTATAAGAGAACTTAATATTATATATATCACATAACTATGTATTATATACATAGTTTGTAACCAAAAGCCGCTATAACAGTAACACAAACCTAAAGATTAAAAGCTAAATCTTAAAATAATACTCTAACCAAATTTATAATAACCGAAAGAAATACTAACTAATTCCAACAAATAAATTCAACATTTCAACTTATACAATTTACTATACATAAAAATTAATTCACTCCAATTTTTTGCTTGCGCAATTTTTAGAATTTCGCCGTAGCATCAATACAATTTCTGAATCGTAATAAATTTAAGACAAAAATTAATTAATTTCATGTTAGGAAAAAAAAACGTAATTATGTACGTTCTTTTACTATGCTAGCGACATCTTGTGAGAAAAAAAAAAACTATCTAATATTTACAAAAGATGGCGCTAGCATTGTTAAAGAACGTATATATATTCGTTTATTTTTCCTAACATTATTGGATTTCCGCCTAACAACGTTTTTCTTCAATATATCATTGCTCTTACAGCATGGTAAGTCAATTTTTACTTTACGTTATGGGATGGGATGGTACGGTAGGACAGGAACAGGACTATCCAGGATATCTCAGCAGAGGTCACCCATAGATAAGTTACCAAAAGTTTAAATTGGCCGCTGGATTTTTCTAATTTGAGATTTTGACCATGACCGACGCGAGATACCACCTGGAGATTGATATGGAGATAGGGTGGTGGTGGCCTCTAACCTTTAGGCATGATTAAAATCATTTCAGCAGAGGTCACCCATAGACAACTTATCAAAAGTGTAAATAGGCCGCTGGAATCTTCTAATTTGAGATTTTGACTATGACCGACGCGAGATACCACTTGGAGATTGATATGGAGATAGGGTGGTAGTGGCCTCTAACCTTTAGGCATGATTAAAATCATTTCAGCAGAGGTCACCCATAGACAACTTATCAAAAGTGTAAATAGGCCGCTGGAATCTTCTAATTTGAGATTTTGACTATGACCGACGCGAGATACCACTTGGAGATTGATATGGAGATAGGGTGGTAGTGGCCTCTAACCTTTAGGCATGGTTAAAATTATTTCAGCAGAGGTCGCCCATAGACAAGTTATCAAAAGTGTTAATTGGCTGCTGGATTCTTCTAAATTGAGATTTTGACAATGACCGACGCGAGATACCACCTGGAGATTGATATGGAGATAGGGTGGTAGTGGCCTCTAACCTTTAAGCATGGTTAAAATCATTTCAGCAGAGGTCGCCCATAGACAAGTTATCAAAAGTGTAAATTGGCTGCTGGATTCTTCTAAATTGGGATTTTGACCATGACGGACGCGAGATACCACCTGGAGATTGATATTGAGATAGGGTGGCGGTGGCCTCTAACCTTTAGGCATGGTTAAAATCGTTTCAGCAGAGGTCACCCATAGACAACTTATCAAAAGTGTAAATAGGCCGCTGGAATCTTCTAAATTGAGATTTTGACAATGACCGACGCGAGATACCACCTGGAGATTGATATGGAGATAGGGTGGTAGTGGCCTCTAACCTTTAAGCATGGTTAAAATCATTTCAGCAGAGGTCGCCCATAGACAAGTTATCAAAAGTGTAAATTGGCTGCTGGATTCTTCTAAATTGGGATTTTGACCATGACGGACGCGAGATACCACCTGGAGATTGATATTGAGATAGGGTGGCGGTGGCCTCTAACCTTTAGGCATGGTTAAAATCATTTCAGCAGAAGTCACCCATAGACAACTTATCAAAAGTGTAAATTGGCTGCTGGATTCTTCTAAATTAAGATTTTGACCATGACGGACGCGAGATACCACCTGGAGATTGATATTGAGATAGGGTGGCGGTGGCCTCTAACCTTTAGGCATGGTTAAAATCGTTTCAGCAGAGGTCACCCATAGACAACTTATCAAAAGTGTAAATAGGCCGCTGGAATCTTCTAAATTGAGATTTTGACAATGACCGACGCGAGATACCACCTGGAGATTGATATGGAGATAGGGTGGCGGTGGCCTCTAACCTTTAGGCATGGTTAAAATCGTTTCAGCAGAGGTCACCCATAGACAACTTATCAAAAGTGTAAATAGGCCGCTGGAATCTTCTAAATTGAGATTTTGACAATGACCGACGCGAGATACCACCTGGAGATTGATATTAAGATAGGGTGGCGGTGGCCTCTAACCTTTAGGCATGGTTAAAATCATTTCAGCAGAGGTCACCCATAGACAACTTATCAAAAGTGTAAATTGGCTGCTGGATTCTTCTAAATTGAGATTTTGACCATGACGGACGCGAGATACCACCTGGAGATTGATATTGAGATAGGGTGGCGGTGGCCTCTAACCTTTAGGCATGGTTAAAATCGTTTCAGCAGAGGTCACCCATAGACAACTTATCAAAAGTGTAAATAGGCCGCTGGAATCTTCTAAATTGAGATTTTGACAATGACCGACGCGAGATACCACCTGGAGATTGATATGGAGATAGGGTGGTAGTGGCCTCTAACCTTTAAGTATGATTAAAATCATTTCAGCAGAGGTCACCCATAGACAACTTATCAAAAGTGTAAATAGGCCGCTGGAATCTTCTAATTTGAGATTTTGACTATGACCGACGCGAGATACCACTTGGAGATTGATATGGAGATAGGGTGGTAGTGGCCTCTAACCTTTAGGCATGGTTAAAATTATTTCAGCAGAGGTCGCCCATAGACAAGTTATCAAAAGTGTTAATTGGCTGCTGGATTCTTCTAAATTGAGATTTTGACAATGACCGACGCGAGATACCACCTGGAGATTGATATGGAGATAGGGTGGTAGTGGCCTCTAACCTTTAAGCATGGTTAAAATCATTTCAGCAGAGGTCGCCCATAGACAAGTTATCAAAAGTGTAAATTGGCTGCTGGATTCTTCTAAATTGGGATTTTGACCATGACGGACGCGAGATACCACCTGGAGATTGATATTGAGATAGGGTGGCGGTGGCCTCTAACCTTTAGGCATGGTTAAAATCGTTTCAGCAGAGGTCACCCATAGACAACTTATCAAAAGTGTAAATAGGCCGCTGGAATCTTCTAAATTGAGATTTTGACAATGACCGACGCGAGATACCACCTGGAGATTGATATGGAGATAGGGTGGTAGTGGCCTCTAACCTTTAAGCATGGTTAAAATCATTTCAGCAGAGGTCGCCCATAGACAAGTTATCAAAAGTGTAAATTGGCTGCTGGATTCTTCTAAATTGGGATTTTGACCATGATGGACGCGAGATACCACCTGGAGATTGATATTGAGATAGGGTGGCGGTGGCCTCTAACCTTTAGGCATGGTTAAAATCATTTCAGCAGAGGTCACCCATAGACAACTTATCAAAAGTGTAAATTTGCTGCTGGATTCTTCTAAATTGAGATTTTGACCATGACGGACGCGAGATACCACCTGGAGATTGATATTGAGATAGGGTGGCGGTGACCTCTAACCTTTAGGCATGGTTAAAATCATTTCAGCAGAGGTCACCCATAGACAAGTTATCAAAAGTGTAAATTGGCTGCTGGATTCTTCTAAATTGAGATTTTGACCATGACGGACGCGAGATACCACCTGGAGATTGATATTGAGATAGGGTGGCGGTGGCCTCTAACCTTTAGGCATGGTTAAAATCGTTTCAGCAGAGGTCACCCATAGACAACTTATCAAAAGTGTAAATTGGCTGCTGGATTCTTCTAAATTGGGATTTTGACCATGACGGACGCGAGATACCACCTGGAGATTGATATTGAGATAGGGTGGCGGTGGCCTCTAACCTTTAGGCATGGTTAAAATCATTTCAGCAGAGGTCACCCATAGACAACTTATCAAAAGTGTAAATTTGCTGCTGGATTCTTTTAAATTGAGATTTTGACCATGACGGACGCGAGATACCACCTGGAGATTGATATTGGGATAGGGTGGCGGTGGCCTCTAACCTTTAGGCATGGTTAAAATCATTTCAGCAGAGGTCACCCATAGACAAGTTATCAAAAGTGTAAATTGGCTGCTGGATTCTTCTAAATTGGGATTTTGACCATGACGGACGCGAGATACCACCTGGAGATTGATATTGAGATAGGGTGGCGGTGGCCTCTAACCTTTAGGCATGGTTAAAATCATTTCAGCAGAGGTCACCCATAGACAACTTATCAAAAGTGTAAATTGGCTGCTGGATTCTTCTAAATTGAGATTTTGACCATGACGGACGCGAGATACCACCTGGAGATTGATATTGAGATAGGGTGGCGGTGGCCTCTAACCTTTAGGCATGGTTAAAATCATTTCAGCAGAGGTCACCCATAGACATGTTATCAAAAGTGTAAATTGGCCGCTGGAGTCTTCTAATTTGAGATTTTGACCATGACCGACGCGAGATACCACCTTCAGATTGATATGGAGGGAGGGTGGTGGTGGCCTCTAAGCCTTAAGCGTGGTTAAAATCATTTCAGCGGAGGTCGCCCATACACAAATTATGAACACTTTGAAATGACTCTTTAAATCAGTCGGATTATATTTTCTGCTAACTTTTGGCTGCTAACTTCACACCGGTATCTAACTAAGCCCTTCTGAAATGTTGCAAAGTAGATTATTAAGATCTAATGGTGCCAGTAAATTATAATCTGTTAAAACGAAAAATTCAAGATTGTATTTATAAAAAATTGCTTAATAAAAAATAACTATGATAAAAATAATTTTGAGGATGGAGATAAGGTTGTTATTAGAACTTCTCATATTAAAATATGGAGTGAAAGTGCCATTGTTAAAAAGGCATCATCGCCTAGGTCTTACTGGGTGCATAAAGATGGCAACCCAAACATGTTGCTACGTAGGAATTCCTCACAGCTAAAAAGATCCGGTACCACTACTTGCCATAAAACAACTAATAAACCTGCAGATTTTTTAGTCATTAAGGAATACCTTCTTAATAACAATTATAATACCAATACCGAGAATTTAAATTCTAACTTGGCAGATTCTGACAGAGGTGCTAGTGTGCCAATGTAACCAGAACTGGTAGGATAGTTAAGCCCCCATTAAGACTTAATCTTTAGGGGGGAGGTGTTTGTGTCGCATCCCTAAATCTATAGAAGACTGATGGTTTACGGTCGGGATAATTTTGTCTATGTTGTAAAAAAGAGATCTAAGCACATGTGCATTAAGTATACTAACTAATTAGTATAAGTGTTTATAGAAGAATAAATAAGTATTAAAATAACGTGAAGTTTTAATCAATCATATTTATTATGTAATGAGTTTTATAAATTAAATAATAACACTGTAGTTATTAAAACTAAACTAGGCTGAACTTTCCAAGGACCTTTATCAAATAAGTGCATTTCCATGGTTAATACCGACATGTTGACAAGTGGAATTTAGAATCCTTGGGCATAAAGGACCCGTCTTTAGTCAAGTCACAGCACGAAATTAATTCCGAATGTTGAATTTCAGAAAATCCATAATTATAAATAGTGAAGGCCGATATGAAGTTCGATTACCATGTGTTGCGGACTCTCTGCTAAAATATTATAAAAAGTAATATTGTCAATATATATATTTTTGGACTTCAAGTGTCATTGCGAGATCGATTGTTGGTAGTATATTTAAGTTTTGTATTTTATTAATTGTTGCCATTGTAACTCATTTTCCTTATATATATATTCTTTTTAATACAGTCCCTTAGCTCTCCCATCGTTAATATTGGTCCTTCTATCCTAAACTTGTATCACGCACCTACCTAATATATATATATATATATAGGTATATATTTTCCTGTCCGATATCTTATTATTCCCAACTATTTTGCTCATTTGCACTAGTTTTCTTTTTCATGATCACCCGGAGCAAAAGTAAAATTATGTCCGCTCCTGAAAATCAGCCTTCTACATCCGTTTCGGATAAAAATTCCGCACGGCGCTCTTTTAGTCATAGTCACGCAAGCTTTCATTCTGGTAATGTATCTTCGAGATCTTCAGCTACCATTCAAGCCCGAAAGCTGGCCATCGAGGCGCAACACAAGCGCCGCGAACTGGAACGCGAACTGAACCGCGATTTGAAGCTGCGTGAAATGGAGAAACAGGTAGCGAACTTGGAGCTACAAGCTGAACTAGCCGCCATCGATGCTGATCTGAACGAAAGTCAACGTAGTATGCGTAGCAACGCAAACTCGGGTATGTCACGATATTCGCGTGGCTCTGACAATAGGACAGAAACGTGGGTACAAATCTTAAATAATCCTGTTAATAATCATATTAGAGGCTCCACAGCACGTGAGTGTGAAGATTTAATGGCCGCACAACCCGATCATTTGGTCCACCTTTCACCAATGGTCACCCGGGACACTGCACCTCTAGTTGATTCATATGTACAACAGGGCAACTTACAATCGACTTTTATGACGCAGGCGTTAGGGGTGGAGGCAATAGTTCTGCCACTTTTCATTCCAAACGTCCAAGTGCCGAGGGTGAAAGCCACTGCGCCGCCACTATCGGCACCTATTTTGCCACTTTCCATTACGGACGCTAATGTGCCCGAAGTGGAGGCTACTTCACAACCACTTCACGAAGCAGTGTTACCACCTGTTGCGAGCAATAGTGCTCACAAGCCTACCACGTCGCCTCTACCTTTTGACAGTTACAGCTCTTCTATTCTGTTGCAGGCAGTGGCAGACACCGCCCCCGCAACCAAAGCTCTTTCTTCTTTGCAAAATAAATCAAAGAACACCGATTTAATTCCATTTAACGGAAATACACAGCAGTGGTTACAATTTAAGCGTACATTTGATAGCACTAAATCTTCATTTTCTTCTCTAGAGAATGTCATGCGTCTACAGAATGCACTCCGCGGTACCGCTCGCGAGGCTGTCGCATCACAGCTCATCTCTGCGGAAGAACCAGAAGGCATAATGAATCTGTTGGAGCAATGCTTTGCCCGACCGGAAATGATTGTTATTAAGGAGGTCAATGGTTTGAAAAACCTCCCACGTCTAGGTAACTTAATACATTAGCTATACGGGTACGTAACAGTATTTCCACTATACGTTTATTAAACCAAACTGAATATTTACACTCGCCTGAATTGTTCTATGCAATTTTAAGTAAATTAAATACAACAATAAAACTGCGGTGGACTGATTATGCCTCTGAACATTCAGGTACAAGTACTAAACTTGAACTAATGTCGACGTTTCTTATGCGTGAATGGGACAGATACACTAGGTTTGGTTTGTCACCAGTGTCCGTGATCGCGCAGAACGCAGACAACAATCACATTAAACGTGAACACGTTAATTCGGTTTCGCATTTTAAATCCAAACATGATTCTAATAAAGTAGTATTATGTTCTTTTTGCAAAAAACAACATAATATAAAGTCTTGTTCTGAATTTAAAGTACTATCTTTAGACGATAGATGGCGCTGGTTGAAAGATTCAAAAATGGTTTGTCACCAGTGTCCGTGATCGCGCACAACGCAGACAACAATCACATTAAACGTGAACACGTTAATTCGGTTTCGCATTTTAAATCCAAACATGATTCTAATAAAGTAGTATTATGTTCTTTTTGCAAAAAACAACATAATATAAAGTCTTGTTCTGAATTTAAAGTACTATCTTTAGACGATAGATGGCGCTGGTTGAAAGATTCAAAAATGTGTTAAAGAAGGAATTGATGGTTGCATGTTACGGCACCATCCATTATTACATGGAAGACAAAAAGTACAGTCACAAACAATTTCTTTTGGCACTGATAATATATGTACAGTCGATGAACAAAGTTCCTGTTACGGTTTCAGCCCCCCTAGCCAAGAGCATCGGCGCTTTTTGCGCCCAAGCGTCGCAGAACGGACAGTGATCGACAGAAATCGGTAGCCATGAACAATTTTTGACGTTAACTTCATTCAGTTGAACGCGGGAGGGCGACCGCTCGGCCCGATTATTGACGTTCCGATATTATATTCAAAACCCGCGAGTAGTCTTGAGTATGATGTTTTATAACACATAATAATTATATTACGAATGAATTGAGAATATAAATTAAAAGCAATATACAGTTTTTATCATATTAGTGGAGTAAAATTTATTGCACAGTTTTTACACCTTTGTATATTAATGCTTATTTTAACTTACATGCCTAATCGGAACGATATTCGTTATTTTACTGTTAAAGAGAGAGAGATAATAAAAAATAAATCCTATTGGTGTAACTTTGTGATGTCTCGTTTTATTTTACGGGCCAATGCTCTTTACATTGATTACAAACAAACCTAATAGAAAATATAAACATTGCAGATAAACTCTTCGGCATTATTAATATGGCTTTTAAGTTGTAAATATAAACTGAAGAGAGAATTCTAAATATAAATTCGAGGCATCCGGGGCGGCCCACGAGTCCCACGACCAATTTATTTTTTAAAACTGTGATCAAGGAAGAAATGTTGCAGTTATATCGTTCTCGGATTGGAAATTACTTTTTGAATAGGTAAGAATCAAAATAAATAAGTGCTTCTAAGGTTATATATTTAATAGTTGTTTAGGACACGTTGTTAAAACATTTGTATGCCGAATAGGCGAAACAAAACGGACCTTTGTGTTTACAACACCCATCTATTTACCTTTGTTTCTCATACAAATAAATGTTATTTAAGGTGATTTCGGATATGCCTTGGAACCATGATTGATTACCCCTGTCATAGATGCCGTACCTAATTAATACCTCAGCGGACCAATACACTGCCAAGTCAGGATATGTGTGAAGCAGGCTAATGGTTATCTCAGGGGGTCATTAAAATACCTTAGAATAGACAGAGTTCTGCACTATGATTCTGAAGAGTCTTCCCAAATTGTAATGGCTTGTGCAGCATAATAACCAATATGTTACACTATAGGTGAGTTAAGAAATAGAAATTATAAATTGTCCGCTTACTTTTTTTTAATTAAAGTTTTATTCACTCTCCTACTATATTTGTAAGCGTGGAGTCAACTGACACAGATGGTAAAACCTGACTTCAACCCAGTTATGTTGCAATTGTGATTTTTGTATTTAAAAAAAATAGGTCTTTTTATTTTTTATTAAATTACAATTTATAGCCAACCGTAATTTGGCCGTTACAAAGGTAACGGATTCGGCGCCTATTGGTCCACGTCGGCGTAAATTACCCGCGCGATACCTTTAAGGATTGCTCTGCGCAGGCGCGGAAGCTTCACGCATGCGCAGAGGAGAGAAGGAACCGCGTGGTAGCCGCGCGCGCCGCAACAGCCCCCCTAGCCAAGAGCATGAGCGCTAAAAGCGCGCACGAAAGTTTTTTATGAAGATGACATTTGGTGATGACGTCACGTTCGTTAAATGCGTTGGCAGAACAAATTGCCAGCCAAGAACACGGACGGTGAGCGTTGGGCATTCGTTTTCGTTAAAGCGCTCGCGAAAGGCCAATTTCCCCATACATTTTGACAGAAACCGCTACATACTCGGAGGGAATTGCCAGCCAAGAACACATTTTTGTTCATTTTTTGCGAGTGCTAGACGCTAAATTCGACTGTATACGGGCGGGTGGTCGGGGTCTCCCTTTCGAGCTATATTCTATCAAAACGACGCCATTGTTTTGATTTAAATTAACTTAAAGTATTGTTTTTTGTTGTTTTAGAAGTTTTTTATTGCGTTGTGTAAATTAAAATGCATAAATAAAATTTATTAGTAAGTGCAAATAACGAGTGGCGTCTTCATCGACGCCAAATATAGATTAGAGCAACGAAAAGTTCTCTCTATTACAAAGCATCTTAAAACACAGAGTGTGATCAAACTAAATATTCAAGAATCATAAGGACTAAGGAGTATTATAACTATTTTAAAACTATACCTACAGCAAAAGTACCACTAGGAAAAATTGTAGAAGAATTACGAATAAAATGAGTCCGACAAGGAAACCTATTATCCCTCAAACTCTGCTCGGCTGTATTGGAGGAAATTTTTCGTCAATTACATTGATTGGAATTATTTGGAATAGCTATGAGCTTAACATAAATGGAAGTAAAATATCTCAACTGAGATTTGCTGATGACCTAGTTCCAGTTATTATGAAAACAACTAGCAAGAGAAGTGGAAAAGCGGGGCTTAAAAGAACCATGTGTGAAAACCAAACCTATGACAAACAGACATAAATAAACCCTGAAAGTAAATTATCAAGAATTTGAATAGGTACTTTTATTTAGGTCAAACAATTGCTCCAAAACTTTAAATGGAGAAAGAAATATATAGAATAGTATGTATGTTCTCAGGTCTCTGAAAGAAGTATAAAAAAATCAAGACATCCCAATTCCGAGTAGTAGGAGACCGCTGCCAATGGTATTTGCTGGAGGAGGCCTATGTCCGAGGACAACCTGAACAAATATCTGATCTTGATTGATAATATTGGATAGAAGTGTTACAACATTAAATTAAACAAACCAATATTAGGCAAAAGTTAAGAAAACATGTATAAATTCTTGTAAAATATCAACAAATAAAGTTTATTTTTATTTATTTCTTTATTTTTAATGAAAAGTTCACATTTTTAAAGAAATTGGGGATACCAGGGAGAGTTTAGGTAACATTTTAGGCTTAACAAAGGATTTTTCAGAGCCTTTGTGAAGACCTAGAATGTTTCACAAGCCGCACAAACTTATGGTTTAATATATATTGCTATATTCTTCTTTAATCATATAATTGTATATAGTGCCCTAAAAGAATATGATTTTGCTTGACCATTACTAATAAAGTTACAAGTTTTGGTATTTCAGGGACTGATGATGGTCTTTTTGGTTGTACAGAATGACTTTTCACCTCCTTGAGTTTCAAATTTAAAATAATCCTTTTATACTGATATATTATTTTTAAAATAAATCCTAGCCTTAGTAATAATAATTAGGAATTAAACGAACTTACCTTGTGAAGTTCCAATTCTAATTGTACGAGCTGCATAGTCTCGAAATGATAACATAAGACATGTAGTAATCGAATTTACGAGCCACCGATGCACGAGTTCAGAGCCTTAAACAAGCGCTTTAAAAAAAATAAAAACCTCCTTATGTCAATCCCCGCCTGTCAACTTCATATAGTGTAGAGCTGCAACATAAGGTTAAGTGCCTGAGGAGTCTAGTCTAGCTGAAAACACGCAAACTTTATTTCACGACATTAGCATACTGGGAGAGTGTTGTAAACATTTGGGGGGGACGGGTTATATGTTATCATTTCGAGACTATGCAGCTCGTACAATTAGAATTGGAACTTCACAAGGTAAGTTCGTTTAATTCCTAATTGTACTTCGCTGCATAGTCTCTTCAATGATAAATAAGACATGTAGATGTTTAGAGAGTCGTGAAATAACAGACAGATGAATAGTACCTAATATAATATAAATAAAATCAAATGTTTTTAAGTATCAAATTGGATACTTGAAAATTTATTATAATATATACTCATATAAATAAATATATATATTAATGAGGACTTATCTTTATAAAATTGAGGAAACACCTTGTATGATTTATTCCATCAAACTATATCTTACACTATTACTGAACACCCAGAAGTTCAGCTGAAAAAACGTATAACCATGTGCTAAATGCTGTAAGTCTAGTCACATCTATCTCGCTACTAAATAGACTTAATCCACCAGCTAAATTTTTAGGCAATATGGGTGTAATTAATGTCTTACATTTTATTATTATGGCACTTTAATATAAATGCACCTAAGTTTTAACTCATTTTATTTCAGTTGTACTATTTAATAGGACATTAAAGTCTATATTGTAAAGTATACTTTTCTTACAAAACTACACTTCGGTTGTGTACACCTATTCTAGATATTTTAATGAGATTTGGGATTCTAATACGAATATTTTCTTGGATCCTAATTTAAATATTTTATTACGGAATAAAATAATGAGCCTTGGTACATTGTGACATGTAATTTCTTTGAAAGATCCTATAGTTAAAAAATGCAACCCCACTCAATGACTAAAGTATAATTACGGATTAGTCCAACCCGACCCGTTAGACTCTGTAAAATATGTAATAAAAAGAAATCAGTGGAGTAAGTTGCTCCTTCTTCATACATTTCATACAAAATATATCAGTCCCAAATATTTTATGAATAGTTCGTAATAATCTAAATTTAATTTGGTGCAACTATACTACTACTTTAAATAAGTGTTGTATTGCCTTGTTGTTTTGTCAATATTGGCCATCATGATTTTATATTTGGTCTGGATGGCACGTTACATTTTAACAGTTCATTACAGGAGTAACACACTCTGAAACTGTAACAAACAGGTAAACACACTCAATATACGACATACAATAATATGCGACTATCATTTGGGAAAAAAATAGAATAAAAGCAAAGATGGGATAAGTTTTAATTAACTGAGTACTAAGATTTAGATGTCTCAGTTTGGTAACACATTACACCTACCGACTGTTTAGAGATAAATCTAATTTAAAACTTTTGTTATTAAAATAAAATAGGAAAGCAAAAAAATAAATAAAAATAAACTAAGTAGTTTATTAAACAAATGTTTTTTACGCCTCTTACAGCATTGCTACACCTGCCCAGTGATAGAATTAAAATATAGAAATTAGATCCCACATACCATTAATTATTTTAAATGTTTTGTTTCCATCTTACAAGTTGATGTTTCAATGTATGAAAGTTACTATGTAAATCTAGAATACATTCTAGATCTTACTATTTTGGATCTAAAATATAGACTAAATCAGAATAATTGTAAGTTTAATAATCTCAAAATAAATATATATAGCATAGTGTCTCAAGAGACATTTCATTTATATTTTTTATAATTATTGTAAAAGAATTATGGGACTACCATTATTCTAAAAGGTGGAAGCATATATTATTTAACTCAATGAACTTCTATAACAGTAAGTAAAGGCATTCCGCAAGGAAGAGTATTTTATTGTGATGGATGGTGAACTATACTAAAAGTATATTAATATGCCATATGCCTAGATGCCCAACTACTAATACTGCATTACACATCACCCTAATAAATTATAATAATCTTTTTATAAACAGGTTTTCTTTTATGTGGTGTATTGTCATCACAAGAATTTTAATAAATTATTAAGTAGTTGTTCAAAATGTTCCCCTTATAGTAATAGGTACTTAGGTATGTGTTTTGTGAGGATCAGTTACTGGGTGTGAATTGTGTTTTCAGAATCAGTCATGCCTCCTACCACAAGAAGAGCTACTGTGGTAGAATTAGAACAAAAACTAAAAACTGCTCTGGTTGAACTAAAAAAATCAAAGTTACTGTGTGACCAACTTTTGAAAGAGCGAGATGATGGTGAGGCTGAGTTATTGGACATCAATGGCAAAGTTAAGGAGTTGAAAAAAGAGCTGAGTGAACTCCACACCCAGTATAGTGATGTATGTAGTGAACGGGACCAGGTACAGGAGCAGCTCTCCGCTGTTGGCCTGTACAGTGACTACTATGTGCAGGCATTAGATCGGATCCGGCATTTAGAGTTGCAGCTCAATGAAGCTCTAAGGACTATTGAAAAGTTTGAAGAGGAGTAGGAGAGGTGCCAGTGTGAACAAACATTATGTTTATATGATGAGTTGGTTGACAAAGACTTAAAAGTGAATAATGTAGTTTCAATCAATGGTGGTTATTTTAGCAATAGGAAATACATTAAGCTTTTAAAATTTATTAAAAAATAAGTTAAATAACAGTTATATTAGGTCTAGGAATATATCATTAAAAGCAGACTGTCGTAGGCTTATGTTGGAAGCTAGACAAAATAGTGAATATATAAATAATTTACAGCATCAATATGATAGTGATTCAATTAAGTCAAAAACTGAAATAAATAACTTGCATCTATGTCTCTCTGACTTGACAGAAAAATACCAATTGTCACAGAATGATCTTACAGAACAGATTAAGAATATGGATGAGATTCTTCAATTAAGCAAATATAATGCAGAGAGATTTGACTCATTTGTGAATAAAAATTGTTGCTCCTGCGAAAACCGAGTTAATTTATCAGATACAGGATCTTCAATATCATATTCCAGTGTGGTTCATCCAAAGGCCATCACTAACAATACCCTACTCCTCACAGACAGTATTGGTGTTGGAATGGGCCAAATTTTTAATTATCATTTAAATCATTCTGTGACTAACTATTGTATGCCAAATAATAGTTTTAAGAATATAGTAAAGTCTATTTCCTCCAAATTCTACAATTCATATAGTAATGTGGTTATTATGGTAGGAAATGGATTGAACACAAGCAAAGGTGACTTGTTGGACAGTGTGGATATTTTGTCACAACTTGGAGTAAGGAATGTTACATTATGTACATTCCTTTATTCAAACAAATATTCCACCTCACAAAATAAACATATTCATTATTTAAATAACTGTATCTATAATATGACATGTTATAATGATTTGTTTACTTTATTTGATATTAACAAATTTGTTAAAAATATTTATATGACCCAGGATAGCTTTAAACTACCTATGAAGGTACAAAAAACTATTGCTACATTGGTAGCTAATAATATATTATTAAGTATTGACTCCACATCATCATTTAGTAGTAGTACTAATAATGTTGTGGTACAACCATGTTTAAACTTTTAGATGTGACAATAGAGAAGGACAATTGTAAGCTTACCTTAATACATCAAAATATTCAAAGCCTCTCTAGCAAAGTTCTCAATATTGAATTATTAATTGAAAAATATAATTTAGATTTGATGTGTTTTACAGAATCCTGGCTAAAAGCAGACAAAATGTGTTTCAATATAAATAACTTTGTAGTTGCTAGTTTTTTCAATAGAAACTCCTGTGAGGGAGGTGGATCTATTATCCTAATTAAAGATACACTAAAATGCAAAGAGCGGAAGGATATTGTAAAACTATCACTTGAACGTGTTTGTGAGATCTCATGCGCAGAGATGGATACCTACATTATTCTATGCATATACAGACCCCCCGCCTCTGCTTTACATACTTTTATTAATATAATAGAGGATGTTTTGTCAAAAATATATGACTCAAATAAACAAATTTTTATATGTGGGGATTTTAATATAGATATCTTAATAAATAACAGCGACAAACAAAAACTTATTTCATTGTTTAATTCTTTTCATTTAAATAATGTATTCATGGAGCCGACTAGGATTACTTCAACTAGCCGGACTTGTATTGATAATATATTTACTAACTGTTCTCTCTTAAGTAACTCTATTATTACCGGGGTGCCCTCCGACCATAAAGGTTTGTTAGTTAGCTTTCAGTCTCAAATTAAACCTATAAATAAAATTATTAAGTATAGACCCTTAACAGATAATAAACTTAATAATTTTAATGAAAATTTAATGAGTGAAATGTCCAGATTCATATATAATATTAATCAACCAAATGTTACATACTCCAATCTACATAAAATTATAAATCAAGAATTCAATAAAGTATGTAAAATTAAAACAAAGAAAATTATTGACAGATTAAATTTTGCTACTTGGGCCACTAAAGGTATTAGAATAAGTAGGGATACACTATATGATTTATATGACAAAAGATCATATACATCTGACCAAAATTTCCATAATTATGTTAGGAATTATTCAAAATTATTCAAGAAAGTTTGTATCATAGCTAAATCTATTCACATTGGATCCAAAATCAAACAGTCAGATAATAAATCCAAGTGTGTATGGAAAATCATTAATACTGAAACCGGTAAAAATATTATCAGACAAAATATCATTTCAATTAGACAAAACGGAGTTATGTTATCAGATAAAAAGCAAGTTGCGGAGTTATTCGAGGAATTCTTTACTAATATTCCATTACAAATCACGAACTGTATTAAATCATCAGCTAGTACTGCTAAAGAATTTTTAAAACGATATATAAAAATACCAATTACATCTAATTTTAATTTTAAACATGTCACAAATGAGGATATACTAAAACACTTTAAAATGTTAAATAAAAAAAAAACTGAAGATTTATGGGGGCTATCTGTAAAAGCTATCGAATCAATTATTCCTACTATAGGACCGGTACTCGCTGATATTTTTAATGGTTGTGTTAATGAAGGAATTTTTCCCGACCTTATGAAAAATAGTAAAATAGTTCCCATATTCAAGTCCGGCTGTAAGACAGATCCAAATAATTATCGCCCTGTTTCTGTCCTGCCAGCCTTAAGTAAAATATTCGAAAAAATACTTCTTGGTCAGCTGTTAAGTCATTTTAATACTCATAAATTGTTACATGTACAACAATACGGGTTCACAAAAGGTAGAAACACAACAAATGCCGGTACAAGATTGATTACTGAAATAATTGACGCTTGGGAAAATTCTCAGGATCTCGTTGGCGTTTTCTGTGATTTGTCTAAAGCGTTTGATTGTGTTGACCATCAAACTTTGTTAGATAAGCTGGAATTTTATGGCATTCGCGATTTAGCTTTAAATCTAATAAAGTCCTACCTTTCTAATAGAACTCAAGGTGTTAATATTGATGGTTGTGTATCAGACGGAACCCTTGTAAAGATGGGTGTCCCCCAGGGATCAATTTTAGGCCCATTCCTGTTCCTAGTATACATCAATGATCTTCCACATATGGTACAGGAGATGGCACAGATAGTGCTATTTGCTGATGATACATCCCTACTTTTTAAAGTTAGTAGGAAGGATAATATATTATCGGCAGCAAATGACACTCTGGAAATGGTTTCAAAATGGTTCACGGCAAATAATTTAGTTTTAAATGCAAAGAAGACTAAGTGCCTGAAATTTACTTTGCCTAATGTATCTAATATCAATGCCACAGTGAAGATAGGTGGTACTGACCTGGAATTTGTTGACTCCACTGTGTTTTTAGGGATCACAGTCGATTCCAAACTACAGTGGAAAGCTCACCTTACTTCTTTATCCAATAGACTGAGCTCTGCTGCATATGCAGTCAGAAAAATCAGAAAGTTAACTGATGTTGCAACAGCCAGACTAGTATACTTCGCCTATTTTCACAGTATAATGACTTATGGTCTTATAATGTGGGGATCTGCGGCAGATATTGATACTATATTTATTCTACAGAAAAGGGCCATTCGGGCAATATATAACATGAAAGCTCGTGATTCTCTTCGAGAAATCTTTCCTATGATTGATGTACTGACACTACCATCTCAATATATTTATGAAAATTTATTGTACGTTAGGAAAAACTTAAATATGTTTAGTAAAAATGGCGATAGACATAATTTAAACTTAAGAAACATAGATAAAATCGATATACCAAAGTTTAGACTGCAAAAAACTAATAAATGTTTCGTCATTAACAGTATAAGGTTATTTAATAAATTACCTAAAAGCATTATAGATCTGAGTGAAATAAAGTTCAAAAATTGTATAAAACACATATTAATCAATAAGGCTTACTATAGTGTAAAAGACTATCTTAACGATAAAGACGTCTGGATCCGTCCTGATATGCAACTGAGGTCTCGCAACTAGTAAACAAATTGCTTATGTAGAATCTACCCTAGTTTAGTAGGTATATAATGTCCGATATTGTAATAATTTTATATTACATAATTTATTTTCATTACATTATGTAAATTTTGTCTTTGGATAAGGTAATCATTGATGATTACCTATTTATTTATACTTAATTTATACTAATAGTATACTGTGTAGTTATGTACATTGGTACCGTAACAAATAATCTGCCATAGGGTGTTCTGCGCATGCTGATCAGTGGGGTGCATTTTGAGTATGTTACTATATATATATATATTATATATGTATGCTATATAGCATAAGTCAATCAATAGCTGTACCCCTCTTTTAGTTTGTGTGAAGCACTAGAGTTTTTTACTTGCTGGTTTCTTTTTCTCCGGGGTGTCTCTGAGGGGATCGACTTTACAGTTAGTGTTTATGCCCTTAAAAATACCGATCCTTATACCTTTACTTATATGTGATTGGTTACTTAGCTTTTATTTACAACAAATATTTAAGGCATGGATATGGTCGGTGAAGTTGGTCGCCTTGGTGGCTCTCTTGTATGGCAGATAATGATTGACAGGTCAATGGAATCAGCTAACCACCTAGTCTTACACTAGTTGGTTATGTAGTGTGTGTTCGGTTCGGTAGTAATTTTCATATTAAGATTTCCATTCCATCGTGTCTAAGTTCAATTAATATTTGTCGTTATTTTGTTAATGAATAGCTGCCTAACCTAACGCACTCTAAGACCTCATTGTTAAACTTTTTTTTTTTTTTTTGACTATTCATAAATATCTGTAAAGATTTACATGAAATAAATGATTTTGACTTTGACTTTTGACTTTAACAATACTGAGACATTATTTTTATGATCAGTTATAAAAATTAACATCTTCTAAATTGAATTGTTCCAAAAATATAAATTAATTAACTTGTTATATATTTAGAATGAATCTAGTAATTTTTACTCTAACGGCTAGCTAAAAGCTAGCTAGTAGAAAATGACTAAAGTTTTAATTTAGTATGCTCATATTGTACAATAATTTATTTTAGATAAATAAAATAAATAAATCTACTCTCCTTGACGAATTACTCGTAAGAAATATAGTAAGTATATTTGAGGGAAAAAAATTGCCATTAAGTAGTTTCACCACATATAAAAAATATATATAATGTGAAAAAATACATGCATTAACATAATATATAATTTAATCAAAATTCTTGGATTACATGTGATCTGTAACCACTGCTGCTTAAGTAATTTTAAGCGTAAGCTGTAAATATGTTAGCATACCTATTAACCTGTGTTAGTTACGGTTCAAGATTCGCAAGACGGCGGATTTGCCCAAACAATGAGGATGGTTTTACCTCGGCATTTGGAGCATATACACTGAAGGTTGCTGTAGTCTGGAATGAAAAGATACTAATCTGGTTCACTTCCAGGCCATTGCAGTAAAGTGTACAACTTTATTTATGCTATTATTAGGCTTTGAATATTTGCAATTACCAGTCATTCTTCAGACTTCTCAACCGCCGCTAAGGCTTTTCTTCAAAGATCATAAGATTCTTTTATTGATTTAAAACCATCGCCAAGCTTACATTTCCTTATAATACAGATTCCTGGTTATAATGGCTACCGGCATGTCTAATGCAGCTTTTAATAAAACGTTACACTTATTTTTAGTAATATTTAATCAGTGGTTTGTCTAGATTAACCACCACATTTGTGACTACCGCTTGGATCTCAGGTTTGAGTATATTGCATCAATCATTTTACATTAGGTATTATCCGGAGGTATATTTTTTATTAAAAGGTAAATAAATACCTGAATCATAAATATTGCAAATATATACTTTTATTTCTATGATTTTACTTTTTTATTGTAAATATATACTTTTATTGATGTTGTTATTGTGATTTTTAAGGTAATAACCGATTTTTCATTTCATTTCCATTTCTATCTTTTTCCATTTTATAAACGTTTCATAATGGAATAATATTAAAAGATAAATAAATACCTGAATCATAAATATTGCAAAATTTATACTTTTATTTCTATGATATTACTTTTTATTGTAAATATATAATTTCATTTATGTTTTTATTATAATTTTGAAGGCAATAACCGTCTTTTTATTTCATTTCTAAGTTTCATAATGAAATCATTTTAGTAAGTATTACCTAAGTGTTGAGTAGTGTAAATATTTCTTTGTATAAATAATTGTGATTTTTTATACAATTCTGTGAGATTTAATAAGCTTTAGTAATAATAAAAAAACATTCAAATAATAATACATAAATAAAAGTATTATTATATTATAGGCAAGTAACACATAAATTGAATTAGTAAATATCTAATTCTATAAGGTTAAATAACCTTTTGTAATAAAAAAAATTGTTAAATTATAACACCTGAATAGGTATTATTATATTACAGGCTAAATAACCCATAATTTGGATAGGTAAATACCATTCTGTAAGGTTAAATAACCTTTAGTAATAAAAATAGTTTAAATAATAACACCTGAATAGGAGTATTATTATTATATGATAGGCTAAAAAACGCATAAATATGGATAAGTAAATACCATTCTGTAAGGTTAAATAACCTTTAGTAATAAAAATAATTCAATTATTAACACCTGAATAGGAGTAGGTATTATTAGGTATATTATAGGCTAAATAACCCATAAATTGAATAGTTAAATACCTATTACTGTATTAACTTTAAAACAATAATCTAATAACCTATATTACCTAAATAGGTGAATTACAATATAGAGGATTCAAAAAAAAAAAAAATTAATTAGTAAAATTGTCTGCCACCTTAGTAGGTGACATAAAAATCGAGATTTTCCTATTTAAAGTAAGTAGGTACCTGAATAGGTGTTATTATTACATAAAAGGATAAGTAACACCTACATTGTACCTGTATTAACCTCAAAAGAATATATAAAGGGAATTATAAAAGAAAAATTATTGTAATTTATTAATTTTGTCAGTCACCTTGTAGGTGGCATAAAAAAACAATATTTTTTATAATAAAATAAATACCTGATTAGGTGTCGTTTTATTATATTATAGGTTAACCAATAAAATAGGATTTAGTAAGTAATTATCTAAATCTGAGACGTTAAATAACAGACCCACCTGTAGGTGACGTAAAAATATATATATTTTTTGTAACTAAAAGGATTCATGTAAAACAACAAAAAACATACCTTTATGTTTAATTTCTTGTCGTACGATTGGTTTTCCCTTGGATTTCCATAAAAGAACTCCTCAGGCCAAAGAAAACTTTAGAATTTGTTGTTCGGGCCAATACGCCAGTAATGGCGTCGCCCGTCGGAAAACATCTGTTTTTATCACATGTTTTACATAAATCTTCTTACAAATCACTAAATTAAATTTTTTCTTCACTATTTCAATTAAATAAGATATTTAATATCTTGTGATAAAAAATCGATGTGAACGGTGGCTGCACGAAAAACGACATGAAGTTGACAGGCGGGGATTGACATAAGGAGGGTTTTATTTTTTTTAAAGCGCTTGTTTAAGGCTCTGAACTCGTGCATCGGTGGCTCGTAAATTCGATTACTACATGTCTTATTTATCATTGAAGAGACTATGCAGCGAAGTACAATACAATTTATACTCAGCCACATTAGATATTTTATTATATACACTATATGACCCATACATGTACACACAAATATTCAACGCTGTAATTATATAAATTGTACTAAGTAGGGTATGTGTAGTATGTACTATTAGACCTACGAGTATATTGTTTATACAAGCTCTTTTATTTATAGGAATTTTAATTCCCATGCAAGCACTATAAATAGTTAGGATGGTATCTAGAGTAACGTTTCATTATTTTATATGAATACTATTAGGGAATTACATGTATCTAATGTGGGCATTTGTAGATATACTTACCATAATGGTAAGCATATCTACAAATCTTAATATTAAACATACTGGTATTCATAAAAAAACTTTTTGAGTCCTTGAAGAACACTTGTATATAGTAGGTTATGTCTCTTTTTTTACCAAACAAAAGTAAAAAAGAAACAAAACTTATTTTAACTAAAGTGTTCTTCAAGGACTTTATTAAATTTTTATCATTTAGACCGTTATTAATTAAAATTCATAATAAAAATTATTAATCTTCATTAATCTGACCCATTTAAATGATACAAGTATCAATAAGAAATGTTAATAATGATACCAGCATTTCTTATTTAATACTCTATGTTTAAATGGGTCCATCCGACAGACCTAGACACCTTTAAACTTATCCACTCATATGTCTCTTGATTCTGTTAATGTATATTTAATTAAATATTTCCCAGAATATTGATTTCTTAAAATTGGATAATATTCACAATAAAACATAAACAAATTAAAAGTAAATATTTATTTAATAATTTTGTTTGGCTTGGGCCACTCTAAAACTTTGAGCACCATAGTTTGTGACCTCTCTTGATGGGGAAGGGGGTAGCTGTCTTTGAAACTCTGCAAAGTATAAATACATGAAATAAAAAAAATACAAAATTGTACTTAGTTTAATAAAAAAATAAAAAGACCATTTTTTTTTTAATTACAAAAATCACAATTGCAACATAACTGGGTTGGAGTCAGGTTTTACTATCTATGTCAGTTGACTCCACACTTCCAAATATAGTAGGAGAGTGAATAACTTTAATTAAAAAAAAGTAAGCAGACAATTTGTAATTTTTTTAACTTTTTTTCTTAACTCACCTATAGTGTAACATCATATTGGTTATTTTGCTGCACAAGCCATTACAATTTGGGAAGACTCTTCAGAATCATAGTGCAGAACTCTGTCTATTCCAAGGTATTTTAATGACCCCCTGAGATAACCATTAGCCTGCTTCACACATATCTTGACTTGGCAGTGTATTGGTCGGCTGAGGTATTAATTAGGTACGGCATCCATGACAGGGGTAATCAATCATGGTTCCAAGGCATATCCGAAATCACCTGAAATAACATTTATTTGTATGAGAAACAAAGGTAAATAGATGGGTGTTGTAAACACAAAGGTCCGTTTTGTTTCGCCTATTCGGCATACAAATGTTTTAACAACGTGTCTAATCAATTATTAAATATATAACCTTAGAAGCACTTATTTATTTTGATTCTTACCTATTCAAAAAGTAATTTCCAATCCGAGAACGATATAACTGCAATATTTCTTCCTTGATCAGAGAATTGTTAAAAATAAATTGGTCGTGGGTCGTCCAATTTATCTTTAGAAGAAGTCTCGAATTTATATTTAGAATTCTTCAGTTTATATTTACATACAACTTAAAAGTGCCATATTAATAATGCCGAAGAGGTTTTCTGCAATCTTTCTATTAGGTTTGTTTGTAATCAATTGTAAAGAGCATTGGCCCGTAAAATAAAACGAGATATCACATAGTTAAACCAATAGGATTTATTTTTTATTATCTCTCTCTCTTTAACACTAAAATAACGAATATCGTTCCGATAAGGCATGTAAGTTAAAATAAGCATTAATATACAAAGGTGTAAAAACTGTACAATAAATTTTACACCATTAATATGATAAAAAATGTATATTGCTTTTAATTTATATTCTCAATTCATTCGTAATATAATTATTATGTGTTATAAAACATCATACTCAAAATTACTCGCGGGTTTTGAATATAATATCGGAACGTCAATAATCGGGCCGAGCGGTCGCCCTCCCGCGTTCAAGAGAATGAAAGTTAACGTCAAAAATTGTTCATGGCTACCGATTTCTGTCGATCACTGTCCGTTCTGCGACGCTTGGGCGCAAAAAGCGCCCATGCTCTTGGCTAGGGGGGCAGGGCGGCGTCCGCGTCAGTCGTAAATTGTCTACCATCAAGGACGCACGTCACCCTGGCTTGCGCACGCGCACCGCGACTCCCCCGCGATCTTAGTATTAAACTTTTAGTGTACAGATTGTAAATAATAAGACAATATATAGTGTTTTTTTTATTACTAAGACTTTGTTTCATTGAAACTCGAGGGCTACTCAAACAATAGCAACCCCCCAGGCTACAAATTTTGTATTTTTTTTATTTCAGGTATTTATACTTTGCAGAGTTTCAAGGACAGCTACCCCCTTCCCCATCAAGAGAGGTCACAAACTATGGTGCTCAAAGTTTTAGAGTGGCCCAAGCCATACAAAATTATTAAATAAATATTTACTTTTAATTTGTTTATGTTTTATTGTGAATATTATCCAATTTTAAGAAATCAATATTCTGGTAAATATTTAATTAAATATATGTAGGTACATTAACAGAATCAAGAGACATATAGGTGGATAAGTTTAAAGGTGTCTAGGTCTGTCGGATGGACCCATTTAATATAAAGTATTGAATAAGAAATGTTAGTATCATTATTTAATAATCAAACGAACTTACCTGTAAGTGAAGTTCGATTGAAATTATACCTCGTAGTCTCTCCGAAGACGATGGAAGTTCACAATGTAGTATCGATTCGATGCTAGCGGCGTCACATAAGTTTTAAGTAAATTAAAAAGCAATAAAGGTTTTGGAACGCATCCTCCACTGTCGCTCTGCACTCCCGCGCATTGAAGTGTCATTCGTTTCGGATGCTGCTCCAGATTCTACAACGCTTATGGAGTAAAGAAAATGATTAAGGGAGGGTGGGTTCCATCGTCTTCGGAGAGACTACGAGGTATAATTTCAATCGAACTTCACTTACAGGTAAGTTCGTTTGATTATTAAATTATAACCTCATAGTCTCTCCTTGATGATGGAAGTTCACAATGTAGATGTTCAAAGTCAAGTTGTAGAATCAGTCTTTGTTTTACTAATTAACAAGTATTATTCTATATACTCGTACACTAGACTAAAGTTTTACAAAAATGTGAAAAGTCTTAAGAAAAAACTATTTAGGTATTATTAAAATTACTGCTTAAGAAAAAACTGATTCCACAAAGCTAAAAGAGTTATAACGAATGTAAGAATTGGGCAGTTACTAAACCACCAAGAACACGTTGAACTGGCCAGTCCAACCAGCCGTTCTTCTTATTTTATGATTAGTTTAATTGCTCAACTCCTCGAAACTGCTGATGTGGCAGCATGTCTGGTGCAATGGTCTGTAAATTTAGTAATGTTGATGCCATTATCTTCTACGATTTTTTTATTTTTTTATTTTTTTATCTTTAGCTGATTGTACTGAGAGTTACAACATGTGAGGTTGTTCAATTTAATTAGTTTGTCTTACTTTCTTAAACTTTTTGCTACATTTTTAATAATTGATTACACCTGAGCAGTACCTACATACATTAGGTCTAGAATTAAAGCAAGACAGAGTTATAAAAGGCAGACGCCTATTTAGGCCCAGATGAGTTAAGTAATTTTTTAAATATTAATACTCCGATAAATTTTAATGTCATTAATTAATATTTATTAACCCCAAAATTAAGCCCTTTTATCCGGTAAGGCTAAAAAAAAAATTTTAAAAAGATAAAAATAAAAGTTTTATTAGAACATTTATTAAGATTATTCAGGTCTGTATAACTATTTCTTTTTTTTTTTTTTTTTTTTTTAATTATCAACAACTATTGACAAATCCCACGCGAGTATATATTTTACCCCTAAGTCATAGTTGGAAGAAAACCTTAATTATTTGATTTTATTGTAAACACCCACTTTAGGTCCTACATACAATGAAAAAACAGATCTGGTATTGATAAATAGAGATATACCTTGGTTGGTATTTTTCTGGTAAATAAGTAATTATATTAATTATATTGCTTATTTCAGCATTATATTTCTTATTTATATACACCGCAATATTTGGAAAATATTACTATAAAATATTATCTGACAAAGACCTTTACCTAATATTAACTGCCTTGGCATTCAAACCCCTATTTATATATATTTATTCCTGGCTACCAACCAAGCTAACTAACAGGGATAGGTGCGGTTATCTGGAAATGCACAAGGTAAGCAATTTTGTATCCGGGAGAATTATTGACGGTGATAAAAACTCTATCACCAGGTTTCGTAAATAATGGATCCCAAGGTTGAGTCTACCAATATAGTACAAGAACTATTCTATTTGTACTGACTGTATCATTTCAAGGGTTAGGTAAAATCATATAATGGGTTTTTTTTTTTTTTACCGTTGGTAGTAATTCTTGAACAAACAGGTACGAGTATATCTCTGGTTGTCTAAAATTTGTAATAATATAGGTAGGATATAATATAGTAATAATTGATAGGTATTATTATTATTATTCTACTTTTTTTTTTTTAGGTAATGTTTTCTTTGGTATTAATGAATAATGCAAATAATGTAAATGTTATGGCTTTCACACCTTTGCCAAATATCCTTTGCTATTCTGTGTAGGAGGGGATTGAACCCCTAATCAATTGTGAAATGGCTGATGTATTGTTAATATGTAAAAGTGTCTTACAGTTACACTTATTTTTAGCAAAGCAGTGCAAACCAAAACAGGTTGTCTTAATGTTCTAGTGTTTTTATAAGTAAGTAATCCGTGTTTATTGGTCCATGAGCCGGACGGCCCTATTTGTACCACAAGTTGCTCCCCAACCTAGCCTTGAAGCACATGTGTGTGTATCTCCATAAGGAATTAATATTTCCTTTTTGGGCATTATATATAAACGAGTATGAGTATGTGATATCTATTAAATTACAGCTATATTTATATATTTTATGCATTATATAGAGCCGTAATAATAATCACTTATATAAGGCAGTCATCTAGACATTGAACAGCATTGAAAGCTTAGTCATTATTAGATTCAATAATTTTGAAAAAATATATTGTGCACACAAAGGAAAACCTTATAGCTTATAAGAATAAAACAGAAAAACTGTTAGTTTGTGAAATCTAAAAAGGATTCGAATTCTTTTTCTTTTTTATCACATAAATTGGTATATTAGGATTAGTAGCCAAAAAACCCCATTACTATTTATTAACTTACATACAGTAAGGTATAATCTAATTTAAAATGACTAGTATTCATATTATTATTGAAATCGGGGAGCAACAATAATTTGAATTTATTGGACAGGTTTTATGGCTCCTACATTATATAATGTTTAAATATATTGCAGGTTTAAAATTTTTAAAGTTTTCTCGGTTCTGTCTGCCCTATGCATTCCTATTAAAGCAAGGAGGGGCCCACCAGTTTAAAGCTGGATGATTGAGGGGTCTCAGGGAGATTTAGTTTGGTTATTTGTCCATTTTTGGTTGGTAGTACACAGCTCCTGGCTGGATCTTTGAACAGTCCTAGCTGTTTTTATTATTTCTAAATTCTGTTCTATTTGATTTCCGTGAAGACATTCACGGAAATCATATATACGTGGTGGCCTAGTTGGTTAGACCTTGGACTTAAAAACACTTAGGTCCCTGGTTCGAATCCCGGTGTGTACCAATGAGTTTTTAAAAAAAATTAAAAATTTAAGTACATTTGTTTGACAACATCACTATAGTGCCTCGGAGAGCACGTTAAGCTGTCGGTCCCGGTTTCACTATACCAACTTGTGAAACTGTTTATAGATGGGTTATTGAGTCTATTCAAAACATCGCAACGAGCTAGCCACTTGTTCGGTGTAGACTCATACCATCGGCTACGACGAGGTGGGATTAAAACCCCTCCGCTGGGTACCCTGGGGCCGTTTAGGCGGTCTCGGGCGCCGTAAGGCACCCGTGATGATACACACACATTCAAGTTTTTATTAGAGCAGATATCAAAAAACCTCTTAGAATATTGCACAGCAGTTTGACTGCCTCATGAAGACATTTAATAACTACATTGTAATTTATTAAATGAATATATATTATTTGTTTTCTTTTGCAAGTGAAAATGTAGGACCTTACTTAGTTCTACTTTGCTGGTCTTATATTACTACTTTGTACAGGGGAATGTACAAAGGATGTCTGCTGGTCCGTTTTAGTTGGCCCCAGTACAGCAAATATTCTACATCTTTTTGGGTTAAAGTATGTGTATTCTCATGTATATGAGTTTCTAGTAAAGACTATTAAGTTTTCACAGAACCTGCTATATAAAATTCTGATTGTATTGTAAAATATTTTTTGGTTCATTTAAAATTGAAAATGAATAAAAATTTAGTAGGTATTCTGAATTACACTACTAGGTTTATTATGAATCATTATCATTCAATACTCTTAACAGTATAGCAATGAGATTGTATTTTTCACAAATTCTGCTATATAAAATTATGTATTGTAAAATATTCTTTTACTTATTTGATCCTGAAGATGCAGGTATAACTTGTTTTTATCAATTACATATAATAATTTTTATGAATTTGTAGGTATTCTGAATTACACTACTAGGTTTATTATAAATCATTGTCATTCAAAACTCTTAACAGTATTGCAATGAGAATGTATTTTTCACAAATTCTGCTATATAAAATTATTTGTTGTAAAATATTCTTGGACTTAATTGCCAAATATTCTTGGACTCATTGATCATGAAGATACTTACATAGCATTACGGGTGCCTTACGGCGCCCGAGACCGCCTAGACGGCCCCAGGGTACCCAGCGGAGGGTTTTTTATTCCCAACTCGTCATAGCCGATGGTATGAGTCTTACAGTACTAGACTCGTTACAGAAGTCATTTTTCAGTATCGCAATGATATATAAAAATAAACTTTTAATGTGAAAATTATTCTTACCTCTTAACAGTGAAGCAATGGCGAAATATCTAACCTTATACATTCCCAAAGAATGTCCCAGGTTACAAAAGTCACTCAATACTCTCATTCAGTATCGCAATGACATATAAAAATAAACTTTTAATGTAAAAACCATTCTTAACTCTTAACAGTAAAGCAATGGCGAAATATCTAACCATATACATTCCCAAAGAATGTCCCAGGTTACAAAAATCATTCAATACTCTGATTTAGTATCGCAATGAAATAAAGTTTTTCTTTCTTTCTTTTCTTTCAATGATATATAACATTCTATAGCAATGGCGAGATATCAAACCATATACATGAGTGTCCCAGGTAACAATATATATTTCTCAACAGCACAAAGTTGATTACAATAATAGTTGAGCGTTATGTATTTTCGATAGGATTTTAATAAGACGAATAGAAACTCACCTTTGGTTTCATGATCGCTTTGAGCGCACCATTTCTTAACCTTTTTAAAGAGTTTCCTTAATTTTTTATTTTCTTGTATTTGAAACTATTCTTATATTTTCTTTTTCCCATTTTTAATGCTGAAACACAACTTAAAATAAATTAAATAAATAACTAAATTAACTAGAAAAAAATAGAATATTTTTTGTAAGATGCGACGCCAACTTGACATAAGAAACAAATGACACTTCAATGCGCGGGAGTGCAGAGCGACAGTGGAGGATGTGTTCCAAAACCTTTATTGCTTTTTAATTTACTTAAAACTTATGTGACGCCGCTAGCATCGAATCGATACTACATTGTGAACTTCCATCGTCGAGGAGAGACTATGAGGTTATAATTAAGATTTCTTATTGATACTTGTATCATTTAAATGTGTCAGATTAATGAAGATTAATAATTTTTATTATGAATTTTAATTAGTAACGGTCTTAATGATAAAAAAATAATAAAGTCCTTGAAGAACACTTTAGTTAAAATAAGTTTTGTTTCTTTTTTACTTATTTATTTTTGTTTGGTAAAAACAAGAGACATAACCTACTATATACTAAAAAAACTTCTTGAGTCCTTGAAGAACGTTTTTTTTTTATGAATACCAGTGTGTTTAATATTAAGATATGTAGATATGCTTACCATTATGGTAAGTATATCTACAAATGCCCACATTAGATACATATAGTTCCCTAATAGTATTCATATAAAATAATGAAACATTACTCAAGGATGGTAATCCTAACTATTTATAGTCCTTGGATGGGAATTAAAATTCCTATAAATAAAAGAGCTTGTATAAACAATATAGGTCTAATAGTAGATACTACACATACCCTACTTAGTACCATTTATATAATAGTACTAAGTAGTTTTTACTTAACAATATTCTACATATATATTACAGCGTTAAGTGAATATTTGTGTGGATGTGTGTGCATGTATGAGTTGTAGTGTATATAATAAAATACCTAATATTGGAAATATCTATTGTGGCTGAGTATGAATTGTATTATTATTACTAAGGTTAGGAATATTTTTTTTTAATAATAATATACCAGTATAAAAGGATTCTTTTAAATTTGAAACTCAAGGAGGTGAAAAGTCATTCTATACAACCACAAAGATCATCATCAGTCCCTGAAATATAAAAAGTTGTAACTTTATTAGTAATGGTCAAGGAAAATCATATTCTTTTAGGGCACTATATACAATTATATGATTAAAGAAGAGTATAGCAATATATATTAAACCATAAGTTTGTGCGGCTTGTGAAACATTCAAGGTCTTCACAAAGGCTCTGAAAAATCCTTTGTTAAGCCTAAAATGTTACCTAAACTCTCCCTGGTATCCCCAATTTCTTTGAAAATGTAAACTTTTCATTAAAAATAAAAAAATAAATAAAAATAAACTTTATTTGTTGATATTTTACAAGAATTTATACATGTTTTCTTAACTTTTTGCCTAATATTGGTTTGTTTGATTTAATGTTGTAACACTTCTATCCACTATTATCAATCAAGATCAGATATTTGTTCAGGTTGTCCTCGGACACAGGGCTCCTCCAGCAAATACTATTGGCAGCGGTCTCCAACTACTCGGCATTGGGATGTCTTGATTTTTTTATACTTCTTTCAGAGACCTGAGAACATACATACTATTCTATGTATTTCTTTCTCCATTTAAAGTTTTGGAGCAATTGTTTGACCTAAATAAAAGTACCTATTCAATTTCTTGATAATTTACTTTCAGGGTTTGTTTATGTCTGTTTGTCATAGGTTTGGTTTTCACACATGGTTCGTTTAAGCCCCGCTTTTCCACTTCTCTTGCTAGTTGTCTGCATAATAACTGGAACTAGGTCATCAGCAAATCTCAGTTGAGATATTTTACTTTCATTTATGTTAAGCTCATAGCTATTCCAAATAATTCCAATCAATGTAATTGACGAAAAATTTCCTCCAATACAGCCGAGCAGAGTTTGAGGGATAATAGGTTTCCTTGTCGGACTCCTTTTATTCGTAATTCTTCTCCAATTTTTCCTAGTCGTACTTTTGCGTTTAAAATTGTTATATTACTCCTTAGTCCTTATGATTCTTGAATATTTAGTTTGATCACACTGTGTTTTGAGATGCTTTGTAAGTATGAAATAGAGAGAACTTTTCGTTGCTCTATCTATATTTGGCGTCGATGAAGACGCCACTCGTTATTTGCACTTACTAATAAATTTTATTTATGAATTTTAATTTACCGAACGCAGTAAAAAACTTCTAAAACAAAAATAAACAATACTTTAAGTTAATTTAAATCAAAACAATGGCGTCTAATGGATAGCTTCTATACTAGACATAATATTCTGATCAAACTCTCTGAGCACATAGGCCTAGATACATATTATATAATGTATATACTCAGCTCTACTATAAAAAGCTTAGGAACTTCTGAAAAAATATTTTAAAACTATACTTTTTATGAGAATTTCTAGTAAAGAGAGCACATAGTTACGGCTTGCAGCTACTAAACCAGACATAATATTCTGATGATTATTTTTATATTTAAAGGGAATAAGAGTAGGCATCGAACAGTTATAGTCTCCATTACTATAAATGTTTATGTAGACCTCAGGATTTTTTTGAAAAATCAGTATCAATAAACTGAAATGCGATTAAAAGGGGACGCTGTGTGATAGCTTCTATACTAGACATAATATTCTAATCAAACTCTCTGAGCACATAGGCATAGGCACATATTATATAATGTATATACTCAGCTCTACTATAAAAGCTTAGGAACTTCTGAAAAAATATTTTAAAACTATACTTTTTATGAGAATTTCTAGTAAAGAAAGCACATTGTTACGGCTTGCAGCTACTAAACCAGACATAATATTCTGATGATTATTTTTATATATAAAGGGAATAAGAGTAGGCATCGAACAGTTATAGTCTCCATTACTATAAATGTTTATGTAGTCCTCGGGATTTTTTGAAAAATCAGTATCCACAAACTGAAATGCGACTAAAAGGGGACGCTGTGTGATAGCTTCTATACTAGACATAATATTCTGATCACACTCTCTGAGCACATAGGCCTAGATACATATTATATAATGTATATACTCAGCTCTACTATAAAAGCTTAGGAACTTTGAAAAAATATTTTAAAACTATACTTTTTATGAGAATTTCTAGTAAAGAAAGCACATTGTTACGGCTTGCAGCTACTAAACCAGACATCATATTCTGATGATTATTTTTATATATAAAGGCAATAAGAGTAGGCATCGAACAGTTATAGTCTTCATTATTATAAATATTTATGTAGTCCTCAGGATTTTTTTGAAAAATCAGTATCAACAAACTGAAATGCGATTAAAAGGGGACGCTGTGTGATAGCTTCTATACTAGACATAATATTCTCAACAAACTCTCTGAGCACATAGGCCTAGACACATATTATATAATGTATATACTCAGCTCTACTATAAAAGCTTAGGAACTTATGAAAAAATATTTTAAAACTATACTTTTTATGGGAATTTCTAGTAAAGAGAGCACATTGTTACGGCTTGCAGCTACTAAACCAGACATAATATTCTGATGATAATTTTTATATATAAAGGGAATAAGAGTAGGCATCGAACAGTTATAGTCTCCATTACTATAAATGTTTATGTAGTCCTTAGGATTTAAAAAAAAAATCAGTATCAATAAACTGAAATGCGATTAAAAGGGGACGCTGTGTGATAGCTTCTATACTAGACATAATATTCTGATCAAACTCTCTGAGCACATAGGCCTAGATAAATATTATATAATGGATATACTCAGCTCTACTATAAAAGCTTAGGAACTTCTGAAAAAATATTTTAAAACTATACTTTTTATGAGAATTTCTAGTAAAGAGAGCACATTGTTACGGCTTGCAGCTACTAAACCAGACATAATATTCTGATGATAATTTTTATATATAAAGGGAATAAGAGTAGGCATCGAACAGTTATAGTCTCCATTACTATAAATGTTTATCTCAGTTACTCAGGATTTTTTTGAAAAATTAGTATCCACTAACTGAAATGCGATTAAAAGGGGACGCTGAGTGATAGCTTCTATACTAGACATAATATTCTGATCAAACTCTTTGAGCACATAGGGTAGATATTGTAACGGAACGTTACTTTTTATGTTACAAAATTTACGACGGTCCACGAAATGGAACGGATAGTTTAGGATTTAAAATTACCCTTTGCAAAAGTGCAAAAGAGGCAGGTAGTTTAAATAAATGCATTTTACAAGTCGAAGTAACGTATTACTTAAAAAATTCAGATACATAGGCCGCGGTCAGAGTACCGCAGGCCATTTGATAAATTGCTAAGATCGCTAGTGTGTGTTTGTTATAATTTGTTAGTTCCAAAAATATATAATAGTGACGCACAAAGTTCGGAGTTCCAACATTAATTTGGTGAGTTAATTATACAGTACTTTCATAGGGACGTTTTTAGGGTTCACTAGAATTTATATAAATATAGTACTGTGTCCGTGCGTCTTTTACGCAATGCACAATTATTGTTGCTGCCCTGCCAAAAACTGTAGACAACGAGAGCTGGAAGCAGTATGCTTAGGCTTTTCTTCGAATGATTCCAGGAATCAAGTCCGAGGTAGAGAATCAAGTCCGAGGTGGAGAATCAAGTCCGAGGTGAAAAATCAAGTCCGAGGTAGAAACACCACTACGGCAGAACCTGGCCTGAACCTTTTTTCTGAAGCCTGGTCTGCCACCGTCTACAGACATCCCAGCTGGTCATAGCCGAACTTAGCCTGGATCCTTCTTCCGGAGCCTGGACACCGTCTGCTCAGCAGACGCCACGGCCTGCCATAGCCGACCATAACAGACCGCTGCCCGGAGCCTGCCCTGCCACTGAAGGACGGAAAAAAATCCTGAGGACTACATAAACAATTATAGTAATGGAGACTATAACTGTTCGATTCCTAATCTTATTCCCTTTATATATAAAAATAATCATCAGAATATTGTGTCTGGTTCAGTAGCTGCAAGCCGTAACAATGTGCTCTCTTTACTAGAAATTCTCATAAAAAGAATAGTTTTAAAGTATTTTTTCAGAAGTTCCTAAGCTTTTATAGTAGAGCTGAGTATATACATTATATAATATGTATCTAGGTCTATGTGTTCAGAGAGTTTGATCAGAATATTATGTCTAGTATAGAAGCTATCACACAGCGTCCCCTTTTAATCGCATTTCAGTTTATTGATACTGATTTTTTTTTAAATCCTGAGGACTACATAAACATTTATAGTAATGGAGACTATAACTGTTCGATGCCTACTCTTATTCCCTTTATATATAAAAATAATCATCAGAATATTATGTCTGGTTTAGTAGCTGCAAGCCGTAACAATGTGCTCTCTTTACTAGAAATTCTCATAAAAAGTATAGTTTTAAAATATTTTTTCAGAAGTTCCTAAGCTTTTATAGTAGAGCTGAGTATATACATTATATAATATGTGCCTATGCCTATGTGCTCAGAGAGTTTGATCAGAATATTATGTCTAGTAGGTATAGAAGCTATCACACAGCACCCCTTTTAATCGCATTTCAGTTTGTGGATACTGATTTTTCAAAAAAATCCTGAGGACTACATAAACATTTATAGTAATGGAGACTATAACTGTTCGATGCCTACTCTTATTCCCTTTATGTATAAAAATAATCATCAGAATATTATGTCTGGTTTAGTAGCTGCAAGCCGTAACAATGTGCTCTCTTTACTAGAAATTCTCATAAAAAGTATAGTTTTAAAATATTTTTTCAGAAGTTCCTAAGCTGTTATAGTAGAGCTGAGTATATACATTATATAATATGTGTCTAGGCCTATGTGCTCAGAGAGTTTAATCAGAATATTATGTCTAGTTTAGAAGCTATCACACAGCGTTTCCTTTTAATCGCATTTCAGTTTGTGGATACTGATTTTCAAAAAAATCCTGAGGATTACATTAACATTTATAGTAATGGAGACTATAACTGTTCGATGCCTACTCTTATTCCCTTTATATATAAAAATAATCATCAGAATATTATGTCTGGTTTAGTAGCTGCAAGCCGTAACAATGTGCTCTCTTTACTAGAAATTCTCATAAAAAGTATAGTTTTAAAATATTTTTTCAGAAGTTCCTAAGCTTTTATAGTAGAGCTGAGTATATACATTATATAATATGTATCTAGGTCTATGTGTTCAGAGAGTTTGATCAGAATATTATGTCTAGTATAGAAGCTATCACACAGCGTCCCCTTTTAATCGCATTTCAGTTTATTGATACTGATTTTTTTTTAAATCCTGAGGACTACATAAACAGTTATAGTAAAGGAGACTATAACTGTTCGATGTCTACTCTTATTCCCTTTAAATATAAAAATTAACATCAGAATATTATGTCTGGTTTAGTAGCTGCAAGCCGTAACAATGTGCTCTCTTTACTAGAAATTCTCATAAAAAGTATAGTTTTAAAATATTTTTTCAGAAGTTCCTAAGCTTTTATAGTAGAGCTGAGTATATACATTATATAATATGTGCCTATGCCTATGTGCTCAGAGAGTTTGATCAGAATATTATGTCTAGTAGGTATAGAAGCTATCACACAGCGCCCCTTTTAATCGCATTTCAGTTTGTGGATACTGATTTTTCAAAAAAATCCTGAGGACTACATAAGCATTTATAGTAATGGAGACTATAACTGTTCGATGCCTACTCTTATTCCCTTTATATATAAAAATAATCATCAGAATATTATGTCTGGTTTAGTAGCTGCAAGCCGTAACAATGTGCTCTCTTTACTAGAAATTCTCATAAAAAGTATAGTTTTAAAATATTTTTTCAGAAGTTCCTAAGCTGTTATAGTAGAGCTGAGTATATACATTATATAATATGTGTCTAGGCCTATGTGCTCAGAGAGTTTAATCAGAATATTATGTCTAGTTTAAAAGCTATCACACAGCGTTCCCTTTTAATCGCATTTCAGTTTGTGGATACTGATTTTCAAAAAAATCCTGAGGACTACAATAACATTTATAGTAATGGAGACTATAACTGTTCGATGCCTACTCTTATTCCCTTTATATATAAAAATAATCATCAGAATATTATGTCTGGTTTAGTAGCTGCAAGCCGTAACAATGTGCTCTCTTTACTAGAAATTCTCATAAAAAGTATAGTTTTAAAATATTTTTTCAGAAGTTCCTAAGCTTTTATAGTAGAGCTGAGTATATACATTATATAATATGTATCTAGGCCTATGTGCTCAGAGAGTTTGATCAGAATATTATGTCTAGTATAGAAGCTATCACACAGCGTCCCCTTTAATCGCATTTCAGTTTGTTGATACTGATTTTTTTTTTAAATCCTGAGGACTACATAAACAGTTATAGTAAAGGAGACTATAACTGTTCGATGCCTACTCGTGTTCCCTTTATGTATAAAAATAATCATCAGAATATTATGTCTGGTTTAGTAGCTGCAAGCCGTAACAATGTGCTCTCTTTACTAGAAACTTTCATAAAAAGTATAGTTTTAAAACATGTTTTCAGAAGTTCCTAACTTTTATAGTAGTGCTGAGTATATACATTATATAATATGTATCTAGGCCTATGTACTCAGAGAGTTTGATCAGAATATTATGTCTAGTATAGAAGCTATTACACAGCGTCCCCTTTTAATCGCATTTCAGTTTATTGATACTGATTTTTTTTTTAAATCCTGAAGACTACATAAACAGTTATAGTAAAGGAGACTGTAACTGTTCGATGTCTACTCTTATTCCCTTTAAATATAAAAATTATCATCAGAATATTATGTCTGGTTTAGTAGCTGCAAGCCGTAACAATGTGCTTTCTTTACTAGAAATTCTCATAAAAAGTATAGTTTTAAAATATTTTTTCAGAAGTTCCTAAGCTTTTATAGTAGAGCTAAGTATATACATTATATAATATGTGCCTATGCCTATGTGCTCAGAGAGTTTGATTAGAATATTATGTCTAGTATAGAAGCTATCACACAGCGTCCCCTTTTAATCGCATTTCAGTTTGTGGATACTGATTTTTCAAAAAAATCCTGAGGACTACATAAACATTTATAGTAATGGAGACTATAACTGTTCGATGCCTACTCTTATTCCCTTTATTTATAAAAATAATCATCAGAATATTATGTCTGGTTTAGTAGCTGCAAGCCGTAACAATGTGCTCTCTTTACTAGAAATTCTCTTAAAAAGTATAGTTTTAAAATATTTTTTCAGAAGTTCCTAAGCTTTTATAGTAGAGCTGAGTATATACATTATATAATATGTATTTAGGCCTATGTGCTCAGAGAGTTTGATCAGAATATTATGTCTAGTATAGAAGCTATCACACAGCGTCCCCTTTTAATTGCATTTCAGTTTGTTGATACTGATTTTTTTTTAATTCCTGAGTACTACATAAACATTTATAGTAATGGAGACTATAACTGATCGATGCCTACTCTTATTCCCTTTATGTATAAAAATAATCATCAGAATATTATGTCTCATTTAGTAGCCGCAAGCCGTAACAATGTGCTCTCTTTACTAGAAACATTCATAAAAAGTATAGTTTTAAAATATTTTTTCAGAAGTTCCCAAGGTTTTATAGTAGTGCTGAGTATATACATTATATAATATGTATCTAGGCCTATGTACTCAGAGAGTTTGATCAGAATATTATGTCTAGTATAGAAGCTATCACACAGCGTCCCCTTTTAATTGCATTTCAGTTTGTTGATACTGATTTTTTTTTTAATCCTGAGGACTACATAAACATTTATAGTAATGGAGACTATAACTGTTCGATGCCTACTCTTATTCCCTTTATGTATAAAAATAATCATCAGAATATTATGTCTGGTTTAGTAGCCGCAAGCCGTAACAATGTGCTCTCTTTACTAGAAACATTCATAAAAAGTATAGTTTTAAAATATTTTTTCAGAAGTTCCTAAGGTTTTATAGTAGTGCTGAGTATATACATTATATAATATGTATCTAGGCCTATGTACTCAGAGAGTTTGATCAGAATATTATGTCTAGTATAGAAGCTATCACACAGCGTCCCCTTTTAATTGCATTTTAGTTTGTTGATACTGATTTTTTTTTAAATCCTGAGGACTACATAAACATTTATAGTAATGGAGACTATAACTGTTCGATGCCTACTCTTATTCCCTTTATGTATAAAAATAATCATCAGAATATTATGTCTGGTTTAGTAGCCGCAAGCCGTAACAATGTGCTCTCTTTACTAGAAACATTCATAAAAAGTATAGTTTTAAAATATTTTTTTAGAAGTTCCTAAGCTTTTATAGTAGAGCTGAGTATATACATTATATAATATGTGCCTATGCCTATGTGCTTAGAGAGTTTGATCAGAATATTATGTCTAGTATAGAAGCTATCACACAGCGCCCCTTTTAATCGCATTTCAGTTTGTGGATACTGATTTTTCAAAAAAATCCTGAGGACTACATAAACAATTATAGTAATGGAGACTATAACTGTTCGATGCCTACTCTTATTCCCTTTATATATAAAAATAATCATCAGAATATTATGTCTGGTTTAGTAGCTGCAAGCCGTAACAATGTGCTCTCTTTACTAGAAATTCTCATAAAAAGTATAGTTTTAAAATATTTTTTCAGAAGTTCTTAAGCTTTTATAGTAGTGCTGAGTATATAAATTATATAATATGTATCTAGGCCTATGTGCTCAGAGAGTTTGATTAGAATATTATGTCTAGTATAGAAGCTATGACACAGCGCCCCTTTTAATCGCATTTCAGTTTGTGGATACTGATTTTTCAAAAAAATCCTGAGGACTACATAAACAATTATAGTAATGGAGACTATAACTGTTCGATGCCTACTCTTATTCCCTTTATATATAAAAATAATCATCAGAATATTATGTCTGGTTTAGTAGCTGCAAGCCGTAACAATGTGCTCTCTTTACTAGAAATTCTCATAAAAAGTATAGTTTTAAAATATTTTTTCAGAAGTTCTTAAGCTTTTATAGTAGTGCTGAGTATATAAATTATATAATATGTATCTAGGCCTATGTGCTCAGAGAGTTTGATTAGAATATTATGTCTAGTATAGAAGCTATGACACAGCGTCCCCTTTTAATCGCATTTCAGTTTGTTGATACAGATTTTTCAAAAAAAATCCTGAAGAGTTCATAAGAAATTGTAGAGTGGCTACGAGATGAAAGAAAATAGGGGCCGCTAACTTCACATTTTCATACGACTTTTTAAATCGGTCGGGTTATGAGGGCCGCTATATTTGAGGCCGCTAACCATTCAGTCCAAATACCTCGCAGATATGCTTTAAATTTTGAATCAGTTGATACTGAACTTCACATCTTTGCAGATGCCAGTGAGCTTGCCTATGCTTGCGTTGCTTATTGGCGGTTTTTACTGGCAGATGGTAATGTCAAGCTCGCTCTCATCTCTAGTAAGGCTAGGGTGTCACCATTAAAGCCGACATCCATTCCGCGTTTAGAGCTACAAGCTGCGTTAATTGCTTCTCGTTTGGCTCTTACTATAAAGGATAGTCACAGGCTAAAACCCAGACAAATATTTTATTGGACTGACTCCACAACTATCCTTTCATGGTTACGCAGCGACGCACGCACGTTCAAACCTTTTGCTGCCCATCGACTTGGAGAAATTGCAGAAAATTCCAGCGTCAAAGACTGGCGGTGGGTACCAACAAGTTTGAACGTAGCTGACGATGCAACCCGACTAAGTACTATTAATTTAAATATGTCCAGCAGATGGTTTTCTGGACCTAGTTTTTTGCTAGAGCCATCTAAAAATTGGCCTATAGAGCCCTTAAACTGTAATATAAAACTCGCACCAATTCAGGATGAGTTAAAAAGAAAACACACAGAATTGGTGGGAGTTCTAACTCAAAATTCTTTTCCGTTACCTTCATATGTAACCGCTAATTTTAATAACTTTAGTGATTGGTTACGTTTGCTCCGTGCCACAGCTCGCGCTATTCAGGCCGCTACTAAATTTCGGGATAATTTAGAAAGTAGTCGAAATTCTAAATAAGATATTGCAAACTCTAATTAAGGTATTGCAAATTCTAATTAAGGTATTCTAAATAAGGTATTTAATTCGCGACGTGAATTACAAACGTAATTCACGTCGCGAATTAAATACTATAACGTCTACCACTCTATCTCCCTTGACTGCTAAAGACATCACAACCGCAGAAAGGCACATACTACAGCGACCACAAGTAGAAAGTTTCCGTGAAGAAATTCGATGTCTTTTGAAGTCAGAACCCATCCCAAAGAACAGTCGCTTACCTAAGTTAGACAGTGACAATATTTTAAGATTGGATGGAAGAATTAGAGCCGTAGAACGTGTCCAAGAACAAACTAAAGCTCCTGTTATTTTGGATGGTCGACACTCCATTATACGACTACTAGTGTTATATTTTCACAGAAGAGCTGGCCATGCAAATAACGAAATGGTCATCAATAAACTGAGACAGCAATATTGGTTGCTTAATCTTCGTAATACCGTGAGGAGTGTAGCGTATGAGTGTCTTTTTTGCCGCATCCGTAAGACAAAGCCATTGAGTCCTCTTACCGGCGACCTGCCACCAGAAAGGCTTGCACATCACCGCCGACCTTTTACATATGCCGGCTTAGATTACTTCGGCCCTGTGAATGTTACTGTGGGTCGAAGGCATGAGAAACGTTGGGTGGCCCTATTTCATGTCTATCATCAAGGGCTGTACATTTAGAAATAGTTAACAGCTTCTCTGCCGATTCTGCTATTATGAGCCTCCGTCGATTTATCTCTAGAAGAGGAAGCCCAGACACCATCTTTAGCGATAATGGAACAAGTTTTGTCGGCACCGTCTGCTCAAAGAGTTTTTTAAAGGCAGTATCCAGGATAATTTAGCCAACAGAGGAATAAATTGGAGTTTTATACCACCAGCTTCCCTTTTTTTGGAGGATCTTGGGAACGCTTAATTCGTTGCGTTAAAGTTACCTTAAAAGCTACTCTTCATGAAAGGAAGGAAGAATTTTTTGCAACCCTACTGCTAGAGGCAGAGGCCATTGTAAATTCCCGACCACTTGGACATGTTTCAGTGGATCATTCAGACCAAGAGACCCTAACACCGTTTCATTTTTTAATTGGCTCTTCCTCTAATCAAATTATGCCACTTGAAGACAGGGATTTGCTAGAGAAGATTGGAAGGCCGTGAGACTTGCTGATCATTTTTGGAAGCGATGGGTTCGTGAAATACTGCCTACTATGCAACCTCGCGCAAACATAATATAACATTTATATATAATATAACATATATATATAATCTATTTATCATTAAGGTACTCACCCTAGAGGGGTTCCTGCACTATATTTTATTAATTTTATTTTTAGGTTAGGTGACCATCCATCACCGAATACGTATATGGAATGAATCGCCTGACTTATTTTATTACTAAGTTAACTAGCGAGCGTAGCATACGCAACTTGTTCCAGGCGTTTCCATTACAAAAATAGATCGCGAATATTTAAAGTGTTTGTGGGGAGACATCGAGAGCAAGAATTAATAACTTGCCGACATCGTCGTGTAGTTTTTGGTGTCACACCAAGTCCCTTTCTACTCGCAGCAACTTTACAATATCGTTTAAACAACATAATATCTAGCCCAGGTACATTAAAATGTACAGATCAAAAACTATTATCATTTTATGTTGATAATTTGTGACTAGTGTTGATAGTAAAGAAGAACTATTAACATTTATAGATGAATCCAAAGAAGTTGTGTATTAAAATGTATTAAAGTAATTTTGGATTACGAGGATGGTTGACTGTTGGATGGATGGATGTCTGTTGGACTGATTCTAGTGTTGTCATGGCGTGGATAAAAGATCCAGATCGGTGGAAGACTTTCGTCAGCAATAGAGTGAAGGAAATACGTGTACATACCACAAGTAAAAATTGGTTTCACTTGCCTGGGGAGATGAATCCAGCTGATTTTCCATCAAGAGGATGTGATCGGAAACTTCTTGACCGTCGTGGGTCTGAATGGCTAAAATTGCCAACAAAATTGGCCAAAACCAGAACTTAATGTCGACGAAGTAAAAATGGAACAAAATAAATGTAATGTTCAAATAATGTAAATACTGTTGCAAATATAATTTCTACTAATTTATGCTATTTTTTCTAAATATAAAAAGATAATACGTATGATAGCATGGTTATATAGATATCATAATGATATAAATAAAAAATGTATAAAGAATAATGATGGAAGTCTTAATTTAAACGAAATTAATGAGGCTGAATTGAAATTATTTTCTTAAATACAGAGAGAAAAATATGGTAAAGGTTATGAAGTAAAGCCTAAAAAATTAAATTATTATAAAGATGAAAATGGGTTATTACGGATAAAAAGTAGACTTACCTTGAGCGAAGAAGATGAATATTTTATATCTCCGATAGTCTTACCTGGTTCCCATGATATAATAAAATGTATGGTAAGAGATTTGCATTTTGATAAAAATCACGCACACAAATGTTGATGAGCATATTGAGGGAGAGATTTTGGATTGTTGGTGTGAGGAAACTAGTGAAGAAGACTGTAAGAGAATGTGTAATATGCAGAAGATATAAAGCGAAGAGTGGACAGACAGCTTCTGCGCCTTTACCATTGAGCCGAATAACATGTGGTAAGGCATTCGAAATAACAGGCGTTGATCTAGCAGGTCCATTGATATTACGTTCTAAAGAAAAATGCTGGATTATTATATTTGCTTGCGCCGTCTATCGTGCTGTTCATTTAGAGCTTGCCAACTCTATGTCGACTGAATGTTTCTTAATGGCCCTTCGTCGCTTCATATCAAGAAGAGGTCGCGTTAATGAAATATTTTCCGATAATGGTTGAAACTTTATTGGCGCAAATAATTACTTTAAAAATGTGGATTGGGATGAAGTTATGAACCAATCTTCAATTAAACGAATAAAATGGAATTTTATTCCACCTGCTGCTCCTTGGTGGGGAGGCTGGTGGAAACGTATGCTTCGTCTAGTTAAAGATTTACTGCGCAGAACTCTTGGCAAATCATGTGTAAACTACGTCGAGCTAGAGACAATACTTTGTGACTGTGAATTTGTAATCAACTCACGACCATTAACTTACTTTACCGATAATACTGAAAATTTAATTCCACTGACTCCGACTATGTCCATACAGCTATTGCCTTGTAACGACGTAACTGATCTAAATTGTATTGACTGTAATAGTTTCAATGTACGTCTCAAATATTTACAAAAATTACGGATTTTAGACAAAGGTTTAGATCGGAATACTTATCTACTCTTTTACAGAAAGGTAATGTGCGTAAAGTTCCTATAAAAGTAGGTGACATAGTATTAATAGAACGCGAGTCTAAACGAATAAATTGGCCTTTGGTTTTAGAGATTTACGACGGTATCGATGGTCATGCTCGTGTAGCTAAAGTTAAAACCGCTAGCGGCGAACGTATAAGACCATTTCAAAAACTCTATCCCCTTGAATTAAGTTCTTTAGATTCTTCCAATATAATTTCTAAAACTAACAACATTAAAACCTTTGGCATCAAGAAAACTTTTGGCATCTCCTCCTTTACAAGTGCCTTTCATTACTCGTTCGGGTCGAGTCATAAAAGTACCTGAAAGGCTTAACCTGTAAATGGTTATGTGATGTTTTTATTATTATAATTTTTCGAAAATAATTTATAATAATACAAACATTTTATATTCTTTCTCTTTTTGGCGCGGAGGATGTTGCGGATAGTTTTTAGTTTGTGGTTTTTTATATTTTATTTTTACACTAGCTGAATACATATTTAAATTCAGAACCTATCTACCTACTTGTTTTTGAAATACATATTTTTGACCGAGTGTTTGTGAAAGATATAAGTTAAATACATAGATATAAATACTATTCAATGGTTAAATATTGAATATTATCCTTTTGTGCTTTCATTTGGTTCAATCTGCAAAACACGGTATATATACCGACCGTAATGATATATATATCAACCGTAACCGTTACAGAGATAATGTATGCATGACAATCCGCGATAACTTTTATATTTGAGAGGTTATAAAATACACAAAGTAAACTTGACTTGGTTCCTCGTAAATAAGGGTGAATTTTCAACAAAAGTTCTTAAACTCCCACCTTACTGAGGCTCTACCATGGGGTTTTGCTTCATAGCAGCGTAACGTTAATACGTGAGGAACAACCAATAGGATTGCTTTCTTTTTGGTAACAGGATTTAATAAAGCGATCCTTTTGGTGGTTCCTAACGTTTTAACGTAACGTTACCGTTGCAAACACCCATAGTAGAGCCTCTGTTGGTGAACACGACTTCAGGTAATATTGATTTATAATCTACTCGGGTCTTGTGGGATATTTGTGGTCTCTCATCAGAACTATCCAATAAATCTAACGCTACAATGGTCTCAAAACTATCACTGTCCAAATATTATATTTTGATTTACAAAAACTATAAAATAAAATTTATTGAAACCATAAGTAGTAAACCCCGGATCTTCATCGGTGACAACTTTTATTACGGAACGTAGGTTTGACAGTTAATTAACATTAAAAAATATTATAGGGACGCCAGTAACAAAAACTCTCATACATTAGTGTAATGAAACGTCACCACGGGCCCTCCCAACCATTAGTTACCAAATCTAATTGCCAATGGTAGACGTGTGAACTTATAGGAACACTTTTGACAATGGTAGAAATTGTTTGTTTGAACATTATAGGGACTGGGCATTAGTCTATTACAGCATGTACTTAGTACCCTATTTAATCTATAATTGCTTTTTTGACGTCACAGATTTTTTGTATATCAGATTTTAAATATTAATATCTCAATTTATTTTTTTCAAAAATTAACAAAATTAGTTTCTTATAAAATATATACAGGCTATATTTTGGAAGTTCTATTCCAACTCATGGCAAATATTAGTATGTTGTTGTGTAGAGTTTGGCATGGTCTGGGTTTCTGATACTATTATATAAAGGTGAATGCTGTTCTTGCATAGCTTAGCTGGTAAATATTACAAATTATCTGTTAGATCTAAACAGAAATGTTACCTATTTGAAATTATAAATACTTACAAGGTTTTGTTTAGTAACTTTTATATAAATAACAAATAATTGTAATGGTTTAATGGTCTCAGTAAATATATACACTACCTACTGCATTGTTAAGGCAAGTTTATAAACATTGCATTTCTATGTGATTTATTTCTATGATTTACCTTGAACCTGTGTAAATTTGTTGATGTAAAATATATGATGCAAAAGTAGGATTACTAATGAAATAACACCAAGAAATGTAATGTTAGATTTATAATTTAAAAAAAAATAGGTATTGAAATTTAATTAAAATTTCAATAATATGCCACACCTAACAGGGTTTATGTACACCGAATCTGTATTATCATGTAAAATTGTATGTAATGTACAATGTGTATGTAATGCAAATGAATAATAAATGAATTATATTAGGGGCTGAGAATGTAAATCACATTTATTTAACAATCCAAATTTACCATTACTAGATTTGTTTCTTTTAGTATAAAGTAGGAAGATGTTTTTAACTCATTGTTTTCATTTGGTGATTATGTGTAGGCATTTTTTATTAGGAGATATGAAATTATTTCAATATGAGAAATAACTTAAACCTAGCATGTTCGGAAACATTTTTTTTGTATTATCCTCAAAGAGTGCTTAACGTTACCCCGACCACGCCAGGCTGAGTTCAAGTTATTTGTAGCTAGCTATATTGAGCTTTTGACTTTTCATAAATGCCAGGAAAGTTTACATGAAATAAATAGGTATGTTGACTTCGACTTACATACAGTAATGGCAAGCCCCTTTAATAAAAACATTAAACACTGAAAACAAACATAGTCATGTCCCGGCACAAAACTAAATCTGGATAACTGTAATATATAAGTATGAGCGGCATGAGTCCGGGCGGCCTTCGTGAAGTTATTTAGCGGGTATAGTGCAGGGCGCGGTCGTGGGCGCGGCGCGGACGGCGGCCTGCGCGGCGGACAGCGGCGGCGCGGGCGGCGCGGCGCGGCTCCGGAGCTGCTTCTCGGCCGCCTCGTTTACCATCTTGGACACGGCTTTCTTCAGTTTGCTACGCTGCGAAGCGGTCTGTTTGCTCGGCACCGGAGCGTTGTTTCTGCGGCTCACGGCAGGTCCTTTGCATTTCTTTTTAGACTTCACACCTACCGGCAAAGCTTTTTTTGATTTAATCTTTCCTTGGGCCATAACATAGAACCATAGAATAATAATATATAGAACGAACACACCTCTCGAAGAGTACTATGCACTGAACAAATACTATGTTTTTTTTTTTTTTTCTTCTTTTATTATGGCAACTCGTGCAACTTGCACATTTCTGCCAGTGTCACGTCAGTGTATAATTTAAAACTCAAAATCGCTTTACCGCGATACTTCGAAAAGGTTTCAAACTACTTCTCTAAACTAACTAAGCTGAAACAACAACAATATATATATATATATATATATATATACTTTACAATTAAGTAATATAGATCACCCAAAAATACAAACTAATTACCAATAAAAATAATCTAATATACTAAATAAAATTCCTACATTAACAAACTATAACTTAATATTATTCTCTCTTAAAAAACACATTAAATGATAAAGTACTTCATATGACATTATACTAAGTAAACAAGATATATTAATAGGCATTAAAAATGACATAATTTTTTTTAAAAACTCTCTCGGGCAAAGGGCACTTAAAAAGCATGTGGTTTAAGTCAGCTTCTTCATCTAATCCACATTCACATATGGATGAGTCCCTAACACGGATTTTATGTAAAAATACAGGAGTACAACAAAAACCTAATCGCATACGACATATAATTGAAGTATACATTTTACTCATTTTGAATGTAAAAAACCAGGGTTTTACTGGAATATTAGGTTGAATTTTTGAATAAAAGTCCCTATCTATACTGCTAGTTGATTTCCATTTTTTGTTCCATGAATTGTTCATATAAATTTTGGGTAGTGCTAAAAAATCATGAGCATAATTAATAAAAGTATCTCTATCCCCACATAAAACAGCTTCCTTAGCACATTTGTCAGCCCTTTCATTACCACTTATTTTGGAATGACCAGGGATCCAAGCAAGAATTATATTTTTGTTATTTAAATAACAATATTCAAATAATTGTATTTTAATATTATATATAATAGGATTATGACTACTCGCTTTAAAATGATTAGAAATAATTGCTTATAATCCACTTAAACTATCAGTAAAAACTATAAAATTATCCAATCTACATAATTTAATATATTTAATAGCTTCTAATATACCTATACATTCCCCAGTGAAAACTGAGGCTTCAGGAGGACATTTTTTTTTAACAACTATATTGTAATTTGGATGAAATATACCAACACCCACACAGCCAACTGGACTTAGTTTGGAAGCATCAGAGTAAATAGTAGACCAACCTTGCCATTTTGTATTCATTATGTGCTGAAAATGTTTGTCTGCATAGCAATCTTCTTTATCTACCCCAAAATTTAACAGAATTTGAGGGGAATAATTAATTACATCTAATGAGGTATTAAAAAGCTCAATTTTAGAAGAATGAAAAGTAGGAGCTTTAAGCTTTTTAAATCTTAAAAAACTCTTTACTAATAAGGGAACACTTTTGTTAAACCAGTATTGTTTAGTACGAGTAAATACTTCCAGTTCCTTAATTTTATAAAATAATGGATGATAAGAGTATTAAATAATTCTAAAAAAAAAACTATTTGCTAAAAATGATCTACGAAGATTTAAAAGGGGATCACAGCATTCAACTTGCAATGATATTTTAGGGGAATTCTTCATGACACCAATAATTATTCTCAAAGCTTTTGTTTGTATTGAGTCAACCTTTTTTAAACAACTTTTATTAATAGGTTCTAATAAAAATGTACCATAATCAAGAGGGCTACGAATAATCGCATTATATAATAATTTTAAAGAATAAGGACGGGCTCCCCACCAAGTACCATCTAGACATCTAAGAATATTAATATTTTTTTCACATTTGTTTAATAAATAATTACAGTGAGATTTGCCAGACATTTTAGAGTCAAGAGTTAAACCTAAACATTTTATATGATTAAGAACAGGAATATTTACATCTTTTATTATAATATTTACATTAGGAATTCTCCTTCTTCTTGTGAAGACTACTATGGAGCTTTTATTGGGTGATAATTCTAAGCCACGATTACACAACCATCTATTAATAGATGCAAGTGTATCATTTAAAGTTTTCACAGCTTTGTCAATATGTTCATTTCAGGAATAAAGGAGAATATCATCAGCATACTGAAGTATTTTACAATTACCTTTTAGATTTTCATTCATCAATATCATTTACATATACATTATACAAAATAGGACTAAGGACAGACCCCTGTGGTAAACCTTTATATACCTTTCTACTAGCTTTGATGGACTCACTGTCGGTTTTAATGTTAATAAGTCTCTCACAAAGTAAGTTACAAATAAATTGATTTAATTTGAAAGGAACAGAAATACTTGTTAATTTATCACGTAAAATTGAAATGTTAACATTGTCATAGGCAGAAGCTATATCTAAAAAGGCCGCAATAACAAATTTATTTTTACTAAAGTTAAAAAATACATCTGTAGTAAAAATACTTAAATTACCATGGGTACTTTTCCCCTTACGAAACCCATATTGTGTATTTGAAAGCAAATTATTGGATTCTAAATACCACTCTAACCTGTTCTTAACTAAATTTTCAGTAATTTTTGCCAAAACAGATGACAAAGCTATTGGCCTATAAGATGTGATCTCATTGGGATCCTTATTAGGTTTTAAAATGGGAATTATAAGTTGAGTTTTCCATGAGTCTGGAATCACTCCATTATTAACTATTATATTTACAAGGCTTAGATAATATTTTAAAGTAAATTCACCATTTTTAAAAAATAATAAGAAATACCATCAACGCCAGGAGCAGAATTACAGTTTACAGAACTTAAAACATTTTTTAGTTTAGAAAAAGTAAATTGGGAATCTATGAATTCACTAGATGAAACATATGTATGAGTTAGGGATGTTTCTTGTAAAGATGGTGCTGAACTAGGCGCTGAATGGTCAATATATTTATCAGCCCATTCTTGTGATATTGGAAACATAATATTTTTTTTGAGAATTTCGAAATTTTCTTATATTTTGCCATACAAAACTTGAAGGAGTTTAAGGAGATAAATTTGTACAAAAATCACCCCAAGCTTTTCTTTTTTTTGCTCTTAACAAACTTTTAGTCTCTCTCATAATAGCTTTTAAATTATCAAAATTTCCCATAGTCATATTGTGCTTATAAACAAATTCAGCATGTTTTCTTTTCCTGATGGTATCAGTACAATCAGAATCCCACCAACATGGGGAAGGGATTCTACCTACAACAGAATTTTTAACCGGAAATATTTCATCAGCAGAACTAATTATTGCTTTAGCTAATTGTTCACAACAAATTAAAAAGTTACTTTCTGATACTAAGGGTAAATTTTTTACTTTATTATCCAATACAGTTTTAAACTCACTCCAATTACCATCCTTTAAAATATATTTTAGTAGAGGCTTTTTAACATTATTTGGTACATTGTTAAAAGGAAAAGATATTGTAATGGGATAATGTTTACTACCATAAGAATTTTCTAATACATTCCAAAAAAATTGAGATGCCAAAATAGGAGAACAAAAACTTAAATCTAGTGTGCTATAATTCTTGATTGAATCAGGCGTTATTTTGCGGAATTCCATTATTTTATATATGTAATAATATAGATGTAAAATTTACTTTATTGCAAATTCTTCCGCTAGTTAAACGACGACTTAAACGACGTCGACATGTGTCGCTTCTCCACGAAGCATCTTCATGACTGAATTTTAATTTTCAATTATTCCCAAATATTCAAATGTAATCCTTTTTGACAGGTATGTAGTATTTCGAAATTGTGGTTTATAGAATTTTGATGATTTTCTAAAATATGTTGAGCAAATTGTGACCTTTCTGGGTTATTGTTTCTTATCGCCGCTGTATGTTCTTTATGGCGAATGTAAAAACTACGACCAGTTTGTCCAATATATATGTCGCTACAATCAGGGGCCTTACCAAAGAGCCGATCGATAATCGAATCGAAATACCCATCGAAAGCCAAATGTATGGGATTTGAAGTTTCTCAGCGATCAGACTCTACCCATAGAGTAAAATTCCTATACATTTTTATCGATCGATGAGGCGATTCGATTGGCGATCGTGTTCTTTGGTCAGGCCCCAGAACAAGTTAACTGAATACCGGATATTTTGTTATGATCTAATTTATCTTTAGAATTACAGATATTTCTTACCTTATTATTGGTTTTAAAAGCAACTTTTATTTCGTTTTTATTTAATATATTTGCTATTTGTTGTGACAGTTTTCCATAATATGTCATACTTGATTTAAACTTTTTAATTATTTTATAAGCAGAGGTTGGATACAATTCATTCATAATAAGTTTATTTTGTTTTTTCTTTATAATATCATTTATAATAAATTTATTATAGCCATTGGCTTCTGCTGTTTGATAAATTATATTTAATTCTTTTATATAATCTTCTTTATTAAGAGGTATAGTCAATAGTCTATTAACAAAATGATAAAAGGCAGCTAATTTATGACTCCATGGATGGCATGAAGATGCAGAAATAGTAGTATCTGTATGTGTAGGTTTACGATATATTTTAAATTTGTGAGTATTATCAAATCTTGAAATTGTTAAATGGAGAAAATTGATTGAATTATTAATTTCTTTTTCCAATTTAAACTGAATTTTTGGATGTTTTTTATTTAAATCAATAAGAAAGCTATCAAGTTGTCTCTGTGTACCCGTCCAATATATTATAATATCATCAACATATCTATAGTAATACAAAATATTTATATATATATATATATATCATCACGGGTGCCTTACGGCGCCCGAGACCGCCTAGACGGCCCCAGGGTACCCAGCGGAGGGGTTTTAATCCCACCTCGTTGTAGCCGATGGTATGAGTCTACACCGAACAAGTGGCTAACTCGTCGCGATGTTTTGGATAGACTCAATAACCCATCTATAAATAGTTTCACAAGTTGGTATAGTGAAACCGGGACCGACAGCTTAACGTGCTCTCCGAGGCACTATAGTGATGTTGTCAAACAAATGTACATAAATTTTTAAATTAAAAACTCATTGGTACACAGCGGGATTCGAACCAGGGACCTAAGCGTTTTTTTTAAGTCCAAGGTCTAACCAACTAGGCCACCACGTATATGTCTATATATAAAATATTTTTATTGTATATAATAATAAAGTTTTCAAAGAAATCCATGAATATATTTGCCATTAATGGACTTAATGGAGATCCCATTGCTAATCCTTCTTTTCGTTTATATAATTTATTATTAAACTTAAAATAATTTTGTTGCATACATATTTTGGTAATATGTATTTAGTAATTCAGAACTTTCTTCATATGAAAGTTTCTGTTTTTCAAAACGGTTTTTTAATATAGTGAGACATTCTTCATATGGAACATTGGAAAATAAACTGTCGATATCTAATGATAACAATAATGCATTGGACGGTATAACGTTGGCTTAATTTTCAAAATGCGTAACTCCAAAATTTTCAATTTTTCGATTTAAATGCCATCTATTGTAAAATCTTAAAACAAATACTTTGGAATTATTCGTATCTCTCTAAAAAAAATGCTTTATTAACTATACAACTATTATAAAAATTCGTATGTCCACAATTAGCTGCGACGCCATTTTGTATGAGGCAATACTTCGTAACTCCCGCGCTCAGTATGGCTGTCAACGAGTTGTAAGCTAGACGTTAATTACGTGAGCATATTCTTTTATTTCGGTGTATTTTTGTGTCTATTGGAGTGCTATTCATTCATAGGTATTATTGATATATTTAAAAAGTTATAATAAAATATATAGATGCACTTATTAATTAAAATCATGTGTACAAAGTAATGGAGTTACGTAGATTTATACATTAATTGTAGATATTTTTACAGTCTATTTTATGGATTTACGTAGTTTTCTAAAAATACATACTTATATTAATTTGTATAATTTACTAATTTATTCTGTTATCTTTTCAGTTTTCAATATGTCTAGGAGGAATACAAGAACATTGAAAATATTAAAAAATGTTTATTTTCATGACGATTCAAAAGATAATAATATTAAAAATTATATTGTACAAAAGGATGGGTTATTGCCCCAAAAAGAAAATGCAAATCCTGAACTGATCTGTGTTACAGACACACCCCAAAATATTTTAATATGTAAGGATGGATCTCTTCGTGTAAAGTCATGTGGTATACGTAATATTGAAACCACCAATCCTCAGGATCCAATAGAAATATCATTTTTAGACCAAGACTTAGTTACACATAATATAGACTTACCGACATCATATAGTTGCTTGAGTAACATTTCAAACCCAACGATATTGCCAGACGAAGTTTCTTTGACAACTATTGAAACCGATGATAGTACCACACATGTAACTAATACACAGAGATGCGGATCTGCAGAAAAGACTATAAATTTTGAAGAGATTAAAAAACCGCCAACAAAAAGATTTTAAAAAAGCTACCCAAATGAGTGGACTATTAACAAAAACAAAAAAAGCAGAGAAGAAGGTAAAGAATATCTGGGAAAAAAATAGATGACAAATGGAAGTATTGTGAACCTAAACCAAGCAGGCAATTAAAAGAAAGGTGCAAATGCAAGTAAAGTCTAAAAGGAAACACTAAACTTCAATGTGAAAAGATATCGGATGCAGATAGAATAAAAATATGTCAAAAATTTTGGAGTTTCACTTGGAAGGAAAAGAAAATATTTATTAAATCCTCTTCAATATGTAAGAGCACAAACAGAAAAAGAAGTGATAGACCTACTTCAAGACGCCAACGTTCGGTTGAATTGTATTTTCTAAGCGATGATAATGAAGACAAGTATCGTGTGTGTAAGAAAATGTTTCTTAATACTCTAAGTATTGGTGAATGGGTAATAAAGAAGTGGATACTAGTCAATCAGGAACACGACGATCCCAAAGAAAACCCAAAAAATAATGCAAAGCCTGATGAAATGTTGAAACTAAAGCTTTTAAGTTTTTTGAAAAGTTACCTAAAGTTGAATCACATTATTGTCGCAGAGATTCGTCAAAGCTGTATCTGGAGCCTATGTGGACTAGCAAAAATCAATTATTCAGAACATATAAAAACGACTACTGTGAACTTGAAAATGTTAAACCACTAAGCATTGCTTCTTTTTGCAATGTGTTTGATGAACTAAACTTATCCCTATATCGACCTAAAAAGGATTTATGTGATATTTGTGAAGGTTTTAAAACAGGAAATATATTGTACGAGGTTTATAAACTACATATAGAAAAGAAAGAGGAAGCAAGGCATGAAAAAAACATAGACAAAGAAACGGACCATTTAGTTCTGACTATGGATCTGCAGTCAGTTCTATTAAGCCCGAGATCAAATGTTTCGTCGCTTTATTATAAGACAAAATTAGTTGTTCATAATTTTACTCTTTACGACATCAAGAAGAAAAAAGGTTATTGTTATATTTGGAACGAGACAGAAGGTAAACTGACAGCAAATGAATTTGCAACTATAATCATAGAAGCATTAAATAAACTTATATTAGAAACACCTCTAGTAAGTCAAGAAATTATTCTTTACAGCTATGGTTGTACATATCAAAACAGGTAATTGACATAAGGAAGGCACAATAAAATACATGAACTTTAGAAATAGACTGTCGGTTATTAACAGATTAACAGTATTGTCCGATCGAACCTTCGGATTTGTCTTCGGTAACCTTCGGCTAAAAATCTCCCTTAATTTTGACGTGTCGTCAGGCCGTGCATATTACTCGTATTTTGGTTTATCTTTGTGATGTTCCCGTTCCTGGTCGACTAAAGTCCTCTTTTATATAACCCTTTCACCAATACTTAAAGTATTGACATAATGACAAGACAATGAAACATTGTCTGACACACACGAAATTTGTCTTCATTATCATCGTCCTCGTCTTGAAGTAGGCCACTTATTTTTCTCTGTGTGCTCTTCGACATTGAAGAGGTTTAAAATATATTTTCATTTTCTTCCAAGTGAAAAAACCATACTGCTTTTTACCAATTGTCATTCCAACTCTTCTAAAGCTAGATGTGTAGTAATTTCGGCCGTGTACTCTACATCTTATTTTATTCAAATGTTATAAAATATAAACTAACAATGTTTTATTTTAGGAATGCTGTACTATCAAATGCCTTACTGAACTTCTGCATGGAGAACAAGGTAACTTTAACACAGAAGTATCTTGAAAAGGGACATACTATTTTTTATAAAATATAATATGTATTATATCGTTGCTTCTGGTACACATAGTACAAGCCTAGAGCTTAGTTTGTGACCAGAACAATATGTGTAATTTGTCCTACATATTATTATTATTATTAAAACAACTATATTAAAACAAGTATACTCAAATGGAGTGTGATTGTATGCACTCGGTAATAGAAAAGGCTTTAAAGCATAAAAAGATAAATGTCCCCGCAGACTATGCTTACGTCGCTAAAACCGCATGCAAGAAAAGTCCTTATGAAGTTACCTACCTACGAGTATATCACTATTTTTTCAAAAATATGGAGCATACATTAAAGTTTTACAAGTCTATAAGGCCTGGAAAAATAGTAGGTGATCCTGCCGTAACTGATTTGCGTGCTTTAAGATACATCACTGACGGGACTATTTTATACAAACTGAGACATTCTGATACTGACTGGCAAAAGCTTCCAACAAGAGTAAAGAATATCGATTTCATCTCTTTCGCTAGAATTCCACAGTTATACAAGGCAAGACTGCAGATAAAAAAAGAAAAATTTCAACACCTCCAAGAACTCAAGCAAACAATGGAGAAAGATTATCATAATTTTTACGATAATTTGCCACATTTCTAAACTTCAAGTTTTAATAGTTGACTGTTATTTTATATTTTTCTATGGACGTATATATTTTTTTAATATGACAAAAGAGTTTGTCACGATATGTTTTTTGTTTATTATTGCACATGTTAAAAAACACAGCAATATGATCAGAAGTACTAGTTTGTATAATACCTAGCAATGTACCATAAAATCTCATTAATATAAAAAATATATAATATAAATATAAATAGTTTTATTATGTTGTTAGGTGAGTAAAACGCGTAAGTCAATTCAAAATAAAAAAAAAATATCATATCATATATATAAAAATGCGTATTTACAGTAAAACTGCGTAACTCCATTCAAAATTTTGTGAAAAATACGTAACTCCGTTTTTTAATTGATAAATTACTTAAATGTTATTATTTTATACTGCAATAGGTTTGTAAAATAAAAATATAAAAAGGTCAATCCAATCTACATTTATTAATTATCCTATAAAACAGTTATATATAAGGTACAAACGTATAATTTAAAATTATATATATTGTATTTTTGTATTATATTTTGTATTATATTTTGAATAAATGACTTAAATTAAAAAAGTTTGCGACTCACGCACCACACAAAAACCTTAAAGGTTTCCGTTGGTGTGTAACATAATTATTGTAAATTAGTTATAAGTTTTGTTGAACAATAAATAAAAAATAAAAAAAATATTCCTGCTGAAAAATTTGAAGAAATGGACATACGTAGTTTTGTAATTAAGCCAACGCGCTATATTTAGGAAGAGCGGAGCCAGCTGACACATATATATGTATATCTTTTATTTTATTAATCAAATCTAAACTATTTTTTAAACTATATTTAGGATTAAATGAAGACTTATTTATTATTATGTGATTTAATTGTTTTGTTAAATTATATGCTGGAGCTCCAATATAAGATACCACTGGACGAATGGGAATATCGTCTTTATGAATTTTTGGTATAAGAATGGTGGTTGTGGATTCATAGGTATTAAAGAATTGTTTGAAATTATTGAGCCATTATTCAACAAACAATAAATAAATAAATAAAATAAAAATCATTTATTTCCTTCACAATTTTCAATATAACTTATTTATAAGGTTGGAGCCAACTTTTAAGTATATACTACCTGTGTCAGCTGGCTCCGCTCTTCCTAAATATAGTTTATATACAATTTAAACAATAAACAGTTAAAGAAAATGAAAAAATAACAGCTCAAAAGTAGCAAAAAACTTTTAAAAAATAAAACAAGACTTAATCTACCTAATAATAATAATAATAATGTTTATTCATTTACCAAATTTACTCAATTTTACTGTACAGCTGGGCTGCTCCTTGTAAGTTATAATAACCTGTATTAGGAGCAGCCCGTCTCCCCAGTAGTAATACTTATAATTAGTTACAATTAATTCAATCTTAATCTATACAGTTTTTTTTTTGTAATACAAGTATTTTACATTTCATTATCTAAGCAAGTAGGTATTATAAGAATGAATATAACATCCAGACAGTAGGTAATTGCTATGTTTTTCTAACTTTGCAATGTAACAGTAATAAACACAAAACAAAAACTAATACAATATAAGTAGGTATTAGTTTTAGGAATTCAGTATTAAGCTATATAAATAGACAAGTGGGTAATCAGAGGAATTAAAATATAATGTAGGTACTTATAACTTATAATTATTACTAAGTACAGAATTGTATGCATTTTGGTGACTATGTAAGCATTAGGTAAATTTAGGTGTTTTGTATGTGTAGGTCCTCGTGTGAGTGTGTGTGAGAGAGTGTGAGTGAGTATATTGTCATACAACATGACAATATAAGTTCCGGTAAAATTTGTATATGTACATATTTTAGTTTTGTTTAATATTTTTTTCTATTTCATTGTAATTTTGCGTTTTTAGCCATGTAGTTAAGGTTTTTTTACATTCAAAATAGGTCATTGGATAAATATTTAATATTTTATTTAATTTATTATATAAATCAGCAGATTTATTTGAAAACTGATTTTTCGCCATTTGTGTTCGAACACTTTTCATACTAAATATTACCCTATTGCGTTTTCTGAGCTTGTTAGGATCTATTGTTTCTCTTTTGTGTATCCTTAGGATACATTGAAGGATATATAGTTTTCGCACAGATAACACCTCTGCCTCGTTGTACAGTGTGGTAGTACAATATCGTTTCCTCCTCCATAACATTATTTTTAGGATCCGTCTTTGTGAGCGTTCTATGCCTATGAATTTGGATTTGTATGTACCTCCCCATACAACGATGCAATAGAGTAAGATCGATTGAAAGAGTGTTTTATATATGAAAATCAATAATTTTTGATCTGTTACACTACGTAGTTTTTTAAAGATGCAAATCAGTTTTCTAGCTCTAGATGCAACTGATTCCAATTGTGGATACCAGGACAGATTTTTATCAATTTTTATACCTAAATAATTTATCGAGTCAACTTTAATGATTGGGGTGCATGAGCAAGGGTCTGTTAATTTATTATTACATATATGTGCAGTCAGATATAAGTCGGGATTAGGTTTTTTAGAGTCATTAATAGAAAAGGGGATATAGTAGGTTTTCGTTTGATTTAAGGTAAGAAGATTAAGCTTTAGCCAATTAATAACTTTTTGAAGTCCTGCGTCAGCTGAGTTATAGACAGTTAGCCAGTTATCACCATGAAAAAGGAGGGCAGTGTCGTCCGCATATGAAAACGCCTGGCCATTTTGTAATAAAAGGTCTGTCAAGTCATTTATATAGATTAGGAACAAGGTTGGACCGAGGACGCTACCTTGTGGGATACCATAGTCAGTAATGTACTCGTCATTGCTATAGAAGTTATTGTCTAATTTAACTCGTTGTGTCCGATTTTGGAGATAGTCAGTTAGTAAGGTCAAAAAGTTTCCTCTGATCCCGGCTTTTTCTAATTTTAAAAGAAGCATGGGAACAGAGACTGTGACAAATGCCTTCTTCAAGTCAAGAAATATACATAATGCATTTTGTTTATTGTCAATGTGATTAGTGATGTCATTTGTCAAGTCAACAATAGCGTCCTCAGTACTTATTCCCTCTCTAAAGCCGTATTGTCTTTTGGAAAGGAAGTTAGTGTTTTTTAGAAATTCAATCAGTCTGTTATTAATTAATTTTTCAACTATTTTGGATATGACTGGTAAAATCGAAATTGGTCTGTAATTATTAAAGTCATTTTTGTCACCACTTTTGTAAATAGGGATAACTATGGAGCTTTTAAGTTTGTTAGGAAAGATTCCTAGTCGAAAACAGAGAATACTAAGATAAGTTATAACAGGTATGAGTTCTTTTTTTGCTAGTTTTATGAATTTTGTAGGTATATTATCCAATCCAGGTGCTGATTCAGTTTTTAGTGTATTTATTATTATTTCTATTTCCGAGGAATCGGGTTCTATAGTTCCTATAGAATTTAGTTGAGTGGGTAATGATGCCAAGTATGCAGAGGTTCCACTAGAGTCTTTTTTTATCTGCTGTGCTAGTGTCTTACCAACATTAATGAAATGAGTGTTGAGTTGATCCGCAGAGTCAGTAGGACTTTTACAAGTGTTAAGTAATTCTGCATTACTTTGAGGCTGTTTATTTAAATTTGTAATTGTTTTTATACTTTTCCATAGAATTTTATTATTATTTTTCAATTTATCTAGTAACTCAACTTCATATTGTTTCCTTAGCTTTTTAATTAGGTTATTGCAATAATTTCTATATCTACGATATGTTATTTCATGTATTTCATTATGTTCATCATTTTTTAATTGTAATTGTAGTTTGTTTCTATTTTTTATACATTTTAGGACTCCTGGGGTGATCCAAGGTTTTATTATTCTTTTATTGTTTGGAATTTATATTGTTTTAGTATTTGTATTTAGAGAGTCAGTTATTTTAAATATCAATATTTCTGTTAATATAGTAGGGTCATCTATTGTCATTAGTTCGGATATATTGTTATTTTGTAATGAGATTAAAGCGTTATTAAAGTTTGTTATTATTTTGAATTTAGGGGGTTTACATATTGTTTTATTTGTGTAGTTAAAAATTGTTACCATTTTATGGTCAGTAGTGTTGAGAACAGCAATAATCGGATTTAAGGAGGTTTGAGTTAATTTCGTAAAAATATGGTCATGGCAACTCTCGTTTCTCGTGTCCAGGCGGTGGCCAGGTAGGAGACCGTGTGATGCTAACATATCAAGGTATGACTCTGCGTGGTTATCGCAATAATCTTCCATAATATTTATATTTATGTCGCCTGTTAAGATAATATTATTATTAGTGTTTAGTGATTTAAGATAATTATCAAGTGAGGAGATAAATTTCTCTGGGTTTCTTTCGGAAGGTGAGCGGTATATGCATATGATAATATTAGAAGGGGTCGTAACTACGAGACATGATGTACCATGAAGGTTAATTTCAGTAACTTTATGTCGGATTTCGTTTTTTATAAAAACTACGACGCCATCATTTTGATTAACTTTGTTTGTAGTATTATATATTACGTAGTTTGTTTTTTGAGGGAGGGGTTTGTTTAAGTCGATGCGACATTCAGTTAGAACAATAATGTCAATATCATATTTAAGTAGACTTAGGTTAGCATCCAGGTCATCTACATTTGATTCCTTATGTATACTTCTAATGTTCTGGGAGATAAGAGAGAGTTCGGGTTTCTTTTGTGGAAGAAATGTTTGTAGTAATTCTATTTGAGTATTAATAGGTTTCTTATTTTGTATATAGTCTAATTCTTGTAATAGGTAAGTTGGATTATCCATAAGTGAGTTTGTATATCATTTTAGGAACTATGTTACGAGTATGTTTACATGTATAGGTTTCATAGTTATTATATATTTTTATATACAAATATACATCCCGATCCACTGTGTTATGTTGCTTGGTAAACTTTGTGAATTCATTTTTAGAATATTTTAAAAAGTTCTTAATATTATAGTATTTATATTTTATAAGTATATAGATTAAACATTTTGATATTGATATATAGTTTTTAATATTTCTGTAAAAAATAAGTGTAAATGTTTGAGGGTATGAGTGTTTTATTTTGTTGTGTAATACAGTATGTTGTAAATTTTTATTTTTTTAAATATGTGTAAGCTGATTTTGTGAGTGAATGATGTGTGACATATAAATGTGCAGGGTTGCAATAAGTATTATGCATGAAGGTAAAAACCGTGCCCGTCCGCGCGCCCCTACTGGAGTAAGCATCATTCAATTTGCAGGGTGCCGCGCGAGTGACAAATTTGTCACTCACACACACTCTTACATTTTTTACATCCTCAGTCTGATTTGTGCGTTCGGCGGAGAAAGTCGAAAAGAGCTCTGCTTTTATTGTCGAAAAATGGTTAATTGTGCATTAAAGCTGTGTAGAAACTACTATTAAAAAAAGTACCTAGTGTCACGTTTTTCAAGTATGTAAATAACATGTTTTTCTTATATTAAACCCTAATAAAAAATTATAATAAAACCCATAATTAAAATATCAAAATCTAATGTCGTAACTATGGTAACTGTCAAACTATGTGCATCAGTTAAAAGTTGAAGAACTAGTGATGTGTTTTTATTTTTAATGAGAATTTCGATACTTTAAAATAATTTATAATCTTTTCAATTTAATTTAATCAAAAGGTACGGCGACAACAGAAGCGTCCAACGAGGTTTGTCAGTTACTATTTAGTGATGTGATTTTATAGTTGATATACTCGATTTTTGTAAATACTTTCATGGTTATGAGATATTATACAATTATTGTTTTTTTTATATAATACTAATTATATTTTCTATACATGATACAGTTTCCCGAAAGATCCGGCATTAAAACGTAAATGGGTAGAGGCAAATAAAAGAAAAGAAAATTGATAACCAACAAGAATACCCGTATGTTCAGTACATTTTGACGAATCAAGCTACGATTTAATTATTTTTCGCCTTTTGTAGTTTGAGTATAACTTCCTCATGGAGGTCGGTCAAAAATGTTGAGATTGCGTTTAGTAGGTACATGTAGTTAGTTGTGCATGTGTTTTAATTTAATAAATAATTTAATTTAATAAAGTATTTTAACTTATTGTTATATTATTATATACCTACATTTTTTAAATCCACTAGTATTATAAATGCGAAAGTGTCTATCAGGGTGGATTTGAAAGGATGTACTTTGGGCTAATATGAGGTTCTGCTGATAAAATCAACAACAATTTTTTCTATGGAACCATATTTCGCAAATGAAAAAAAAAATGTACTTCCCCATACAAATTGGTAATTTTAACGGTACTAGTTTGTATGGAGAAGGCCATTTTTTTTTCTTTTGCGATACATGGTTCCATGGGAATGTTGTTTGATTTGATTATATTAGCCCAAAGTATATTTTTCAAAGTTATTGAGTCTATTTAAAACATCGCGTCGAGCTAGCCACTTGTTCGGTATAGACTCATACCATCGGCTACGACGAGGTGGGATTAAAACCCCTCCGCTGGTTACCTTGATGATATGTGTGTGTATTACAATTGTATATCGATAAATAATTATTAATCTTTGATGATCTCTATAAATCCCAAAATATTTGGTTTATATCGATAAGTAATAATATTTGTTGTCGGTGGCAACACTATCGAAACTATTAAGTATGCAATTAAATATTTAGCTTTTTATAATAAAAAAACAATACACTTCATAGACACGCGCACACATTCGTGTTTGCTTGTATCTCTTTTTTTCTCAAGCAGTTTTTTAAGTGTCAGAAGCGTTGAGCTGCCATTTAAAGCCACACCTTTTTCCCCGTTCTTCATTTGTTCGACTCAGAAATTGGCGACACCGGTATCGTACTATTATAAAACAATTTATGTATCATGCTTACTCCATTGGCGCGGGGCGCGTTTTTTTAGCTTCATGGTATTATGAGATAATTTTGTTTTATTTTGTTGTGTAATACAGTATGTTGTAAAATATTTTTTAATAGAAACTGTTTAAGCTGATTTTGTGAGTGTGTGATGTGTGACATATAAATAGGAAGGGTTACAATAAGGATTATTAGATAATTTTGTTTTATTTTGTTGTGTAATACAATATGTTGTAAAAAAAATATTATTATTATATGTGTAGGGTGATTTTGTGAGTGTGTGATGTAATTGTGTAGGGTTACAGTAAGAAATATTAAATGATTACAGGATAATACCAAAACTAGTCAGCCACCTTGCTTCATCTTATGAACTTGATCCTCGTTCCGAATGGTGATTATTGTTGAATTTTCATCTTTTCTGGCAAAGACTTTGCCAAAAGAGGTCCAGCAGAATTAAATAATTAAATAATTTAACCTAATACACGTTTTGTTAGTTTGTGAGCGTGTGTGTGTGAGAGTGTGTGTCTGAATATGTGTGTGCGCCTGAATGAGTGTGTAAGCGTTAGCAAGTGTAGCAATAATTACTGTTGTCCAACATATCTAGAAGTACGTGCCCATATCTGTGAAAGAACAGAACAACCCCACTTGGTGATGACAATTAAAGTCTCCAAGCACCAAAAGAGGGGAAGGGAGTGATTTTAATAAAGAATTAAAATTTTGTAATAATAATTGTGAAGGATAAGGAATATAAACAGATACCACAATAATGTCCTGAACTTTAACTGCAACAATTTGAATGCTACTCTCATGAGAGGGAATAGGAATAATACTAAATGAAATAGATTTTTTATTTAATATAGCAACACCTGCATAACCATCATTTCTATCTTCTCTAACACAATTATAACCAGAAAAATTAAAACTATAACTAGGCTTAAGCCAGGTTTCTGATAAAGCTATAACATATGGATTATACTTATTGCATAAATAAATTAAATCAGTTTTTTTGCTATTTATGCTTTGACAGTTCCACTGAAGAATTTTTGTGGTACAATCCATGTCTATTAAAAGAAAGTATTAAGTTGTTACACATATAGGCTACGTTGGACGGTAATTCAAAATTGGGACTTTGAAGAAATTGAAGTAAGGAGGATACTAAATTAGCTACTATAACTTGTTGGGAAGAATTTTCATTATCATTACTATTGTTAATTAATGCATGACCATTGGGTAATGAAGAAGGAATATCTTTCACTATTTCATAATGAGCTTTTTGATCATATCCTTGGGAGAAGGTCGGAAGAACACGAGGTTTCTTAAATATTGTTTTTTTATAAAAAGTTTTGGGAGAAGAATTAAGTATCTCAGCATAAGATGTTTTGCTAGGGGCATACAATTTTGAAGCAGATTGGTAAGAAATTGACTGTTGAGCCATTATTTTTTTAATATTGTTCTGTCGTAAATATTCTGGACAGGACTTGGTAGAAGCATAATGATTACCGTTACAATTAACACAATGGGCATCTTCTGGAAGCACTTCACATGTACTGCCAGTATGATTGTCTCCACACTTAAAGCATTTTGGCTTAGATCTACACTTGTCTCTAGTGTGACCAAATTTACAACAAAGAAAGCATAGTATAGTATGCATGAAGCTAAAAAAACGCGCCCCGCGCCAATGCAGTAAGCATGATACATAAATTGTTTCATAATAGTACGATACCGGTGTCGCCAATTTCTGAGTCGAACAAATGAAGAACGGGGAAAAAGGTGTGGCTACAAATGGCAGCTCAACGCTTCTGACACTTAAAAAACTGCTTGAGAAAAAAAGAGATCAAGCAAACACGAATGTGTGCACGTGTCTATGAAGTGTATTGTTTTTTTATTATAAAAAGCTAAATATTTAATTGCATACTTAATAGTTTCGATAGTGTTGCCACTGACAACAAATATTATTACTTATCGATATAAACCAAATATTTTGGGATTTATAGAGATCATCAAAGATTAATAATTATTTATCGATATACAATTGTAATACACACACATATCATCAAGGTAACCAGCGGAGGGGTTTTAATCCCACCTCGTCGTAGCCGATGGTATGAGTCTACACCGAACAAGTGGCTAGCTCGTCGCGATGTTTTGAATAGACTCAATAACTTTGAAAAATATACTTTGGGCTAATATGATCAAATCAAACAACTTTCTCATGGAACCATGTATCGCAAAAGAAAAAAAAATGGCCTTCTCCATACAAACTAGTAACATTAAAATGACCAATTTGTATGGGGAAGTACATTTTTTTTTTCATTTGCGAAATATGGTTCCATAAAAAAAATTGTTAGATTTTATCAGCAGAACCTCATATTAGCCCAAAGTATATCCTTTCAAATCCACCCTGATAGACACTTTCGCATTTATAATACTAGTGGATTTAAAAAATGTAGGTATATAATAATATAATAATAATATAACAATAAGTTAAAATACTTTATTAAATTAAATTATTTATTAAATTAAAACACATGCACAACTAACTACATGTACCTACTAAACGCAATCTCAACATTTTTGACCGACCTCCAAGAGGAAGTTATACTCAAACTACAAAAGGCGAAAAACAATTAAATCAATTTTCTTCTCTTTTAATTGCCTCCCCATTTACGTTTTAATGCCGGATTTTTCGGGAAACTGTATCATGTATAGAAAATATAATTAGTATTATATAAAAAAAAAAAAATTGTATAATATCTCATAACCATGAAAGTATTTACAAAAATCGAGTATATCAACTATAAAATCACATCACTAAATAGTAACTGACAAACCTCGTTGGACGCTTCTGTTGTCGCCATACCTTTTGATTAAATTAAATTGAAAATATTATAAATTATTTTAAAGTATCGAAATTCTCATTAAAAATAAAAACACATCACTAGTTCTTCAACTTCTAACTGATGCACATAGTTTGACAGTTACCATAGTTACGACGTTAGATTTTGATATTTTAATTATGGGTTTTATTATATTTTTTTATTAAGGTTTAATATAAGAAAAACATGTTAAATACATACTTGAAAAACGTGACACTAGGTACTTTTTTTTTAATAGTAGTTTCTACACAGCTTTAATGCACAATTAACCATTTTTCCGACAATAAAAGCGGAGCTCTTTTCGACTTTCTCCGCCGATCGCACAAATCAGACTGAGGATGTAAAAAATGTAAAGGTGTGTGTGAGTGACAAATTTGTCACTCGCGCGGCACCCTGCAAATTGAATGATGCTTACTCCAGTAGGGGCGCGCGGACGAGCACGGTTTTTACCTTCATGATAGTATGAAACATGTACAAACTAATAGGAAGTAAATTATAGCACAAAAATATTTTTTCTGGTAATACTTGGCCATCAAAGGACAAAACCACCGACTTTGATGGTTTCCATTGCACTACATTGTCATCAAAAGATCTATAATTTAAACGACAAACCTTAACAATTGGGCCACAACCCTCAGGAACTTTAATAAGGTCCTGTATATCCTCCTGTGATAAATCTATGGGAATGCCTTTCACGACACCCATTTTGGTAATAGAATAAGTAGGAATAAAAGCTTTATATAATTTTAAACCAAGCAGTTAATTTTTTAAAAAACAGTTGGCATCTGTAGCCGACGAGAATGATAAAGAAATAAGATTTCTACCAATTTTCTCAATACTTCCATCAATTATGTTATTAATATTTAATGTATTTAAAAGAGACCAAACAAAATAGGATTTAAGCTAGTTTAGGGGTCTTGAGTACTTGAGTGTTTGTGAAATAAAACTCTTGGTTTGATGTTTTCGAGTGATTAATACTGAATGAGTTTAATTAATAATTACTCCTATATTTATACAAAATAAAATTATAATATTGCCGCCATATTTTCCCGCCATTTCTACGGTGCATTCGCAGCTCATTGTAGTAGTGGGCTGCGACGGCGCGGCGTGGTAGTCGGGGACTATATAAGACATCCGCGCAATACGCGCGGCCTTTCATGAGGGAGCGCCGCCGACACGACAACAGCCATACGAGACAACAGGACACTGCAGCACTGTGCGGAGAATTGCGGAGCGCCTGCTTCGGTGACGCAGCTTGCATCCGGTGCTGCCGTCATTCTTCGGTTCAACAACATCCTTGTATATTATAGACAATTCATATGGGCATTATAGACAGGATTTCACTTGTTTCAAACTATTTATAAAATGGAATAAAAACAGTTCTTTTCAGGACTTTCTCTTGTTTCTTTACTTTTGTTGGCATGTCGCTACAGTGCTCCCCCTCAAGCGAAGCGTACCGACAGTCTGACGACTCGCCCAGATCGAGTGATTGTCTTTTCTGTTTTCAAGATTGGCGCAAGTGGTTTTTGTTTTCCGATGTTTTGAATGATGTTGTTATCTTCGGTGTGAATGTTGCTTGAAAAGTGATTGTTTTCATCGATCATATATGCAGGCTTGAGACGGTCGACTGCAGGGTTATTACGCGTCTTAAGTTTGCTCGCACGCCAATCGTTATGACGTCATTCTGACGTAGATCAAGCTTGGGTTCCTAACATTGGCTCCAAAAAATCTTAGAAAATTACGTCATTACGATTGGCGTGCGAGCGAACTTAAGACGCGTAATCGCCCAGCTGATATAGTTGTTTGACGTGTGGGTAGTTGTACAATAAATGTTTTGTCGTTCCGTTCAATCACTGAATATGGGCCTTCGTAGGGTTGTTGCAATGGTGACGGCGTCATTCCGGATGAAAACTTGTTTACATGTGCGCAGGTCTGGGTGAACAAATATTGGTCGCTTGTTTTCGTGTGAAAGTGCTGAAGTTGGTTTGAGCGAATTAATAGTGTCCCGTAGTTGAATGACGTAGTTGTAGTCCATGTCCCGCTCGGGTGAATTTATGGCAAAGAAATCACTGGGTAAGCGTAGGTTGTAGCCGTAGGTAAGTTCTGCCGCGCTCACACCGGTGTCTGACCGTATGGCGGCACGTAGTCCCAGCAGAACCGTAGGTAGCTGGTTGATCCATTGAGTTCGGTCTGCTAAGCGAGTTTTTAGTGCGGTCTTCAATGTTCTGTGCGTTTGCTTGAGGGTAAGGTACGAGTACAAGGTGTGGTACGAGTTTTGTTGATTCCCATGATGTTCATTAGTTTGGTAAATAGTTCGCTTTCAAACTGACGACCTTGATCACTTGTGAGCGTTTCGGGACAGCCAAAGCGAGTGATCCAGTTTTCATATACAATCTTGGCGATGGTTTCAGCTGTTATTTTATCGGCAGGTATTGCTTCTGGCCATCTTGTTAGGCGATCGATCAGTGTAACAAGATAGCGATGTCCTTGTGGCGAGGTAGGTAGCGGGCCGACGATGTCGATGTGTATATTATGTTGAAACCGATCAGTTGGCGGATATGATGACAGGTGGCTGCTTGTGTGACGCTGTATTTTGCTTTGTTGACAACTAATGCATTGTTTAGCCCATTTTCCAACTTCGATGTTCATTGAAGGCCAGAAGTATTTTTGCGATATTAGCCCGCGGGTAGTTCTGATCCCTGGATGACTGATGTTATGAACTGCATCGAATGCTGGTCGTCTAAACTCTTCTGGTAAGTATGGTCGAAAGTTGGATGATGTCGTTTCGCAGAATATCTGTGATTTTGATTCTGGCAGTGTGACTTTTCTTAATTTTAAATTGCTTCGTTGTAACAACGCCTGGATAGTGCTATCTCTTTCTTGTGCCTTAGCTATTTCCGTGTAGTCTAGCGTGGATGGGCAGTAAATACTTTCAATGCGACTGAGAGCGTCTGCTACGACGTTATTTCGGCCGTTGATGTGACGTATGTCTGTTGTGAATTCACTGATGAACATTAGTTGTCTTGCCCGTCGAGGTGTTTCCGTAACTGCTGGTGGCTTATGTAAAGAGTAAGTCAGCGGTTTGTGATCCGTGAATATGATGACGTCACGTCCTTCTATTATTTTTCTGAAGTGAATAATTGATAGATAGTTTGCAAGTAGCTCTCGATCGAAAGTGCTGTATTTTCGATGTGCATCAATAAACTTCTTAGAAAAGTAGCCGAGTGGTTGCCATTTTTCTTTGATGTATTGATGCAGTGCAGCTCCAGCTCAATTATCAGATGCGTCGCAAAAGATTGTTAGTGATGCATGGTGTGAAGGATGAGCGAGCAGAGTTGCTTTTGTAATGCTAGCTTTGTAATGAGAGTTTTTTCACCGTATGTTGGTATGACCGTATAGTTGGCAGCGTATAAGCAGAATGGAAGAAGTTTGGTGATTACTCCTTTTCTTCTTGGTATGACGGATATGTTTGCATCCGTATCAACTAGCAATGTGAGTCTGTTTAGTTTGTCGTTGATGAATAGGCGGTGAGATTGTTCGGAGACGCCAAGTTCCGCCAAGTCTTGCGTCCTTTCTAGTTTTCCGACATATCTTCATTCGTTTTTTTAAAAGTGCATGGTGGTGTACATTTGAATGCTCTTGCCCCAAATCGTTGGTGATAGTAGCAGTACAGAGATGAAGAGTGGTTTCGTGCAGGCGTTGGAGACCGCGAACTGTATCGTGACCGAGCTGGCGATCTTGAGTTTCTAAAATGGCTTCTTCTGTATTCAAGATGATTATGCCGCTGACCATACTGTGTTTTTGATTTCATTTCGGCGATCTCCATCGACAATTTCTTGACTTCATTAATTAGAAATTGTGTGTCTTCAAGTGAACTTGAAGGAGACACTACACTAAATAGCTTACTGCACTAAATAGTAGTTAGCAAGTAGTAATACAATCTAACCTCAAAAAGCAGACACTAAAGGCTGGTCTGATGTTTATAAATGTTTTTTAATTATTTTCTATCTCTGTTTCTTAAATATAAATATAAGTGTGTGTTTAACCCCAGAAATTGGGTAAGTTATGTAAATATGTTTTATTTGCTAGATAAATAATAAAACATTAAAATTAAAATGTGCTTTGCAATTCAATAACTGCAAATCATGCTTAATATTATAATTAGATATTTTATATGATATTAGAATAAATGTGTTAAGACTAGTGTTATTTTTTTAATTGCTACTTGGTTAATTATATAATATTAGGTATGTATTTTTATTAAAATGCATAAAACTTCAATACTTATAATATGTAATTAAAATTGTGTTTTTATTAAAATATTGTAAAATCCTTCTGCTTATCATCTTATATGTATCAGCTGCAATACCTTAGATTGCTAGTTAGACAAATTGCTAAACTTTTGCTTATACCATAATGCTCATGTTGCAGTCCAGTTGCAAAATTGGACAATTTCTAAAGTGTCCAACATTCCAGGGGTTTATGATCGGATTTACGTCTACAATTAGAACTACGGCTATGCATAGTACGTCGAGGCTGTCGTCGTGACGTCATAACCCTTCTACATATCCCCAGATCGGGTATCTAAAGGATTCTGGTATCGTGGCATCAAGCATTTAGTACAGTCCTGGTCTGAATTAGCAATGCTTTTAAAGCAAGATTTTGATTTTTACAATTATGACTACCGTCTTATGTCTGAAATTCGTTCTCGTACGCAGGGCGAGAACGAATCCATAACTATATATTTTGCAATAATGCATGGTATGTTCTCTAGGTTATCTAAAATAGTACCTGAAAATGAACAATTAGAAGTATTACTCCATAACATCAGACCTTGTTATGCCAGTACTCTCGCTTCTTGTTCTAACATAACTACCATCGAGTTTTTGCGAAATCAGTGTCGCAAGTACGAACACTTTCATTCGCGGCTTGCATTTTTTCGTGAACCACCTAAAGTGACACCTAGTACTCTCGCTCCCGAGTTCGCTTACAACCAGCAAACTCCCGGTACCTCTCAAAGTGCTAATATATCTAAAAATTCATACTATAACTCTAGATATAATTATACACCACGAAATTCTAATTCTAATTTTAACTCTAAACCTGTGTATCCTATTAACAGTAGTGAAAATAGTACTAACAATAATTATACTAATAATAGCTGTAATACTAATACTATTAATTCTAATGATAATTTTAATTCTAATCTTAATAGTGTAGTTACACAGGATACAACTCCTGTTATGTATATAAGCTGTCCAAGATGTCGAACAAACGACCATACATTAAAACAGTGCAAGAAACCAAGGGTTCCTGTGTGTTTTAAATGTGGAAAATTTAACGTAACTTACCCTAACTGTCCTGATTGTATAAGACCTTTAAATTATCCCAATCATAAATTATCAAAAAACTAAAAAAAGACTGTAGTAACATTATCACATCACATTATAACCAATGGGAATGGCAAGAATGGCTACATTATATTACCAATTGTTTCAAGCCCCATAAGGTTACTACAGTCTCAAATCTTAAGCCCAATGATCCTAGACCTTTTATTAAAGTAAAAATTCATAATTATGATTCATTGTATATGTATGGTTTATTGGACTCTGGTTCAATGGTAACTGTACTAGGTAATAAGTCTCATGAAAACCTAATAAGTTATGGTTTTTCTATTTTTATTGATGACATAATTACTATCATTGCTGCTGGAGGTCAAGAAATACGATCTCAAGGCTACCTTTTATTACCTCTTGTGTTCGAAGGTAACGTTCGAGTAATTAAAGCTCATATTATACCTGAAGTCGAAACAAATCTTATTCTAGGTATCGATTTATGGCAAAACTTTCAACTTTTCCCTAAATTTGTAAAATCTATTAATTATATTTCTAATAAAGATACAAAACTAGCTGAACTATCGTCTGATTCTAATATACATCTTCTTTCTTATAATAACCTAACTAAATACCAAATGTCTGTTGCTGATAATTTAATTAAGCAATTTGAACAAATATCTTTTAAACTGAAGGGTCTAGGTAGAACACATTTAATAACACATCGTATTAATGCTGGTGACGCTCTTCCTATAAGACAGCGATACTACCGTATGTCTCCAGAGAAGTTAAAGACTGTTACCGAACAAGTGGATGAGATGCTTGCACTTGATGTGGTCGAACCATGTGAAAGCCCGTGGTCATCACCTGTATTACTAGTTGGTAAGAAAGACGGCAATTCACGCTTCTGTCTTGATAGTCGAAAATTAAATTCGGTCACTGTAAAAGATGCCTACAGCTTACCGTATATTTCAGAAATTCTCGACAATCTTCGTGACGCAAAATTCTTGTCAAGTATTGACCTTTCAAAAGCGTTTTGGCAAATACCAATTTCTGAGCCAGATCGCCACAAAACTGCTTTTTATGTACCCGGTCGAGGTACTTTACAATTTAAAACTACCGCTTTTGGACTAACTAATGCTCCAGCTACCCAACAGCGGTTGGTAGATATGTTGTTTAGCGACTTCGAATTAAAAGTATTCGCTTATTTTGATGACATTATAGTCGCTTTCTTGGAACTAAAAACCCTATTAGTCCAAGCCCCTGTACTTACCTGTCATAATTTTTCTATCCCTTTCGATGTTCACACAGACGCTAGTAGTTTTGGAATAGGTGCTATGCTTTCCCAGACAGTAGATGACATTAAACATCCAGTAGCCTATATGAGCCGTTCACTCACTGGTCCTGAACGCAACTACAGTGTGACTGAACGGGAAGCGCTGGCTGTACTGATTGCGCTAGAGCATTGGCGTTGTTATTTGGAAAATGGTCAAACATTTTCTGTCTACACTGACCATTCTGCGCTAAAATGGTTCCTTTCCCTTTCTAATCCTTCCGGTGGCCTTGCTAGATGGGGTGTCCGTCTATCTTCGTTTCACTTTGAAATTAAACACCGTCGTGGAAAAGACAATATAATTCCAGATGCACTTTCACGATTGGTGCCTTTAGCAGAAATTACTAACACTTCTAATATTACTAATATGACTAATTCTACTCCCTCTACACAGGATAATTGGTATCTTAAAAACTATAATGGATGTTTAAAGTCACCAACTAGTTATCCTAATTACCGTGTCGAAAACTCAATACTTTATCGCTTTATGAAAAATAAAAACGTACTTACCGAAGAGTTTAGTTGGAAACAAGTTGTACCCCTAGAAATGCGTAACGACATTTTGGTCAAAAACCATTCAGAACCAACTTGTGCACACTTCGGTATCTTTAAAACGTATAAACGTCTGGCTTCACACTATTTTTGGCCGGGTATGTATAGTGATGTTGTAAAATTTGTAAATAGTTGTGATGTGTGTCTAGCTTATAAGTTACCTACTCATGGTACATGGTACACTGAGAACCATGGGTAGACCCAAAAATTGTTCTCGTCCATTTCAGGCCATATCTATGGATCTAGTTGGTCCACTACCTAACAGTAGAAAGCAACATACTTATATTTTCGTTGTGACGTGTTGCTTCTCTAAGTATTGCCTACTCTTTCCCCTTCGTAATGCTACTGCTGCCCCCGTAGCACGGCCACATCCAAGACAAGACATGAGAGCGTGTCCGTTGACAATCTTTCACATCAGTCTTATCCTACAGTCGCAGCACGGCCACGTCAAGACAAGACTCATGTCTTGTCATGAGTATCTTGCTTGAGGTATTGGGTGTAATAAATCTTTAGCGCCGCCCGCGACAATGTTTAACTTTTTTTAATCCTTTAATGTCTAGTAAAAAAAAGTGGGAATTACGGGAAAATAAGCATTATGATAATGAGGGAATTTTGGGAACTATATTTTAAAAAGTAGTGTAAAGGTGGGAAAATGCTTATAAGAGAAAGTATGCTATGACGTGGGAATTTTGAAAAAGTAGTCATGTAGAAATAGAAAATTCCAACTTTAAAAGTAAGAAAAAGTCCCACTTGACAAAAAAAAAAATCCTAACTTTTTTATAAAATGGGATTTTATTCCCACTAAAAAAATATTTAAAAAAAAGTGGGACTAAGAAAATCCCACAAAAAAATCTTGTTTACGTCAAGTGGGACTTTTTCTACTTTTTTAAAAAGTGGGACTTTAAAAGAAATCCCACTATAAACGTCATTGGGACTTTAAAAAAAAAACCCACTAAAAAATCATTTTTTCGTCAAGTGGGACTTTTTCCTACTTTTTAAAAAACAGGGACTTTAAAAAAAATCCCCACTTTTTATTAATGACATATTCCCCAATACCCATGTTCCTATAATTGCCACTTTCCTATAATAAAATTATTCCCTAATTACTACATTTCCTAAATAATCAAACAATTTCACGCAAGATTTCTATGTCACCACATAAAGCCAAACGTGATAAAAACCCGCCATAATAGTCTTTATCGATGTGACAAATCTTTAAGTCTTGGGCTCCCATGCTGAGAAGAGTGAATGAAAACAAGACTTATACTTCATAGCAAGATTTTGAAGTCTTGTCTTGGGAACCCGTGCTAGCAAAATGTCACGCCACACCGTTTTGACGTTTGCTCGCGACTTGTATCGCGTCTTGGGTTGGCCGTGCTAAGGCTGCTGGTGCTATTGTTAAATGTCTTGGAGATGGCATGTTTCTGATCCATGGTGTTCCCCAGGTTGTTATTATGGATAATGGAAGCCAATTCATTAGCCGTGAACTGGACACTTTATTTCAGAGATACAAAGTTCCGAATATTCACTTTACCACTAAATATACTCCCCAGATTAACACTGTTGAAAGGTATAACAAAACTATAGTTACAGCCATTTCAACATTTGTTGCTAATGATCATAGATCCTGGAACATAAACCTACCGAAAATTCAATTCGCTATTAATAATTCTGTTAATGAAAGTACAGGTTATACCCCATCTTTTTTGGTACACGGTCGGGAGCTAGTAACGTGTGGTTCTCATTATATCGAAAATGACAACCAAAGCGAGCTAGTTTTCATTCCGCGCGACGTCTACGCTGAAAATCTAGGCAATCTATCAGAAGTCTTTGATAAGGTTCAATTTTCTCTTTGGCAAGCCCACAGGAAAAATACTAAGCACTATAATTTAAGACGGAAGCCAGTAGAATTTAATATTAGAGATTTTGTTTGGAAAAAATGTTATTTTCAGAGTGACAAAGATGCTCATTTTAGTAAAATGCTAGCACCTAAATTTCAAAAATGTAAAATTACTGGCAAAAGATCACCGTTGGTCTATAATTTGGAAGATATGTCAGGCCGCGATCTTGGTGCATGGCATATTAAAGATTTAAAATTAAACGGTGCTCAATAATTAAACCTTTTTATTATTAATTTTAACTTTATTGGGTAGCAGGTTGTCAGTACGGATTTTGTTCATAGGTCAAATCCTTGATTAGGAGAGGGGGTACTGTAAACATTGTAAACTAAATTACTAACTGCAATAGATCAAAAGTGTATCTATAGCTATTTTATTTCCTAAGGCGCTTACTGCACTAAATAGTAGTTAGCAAGTAGTAATACAATCTAACCTCAAAAAGCAGACACTAAAGGCTGGTCTGATGTTTATAAATCTTTTTAAATTATTTTCTATCTCTGTTTCTTAAATATAAATATAAGTGTGTGTTTAACCCCAGAAATTGGGTAAGTTATGTAAATATGTTTTATTTGCTAGATAAATAATAAAACATTAAAATTAAAATGTGCTTTGCAACTCAATAACTGCAAATCATGCTTAATATTATAATTAGATATTTTATATGATATTAGAATAAATGTGTTAAGACTAGTGTTATTTTTTTAATTGCTACTTGGTTAATTATATAATATTAGGTATGTATTTTTGTTAAAATACATAAAACTTCAATACTAATAATATGTAATTAAAATTGTGTTTTTATTAAAATATTGTAAAGTCCTTCTGCTTATCATCTTATATGTATCAGCTGCAATACCTTAGATTGCTAGTTAGACAAATTGCTAAACTTTTGCTTATACCATAATGCTCATGTTGCAGTCCAGTTGCAAATTTTAGGCACTTGGTCTTCTTAGTATTTAAAACCAAATTATTTGCTTTGAACCATTCAGAGACCATAGACAGAGTATTATTTGCTGCTGACAATATGTTGTCTTTTCTATCAACTTTAAACAACTTTCTATAAACTTTAAACTTTACAGAGACGTGTCATCAGCAAACAGCACTATCTGCGCTGTTTCTTGTACCATATGCTAAGGTCATTGATATATACCAGAAACAGGAAAGGCCCTAAAATTGATCCCTGGGGGACTCCCATATTCACAAGAGATCCTTTAAACGCTACTCCGCGAACTCCATAGAATTCCAGCTTACCCAATAGAGTTTGATGATCTACACAATCAAATGCTTTAGACAGATCGCAAAAGACACCAATGAGATCCTGAGACTTTTCCCAAGAACTAAATATTTCCTCAATCAATCCAGTACCAGCTCCTGTTGTATTTCTACCTTTTGTAAACCCATATTGACGATCGTGTTATAATTTGTTGATATTAAAATATCTTAATAGCTGACTTAGCATTATTTTTTCAAATATTTTGCTAAGCGCGGGTAATACGGAAAAAGGTCGATAGTTAGTAGGGTCTGTTTTACTTCCTGATTTGAATATAGGGGCTATTTTACTGTGCTTCATAAAGTCTGGGAAGACACCGTTATCCACACAACTATTATAAATGTCGGCTAAGATAGGCCCAACGGTGTAAACAATAGGTTCTATTGCTTTTACGGATAATCCCCATAAATCTTCCGTTTTCTTTTTATTTAACATTTCTAGTCTATTTTCAGTAAGAGGTCTGTACTTAATTATTTTATTGGTTGGTTTAATTCGCGCCTTAAAGCTAATCATCAGACATTTATGATCAGAGCGTACACCAGTAATGACAGAGTGATCTGAAATGGTACAATTAGTGAATACATTATCAATCCAAGTCTGACTAGTTGCAGTGATCCGAGTCGGTACTGTGAATATGTTATATAAATTAAAGGAGTTAAAAAGAGAAATGAGCTTCTGTCTGTCACATGAATCTAATAAAATATCAATGTTAAAATCCCCACATACAAATATTCGTTTATTTAAATCTAATATTTTTGAGAGTATATCCTCCATTGTATCTATAAAGTAAGATAAAGACGATGTTGGGGGTCTATATATGCATAGGATAATGCATAAGTCCATCTCTGCACATGAAATCTCACTAACCCGTTCAACAGATAGTTTTACGATATCCTTTCGTTCCTTATACTTTAAAGTATTTTTAATTAAAATTATAGAGCCACCTCCTTCACAGGAGGTTCTATTAAAAAAACTAGCAACTGAGAAATTATTTACATTAAAACACATTTTGTCGTACTTTAGCCAGGATTCTGTAAAACACATTATATCTAAGTTATATTTTTCTATAAATAATTCAATGTCAAGAACTTTGCTAGAGAAGCTTTGAATATTTTGGTGAATTAAGTTAAGTTTACAAATGTCCTTCTCCATTGTCACATCTAAAAGTTTAAAGTTGGTTGCACCACAACATTATTAGTACTACTACTAAATGATGATGTGGAGTCAATGCTTAATAAAATATTATTAGCTACCAATGTAGCAATATTTCTCTGAACCTTCATGGGTAGTTTTATGCTATCCTGTGTCCCGTTAAAATGTCTAACAAATTTGTTTATGTCAAAAGGAGTAAACAAATTGTTGTAGGAAGTCATATTATAAATACAATTATTTAAATTATGTAAATGTTTATTCTGTTGGGCAGTATACTTTTTTGAATAAAGGAATGTACATCATGTAACATTCCTTACTCCAAGTTTAGACAAAAGATCTACACTGTCCAACAAGTCTCCTTTGCTTGTGTTTAATCCATTTCCTACCAAAATAACTATATTAATTTTGGAGTTTTTTAATTCAATTAGAGCAGTTTTAAATTTTTGTTCCAATTCTACCGCAGTAGCTCTTCTTGTGGTAGGAGGCATGGTCGACTCTGAAAATACAGTCCACACACAGTATCTGATTCTCACAATAATTTAAGAATATACAAAGCTACAAATATTACTACAATAGGTCCATTAAATTACTGATATTTACCAACCCACTACAACACAACTTGCAAAATACCATAACAATTCACAAATTGCTTATAGTTTGTCTTAGCATAATATGTAATGTCAAGTTAGGTTGGCATCAAGCAGGCCTAGAATCATTTATTATTATATTATTTAATTATAGTAAATTTACCATCCATCATAGTAAAATACTTTCCTTTGTATTACTCCACTAGAGGAGTTTGTTAATAACAAATACCTACATATCATACAAAATACCCAACAATATGTTAATAAAATTATGAGGCTACTCTGATTTGAGTCAATTTACTTTCTTCATGACTGATAAAAGGAAGCTAGTTAATTAATTGCAAAACCATGTAGGTAGGTACCTAATATTTATATATGCATTACTTAATAATGTATTATTACACTACATAGATCAATGTTGGTTCAAGAAATTTTTAATAATATTAAAGTATTATAAAGTTAAAACCAAATACATTTTAATGAAAAAAGGTTTAAAATCTAAATAAGTTCAAAACTGAACCGTCAAATTGGAACGCTGCACATAAATACCTTTCCATGTGTTTTATCCTTTACTCACAAACAAAATGTACAATTGACTATTATTGTTTTACATTTGCTGGAATGTTTATAGTGTTTTTAATGTTATTTACACATTTTAAACAATTTTATTAATAATTAAAATCCAAGAACAACAAAACAGTTGTGACTTTTCAGCTGTAATTTTATTTTATAGCAACAAAGAACACATCTCAAGTTTTCTAAAATGGTATCACACATACATTCTTTCTATTGTTTTGATACTACAAAATAATACCAAACAATTGAAAGTTACATGGTTATTCTTGTATTTTTTTCATTCCTTAACTTTAGCCGCATTTTGTTACAACATGCAAATGGTCAGAAATTATAATCATATTAAAAATAAAAGAGTGACTCTTTAGCTACAATTTGAGGTATAACACATGCACCTCACCGCACATACAGATGCAAAACCGTCAAGTAATCTAGTCTTGTTTCGGTTTTAGTCTTTGGGTTCACCGGTTTTTAGGAGATTACTGCATCGATTTCTTGTCAGGTGGTAGTCCCCTTTCAGGGTGAGGTTACGAAATGGGTGGTTGAATTCACGATAAGGCAGCGATTATATTAAAACTACTCGCAATTTGTTTTTGTCTCCGCCCATTTCGTAATCGCATCGCCGGCATAGTCAGAGTTATTAATGTGTTCTTAAACAACAATTATTCATTGACCCTATTCATGGACTTTGTAGGTCTGCTCACCACCAGGTAGCTACAAAGTCACATGCCGTCCAATAAAATAATATAATCGGTTTATGCTCGCTTTGTATACAAATAATACAACCCGCAAGCCTCGTGCGCCATACAGCATGAAGCCTGCCATACAGCATGAAGCCTGCCATTTGTATATTTTTTCTCATTCTGTCCATTTCCAACTCCTCTAACGATCCCTCTCACCAACAGGACCTCGGCGTATGTATTGTTATAGAAACCCGTGAAAATGTTGTTTTTTTTGTTTGTTATGATTTTCGGTCAAAAAGTGTACAATTTTCTCTACATCATATTGTAATATTTCTTAATGTAATTGGAGACCAACTGGCTTCGGCTAATGACACGCGGCTGCAGATACTTTTTATTGCGAATAAACAAACAGGTTGCGAAGTTGCAGCGTCCCCCCCCGCCCCGCGGCCGTCAGCTGCGACGCGCCAGAACCAGTCCGCGTCCAACGAGGGCAAAGAGCTTTCGCGAGACGCGCGGGGTGTCGCGACCGGTCGGTGCATCGCGAAAGTGCCAGTCCGCGCCGAGCTGCGACCTGCGAGCATGGTGTACCCCGAACCGTACCGCCGCGCGCCGCGCCGAGGTACGTGCCCCTCCCCACCCCCGCATGCCCCCCGGACCACACTGACCCCGGCCGTTCCGCAGGCGACGCCGTGGAGGAGCTGCAGGCGTTCTGGGAGAGTCGGGCGGCGCGCGGCGGGCGCCCCGGCGCGCTGGTGCTGTACGAGTCCGTGAAGGCTGCGCGCCCGCCCTACGTGTGCTACGTCACGCTGCCGGGCGGCTCCTGCTTCGGCAGCCACCGCACGTGCGCCACCAAGGCGGAGGCGCGGCGCAGCGCGGCGGAGATCGCGCTCGTCAACAGCGTGTGCGACGAGCACGAGTCGCGCCGCATCTCCGAGAGAGTGATCGAGAAGGCGGTGGCCGAGGCGCGCGACTCGCCGGTCGGGGACGCGGAGCCCGGCGTGAGCGCGTTCCGGTTCATGCTGGAGGCGAACCGCGGCCGCACCATGCTGGAGTTCCGCGAGCTCATGACCGTGTTCCAGCTGCTGCACTGGAACGGCTCGCTACGGGCGCTGCGCGAGCGCCAGTGCTCGCGCCAAGAGGTGGTGGCGCACTACTGGGCGCGGGCGCTGGACGACGGGCTGCGCTCGCAAATGGCGGCGGAGTGGGCGCGGCGCGAGCGGGATGCGCGTGCGGCAGGCGGCGGCGTGCTGCGCGGGGAGCTGGCGCGCGCGGACCGCGAGCTGGCGGCGGCGCGGGCGGACGCGCGCGAGCTGCGGTTCCCGTACGAGAAGCGCGAGATCCTGTCGCTGGCTTTGCCGTTGGCGTCGTGACGGGCGGCGCTCGCGCAGGTAGCGGGGCGCACGTGAGCAAACACCGCGAGACGCATTCCGAGGATCGTCGACCGGAATCGCTCCCTCTTTCAAATTTATAATTGTGGTACATGTCCCGGATGTAACTCGATCGACGCGTACTTGCTACTTAATATACAATTTATTTGCACAAAAAGTTAACAATAATAAATCTCCTAATACAATAACAATGTTGATTCATTTCATGTTATCATACATTTGCGCCAGACGGGATTCTGTGCCTATTCCATACAAGTGACCATTGTAATTTACTTTGACAAATAATAGAGTTTGTTGTAATTTGTTCAAAATAAATAATTTAAAATTAAACTAAGCAGTGTATTGTAGATTGTTAACAATTATAATTTACAATTGTCACGTAACAAATAAACTATTTCATATTAGTATAAGATATAGGCCCCCGGGGTGGTCGCATGGCGCAGGAGTTGTTCGGTGGCCAACCAATCGCTTGTATATGTATCATCACGGGTGCCTTACGGCGCCCGAGACCGCCTAGACGGCCCCAGGGTACCCAGCGGAGGGTTACCCCTCCTCGTCGTGCTGATGGTATGAGTCTACACCGAACAAGTGGCTAGCTTGTCGCGATGTTTTGAATAGACTCAATAACCCATCTATAAACAGTTTCACAAGTTGGTATAGTGAAACCGGGACCGACAGCTCAACATGCTCTCCGAGGCACTATAGTGGTGTTGTCAAAACTACATAGTACTTCATTAAAAAAATAGATTATTTTTTTCAGAATATCTAGTGGACATCCACATACATATAACAAAATGGAAGTTTTAAGCAAAAAATATAACTTTTAGATTTAGTTAGATGAATACATAATTATTAAAGATATTATTATTATATAAAAGATTATTCATAATTTGGCCTTTCGTTTTGACAATATATGTTTTCTTGTCATTTCTTTGGGGCTATATATTCATAATTTACCTATACTTACACACATGTGACGATTTTATAAACGGTGGCAATATCTATTTACTATATTTTAATTTATAATTAATGTTTTAATATTTTTATAAACATACCATCAAAGATGCCAGTTTGGCTCCTGAGGACCGATTAAACGGCCTCAGGGTACCCAGCAGTGGGATTAACCCATTCACATTTTGCCGATGGTATAGCCTCGTTGTATAAAGCAGTCACCCATCCCAGTTCCGGCTTTGTTGACATCTGCTTAACGTTGTTATTAGTTGCGCAGGGACTTAACCACTAGGCTGGGGCCGCTTTTTATAAAGACACGCAAAAGTTTAAAAATTACTATTTTATTTTTATTTTATTTACTACTACAATTGTTTTATTGTATTTTTATTATAAGTAATTTACTGGCGTTTTTCTATTATTGTTCTGATATAAAGCATTTTTAATATTTAACTTCAATTCATTTAGCTCTCCTATAAGTAGACAATCGCTTGGTGGCTATAATATAGAGTAGCCATAAACCGATGAAGGATAAAACAAGAATAAACTACATCATTATTTGGAAATCACGTTCACCAATAATCTAGATCTACTTGACCGCCTCCGTAGAGCTAGCATTGTATCCGGAGGTCGTGGGTTCGATTCCCACTTATGGCAAAAAAATATTAATACGTTTTTCTGTACAGTTTGTCATGGTCTGGGTGTTTATAAAATATAATATGTATTATATCGTTGTTTCTGGTACACATAGTACAAACCTAGAGCTTAGTTTGTGACCAGAGCAATATGTGTAAATTGTCCTACATATTATTATTATTTACATTTGTTTTGTCCAAAAAGGTTGCAACCATTGACGATATTTATATCTATGGTTGCAACAATTTTTAGATGTTTCGCCACCAGATACCTACTCAAATTCAAATTATAATAATAATATATTGTGGGAAACAAACATACCTAAGGACCACAACATCAAGTCGAACAAATATTTTGATCTCACAAACGAAATTACTAGAAACGGATTTAAAACTCAACTTTATGCAGTGGAAGTTGGTGCAAGAGGAACTCCAGCAAAGTCTTTGCACCGTCTATTGAAGGACCTTGGCCTTCCGAGATCAGCCGTCGGAACTTTTATGGAGCGTGTTTCCAGGATGGCGCTAACAGGATCATATAGTATTTGGTTGAGTAGAGAGGGTAGTGAACACAGTGCAGGTGAGAGTTCAAAAGGCTTTTAAACCTACTTCGCGGTCTCAAGTCCGGGAACGCTGCAGTTCATTCCCGCCCGCTGCCTTTCAACCACGCGATGGACCCGGCACCCGCACGGTGAATCCATGGTTTGCTAAGAACGTTGTCTCTCTATATGTAAATGTTAACAGATATTTATGATGTGTCAAAAGAAAATAAAAAGTTTTTTACCAACACGTGTGGGCTAGCTACAAGCAAACACGCCAGCGAATTAGCGAGTAAATAAGCCCAGCTTTATTTTTTTTTACAGTTCTTTTACAATCACATAGCCAACTAGCAGATTGTAAAAAAATCCTATGGCATGGGGCGAGGTTACAAGCTGGTAGCGAAACGTAAACTAGCTCCGGGACACCCGGGCTTTAAAGTCCGTTTAATAAGTTATGGTCGGTGAAGTTGTTCGCCCCAGTGGCGGTTCAGGCGTTATCTGAGATAACTTATCTGTCATACAAGGGCGACCATAAGTTGTTCGCCCCAGTGGCGGTTCAGGCGTTATCTGAGATAACTTATCTGTCATACAAGGGCGACCATAAGTTGTTCGCCCCAGTGGCGGTTCAGGCGTTATCTGAGATAACTTATCTGTCATACAAGGGCGACCATAAGTTGTTCGCCCCAGTGGCGGTTCAGTCGTTATCTGAGATAACTTATCTGTCATACAAGGGCGACTATAAGTTGTTCGCCCCAGTGGCGGTTCAGTCGTTATCTGAGATAACTTATCTGTCATACAAGGGCGACCATAAGTTGTTCGCCCCAGTGGCGGTTCAGTCGTTATCTGAGATAACTTATCTGTCATACAAGGGCGACCATAAGTTGTTGAGGCCAAACAGTAGTACATTTTTGTCAGTCACCAATCGCTTATCTTTAAGATCGTGTTTACGAACTAAGTAAGTCGATCCCTCCTGAGACACCGCGGAGAAAAGCGTACCAGCAAGTAAGATATCAGAGGAGTATCGCTATTCACTTATAGCATGGTAGCATAATAAACATCTCACGCCACTGAAGAGCATGCGCAGAACTACCTGTGGACAGAAGGGTACTTTATGAAATATTCATAAAAAGGAAATAATCTAAATGTAATTCAACGATTATCGTATCCAATAATAACTATTACCGAATCGCATGTTACATACTTAGGTACTACCAACGGTAATAGGCTACTACTTGGCCGTTGCGGATCTCCGTTTGGTTCCAGACAGTTTTATCTGTACCAATATTATCATAAATCATTTATTTGTGAACAAAAGAAAATGTACGTACAGATGTTACAAACTGCGGTCGCTTTTGTTCTTCCTTACGAATACAAATATTAAGGAGGTGCACAAGTTATATTACACAGTTGATAATAATAATTTATACATACACCTTAACACATTATTTATTACAAATACATTTAATAAATTATCAAATGTTGAAGTTAATTAAAGATTATGTAAATATTATATTCTCTAAATATTCATTTATATTATAATAGCATTTATTAATTATTTCTAGTACAGGCCCCATTTGTAAAAAAGTCTTCAAATAACGATTTTCGTGGGACTCATATCCGCCATACATACTACTGGTATGTACTTGTTTGATATGTTTTCCTGAACACAAAAAGTGCGGTTGTGACTTCCTAGGGGTATGGAGGGGGGAGCAGTGACGTAGCAAAGATGGCGGCCCGGCCATTCTATCAAGCGGTATTTCTAGAGAACTACTAAACCGATTTACCTAAACAAGGTGTCTAATGAAAGATCATGAAATGTACTTTATTTAACTTCATACATGCGTTTATATACAGCTATGTTTGTCCTGTTAATCATGAATGTCATTTGTTATTACAAATGAAATACTTAAAAAAACTACTTTTCGAAAGAAAAAAATTTTTTTTTAATGAAAATAGTTCGGTAACCATAAGGATATGTTAAATTAGTTTTATATAAAACATATTGCTAGTTTTATCAGCTTTCTAATATACGTTAAATCGAGTGATAAACAATGAAACTGCACTCGTTTTAGTAAGCCGACTACTGGTGCGCGTAATATCAAATTGATGTAAGTAGGTCAGTCATATTCTACATAAAAAAACGTGATATAAAGTTGCTTTTTGGCATGTTATTTGGACCTAAGAGGAGCGGGAAACTACGTATTGCAAGCAAACAAAAAAAGTTGTGCTACCTGCACAATACGTGAAAAACTGCAAAATTTTGGACTTTTTTCAATATATGCAGTTAAATACAAAAGCTATGGGATTTTTTTATTATTAGTTTATATTATTACTTTTAAGTCGATATATTTGAAATAATAAAACCCACCCACAGCTGACTAATATTTATTCAGATATGTCTCTTAAAAAATTGTTATGGTTATCAAAAATATTGAAATTTTGTGTTTTTCTTACATTGTTAGCCAAATATCGGCACAACCGATCATGCTAAGAGAAAAACTTGTGAAAATTAAGTCTTAGCTCATTTAACTTTTCATTTAAGCGCAAAAAGGGGCCCATAACCCTATACTTCTCTTGTAATCGTAAAAAAAAATGCAATATACAATTTTTAAAATAACCTAATATGAAATTATGGGCATATGTACTTGTACTATTATTTATTCTGTGTAAAAAAGTTAAAAAAAAACTAAAAAGTTATTAAGCCATTGACTTTTATTGACACACGTATGTGTGCACATAAAATAAATAAGTTTAAAAAATAGTAGAAGTAACTATAGTGCAGTCTATAGTTTGAAATTAAAATTGAAAATATTCTTTATTTACTTTAACAAAGCATTAGTACTTCAACAATTATAAAGTTTGCATTGTTTAGATCGCCTCGTTTTCTAATCCTTAGCGAATAAATCTACTTTCTTCGCTGAGGAATGAAAATGAGGGGATCCAAATAAAGCAAGCTAAGCATGTGCCGCTTATTGTCATCATTTGATAGCAGTCTTTACTACAACACTTTTAATAAATGAATTAATTAACTCTATATACCACTATAAAAGTGAGCGCAGCGTGCATCAATATTATGTTAACATTTTAGTACCTTGTCGCGTTTGTAAAAAACTTTTTTTGTGACAAAAGCACTTAATTGAATGGTATTGATAGGTTTTAAAGTGTTTACATATTGGTGTATGCAACAGTAAATAATGATTAATATAACTTAATTAATGTTATATCTTCAAATATTATTTCGCTGCATGATCAAGCTGCCTACTTCTGTCTTTTTCGGGCATGGGAAGGAAAAGTTACGCGTCCTCCAAAAACTGAGGTGGCTACCATTTTCCTAAAGCCTGATTCACGAAGAATAGTCGCCGCTGCTGGAAATAAACTTCTTGTGACTATGTATGCAGGAGGAGTCACCAGCACTTTTGGGACTCTCGGTTAAGAAACTCGCTATATATCTGGCCCCAACTGAAGAGGCTGCAGCTTAACATGCATATCGAACATACCACCAGGGTCAGGACTGTTTGAGAGGAGACAAAGAACCAACCAACTGGAGCTGGAACAGTAACCAGCAGGGACTGCTACTCATTACTTCTACAATAGACCCAGCTCCTCAAGCCATCTTAAAACTAATTTGTTACAAATGCCGCGAAGAGTGCTCTGGACGAGGTTGCACGTCACAGAGAACAGAGCAAACGTGCTCTGTTCTCTGTCATTTCTGTCAGGGCAAGCATGCTAAAATGAACCCCGTAGTGGATGAGTTCCATGCAGAGGTCACTTGTGACTATGACCGTGCGTTGGTACTCATAGACACCATTACCGAGAAGGTTCGCGGAGATATTGATAGGTCGGTTAAGATGGACCCCGAGCCTTCGCCAGTTGGTTCTTCTCCCGGGTTTTTGAGCAGGTTGCCTACCCTTGACCTCCCACGACGACTTGATGCCTGGGTAGACTTCCTAAACTTGTTCGATAGTCTTGTGCACGGGCGGGGGGACCTCACCCCCAGCCAGAAGATGGCATATTTGTTGTCCTCATTGAGAGGAGAGACTTGTGGCATTGAACAACACCTACCCGTGACCGATGCCAATATAATGATAATATTAGAACTAATATTTAAGGCGTGGATACGGTTGGTGAGGTCGGTCGCCTCGGTGGCACCCTTGTATGGCAGATGATAATCGGAAGGTCAATGGAATCAGCTAACCACCTAGTGCTGTTTTTTCAATACTTTTATTTATGACACCTTTTATTAATTAATCTATAATGGTTATATACTCGTATATATAGCAGCCTAACCAAACGCACTCTAGACCTTATTGTTAAAACTTTTTTTTTTTTTTGACCATTAATAAATATCTGTAAAGATTTACCTGTCCGAACATCACTGCTTCGGCAATAGTATTAGAAAATATATTGGGTCAACACCCCCAGGTAAAGTTGTCCCCAGCTGTGATGACCCTGACAAAGGATTTGTGTTTGGCTGACCCCACCTTCGACATTTCGGGACCAATTGATTTGTTGTTTTGGGAATGTTGCTCCTAGGTAATGTGAAGCCCCTAGGTACAGGTGGCCTCGTAACGATCCCCACAATATTGGGATCTATTATAATGGGCCCAACCCATGTTCCTCCCCCACCTGTTGTTGATAACCGTTTTGTTGATTTTTGTCTTTCTCTTTCTGAGGCGGTTCAGAGATTTTGGGAAGTGGAGGAGCCCCCGGCTGCTACGAAGGTTAATCCTGTTAATCATGAATGCGAATTGTTCTTCCAGAATAATACTGGTCGTTTAGAATCTGGTCGTTTTTACACCAGACTTCCTTTTCTCCCCTCACGACCCCCATTGGGTGCATCGAGGAGTCTTGCTAAGAAAAGGTTGGTGTCCATGGAGAATCGCATGAGGCGTGACCCTGTCTTACGCAAGAAGTACATTGAGTTCATGCGGGAGTAAGAGGTTTTGGGACACAAGACGGTCTCAAACTTGAACTGGCGTTCAGTGGAACATTATTTCATTCCCCATTACGCAGTCTTCAAGCCTCATAGTGAGAACATAAGAGTGGTGTTTGATGGCTCTGCCCCCACGTCTTCGGGTGTAACTTTGAACCAGTGCCTGCATACTGGCCCGAAGCTTCTCCGGGATATTTCGGATATCCTCATGGACTTTCGCCGCCATCAGATTGTCTTTGTGGCCGACATCCGCATGATGTTTCGGCACTCACACGGCAGACACTCATCCACGAGGATGACAGGTGCTACCAACTAATTTTATGGCGGGAGAAACCCTCTGATCGACAAGCATGGGTCTATGAGCTGAATACCAATACATATGGTTTGCGGTCTAGCCCGTTCGTGGCTATTCGTTCATTGTTGGAGCTGGCCAAGCGTGAGCGTTTGAGGTTTCCTCGAGCTTCCGCCATCTTGGAAAATGATTTGTATGTTGATGATGTATGCACGGGAGCCTCCAGTGAGAAGGAGACTTTCATCTTGAGGAATGAATTGATTGGGATAATTAGGGCTGGAGGCTATGAGCTAAGAAAGTGGATATCGAACTCCCCCACTCCCCTGGCTGACTTTCCATTGGAGCACCAGCAGGATCCCCCTCTCTTCGAAAATATTGATAATCCTAACATGTTGTCTGTTCCTGGAGTACAGTACAGGCCAGTCCGGGATATTTACACCTATCGGGTGGATCTTTCTCCGCCCAGGATCTGGACTAAGCGCTTGGTCCTGTCCACTGTAGCCAGAACCTTTGATCCAAGCGGTTGGATTAACCCAGTAATATTTTTGGCTAAATGTTTCCTTCAGAGACTTTGGACTGCTGGAGTTTGTTGGGACGACCAACTCACTGACACCTTGTTAAAGGACTGGGTTTCTTTTGTTAGTTCACTTCCAGAAATCAATGAAGTCTCTTTACCCAGACCTTTCCTCCCAGCTGGGAAGTACACGGCGAGCCTCCATGGGTTCTGTGACGCTTCAGAGCGAGGATATGCCGCCGTGGTCTACTTGCGTACTGTGTGTCCTACTGGAAGTGTAGCGTCAGTGAATTTGGTCTTAGCAAAGAGCAAGGTTGCTCCCCTATGGACTCGACTTACGATTCCGAAGTTAGAATTGTGTGGGGCTGCTCTTCTTACGCGATTATTAAATCACGTTTTTGTAACGTTGTGACGCACTGTTGATATTGGTGACTTGTTTGCTTGACCTGACAGCCAGATTGTTCTCTCGTGGCTGGGAGCTGCTGTCCATACACTCGAAGTCTTTGTGGCCATGTCTCTCAGATTCAGGCTTCTGATGCTCCGTTGATCTGGAGACATGTTCCAGGGGAAATGAACCCTGCAGATGTTGCGTCCAGGGGTTGTGCTTCCCCATATCTTATGCGACACTCACTTTGGTGGGGCCTTGATTGGTTGACGCATCTTGAGTCGTTCTGTCTCATGGCCAGCCTTTGTTGACTGATCTACTACCAGGTCTCCGCGTATTCGCGATGGTGAGGACCGTGGAGTTGGATCCTGAATTTTTACTGAATAAATTTAGCTCCCTGGATAAATTGTTGGGTGTAACTGCGTGGATTAAACGCTTTATTTTTAATTGTCGACACCCCCGGGAGAAACGCCAGTCACCAGTCCTCACACCATGTGAACGGAAGGACTCGCTTTTATATTGGATTAAGGTTGTTCAGGATGATCAGTTTAATACTGAAATACAAGACACTGCGGGCTGGACGTTGTAAGCTCAAGGGAGCAATTGGACGCCTAAATCCGTTTTTGATAATTTGGGCCTCCTTCGTGTTGGAGGAATACTTCGGAATGCCAATTTGCCCTTTGGAGCTCGTCACCCCTTGTTGCTCCCTAATTCTGGTCACTTGGTGAATTTGTTGGTTGCTGATCACCACATCAAGAACTCGCATGCTGGCTGTAATGCTTTGTTGGCCATCTTACAGCGCGAATATTGGATTCTGTCCGCCAGACGAGTCATACGAAGTGTGATTTTCCGATGCAAGCCTTGTTACTTGATTCAAGGCTACTACCATGCAGCCTCAAATGGGAGATCTGCCATCGGACCGTGTAAATGAGTCTCGTCCCTTTGCTGGCGTGGGTACAGATTTTGCTGGCCCGTTCTCTGTGAAAGTGTCAGGAACGCTATAATTGTTAAGGCCTATTTGTGTGTCTTTGTATGTCTGTCCACCAATGCCGTACATTTAGAATTGGTTTCTGCCCTAAGCACTGAAGCCTTCGTCGCTGCCCTTGGTAGATTTGTGTCCCGCCGCGGTTTGCCAACGTTGATCCGGTCCGATTGCGGAACAAACTACAAGGGCACCGACCGTTATTTAAATGATGTATATAAATTTGTAGCAGATAATCAGAATGCAATTGGAACTGCACTCTCCCAACGTAAAATCAGATGGCTTTTTGATCCACCAGCATGTCCACATTGGGGAGGAATATTTAAAGCTGTTGTTAAGGCTGCCAAAACTCACTTACGTAGGGTGATAGGAGAAACCGTATTAACCTTTGAGGAACTTGCTACGGTATTTTGTAAAATTTAAGCCGTCCTCAACTCACGCCCGTTGTGCCCGCTCTCTTCAGACCCAAACGACCTCGAGGCTTTGACACCAGGTAATTTTTTGATAGGGCAGCCACTTGTCTCCTTGCCTGAATACTCCTTCAGAGATGTGAAGTGTACTCGACTGTCGCGATTTTAATTGATCCAGCAGATGATCCAGCATTTCTGCCGTAGCTGGTTGCTCGAATACCTTGACTTATTGCAGCAACGCGTGAAGTGGACTGATAGACGGACCCTCCAAAGATAGAAGACCTCGTCCTGGTTAAGGATTCTAACCTGTCCCCATTGCATTGAGGAAGGGGGCGCATCCTTAACTTGGTTCCTGAGCGGATGGAGTACCTCGTTTTGCTGAGGTTATGGTTGGAGATTCCATTTTGAAGAGAGCGGCGGCAACACTCTCCCGTTTGCCCGTTGTGTAGAGTATAGATTCCTTCTATCCGGGGCGGGGAATGTTCGATTTTGATAATCGTCTATGGACGCTAATCTATGGTCATAACCTAAGTCAGTCAGTTAGAGTAAAGTTGAAAAAGTGAGTATATTTTGTCCTGAGTTAATTATTTTGTTTCTATTGTGAATAGAGCTTTTGATTCGTAATGTAATTTTTGTGCGGCCTTCTAGAATACCTTTAGAATTGATGTAGTGTTTTATTCGCCATGTATTAGGCGCCTACAAATAGTGATTAACATTTGTCGCGTTGTGTGTTGTTCTTATTATTATATTGTTCCAACTCTATAATATTGTCTAAATTGTTATACCGTGGCATTAGTGGTTGAAGAAAACGAAGTTATTGCATCCCTTGGGCACCCAGGGACTCCGTCCAGTAGCTAACCACAAGCCATTTGTGTGAGAAGCTTGGACTGAATAGATCTGTTTTCCGGTGTCTCGCACAGCGGGTGTCGCCAGACTTGTTTGAGACTTGGAGGTCATACTGTCAATGTGATCAAGCCGCATACCCAACGACATAGGTAAGTATAACATGGGGTAAATTTAAATAAATGCATAATAAAACGTACCTTTGCACGATGACCTAAAAACACTTTAAACACACAATCAATCTCAAAATCTAAAATATTTTATAGAATATGTTAATTATGAAGAAATAAATTGTAATATAAAACTTAGGAATAAGATCGAGAATCGAACTACCGACTTCATTACTTACCATATAGTTTTTATTGCTTACCGTATTGCTTTTATTATCATTTTTGTGTGTAAAATTTAGAAACACTAATTATTGAGTCCTTGAAGAACACTTAAGTTATGGAAGGTTTTGTTTCTTTTTTTTTAGCAACAAAAATGAATATGTATAAAAGAAATCCTTCCATAACTACTCCTTGAAGGACTCAATAAGACCAAAAGTTGTAACGATATTAATCGTACATAAGAGTTTCGGAACGCGGCCGAGAGTCGGAACGTAGCAAGTGTCACTTGGACACATGAGCTTTTCATTAAAAGACTTATTTGTTCAGTGAGACTTACCGGCGACCTCTAGTGTTCGTTGGTAATTTAATTAATATTAATTAGTTTATATTATTAATCACCCTAAACGTTGTTCTAAACAACCTCTTGCTTCAGGACACTGATTATTCAGTCTGCCGACCCCTACTTGGGTAAGTTGTGAACATAACCTCAAAACCTCATGGTTAATCTTGTGCACCATCGCTGCAGTCACACTCCTGCTTGGTATTCTACATGGGTGCTGACTGAGGTGATGGTTTATGTTCCGACTGGAATGTAACACCTACCTCGTCCATTCCAGAGTTCTAGTTACGGCGTTAAAAACACGGAGCCACAGAAGATTGCAATCACTCCTGGACACTGGAAGCTCGCTAGCTGGAAACGAGTACTGAAGAGACCCTGGATTGAACCTCCTGGACTTTGACGTCGCATTAGGGAAGGTACTCTACGACAAGCGTGGAATGCAGACTGGATAGTCTAAAGTTATTTTATACCCACACCAATTTCACTGTAAACCCCTTTTCTTTTAATATATTTTTGCTTTGCTCTCATGTAGTTTGTAGTATAATTTAATATCTTTTTATGTCACCCCCTAAAAACGTGACAAATTTAGTATTACATAAATATATAAAAAAACTGTATTAACGGTATATTTTTAAAATAAAATAAATAAAAGACATTGTATATTGAAAAGACTTTATTCACAAATCCATAGAATGAGAATAATGAACTCCAAATGGAATTACAACACTAGTACGTAGGTACGCTTTTATGTAAATAGAACTGACGGCTCCGACCCGGTTTTCTGTTTCGGAATAAGTGGCTTCGGAGATCGCGGGGTGGGACGTCCCGCGGCGGAAGAGGGACCGCGCTCAAAAGTATTAGAAAAATAGACATTTACACGAATACAATACGAGAATCAGTCGAGAAATAACGTCACGCGTACTCAGCGTCGGAGGAGGCGTCGCGCTCCGGCGGAGAGAGCGGCGAGGAGAGGCGACGCGCGCCGTCCAGCCGCAGCCGCAGCGCAGTCCGCTCCTGCCGCAGCGCCGCCAGCTCCGCGCGCATCTGCTGCGCCTGCAGCCGGCAGAGGTCGTCGTACACGTGGTACGTCGCCTGGAACAGCACGTGCGACTCCCCCCACTCCACCCGCACCGCCAGCTCCGCCCCGCGCAGCCCCGCCACCGCTCGCGCCGTCTCCATCATCACGCCCTCGTCCGCGCTCTCCTGCGCGTAGTAGTGCGCAAACGGCGCGCCCGCCAGCGCCTCCGCCGGTTCGTCCGCGCGCAGCAGCCAGGCGCGCCACGACACGTAGCGCAGGTGGTTGCGCGGTACGTGCTGCACGTCGCGGTACAACATGTGCAGCCGCACCGTCTCCGACTGCACGTCGCAGCGCAGCGCCCACGCCTGACGCTCGCGGTCGTAACACGCCGCCGCGCCGCCGCCCACCGCCACCGATACCTCCACGCGCGCCGCCGCCTCCAGCAGTTGAAGCGTTAGCCGCACCGCGCCACCTCCCGCCGCGCCCACGACGCCCGGCGGCTCCCACGCCGGCGCACCGCCCTCCGCGTCCGCCTCGTGCTCCAGAGGGCCCGACGCTACCCGCCGCGCGCCTTCGCCCACCGCCAGCGCGTACCGCACGCGGACGCGCTGCCCCGCGCCCGACAACCGCAGCAGCCGGAGCGCGAGCGGCGAGCGGCCCCCGCCGTCGGCCGACACGCTCCAGTCGAAACCCGCGAATGCGAGCGGAGGTGAATCGAGCCGCGGCGCGCGCAGTTCGCATGAAAATACGCTACGCACGCGAGCCAGACTGAGCTCTAGCTGGAACTCGCCGCGCGCGTCTAGGAACCGCGCCGCGAGGTCCGGCAACGATACGCAGCGGCCGCGCCCGTGCGCCGCGCCGCCGGCCGAGAAGCGCACCTGGCGGCCGGAGAAGCTCTCGTTGGCAGAGAAGTGTTCGCGCGCCAGCAGCGTGAACGTGAAGTCGGTGTAGACGCGCATGCCGTCGCCGGCGCCGCGCCACAGCAGGAACACGCCGAGCGCGGCATCGCGGCGGGACAGCGCCACGGCCCAGCGCTGGTGCGCGGCGCAAAACTCCTTGCTGGTGACGGTGCGTTCGGGGTCGCGCGTGGCGGACCGCGTCACGATGAACGTGAACACGTGCGTGTCGTCGCGGTCGTGCAGACGGGAGGCGCGGTACAGCAGCGCCATTTGCGGGCGGATATCCGCATCTACGACAACGATAACACTCATATCAAACTCAATAAAAAAACAACAAGTGCTTAAAGTTGGTTGGATCTTAAATATTTAGTCTATCGTGCAAACATGATGAAGATATATTGTACAGAACCAACTCGCTCTGTTATGGCACTGGCAGCACTGCACTTAAACTAAACTTGCACTATCGCGGGATTTAAATAAAACTGCTTCTTTTCTTCACAAGTATATATTTTATTAAGTTCAACAAATATTTTTACGTTAAAATCCTTTAGTGGCGACGTCTGTCGGCTCAAAAAAGTAACTAACAAATTCCACATATAAAATGCATCTTATTATATCAGGACTAAACATACCGCCCACCATGAACGAATAATGAATATCGTACATAAACAACTTACATAAAAGGCTCTTAAATTAATAGGTTACATATAACTTTCATATACAAATTCTTACACTAAAGTGAAACTAAAAAAACATTAAAGGACAATTTACCTAATTTACACATATTTAATTATATTTATACTACTAGAACAATCACTCGATCGTTGCACCTCGGTTACAGGCAAAATACATATTTTTGATATTGACCGTTTGATCAAACCTCCTTTACTTTTTATTGTAACTACACGTGCAAGTCCGTCCAAACCAGGATGTTTAGCAACAATGACCCCTATGAGCCATTGTGCTGGTGGAAGGTTATCTTCCTTAACTAAAACCACGTCGCCTATCTTAGGTTCCGGCCTGTGTGTATTCCATTTGCGACGGTAAAGGAATTGAGTGAGATATTCAGAAGACCATCGTTTCCAGAAATCCTGTACCATTCTTTGCGTAAGTTGCCATCTGCGTAGACTAGTGATATTAGAATTAATATAATTTACATCAGGTATGATGACCAAAGGCTCTCCTACCAAGAAATGCCCTGGCGTTAATGGACACGGATCCTCTAAATTGTTGCCCAAGTATGACAACGGTCTAGAATTCAAGCAAGCCTCGATTTGAGATAAGACAGTGGTCATCTCTTCGAAGGTTAAGGTAGAGTTACCAATAACTCTTTTTAATTTTTTTTGGTTCTTAGTGGACTTAATCTCGGCTTCCCATAATCCACCAAAATTTGGAGAGTGGGGTGGGATAAAGTGGCATTCAGTACCATTCGAGGCAAGATTGGTAGCAATTTCCGTCGCTATACCCGACCTTTCCTCAGAGAAGAGAGTTTTTAACTCTCTTGCCGCTCCCACAAAATTCGTGCCATTGTCACTCCAAAGGTCTGAACAATGGCCACGTCGAGCGACAAAACGTCTAAAGGCCGCCAAAAACCCTTCAGACGTTACGTCACTGACCGCTTCGAGATGCACTGCTTTGGTGGCCATGCATATGAACAGGCATATATAGCCCTTATAGAAGTGATGGCCTCTACCCCTTGCTGACCGAATTTTGATGGGACCTGCATAATCCACACCACTACGTTGGAAAGGTCGGCAAGCGTTTGCTCTTGCCTCTGGCAGTTGACCCATGAATGATGGCTTGTTCGTGCTGAATGACGAACATAATTTATGCATTTATGTATATGACGGCGAACACAGTTTTTACCATCAATGACCCAATACTTCGACCTTAAATAATTTAAGGTAAGCTGAGGACCACCGTGTAAGGTCCTTAAATGTGCATCTGCAATGACAAGATTGGAAAAATGCGTATTCCTTTGAAGTAAAATTGGATGTTTTGCTTGACAGTCTATAATAGCATTTTGCAATCTACCGCCCACGCGTATAAGCCCAGCCTTGTCAATGAAAGGCTTTAAACTTTTTATTTTGTTTTTTGGACTAACTGCTTGTTTAGTCCAAAAAACAAAATAAAAAGTTATGTTTCATTAAATCTCTAATTTCTTCTTTAAATTGAAGCATTTGATCTGATTTAATGCACCAATGGAGAGAATCTTGCAATTCACTACTAGTGAGCCAAACAGGAAATTTTCTTTTATATCTTATTTTGCAATAAAATATTTTGCAGGTAGCAATGACTCGAATAAGTCGTCGAAGAAATGAAAATTTGCCAATAATGTTATCTTCATTATCGCTGTCAGTGGTCGCTACATGGCAGATTTCTGTAGATCTCTGTTCCAAATTTGTAACGCATACTTCTTGTGGACTGTAATTAATACTTTTGTTATTCAACCAACTTGGACCAGAAATCCACAGCGGAATATCTGAAAACCTTGAAGGGTATATTCCTCTTGAAGCACAATCTGCTGGATTATCTTTCGACCTAACATGTGACCACTGGCTGCGATCCATGGATGTCAAAATTTCAGAAATTCTGTTAGCTATAAAAGTCTTCCACTTACTTGGATGACTGCTAAGCCAGGCTAGCACGACCGACGAATCAGTCCAAGCATGTACATTTTCTTTACTTATATCTAATATCTGAGATACTTCCCCTAACAACCCAGCCAAAAGAACTGCACCACAGAGCTCCAATCGTAGAATTGATACCTGTTTGATTGGAGAAACCTTAGTTTTTGATGTCACCAGACTCACATGAATTTGACCGTTGCTATCAATGACGCGAATGTAAACAACAGCCGCGTAAGCATCTTTAGACGCGTCTGAAAATCCATGTAATTCTCGGTGGACATCAAATGGGTTTGTATGAATGCACCTTGGTATACGAAAGTTGGCAACCTCCGCGAGTTCATTTCTAAATACAGTCCAATCAACAAGCAATTCATGAGGTAATGTCTCATCCCATCCAATGCCATCCATAAACGCTGTATAAATATCTTAGCAGTGATTAAAACAGGAGACAGCCAGCCAAGAGGGTCAAACAGACGAGCAATGTCTGAAATTACCTTCCTTTTTGTTACTGGTGGACATAAATTGGGAAGTTGTACCGTATACTGAAATTCATCTGAAACCCCATTCCAAATTAACCCTAATATTTTCATTTCATTATCCAATTTAATTTCTGTTCCTTCCTTAAAATTTTAGTATGTTTTATCTATGTGCCTTGATAACATTACACTATTGCTAGCCCATTTTTGCATTTCAAAACCTCCTTTAGACAAAACTTTATTGATTTGATGAACTAGGTTTAAACCTTCTTCCACAGACTGACAACCAGTCATCAAATCGTCTACATAGAAGTCATTCTGCATAATTTTAGCAACTTCAGGATAATCCTTACCTTCGTCTCTAGCTCTAGCATAATTGTTGTAGAGTTCTAACAGCTAGATATGGAGCTGAAGCTGTGCCGAAGGTAACGCGTAACAATCTGTAATGTTGCAGATTCCCAGACTCATCTCGCCAAAGTAGTCATCTTTGGTAACCTTTATTTGACGGTACATTTTTACCAAGTCTCCTGTGAGACATATAGGATGAAGACGCCATCGCATAATTATATGTCTTAAATTTATTTGTAAAGTTGGACCAACCATTAACTCACACTGTTAAGTGAGATACCGTTGAGATAGGTGCAAGATGCATCAAAAACGACTCTAACTTTAGTCGTTATCTTGTCCTCCCTCACCACTGCATGATGAGGCAAATAGACCGTTCCCGATTTATAACGGTGTTCTTGCAAAACTAACTCCATATGGCCCAACGTTAAATATTCATTCATTACATCTGAATATTGTCTCCTTAAATTCGGATTCTTTGACAATTTTGTTTCTAACAATTTGAAACGTTTAATGGCAATGCTTCTAGAGTTCCCATACTTGCATTTCGGATCCTCATTCCGGAATGGGAGTTTAACGATATACCGTCCAGTGTGATCTCTGGACGTCGTGCTTATGTATAGTTCATCACACTTTTGCTCTTCGGGGGTCCAAAGCCTTTGACCTACAACGGATGAATGCTCAGATTCCAATTCCCAGAATCGTTTAAGCAATTCGTTATCGTCATAGTGTGTGTGAAGACTAACCATAGTATTATAATCATTATTAGACTTTATTTGACCTGATAATATCCAACCAAGTTCCGAGTTCTGTGCCACCGGACACCCTTGTGGACCCTTTAGAACGCCTGCTAATATTATTTGGCCATATACTTTTGCGTCCAATAATAAGTCTATTTTATTGGGTACGTTGAAGTTTGGATCAGCTAACCTTAAACTACCTAATGCTGACCACGTTTTAAAATTAACTCTTTCTGTTGGAAGAAATGACGTCAATTTTTTCAGTACATGAGCCTTAACAATTATAGTATAGTCAGGATTTTGGATTGATTGCAGTTTTATATGCACCACGTATTTAGAGGTAATCGGTACCCCTTCACTTCCTAATCCTGATAATTGACTTACCTGTGGTACCTTTTTTATACCGAGCAATTGTACAGCAGCTTCAGTTATGAATGACGCCTGTGATCCCTGATGAAGTAAGGACCTCAACGTAATCATGCTACCTGTATTCGCTACCTTTACTAAGGCTGTTGCCATGACTAAATACGTTCGAAAAACAGGTAACTATATTAGTTGGTTCATTTTGAGAACTTGAAGATGCATTAGACTGGTCTAATACAACATCGGTAGGGTCTGAGGTTCTGTCTAAATGGAGCAAAGAATGGTGCTTCTTTCTGTAAAGGTGGCACTTCTTGGACATACGACACTTATAAACAAGATGATTAGATCCCATGCAATTAAAACAGAGTCCTTTTTCTTGGATAAACTTACGACGTGTTTCAACATTTATAGACAAAAACTTTCTACAATTATGTAATTCGTGAATTTCAGAACAATAAACACACGGAATATATTTATTTATTACAGTTTCCTTATCATTATTTAATATTTTTAATTCACTTTTATACACAAGACATAATTCCTCGACTTTGTCATACAAATTATCAGTAGTGTATTTATGTGACTTTAATGTTTTGCTATCTCCACATTGTAATAATTTAATATGACCTGTTCTAAAATCACGCCAATAGTTTTCAAGGATGTCTAACCTACTTTCTAAATATTCATTAGTTATACGCTCTTTAGGAGACTTTTTAAAATTGACTCTTGCATTGCTAATGCGCAAGTATACGTCATCTTGTATGGAAACCAATGTTTCTAAACTATTTGACTCTTCCATTGTGATACACAAATATTAAATAATGACAAAAAACTAACTATATCAAACAGAAAATCAACTAAAAATAATTATAATAATAATATAATAATATAAGCCTTTATTCAGATACTTTTTTACAAATTTTATTTATTTTGCTTTTTAATTTTCTGAAACTGAATCTGTGTGCCGTTTGGCAAAGGCCTCCTCCAACTCTCGCCATCCTGTACGGTTCTGTGCTAATCTGGTCCAAGTCCTGCCTGCTGTTTCTATAATTTCGTCTACCCATCTTCTATACTGGCCTCCTCTTTTCCTTTTCTTATCCTTAGGGTACCAATATGTTACAGTTTTGCTCCATTTGTCCTTTCCCCTTATTGTATGTCCCGACCATTTCCACTTAAGTTGTTTTATTGTAATAATTACATCCTTAACTTTTGTATTTTTCCGAATAGTATTGATTCTTACTTTGTCTTTTTTCCTTATTCCTATCATACTTCTTTCCATTGAGTGTTGGCACGTTTCTAGCTTTTTTATATGTCTTTTGTTGAGTGCCCATGTTTGACAACCATATGTTAGAACGGGTAAGATGCAGATGTTAAATAGTTTGCTTTTAGTTGTCATTTTCACTTCACTGTTTTTCATAATTTCCTTAAATCCCCAATATCTTTTCCATGCGTTCCCTATCCTTCTTTCAATTTCCTTATCTGTTTGATCTATTGGTGATATAATCTGACCTAAATATATATATTCTTTTACAAATTCTATTATTGTGTTGTCTATTTTTATTATATTCTCTTGTGTGTTGGTCATAGCCTTTGTTTTTTCTTTGTTCATTAGTAATCCAACTTTTTTACTTTCTCTATTTAGATCTTCTAACATTTCTCTTAGGTCGTTAATATTCGTTGCAAATAATATAAGATCGTCAGCAAATCTTAAATGAGTGAGATTTTTTCCGTTGATGTTCAGACCGTAACTTTCCCAGTATAATTTCTTAAAAATTTCCTCAAGTACGGCAGAAAAAAGTTTAGGCGATAATGGGTCTCCTTGGCGTAAACCTCTCTATTTTTATCTCATCTCCTTCCATTTCTAGTTTAACTCTAGATGTGCTTCCGGAGTATATATTTTTAATAAGCCTAATATATTTTGTGTCTAAGCCTTGATTTCTTAACGCTTCCCAAATTTTTCCATGTTCAAGGGAGTCAAAAGCTTTGTTGAAATCTATAAAACAGCAATAAAACTCTTTGGCTTTTTCGAAGATTTGTTTTACAACATGAATGTGGTCTAATACAGAATATCCGCTTCTGAAGCCTGCCTGTTCTATCGGCTGGTTTTCGTCTAGTGTTGTGCTTATTCGACTTAATATAATCTTAGCAAAAACTTTGTAAATATTTGACATTAGGCTGATTGGTCTGTAATTGTTTATATCGTTCTTATCTCCTTTTTTGTGTATCAGCGTTATTTTAGATACTGTCCATTGTGTTGGTATTATTTCGTTTCCTATTATTTCGTTGAAAATTTCTGTGAGTATTGGTGTTATGATTTCTTTAGTCGCTATTAAAAATTCATTGCTTATGTCATCTGGGCCTGGTGATTTATTTTTCTTTTGTGTTTCGATTGCTTTCTCTACTTCTCTTTGTAATATAGGTGGTATTTTAGAAACGAAACTAATATCTTTTAGTTGGATATCATGTTCCTTGCTTAATTGTCTTCTATATAGATTTCTATAGAATTCTGTAGCTATTTTTATCATATCTGGTCTTTTAGTTCTTTCCTCTCCCAATTGGGTTTTTATTTTGGGTATCCAGTCTCTTTTACTCGACAGTGACTTAAGCGCTTTGTTTATGCCGCCTGTTGCTGTTATATGATTTTCAAGTATTGTTTGTCTGTGATTTTTTCTGTCTTTTCTCATACTCGTTCTTATTTGTTTACTTAGTTCATTTATTTCTTTCCAGTCTTTGTTCTGCTTCTCTTTGTTGCTGATTAGATGTTGTCTTTTTAGTAATAAATCATTTGTTGTTTCCGAAAGAACACTTTTTTTGTTTTCAAGCTGCATTATAGTTTTATCCTTTAGTATATCTTTTAGTGTTTGTTCGATTTTGTTGTATTTCTCTTGCGTGTTTTCATCTTTTATATTTAGTTTTAGTATGCATTCTTCAAGGTTTATTTTTGTTATTTTTGAAATATTTTCGTTAAAGTTTGATATTTTCTTTGGCAGTGCTTTTTACGATTTTTTGTAGGGTTCGTAATTAAGGTTGCTCTAAGCATTCTATGGTTGCTATTAAAATTTAATTTATTAATCACACTGCAGTCTTTAAAAAAGTTACTTCTGTTAGTTAGTATAAAATCTATTTCATTTTTGTATTTGCCTCCTGGTGAAACCCAAGTCCACTTTCGGCTTTTACGTTTTTTAAATATCCTGTTTAATATTTTCATGTTGTGTTCGTATGCTAGATTAACCAGTTTCTGACCATTTCTTGTTCTCTTTCCTGTACTGTAAGGTCCGAGTATTGTTTCTTCTTCATAATTCCCACTACCTATTTGTGCGTTAAAATCCCCTATTATAATTACATTTTTATGTGAGTGTTTGTTGATACACATATTTAGTTGTGAGTAGAATTCTTCTATTTCCTGTTTGCTAGATTGTTCCGTTGGTGAATAAACTTGTATGATTGACCATTTTTCTTTATAGCCTTCCACAATTAAATTTAGAACTGCAATGCCATCTGATATTCCAATAAATTCTTCAATTTGCCTTTTTCAGATGTTTTTTTATTAAGAATCCTACTCCATTTCTGCCTGGAGTATCGCCTTTGCTGTACAAAATATACTCTTCGTGTTCTTCTATACTTTCTCCTATTCTTCTTCCTATAAGCTGTAATAAGTTCTAATTCACTTTCGGTTGTCCTTAAGGTTAGCGTATTGAATGTTGATATGTACAAAATATTTTTTTCCTTTTTACAGGTGTGCTTCGTTGGAGATTGATGAATATTTCTTGTATTGAAAGTTGGAGGGTGGTAGTCAATATAGTCCCTCACGGTGACAAGCCGGCTTGAGGGTTTAATATTTTTTGTTGTTTTTATATTTGTTTGTAGGTTATTTATTAGTTCTAACTTCCGATTGCCGATGTCATCTAATTGCTATTTTTTTGGTTTCTCTGAAAGGGAATGTGACTTAGGTCTAGCTAAATAATCAAAAGCGTTTGGTGGATTAGTTTTTTTAGTAATGGGCTTTGGTTGTTTGTTGGTGGTATTACCGTTTATGTTTGGTGAAGTAGAAGGTTCCCTTTTCCTTTTATCTCTATTTTGTTCTCTTGGATCTTTTACTATCAACTTGTCTACTTTTATGTATGCTATGTTTCCTTTTTTACGCTCCTCTTCCACTTTTGGCTGTAATTTCTTTCTTATTTCTAATACTTCTTTACTAAAGTCTTCTTTTATGTAAGTATTTTTAGGTAAATTTCCTTTATTTTTTAATACTTCATTTCTCTTCCACATATTTGTAAACCCTACCAGAACTGGTCTTGGCCTATCACCTCTCGAACCTAACCTATACGCCTTATTTATGTCTTCAGCTTTAATTTCAATATTAATATATTTCTTAACATAACCGTTAATGCTTCCACTAAATTTTTGTCTGTCTCTTTCTCTTCTTCTACTCCAAAAACCAATAAGTTAGCTCTTCTATTTCCTAATTCTATGTATTTTATCTTTTTATTCAGTTCTATAATTTCGTTTTTAAGCATTAGATTTTCTTCTTTCAGAGGTTTAAGTTTTTCTTCGATTATATTCAAGACATTTCTAGTTACAGATTCCGTTATTGACGGCCCCCGCGCGTCAGCATCACTGCAGCGCCACACTACCGCAACATAGTTGCAGCAGTAGACTGCAACTCGATCGCACCTAGACAACGATTCACTGCCCCTGGGTTGCGACACCGTTGTTCCTCACCGGAACTACGGGTTTTGCCGATAGGAACAATGTCCAAAATCTGGCTCGAAGGACCATGTACAGAACCAACGCGCTCTGTTATGGCACTGGCAGCACTGCACTAAACTAAACTTGCACTATCGCGGGATTTAAATAAACCTGCTTCTTTTCTTCACAAGTATATATTTTATCTTTAATACTTAACTTATATGAATAATAAGTTCAACAAATATTTTTACGTTAAAATCCTATAGTGGCGACGTCTGTCGGCTCAAAAAAGTAACTTACAAATTCCACATATAAAATGCATCTTATTAGATCAGGATGTTTAGTCCTGATATATTTTGCCCGATAAGAGCAGAAATAGTGTCACAACCAGAGATGGCACATGTTCACAAATAATTCAAAGCTCTCTGTAATTGAAAGATGAATAGAAAAACTGCGAGATCCAGATCCATCCTTACCATTTTTGTGGATGATCACATTATTAACATTGGATCCCAATCCATTTGGAGGAACAGGTTAATATATTATAAATAGTATTGTGCATATGTGCGTAGTCACTGGGAATATGCTTCTCATGTGAGGAATCACTCGTATAATAATAATAATAAATAATACGGAGCTCCAATAAAAAATAAATAAATAAAGTATGCCAATGTTATTTTTTTATGATTACAAGAGATGTATACACTAATGTACATGCTTACTCGTATTATTTTCCCTTCATTTTCCAGAATATAGATTGATACTTTTCAACATGCATAGTTTTTGTTCCATTTATTGAATAAATATAATAAAATATATTCTTGCTTATGCTATGTGTACGAGAAACAACGATATTATTATCTATTAAATACCCAGTAGTTAGTATTATGGCCAACTTTACAGAAAAACGTACTAATATTTGGGTGGAAATCAAACCCACAACCCCCGGATACAACACCGAAGGCGCGACTACTAAGGCAGTCATTTAGCCATCGTAGTGGAAGCCACCAGCACTGATATTAAACAATGTATTGGTCGTCCCATTATCGGTGTGCCTACCGCCCCAGTGAAATACCGTGCCTTAATAAAACTAAACCTAACTAGTATTATTAATCTTGCTACTACCTAACAATATCAGACCCCCGAGACAATATTCTGAACAATACAAGTATAATATATGTATAAGGGGCCTAATTCAAGATAAATTATAATAATATTGTACACAAATGCACATTGTACATAAAACCGGTAAATACATGTAAACACATATACTATACCACTAAGGTCGTCTTAGGTTTGATTTGTACAATTATGATTCAGTAGGTACACCATTATGCCTATGGGCTATTGGGGTGAAACAGAAAACTGAGTAGAAAAATAGTTACAACTATGCTGGTTCTTCGATAAATGTGAACCAGCTGAATCTATTTCAAAAACAAAGGTGTCTAAGATATAATTATATTATTGATGGGTTTATATTGGTACTAAAATTGAAATGTTAGAATCTAGTGCAACAGCTAGGATAACCAAAACAACAAAATTTTGTTTTCTTTCAAATATGAAAATAATATCGACATTTTGTACATCACTACTATCGGTAATATCACTCGACAACACTATTTGATATCTATAGATCTACACTATACATATGTATGTAAACCTTCCCCCCGACCCTCAATGAGTGAAAGAGCACGTTGCAATCAGTATGAGATTTTACCTACAATTCAGGCAGCAAAACGACTTTCGGGCCAAGTCTGTTTCCCACCCCTAAACTATAATGGATTTGAATAAAAATGGTTTTATTTTATTAAAGAGAAAATAAATGATGACTGTACGTTTTTCTTTTTTTAAATGTCTGTTATAGGAATTATTTTAATATGAGGATATTTTTTGCATTTTAGGGGCTTATATTTTCTTTCCTACACCAAACTTTGAAAAAAGGAAAACGTATGAGCGATACCGATCATAATTATGACTCCTCCAAAATTCATAAAAATCCATGAATGTTTAGGGGGGTGAAACATTCAAGACTTTTTGTATGAAAAATTCGCATTAGTCTCTGGTCCTAATAACAAATAACATAGACTAAACAAATATACTGAGGCAATTTTTTGTAAGTTTTTCTTTCAACTTAGTAGGTAGGTACAATCTGTATCCTTTAAAGGTATTATTCGCACTTATATTACTCCACATAGTGTACCTATACTAGTAGGTACAACTACTATTATTTCTTGTGCCTATACACCGAAAAGCAATGTTTAGTTTCATAGACAATGTAGTGTGCCTTATGGCTTCCGTATCTCCTTAGGTTAAAATACCTATGCAGCAGACATCCTAAAATAAAATCGTTTTATGATCTATGTACTACTAAGTACCTAACCTAAAAAAAAAGACAATCTTAACGTCGTCAGAAAAGTAAAGAATGACGCGATAGAAAGAGAGGCAACTTTAGGTGAATATAAATGTAGGCCATTAGCGCTGTGCGATCTGAACTGAGCTTTGTTGTGTCGGTGCAAGAGTCGCTATTTATTTAATCAGAGTGGAGCTTCTGTACTTGTTTCTTCTGTACCTATAGGCCAATACATTGTAACTGTTTCATCTTGTTGTATCAGCTTATAGTGATTTAGACCACTATTACCAAGATCGAAAATTTAAATACATACATCAATGAAGTCTATATTTCACACTTGCAGGGTAGACAGTGCATTTTTTAAAAAGAAAATTGACGCCAAATCTTGAAAAATTAACTTTGTAGTCCTGAGGGTTCCAGAACAGAAGGAATTTAGCTTTTGATATTGTCTTACAAATAATGTCGAAAACGACCAGCACTTGTTTGACGCGAAAGGCCATGATGAGAGTTCGCAAATGCAAATATGGGAATGTACACCCTAAGCGTAATACTGGCGCTATACAGAGTGAGCCAACGTACAGTAGCGTGTATGTGGAGAGAGGAATAGCATGTAACCAGACGCCGGGCTCGCTTTTGCAAGTTGCATTAAGCAGTCTATTGCAGCATTATAAGCAGGTATTGCTAAATTACTTACTTCCCTTATACCTAAACCACTAAATCTAACTGCAACAGAGGCCCGATGAAACTGGTATTAGTAATGGAAATAATTCACATTAAAGATTTGAGCGAAAGGAAAAATACCACTTTCGAAGACACGATCAATCAACTTAAACATGACATCAATGAACGTGATGAAGCCCTTTTAATGATATCGAGATTATTGGAGTTCCTGAGCATAAAACAGAAAGTATCCTGCATCTAGTGCTCTCACGGCCAGGAGGTTGGCGGTATACCTTGATGAGCGGGATATAGTATACGCGTATAGACCAGAGGTGCGGCGAGAGCGTGGGGGAGACACTCGCCCAAGACCTATCTGCGTCAGACTATCAAGGCGTCATATTCGTGATGAATTTCTAAGAAATGCTCGTGTGAAGCGTGGAACAACTACGGCAGACATTGATCTACCTATTTATGTTAATTAAATACTAACTAAAGTTAATAGAGATTTATTTCGGAAGGCGAGAGAGGTTGCTAGGCAAAAAAAAAATGGAAATTTGTTTAAACAAGAGAAGGTAACATTTTCGCGAGACAGGCGGAAGGTTCTGGTGTCTACCGAATTGCAACGAATCAAAATTTGTCGTCTGCTTTTGGTATCGACAATGACAAGAACTGATATTAATATGTGTATTTTTTTTCTGTATATTTAACTTTACGATTTTATATTTTTATTTTACCATTCTGTGTACCACAATGTTGTCCGCGATTTTATAGGATTTATCTCAAATACAAGATTACATACCTTATTTTATTAAGTACTAGCTGACCCGCGCAACTTTGTCTGCGCGTTTAAATTTAACCGTTTACGCAGCGTACGCTCTTAAAAGGAATAATTTTTCCCCGTTTTTGCAACATTTTTCTTTGTTACTCCGCTCCTATTAGTCGTAGCGTGATGTTATATAGCCTATAGCCTTTCTCGATAAATGGATTATCCAACACGAAAATATTTTTTCAATTCGAATCAGTAGTTCCTGAGATTAGCGCGTTCAAACAAACAAACAAACAAACTCTTCAGCTTTATAATATTAGTATAGATTATTAAGATTGCAGTTCTTATTTTTAAGCTAAATGTTGACTCTTTTTTATTTTTATATAAAGGAAGGGAAGGGGAAATTTCGTTACATAAACGAGCAAACGACCTTTATGTTTTGTTATCAAATTTAGATAGGATGATTATTGATTTAGTAGTGATATATAGTAACTACAAATATTACAGGCGCTAAAAAACATAAACATTTTCGTTTGGGTCTTATAAACGGTCACTGAATACAGGTCAAGATGAACAAGTTGTATCGATACACAAATTTCAACCTGATATTCTAGCACTGAACGAAATTTGGTTAAACTCAAAAGAGTTCAAATGCGCCCCATTAATTTCTGGATATACACTAAAATACATATCTAGAAAGAAAAAGGCTGGTGGTGGTGTAGGCTTTTGCATCGCTACTCACATTAAATATAAAGTAAAAGCTTACCCTTCATCCACTTTGGAACAGATGTAGTGGAAGTTTCATTCCCTGGTAGTCGCATGGCACTGCTACAGTACTGCGTATAGATCCGAATCTGTTACTAAAATAAGCGATGCAATAAACTCAATAGAGGAGTCAATCAGCTGTTTTTCATATTGTGATCATATTTGCCTACTTACTGATTTTAATCCCTCGACCTTTAGATTGTTTCAGTGTGATTTGGCCTGTAAAATCGACTCCTGTGTGATAAAATGATCGTGATGGATTACATCTGTAATGTGAGAGATCACCCATCAGTTGATATTGAACTTGTGGCGCTTGTCGTCTACATCTGACATAAAGTCGTATCCATTTTTTGGTAACGCTATTTCTACTAATTATCCAGTACTAAATATCAGATGTCTAATAAATGATAGAGTAACTCTTGCGCCTCCATGAAATACGATTTTATGCGAGTGTTTTACTAGAAGTTCCGTAAATCGACTTTCTTTTGGTATTATGATTGGATATTTTGTGTCGTTGCTAATATGGACGTTCCTTAGTCTCCCACCAACCCGTAATAAGTCTTCTGAGTAGTATATAAATGGATTTAAGTTTGATAAATTGCTCTTATAATTTACCATTCCGTTTCTTTTTATATCTATAATTTCTAAACTGAAATATTGCTTTTGAATCATTTTGATAATTGCTATTGTAGACATCTTGATTTCTTGTAATGATAAATAGGGCTGGGTATTCTTATTTTTTCTTGATATAAACCGCCGAACCCATCCAAGTATTCGCACAGCTTTAGTTAGCGTGCTACACGAAATTAGAATATGCATAATAAAGTCGCATTCTTGTTTTACGACATTAATTTGCATAGTTTTTTTGATTTCTTCGTCCGTTTCAAATATTTGATTTTGCTGTAACTGACATTCTACATCTTGATAAGTAGATAGCCATTGTGGGCCCGACCACCAGAGTTCGTGATTTTTTAATTGTGTCGCAGTTAGACCTCTGCTTGCACAATTAGCCGGGATTTCTGCTGACTTAACATATTTCCAATTTTCTGCTGGTAGTACTTTGATTATTGTACTTACTCTGTTTGATACATTACTACGCCATCTTTTTGGGTCGCCTTTTATCCAACTTAAAGTCACCGTGGAATCTGACCAGCAAGTTATAGAAATATTATAATTTGAATAAGCTTGTTTTACTTTCTCTAACAGTTTTGTTAACAGAAGAGCACTATTTAGTTCTAAACGCGGTAAAGTGATATTCTTCTTTGTCGGAACTAATCTTGTTTTTCCGGCGATAATTGTTATTTTATGTAAGCCTTGTAGTTTCGGTGCCTTGCAGTATATTACATAACCAACACAACTCTGCCTTGCTTGATGCGTCGCAGAATCCATGAAGTTCTATCTCATCGTTTTCTCCGGATTTGATCCATCTGTCAATATTTATATCTTTTATGTTATTGATATCTTGTTTTAGGTTTAACCACTGAGTTTGTATTTCCTTTGGTAGTTCACTATCCCATGACATCTTCGTTAACCATACTTGCTGGAAAATCATCTTAAGTTTAGTGGTTAAAGGTGAAAGCCACCCTAATGGATCAAATATCATAGAAATATCTTATAGCAGGGATCGCTTTGTAAGTTTTAAAGTAGTTTTGATTTAAGACTTAAATGTAAATACATCTTGCTTTGGTTTCCAAATTAAGCCTAAAGTTTTTGTCGATTCTGCGTTTTTGAGATCAAAGTTTTCGTTTTTGTCTACTTGCTCTAAAAGTTCTATCCTATTGGACTTCCACTTTCGTAGGTTAAATCCTCCTGACTTTAGTAACTGGATTAACTGTGTTTGTAACTGCACCGAATCTTCAATAGTGTGAGAACCGTGAAGCAGATCATCCATATAAAAGTTTTCTGCTAATGCTTTAATAACGTCGTTCGGATAATTGTCTTTTTCTAAGAAAACTAATTCCTTTAACGTCATCATCGCTAAATACGGCGCTGCCTTTGTGCCATAAGTAACTGTTGTAAGTTTAAATAGTTTTAAGCCTGATTTTGGTAAATCTCTCCATATTATTTTATGTAATTCTTGATCTTCTTCTAATATAGAAATGCATCTAAACATCATCTGTATATCTGCTGTAAAACCTATTTTGTATTGCCGCCATTTCAATAAAAGCGTCTGTAGGTCTTGTTGTAGATTTGGACCTCTATACATAAGGTCGTTGAGGCTCAGACCACTAGAACTCTTAATCGATGCGTTGTATATTTTTCGAATGACCTAATGCTTTATTTATGTTTAATTTAAGGGGGAGTTTTACTTGAAAACTTCCATTCTCTAATCTTTGTGTTGTTGATTTATAGAGTGATATACATTGTTGATCGGTCATAGATAAGTCTGATTCTTCTGATATATCTTCTGTCTCCCAGAATCTATGTAACCCTTCTACATCATTAAAGGTTACATTGCACTGGAATGAATGATTTACTCTTCCACTCAAAATCGATCCCAATTGCGTCCTTTGTGCAATAGGCATATATGATTCCGCTCGACAAAACCCTTCCATGATAATTGTCGAATAAATGTCAGCTCCAAATAATATGTCTATTGGTCTACTAACAAAGAACTCCGGATCGGCCAACTCTAGGCCTTCCAGGAAAGTCCAATCCGGTTTGGGAAATGAATAACTCGGCAAGTTATTAACAAGATTTTTCATTATGAATACGTTGGAACCAAAGGAAAAATTGTTTTTTGTTGATGAGCAATTGATAAAGGTGATACCTTTGCATATACTTTCTTTAGAACCTACTCCTGATATAATTCCACTGCATTTCTGCCTCTTTAATCCCAACAACTGTGCAGCATTTTCTGATATGATAGATGTTTGGGATCCTTGATCTAAAAGTGATCTCAAAGTATGATAAGTTCCATTTCTTGCTTGAACCCGAACCAAGGCTGTTGCTAATAATGTCTCAGGAATTTCACGTTGAATTGCTGCGTGAGACATCCCCTTAACATGTTTATTTTCTTGCTTACTCTGTTTATTTAATTGTAAAAATGAATCATGAATAATAGTATTGTGGTCGCTATTGCATTCTCGACAACGTCGTTCTGAAAAACATTCTTTATTGCCATGATCATAAAGACAATTTTTGCATAAACGAAGAGTTTCTATTGTTTTTAATTTCATTTGTGGTGACATGGATAAAAATGCTGGACAATGGAATATTCCGTGGTTATTACTGTTGCAATGAGGACATTGACGTTTTAATAAATTATTATTTTGATTTTTTATATTTTGCGTTATAGGCTGACTGTAAAATTTTTCTTTAAATTTATCATTATTAATAGAATGTTTTGGAATGATTTTATGTTGCGGAATTTCTTGTTTTCTCTTCGCAGATTCCAATGATATAAATTTATTTTCAAGGTATGTTAGGAAGTCAGTGAGTTTAGGTAGTTCCCTTGGCTGCTGTAATGATTCTACGTAATCACTGTATGAAATGGAATCTAATTTTTTGGACAAAAAATATACAATAATAGGATCCCAGGTTCTTATATCTACTCCCATGGCTTTGATAGCGTTTAGACATTCTAAAGTGGTGTCATGAAGTCTCTTGATTTGATATGCGTTTGCTTGTTGGATGGTAATTTTCATATGGGAATTAAATATTAATTTATTATTTTTATACCGGTTGTTTAGTATGTCCCAGCTGATATTGTAGTTATCAGATGTTATAGCCAAATGCTGAATAAGTCGCTCGGCCTCACCCATTATTTTACTCTTTAAATACTGCATTTTTTGTACGTCAGACATATTTGGATTGCTATGTATCGCCTCAGTGAAAATGTCCTTGAACGATACCCATTGAAGATAGTTTCCGTAAAATATAGGGATATCAATTGGAGGAGTTGATTGCTGTTTATGGGTCATTGAAGAATTATAGGTATTAACAAAAGATTTGTAGGTATTTCTCTTCAAAGTCAGAAAACGTTTTGTCATATACTTGGTTATTAAAATTTTTACCACATTCTTTATCGATCTCCCAATGAAGAGTATCGATAATTACCCATCTTGCTTGCAGTGATTGTAGGGCATCCTGATACTCCCATCTTTCACGCATGATTTCCAGGTTTGAAACCTGAAATCGTCCTATCAAATGCTCGGGAGTTGCTTGATTGACTTCTTAGCATGTCGTCTGACTTGCTGTTAGTGCCTTGCTCCATAAAGGAGCTTGAAAAAGTAGCTTTAAAACTGGAGTGCGAGGTCTCTGTTCTTGCTCGGAGCCTCGACTTTGTAATTTTTTTTTAAATTCATTATATAAAGCTTTAGTTTTATTATACTGATCTGATGAAAAATAATCATTATCATACGATGTTGAATAACTGATTTAATTGTAAATGATTGTTGTCAAATTCTCTCCAGTAACCTTCAAGGGTATCTAATCTACGCTTTAAATAATCGGGAGACTTTCTTGTTTGACTATCCTTTTTAAAATTAACGTAGAGCTGATCTATTGCTGTAATCGCTTGCTGCTGCGTAAGAAGAAGATCCTCCCAAGTAGACATGTTTAGGTATTGATAAATGAAAAGATCTTGGACTGGTCCAAATTGCCTCAAACAAATTAGACTGAGTCACTCGCGTCACTAGAGTCCTGCTTGTCCGAAAGCTCGAAGGATAAATTTCCGAAAGTCCGAAGGATCAAACTTTCCGATTGCTCGAAGGACCAAACTGGTCCTATCAAATGCTCGGAAGTTGCTTGTGTGCGTACTCGTACATGCTCCCGAACCACATAAGAGTAGAACACGGGAAACTATTTAATTGCTATTTAATTATAATAATCCGGCTCGAAGGACCAAACTTTTATGTACGGGTAGTGCACATAAAATGAAATATTGATAGTCTGCTTAAAGATTGATTTATTGATAAACTTAACTAAATATGATAAACTTAAAGTAATATAATTGATTGATAGCGAGGACACGCAAACTGCTTAATGTTTTAACGCGGACCGCGGCGGAATCGTGTGCGTACTCGTACACAGTTTCTTCAAGATAGAAATATGAATCAACTGGTTGAAGTTATCAGTAACTCTCGTAGGTACGAGAGTTACTGATAAGTCATCAACCCTTTTAGATTTGATTATTACGGACTCACCACAATTATTTAATAATGTTCAAGTGCATCACAACCCGGATCTAAGCGTTCATGCTATAGTTTTAGTAGACTGCAGGATAAAGAAACCTATGATTACATCTAAAGTAATAAATACTCGATGCCTACAAACCATTAATTATAGCGAATTTGAAAAAGACCTCGAAGGTCTACCTTGGGATATAATAACGGAAGAAAATGATGTGGATCTAGTAATAGAAAAATTCAATTGAATGGTTTTGAATTTATTTGACAAACATGCACCGTTAAAACGATGAAGCTAAAAAAACGCGCCCCGCGCCATTGGAGTAAGCATGATACATTAATTGTTTCATAATAGTACGATACCGGTGTCGCCAATTTTTGAGGCGAACAAATGAAGAACGGGGAAAAAGGTGTGGCTTCAAATGGCAACTCAACGCGTCTGACATTTAAAAAACTGCTTGAGAAAAAAAGAGATATAAGTTAGCTATTGTCAAACATGAATGTTACGATCGCACCTTCCGTTACCGCCACCAAGGTGTTCGCTCTTCACTTAGACCCATCAGAGCCGGCGTCCCTCAGGGCTCGGTGCTCTCTCCAATACTCTATTCTGTCTACACTAATGACATTCGTCCAGATACCAAAACCGATGTTCAGCTTGCCTTATTCGCTGACGACACGGCTTTGTATCTAAGAAGTTCTTCCACCTCAAAACTCCAAAAATACCTCCAACGCGAAATTAACCGCCTAGGCGATTGGTTTAGCAGTTGGAAGGTCGAAGTAAATCCAAGCAAAAGTGCAGCGGTATACTTTTCTAAGTCACCGAGGCACAACCCTTTCGCTTGATTCTTCTCGGTGAGCCCATCCCGTGGGAAAAAAACCGTCAAATATCTCGGAGTCACTCTCGACCAACGTCTCTCATTTACCCCATATATCGACAGGGTGGTTAAAAAGGCCCGCTACTATCTGGGCCGGCTCTACCCCCTCCTCGGGAGGAATACTAAAATGTCTTTGCGCAACAAAATCACCCTGAAGAAAACATGTATCCGTCCTGTTTTAACGTATGCCAGTCCGGTATTTGCCCACGCAAATATCGGCCGGCTACAAACAGACCAAAACCATATTTCTAAGGCGTGCCGCTAACGCCTATCAGTTCGTTCGTAACACATACCTCCACGCTGACTTCCAGCTGGAGCCCATCACCAAATGGCTTAGAGACGCCTCAAAACGTTTCTTTGACAAAGCGGCTACCCACCCAAACCCTTTAGTTAGAGAATCAGTCTCTTATACTCCCAAATCGTCTCGTACTCTCGCCATAAGCCCATACTCTTCCTTCAACGTAGGGCCAAAAATGCGCTCACGGACCCGCCCGATAAGTTCTCTCTTCAAGTTCAGGAATTAGTGGATTTAGCTCCCAAGGTTCCCGCCAATCCTTCCTCTGTCCCTCACGGCTAGGTAGTCTCACACACACACACCTTTTCTGCGGAACTATTTTCACAAGATATTACAGAATACGGGCCACCTTATGTGGGTCGGCAGAGCTCTTACACACCTCTCTCACCGCGAGTCAGACAATACGTCGGGTTTATTGGTACTTCTTGGACCGACGTGTCTTTTTGTGAAGTACTGGTAGAGTCTCTCTCATTTGGTCGGAGTCGGCCTCACCGACTCCAGTAGTCTCCAAGGAGACACCTCACTCCCTAATGGTGGAAGGCCTAAGCCGACCCCATTACCTCCTCGGTGACCCAAGTCGGAGCCCACCCCCTCAAGGAAAGTTCCGACAAACCGAGTATTTAAACTTTTTCGGCTAGCGAATCTCGCAGCCACGCCACCGTTGGAAACAGATAATGCCCCTCAGGCTCCCTGTATTAGTCAGTCAAAAAAAAAAAACATGAATGTGTGCGCGTGTCTATGAAGTGTATTGTTTTTTTATTATAATAATCTAAATGTTGAATTGCATATTTAATAGTTTCGATAGTGTTGCCACCGAAAACAAATATTATAACTTATCGATATAAACCATATATTTTGGGATTTATAAAGATCATCAAAGATTAATAATTATTTATCGATATACAATTGTAATACACACACATATAATTACGGGCCCCAAGGTAACCAGCGGAGGGGTTTTAATCCCACCTCGTCATAGCGGATGGTATGAGTCTACACCGAAAAAGTGGCTAACTCGTCGCGATGTTTTGAATAGACTCAATAACTTTGAAAGGATATACTTTGGGCTAATATGATCAAATCAAACAACTTTCCCATGGATGGTTCCATGGGAAAGTTGTTTGATCATCAAAGATTAGATAATTATTTATCGATATACAATTGTAATACACACACATATAATTACGGGCCCCAAGGTAACCAGCGGAGGGGTTTTAATCCCACCTCGTCATAGCGGATGGTATGAGTCTACACCGAAAAAGTGGCTAACTCGTCGCGATGTTTTGAATAGACTCAATAACTTTGAAAGGATATACTTTGGGCTAATATGATCAAATCAAACAACTTTCCCATGGAACCATGTATCGCAAAGGAAAAAAAATGGCCTTCTCTATACAAACTAGTAACGTTAAAATGACCAATTTGTATGGGGAAGTCAATTATTTTTTTCATTTGCGACATATGGTTTCATAGAAGAAGTTGTTAGATTTTATTAACAGAACCTCATATTAGCCCAAAGTACATCCTTTCAAATTCACCCTGATAGACACTTTCGTATTTATAATACTAGTGGATTTAAAATATGTAGGTATATATAACAATAAATTAAAATACCTACTTTATTAAATTAAATTATTTATTAAATTAAAACACATGCACAACTACATGTTACCTACTAAACGCAATCTCAACATTTTTGACTGACCTCCAAGAGGAAGTTATAAAAGTCGATGCAAACTACAAAAGGCGAAAAACAATTAAATCGTAGCTTGAATCCTCAAAAGGTACTGAACATACACGGGTATGATTGATGGTAACCAATTTTCTACTCTTTTAATTGCCTCTACCCATTTATGTTTTAATGCCGGATCTTTCGGGAAACTGTATGTATAGAAAATATAATTAGTATTATATAAAAAAAACAATAATTGTATAATATCTCATAACCATGAAAGTTACAAAAATCGAGTTTATCAACTATAAAATTACATCACTAAATTGTAACTGACAAACCTCGTTGGACGGTTCTGTTGTCGCCATACCTTTTGATAAAATTAAATTAAAATGATTATAAATTATTTTAAAGTATCGAAATTCTCATTAAAAATAAAAACACATCACTAGTTATTCAACTTCTAACTGATGCACATAGTTTGACAGTTACCGTCAGATTTTGATATTTTAATCATGGGTTTTATTATTATCTTTTATTAAGGTTTAATACAAGAAAAACATGTTAAATACATATTTGAAAAACGTGACCCTAGGTACTTTTTTTAATATTAGTTTCTACACAGCTTTAATGCACAATTAACCATTTTTTCTACAATAAAAGTGGAGCTCTTTTCCACTTTCTCCGCCGAACGCACAAATCAGACTGAGGATGTAAAAAATATGAAAGTGTGTGTGAGTGACAAATTTGTCACTCGCGCGGCACCCTGCAAATTTAATGATGCGTGCTCGAGTAGCGGCGCGCGGACGGGCACGGTTTTTACCTTCATGGTTAAAACCATGAAGGTAAAAACCGTGCCCGTCCGCGCGCCCCTGGGGCGCGTTTTTTTAGCTTCATGGTTAAAACGTATTCGAATAAAGCCTACCACTCGGCCTTGGATAACTGAAATGATTGAATTTATGATAAGTTTAAGGGATAAAGCATTAGTTAAAGCACGTTCTACAAAGTCAGACATTCATCTTAGATATTATAAAGACCTGAGAAACTTAGCGGCTAGTACGATCAAAAGAGAAAAATCAGCATATTTTACCCAATTCATAAACAAGAATAGTAAGGATTCCAAAAAAACTTTGGGTCCATTTAAAGAACACAACTATCTTGGATGACCCCGATAAATCGGATTTGCCAGAACAATTTAATTTTCGTAATTCACTGGTTATACCATTGCCAAAGGGAGCACATGTGGAAGCCTATAATGACTTAAGACCAATAAGTATACTACAGGTGCTATCCAAAATATTGGAACGTGTAGTTCAGATAGAATTAACGGAATACTTAGAGGGACAAATGATACCGTCTATCCGTCTATTCATTCAGCAGTTCCATGACATTTCCGGAAACCACGACAACAGCTATTTTGATGTTCGGAGAAATTAAATAATAATTAAACTGGTTTAGAAAGCCAATTAGTGATTAAAAACATTATTATAAAACCAAAATAATAATAGTGCATGGCTTTTTTAGCAGAAAGTTGAGTCTTGAGGCATCAAAAGGTATTTATGTTTGGCGTTCCAATTGACAAAATGTCGTTCTCGTAGTTATTGAATTACAAGTTTAATATAGTTTAAGCTTGATAATAATATTTCTAATTATTATAGTATTTTTCAATCTTGTCCTTCTTGTTTTATGTGGTAAAGGTACAAAGTACTGGGGTGATTGAGTGAGAGGTCAAAATTAAAATTAAAAGTATTAAGTAGGTACCTACCTACCCCGTTACTTTTTATTTAACAAGAAACTCTCCTTCAGAACATATTATATACGTAGGACATCATTAATCTATTGCAGCATATAACATGATTTAAATGACATTCATATATGATACATGAATGTTATTGTTATTTATTGACAACCTCCTCTACAGTAAAGGCGTTCCCCAAGGAAGAGTATTTTATTGTGATGAATGGTGAATTATATTATTATACTTTATACATATAAACTTATTTAATCCATACAAATGTACTTACCTAGGTAGGTGCAGTACACATTAATCTATTATAACAAGTATTATTATATTTTAATACTTGTTATAATTTATAGTCAACAGGTCTACACATTTTTACTTGTTACAATACTTGTAGGTATGTGTCGGTATTATAAGAATTAGTTACTGGGTGTGAATTGTGTTTTCAGCGCTGACCATGCCTCCTACCACTAGAAGAGCTACTGTGGTAGAATTAGAACAAAAGCTAAAAACTGCTCGGGTTGAATTGAAAAATTCAAAAATACTGTGCGACCAACTTTTGAAAGAGCGCGATGAAGGTGAAGTTGAGCTATTAAACATCAATAGCAAAATTAAGCAGTGCAAAATAAACAAGAGCTGAGTGAACTCCACACCCAGTATGAGGATGTATGTAGTGAACGGGACCAAGTACAGGAGCAACTCTCCGCTGTTGGCCTGTGCGGTGACTACTATGTGCAGGCATTAGATCGGAGCAGCCATTTGGAGCTGCAACTCAATGAAGCTCTGAGGACCATTGAAAAGTTTGAAGAAGAGAGGGAGAGGTGCCAGTGTGAACAAACATTATGTTTATATGACGAGTTGATTGACAAAGACATAAAAGTTAATAATGTGTCCACAATTAATGGTGGATATTTTAGCAATAGGAAATATATTAAACTCTTAAAGTTCATAAAAAAATACAAGAATAAGTTAAAGAACAATTATATTAGTTCTAGGAATATATCATTAAAAACGGACTGTCGTAGGCTCATGTTGGAAGCCAAACAAAATAGTGACTATATAAGTAATTTACAACTTCAATATGATAGTGATATTATTAAGTCAAAAACGGAATTAATAACTTGCGCTTATGTCTCTCTGATATAACGGAAAAATGCCAGTTGTCACAGAATGACCTTACAGAACAAATAAAGAATATGGATGAGATTCTTCAATTGAGCAAATAAGACGAAGAGAGATTTGATTCATTTGTAAATAAAAATTGTTGCTCCTGTGAAAATAAATTAAATTTATCGGATACCGGGTCTACTTTAACTTATTCCAGTGAGACTCTTCCAAAGGACATCACTAACAATACCTTACTACTTACAGATAGTATTGGTATAGGAATGGGCAAATTTTTTAATTATCATCTAGATCATTCTGTGACAAACTATTGTATGCCAAGTAATAGTTTTAAGTATATAGTAAAATCAATTTCCTCTAAATTCTACAATTCATATAGTAAAGTGGTTATTATGGTAGGAAATGGATTGAACACAAGCAAAGGTGACTTGTTGGACAGTGTGAATATTTTGTCACAACTTGGAGTAAGGAATGTTACATTATGTACATTCCTTTATTCAAACAAATATTCCACCTCACAAAATAAACATATTCATTATTTAAATAACTGTATCTATAATATGACATGTTATAATGATTTGTTCACTTTATTTGATATTAACAAATTTGTTAAAAATATTTATATGACCCAGGATAGCTTTAAACTACCTATGAAGGTACAAAAAACTATTGCTACATTGGTAGCTAATAATATATTATTAAATATTGACTCCACATCATCATTTAGTAGTAGTACTAATAATGTTGTGGTGCAACCATGTTTAAACTTTTAGATGTGACAGTAGAGAAGGACATTTGTAGGCTTACCTTAATACATCAAAATATTCAAAGCCTCTCTAGCAAAGTTCTCAATATTGAATTATTAATTGAAAAGTATAATTTAGATTTGATGTGTTTTACAGAATCCTGGCTAAAAACAGAGAAAATGTGTTTCAATATAAAGTTGCTAGTTTTTTCAATAGAAACTCCGGTGAGGGAGGTGGATCTATTATCCTAATTAAAGATACATTCAAAAGCAAAGAGCGGAAGGATATTGTAAAACTATCACTTGAACGTGTTTGTGAGATCTCATGCGCAGAGATGGATACCTATATTATTCTATGCATATACAGACCCCCTGCCTCTGCTTTACATACCTTTATTAATATAATGGAGGATGTTTTGTCAAAAATATTTGACTCAAATAAACAAATTTTTATATGTGGGGATTTTAATATAGATATCTTAATAAATAACAGCGACAAACAAAAACTTATTTCATTGTTTAATTCTTTTAATTTAAATAACGTATTTATGGAACCGACTAGAATTACTTCAACTAGCCGGACTTGTATTGATAATATATTTACTAACTGTTCCCTCTTAAGTAACTCTATTATTACCGGGGTACCCTCCGACCATAAATGTTTGTTAGTTAGCTTTCAGTCTCAAATTAAACCTATAATTAAAATTATTAGGCCCTTAACAGATAATAAACTTAATAATTTTAATGAAAATGTAATGAGTAAAATGTCCAGATTCATATATAATATTAATCAACCAAATATTACATACTCCAATCTACATAAAATTATAAATCAAGAATTCAATAAAGTAAGTAAAATTAAAACAAAGAAAATTACTGACAAATTAAATTTTGCTACTTGCCACTAAAGGCATTAGATACACTGTATGATCTATATGACAAAAGATCATATACATCTGACCAAAATTTCCATAATAAGGAATTATTCAAAACTGTTGTAAAGTTTGTATCATAGCTAAATCTATTCACATTGGATCCAAAATCAAACAGTCAGATAATAAATCCAAGTGTGTATGGAAAATCATTAATACTGAAACCGGTATAAATATTATCAGACAAAATATCATTTCAATTAGACAAAACGGAGTTATGTTATCAGATAAAAAACAAGTTGAGGAGTTATTCGAGGAATTCTTTACTAATATTTCGTTACAAATCACGAACTGTATTAAATCATTAGCTAGTACTGCTAAAGATTTTTTAAAACGATATATTAAAACGCCAAGTATATCTAATTTTAATTTTAAACATGTCATAAATGAGGATATACTAAAATACTTTAAAATTTTTAATTAAAAAAAAAACTGAAGATTATGGGGGTATCTGCTATCTGTCAAAGCTATCAGTTCAATCATTCCGGTACTCGCTGATATTTTTTCTTGGTCAGCTGTTAAGTCATTTAAATACTCATAAATTGTTACATGATCAACAATACGGGTTCACAAAAGGTAGAAACACAACAAATGCCGGTACAAGATTGATTACTGAAATAATTGACGCTTGGGAAAACTCTCAGGATCTCGTTGGCGTTTTCTGTGATCTGTCTAAAGCGTTTGATTGTGTTGACCATCAAACTTTGTTAGATAAGCTGGAATTTTATGGCATTCGCGATTTAGCTTTAAATCTAATAAAGTCTTACCTTTCTAATAGAACTCAAGGTGTTAATATTGATGGTTGTCTATCCGCCAGAACCCTTGTAAAGATGGGTGTCCCCCAGGGCTCAATTTTAGGCCCATTCCTGTTCCTAGTATACATCAATGATCTTCCACATATGGTACAGGAGATGGCGCAGATAGTGCTATTTGCTGATAATACATTCCTACTTTTTAAAGTTAGTAGGAAAGATAATATATTATCGGCAGCAAATGACACTCTGGAAATGGTTTCAAAATGGTTCACGGCAAATAATTTAGTTTTAAATGCAAAGAAGACTAAGTGCCTGAAATTTACGTTGCCTAATATATCTAATATCAATGCCACAGTGAAGATAGGTGGTACGGATCTGGAATTTGTTGACTCCACTGTGTTTTTAGGGATCACAGTCGATTTCAAACTACAGTGCTCACCTAACTTCTTTATCCAATGGACTGACCTCTGCTGCATATTCAGTCAAAAAAATCAGAAAGTTAACTGATGTTGCAACAGCCAGACTAGTGTACTTTGCCCATTTTTACAGTATAATGACATATGGTCTTATAATGTGGGGATCTGCGACTGATATTGATACTATATTTATTCTACAGAAGAGCCATTCGGGCAATATATAACATGAAAGCTCGTGATTCTCTTCGAGAAGTCTTTCCTGTGATTGAGGTACTGACGATATATCAAAGTTTAGACTGCAAAAAACTAATAAATGTTTCGTCATTAACAGTATAAGGTTATTTAATAAATTACCTAAACGCATTATAGATCTGAGTGAAATAAAGTTTAAGAATTGTATAAAACAAATATTAATCAATAAGGCTTACTATAATGTAAAAAACTATTTTAACGATAAAGACGTCTGGAACTGTCCTGATATGTAATTGAGGTCTCGCAAATAGTTAACAAATTGCTTATTGCATAATAATGTAGAATGAATGAATGAATGAATAGTTTATTTTCATTAAATTTAACCTAGGTACATTTATATTAATTAACAAAAGTAAATAAGTACAATGAATTAGTTTTATATAATATTGATAGTAGATAGTAGACAAAATTTAATACATTATAATAATAATAATATATTATTATCATACAATACAATATTAATAAGTAGTACTAAATTACATATTTTATAATACCTAATGGTTAACTATAATTATACATGCGCAACCAGCCACTGAACAAGGAATACCTGTATCTCAGAGACTGGTTTCGATTCTCGTAGACCTTAATACCACATTAATCATTAACTCGAAGTTAACAATCATGTTATTCCAATTTATTTATTATTATTAATATTTTATTTATTTATTTATTATTATTAATATTTATGTACCCTAGTTTAGTATATTGATACTGTAATAATTTAATATTACATAATTTATTTTCATTACATTATGTAAATTTTGTCTTTGGATAAGGTAATTGATGATTACTTACCTATTTATACTTAATTTATACTACATTATAATGTGTAGCTATGTACATTGGTACAGTAACAAATAATCTGTCATAGGGTGTTTTACGCATGCTGATTAATGGGGTGCACCTTGCACCTTGAGTATGCTACTATATATATATATATAAGCCAATCAATAGCTGTGCTCCTTTTTTAGTTTGTGTGAAGCACTAGAGTTTTTTACTTGCTAGTTTCTTTTTCTCCGGGGGGGTCACTGAGGGGATCGACTTTACAGGTAATGTTTACGCCCTTAAACATACCGATCCTTATACCTTTACTTATATGTGATTGGTTACTTACCTTTTATTTACAATAAACATTTAAGGCGTGGATATGGTCGGTGAAGTTGGTCGCCTTGGTGGCTCCCTTGTATGGCAGATAATTATTGACAGGTCAATGGAATCAGCTAACCACCAAGTCTTACACTAATTGGTTATGTAGTGTGTATTCGGTTTGGTAGTTTTTTTCATAATAAGATTTCCATTCGCGTTTAAGTTCTAAATCTGATATCGAGGTATAATAAATATTTGTCGTTCTTTTGTTAATGAATGCTGCCTAACCAAACGCACTCTAAGACCTCATTGATAAACTTTTTTTTTTTTTTTGATTATTCATAAATATCTATAAAGATTTACATGAAATAAATGATTTTGACTTTGACTTTGACTAGCCTGGTTCATGTTACTGATGACATATTGGCTCAGTCAGATGCTGTTTAGTACTGTACTGGTTTTACTAGATTTTTCTAAAGCTTTCGATTGCCTTAATACCGAGTTGTTTTTGCGTAAACTGGCATATTATGGGGTATCTGGAGCTACTTGAGGTTAGTTCAGATCGTTCCTCAATAATAGACTGCAACAAGTAAGCATCACAAATCATAATGGTACATGACAAATTTCGGATATAAAACGCATTAAACGAGGCATTCCACAGGGTTCAATTTTGAGTCCTCTGTTATTTATACTATATACAACTGACCTACCAAAAGCATTAAGCCACTGCAGTATACATATGTATGCAGATGATACACAACTGTATTATTCTTTTAAAAACCAATATGCGGATAAAGCTTATGGATGGATCAATAGTGATCTTGCAAGGGTTAATAGTTGGTCAAATAATAACTCTTTAGTTTTTAATCCTTCCAAGTCTAAATACATGATATTGGGTACAAAAAAGCAACAAAATGTGGAAAGTGATTTACATATTAATATAAATGGAGAACATATACAAAAAGTAGATGTAGCAAAAAATTTGGGACTAATTTTAGATACTAATTTAAGATACGTTAGGTAAATCAAAAACAAAATATTGTTTTTATAGGTTAAAGGTCTTGTATAAAATACGTGAATATCTAAGCGAGAGTATACGGATTCTGCTCACTGATGCTTTGGTTCTATCTGTTTTAAACTACTGTGACGTGGTTTATGGTCCTAGATTACTTGCAAAGATCCAAAAAGATATACAAAGGGTCCAAAACGCCTGTGGCAGGTTTTGTTTTATAATCCCAAAATATTCCCATGTATCGCCATTTATTAACAAGCACATGCTACTAAATATGTCTTCACATAGGAAAGTACACTTGGCATGCTTTGTCCATAGGATTATAAATACAAGCAAACCTGTTTATCTATCCAATAAATTCACTTGGTTGCAGCATGCTCACAATTACGGTCACGGTACTAGATCACATTTGGCGACAACATTGGCTTTACCGAAGTATCAACAAACAGGGTACCGAAGATCATTTAAATATGCAGCAGCTAAAGTATGGAACGGTATACCGCCCCCCCCCCCCCTTCCCCTCCCCTAAAACTAATAAAGAATGTGATTGTATTTAAGAAACATATAACATCTTGGATGTTTTAAAAACAACTTTAGGCTGCAAATGTAAAATGTATAATCTAATGTTATTATTTAGTTTTTATTTATATTTGAAACTGCATATTATGTACGTGGTGTTTATTTTTATTTGAATTTTGAGCATAATACCTATAATCCTATATCTTTAATAAATTTATGGGCAAGTGAAACCGATATGTAATTTTTGTTTAAAAGAGGTTATTTATTTAAAGTTTTTTTTATTTATTTTTTGTAAAGTACACTTGTATGTAATCGTGAGTAAGTAAAAAAATGTACATGGAAAGAGGACTACTCTAAAATTCAGTTCCTGCTATGTAGATTACTCTGCTAGCAGCATAACTGACGCTTGGTCCCATTGCCTTGCATTTTTTTTTTTTAATATTTTGTATGTGTTTTTTTTATGGCAATAAATGTATCTTTCTTTCTTTCTTTCTTTCATTTTAAGAGTTTCGGAGCCAGTACAGATCCCTGTGTTACCCCACTGAGGACATTATTAACACTTGAATGACTGTTTCTAACTCTAACACAAAATGTTCTTCCCGACAAATAGTTATTTATCCATCTCAATAAATTTCCACGAATTCCAAAATGTTGCAGATTAACCAGCAGTCTCTTGTGAGGAACATTATCAAAATCACGTTCAAAGTCAAAATAAAAAAAGGCCAATGGGAGATTTATTTCCCAGTTCTTGAACATTCTATTCAGACATGTGAGTAGATTGGTCACCGTTGATCTTTTGTTACGTATTATTAATCCTGGGGCAATATTTTCAAAAGCTTTAATTAAATCATAGTTTATTTGAGATGAAAGCAACAATTCATATTATTTTTCATTTTGAATTTTATAAATTTTAAGTAGTAAACAATTAATACCAACTGTGATAATATAAGGCAAATATTTATAAGTGAGTTTTATTTAACACTTAATAAACCTAAAAGTCATTATGTTTTAGTAGTAACAATTATAATTAAATCTATTTAATGCCACGACTAATGGAAAGTCGTGCTATTAAATATACTTAGTGACTTATGAGCGAGTGTAAAATGTAAACGAGCTGGGATGGAAAAAACGGATTAATGATTTCTGTAGATCTCAATGCGCTAAGTACGATGGTGTTTTTAACTGAGTTAGTGATTTTTTACCTAATAATGAGTTGTGCCGATGAGCCGACGAAATGCTAAAATCAGTTTTTAATATTATAATATCATTTCCCATAATTTTCTTGAAAAGGATTTTTTGTAAAACAAACTTCAAATATTTTGCTGTCGGCTGCGTTCCGAATCACGCACGAATTCATTTATGCTAAAAAGTTTTTCAGTGAAAAGTGTGGAAGACTTTTGCTGACTTTTGCAAAGGACAAATTTATAAACACTTTAGTGGGACTTATGCAATACCTCTAAGTGAGGTAGCATGCCCGGATCCACCTTCAGCAGGACCTCATAATCCTGCAGTCAATGCAATCCACAAGCATTGAAGAAACTGAGGAACAAATTAAGAAGAAGCGTAAAGTCAGCGCCAGAATCGTCTGTCATACCCTACATTGTATACAAAAAGTGTCCTCACATTTGCAAGTGTTTACATAACATCTACTGTAGAATATGGTCAAGCAAGCAAGTACCGGCCGTGTTCGGAGAAGCAGCTTTTGTTCTTATACCAAAAAAGACTGAGGTTACTGACCCTAAAGATACAAGACCTATTGCGTTAACAAACACTATGTCCAAAATCTTCTTTTCTATACTTCAAGCAAGAATGTCCAGGTTTATGATCACAAACAAGTACTTTTTATCTCAGCACCAAAAAGGATTTTTACCGGGAATTTCTGGTTGCCTGGAATACAACACCTTATTTGCGAAATGTTTGAAGGATGCCAGGGACCATGAGCATCTGCTGGATTGACTTGGAAAATGCTGCTGTGGGGGCCTTGGATCTCCGCTGGGCACGCACGTTTGATTGTTATCATATAAGAAGCGGAGATCCCGATAAATCTTCTGCTGATAGGCCGGCGCTGGCATCAAAGAAATGTTGTGTTCTGTAATTCTGTACTTTCAATATTGTAAGATAGTATATCTGCCTTGGGGTGTTCTACGCGTGTTCTTCAGTAGGATGAGAGTATATACCACATGCTATAAGCATAGGTTTAAGTCAATAACCATGCAGGACCATGCTCCTCCGATGATACGGTACATGTGGAACATCAGAGTTTTTTACTTGCTGGTACCTTTTTCTCCAGGGTGTCTCTGAGGCGATCGACTTGTGATCAGCGTTTGCGCCCTAAAAGATACCTTCCATCTATCTACTTGTAGGTATATTTTGATTACCTATATTAAAGTATGTATATTTGGGGCGTAGCTATGGTCTGTTGGGTTGGTCGCCTTGGTGGCACTTTTGCAGGGCAGTCAACGATTGACAGGTCAATGGAACCAGCTAACCACCTAGTCTTAAACTGGTTGGTTATGTAGTGTGTGTTCGGTTGGGTTGTTTTTATTTTTTTTTTCTTCCCGCAAGGACAATAGTTTAATAGTTTACGATTTATTTATTTTGTATTATATTCTCAACTTTTGTCTGTGGGAGGAATGGCGACCTGGCCAAGTGCACACAGGACCTTATATATACTTTTTTTTTTTTTGACTTTTCATAAATGCCTGTAAAGGTTAAAATTTTTTAGATTGGTCCAGCAAAAATTGCTGCAAGTTTCCAATGACTTTTAACAGTATTATTAACATTTTAATTTACAAACTTAAATCTAGTGAAAAGAAGTGGGGATATAGATTTAAATTAAATAATGTATATTCGGAATCCATATTGGCATTTACGGACGACCTAGTAGTGCTAACACGCAATCCAAAATAATGCAATAATGCAGTTTTTGCGATGACCCTGGAAGTGCAGAATGAATGGCTTACTATAGGGAAAGTTTATTTATTTATTTATTTAAATCTTTATTGCATACAAAATACAAAGGCGGACTTAATGCCGCTAGGCATTCTCTACCAAAAAAAAAAGTTTGTATTCCTCCAGCCCTGAAACACCGCACTCTCATGTACGATTGGTTTCCGGCACTTATTAAGTTCTACCTTAATTCCTTTTAAATGTCCTTATCTGACCAGAGTAATCTGGTAAGATAGGAGAAAGCAATAGATAAGACATGTACATTATGCGGTGTTGCCATAGGGAGTGCTAGACATATACTTGCTAGGTACAAGACTCTACTTGAAAAAGGCCATTATTCGCACCGACATGATACAGTTTGTATTGCTAGAGCCATAAAAGGATTGTCAACAAATAAAAGACTAACTACTTTTGTAAAGGAGGGACAACTCAAGAAAACTCAACAAAGTAAAACTTTCTCAATCCTGGACGACAAACAAGACTTTTAATAAAATATTCATGGATACATAAAAAATACATTACATAATTCCAGATGAACTAGCTGTTTCAGCCTATAGACGAGATATATATGGTATGGTATGGTTGAGTAGAGAGGGCAGGGAACACAGTGCAGGTGAGAGTTAAAAGGCTTTTAATCCTACTTCGGGAACGCTGCAGTTTATTCCCCTGCCTTCCAATCACGCGATGGACCCGGCACCCGTACGGAGAATCCATGGATAGCTAAGAACATTGTCTCATAGAGAGCTGTCCATATGATTTACGACTGGTAAAGAAACCGTCTGTTGGGTATGAAATATCATTGTTAGTGTTGCCCCGAGTCAAGCCCTTAAATTTGATTAAGGTATTGGATATAATATCATCAGCCTATCGACTCCAATAGACCGTGAACGTGTGATGTAATAAGTCTATTAGGGTTGTGGGCATGCGCATCGTGCCCACAACGGTGGATCCGCGCTTGCCTATTACAAAAACAGAATGTACAAGAAAATATTATTCCTAAAACTAAACTATCTCTAAACCTATATCGCAATAGCAGTTTGTCAAAATTTCGTTTCATAATTAGTGGTTCATGTTATTATTTGTTAAAGCTCTAGAAACAGTTCCGTAAGATAGAAAATGGCCATTTTCTATTTATTTTAATGTATTCAAAATGTCGTGACAGAACAAATGAATGTAACAGAGGTTAAAACTCATAAAGGTGCAAAGTTACAATTTACGTCTATAAATTACTTTAATATACTAGAAAAAAATGTTTATAGATTAACAAGTAACTTGATACTTGAGTAACGAGTCCAATTTAGTTTTTTTTTTAAATGCAAGTCAGCCATTTATGATTTCAAATTGGACCTCATATTCGTGATTGGCTCACCCAAAAACATATAAAACAATCCCATGTAAATTTTTAAAAGTAAAATTTAGGCCGCCATTTTGATTTCGGAATGGACTATAAACTAAGAACCTATATAACAAGTCCCATATCATTTTTTAAAACTAAGTTAAGTGTTGTTTTTCTAATAACTCTATAAGTTAGAAGTCCTAGTTTATAATACTAGATGGCAGAGGAGTCTATTTTTTTGTAGTAGAGAAGAGGATGTAAGTCTGCCTAACAGTAAATAATTTGGACGAGTTGTATAAATCAAAAGTGCAATGTCTGAAACGTTTAAATTCCGGAAGTTAGCCTGTATGAGATTAGGATGGCTCTCAAACTGTTGAAAAACAACAAGGCACCGGGTGATGACGGAATCACGTCTGAGCTCCTGAAAGCTGGTGGCAGACCTTTGCTGATGGCTCTCCAGAAGCTGTTTAATTCCGTCATCCTCGAGGGCAAAACACCTAAGGCATGGAACAGAAGCGTGGTGTTACTCTTCTTCAAAAAGGGTGACAAAACACTTTTGAAGAACTACAGACCCATCTCGCTTCTGAGCCATGTCTATAAACTATTATTGAGAGTCATCACGAATCGTCTCTCACGAAGGCTTGACGACTTCCAGCCTTTCGAACAAGACGGATTCCGAAAAGGTACCATAGAGCACATCCACACGTTGAGGCAGATTATACAAAAAACCGATGAATATAATCAGCCCCTGTGTCTAGCTGTCGTGGATTATAAGAAAAGCCTTCGATTCGACAGAAACATAGACGATGCTTCAGTCACTCCAGCGGTGCCAAATTGACTACCGCTATATCAAAGTACTAAAGTGTTTATACAAAAATGCCACCATGTCAGTTCACCTTCAAGACCAGACCCATCCAGCTACAGCGAGGAGTGAGACAGGGAGACGTAATCTCCCCGAAACTTTTTACTGCGGCATCGGAGGATGTCTTCAAACTCTTGGACTGGAGAAGATTTGGCATCAACATTAATGGCGAGTACATCACTAACCTTCGATTTGCCGACGATATCGTAGTCATGGCTGAAACCCTGGAGGACCTCGGCATAATGCTCAATGATCTCAGTGGGGCTTCTAAAAAAGTGGGCCTAAACATGAACATGACCAAAGTCATGTCGAACGCCCATGTTATACCCACTCCCGTAAAAATGGGAAGCTCCGCACTCGCAGTTGTTGACAATTATATATACCTAGGACAGTCTATCCAAACAGGTAAATCCAACTTCGAGAAAGAGATCTCTCGTCGAATCCAACTCGGCTGGGCAGCATGGAGGCTACGTAATATCTTCTCGTCCCAAATACCGCAGTGTTCAAAAACCAAGGTGTTCGAGCAGTGTGTGTTGCCAGTGATGACTTACGGATCCGAGACGTGGTAGTTACTATATATAGGCCTCATGAAAAAGCTCATAATTACACAAAGGGCGATGGAGTGCGCTATGCTCGGCGTTTCCCTACGGGATCGTATTCGAAACGATGAGATCCGCAAAAGGGACTAAAGTAACCGATATAGCCTCCAGAATAGCCAAACTTATGTGGAAGTGTGCAGGCCACATAGCTCGCAGAACGGACGGCCGTTGGGGCATTAAGGTTCTCGAGTGGCGACCGCGTGCTGGAGGACGCAGCAGAGGCAGGCCCCCCCACAAGATGGACCGACGACCTGAAAAAGGTCGCGGGAAGCCAAGAGGTTTTGGATATGGTAAGAATTGTTTTACTGAAAGACACGTTTTTTCAACATTTCAGAGTACCGATGATATTTTTGCTATCGTTTTATGGGTTGCAATAGCAGATTTCAAAATGTAGAGTTACCGTACTGAGTTTAGATTCCTCGTGAAGGACACTTGTGATAACTAAATGATTTTCTGTGCATGCCTTAAGGATATCCTAACCTGCGCGCTTTCCAATTTTATTAAGATTGACTTGCTAATACCACCCCATGCAGTAATGCAGTAGGTTAGTACAGACTGACATAACACTAAATATTCTGTTCTTATTAGGCTTCGGGACCGACATCTCGCAGCAGCCGCATGGTATGGACTACTCTCATGGGTATGTGCTCTCTAGCGAGAGTTTTTCATCCAAGATTACGCCGAGATACTTTGTGTTAAAACTTCTTTTTAATACTTCACAATCACAAACTGCTTTTTTGTGGGTATTGTTTGGAGAGCATTAGTGAATTATAATACTTAAGAACTTATAGTGGGTGGTGAGGAAGAAGCGGTTTTGTGAAAGTATAAGCAATTTTACCAACTTCGATCATTTGCACAAGAAAATAATTAATTGTTTTAATTCAGATCATTGTGGGAAACATGTTAGTTTTAGTTGTGACCCAGTTGCTAAAGAACAAAAAATAGTATGCAGACCGATTACTAAAGAACGTGTTTAAAGGTATCTAAAGCTAATATAGATATAAAATTGTCTTCACTACCTTATGTAAAAAAAAATCCCGATATCTTGTATCATTCATTATTCGATCTTGTAAAGACAGAATTTTAAAATAATTTTTAATTAAAAACATTTAATAAAAATTCTAAACTTAATTTTACTGACTGGACAACCAGAGGCATTCACAAAAGTAGACTGAGGTTGTATGTTCTATATTTTGAGAAAAGATACAATCATGATCCGTGTTTTCTGTATTATGTTAAAGACTATTCCAAAATATTCAAAAAAGTTTGTGCATCGGCAATGAGATTTTATATTTCCGCAACAATCGATCGTGCCAAGAATAAATCTAGGGCAGTGTGGAAAATTATAAATGCTGAGACAGGGAGAGTTAAACATCGTAATTCCAGTTTTCATTTAAAGCAGGGTGATAAATTGATAAAATCCGACCGAGAAGTGGCGGCGGAGTTTGAGAATTTTTTCGCTCACATACCTGTGGAAGCTACAAGGTCGCTGGATTTTTCACCGTACATACAACATCTACTGGCTCTCCGGTAATGATGGGTGTCCCACAGGGATCGATACTGGGACCCTTTCTCTTTCTAAAATATATTAATGATCTTCTTTTTTGTACACGATCTATGTGATATTGTTCTTTTTGCTGATAACACATCTTTAATCTTTAAAACTAACAGAAAACTTCAATTATATGATTTTGTTAATAATGCTTTCTCACAAGTTTTGGATTGGTTTACGACAAATAACTTGCTGCATTTAAAATTATGTTCCCTTGTTTTAACTTGGTTTTTGGAAGAGAAAATCTTATGCATTTGGTTTTCTTTGCATTTAGATTTTCTCTTCCAAAAACCAAGTTAATACAAGGGAACATAATATTAAATGGAGAACATTTAGTTCTGGAAGAGTCTACTACCTTTTTAGGGTTAAAGATCGATAAAAGTCTACAGTAGGGATCACATGTGGTATCTTTAGCAAGTAAGTTAAGTTCCGCGGCTTATGCTGTCAGAAAAGTTAGACAACTAACAAATATTAGTACAGCAAGGCTAGTTTATTTTAGTTATTTTCATAGCGTCATGTCGTATGGTATCCTAATATGGGGAATGGCCGCAGATATACAGTCTATTTTTGTACTACAAAAAAGAGCAGTGCGATCTCTAAGTAATAAATTTTGTGAATATAATATTTTAACGGTGGCTTCTCAATATATATTAGAAAACATATTGTATGTTCATAATCACATTTATCAATTCCAAAAGAATAGTGACATACACACATGTAATACCCGTAATAAAGATAAACTTGCTTTACCCAAATACCGCCTACAAAAAACCATTAATTCTTTTATGGGTCTTGGTGTTCGGATGTATAATAAATTACCAGCACAACTTTTAATTTTGCCTATAAGTAATTTTAAGGCCAAAATTAAAGAAATTCTTATAAAAAAAGCGTACTATAAAGTGGATGATTATGTTAGGGATACAAATGCCTGGTCATCGACATAATTTAGTTATGATTTGACAAATGCCCTTTTACAGCAGCATTTTAATATATACTTAATATATTGTAATGACATTATCATTTGTGTATTTTTTAATTATTGTAATGACTTTTGTAGAATGGAAGCATGTATATTTATATGTATATATGTTGTGTTTGCGTACGTAGGTATGTATAATAATAATAATAATAATAATATGTAGGACAATATACACTTATTGCTCTGGTCACAAACTAAGCTCTAGACTTGTACTATGTGTACCGGAAACAATGATATAATACATATTATATTTTATATACACCCAGACCATGACAAACTGTACAGAAAAACCATACGTCAATGAGAAAAACGTACTATTTTTTTTTGCCATGGGTGGGAATCGAACCCACGACCCCCGGATACAACGCCAAAGGCGCAACCACTAGTCTACGGAGGCTATGTTTGTATATGTGTGTATGTATGTTTGTATGTGTGTAAGTAAGTTGCTGTAACATTTTTTTTGTGATTGTGGCTGCCTTTTTTATTTTTTATTATTATTATAATAATAATATAATATTTAATATTTAGCACAATATATAATGATATCATAATTTAAATTAAAATTTTTTTAGGTCTTAGTATGACAATGCCTCTTTACAGCAGATAATTAATTTATTCTTGTTGTATTTTATTTTCATTTGCTCATTCTAAATTGAATTTTGAAATTATCATTTATTTATTAAAGTAGGTATAATATTACAGTTGTGACATTATTATTGTATATAATTTAAACTAATTTGATCTAGTTATTATTTTTATTGTTATTATTATTACTATTTTCTATTAATTTTATGTTGATATTATTATTATAATGTCATAGCCTCACTAAGCTTAACTTTATTTTCTTACTTGTTTTACTGATGCATGGATGTCTTACTTTTATAAACTTTTATTTTTCCCCGTGTTCTGATGAGCCAAGTATTGTATTTTGAAATGGAAATGACGTGTTTAAGTGTGCCTATGTGTCCTACCATGCAATGACCTATGGAAATAAATTATTATGAATTTCAATATAATTTGGATGTATCCAAGGTAAGTAGGTTATGGTCCAACCATTTTTTATATAATAATCATTCCCCGTTCAGCCATCTCTATTGCGTCATTCCATGATGCACCATTAAAAAGGATTGCAGTATCATCTAAGTAAAATCAGAAGTGAGATTCTGTAAAATGCCATTTTCAAGCGCGTTTGTTCCGCTTTGCTCCCTGAGATAAGACTTGTGGTTTTGCAAATCATTTGGGCGTAAATTATCGTTAATTTTTGTTTTTCTCATGAACATGTAGGTTGAGGTTATGTGGAAACGTATATGTTGGAAGATGTTTGGTGAGTACGTTCGATACGTTCCAATTTATTTGGTGTTATGTGGAAAAGCAAAACTTTGAAGTATTTTTGACAAATACGCATTAAAGTGAGTATTGTGGTTTTTGTCGCACGATTTCATAACTTTGATGCTTATATCCATATTTAATAATTGCTATCAAACGTCATTGATAAAACGTAATAGGTATAATTTGTTTTAAACCTACCCACATAAGTAAAAGTTTCAATTCGCGTTCTAGGAACCGTGATTCTCATTGAACAGTGACTTTCATTTCAAGAACCGTGATTTTCATTTCATGAACCGTTTTTCGTTCCAAGAAACGAGATTAACGTTTTGATTACCACGATTAGCGTTCCAGTCATATTCGCAAACCACGTAGGTACCTTTTAGGACACTGAACGATATTGTGACTGTCTGCCGAGCCGAGTAAAACCGACACCGCGGCTGAGCATTACGACACCGCGACACGGTGACATGGGATCGCGGCAGTGCATCGCGACTAGGCGGCACAGCATCACACACCACAGTTCTGCATCACTCACTGCGGCAGGGCGTCTCTACACCGCGGCAGGACTTCGCGTCACCGCGTCATGGGACTGCAGTAGGGTAGCAACACTGCGCCAGAGCATCGCGTCACCGCGGCAGAGCGTCTCGACACCGTGGCCGAGCGTCGCGAATCTACGGCAGAACCTTGAGCGCCGACGGGTCTTTTGGGTCCGTTGCTGGGATGTTTCGCCAGCATACAAAGGACTGCTATACTACGCGACTATTTGGTGAGATCTTATTACATTTCTATTTCAATAACCTTGATTCGATAATATTCTATATAACGATATAGACATCTGGTGCAAAGAAGTATACCATGCTAAGATTTTAAACTAATGACAACGAGTGTTTGCCTCGTATTGGGAATTGTCTTAAAGATGATGCTCGGACCTGAGCGTAGCTAGAGAATTTTAAAGAATGAATTCAAATCTATGTGTGGTGAAATCCTACATTGCAAATATGTTGTATGAGATCATGAGCTGTAATTCACAGAATTACCCAACTTATGCGTATTATTATGCTCGTAGGTTCCTACTCGTTATGCATTATTAGGTGGGTTAGCGATGATTTAGTTTCGGCGATGGTGATACGCTGTATTACAGATCCGCAATATCGTGCTTCACCCACTAATGCTAAACTAAGTAACTTGGTAGAATTCTAAAAACACTTTATGATGGGTAGAAATTAAGCGATGGTTCTTCCTGACACAAATTAGGCGGAATGTGACGAAACACCTAACTAATTATTAGTCTTAGGGCTTAGGAGACTTATAAGCTAGAACCAGAATGGAAGAAGATTGTTTCTTATTCTAGGGTGAATGAATAAATGAAGGAATGAAGTGGATATGTGCATAAACCTGGACGCTACTTTACCATAAGTCTTCTTCAGAACAGCCAGCTGTATGCACTCCAGCTAGGCGCTCGCTCGATGACGAGCGGTGGGCGGATATCTTTATTTTATTGAGCCGTGAGATGGACTAAAGACACAGACACTCGAGGTTATATGAAGCGGTTTTCGGCAAGCGATGCTAATATGCAGGTTTTTAGCTTCTCTATGTGTATACAGTGAAGTCGCGGAACGCTTCAAAAACGTCTGTAGTAGTGTAACGGGTCTGTAGGCGCCCAATTATTGATTAAGGCCTTACAATTATAGCAGTAAATTGGTTGTTAAGTACAATAAGTATGTCTTGCGACGATTGTGGAAAATTTGTCGTGTGCGCTAAGGCATAGGAGATTGAAGTGTTAGGATTGTGCGTGCAAAAAAATATTAGGCGTCTGGCGCCAACACTTTACGACATCATCGTGATAATATTAGTGGCAAATGAAAGTTTGTTTGTTACGGATTTTACATATGGCCATTGGTCATTGAATTTAATTGCACTAATAAATTAATATACGCGGTGGTCGAGTTGGTTAGACCTTGGACTTAAAAACACTAAGGTCCCTGGTTCGAATCCCGGTGTGTACCAATGAGTTTTTTATTTAAAAAAATATGTACATTTGTTTGACAACACCACTATAGTGCCTCGGAGAGCACGTTAAGCTGTCGGTCCCGGTTTCACTATACCAACTTGTGAAACTGTTTATAGATGGGTTATTGAGTCTATTCAAAACATCGCGACGAGCTAGCCACTTGTTCGGTGTAGACTCATACCATCGACTACGACGAGGTGGGATTAAAACCCTTCCGCTGGGTATCTTGGGGCCGTCTAGGCGGTCTCGGGCGCCGTAAGGCACCCGTGAAGATATATCTATAATAAATCAAAATGTATTAGAATAGTGGTTCTCCTCATAATTGTAATACCCCTTCTACCTAGTGTTTGTAGAAAACCTGGCCAAAAGTGAATCTTAAAAATAGTCTCGAAATACCAAAGAAAATGTTAAATTTTATCGAGAAAATGATGATGGCAAGAATATTGTGGTGGTCTGTCGACACTTATATTGTGGTGGTCTGTCGACACTTATATTGTGGTGATCTGTCGACACTTATATTGTGGTGATCTGTCGACACTTATGTCGACAGATGTTCAAGCATATTTAAGCTTCCTACTAATTTAGGTGACAGTTTTGAGATCCCATATTTATCAGATTCTTTAGAGGCATTTAGATCTTTATCCGATTCCCTTCCTCCGCCCCAGTTGTCCACACAACGACTTTGGGACAAAATCATTATACACAAAAATTATAACAATCTTTTGGATAATAGTTTTGGTACCGATATCGCACGTTTAAAAGCGGTTTCAACATATGAGTCAGGACTATGGTTAGAGACATTTCCATCACCTTCTCTAGGTACTTTTCTAGATGACCAGTCGCTAAGAATTGCCATCGCACTAAGGTTGGGCGCTGATGTCTGCCAGCCTCATATATGTAGGTGCGGTGAGCAAGTCTTAGCGAACGGTCATCATGGATTATGTTGTAGTAGAAGTGCAGGGAGAATTTCTCGACACCATAGTCTCAACAATGTTGTTCGCCGAGCTCTTGCCTCTGCTAACGTTCCCAGCATTCTCGAGCCTCACGGATTAAGTAGAGTAGATGGGAAGCGCCCTGATGGGTTGACACTGGTGCCATGGCAGAGAGGCCGTTGCCTGATCTGGGATGCCACCTGTGTCGATACATTTGCGCCTTCTCATCTACAGGCATGTTTGAGCACGGCAGGAGCGGCAGCAGAGTCAGCAGCTAAAGCGAAACATTTAAAATACCTAAATTTAAAAAATGAATTTTTATTTGTCCCATTTGCTGTGGAGACAACTGGAGTCTGGGGCTCTGAGGCTCAGTCTTTCGCAAAGAAACTGAGTGCTCTTTTAAATGAGACTTCTGGCGACCCCCGCTCCGGATACTTTTTTAAACAACGCATCTCACTGGCAGTTCAAAGAGGCAATGCTGCCAGTGTTATGGGTACCTTCGGAGTGGGCCAGAGCCTGGATTTAGTGGACGTGTAATGTTTTTTTTTTTTTTTTTTGTTAGGCATTATATTGATAGGGTTTTTTTTTTCTCTTTATATTTTACTATATTTAATTTGTTTTTTAGGTTGTTTAATTTTAATTTGCTAATGTTATTTAAGTTTTTTATTAATAAATCTTTCAATATTAAATTATATTTTAGAAGCATTACTTACAGAAAGTTTTATACTTTTTAGTTGAAATTCTCATACTATAAAAATGCCGTCAACTTGAAAACACGAATTCTTCATCTATGTGTGAATTTGTCCAATGTATGGAAATTACAACTTTAAAATAATATTATATTAACAAATAATTTTAATTTCTAAAATAAAAATTCACTGTTGAACTACATCCTATAATGAGGTCGTTTTCAACTTTAAGTCTTGAGAAAAACAAAATAAGGCGTCATAACAAAATGTAAGCGATCATCGTCGTTAGTTGACAATGTTAATAAACTTTGTAACTATTGTTGGAGGGAAACTAACACACTACATGGACCTAATACCTATGTCTACAACTCTGCTCTAAACGAACTAAACCTTTAAATGTTGATACCTGGGTATTTATTGTTTTCTAAGTGGTCTCCAATGTAAATTATTTATTATATTAAAGTGGTCTCCAATGTAAATCCTTCGTGACAATGAATCAAGCAAATTCGTGTCGTTATGAGAATATATAGATGAATATACTTGGTAGGTTTTTTAAGGTTAGCTTCATTGCCAAACGGCGCGGCGCGGCGGCGCAGCAGTTTGTATTATTGGACTCTCACTATATAGCATGAAACAATGCGTAAATAGCATGAAGCTAAAAAACGCGCCCCGCGCCAATGGAGTAAGCATGATACATAAATTGTTTCATAATAGTACGATACCGGTGTCGCCAATTTCTGAGACGAACAAATGAAGAGGGAAAAAGTGTGGCTTCAAATGGCAGTTCAACGCGTCTGACCCTTAAAAAACTGCTTGACAAAAAAAGAGATACAAGTTAGCTATTGTCAAACATGAATGTGTGCGCGTGTCTATGAAGTGTATTGTTTTTATATTATAATAATCTAAATGTTAAATTGCATACTTAATAGTTTCGATAGTGTTGCCACCGACAACAAATATTATAACTTATCGATATAAACCAAATATTTAACCCAGGCCTGCGCGATGTCTGAAAAAAAGACACCGTTTTCCCATTTTCCCTCTCTTCAGAGCACTCAATTACCATTATCACCAATACTAAATATTCTGTGATTGGAAATACGCTCCGACTTAAATCACTGCAATTACATCGAGAACATTGCCAAGACCGCATGTAAAAAGCTCGGCGTTCTTAACAAGGTGCGACGATATTTCACTCCAGGGCTTAGGTATCTAATCTATAAAGCCCAGATCCGGCCTTGTATGGAATATTGTTCGCACCTTTGGGGTGGATGGGCCAAATATTTGCTGCATGCTCTCGGTGGTCTGCAGAAGCGTGCATCTCGTATTATTGATTGCGAAGAGCTCACTAACACCTTAGAGCCACTGCAGCTTCGCAGAGATGTAGCGTCGTTAAGCGTATGTTACCGCCTTTACCATGGACTCTGAAGAACTTTTTAATCTCATTCCCCCTTTCCGTTACAGAACCTCACGAGCAGGTAACAAAATGCATGCATTCTGTGGCCGATATACCAACCCGCACTAAAAGATTTGGTGATTCGTACATCTGTCGCACTATTAAAATGTGGAATGCTCTACCTGCTTGTGTGTTTCCTTTATCCTATAACCTTGAGTCCTTTAAACGAAGCGTGAATAGGCATCTTAAGCCGGCATAATGGATGAAACCAGCTCTTACAACACAATTCTAAAAGCTGTTGTGAGGTCACATGTTAGGACAAAATAGGAAACGTTATTGATCACACAAATCAAGATAGTTTACGGTGGGTGAATGCACTAGAAAGAGTGCTGCGCTTCTGACTCATCTGTATGAAGACAGAGAAGAGAACCTCGTGCATGCGCGCGAGTCGGAACCTTTTCAGAAGCTGGGGAATGTGCTTAATGCCCACTTCGTGCCGAAGAGATCAACAGTTTATAAAACTAAAATTAGGCATCCAAAACAAAGTTGTCCGATTTGACGCTTACTTTAAAGTTCATTAAATCATAACCGGTGAATTTTGCTGATGAAAATTACGGATACAGAATTTGATGATACAGCCCGCATAGAGTAAATGTCAATATAATTGTTAATGTCACAGTTAGATGTGTGGGTCTTTGGCGAGAGCCCTAGAGGAAAGCTATGGCTGTGGGTCTTTGGCGAGAGCCCGTAGAGGAAAGCTATGGCTGTGGGTCTTTGGCGAAAGCCGGTAGAGGAAATTTATGGCTGTGGGTCTTTGGTGAGAGTCCGTAGAGGAAAGCTATGGCTGTGGGTCTTTGGCGAGAGCCCGTAGAGGAAAGCTATGGCTGTGGGTCTTTGGCGAGAGCCCGTAGAGAAAAGCTATGGCTGTGGGTCTTTGGCGAGAGCCCGTACAGGAAAGCTATGGCTGTGGGTCTTTGGCGAGAGCCCGTAGAGGAAAGTTATGGCTGTGGGTCTTTGGCAAGAGCCCGTAGAGGAAAGCTATGGCTGTGGGTCTTTGGCGAGAGCCCGTAGAGGAAAGCTATGGCTGTGGGTCTTTGGCGAGAACCCGTAGAGGAAAGCTATGGCTGTGGGTCTTTGGGGAGAGCCCGTAGAGGAAAGCTATGGCTGTGGGTCTTTGGCGAGAGCCCGTAGAGGAAAGCTATGGCTGTGGGTCTTTGGCGAGAGCCCGTAGAGGAAAGCTATGGCTGTGGGTCTTTGGCGAGAGCCCGTAGAGGAAAGTTATGGCTGTGGGTCTTTGGCGAGAGCCCGTAGAGGAAAGTTGTGTCTGTTTTTTTGTTGTATTTTTGAGACCGTGAAGTTTGTCTACTGTACTGTTTGTGTGTACTGTCTACAAACTCTGCTTTAAGTTGCAATAATGACCGCCACACCATACCACTTTTAGATAAAGTGTATTTTTCCCCACTTTTAGATAAAGTGTATTTTTCCCCGCTTTTTGATTAATTGCGATTTTTTCCTATTTAAGTGAAAAAAAAAATTAACAGATATCTTAAACCTTAAAAAAAATATGTGGAAATTAAAAAAAGTAAAATTCGCTAATATAAATTAAAAATATATATATAACATCACGGATGTCTTTTAAGACTCCCGAGAACCGTTTCAACGGAACAGGGTTCCCATATTATATACATACCTATACATAGTGGCCAATATACGTGGTGGCCTAGTTGGTTAGACCTTGGACTCAAAAACACTTAGGTCCCTGGTTCGAATCCCGGTGTGTACCAATGAGTTTTTAATTTAAAAAAAAATGTACATTTGTTTGACAACAGCACTATAGCGCCTCGGAGAGCACGTTAAACTGTCGGTCCCGGTTTCACTATACCAACTTGTGAAACTGTTTATAGATGGGTTATTGAGTCTATTCAAAACATCGCGACGAGCTAGCCACTTGTTCGGTGTAGACTCATACCATCGGCTACGACGAGGTGGGATTAATAAAACCCCTCAGCTGGGTACCCTGGGGCCGTCTAGCACCCGGGTCTCGAGCGCCGTAAGGCACCCGTGATGATACATACATACCTATACATAGGTATAAAACACAAATTATAATAAAAATTAATATGATTTTTTTACATTTGACATGATAAGCGTAATCGTTAAATATGTCAGAAAGTAGCATATCACTGTGGAAGTATTTGCTGGTGCAACCTGTTAGGAGTAAATGTTTCTCTTACTGTCTCCGTTAGATGTTAAAATCAATTGTAACTTTAACGTACTTATTTATTTGTAAAGAAATTTTAACACATGCCTCGAGTCGGTAAAGTATTTTTTTTTAATTCACAAAATACGATATTTTTTTTCAAATGGGCTTAAATTACATTTTTTACCTTTCTCAACAATAAAAATATAAAATAAAGCTGCTTCAGGTTCTCAAAATATATCAGACCGTAGTATCAAAAAGAAATTAAATCGAAAGTGGACCTGGCTATCACCTGACGGAAAGTGGACCTGGCTATCACCTGACGGAAAATGGACCTGGCTATCACCTGAAGGAAAATGGACCTGGCTATCACCTGACGGAAAGTGGACCTGGCTATCACCTGACGGAAAATGGACCTGGCTATCACCTGACGGAAAATGGACCTGGCTATCACTTGACGGAAAATGGACCTGGCTATCACCTGACGGAAAATGGACCTGGCTATCACCTGACGGAAAATGGACCTGGCTATCACCTGACGGAAAATGGACCTGGCTATCACTTGACGGAAAATGGACCTGGCTATCACCTGACGGAAAATGGACCTGGCTATCACCTGACGGAAAATGGACCTGGCTTTCACCTGACGGAAAAACAAAGAATTAAATCGACTTTATTATAGGCATAACAAATCACATAATAAAGGAGTACGGTCATTCTGGACCCAACCGTAAAAGCTTAGCGCTCACAAACAACGATTTGCTTACTTAATAATACATAATTTAAGTATTATTTTCCAGTATTCAATATGATTTTAGAAGTTGGGAAAAAAAAAGTTCTGACAACTTTTGTTACGTGCTCATTCTTCTGCCTTTTCTGTATATTTGTCCACATTATAACCTCATAGTCTCTCCTCGACGATGGAAGTTCACAATGTAGTATCGATTCGATGCTAGCGGCGTCACATAAGTTTTAAGTAAATTAAAAAGCAATAAAGGTTTTGGAACGCATCCTCCACTGTCGCTCTGCACTCCCGCGCATTGAAGTGTCATTCGTTTCTTATGTCAAGTTGGCGTCGCATCTTACAAAAAATATTTTATTTTTTTCTAGTTGATTTAGTTATTTTAAGTTGTGTTTCAGCATTAAAAATGGGAAAAAGAAAATATGAGAATAATTTCAAATACAAGAAAATAAAAAATTAATGAAACTCTTTAAAAAGGTGAAGAAATGGTTCGCTCAAAGCGATCATGAAACCAAAGGTGAGTTTCTATTCGTCTTATTAAAATCTTATCGAAAATACATAACGCTCAACTATTATTGTAATCAACTTTGTGCTGTTGAGAAATACATATTGTTACCTGGGACACTCATTGGGAATGTATATGGTTTGATATCTCGCCATTGCTATAGAATGTTATATATCATTGAAAGAAAAGAAAGAAAGAAAAACTTTATTCATTGCGATACTAAATCAGAGTATTGAATGATTTTTGCAACCTGGGACATTCTTTGGGAATGTATATGGTTAGATATATCGCCATTGCTTTACTGTTAAGAGTTAAGAATGGTTTTTACATTAAAAGTTTATTTTTATATATCATTGCGATACTGAATGAGAGTATTGAGTGACTTTTGTAACCTGGGACATTCTTTGGGAATGTATAAGGTTAGATATTTCGCCATTGCTTCACTGTTAAGAGGTAAGAATAAATTTCACATTAAAAGTTCATTTTTATATATCATTGCGATACTGAATCAGAGTATTGAATGACTTCTGTAACGAGTCTAGTACTGTAAGACTCATACCATCGGCTATGACAAGTTGGGAATAAAAAACCCTCCGCTGGGTACCCTGTGGCCGTCTAGGCGGTCTCGGGCGCCATAAGGCACCCGTAATGCTATGTAAGTATCTTCATGATCAATTGAGTCCAAGATATTTTGCAACACAGTCAGAATTTTATATAGCTAAATATGTTCAAAATAATAATAACAATTTCATTGCAATACTGTTGAGAGTATTGAATGGCTTTTATAATCAGTCTGGTGCTGTAAATTATAAAAATAAAAAAAAAAAAATGTAGGTAAGTAATTCATAAAAACAACTTTATGTAATTGATAAAAAAAAATTATACCTGCATCTTCAGGATCAATTAAGTCCAAGAATATTTTACAACAAATAATTTTATATAGCAGAATTTGTGAAAAATACATTCTCATTGCAATACTGTTAAGAGTATTGAATGACAATGATTTATAATAAACCTAGTAGTGTAATTCAGAATACCTACAAATTCATAAAAATTATTGTATGTAATTGATAAAAACAATTTATACCTGCATCTTCAGGATCAATTAAGTAAAAGAATATTTTACAATACAGAATTTTATATAGCAGAATTTGTGAAAAATACAATCGCATTGCTATACTGTTAAGAGTATTGAATGATAATGATTCATAATAAACCTAGTAGTGTAATTCAGAATACCTACAAAATTTTTATTCATCTTCAATTTTAAATGAACCAAAAAATATTTTACAATACAATCAGAATTTTATATAGCAGGTTCTGTGAAAACTTAACAGTCTTTACTAGAAACTCATATACATGAGAATACACATACTTTAACCCAAAAAGATGTAGAATATTTGCTGTACTGGGGCCAACTAAAACGGACCAGCAGACATCCTTTGTACATTCCCCTGTACAAAGTAGTAATATCAGACCAGCAAAGTAGCACTAAGTAAGGTCCTACATTTTCACTTGCAAAAGAAAATAAATAATATATATTCATTTAATAAATTACAATGTAGTTATTAAATGTCTTCATGAGGCAGTCAAACTGCTGTGCAATATTCTAAGAGGTTTTTTGATATCTGCTCTAATAAAAACTTGAATGTCTTCACGGAAATCAAATAGAACAGAATTTAGAAATAATAAAAACAGCTAGGACTGTTCAAAGATCCAGCCAGGAGCTGTGTACTACCAACCAAAAATGGACAAATAACCAAACTAAATCTCCCTGAGACCCCTCAATCATCCAACTTTAAACTGGTGGGCCCCTCCTTGCTTTAACAGGAATGCATAGGGCAGACAGAATCGAGAAAACTTTAAAAAATTTAAACCTGCAATATATTTAAACATTATATAATGTAGGAGCCATAAAACCTGTCCAATAAATTCAAATTATTGTTGCTCCCCGATTTCAATAATAATATGAATACTAGTCATTTTAAATTAGATGATACCTTACTGTATGTAAGTTAATAAATAGTAATGGGGTTTTTTGGCTACTAATCCTAATATGCCAATTTATGTGATAAAAATATCATGGTAGAATTTGAATCCTTTTTAGATTTCACAAACTAACAGTTTTTCTGTTTTATTCTTATAAACTATAAGGTTTTCCTTTATATATTTTTTCAAAATTATTGAATCTAATAATGACTAAGCTTTCAATGCTGTTCAATGTCTAGATGACTGCCTTATATAATAATACATTATAGTGATTCTTATTACGGCTCTATATAATGCATAAAATATATAAATATAGCTGTTATTTAATAGATATCTCATACTCATACTCGTTTATATAATGCCCAAAAAGGAAATATTAATTCCTTATGGAGATACACACACATGTGCTTCAAGGCTAGGTTGGGGCGCAACTTGTGGTACAAATAGGGCCGTCCGGCTCATGGACCAATAAACACGGATTACTTACTTATAAAAACACTAAAACATTAAGACAACCTGTTTTGGTTTGCACTGCTTTGCTAAAAATAAGTGTAACTGTAAGACACTTTTACATATTAACAATACATCAGCCATTTCACAATTGATTAGGGGTTCAATCCCTCCTACACAGAATAGCAAAGGATATTTGGCAAAGGTGTGAAAGCCATAACATTTACATTATTTGCATTATTCATTAATACCAAAGAAAACATTACCTATTAATGACCAAAAAAAAAAAAAAAAAAAAAGAAGAATAATAATAATAATATCAAGAAATTATTACAAATTTTAGACAACCAGAGATATACCTGTTTGTTCAAGAATTACTACCAATGGTAAAAAAAAAAAAAAAAAAAAAAAACCCATTATATGATTTTACCTAACCCTTGAAATGATACAGTCAGTACTGTACTATATTAATAGTTCTTGTACTATATTGATTGACTCAACCTTGGGATCCATTATTTACGAAACCTGGTGATAGAGTTTTTATCACCGTCAATAATTCTCCCGGATACAAAATTTCTTACCTTGTTCATTTCCAGATAACCGCACCTATCCCTGTTAGTCAGCTTGGTTGGTAGCCAGGAATAAATATATATAAATAGGGGTTTGAATGCCAAGGCAGTTAATATTAGGTAAAGGTCTTTGTCAGATAATATTTTATAGTAATATTTTCCAAATATTGCGGTGTATATAAATAAGAAATATAATGCTGAAATAAGCAATATAATTAATATAATTACTTATTTACCAGAAAAATACCAACCAAGGTATATCTCTATTCTAGATTTATCAATACCAGATCTGTTTTTTCATTGTATGTAGGACCCAAAGTGGGTGTTTACAATAAAATCAAATAATTAAGGGTTTCTTCCAACTATGATTTAGGGGTAAAATATGAATATACTCGCGTGGGATTTGTCAATAGTTGTTGATAAATAAAAAAAAAAAAAAAAAATAGTTATACAGACCTGAATAATCTTAAAAAATGTTCTAAGAAAACTTACCGGATAAAAGGGCTTAATTTTGGGGTTAATAAATATTAATTAATGACATTAAAATTTATCGGAGTATTAATATCTAATAATTAACTCATCTGGGCCTAAATAGGCGTCTGCCTTTTATAACTCTGTCTTGCTTTAATTCTAGACCTAATGTATGTAGGTACTGCTCAGGTGTAATCAATTATTAAAAATGTAGCAAGAAGTTTAAGAAAGTGAGACAAACTAATTAAATTGAACAACCTCACATGTTGTAACTCTCAGTACAATCAGCTAAAGATGAAAAAAAAATAAAAATAATAATAATAAAAATCGTAGAAGATAATGGCATCAACATTACTAAATTTACAGACCATTGCACCAGACATGCTGCCACATCAGCAGTTTTGAGGAGTTGAGCAATTAAACTAATCATAAAATAAGAAGAACGGCTGGTTGGCCTGGCCAGTTCAACATGTTCTTGGTGGTTTAGTAACTGCCCAATTCTTACATTCGTTATAACTCTTTTAGCTTTGTGGAATCAGTTTTTTCTTAAGCAGTAATTTTAATAATACCTAAATAGTTTTTTCTTAAGACTTTTCACATTTTTGTAAAACTTTAGTCTAGTGTACGAGTATATAGAATAATACTTGTTAATTAGTAAAACAAAGACTGATTCTACAACTTGACTTTGAACATCTACATTGTGAACTTCCATCGTCGAGGAGAGACTATGAGGTTATAATTTAATAATCAAACGAACTTACCTGTAAGTGAAGTTCGATTGAAATTATACCTCGTAGTCTCTCCGAAGACGATGGAACCCACCCTCCCTTAATCATTTTCTTTAAGCCCCATAAGCGTTGTAGAATCTGGAGCAGCATCCGAAACGAATGACACTTCAATGCGCGGGAGTGCAGAGCGACAGTGGAGGATGCGTTCCAAAACCTTTATTGCTTTTTAATTTACTTAAAACTTATGTGACGCCGCTAGCATCGAATCGATACTACATTGTGAACTTCCATCGTCTTCGGAGAGACTACGAGGTATAATTTCAATCGAACTTCACTTACAGGTAAGTTCGTTTGATTATTAAATTATGCAGTAAAAAAATGTTTTATACATTAAAACATATTATTTTTGCTTATCTGGATTGAGATTTAACAAAATAAAGAGATAATTTTTTCTTCCAACTTCTCGAACTTCGATGTAATTAACAATTTTATTAAATGTATTTTCCTCTATCGAACTGGATAGGTTTCATTTTTGAACGCGGCTTCTAAGCCTGGGTCTGAAAATACACGGGCTATGACCATTTAGAAATTCTTAACAATATTGCATTTCGTTCAGATCTTAGAATGGTAAGAAGTTCTGTTGATATAGACATTAAGACTGATAATAACCGCAATAAATATAAAAACACAAAGACATTATTCAAAAACCCAGACATGATAAGCGAATATATCCTTAAATAAATAGAATACAAAATATATATATGTCAGAACGGGATGCCGATTTTGTTCGTCAAACATTGTAGATGGGCGATATGGTAAAATAGAACTAACTATTAACTTGTCTTAATCTATTTCACAAACACTAAACTAAACTCATTTAAACTTTATAATATTATTCACTTGAACGAAACAACGTGGCAGTTCCTCTACATACGTTCTCTTACGACTCTTGACCACAATCTGTATGGCAGCATTGGCAGCCGTCGCTCGGTGCACGCGCAGAGACTCCGCCTAAACACCATAGGAGGCGCTTTTGTTTCATATCAAATCATGGCTCGTATTCATCAAAGTTCCGACATATATATATATATAATTATTAATAATTCTAATTGTAATAAAATTTATAATAACAATAATTTTATACATAATAATAATGACATTGTTTTTGATATTGATAATGTTGACATTGGGCATAATGATGGTAATAGTGACTTTATTTACAACGAAAATGACATTCACTATGATTTGCGCCAAATTATTGGCGCCAAAAACTCCTACTATTTTTATGCACGCGCAGTCCTACACTTCAACCTCTTATACCTGGCGCACGCACCTAATTTTTCCGCTATAGTCGCAAGAAAGACGTACCTATTGTACTTAACAGCCAATGGCTGTGATTGTGATTGTGTTTATAAAATATAATATGTATTATATCATTGTTTCCGGTACACATAGTACAAGTCTAGAGCTTAGTTTGTGACCAGAGCAATAAGTGTAACTTGTCCTACATATTATTATTATTATTGTAAGGCCGAGAGTCAATGTTTGGAGGCCTACAGAACGGTTTTGGAAGCGCTTCGCGTACGCCGCTGTATGCAAATATTAATATGAATCCGCAATTAGAATAGCTAAACTGAAAACGCTTCATATAACCGCGAGTGTCTTATAAAATAATGAAATCCGCCCACCACTTGTTTACGAGCATCTATATGGAGTTCCTGCAGCTGCTCTGAAGAATACCTATGGTGAAGGAGAGTCCAGGTTAGTGCGCATGTTCTAGCATACACGTCTCCTAAGCCCTAAGCCGTGCATAATTATTTAGGTGTTTCGTCACATTCCGCTCTAATTTATGTCGGAAAGAACCGGAGTTGAACCATCCCTTAATTTTCTACTCGCCAATGATAATGATATTAATAATAAACATAATTGCAATGATAATAATGCTGGTATTAATTTTAATAATGATAAAAAGGACATTATTTATAATGCAACTAATAATGACATTGATATTAACGGTGACATTATTAATTTAAATTTTAATGAAGATAATAACAACAAAGTAAACAAGACATCTCAAGAATTATATAACCTTATCGAGGAATGGATAATAACATCAATGGAAAACTGTTCAAATGGAAAGGAATCGATTAAAAACAAAATGCTTACAGAGGAAACAAAAGATCTTATGATACAAAGATACGAGCGAAAAAAAAGTACATAAACTTCACAAAAGAGATTACACGGCTCACAAATTAAACATAATAGAATCTAACATCACAAATAGAAGAAGTGTAAAAAGAACGCTCAAACAAATCGATAAAGGAAAAAAATGGAATCCAGAACTGAAGACAAACGATAAAATAACAACTAACAGAGACACAGTAATGCAAATAGCTACCGATTTTTAGCCAGAACCTTTTAATTTACCAGAACACCTAAAAAACAAAAAACAAAGCATAACAACACAAATAGAAAGATTTGAAAAAGAAAAGTGTGATTCCTATTTTATTACTAAGGACATAATTAAGGCAAATGATAAATTAAAAAAGTTCAGGATCTGATCAAATCCCAGACGAAGCAATAAAAGCGGGAAAAAATATATTAGCGGAACCATTGACAGAACTTTTCAATAGAATTTGCGAAGAACAAAACATATGCGAACAATGGAAGACATCAAAAATAATTTTACTTTACAAAAAAGGTGACCCAAAAGAAATAAATAATTATCGTCCTATTAGCCTAATGCCTAGTATATACAAACTTTTTTCTTCCTGTTTATTGGAAAAAAATAATACTCAACTCGATAATTATCAACCCAAGGAACAAGCAGGGTTTAGATCAGGATATAGCACAACGGACCAAATGTTATGACATTAATTATCGAAAAATATAAAGAATTTCAATATCCGCTATATCATTTTCATTGACTTTGTCTAGAGCTTAGTTTGAGACCAGACAAATATGTGCAATTTATCCTACATATTATTTATTTATTTATTAAAACACATTTACCTAAATATATTATTTTTATTAATTTGATGATGATACAGAAGAGAAAATATATTTATTCAATCAATTCAAAAACTTATACAATAAAATAGAACTCACAATAAAAAATAACTCCAACAACACAATATTATGTGATGCATTGTGGTACACCCTCAGCTTCTGCGGGCTGACTTTACCTTTAGTAAGACCATCATTTATTTATTTATTAGTATTTGGAAAACCAACTTCCATAAATCATAACATAACACTTATATAAACATAGAAAGTTAACAATAGGTTTTCACTGATAGATACATGGTATATAACTTTAGACACAACTTAAAATAAAATAGATTACGTAACAATGTATTAACAGAGTAAAAAAATAAAGTAAAAAAACAAATAATATGAACAAGAAGAAGAATGATCACAGCATGAAAGTAAGCAAAAAATAACTAATCAGTCCATGTCATTATAAAATAAGCCTGTCAATGACCGCCTCAGTGCCGCACTTTTATCATTAAATAAATCATGTTCCAGTGAACGACTCAAATCATTGTATGTGCTACACGCGCGAATCAGGAAGGAATTTTGTCTATAGTTAGTAGTTGCTCTATTTAAGTTAAAGGTAGGGAAGTAACGTTTTGTTCTCATGGGAAGATTAAAGTTTAATTTTATTAGTAAGGATGGGCAATCAATAGAAGAGGTAGCAATCTTTTTTAAATATATTGCATGAGCAATTTGCCGACGCTTATACTTATGGAAGTATATGGTGTTTTTTTGCAACAGTGTAAGTATTTATTTTTACTGTATTTACTTTTGTAATTTATAAATCTAATAAATGTTTTCTGTATATTTTCTATACGCTGGATATATTTGTCGTATCTAGGGTTCCAAATTTCTGAGGCATATTCCAGACAGCTACGAACGTATGTGCAATACAGAATATTAATTGTCTTAATGTTTCTAAAATCTTTCGATGTTCATATTATAAATCCCAATGCTTTTGATACGATCTTTGCGTGTCATCAATAGATTTAATATGTTTGAAGATTTTCATATCGTCAGCGAATATAAGCAAACTGGAATATAATTATATAAATATCATCGCGGGTGTCTTACGGCGCGGCGCCGGCGGTTGGTGTCGGTTGGGTAGTTTTTTTATTTTTATTTAATGATACCTTTTATTATTTAATCTACAATGATTATATATAACCTAACCAAACGCACTCTAGACCTCATTTTTAACCTTTTTTGCTTATTCATAAATATCTGTAAAGATTTACATGAAATAAATCATATATTCGGCACTGGCACAAAGAAAGACTATCGTCACGCAAGCAGGACAACAAATATAGTTCAACCCCATCTTGTCCACTACCTCCAACATTTGTTCGTGGTATTCCGCATTCTCGTCTGTCCTCTTCCCTCTCTGAGGCTGTATGGGCGGAGGTACCCTTCGCCGCTTCTAATAAGTTGTCTCTTTTAGGCATATTTATTTTTGTTGTTAAAAAAGAGAATTGCCTTAACAGCCTTATTTATAAACGTTAATTAAAGTTAAATAGTTAATCAGACATCGATAAAAAAATATTTTTATTTACGTTTCTTAACTCTAATTAGTCACTAATGTGCCTATTTAAGTAGTCAAATTAATTACCCTCGGACCCTTGTTTAAAGGCTTACTAAGCGCAAAGATGGCGTCTTTTTGCATCAGCTGTTTGTTTGTTGACATGTTATATGTATATGTATCATCACGGGTGCCTTACGGCGCCCGAGCCCGTCTAGACGGCCCCAGGGTACTTAGCGGAGGGATTTTAATCCCTCCTCATGTTATTATGACATTTTTATGTTTGTCGTCATTCAAGTGAAAATTTAGCGGTTTTTTAGAAGAATTAAGAAAGAAATTTCAGAAGGTCTATGCGGAGGCCAATAGATAAAAGTATTTAAAATATTTGATCACGCAATTTCAAAATAACCTAAAAAAAATACGTTTTGACAGATTTTTTAAATATTCTCAACCAAACGAAGAAGATTCATCATTATTGCCACTATTTGGGTCTCTCACGATACCAAAGTCGGTGTATACAGATTAAAATATTGTTAAACGTCATTTAGCTAATTAGTAAAAAGTTAATGACTACTTAAGAGTTTACGTTGTTAAACAGGCAATTAGGTGGTTTTTATAAGTAAGGCCGTAAGTGTTTTTCAATAACTCAATAAGGTTTTATGAATACCGGCGTAAGTGTTAGTTTAACCTATTTTCCTGAATATATATATTTTTGAAGTCCTAGGATATAGATTCAGGGAAAAAGATTTTAAACAAGTCAAAACTTTAATTAAACAACAAGTTGAATGGCGTATTAAATGTAAGAAATATATTTAGGTAAATGTGTCTAGAGGTAGGTAGGTACCTAAATATATTTCTGTATCGGTTTTCCGAGTTTATGGCGAGTGCTTGTCGTCGGATTCACCAATGTGATGACTAGAATCCACCAGCGGAGTGGTGGGAGGTGCTCTAACGTACTTCTCTACGACATCAGAACCACAATCTACGTTACTTATTGGGCTGAAACAACCCTTATTGCTAGAAGAGATCAGACACAGCTATAGAGGTGAGGCGCTCGGGCTAGCACAGTGCGGCGCGGTCAGTGGCGCGACAGGCGGCTGACAGGTGGCGCGACGCGGCGGTGGCGCTACTGTGGCGGTCGCGCCTCTATATACGAGGCTGCACTGTGCGTCGCCGAAGGTAAAACAATAAGAAAAATGCATCAAAATAAAGTGGTAAGAAGGCCAGAAATAAAACTGCAGTGAAATATTTTGCAATAGTAAGTATTTACATCGACAAGGTGGCGTTTAGGGAAACTGCGGCGTGCGAACATCCAAGCATAGCCAAGGAAACAACTAATCATACAGAAGTGCCCGGAGACCCGCGGCGGCCGCGACCACTCACTCACTAGCACTGCGGCACGACACTCACAAGCGCAACACTTACTACGTCATTCATCAATCCTCTCTTATCTCTTTGTGGAGCCGATCCGGGGCGGGGGGAGCAACAGGCGGCGATCGATGTCCGCGACCTGTTGCGCGCGCCAGTGCCCCACGGGCCCGCGCCCCGCGCCCGCGCCCTCGCCCCGCGCCCCGCGCCCTCGCCCGCGCCCCGCGCCCCGCGCCCCGCGGGATAATCCAAATCCAATATGTCAGGCCGACGTGTCCGCCACACTTTATTATAATAACGTGATGTAAAGTTGCCGATAGAATTAATTACCAAAGTTACCTCTGATTTTTCACATATTTAACATTTGTTTATTTTTGGCATACAATAAGACCGTATTTTTTTTTAATAATCTGATTAGTTTTTATTTATTGCCTTACTTTTTCAGTTTATAACCATTTATTGATTTGGCGCTGCCTACTTATTAAATATTAGCAATGGGCTTTTGTATTTATTTTAAATAACTATATACAGGATTTGATTCTCGGCTAGGAAATTTTTTTTTGCAGTTTTAGTTTTTATCAAAATCGGCTCCGAGACTTCTTTGAGCATTTTTCGGTATTCCTTGTAGTTTGGAATTTGGCCTTGAAGGCACACTTGAAAAATTCATCCTGTATAGGCTTATGTGAGTAGAAAGTGTCTTTTGAATGTTATAGCTATAAATAAATGTCGCTCTGTTCATTTCTCATAGGTAATAAATAAACAATTTAATTAAAAATAATTGTGATGCTCGGACAGGAAACCGAGAACGGGGAGAATGTAAAAGAGGTGTAACCAATCAAGTTCTCAGTGTTGACATTATCAACTCTCCGAACAGAATCCCGGTGAGGATTCAAAGCTAGGCATAGGCCACTCGCTAACCAAGCCGAAGCAATGCAACCCTGGGCACCCGAATCTAAAAGGTAACAACTAAATAGTTGCCCTTCGGGCCCCAAATATAAACAGAGGCTGTAGGTAAAATTACAGTCTCTGGCTGGGTGGCGGAACTGGGAGCACAATGTTAGGTAATATAAATGACCAAGAATCTACTGGTAGGTTAAGAAATTGTAGGGCATTCACTGCAATAATCAACGGGTTCAAGAGGTCCCTGCGCATATCATGCGCAGGGACCTCTTGCGCGCCTTTCTAATATAGGCAATATTTGGTTTACATGAGTGTCAGCCAAACGCCTAACATCCTCATATATGGTCAAAAGCTCACGCGCAATCTTATAGTTTTCGTCCGTCACGGGTAGGTGTTGGACGATGCCACGAGCCTCTCCTCTCAATGAGGACAACAAATATGCCATCTTCTGGCTGGAGGTGAGGTCCCCCGCCCGTGCACAAGACTATGAAACATGGTTAGGAAGCCTACCCAGGCGTCAAGTCGTCCGTCAAATGGTGGGAGGTCAAGGGTAGGCAACCATCTCAAAAGCCCGGGAGAAGAAACAACTGGCGAAGGCTCGGGTCCATCTTATTTAAGCGACCTATCAATACCTCCGCGAACCTTCTCGGTAATGGTGTCTATGAGCACCAAGGCATGTGTCATAGTCACAAGTGACCGTTGCATGGAAATCATCCTCTGCGGAGTATAAAACTAAAAACTCCTCAAACGCCCTATTTAAGTCTAGCACATACTCAGGGATCTTTTCGAACCGCACCCAAAGAGCAGCTGAGCGGTCTGGTCTGTCTACCAAAACCACAGCGGATGTAAGCCACCTTAAGACAGCCCTAATCTTTATTGAGTTCTTATAGGCAGACATAATTACAAGTAGGTGAACACAATTTTAATTTTAAAATAAAAAACAAACTTACAAATAGACAAGTGAAAAGCGAAGGCTGTTAATCTAGCCCCGCAGGTCATAGTTTTAATAATAGTAATAAAAATAATAATTTTTCTAATACATCATTTAATAATAGTTATTCTTTTAGAAACGGACAATTTCCAAAGAATTTTAATTCACAAAATAATTATCCTAGTAATCAGAATTTTAATAATGGTAATAATAATAATTAAAAAAAATAAAAAATAATAGCGGAGATTTTAATAATAATAAAAACTATCATTTGTCCGCGTTGCCGCTCAGAGTCCCACAATCTGAGACAGTGTACCGTTGAAAGAAAGTTATTTTGTTTTAACCCGTACTGAGGACCGGCGCCCCTCGCCCTCCATGTTTGGTGTTCACCAACCAGGAATGGTGGCCGCACCCCCCCCTCATGGGCCGGAGCAATGCCTCGCCCCCTAGATTTGCTCTCATGGGTCGTAACCGGTGTGCAGCGCAGCTACCTGCTGTAAGGTCTCGTTACCAGAGAAGACCTTCAGGACGACATCTTCTTGTTGTCGAGCCAATGCTATGGGACCGATCACATGAGATCCATAATTACCAGTGGATCCCGAACCCAAATGTTCACGTACGTCCGGTTCATGAGGAATAGGTATTCGCTGCCCGCTCACCAGCCGCCACCCACCCAGAGACTGTAATTTTACCTTTGTTTGTGTTTGGGGCCCGAAAGGCAACTATTTGGTTGTTCGTGCCCTTTTAGATTCGTGTGCCCAGGGTTTCATTGTTTCGGCTTGGTTAGGTTAGTTTTTTTTTTGCGGTAGGAGGAGTAAAACCCTTTATGGGTACCACCGACCCGAGTTGCGGTGGTTATGCCCGACTCCCTCTGGGAAGGTGTCCCACCGGTATACAATGCAAAAATCATTGCAAAACATCTCCCCCTTTACAAAATAAATCCCCTGACGTGTGAAGTGTCAGAGTCTTCGTCCATCCTTAGTTAATATATAACGATCTCGAGATATTTATCTAATAACTTATCATTAATTTTAATAATCTACATCAATTAATCAATAAATATAAAATAAAGTAAAACTTAACGATAACTTTTTTTTTTTTATTTTTTTTTTATTAACTTAACGTATAATTAATATTTTCCATTGCACTTACTATTATTTAAAATGATATACATTGATGGTTCACTAGTGGCATATCGCTTATTTATATAATAATATTATATGCTGTAGTAAAACTATTAGGCTATTTATTTCCTTTACCCACCAGCAGCGTTATCTTTCTACAGAATTCTAAAAATGTGTTCCTTGTATTTTCGTTTTTCATAATCATACTTAAAGTATCCCTTTGTATCACCATTCCCATCTCCACTTCGATGTCATAACTCTCTCTGCAATACATTGGACATTCTATTATCACATAAAGTGCACTCTCCTCCATATGTGGATCACAGGGACACGAGGGGCCCCCCTTACACCTGAAGCGGTTCAGGTATTCGGAGAATCCCCCGTGACCTGTCATCGCTTGCACTATCAATGGGTCCAGGGTAAGCTTACGTATGAGAGGATAGGATGAGATCGCGTCCAGTCCTGCATGAGCTTTTATCCAGAACAATCTGGTGTTTTTGTTCTGGCCTTCAGCTCTATTTAGGTTACTCCTGATATCAATGACTAGAGGATGGAAGCTGGTAGTACCGACTACTGCGTCCAACGCAGATATTAAGTCACAAAAGATACTCGATATTTGCTCACTATCATCCAGGACTTGTTGTGTTGCCTTTGACAGGGCCTTTATGAGTTCAACCACAGCAGTGTAAATTGTCCTGATTATCTCGGGGTTTAGACCCCACTGGATTTTTGATGCTCTGCTTAGTTGTTTATACAGATTAAACGATTTTTTACAAATATTGGTTACGTGTGTGTTAAATGTTAATTTACTATCTACAGTGAGGTCCAAGATCCTGATTTCCCGAGCCACTCCAATGTCTACCCGGCCCACGCTTGACTATGGAGAGTCATATTTCAGTTTATTTGTTATGTGAAAATTTGAGATTATTTATAACTCCCCACCTTCTTACGAGTTCAAGGGTGCAATTGGCGCGGCTCTGGACATCAGTAGCCTCTGCGCCCGAGAAAATCAAGACAATGTCATCAGCGAATGCTTGGCAGTAATCACCCCTTTAGTTCAATTCTTTCAGGAGGGGGTCCAGTAGAAGGTTCCAAAACGTTTGGGCCCCTACCGAGCCCTGCACACTTCCCTGAGTGGTACCTTTTTCACACTCCGCTCCTGCATATCTCACTTTTCTGCCAGTTAAGTAGTCATCCACGAGCTCCCGTAAAATTTTTGGGCATTTGGTCTCAGCCAGTCGGCAACTAATTGCAGGCCACCAAGCATAGTCGAAGGCTCCCTCTATATCAAGCGACACGAGCACTATCAGTTTGCGGGCCTTGAACTCGTTCCTGATGTACTGTGTAAGTATTGACTCCACATCATCATTTAGTAGTAGTACTAATAATGTTGTGGTACAACCATGTTTAAACTTTTAGATGTGACAATAGAGAAGGACAGTTGTAAGCTTACCTTAATACATCAAAATATTCAAAGCCTCTCTAGCAAAGTTCTCAATATTGAATTATTAATTGAAAAGTATAATTTAGATTTGATGTGTTTTACAGAATCCAGGCTAAAAGCAGAGAAAACGTGTTTCAATATAAAGAACTTTGTAGTAGCTAGTTTTTTCAATAGAAACTCCTGTAAGGGAGGTGGATCTATTATCCTAATTAAAGATACACTAAAATGCAAAGAGCGGAAGGATATTGTAAAACTATCACTTGAACGTGTTTGTGAGATCTCATGCGCAGAGATGGATACCTATATTATTCTATGCATATACAGACCCCCTGCCTCTGCTTTACATACTTTTATTAATATAATGGAGGATGTTTTGTCAAAAATATATGACTTAAATAAACAAATTTTTATATTTGGGGATTTTAATATAGATATCTTAATAAATAACAGCGACAAACAAAAACTTATTTCATTGTTTAATTCTTTTAATTTAAATTACGTATTCATGGAACCGACTAGAATTACTTCAACTAGCCGGACTTGTATTGATAATATATTTACTAACTGTTCCCTCTTAAGTAACTCTATTATTACCGGGGTACCCTCCGACCATAAATGTTTGTTAGTTAGCTTTCAGTCTCAAATTAAACCTATAAATAAAATTATTAAGTATAGGCCCTTAACAGATAATAAACTTAATAATTTTAATGAAAATGTAATGAGTAAAATGTCCAGATTCATATATAATATTAATCAACCAAATATTACATACTCCAATCTACATAAAATTATAAATCAAGAATTCAATAAAGTAAGTAAAATTAAAACAAAGAAAATTACTGACAAATTAAATTTTGCTACTTGCCACTAAAGGCATTAGATACACTGTATGATCTATATGACAAAAGATCATAAGTAGGGATACACTGTATGATCTATAAGACAAAAGATCATATACATCTGACCAAAATTTCCATAATAAGGAATTATTCAAAACTATTGTAAAGTTTGTATCATAGCTAAATCTATTCACATTGGATCCAAAATCAAACAGTCAGATAATAAATCCAAGTGTGTACGTAAAATCATTAATACTGAAACCGGTAAAAATATTATCAGACAAAATATCATTTCAATTAGACAAAACGGAGTTATGTTATCAGATAAAAAACAAGTTGCGGAGTTATTCGAGGAATTCTTTACTAATATTCCGTTACAAATCACGAACTGTATCAAATCATCAGCTAGTACTGCTAAAGATTTTTTAAAACGATATATTAAAATGCCAAGTATATCTAATTTTAATTTTAAACATGTCACAAATGAGGATATACTAAAATACCTTAAAATGTTAAATAAAAAAAAAACTGAAGATTTATGGGGGCTATCTGTCAAAGCTATCGATTCAATAATTCTTACTATAGCACCGGTACTAGCTGATATTTTTAATGGGTGTGTTAATGAAGGAATTTTTCCCGACCTCATGAAAAATAGTAAAGTAGTTAAATGCAAAGAAGACTAAGTGCCTAAAATTTACTTTGCCTAATGTATCTAATATCAATGCCACAGTGAAGATAGGTGGTACTGACCTGGAATTTGTTGACTCCACTGTATTTTTAGGGATCACAGTCGATTCCAAACTACAGTGGAAAGCTCACCTTACTTCTTTATCCAATAGACTGAGCTCTGCTGCATATGCAGTCAGAAAAATCAGAAAGTTAACTGATGTTGCAACAGCCAGACTAGTGTACTTCGCCTATTTTCACAGTATAATGACATATGGTCTCATAATGTGGGGATCTGCGGCTGATATTGATACTATATTTATTCTACAAAAGAGGGCCATTCGGGCAATATATAACATGAAAGCTCGTGATTCTCTTCGAGAAATCTTTCCTATGATTGAGGTACTGACACTACCATCTCAATATATTTATGAGAATTTATTGTACGTCAGGAAAAACTTAAATATGTTTACTAAAAATAGCGATAGACATAATTTAAACTTAAGAAACATAGATAAAATCGATATACCAAAGTTTAGACTGCAAAAAACTAATAAATGTTTCGTCATTAACAGTATAAGGTTATTTAATAAATTACCTAAACGCATTATAGATCTGAGTGAAATAAAGTTTAAGAATTGTATAAAACAAATATTAATCAATAAGGCTTACTATAATGTAAAAGACTATTTTAACGATAAAGACGTCTGGATCTGTCCTGATATGCAATTGAAGTCTCGCAAATAGTTAACAAATTGCTTATTACATATGTAGAATGTACCCTAGTTTAGTATATTGATACTGTAATAATTTAATATTACATAATTTATTTTCATTACATTATGTAAATTTTGTCTTTGGAGAAGGTAATTGATGATTACTTACCTATTTATACTTAATTTATACTACATTATACTGTGTAGCTCTGTACATTACCAAATTACTGTACAGTAACAAATAATCTGTCATAGGGTGTTTTACGCATGCTGATCAGTGAGGTGCACCTTGAGTATGCTAATATATATATGCTATATAGCATAAGCCATATGCGCCACTGGTGCACAACAAATGGCCTTAATATTAATCCTAACAAAACAGAACTGGTCCTCTTCACCAATAAAAGAAAATTGAGGAACATGAAACTACCAACATTATTTAATACAGAACTTACTCTAGCTACAGATGTCAAGTATCTAGGCATAACGCTAGACAGTAAATTGAACTGGAGTAAGCATCTTGAGAACAAACTGAAGACAGCCTGCGTCACAATGTGGCAATGCAGAAGACTTCTAGGAAAAACATGGGGACTAAAACCCAAGATTACCATGTGGTTATATACTACAGTTATCAGACCCACTATTACCTATGGAGCTTTGGTGTGGTGGTCTAGAACCACTCAGACCACGGTTACAGCTAACCTACAGAGTCTTCAAAGACTGGCTTGTTTAGCCACAACAGGATGTATGAAGACTACACCGACAGCAGCTATCGAAACCTTACTAAACCTGACACCTTTACATCTATACATACAATACGAAGCTGCTGTCGCTACCATAAGACTCAGAGCCTCTGGACAATGGAATATAGACAACCTAACGAGGCATACTCAGTCATTAAACGAACACCTTGAGATACAACCACTCATTAATGCAGTGAACGACAGATGTCCTCGCGTGCACATATTTGTGAGAAATTACTCAATAAACATGCAAGAAGAACCGACTGATCAATCGGGCTTACACGAAGTCAGAATTTACACGGACGGTTCAAAAACAGAATACGGAACAGGCGCAGGAGTGTACTCACTCGACCTAAACATTAGAATTTCAACAGCTCTTGGCACACATGCTTCCATCTTCCAAGCAGAGTGTATAGCGATAATAGAAGCAACAGCGGCAATACGCGCAAAAAAGATAGAAGAAAATGGTATACGCATACTATCTGACAGCGCAGCCGTACTACTAGCATTGAAGAACAAACAGATGAACTCAAGTCTGGTAAAATAATGCCACTACGCACTGGAGACTATATCAGTTGGTAACAGGGTCACTCTCCAGTGGATAAAGGGACACAGCTACTCCCTCGGTAACGACGCGGCTGACGAACTGGCGAAAAGAGGTTCGGCTACAACACCGGTAGGACCCAAACCGTATGTACCTTTATCTTTTAATCAGTTGAAAAGTTGGCTATGCGACAGTACCTTCAACCATCACTGTAAGTATTGGGCTAACTTACAAAACTGCAGGCAGGCCAGAGAGGCGGTCACCAAACCTAGCCCACGCCTAGCTCGGAACCTGCTCAATCTCAACAGAGGTAACCTTCGTATGGTGGTGGGTATACTTACCGGACACTTTCCATTAAACAGGCACCTTACAATTTTAGGTATCACCAACAGCCCTCTATGTAGAGGTTGCATGGAAACGGAAGAAACACCCACCCATGTGCTGCTTCATTGCACCGGGGTGGCTTTACAACGGGCGAAAATCCTCGGAACACCGAGGTCGCTTCTTGAGGCCTGCGGAAGACCCGGACTTCTTGTCGCCTTCTGGAAGGAGCTGGGCTGGCTAGAATAGTCAGCCGACTCACGCAAAAAGGCCTAATCTCTTGGCTAATTGCGGAAAATGAGCCCGCCATAAACATGAACATGGACATAGCATAAGCCAATCAATAGCTGTGCTCCTTTTTTAGTTTGTGTGAAGCACTAGAGTTTTTTACTTGCTGGTTTCTTTTTCTCCGGGGGGGGGGGGTCTCTGAGGGGATCGACTTTACAGTTAGTGTTTACGCCCTTAAACATACCGATCATTATACCTTTACTTATATGTGATTGGTTACTTACCTTTTATTTACAATAAACATTTAAGGCGTGGATATGGTCGATGAAGTTGGTCGCCTTGGTGGCTGTTTTGTATGGCAGATAATGATTGACAGGTCAATGGAATCAGCTAACTACCTAGTCTTACACTAGTTGGTTATGTAGTGTGTGTTCGGTTCGGTAGTATTTTTCATATTAAAATTTCCATTCGCGTTTAAGTTCTAAATCTGATATCGAGGTATAATAAATATTTATCGTTCTATTGTTAATGAATGCTGCCTAACCAAACGCACTCTAAGACCTCATTGTTAAGCGTTTTTTTTTTGACTATTCATAAATATCTGTAAAGATTTACATGAAATAAATGATTTTGACTTTTTGACTTTGAGCATGACATAGAGGGAGTCCTCGGTACTTTTCTGCGGTACAAATCCAAATTGTCGCGGACTCAAGGTAGGGAGTGTGTGCCATTTGACCCTCTTAATTGTCATTTTTTCCAGAATCTTTCCTAATATGGACAGCGACCTTATGGGCCAGAATGATTTGGGTTGAGTGTAGTCTGTTTTTGCAGGCTTTCGGAGTATCACTACAACTCCTTTCATGCAGTGGGGAAGCATGAGAGCTCCAGGCACTTGTTGTATAGCTTCAGGAATATCTAGGGTGATAGCTTCTTTGCAAATGTCAGCAGTGAAGCCATCCCGGGTGCTTTCTTTGGATTAAAGGTTGACATCGCGGACCACATTTCTTCTGTCGTGAATAGTGAATCACATGGTTCATCATGGAATCTCTTATTCACTTTGTCAGCTAATTGTCTTATGTGTTTGTGGTCCGCATTATTGTCTTCTGCTTTGTCCATAGGGAAAAAGGTATCAGCCAGTAGACCGGCTGACTCCACAGCCGGTCTACTCCCATCACTTTATCGTTTTTTGTAAGTGGCAAGTCCTCTTCCCTAACGGCTGTGCGTCCTATATATTCCGTCCCACATGTCCCGTCGAAGGTGAAGACTCGATAATCCTGAAATCCGGTAACCTGCTCTACTTCCGGAAGGGCGACCAACCGTCTCAAAGTGATGTCGGGTTCATCATCCACAGGTCTCTCGTGAACAACGTTGTCAAAATCGAGAGTGTGTCGACAAGGGTGGCTTACCTTATACTCAGAATAACCAAACGATATTCTCTAAGGTCATTCAGGTATACGCTCCGATATCGACACACCGCGACGAAGAGGTAGAAGCCATGTATGAGGATATTAGTAGGAATCTAATTACACTGTTGTCATGGGAGGAGACTTTAACGCGAAGATAGGCAAACGAAGCGAAACCGAACTGAGAGTGGGGCAATTTGGTACAGACAGTAGAAATCCACGAGGTCAAATGCTTGCAAACTTCATGGAAAAGGAGGGACTGTATTTGATTAACTTCTTTTTCAAGAAAAAAACACAACGCAAGTGGACTTGGATGAGCCCTAACGGTGCCACCAAAAATGAGATAGACTTCATCTTGTCGACCAGAAAGCAAATATTCAATGATGTCTCAGTGATCAATGAGGTGAAAACCGGGAGCGATCACCGTTTCGTAAGAGGAACATTGAAAATCAATACAAAGCTTGAAAGGTCACGATTAATCCTCTCCGTCTTTGTCTCGCCTTAGACATGTCGCTCAAACGTACTCCTCCCTCAACTGCAATACCTCGTGTAGAATCGGAGCCGGATCTTAGCGGATCGGGTGAGGTGATAAAGAAGGTGAATGTAACCCAACGTGCCAAGCGCAGGCGTGAAAGAGATGTTCAAAATGACAGTTATAATTACGATGACTCCTCACAATCGCAAATTATGGAGGAGATGCGCAAATTATTTTCCGATTTAAAAATGGAACAGGAATCGCAATTTATTAACCTTCAAGAAACTATTAATATAATCAAAAATCAAAACCAGGAGATTCGTGCTACTGCTGAATATTTGTCTAAACAATACGATGAGATGAAAAGCAAATTGGATACTTTAGAAGCCGAACGTAAAACGAACCTTGCTTACATCCAGAACTTGGAACAGAAAGTAGACGCCCTGGAAAGTAGAAGCAGATTATCGAGTGTGGAAATAAGAAATATACCCAATCAAAACTCAGAAACAAAACATAATTTATTGAATGTTGTAACGGACATAGGTACAACCATCAATCTCCCAATTCAAATTACTGACGTACGTGATGTCTACAGAAATTATTCTAAAACTATACATAAGCCGATAGTGGTGGAATTTAATAGTGTTTTAATGAAAGAAAGGTATTTGTCAAGTCTAAAAACCTATAATAAGAAAAATACACTTAATAAATTGAATACTTTTAACATAAAATTACCGGGCCCTTCAGTTCCAATTTATATCTCGGAAAACTTGTCTCCTAAAATGAAACGATTATACTATTTAGCAAGAGTTTTTTGCAAGAAACAATAATTATAACTTTTGCTGGACCGCTTTTGGCAAAATATTTCTAAGGAAAAAAGAAGGTACAGTCCTAATACGGGTAAATAACGAAACTGACCTAAACAACATAAGGAATAAAGCCGATTGACTGCTTATTTTAGATTCTCTTTTAAAATTTTCAACTGTTACTTTATTTGAACTGCTCTTTATTTTCACAGAGTGTTATTTTTTCAATATACCTAATTTCATTACAATATGTGTAATTTATAAATATTATTCTTATTTTCAAACTAATTTTTTACACATAGCATCAACGTACTGCCAGATCAATGTATGTGAAAAATGCGCCACTTATATAATTTGTGGATATTATTACATGTACACTTATTTAATTAAGTGTACAATTAATTATCATAATTATTATTATATTGATGAAATTGAATTTATTATGAAACATTGCATAATATGTTACTTTTGCGCATTAAAAATACATACAGTCATTAATTTTATTTTATTAAAGGAACTAATATTAAATAGTAATAATAAATATCCTAAGTGCCTGTATAAAAAACCTACTGTTGACATTACGGTAAAAATTAAATCATTTACTGGATTTTTCAGTTGTTTGTTCCATAGGCCTACAAACTATATATATAATAAATGTGTCACTTGTATAAATTGTGGTTATTATTGTTGGTGTACCACTTATTTAATTAAGTGTACAATTAATTATCATAATTATTATTATATTGAAAAAATGGAGTTTATAGTGAAACATTGCATAATATTTAGCTTTTTCTTATTCAAAATACCTATAGTTATTTATTTAATTTTATTAAAGCAACTAATATTACATAGTCATGATAAATATCCTAAGTGCTTGTATAAAATACCTACTGTTAACATATACATTATGGTAAAAATTAAAAAGTTAATATCATTTACTGGATTTTGCAGTTATATGTTCCATAGGCCTACAAACTATATATATGATAAATGTATCACTTGTATATTTTTTTGTTATTATTGGTGGACCACTTATTTAATTAAGTGTCCAATTGATTATCATAATCATTATTATGTTAAAAGAATGAAGTTTATAGTGAAACATTACATAATATTTTGCTTTTGCTTATTCAAAATATCTATAGTCATTTATTTAATTTTAATTAAAAAGGAATTAATATTACACAATCATGATAAATATTTTAAATGCTTGTATAAAATACCTACTGTTGATATATACATTAAGGTAACAATTAATGAGTTAATTTCTTTTACAGAATTTTACAGGTACTTGTGCCATAGCCGTGCAAACTGTATACGAGTAAATATAATTTTGTTTAACTTTTCAGGTGTATGTCTTATTGTATTTCTAAAATACTCTTACTCAGCTTGTTGCACTGTGGGACTAATCTGGGGTATGTTTAGTGTTCATGTCACATTGTATGTCAATAAGAACATACATTACACTTGTGTTACTTTTGCACATATTAAGCTTCTGTCAAATTTTAAACATACCTTGTATCTCAATTCATCAGGTATGTACTTTCATTTTATTCATTACAGTACAAGGTTTGCTATGAATAGTGATCATGTAAATACTATACCATATATCAAAAATGGTATATACATGATACTAACTATATGCTTAAATGGACGCAAAAAACTAACTATATACTTAAATGGATAAGCAAACCAGCTATGAACTTGACAATATTAAGGTAGCAAAATCAATGATCTGTTCTCCTGAACAATGCAATAAACATATAAACAATATAGGAGGTTTAAACATATTCATGGTCAATATTCGAAGTGTGTCTCATAATTTTGACGAATTGTCACTGTTACTATCAAGGACTGAAACCCTGTGTCACCTTATTATATTAACTGAATGTTGGCTTAGTAAAGCTCCTAGTATTCCAATTTTAAATGGTTATAACCCACACCAATCTACATATAAAAATCAAAATGATGGTGTTATTATATACGTGAAATCTGACTTTCATGGTAACATTACTGAACCCACTCTAGTGGATGGTAACTGTTTGTTGTTTACCTGTAATAACTTGGCCATTTTGGCAATCTATAGGTCGCCGTCTTATAGTGTGCTTGACCCATTCTTGAATAGTCTGAATAATATATTGATATCACTGAAATCTTTTGAAACTGTTGCTGTGATCGGTGACTTTAACATAAATATAACCCCCACAGCTTGTAACCAGAAGGGTGACACTTACCTGGATCTAATTGCCTTTCATGGACTTTTACCTGCACATCTTATACCGACTAGAGGCATTAATTGCTTAGATCATGTGATGCTTAAGACCCCCCATCAAGCTACAATTTTAATTTTAAATTCTCTTATAACTGATCATTCTCCAATATTATTTCAATTAAAAAACAAAAGACATGTTTGTAAACCGTACAGTACTAAAACACAAATTGACTATCAAGCTGTTACTTCTGTGCTTGAATGCACTGATTTCAAATCGGTTTTCTCATGTACAAATCCCAATGAAGCAGCTGACAAGCTTATATCATTAATAACTCATGCTATGAAGTTACATTCGAGTACTGTAAACATTCCAAAGAGATGTAGGACATTAAAGCAATGGATGACACCTGGTCTCCTGAAATGTATTAAAAACCGAGACAAACTTCATAAAGATGCAAAAAATAATCCAGATAATATGATCTTGCAAGTTACATACACTAGATATCGTAATTTTTGCAATAATTTATTTAAAAAACTCAAAAGTTCTTATGAACGTACAGAATTTCAGAAAGCTAGTAAAAACCCAAAAGCTATGTGGAATGCAATAAAGAATACCTGTCACATTAAGAGTGGTCACTCATCATCGTATAATCTTCTTAATTTACTAAATGATCCAATGGACTCAGTAAATGCAGTCAATAACTACTTTGCAAATGTAGGAAAAAATCTGGCAAATAACATTTCCAAAGTTAACAATGAAACTTTCTCAATGTCAAATCTATTTCAAAGTAACCCTCAAATTAATTCTATGGTTCTTCTGGATGTTGACGAGTTGGAAATAAATAGTATCATTAGTAATCTCCGCGAAAATTGCTCGATTGGATGGGACGGTATCTCCTCAAAATTACTAAAGTCTGCTAAACATGTCCTTATACCTCCCCTAAAACATCTGTTTAATCTTTGTTTATCTAAAGGTGTGTTTCCCATGGCCTTTAAGACTGCCCTTGTTAGTCCTATTCATAAAGGTGGGAGTAGTGACTGTGTCAATAACTATAGACCCATATCAATTCTCACTACCCTATCAAAAGTATTTGAAAAACTCTTAAACTCAAGACTCGTTGAGTTTTTGAATAAAAATAAAATCTTAGCTGATAACCAATATGGTTTCAGAAAAGGTATCTCCACAGAAGATGCTGTGTTAGAGTTGACTGACACGGTAGTGAGAAACATCGATCAAAAACATAAAACAGTGGGAATCTTTCTCGATCTGTCAAAAGCTTTTGACACAGTCTCTATACCCATACTCGTTGAAAAGTTGGAATGTTCAGGAATTCGAGGTATTGCTTTGAACATATTTAAAGATTATCTCACAGATAGATCTCAGAGAGTTAGGATTGATAAATATGTGAGTTCTGAAGAGGAGCTTTGTTTTGGTGTACCTCAAGGAAGTGTTTTGGGGCCCACGTTGTTTCTATTGTACATTAACAGTTTGTGCCAGCTGCAAATCAATGACTGTAAAATTTTGACATATGCAGATGACACCTGTCTCATAATTAAAGGTAAAACCTGGAAGGATACCCGGTTGCGTGCGGAGAATGCATTGAACTTAATCATGAACTGGCTTTCAGTCAATCTATTGACCCTCAATGTTGAGAAAACTAAGTTCATTGCTTTCTCTGCTTGCGCTGGATCTCAACCACCTGATAGTTTTATTTTAAAAGGTCACTCCTGTTCAGTGGAAGCAACGTGTGGCTGTGCTACTATCGAGAGGGCCACAAATATAAAATATCTTGGCGTTACTCTTGTTTGCTCGCTCAGCTGGAAATATCACATTGCAAACCTTACAACGCGCACTAGAAAGCTAATGTATACTTTCAAAAAGCTTAGATCTTCTGCAGATATCCATATCTTGAAGCTTGTCTATTGTGCGCTTGCTCAGTCGGTCCTGACTTACTGCATTTCCGCATGGGGGGGAACATTTCAAACTGTATTGATTGGTCTTGGGAGAGCACAGAGGGCTGTCTTAAAGGTCATGACTATGAGGCCCATAAGATATCCAACTACTCTTTTGTACAGAGACTGCTCTTTGCTAACTGTTAGACAACTATATGTCCTTAAGACAATAGTTCGCAAACATTTAATTGTAAACAAATTTGTAGTTGATTCTGAAAAAAGGAGGAGGGATATAGTCTGTCCTACTGAATTTTTCCGTACCGCACTTGCTGCCCGTCATCAATGTGTTCTTGGGAGTAGACTTTACAATAAAATAAATAGGACTATAAACATATATGGTTTGACAAATAATAGGTGCAAAAGTAACACAACTAAATATCTCCTTGGTCTTACATTTCAACAAGCTGAAGATCTTCTTAAGGTGATTACTTAAATCATACTTTATAAATAAAATTGGAAATTATTATAAATGTTAGAACAGGACACCTTTCACTTATGAGCATGTTTACTTTATTTGTTACCTACAATATGATGGGAAGTCGTAGATGCCTGAGATACAGTAATTAACTAGTTCAGGCATCTTCGTCGCACTATGTATCTAATTTAATGTAAATCGGATATGCATGTATATTTTCTTTGTATTAACTTCAAAATTTGTTCCAATAAACTATTTTTATTTTATTTTATTTTATTTTATTTTAATGAAGTCTACGCTCCGGCCGGCACCTATAAACACCCAAAACCCCGAGCGCTTTTAGCTGGAATTAAAATACCGCTTCGAATGCCTATGCGAGTACACAGATGTGGGTGAATATAATGACAGGGTTGTGGAAGCTGTCCACCAGGTCGGATCGAAGTTTTTTAAGGTCCGATCTAACAAAGGAGCTAGAAAGATCTCCGACCATACATTAAAGCTCATGGAAGAGGGATCGCCATGCAGTCTTCGTCTGACGCTTCTAAAATAAGATTGCTCAACAGACAGATCTCAAAGTCCTTGAATCGCGACATACGGTAATTTAATACAGATCGTATTAAAGATGCCATTGAGCCAAACAAAGGCTCTAAAGTATTCGCAAGACATCTGTCTCTCGGCCAGAGTCAATTAACGAAGCAGAACACCGAGGACGGCAGAGTTGTCGCCTTCAAACCAGAGATTATGGGGAAGATCGAATGGTTCTATGGGCAGTTCTACAAAACAACACGGCCTCCTGTCAAAAGCTTGAAAAATGATCCAAGAGCCAGGTTAACCCGACACTATACCGAGGATATCCCGGACGTCAGCCTGTACGAGATTAGGATGGCTCTCAAATAGTTGAAAAACAACAAGGCACCGGATGATGACGGAATCACGTCTGAGCTACTGAAAGCTGGTGGCAAACCTCTGCTGATGGCTCTCCAGAAGCTATTTAATTCCGTCATCCTCGAGGGCACAACGTGTTAACGTCTTTTTTCAGCGTTGTTAGTTGTTCGGTCCACCACGGCAATCTCACGCTTTTCTTTTTTCCAATTGCTGGTATGCTTTCCTTAGAGCTGGTATACTTTTTCTATCGATTTTGATATTTCTTGTATTACTTCTTCCAATTTACCCTTGCTAACGATTTTACTAATTTCTGTTTTATAATTTTTTTCCTCTTTCCAAATTAGTGTAAGTTTCTCACGAAACTCATTCCAATTTGCCTTTTTCGAATTAAATATCCTAGTGCTTCTTTTTATATCTACTTCTTTCTCAAGATTTATATGGAATAGGATTGCCCGATGGTCCGAACAGGTAATATTTTCATCGACTCTCCAATTCCTTACATACCCAAGCAAGCTTATTGAGCAGACTGTCAAGTCAACACAGCTCGTGAATCGCTTATTCCCTCTAATGGTGTCAAATGTGGGCTCCGATCCACTATTGATTATGTGGAGGTGGTGCTCATCTAACATTCCAGCTATTGTTTCGCCTCTACCATCCGTTCTCTCGCTTCCCCACCACATATTCCAAGAGTTTATGTCTCCTTCCAAAATCACATTTTTGGTTCCTATTGCTGCCATGATTTTGCCCATCCATTCGACGTAGGGGTCCAGCGGTTAATCTTTTTCCAGGTATATTGATATCACCCCGATTTCCCAACTACATTCTTCATTTTTGCAACTGCAAAATTTGGAGTAGTCAGGATCGGGTTTGGGGTGATATCAATCTGATCATCGAAGAGTGCTATGGCGGCTTTGTTAACATTTTCAGTAGTTCCGTTGTGCTGCACTATCCTGGCACCTGTATAATTTCTTACTCGGCCCGTACATCCAATATATGGTTCCTGGATTCTTATGCAAGGGTCCACTTATTTTTCACCACCTCCATCATAAGTTCGGCTGTTGCCAGCTCGCTTCTTTGGAGATTTGCTTGAACCACCTTATACTGCCTAATGTTCGGGGTTTTTGGGCTTTGACTTTTTTGAACTCTATTTTTTTATATTTGTGGCCACCTTAGCAATGGCCACTAGCATCCCACTTCTTTCTTATAGGGCAATCGGCATCGAATGCGTTATGTTCGCCAAGTTCTGTTTTTACCTTAGAGCAATTTATGCAGTTTGGAGGTAGGTTATCTGTCCATTTGTCGCAATTATTTTTTAGGTGTGGTCCTCCACAGTGACTACATGTATCCACTACTTTCTTCAAACTATCTTTTACCCTGGTGATCTCTTCTCGTGTTTTATACCCAGTATTACTTTTATGTCTTTTGCTTTTCTTATTCTGTCTACTTTAACTCCTTCTTCCTTGGCATTTATTGCATTTCTTATTTTTTAGAAAACTTCTTCACCAATTTCACGCTCATTTTTTGAAGTTATCACAATAGAATGCAATGTCGCGTCCTTAGTCTGAGGTATTTTAGGCGAACCTGCAACTATTTTTGCGTACGTGAGGTTTTCTTTACATACGTCTTGGTGCTTCTTTATTTCCTCGTAGAGTTTGCTCATTCTTCTTTATTCTCTTCTAGCAGTTTGCAGTGTTCTGTTATTTTGTCCAAGATGGCATGACTATCTTCTTGTTTTTGCATAGGGGCTGATTCACGTTTATTCGTAATGGTTCCCGCTTTCCCTTCTGCATCTCCTGTTTTTCGGCTTTCGGCGACTCCAAAACCGCGGTCTTGATTTCTTTCTTTAAATTCCTACTATCATTAATATTATGTAATTTAGCTCTCATTAGACAGGCTTTTGTTGTCTTGTCTTTATATACCTGTACCGATTTTGGTGATAATTTATGAGTGATAGCTGTGGGTTTTTTATTTAATTAGTCGGTGAGCGACAATGCCGGTGCGGGGCTCGGTGTTCTAATCCGGGCTTCAATTTCACCAATGCTTCGCCGAACCGTTGGTTGGGTGTCTTTGGTCGAGGGACCTGCCCTGACCGTCTGCACTTCCATCTCCTCTCCCCGTGAGGGGGGTGTCTGTTCCTTAATGGCTGTCATCATCTTTTTTGGCGTTCTATGCCCAAACATGTCGCGGTACTGTGTCAACGTATTTTGTCAGAAAAGAATGGGAAGAATCTAATGGAGCCGGAAAGGCTCACACAAGTTGGTTTGACAGTTCAAACTTACAGTCAAGTGTAGAACCAATAAGTAAGGATTTTATAAATTGTCCACACAATGGAGAACGGAAGCGTAGGAAGGTTATAGTTTAGGGCGTGTTTAAGAATATTAATTTTATCGAATTCTGTCTTAATTGTATCCTTGATAATGTCGATAGAAGATGGATCAAGTGAGGAAACTATCTGTTTATTTGGGGCTGGTGTTTGATATTATTTTGTTGGCTCTTGTATTTCCTTAGTTGTTGTTAGGTTTCTTTATTGTTTTCAGTGACATTTCTTCCTTCGGTTATTCTGGCAATAATTATTTGTGTATGTTGTAGGATTTTATTTTGGAAGTTTTTATGAAGGTCATTTGTGTGTTCCTCCTCGGCAGAGGTGTTGATCGATACTCGAGCTCGGGGACCTGTTAGTAGGTGTGAATATCTCATTTCGGTGTGTGAGGTGGGTTGTGTTGGTGTAGGTGGCGATGTGTATGTGGGTGTTAGCCTTAAGAAGACCATAGAAGCTGGTGCACTGAGAGGTTGTTCTTGATCTTTGGTGCTGGAGTTCAGGTTCAGGGTGACTGTATTGTGGGCTGTATGCTGTATGGCTAAATGGCGCTGCACTATACAACCCATTTGCTAGGAATCACTGTCTTGAAATAGGGTATTCACTGTAATCACAACACACGCACTGCAATCAAATTTAGTAGGCTTGAGTTTTTGGGCAGTCTTCAGTCTAATTTTGTTATGCGGCACTGCACTTTTATAATATTTATTATTATTTTAGTCCAATTTGTAATATTTGTTCATTCTTCATATGATGTCGAGAGGATGAGAACTACGACTACGACGACGAGGTAGATGACGAGGAAGAGGAAGACGTCACAGAAGAGGATGTGGAAGAAGACGATGATGAGGAGGAGGAAGAGTGAAGAGGAAGATGGTGAGGAAAAGGATAGGAAAGGAGGAAGGAGGATGGGGTCTTCCTCTTCCCCGTCATCTACCTCGTCGTCGTAGTCGTAGTTCTCATCCTCTCGACATCATATGAAGAATGAACAAATATTACGAACTTGATTAAAAGTTTCTTGTAATAAACTTTCCCTGCTCAAAGAATTAAAAGCATTTTGAATATCAATTTTTATTAAAATTTCGGTGTCAATGTTTGATAAAAATTAACGAGCGGAATGAATAGCGGCTTCACAGCCGCCTTTACTGCCAAAACCAATTTGAAAAGGTTGTAATTTATTTTTTAAATCAGAAAATATGTGACGACATGCTATTTTGACAACAAGGCGGCGGCGAAAAAGTGCATCCGATTGCTATCGGTCTAACCCCACCGTCTTTTTTATTAAAAGCACATAATTTTGCTCCATACAAATATGGTAAAAACTCTTCACATACCTTCATCTCTAACATAAAATTGCATTATTTAGTAATACTTTTAATTAGGTTTTTTCCTGAATCACCTGCTGAAAATGATGTCAAGTCTTTTAAATGTTGAGGGGTTATGCCATCTAGCAGATCCGCTAGGAAAACACTTAATAGATTCTGTTACTGTTTCTTCATTTATTTGTAAAGTGGAATGCTGACAAGGTATTATATTTAAATGTGGATTTGAAGAAGATGTAGGATATTTTTTTTAAAGGTTTGTTAACGTATCTGAATTATCTGGGGCAATATGAAAATAAAATTCAAGCTCCTCCTCTAATGTCTCCATCATATACTTTTTTTTCTATTATTTTATATATATATATCATCACGGGTGCCTTACGGCGCCCGAGACCGCCTAGACGGCCCCAGGGTACCCAGCGGAGGGGTTTTAATCCCACCTCGTTGTAGCCGATGGTATGAGTCTACACCGAACAAGTGGCTAGCTTGTCGCGATGTTTTGGATAGACTCAATAACCCATCTATAAACAGTTTCACAAGTTGGTATAGTGAAACCGGGACCGACAGCTTAACGTGCTCTCCGAGGCACTATAGTGGTGTTGTCAAACAAATGTACATAAATTTTTAAATTATATATTATTTTATAAATATAATTTTTATTTTTATTTAAAGAAATATTAGGAAATGGAAGGTTTGTCGTATTTTATTTTATTTTTGTTGTTAATGTACAATCTCGTGAATTAACATGTAAAACTTAATATGAAAACAAAAATAAATTTTACCCAGAAGTTATTTCATTATTAAATACCTTTTCTATATGTGCTGACAAACTTTTTGCTACACATGACCTAGCACCACGTGGAATATGTTTTATAACTGGAACAGAATTTTTTCAAGTAAAATAAAATTAAAATTAAACAAAACCTAAAATTATATAAAAAATAAACAAACAACGAAATAGCGAAGAGAATAAAAATAAAATATATAATTAAAGTTTTTTTTTTTTGTGTTTTATGAACCTTTGGCTCCCGAGCCCGAGCACGACCTTCTTCTGCCGTGAATGGCCGTTTGGTGTCAGGCCATGTTGGATGTGCTGATCACCTTATCACAGTATTTGCATTTTGGGCTTTTTGTTTTGTTTTGCCTGTTTTGTCTGTTGAAGTCGTTTTCCTTGTTATTGGATTTGGATCTGGATCTATTTATATTATTTTTATTTCTTCCCCTTTTTGTGCTTGACATCCCGCTCTCGTCCCCGCTCCCGTCGCTCTCTGTAAGTGGCGAGAGTAGAGGCGGGAGTGTGGCAACGATTGCATTATGTCCAGGGTGCGATGGGCTTCAGCCTCCAGAGGTCCCATTGATTTCCCAAAAAACATCAACACAATATCATCAGCAAAAGCCTGAGCGTACACTCCAACAGAGTCCAGCTCGACCAACAGCGAGTCCAGGACGAGGTTCCAGAATGTCGGTCCCGCTATGCTGCCCTGCACACATCCTTTCCTCGATCCCCTCCCAACCCGCGCCTCCATCGACCATCCTGCACAGATTTCCCGGGCACCCGAGAGATAGTAGTTGGCTTTTTATTACAGGCCACCAGGCATTGTCAAACGCTCCTTCTATGTCCAGCGATATGATGATGGAAGAGTTTTTCTTTTTTTTAAGCTGATCTTCGATTCGCTTCTTGAGATCGTAGAGGGCGTCGGACGTCCCGCGTTGTGGCACAAAGCCATACTGCCTCTTGCTTAGCTTAGGCAGAAGATGCCCCCCCCCCCCCCATGGGGCCACCTTATCGTGGTGGGGGGGCTCTAGTAGGCGGAGGCTGGTCACCTCCGCTGAAGCTAACGGTCCCAAGTGGGGTCCCTCCCGGCACTTCTCTGTGCAGGCGGAGTTGGTTGGGATGGGGCCACAACCCCGGCCGAGACGGTGCTCGCGGAAGCGGGCTCACGCCGGCGGGGTCGCGGACGAATGCGCAAGCGTACCCGTGGCCCTGCCTTTATGGCGGCCGGAGGAACACCGTGGGGTTTAGTCAGTAAGAGTCTGTGTTTGCTCACAATATTATATTTTTTACTTTTTTAGCAAAGTCAACTTTATTTAAATGTAGCAACATTTCTTATTAAAACCTACCTCCCGTTTTTTTATTCACAAAAAGAAAAAACTGTAGCTGTAGCCTCTGTGTCATGTCTACAATGACTAAACACATATTTTAAATTAAATAAGTTCTGTAGTCTAAATTTATGTAAATCTGTAGCTCATACGCAAGTGCAAAATAGTACTGTCCTAAAAAGTGTGTCCCTTCTCCGGTGTATGTCGAGTGAGTTCTAAAACCCCTGAAGAAGCGGCGCCGCTAGGATTTTGGTAAATGGAAAGAAGAGGAACCCGAACCAACTTTACGTGAGTCCATCACCCACCTGTATTCCTTCCACCCAGCATACAGGCAACCACAAATTGGCCCTGTATGCAACATTATCCTTGGTCCCTTCGAGCCTGGGATTCCCTTATTTCCTATTCCTACAATCCTATTTTCAATCTGTAAGTACATATTTTTGCACTACTTGCTATTTTCTGTATTTTAATCTGCATTACGCATCTCTTAAATCTGTATTTTTTCTATAATTTACCTTAACTTTACTGTATTTTATCTGCATTACGCATATTCTGTAACTTACTGTATTAAAGATTCTGCTTTAGGCATATACTGTAATCTGTAAAGCGGCATAAAACGCATACAAATAATTTGGGTTAATATAACTCTTATTTTTTTAGGTTAGGTAGAAATTAATTCTATCATTCTGTATTCTATCATTTTAGATTCTACTATTTTACCATTCTACCGCCTAATTTTGCAATTTACCATAAACTATCTAGACTTTAAAATATTGTTTATTGGAAAACCATAGACAAACGTCTATGGCTGACTGATCAGTAATCATTATCATTCAATTATACCGGTGAGTCCGGTGAACTGTCAAAGTTGTTTACTCTATTTTGTCGGCTTTTGCTGTTGTTTTTCTGAATTTTCTAGTTTTTTTAATACTGTAATTAAGTGATTGTTAACATATAAAAATGAGTGGTGAAATAAAATATAGATTAGCAAAGCAGTGTATAGACGAATTGTTAACTTGTGCGCAATCTGCGTGTGAGGATCTCGACTGTCGAGAAGAGTTTTTAATACGTGCGCAAGAGGTCGATACACTTTATTCAAACTTTTTCGATACTCATGTGAGTATTGAGGCATCGAAGAAAGCTGGATTTGATAGTGCGAGTCATAGTGAAGACTTTAGATACTATAATAATGCTGTAAATAAAATAAAAATATTCCGAAAGCGACTTTCTCCTGAACCTGCTGTAAGCAGGCAACATTTTGTGTCTGAGGTACGTACTGACCTTCCTAAGATTTCTTTGCCCCATTTTGATGGAAAAATAACTCAGTGGACGAATTTCTATAATTTATTTAATAGCTTAGTTGTTGAGAACACTAATATTAGTGATGTTCGCAAGTTACATTATTTATTAACTTGTCTTTCTAAAGAACCTTTAGATTTAATAAAACATTTGCCAATTACTGAAAATAATTATACTGTAGCTATAAAATTATTAGAATCTAGGTATTCTAATAAGAGACTTATTGCAAGTAACCATTTGGAGACAATGTTATCACTACCAGTTATTAATAATATTAAGTTGGAATTAAGAAGTTTTCTTAATGTTGTCTATGAAAACACTGAAGCTCTCAAAGCATTAGGCTTTGATATTACAAGTTGGTCTTTTATACTTTTACATCTTTTTCTTAAGAAATTGCCACTTGACACTCGGAATCAGTTTGAACTAACTTTGAGATCTCCCTTTGAGATTCCAAGTTATAATACTCTTTTAGATTTTCTTGAATTGCGCTGTAAGGCTTATGAGTTTTCTGTAACCACACCTTCCAGGCCCACCCAATTTACACCTGTACATGGGAATGTGAAGGTGCCTAATAGGAATGTAAAAACTTCACATCATGTGCAAGCTGAAGAATGTCCTTGCTGTAAAAAGGATCATGCATTGTATTCATGCAATAAATTTAAGGCCATGCCCCTGGTCGAGCGGAACTCCTTTGCAAGACGCACAGGTATGTGTTTTAATTGTTTTGGAGCCCATCGTTATTCAGAATGTACATCTGTCTCTAAGTGTAAGGTGTGTAGAGGAAAACACCATACACTATTATGTTTTAAAAATAAATCTGCAACATCTCATATTACTGGTTCTGATACACCTGTAGTTCACTCTAGCGATGGTCAGTCTGACTCACCGCCTGCTGTAACCATTGATAATGTCTTATCCAATGCTGTAGTTCCTCATTCTGTAAAAGAGTACAAACCTCTGAATGTTCTCCTTGGTACTGCTGTAGCCTTCGCCTCTTGTGGTGATGGTTCCCTAAAATCTGTAAGATTATTCTTAGATCCTGGCTCTCAATGTAGCATTATAACCGAAGCTTGTGTTCAGAACTTGCAACTGGCACGGTCTCGGAGCCATATTTCTGTATCTGGGGTTGGCTCTCCAAAGTCACTCCATTGTAATGGTGTTGTTACACTGCATCTGAAGTCTCGTCTATCAGACGATCATGTTACTGTATCTGCTATAATTCTGAAACGTATAACAGGAAGTATGCCTTCCTTTCCTATTTCTTCAGAGATACTGAGGGAATATAAAGGTATCCAACTAGCTGATGATACTTTTTATCAGTCTAGGTCAGTAGACATTCTATTAGGTAGTGATGTTTATAATGACATCTACCTAGGTCACAAAATTTCTATGCCAAGGGAACTTCCTTCGGCATATTCTACTGTATTTGGTTGGGTGGTCATTGGGAACACTGCAAATATTACTCCTGTAGAAACTTCTCTAATGTCACATCATGCGACATTAGATGAATGTTTAGAGCGTTTTTGGTCTGTAGAGAATGTGCCTGAACCTTCATGTCTGGATCCTGATGACATGAAGTGTGAAGAATTATTTAAAAATAGTGTTTGCAGGGATTCCAGTGGCAGGTTTGTGGTGAGTCTGCCTTTTAAAGAAAATATAGTTATTGGGCATACTCGTGATGCTGCTGTAAGGAGATTTTATTCTTTGGAACGTCGCCTCTCTAAAAATCTAGTTCTGAAAAAAGAATATACTTCTGTTCTCAAAGAATATCTGGAGTTAGGTCATATGACACCTGTTGCTGAAGCTGAATATCACATGGCAAAGTATTACATTCCTCATCATTGTGTGATAAAGGAAGAATCTAGCACTACCAAGGTTCGTGTCGTTTTTGATGCCTCTATGTCTTCTTCTAACGGTATTTCTTTAAATACTGCTTTATTTCCTGGCCCAAAACTCCAGCAAAACATAACTGATATTCTTATACGTTTTCGCCTGAATCAAGTTGCATTTATAGCGGACATTAAGCATATGTACCGTGAAGTTCTAGTTACACCTGAAGATCGTAACTATCAAGTCATTCTCTGGCGTAGCAGCCCAGATCAACCCCTATCTGAGTATAGGCTGAATACTGTAACATTTGGTGTCTCGTCGGCTCCATACCTTGCCATGAGATGCATTCTTCACTTGGCAGAGGAGGGAGAGGTCTCTCATCCTTCTGCCAGTAGAATCCTGAAACAGGACATTTTTGTTGACGATGTGGTCAGCGGTGCTCCTGATGTTTCATCTGCTAGATTATATAGAGATGAACTTAATTCCTTGCTGAGCAAAGCTTGTTTTCAATTAAGAAAATGGGCCAGCTCACATCCTGAACTTCTGGCAGACCTGCCAGACTCTTTATGTGAATCTTCAATGACATTTGAAGCTGAAGGTGATAAAGTTATCAAGGTCCTAGGTATTAAGTGGAACCCTGTTGAGGACGCATTTACTTATCATAGCCGTGTGAGAAACCTTGGAACCACCAAACGTGCAGTGTTATCCAATATTGCATGTTTTTATGACCCATGTGGCTGGCTCACACCGGTGACTTTCTCTGCCAAATTCTTTATGCAGAAAATCTGGCTTCTTGGTATCGAGTGGGATGACCCACTGCCTGTAGATCTCCAAGAATATTGGCTTTCTTTCTTATCTGAATTTGATGAGTTAGAAAATATCAAACTTAATCGTTTTATTCTTCCTCAGTCTTCTTATAATGTCCAACTGCATGGCTTCTGCGATGCCTCCCAACATGGCTATGCTGCGGTAGTCTATCTACGTGTAGAGTATGGTGATGGTGAGGTAGAGGTTCATTTGTTGATGTCCAAGTCCAGAGTGGCTCCTATTAAAACGAAATTCACTATCCCTCGTTTGGAGCTCTGTGGTGCGTTGTTGTTATCATCTTTACTTAAAAACTGTATGTCTGTATTGAATATGGAGTTGCAACTTGTTTGCGCATGGTGTGACTCTAGTATTGTTCTGTCCTGGTTGCGTTCACCAGTACATACTTTAAAGATCTTTGAAGGCAATAGAGTCTCTCAGATCTTATCAAACTGCTCTCCCGCTACGTGGAGACATGTGCCCTCAGCTTTGAACCCTGCTGATGTAGCATCACGTGGGATATCTCCTCGCGACCTACTCGGACATTCTTTGTGATTGTCCCCTCCATGGCTGGCAGGCGACCCACAATCCTGGCCTGACATAAAAATGTTAGTGCCATCTCTCTAATTGATGAATCTTATAAGTCTGTTACCTTATGTAACATAGTCTCAAAACCATCTAATTTTAGTATAGAATTTATCTGTAACTATAGTTCACTGGAGAGGTTGGTAAGAGTACATGCAATGATTCTACGTTTCATGTACAACTGTCGTAACCCATCCATTAAACATCTTGGTTCTATTTCTTTTCAAGAGTGGAATCAATCTCTATATTCTTTAATATATCTTATTCAACAAGTTGAATTTCAGTCTGACATTCAACTGTTGAAAAATAATAAAACAAATTCTTCACGTCTAAAACGACTATTTCCCTTTGTTGATTCCAAAGGCCTTCTTAGGGTCGGTGGTAGGCTAAGAAATGCTGATCTAGACCTAGATCATAAACACCCCGTAATCTTACCTAACTCACATCATTTTATTTCTCTCTTAATTAGTTATTATCACATTAAATATATGCATGCGGGAGCTTCTCTTTTACTTTCTCTGATACGCAGAAAGTTCTGGATATTGTCTGGTCGCAAGGCAATTCGTACTGTAGTCTTTAAGTGCATCAGATGTTTCAGAATCCGACCTAGGCGTTCTGAATATCTCATGGGTGATTTGCCTATAGATAGAGTCACCTATTCTCGTCCATTTTCTAAGGTTGGTGTCGACTATGCTGGATATTTTCTTATTAAATCATCCCACTTACGTAAGGCACCTGTATTAAAAGCGTATCTCTGTATCTTCGTCTGTATGGCGACCAAGGCGGTGCACTTGGAAGCTGTATCTGACCTCAGCACTGAATGTTTTATTGCTTGCCTCAGCAGATTTGTTAGTCGCCGCGGTTTATGCTCTGATATCTATTCAGATTGCGGCACCAATTTTATTGGTGCACAACGCTATCTACGCGAACTGTATACTCTACTTAAGACACCTGAAACCATGAAGACTATTAACGAGTTTTGTCTTCAACGCGAGATAGTCTGGCACAATAACCCTCCTGCAGCAGCCAGTATGGGCGGCTTATGGGAGGCTGCTGTGAAAAGTGCTAAAGCACACCTTCTCCGCACTGTAGGAGAGCTTCGTCTCACATTCGAAGAACTCAGCACTGTATTCACCAAGATAGAGGCGGTCCTTAATTCAAGGCCTCTTTGACCTCTGAGTGAAGATGTAGAGAATGTGGAAGCCCTTACCCCAGCTCATTTCCTGGTGGGCGACACCATGTTTTCTCTACCTGAACGTGATCATAGTAGTTCACCTACTAATCGCCTGTCTCGTTGGCAATTGCTGCAACGAGTTTCTCAACAGTTCTGGAGAAAATGGCAGCGCGATTATCTACACCATTTGCAAGAACGAAGCAAATGGACCAAGTCATATCCAAATATAGAATTAAATGATTTGGCGCTCATCGTTGATGAAAACGTGGCGCCATTGAACTGGAGACTTGGACGTGTGATGGCTCTACACCCAGGAGCTGACGGTGTAGTAAGAGTGGTCACACTCAAAACATCTTTAGGACTGCTTAAGCGTCCCGTAGGTAAAATTTGTATTTTGCCTCACTAAGTTAAGTTTCTTTACTTATTATTCTCTACTTTAATTTTAGTATTTATTTCTATTAACTTAATAACCTGTCTTTATCTGTATGCGTTTTGTGTAGTTATTAGGTTAGTATCACTGTAGTTAAGAAATTTTAATATTTCTTCCGGGGGAGTATGTTTGCTCACAATATTATATTTTTTACTTTTTTAGCAAAGTCAACTTTATTTAAATGTAGCAACATTTCTTATTAAAACCTACCTCCCGTTTTTTTATTCACAAAAAGAAAAAACTGTAGCTGTAGCCTCTGTGTCATGTCTACAATGACTAAACACATATTTTAAATTAAATAAGTTCTGTAGTCTAAATTTATGTAAATCTGTAGCTCATACGCAAGTGCAAAATAGTACTGTCCTAAAAAGTGTGTCCCTTCTCCGGTGTATGTCGAGTGAGTTCTAAAACCCCTGAAGAAGCGGCGCCGCTAGGATTTTGGTAAATGGAAAGAAGAGGAACCCGAACCAACTTTACGTGAGTCCATCACCCACCTGTATTCCTTCCACCCAGCATACAGGCAACCACAAATTGGCCCTGTATGCAACAGTCTGACATAACCTGGCTGTCGCCCCCGCGATGGCTGGGTATCCATGAGGATTCCCCACGTAAAAAAAAAAAAAAAAAAAAAGGTTAGGTTAGGTTAGGTTTTTTTTTTTTTTTTTTTTTTTTTTTTCGTAGGGGAGGAAATCCTTTATGGATACCACCACACCCGTGTGTGGTGGTTATGCCCGACTTCCACTGGGAAGGTGGCCCAGTGGGTACGTGCTAAAACCTCCCCTGTAAGAAGCTAGTTGCTATGTTGTCAAGGGGTTTGTGCTAATGGGTTACACTTGCCCCTTGACCAAAAAATAGAAGTTGGTGTGAAAGATGAATTTGGTTGAGGAGTGGTTGTAGTTGGGGTTAACCAGGACTGACCTGGTTGATCTTAATTGTGAGGCCGTTAGCTGCGGCGGTATAGAAGTTGGTGTGAAAGATGAATTTGGTTGAGGAGTGGTTGTAGTTGGGGTTAACCAGGACTGACCTGGTTCATCTCAATTGTGGGGCCGTTAGCTTCGGCGGTGGTGACCAGCCACCGCCTACTAGAGCCCCCCCACCACGACAAGGTGGCCCCATGGGGGGGGGGGGTTAGGTTAGGTTAGGTTAGGTTAATGGGGGCCCCCCCCCGTGGGACCACCTTGTCGTGGTGGGGGGGCTTGCGGCGGGAGCTACGGCCCGCTTACCAACGGTCCCGAAAAGGTGCCGGCAGCGTCTGTCTCGGAGCGAGCGGCTGCCGGAGACATCAGTGTCTGACGCATATTGCGCGGCTGAGGTCATAGAGTTTCGGGTCTCTGAACCCAGTAATGGGTAGCAAACCCGTTAAACCCAGGCAGCGTCTGTCTCGAAGCGAGCGGCTGCTTGGTCAGCGTCTGTCCCAAATTGGGCGGCTGTATTGTAACGCGTCCCCGGCTGGGTGGGGGAGTCCTTTCGGAAATCTATCACGCAGATTTCCGGTTAGGATGGGGGAAATGTAGTACCCGGCGCGCACTAACAGCAGCGTGAATTTCATTTAAATTTGTTGCTCTATCCCCGTCCTCTGCATATCAGAGAGCGCTGCGGATAGAACATGTGACAGTGGGCGATATCGTAACCCCTTTCGAGTGTCGTGGACATGTCTCGCGGCTTGAAGGGGCCGATGGTCTTGGCTTGGCCGCCCGGACTACGAGGATGGCAACCTCTATAAAAAAAACCCCGAAATCTAAGCGCGCCGCACCGTGAGAGATTGCATGGCTGATGGGATGTTCAGTCGTTAGTGCGGCCTCGTCGAGGGGACTGGCCGATCTCCTCCAGCGAGTAAAACCATAGGCTTATCCGGATGCAGGGGGCACCATTCGGATGGACTAACTATTTCCCCCATACTCGTGGGAACCCTATGATTTTTTTTTTTAATCTTCACTGGGAAACCAGACAACTTGGCGAAAACTAATGGAACAGGACTTGCTTAATGATGTGGATACGAGAAAGGCGGATAGTGCTGCTATGAAGGGGCGGACACCGATAGTCTTATTGACTCGGTTGGACGACTCCGTCATAGCAAAGCACACACAGAAGGAGGGGGAGTCGATTGACGACGGCCCGGAGGCGCCCTTCACGACCGTAGCTAGTCGGACGCGTGCGTCGACTAAAAACGTGATGGGAAAACTCTGGGCCCAGCGCAAACGCACAGTCTCTGCTCGCGGCGAGAGCAGCGACGAGGGCACCGCCAGAAGCCGTAGTTGCGGATCGAAGCGCGGGCGGGCCACCCCTATGACGAGGCCAAAACCGGTCAAGCTGGCTCCATCAAGACGGGAAGAGTTTCTTCTCGACTCGGGGGAGCCGCTTGAATGGGATAGCGGTAAGAGCGGGCTGGAGGGGGATTCGTCGTCTTCGGACGAAAGATCTGCTGACACCCTGCTCAAGGAGGCAAGGGAAGTGGCTGAGGCGATCAAATCAATCGCTTTGAAGTCCACCAACATAAAGGGAGATCTGCGAAGGGACCTCAAGATTGGTGCGACTTCATTTAAAAAGATCGCCAAAGCCCTCAGTAGGCGAACTTCCTCTGAAGAAGTGAGGAGATTGCAGGAGGAAAATGCACGCCTGCGTCGGGAGGTGGAAGAGCTCCGCAAGGACTTTGCCACCATCCGACAGGAAGTGCGAGATGGAAACAGCTCCCCTCAGAGGCCGAAGCCTACCAGCGTGCCGACCGGAACCCAAATGGAGGAGTTTCAACAAGCTATTATGATTTCGGTCGGCACGATGCTCAATGCAAGGCTCGAGGGCCTGGAGGACCGCCTCCTGCCTCCGACACGTACCCGACCTCCATTGGGCAAGCGGGTTTCTTCAGCCCCGGCTGCTGTTTGTGTCGCAGCGGCCGAGAACCGGAACTTAACTACTTCTTCGACCTCTCCTCCACAGCAAACTGCAGGGGAGAGAATGTCGAAGAAGAAGAATAAGAAGGGAAATCCTGAAACACCGGAGCCACCAAAAGGACCCATAGGAGAGAGTTGGGCAAAGGTCGTTGGGCGTAAAAAAAAGAAGCAGCCCAACAAGCCTGCGCCAACTGCACCTAAAGAGCCCGCAAAGAGGACAAAGGCGAAGGCACCAAAACCGAAGGCCCCTATAAGAGTCCGACCGCCACGTTCCTCGGCTGTAATGCTTACGTTGCAGCCGGGGGCCGAAGAGGCTGGTCACACTTATAACTCTGTTATATCCGAAGCCAAGAGGGCGATCGGAAGCCTCTCTGGACTAGGAATAACTGGAGGGGTGCGGTGCCGGCAAGCGGCAACAGGGGCCAGAATTCTGGAGGTCCTAGGTGCGACTACAGGAGAGCAGGCGGATGCTCTGGCCGTCAAAATTCGAGAGGTCATATCTCCTGAGGTTGTCCGGGTCGATAGGCCTGTAAAGTGCGCCCATCTGCGAGTTTCAGGTCTGGATGACTCTGTCACTCCGGCCGAACTTACCGCCGCAGTAGCCGCCAACGGGGGCTGTTCAGAGGCCCTTGTTAAAACGGGCCCTATGCGGGGTGATGCTGGCAGCTTGTGGAGCGTCAGAGTCACTTGCCCTGTGGTGGCCTCCAACAAGATTGCGGCCGCTGGTCGCCTACTTGTCGGCTGGTCATCGGCGAAGGTGACCCTCCTCGCGGAGCGGCCTTTAAGGTGCTACAGGTGCCTTGAGGTCGGCCACGTCGGCGCAAAGTGCCGTTCAACCACAGACCGCAGCAACGAGTGCTACCGCTGCGGTCTAACGGGGCACAAGGCTGCCACCTGCTCCGCATCTCCACGGTGCAACCTCTGTGCAGCGGAGGGCAAAAAGGCGGACCACAGAGTAGGTGCAAACACCTGTGCCCACTCTAAAAGGAGACCACAGAGGAACAATAAACCGGCAGCTGCGGCGCACTCCGCACCTGCCGGGAGCCAAGAGGAGGCTATGGTAACTGGCGCAGAGTAATGGCTAGTTACCGTCTCCTCCAGACGAATCTTAACCACTGCGCCGGAGCTCAGGACCTTCTGTCCCAGAGCCTGGCGCAGTGGCTGATAGATTTAGCGGTCGGTCGACATCCGAAACGCGTTCAACACCATGCCCTGGGGCTGTATAAGGGAGGCGCTCCGATATCACCGGGTGCCTCCTTATCTAAGGCGACTGGTCGGGTCCTACCTGAGCGATAGGCACGTGGCCTATCCAGGGCGATACGAAGTAGAAAGAAGGGAGATGTCGTGCGGTGTACCACAGGGGTCGGTTCTAGGGCCCCTTCTGTGGAACATCGGCTACGACTGGGTGCTGCGGGGCGCTCTTTCTCCGGGCCTAAGCGTGTCGTGTTATGCGGATGATACGTTAGTTTTGGCCCGGGGAGACACCTACGAGGTGGCAGCCCGTCTTGCCACTGCAGGCGTGGCAACCGTTGTCGGCAGGATAAGGATGCTGGGATTGGAGGTGGCGCTCAACAAAACTGAGGCTCTTTGCTTTCACGGGCCCAGAAGAGCGCCACCTGCAAACTTATCAATTCCAGTGGAGGGGCACCAAATCGAAGTCAGGGCTTCTATGAAGTACCTGGGGCTCGTCCTTGATAGCCGGTGGAACTTCCGAGAGCACTTCACCCGTCTGGCCCCCAGACTGATGGGCGCAGCGGCCGCGTTGGCTAGGCTGATGCCCAATCTCCGCGGGCCAGACGGGGGGAGTCGTCGTCTCTATCTGGGTGTGGTGCGGTCCATGGCTCTTTACGGGGCCCCCGTATGGGCAGACACTCTGACGGCGAAAAACACGGCCCTCCTACAAAGACCACAGAGGGCCATGGCCGTTAGGGTGATCAGAGGCTACCACACCATTTCTTACGAGGCGGCGTGCGTCCTGGCGAGATCCCCGCCGTGGGATCTGGAGGCGGGGAATTGGTCTGCCAATTACTGGCAAAGGGCAGACGCCAGGGCGCCCAGCGAGAGGAGGTTCCACACTCGACAGCTTCTTCTCCAGCAGTGGGAGAACCGGCTGGCTTCTCCGACCGCCGGACTAAGGACTGTCGAGGCCGTTCGGCCCGTACTGGAGCAATGGCTGAACAGGCGGCACGGTGCTTTTACCTTCCACCTGACGCAGATACTCACGGGACATGGCTGTTTCGGGAGATATCTGTGTCGGATTGCGGGAAGGGAGCCGACAATGGGTTGCCACGCATGCGGGGTTTGCGACGAGGACACGGCCCAGCACACTCTAGCGGAGTGCGCCGCCTGGGATGTGCAGAGACGTGCCCTCGTTGCTCAGGTTGGGCATGACCTCTCATTGTCCGCCGTCGTCAAGGCGATGGTGGATAGTCGGAGGTCGTGGCAAGCGGTTCTCTCCTTTTGCGAAAATGTCATGACGCAGAAGGAGGCAGCGGAACGCGAGCGGGAGCTGGACGTCGACGCTCCCGCATGTCGCCGGCGAAAGACCAGACGTAGGGGGAGAGCCTCCGGCTTTCCCCTACTACCAACCTGACCCAGGCCTGGGGTGTCGCCGCGGGGGCGGTAGACATCCCTTAAAAGGCCTCATGAGGCGGCGCGCGTAGTGTTTGCGTGCGCCAGCTTGCCGGAGGAAAGAAGGGGGGACGCTCTCTCCTCCCCCTTCAAGGAGCCGGAGCCCGCGCAGGTTAGCGGGCTAGCGCCGGGGGGCCGCGGACGAGTGCGAAAGCGTTCCCGTTGTCCCCCTCTATGGCGACCGGTGAAAACACCGTGGGGTTTTAGTCGGTTCAAGTCCGACATAACCCGGCTGTCGCCCCCGCGATGGCTGGGTATCCATTGAGGATTTCCCCACGTAAAAAAAAAAAAAAAAAAAAAAGGTTAATGGGGGCCAAGAGGCACAGGCTCGGTGGTGGTAGAGTGCCCGATTACCGCCGCCGCGACCTGTGCTAAGTCAGGGAAAATTTTGGTAGGGTGGACCTCGGCTAAAGTGCGGGTGCTCGAGCAACGCTCCCTGCGTTGTTATAAGTGTATGGGCACAGGACACACCCGGCCCACGTGCCCTTCCAGCACGAGCCGGGACAACCTTTGTTTCCGGTGTGGTAAAGAGGGGCACAAAGCGGCGGAGTGCGATGGAGCCCTTCACTGCGTTGTGTGCGCCGATGCGGGGCGGCCCTCCGTCCACCACATGGGTGGCAGGAAGTGTCTGCCCCCATCAATGAGGGGAAAGGTGCCCGCCAGGACCACCAACAAGGAGGGTGACCGCGCCTCGCGACCGGAGGAAGCTATGATAGTATGAATAGGCAAGTCAAAAGCTTCCTCCAGACGAACCTAAACCACTGCGCCGGGGCTCAAGATCTCCTTCTACAGTCCATGGCGCAGTGGCAAGTACACGTGGCGGTAGTCTGCGAGCCTTACTTTGTCCCTGATCACACGAATTGGGCCGGGGACAGTAATGGCTCAGTGGCGGTAGTAGTCTCCGGAGGCAGGGGCCCCTCCCTCTCTATTTTAGATAGGGGACCGGGGTTTATAGCGACGGGATGGGGGGAGTACGCCATAGTCGCGGTGTACTTCTCCCCCAACCGGACACTGGCGGAGTTCGAAGACTTTCTCGATTCCGTCAGGCCGGTGATTGGGCGGTTGGGGTCAAGAAAAATGTTGTTTCTCGGCGACCTCAACGCCAAGTCGCGTGCATGGGGTAACCCCAGATGTGACGCCCGCGGGAGGACGCTTCAGGACTGGGCTGTTCAGACTGGCCTTTCTCTCCTGAATAGGGGAACAGTGCACACCTGCGTGCGCCAGCAGGGGGGCAGCGTGGTAGACATCTCGTTTGCCACATCCTCTGACCGCCCTCAAGGTTAGGTCCAATGAAGCAGTGACGAGGGGGGAAGTAGTCCTTGCAATCTCACTTGATGTGAAAAATGCATTCAACAGCCTGCCGTTCGAGACAATAATGGAGGCACTTCGGTATCACGAAGTGCCTGCCTATCTCCGGCGGCTGCTGGAGGACTACCTCAAGGACAGGGTGGTCTGCTGGGAGGGAGCGGACGGACGTGTCCACCATCGACATGTAGGTTCCGGCGTTCCGCAGGGTTCCATACTGGGGCCGGCGCTGTGGAACGTCGGATTTGACTGGCTGTTGCGCGGCCCATTACCACGGAAGGCGAGCATGATCTGCTACGCAGACGACACGCTCGTCACCGCCCGAGGGCGGTCGTATGAGGAGGCGGCACGGCTTGGGCAGGTAGCTGCCACCTTGGTCGTGGACAGGATCCGCCTACTGGGACTGACAGTTGCAGTAAGCAAAACGGAGGCGATCTTGTTTCACGGCCCTCGCAGAGGTCCTCCACGAGGAGCGCGGTTGAGGATAATGGGGGAATATGTCGAGATTGGGGCCGAGATGAGGTACCTTGGTCTCACTCTCGACGGAAGGTGGAAGTTCGGGGCACATTTTGCCCGGCTCATCCCCAAATTAGTCGGTGCAGCAGCGGCCCTTGGTAGGCTGCTACCAAACAAGGGAGGCCCCCAGTCCCTATGCAGGCGCCTTTACTCCGGGGTCATACGGAGCATGGCCATGTACGGGGCCCCTGTTTGGGTGGACGCCCTTACAGGCTCCAATAAGACCCTCCTGCGCAGGCCGCAGAGGGTTATCGACCTGCGGTGGTGTAGGGGGTATCGAACGGTGTCCTGGATGGCCGCCACCTTGCTGGCCTGCGACCCGCCCTGGGAACTTCAGGCAGAGGTCCTCGCGGAGGTGTATTCCTACCGCGCGGAACTGAGGGCACGGGGAGAGTTCCCAGACTACAGACAGGTGGAGGGGCTGAGGGCGGCGGCACAAGCCGCCCTAATACCAAGATGGAAGGCGGACATCGAAGCCGCCACCGCCAATGCCGGCTCTGTCACCCTAAGGGCTATCCTGCCAAACTTTGAAAGGTGGGTGGCCCGAGAGGCGGGATCCCTGGACTTCCACACGGTGCAGGTCCTCACCGGGCATGGCTGCTTCGGAGAATACTTGCACCGTGTGGCGCGGCGGGAGGAAAGTCCCCAATGCCATAATTGTGGCGCACCAATGGACTCAGTGCGCCATACCCTGCAGTAGTGTCCGGCATGGGGACCCCAGCGGCAGGAACTGGCCGCCAAACTGGGTGGGAACCTCTCATTGCATATCATCATATCCAAGATGCTTGACAATGAGGGGTCCTGGAAGGCAATGACCTCCTTCTGCAATACAGTCATAACGCAGAAGGAGATCGCGGAGCGGGAACGGGAAGAGAATCCCGCCGCTCCTGCGATACGAAGAAAAAGAGCGGGGCGGGTCCGCCGGCGCTTTGCGCACCTACTGGCCCCGCCCTAAAGCATCGGTCCCACCGCCGATGCAAGGAATTTGAACGCGCTAGGGCGCTAACGTCCTGTTTTAACATCCGCGGGGGGCAACAGTAGAATGCAGAATTGCGATCCTGTTGCCCTCCCATAAAGCGGGATGGACGGAAATTCGCTGGGGTTTTAGCCGGTAGGACGGGGTCTTCTACCCCGGGAGTCCGGCATAACCGCCCCGATCTACTCGTGGCGGTATGCGTAAATGCATTTCCCAGCGTAAACAAAAAAAAAAAAAAAAAAAAAGGTTAGGTTAGGTTAGGTTCCCCCCCATGGGGCCACCTTGTCGTGGTGGGGGGGCTCTAGTAGGCGGAGGCTGTTCACCTTCGCTGAAGCTAACGGTCCCAAGTGGGGCCCCTCCCGGCACTTCTCTGTGGAGGCGGAGTTGGTTGGGATGGGGCCACAACCCCGGCCGCCGTTCATTCGGTGGCCGAGGAGGAACGGGGCGGCGGGGGACATGGTGCTCGTTCCCCCCGCCCTGTGGGGCCTGGGGCGGCGGATGCGGGGGCATTCGTCGCGTCGAGGGCCACGTGAGGAAAGGCGTCCGTGGTGTTACCGGGCGTCTTTATTCCTGGGGGAGTTGAGAGGGGGGTATATCGAGGGCCCTCCTCCACTCGAGACGGTGCTCGCGTAAGCGGGCTCACGCCGGCGGGGTCGCGGACGAATGCGCAAGCGTACCCGTGGCCCTGCCTTTACGGCGGCCGGAGGAACACCGTGGGGTTTAGTCAGTAAGAGTCTGACATAACCTGGCTGTCGCCCCCGCGATGGCTGGGTATCCATGAGGATTCCCCACGTAAAAAAAAAAAAAAAAAAAAAAAAAGGTTAGGTTAGGTTACCTGGGGCTGTATAAGGGAGGCGCTCCGATATCACCGGGTGCCTCCTTATCTAAGGCGACTGGTCGGGTCCTACCTGAGCGATAGGCACGTGGCCTATCCAGGGCGATACGAAGTAGAAAGAAGGGAGATGTCGTGCGGTGTACCACAGGGGTCGGTTCTAGGGCCCCTTCTGTGGAACATCGGCTACGACTGGGTGCTGCGGGGCGCTCTTTCTCCGGGCCTAAGCGTGTCGTGTTATGCGGATGATACGTTAGTTTTGGCCCGGGGAGACACCTACGAGGTGGCAGCCCGTCTTGCCACTGCAGGCGTGGCAACCGTTGTCGGCAGGATAAGGATGCTGGGATTGGAGGTGGCGCTCAACAAAACTGAGGCTCTTTGCTTTCACGGGCCCAGAAGAGCGCCACCTGCAAACTTATCAATTCCAGTGGAGGGGCACCAAATCGAAGTCAGGGCTTCTATGAAGTACCTGGGGCTCGTCCTTGATAGCCGGTGGAACTTCCGAGAGCACTTCACCCGTCTGGCCCCCAGACTGATGGGCGCAGCGGCCGCGTTGGCTAGGCTGATGCCCAATCTCCGCGTGCCAGACGGGGGGAGTCGTCGTCTCTATCTGGGTGTGGTGCGGTCCATGGCTCTTTACGGGGCCCCCGTATGGGCAGACACTCTGACGGCGAAAAACACGGCCTTCCTACGAAGACCACAGAGGGCCATGGCCGTTAGGGTGATCAGAGGCTACCACACCATTTCTTACGAGGCGGCGTGCGTCCTGGCGAGATCCCCGCCGTGGGATCTGGAGGCGGGGAATTGGTCTGCCAATTACTGGCAAAGGGCAGACGCCAGGGCGCCCAGCGAGAGGAGGTTCCACTCTCGACAGCTTCTTCTCCAGCAGTGGGAGAACCGGCTGGCTTCTCCGACCGCCGGACTAAGGACTGTCGAGGCCGTTCGGCCCGTACTGGAGCAATGGCTGAACAGGCGGCACGGTGCTCTTACCTTCCACCTGACGCAGATACTCACGGGACATGGCTGTTTCGGGAGATATCTGTGTCGGATTGCGGGAAGGGAGCCGACAATGGGTTGCCACGCATGCGGGGTTTGCGACGAGGACACGGCCCAGCACACTCTAGCGGAGTGCGCCGCCTAGGATGTGCAGAGACGTGCCCTCGTTGCTCAGGTTGGGCATGACCTCTCATTGTCCGCCGTCGTCAAGGCGATGGTGGATAGTCGGAGGTCGTGGCAAGCGGTTCTCTCCTTTTGCGAAAATGTCATGACGCAGAAGGAGGCAGCGGAACGCGAGCGGGAGCTGGACGTCGACGCTCCCGCATGTCGCCGGCGAAGGACCAGACGTAGGGGGAGAGCCTCCGGCTTTCCCCTACTACCAACCTGACCCAGGCCTGGGGTGTCGCCGCGGGGGCGGTAGACATCCCTTAAAAGGCCTCATGAGGCGGCGCGCGTAGTGTTTGCGTGCGCCAGCTTGCCGGAGGAAAGAGGGGGGGGACGCTCTCTCCTCCCCCTTCAAGGAGCCGGAGCCCGCGCAGGTTAGCGGGCTAGCGCCGGGGGGCCGCGGACGAGTGCGAAAGCGTTCCCGTTGTCCCCCTCTATGGCGACCGGTGAAAACACCGTGGGATTTTAGTCGGTTCGAGTCCGACATAACCCGGCCGTCACCCCCGTGATAGTCGGGTATCCATGACGGATTTCCCCACGTAAAAAAAAAAAAAAAAAAAAAAAAAAAAGGTTAGGTTAGGTTAGGTTAGGTTTTTTTTTTTTTTTTTTTTTTTTTTTCTTTTTTCGTAGGGGAGGAAATCCTTTATGGATACCACCACACCCGTATGTGGTGGTTATGCCCGACTTCCACTGGGAAGGTGGCCCAGTGGGTACGTGCTAAAACCTCCCCTGTAAGAAGCTAGTTGCTATGTTGTCAAGGGGTTTGTGCTAATGGGTTACACTTGCCCCTTGACCAAATAATAGAAGTTGGTGTGAAAAATGAATTTGGTTGAGGAGTGGTTGTAGTTGGGGTTAACCAGGACTGACCTGGTTGATCTAAATTGTGAGGCCGTTAGCTTTGGCGGTATAGAAGTTGGTGTGAAAGATGAATTTGGTTGAGGAGTGGTTGTAGTTGGGGTTAACCAGGACTGACCTGGTTCATCTCAATTGTGGGGCCGTTAGCTTCGGCGGTGGTGACCATCCACCGCCTACTAGAGCCCCCCCACCACGACAAGGTGGCCCCATGGGGGGGGTTAGGTTAGGTTAGGTTAGGTTAGGTTAGGTTAGGTTAGGTTAGGTTTTTTTTTTTTTTTTTTTTTTTTTTGCGGTTGGAGGAGTAAAACCCTTTATGGGTACCACCGCCCCGAGATGCGGTGGTTATGCCCGACTCCCTCTGGGAAGGTGGCCCAGCGGTTTACGTGCAAAACATCTCCCCCTTTCTAAAATCCCCTGATATATAGGGTCAGGGACCTTATATAACTTTAATTAATATCTAACGTTCTCGGGATATAAATTCAGTATTTTACTTAAAATTAAATTTGTCTCTCTTATCTCTATATATACCTGGGTATACACACAAGCAAGAGAGTCATAATTAAAAACATACAAATTCGGACTATCACAATTATCACATAGATTGCGAGTACAACAAAACACATAAATCCTTTTTAATAAAGACACAATATAATAATTACAATACAATTAATTAGTTTTATTCTTTTTTATTTCTACTTGCTACTCTCCCAGCCAAATCTTTACAAAATTTTATGAATATCGCTCTAATGTTTCTGTTTTCAACGATACTACTCAGACTTTCCCTTTCAATTTTTACGCCCATTACCATCTCTGTTTCGAATCTCTCTCTGCCATAAACAGGGCAGTCCACAATAATATGTACAATGCTTTCGCTCTCATTTGGGTCACACAGACACGCTGGGCTCTCTTTGCAGTGGAAGCGGTGTAAGTACTCCGAGAACCCCCCGTGTCCCGTAAAAACCTGCGTCATAGTTCCGGTTGGTTTCAAGTCCTTCAAAATCTTAAAAGCCAAAATTGCATCCGAGAAGAACATCTTGGTTACAGAAGCTGTCTCACCCGACTTATATCTCCGGTTCCACTCCTCAAGTGATTCCTTACGGATCGTTCGTTTGATGAATGAAATCGGGCATTTGTCGTAGTCGGGTCTAGTCTTCATATTCAAAGCCGCTTCCTTAGCCAACCGATCGGCTCGTTCGTTGCCTGCTAGACCCACGTGAGCCTTTATCCACAACAAGTCGACAGTCTTGCCTTGACCTTTGCAGCTTCTCAGGTTTCTTCTAACTTCGATAGCAAGGGGATGGGTTGAGCTATTGTCAATTATTGTTTGAAGCGAAGACCTCGAGTCGCTGAAAATGCCAAAGCTGGCTTCAGGGCGTTTCAATATCATGTCTGTAGCTCTATGTAAGGCGAGTAGCTCAGCCTGATATACAGAGCAGTGATGTGACAGCTTCAGCTTCCTCGACTTTGTCTCGGTGTCCTCCTTCCATATGGATATTCCTGCTCCGACCTTCCCCTCAATTTTACTTCCATCTGTAAAAATACGTACTGCATAGTTATCATGGGTATCCATTTGCTCCTGATCTACCACATCGATGAATTTTAAACTAATATGTTTTGCAGGGTGTAGTGAGTCTGCAAATGAACCCATCTCTTCTGTCTCGTTCAATCTATCTGATCGAAGGTTTTTCTTTGCTTCATAAAGGGCCGCTGCTTCTCTTATCCTTAAGTCGAGCGGCAGTAGTCTGGCCAGCACTAATGCAGAATGTAATGAGACAGTTCGATATGCTTTACAGAGTTTTTGTGCGAATCCTCGTTGAACTACATTTAGTTGTTTTTGTATGCCTAGTTTACAAACTGCCGGTGCCCAAGCACTGGCCGCGTAGAGAATCACGGGTTCCACCACAGCCGTGTAAATAGTCCTAATGATTTCTGGATGGAGGCCCCAGCTTATCCTGGCAGCTCTGGACAATTGCTTGTAAATATTTAATGCTTTTTTACAAGCGTAGGCTGCGTGGCTGTTAAACGTCAGTTTGTCGTCAATTATAAGCCCCAGGATTTTAAACTCATGCAGAATTCGAACACCGATCCCACCCATGCTCAGAAGTGGTGTGTCATATTTCAGTTTCCGTGTTAAGACCATTGCGTTGGTTTTATGTGGCGCAAAACTTAACTTATTTTTAACACCCCACTCTCGAACATGAGCAAGGGCGGCGTTCGCCTCCCGCTGCACCTCCAAAGCCGTATCCCCATCAAATACCAGCACCACATCATCAGCAAACGCTTGGCAATAGAAACCCAGCTCGTATAGTTCTTTAAGTAGCGGGTCAAGCAGTAAATTCCAAAGAATCGGACCCCCGATTGAGCCCTGTACACATCCTTTGGATGTTTGCCTCTCGACTTCTTCTCCGGCGTATCGCACCTTCACTCTTCTATTTCGGAGGTAACTATCTAGTAGTCTTCTGATATTCACAGGACATGCCTCCTCGGCAAGTCTGACTCTTATTTGGGGCCACCATGCATTGTCAAAAGCCCCCTCTATGTCTAAAGATATCATAGTTATTAGTTTCTTGTTAGCTAGCTTTTTACGTATATATTGTATTAAGACATAGAGGGAGTCCTCTGTACTCCTTTGGGGCATAAATCCAAATTGAAGGGGGCTCAATTTTGGAACAAGATGCCACTTTATTCTCCCTACCATCATTTTCTCGAGCACCTTTCCTAGTACAGGCAATAAACCAATTGGCCTATACGATTTGGGCTCAGTATAGTTCACCTTTCCTGGTTTCCTTAATACGACCACCGTTGCCTCTTTCCAGATATTTGGGAAATGGCTTAGATTTAAGCATCTATTTGCCAGTGACAGATAAAGTTCGGGATCGTGTTCTATTACGTGTTTACATATATCGGCTGTAAATCCGTCCGAACCCGGGGCTTTTTTGTGACTAAAGCTATTCACCGCGGCTTTTAGCTCCTCAAGGGTAAACGGTGGGTCATGATATTCATTATGACTCAGATCGTTTATTTGGTTAGCATTTTCTCTAATCCGCTGGTGATGCGGGTTGTCGTGTTCTATCTGATCTTCCGGGTAGAAAGTTTCCGCAATCAATATTGCAGACTCCCTCTGCCCTAAAACCTTGCCCTCTTTGATCAATAGCAGATCTTCTTGCCTTTTGGTGGTCCTTCCTATCACCCGATATATTCCTTCCCACAATCCTTCTCTGTCCTGTTTTTCACAGAAATGCTTCCAACTATCCACTTGTGCCTTTTTCGCTTTATGTTCATAATTTTCTTTCATTTGCAGGTATTCATCAACAACCTTCTGCCGTCGGATTGGTGCCGCACATCGGATTCTGCGCTTCCTGGTAAGGACCTCCTTCTTCAGGGTGGCGAGTTCTTCTGACCACCATGGTAAGTTAAATTTATTATTAGTTTTATATTTAGGTATATTATCGTTGCATGTCTGTTCAATGGTGTTTATATATCTTTTCGTAACTTCTTCTAATTCGCACATATTCTTCGTATTATTTACTTCAGGTATGTCTAACTTAATTTCTTCTAGCAATTGGGTCAGCTTCTCATGAAACTGGTTCCAATTAGCTTTTTTGGTGTTATATAATCTTGTTGTTCTCTTTACCTTTAGTCCTTTTGCCCTAGTTAGTCCAATTTTGAATGTAATCACATTGTGATCCGAGCTTGTGATTTCTTCCTCCACCTTCCAGTCCTTAACCAGGTTAAGCAGGTCCGATGAGCAAGCCGTAATATCGACGTAGCTGGTATAGCTTCTGTTTCCTCTAACCGTATTAAATGTTGGTATATCCCCGTGGTTGAGTACCTCCAAACTCATTTCTCCTAGGGTCCCTGCTACCTCCTCTCCCCGAATGTCGACCTTCGCACTTCCCCACCACGTACTTTTTGCGTTTGCATCTCCTCCTATAATCAGGTTTCCTGGTCCGAGATTTCTTTCTATCCTCTTCAGTTGTTCCATGTAAGGTTCTATTGGTATATTTGGTTCCAGGTAGAATGAGACAACGGTTATCTTCCATGCACTTGTCCTCAACTTTACTACTACAATGTTCGGTGTCGTGTATTCAGGGCATAGTACGACATCAATTTCATCATTGAATACGGCAATCGCTGATTTGATAGGGCCATTCCCTTGATTAGCGCATTGGAAGATTTTAACACCCTTGTAGTCCCTCATTCTGCCTAGTCCTCCAACATAAGGTTCCTGCAGTAGGGCAAAGACGATCCTGTTTTTGTTTGCCTCAATCATAATTTCCTGAGTTGCCAGTTGCTTTCGTTGAAGGTTAGCCTGGGCGACAACGTATGGTTTCATGGTGGGTATAGACGTTTTGTCTCTGTGAACCACTTTAGCAATAAGCTGTTTTGCTTCTAGCGAGCTTATCCCACTTTATCCTGATCGGTTAGGTTAGGTTAGGTTAGGTTAGGTTTTTTTTTTTTTTTATTTTTTTTTCCTCTTTATTTATTTATTCATTTACAATTTCATTGTTATTATAACGCAATAAGAAATGGGATTACACGAGGTGAAGGGCAATTTTATACTCTCGACACCTCGTGTCCCAGAAACTCTAACTTAAAAACAAAAACAAAATTATCTTTCCTATTCCTATCAATAACATTAATACTTAAGGGTGCGCCCTTTTTTTTTTTTTTTTTTTTTTTTTTTTTTTTTTTTTTTTTTTTTTTTTCCTTACTATAATAATCACAATTTCACGGTGCACCGAAACATCCAGGGTGCATCCAAACATAAAAATATTATACAAACATAAAATTAATTACTTTATAATACTATATATATATATATATACAATAATCACAATTTCACTGCACCGAAACATCAAGGGTGCATCCAAACAAACAAATATACAAACATAAAATTAATAACTTATTGGGTGCACCAAGATAAATGCACCATGTACCACAAACGTCCTTCCTTCTTTTTTTTTTTTTTTTTTTTTTTTTTTTTTTTTCCCTCACTATAATAATAATAATTTCACGGTGCACCGAAACATCCAGGGTGCATCCAAACATAAAAATATTATACAAACATAAAATTAATTACTTTATAATACTATATATACAATAATCACAATTTCACGGTGCACCGAAACATCAAGGGTGCATCCAAACAAACAAATATTATACAAACATAAAATTAATAACATATTGGGTGCACCAAGATAAATGCACCATGTACCACCAACGTCCTTCCTTCTTTTTTTTTTTTTTTTTTTTTTTTTTTTTTTTTTCCTCACTATAATAATCACAATTTCATGGTGCACCGAAACATCCAGGGTGCATCCAAACTTTATAATACTATATATACAATAATCACAATTTCACGGTGCACCGAAACATCAAGGGTGCATCCAAACAAACAAATATTATACAAACATAAAATTAATAACTTATTGGGTGCACCAAGATAAATGCACCATGTACCACAAACGTCCTTCCTTATAATACAATAAAACTAAAACATTCTATCAATTATCAATAACACTATGGGCTGATTTTTTTCCAATCTACAATTTTATCCGACGATTTGAAAAATCAGCCCTAAAGGGTGCACCTTAAGAAACATTCATGTGCACCCAAGCAAACATTATACTAGCTTTTTTTTTTTTTTTTTTTTTTTTTTTTTTTTTTTATAAGATATAAGTTATTTGGTGCAAATATTAAATATAATACAAACATAAGAAACTTAACTAATTAGGTGCAAAAATTTGCAATTTTTTTTTTTTTTTTTTTTTTTTTTTTTTTTTTTTTTTTTTTTTTTTTTTCCCCCCCCACTATATATATAATAATCACAATTTCACGGTGCACCGAAACATCCAGGGTGCATCCAAACAAAATATTATACAAACATATTTTTTTTTTTTTTTTTTTTTTTTTTTTTTTTTTTTTTCCCCCTTATAACTATAACTTTATATATTATAACTTTATTATTTGGTGCAATTATAAAATATAATACAAACATATATTTAAAAAAAAAAAAAAAAAAAAAAAAAAAAAAAAAAATTTTTTTTTTTTTTTTTTTTTTTTTTTCCCCTTCTATAACTTTATATATTATAACTTTATTATTTGGTGCAATTATAAAATATAATACAAACATATATTAAAAAAAAAAAAAAAAAAAAAAAAAAAAAAATTTTTTTTTTTTTTTTTTTTTTTTTTTTTTTTTTTTTTTTTTTTTTTTTTTTTTTTTAATATTAATTTTTTATACTTGCAAATTTTGTATTTATATAATTAATAAAGGGTTACCAGCACTAGCCTGTGGGTGCAACCAGAATAAACATTTTTATACATTATCAACTAACTAATCCTAAAAAGACCGGGTCCACTCCCGCCACCCCATCCACGGTGTAAAGGCTTCGCCTGTTGTGCTCTAGACATTTATTAAGTTTATAATTTGTCCTAAAATAAAAGCCTCCGGATAATATTGATCCTTTATAGAATATTTCCGGTAGTTACAGTGGACCCGGTCGAAATGCCGCTTCATGTTTCGGTTATATATTAAAACTCCACACAGTGCGCACTGGTACCCCATCCTAACTTTCGAAGTAGCATCCTCAGCCCCAGAGCGACCCTCCCCCTCCACAGCACCGCCACAAAAGTTTTCGGGGCGCTGCTCCACACGAACAGGAGGCGTTGGCGAAGCCGGAGACACCCCAGAAAGCAGTGGCGAAGGAAGTGATACTGACGAATGGGGCGGCGTAAGCAGATGTGGCGAGTCTCGGCTAACACCGTCCACACCAGCAGCCCATCGAACCAGGTCATCGACATTCTCCGGGAGAGGAGAAAGAATTGCACCCTCTGTCAGAGAGGCTGGAAGCACTGAAAGCGCCGGGACACTTATCTCGCCCACGACAGCGACAGCGGCAGCATTGGAAGGCGTAGAGATGGGTGAGTATTGAGGTAAGTTTATTGTAGTAAAACTCCCCAACTCCAAGTCAGTCATTCCCCCTCCACGTGTAGGTACAATATCCTGCCCCTGTCCACTCGGCAGCACCATACCCACATCATCCCGCAGCGCCGCGACCACTACCTCAGGAGGCACCAAGGAAGCCTCCACCATCCTCAACAAGCGACTATTATTATCAGCGAGTGTATCAACAAGTTAGGTTAGGTTAGGTTAGGTTAGGTTAGGTTAGGTTAGGTTAGGTTAGGTTAGGTTAGGTTAGGTTAGGTTAGGTTAGGTTAGGTTAGGTTCCCCCCCATGGGGCCACCTTGTCGTGGTGGGGGGGCTCTAGTAAGCGGAGGCTGGTCACCTCCGCTGAAGCTAACGGTCCCAGGAGGTGTCGGCAGCGTCTGTCTCGGAGCGAGCGGCTGCCGAAAATACGCCAGCGTCTGACCCATAGTGGGCGGCTGGCGTAGGGGAGGAAAATCTAGGCAGCGTCTGTCTCGGAACGAGCGGCTGCCTAGTCAGCGTCTGTCCCATATTGGGCGGCTGTTTGTGTTGCGGCGGAGATCGCTCCGCTTTCTGGAGCGACTCTGAGCCGCTGCGGGGATCCGCCCGGCCCTCGCGGGTAAGGCGGGTGTTCGCGAGAGGGGCCCCTCCCGGCACTACTCTTTGGGTCGGAGTTGGCTGGTGATGGGGCCATACCCCGGCCGCCGTTCATTCGGTGGCCGAGAAGGAACGGGGCGGCGGGGGACATGGTGCTCGTTCCCCCCGCCCTGTGGGGCCTGGGGCGGCGGATGCGGGGGCATTCGTCGCGTCGAGGGCCATGTGAGGAAAGGCGTCCGTGGTGTTACCGGGCGTCTTTATTCCTGGGGGAGTTGAGAGGGGGGTATATCGAGGGCCCTCCTCCACTCGAGACGGTGCCCGCGCAAGCGGGCTCACGCCGGCGGGGTCGCGGACGAATGCGCAAGCGTACCCGTGGCCCTGCCTTATGGCGGCCGGAGGAACACCGTGGGGTTTAGTCAGTAAGAGTCTGACATAACCTGGCTGTCGCCCCCGCGATGGCTGGGTATCCATGAGGATTCCCCACGTAAAAAAAAAAAAAAAAAAAAGGTTAGGTTAGGTTAGGTTAGGTTAGGTTAGGTTAGGTTAGGTTAGGTTAGGTTAGGTTAGGTTAGGTTAGGTTAGGTTAGGTTAGGTTAGGTTAGGTTAGGTTAGGTTAGGTTAGGTTAGGTTAGGTTAGGTTAGGTTAGGTTAGGTTAGGTTAGGTTAGGTTAGGTTAGGTTAGGTTAGGTTAGGTTAGGTTAGGTTAGGTTAGGTTAGGTTAGGTTAGGTTAGGTTAGGTTAGGTTAGGTTAGGTTAGGTTAGGTTAGGTTAGGTTAGGTTAGGTTAGGTTAGGTTAGGTTAGGTTAGGTTAGGTTAGGTTAGGTTAGGTTAGGTTAGGTTAGGTTAGGTTAGGTTAGGTTAGGTTAGGTTAGGTTAGGTTAGGTTAGGTTAGGTTAGGTTAGGTTAGGTTAGGTTAGGTTAGGTTAGGTTAGGTTAGGTTAGGTTAGGTTAGGTTAGGTTAGGTTAGGTTAGGTTAGGTTAGGTTAGGTTAGGTTAGGTTAGGTTAGGTTAGGTTAGGTTAGGTTAGGTTAGGTTAGGTTAGGTTAGGTTAGGTTAGGTTAGGTTAGGTTAGGTTAGGTTAGGTTAGGTTAGGTTAGGTTAGGTTAGGTTAGGTTAGGTTAGGTTAGGTTAGGTTAGGTTAGGTTAGGTTAGGTTAGGTTAGGTTAGGTTAGGTTAGGTTAGGTTAGGTTAGGTTAGGTTAGGTTAGGTTAGGTTAGGTTAGGTTAGGTTAGGTTAGGTTAGGTTAGGTTAGGTTAGGTTAGGTTAGGTTAGGTTAGGTTAGGTTAGGTTAGGTTAGGTTAGGTTAGGTTAGGTTAGGTTAGGTTAGGTTAGGTTAGGTTAGGTTAGGTTAGGTTAGGTTAGGTTAGGTTAGGTTAGGTTAGGTTAGGTTAGGTTAGGTTAGGTTAGGTTAGGTTAGGTTAGGTTAGGTTAGGTTAGGTTAGGTTAGGTTAGGTTAGGTTAGGTTAGGTTAGGTTAGGTTAGGTTAGGTTAGGTTAGGTTAGGTTAGGTTAGGTTAGGTTAGGTTAGGTTAGGTTAGGTTAGGTTAGGTTAGGTTAGGTTAGGTTAGGTTAGGTTAGGTTAGGTTAGGTTAGGTTAGGTTAGGTTAGGTTAGGTTAGGTTAGGTTAGGTTAGGTTAGGTTAGGTTAGGTTAGGTTAGGTTAGGTTAGGTTAGGTTAGGTTAGGTTAGGTTAGGTTAGGTTAGGTTAGGTTAGGTTAGGTTAGGTTAGGTTAGGTTAGGTTAGGTTAGGTTAGGTTAGGTTAGGTTAGGTTAGGTTAGGTTAGGTTAGGTTAGGTTAGGTTAGGTTAGGTTAGGTTAGGTTAGGTTAGGTTAGGTTAGGTTAGGTTAGGTTAGGTTAGGTTAGGTTAGGTTAGGTTAGGTTAGGTTAGGTTAGGTTAGGTTAGGTTAGGTTAGGTTAGGTTAGGTTAGGTTAGGTTAGGTTAGGTTAGGTTAGGTTAGGTTAGGTTAGGTTAGGTTAGGTTAGGTTAGGTTAGGTTAGGTTAGGTTAGGTTAGGTTAGGTTAGGTTAGGTTAGGTTAGGTTAGGTTAGGTTAGGTTAGGTTAGGTTAGGTTAGGTTAGGTTAGGTTAGGTTAGGTTAGGTTAGGTTAGGTTAGGTTAGGTTAGGTTAGGTTAGGTTAGGTTAGGTTAGGTTAGGTTAGGTTAGGTTAGGTTAGGTTAGGTTAGGTTAGGTTAGGTTAGGTTAGGTTAGGTTAGGTTAGGTTAGGTTAGGTTAGGTTAGGTTAGGTTAGGTTAGGTTAGGTTAGGTTAGGTTAGGTTAGGTTAGGTTAGGTTAGGTTAGGTTAGGTTAGGTTAGGTTAGGTTAGGTTAGGTTAGGTTAGGTTAGGTTAGGTTAGGTTAGGTTAGGTTAGGTTAGGTTAGGTTAGGTTAGGTTAGGTTAGGTTAGGTTAGGTTAGGTTAGGTTAGGTTAGGTTAGGTTCCCCCCCGTGGGACCACCTTGACGTGGTGGGGGGGCTTACAGCGGGTGCACATTACCGCACCCGCTTACAAACGGTTCCGAGAAGGTAACCAGCAGCGTCTGTCTCGGAGCGAGCGGCTGCCGGAGGCGCCAGCGTCTGACTCATAGTGGGCGGCTGGCGCGGGGTAATTGGTGGAGTCTTCGCGGTCGAAGCCAAACCCTGAGGTGCCCTATCACTTCTCTTAATTAAGAGGGGGGAATAAGGGCGACGGGCCAGGTCGCTGTTCTGTCCAGCGGCTAGGTAAAGTCGGCGAATGTCGTCGACAGCGTCGTAATCGTAACCCCAAAAGTGTCGTGGTCAAGTCTCGCGGCTTGAGGGGCCGATGGTCTTGGCTTGGTCGCCCGGATCGCGAGGATGACAACCTCTATAAAAAAATACCCCGAATTTTAAGCGCGCCGCACCGCGAGAAAATGCATGGCTGATGGGTTGTTCAGTCTCTAGTGCGGCCTCGCCGGGGGATCTGCCGAACCCCCTGGGCGAGTAAAGCCCTAGGCTTATCCGGGTGCAGGGGGCACCACTCGGATGGACCGTTATATCCGCCATACTCGTGGGAATCCCAATGAATTTTTTAACGGGGGAGGAGTTGACCTTATCTACGAACACGGAAACGGAACGCACAATGGAAGGGAAAAAAAAAGGACAAGAGGCGGCTGGATCGGATTTATCCGATGCCAGTCTAGTGACGGTGTCTTCGGCGTCTTCGGCGCCAATCGGCAAGCGAAAATCTCGCAATGTATTAAAAAAGGGGAAATCAGGTGCTGGGTCTGAGGGTATGGACTCAGATGATAGCCTGATTTCTGCCTCGTCGCTGGCGTCCTCCGAGGCGCCTAGAGGCCCGAGGACACACTCAATAGGCGCTAAGCGCCATCATATTGGCTCGGGATCTGACTCGGCTAGAGAGGACTCGCCTAGCAAGATTCCGGCTAGAAGAGGGAGAGGACGCCCTCCTACCACTGGCTATTACGTGGGCTTGGCGAAAGCCAAGGCCCAACTACTTGAAGTGGAAAGAGAAGAGTTGCGCGTAAACGCTGAGAAGGACATGGCCGCCAAGGTCGAACATGTCCGCACAGCTCGAGCTACGCGCGAACTTAAAACAATGAGCGAGGTGGCAGCAGAAGATCAGCTGGCCACCAATCTACGGCAGAATGTGCTCGACTCGGTAGACATTATCATGAAAGTTGCTACCAAGTCGGGTAACCTTAAGGGCACCTTTCAAAGGGCCCTTAAAGAAGCAGCAGCGACCATCAAGGACGCAGTCGGGGCGTTAAGCGAACGAACCGCCTCTGAGGAGATTAAAAAACTGCAGGCCGAGAACGCCAGCCTTTCGCAAAAGGTGGACGATCTCAGCCTCGATGTCCAGAGATTAAGGGAGGGATCGCAGGAGATATTCAGAAGGCGTTGTGAGGAGCGCGCAGCCCTTCGCGAGGAGCGTGCGTCTCTTGAAAAGGAGCGTGCGTCCCTCTACGAGAGTATCTCCCTAGCGACCCGCGACGATTCTATGGCAGATGACTTTATTGAGCCACCACCACAGGAAAAAGCAACGGAGAAACAACCGCGCACAAAAAACCGCGACGCAGCAGAAACCTCGACGTCGGAGGTCCTTACACGCTCTATTTTAAAGCGGGTAGGGAATCTTCTTGATGCGAGGTTCAAAGCGGTGGAAGGCATGCTCCTTCGTCCATCTTTGGGCAGTACTGAGCCTGCCCAACATACCACTGTTAAACCAACCTCCAAAGCGGCGGCTAAGCCGACTGCTAAAGGGGCTGGCAATACAACAGTGGCAATAAAGGGAAGACCGGCCGTATCCAAGGCGGCTGAAGAACCTGCGGCCTCTAAGATGTACCCATCGAAGAGGCCAAGAAAGAAGAAAACTGAACCCCGACAGGCTGAGTCCTATGCGTCTGTAGCAAAGCGGGGAGCAAAGGGCGATAATTCGGTTTCCATAACGCCGAAACCTAAAGCGGCTAAGAAGACGCCAAGAATACACGCCCCTCGAACCGCCGCGGTTTCTCTTGCTCTACAGCCAGGAGCGGCGGAACGAGGAGTTACATTTGTGAAGGTACTCGAGAAGGCCAAGAGTAAGATCAACCTTGGCTCTCTCGGGATTCCTTCACTAGGTTTTAAAGTCGCGGCAAACGGAGCCCGCATCCTTGAGGTGCCCGGTCCAGACCATGACAAAAAGGCGGATTTATTCGCCAAGAAGTTATCGGAGCACCTATCCTCCGAAGATGTCAAGATCACCCGACCTGTGAAATGCGCAGAAATGCGCATCACTGACCTGGACGAATCGGTTGAGGCGGGTGACGTTGCTGCTGCGGTGGCAGAGGTTGCGGGATGTTCCGCAACCAGTGTTGTAACGGGCAATATCAGCCGCTCCTCCCGGGGTATCGGCAGCCTATGGGTGCGTTGCCCAGTAGAGGCAGCAAAAAAGGTGGCCGGAAGCGGCCGGCTCCTAGTGGGCTGGGTCGCTGCCCGCGTCAAGCTGCTCGAGCCGAGGCCCTTGCGGTGTTACCGCTGCATGGAGCTCGGCCATGTAGGCAAAGTGTGCACGGGAAGTACCGATCGTAGTGGCCTATGTCACCGATGCGGTCAGCCCGGGCACAAGGCGGCGACATGTGCGGCAATACCACATTGTGCCATCTGTGCCAATGGAGGCAAAAAGGCCGACCATAGGATGGGGGGTCGAGCATGCTCCCCCCCCAAAAAGAAGAAGAAACAGGGCACGGCTGATGCTACATCTGTGGCAAAGCCGATAACAGCCCGCCGCCCCGCTACACGGGATAGGGAGGAGTTGATGGACTCGTGAGTGTCCAAAGTCTCCTCCATTGTGTATAGTTCTGTATATAGTGTAAATATATTGTGTGTGTCTATAAATAATATGTGTAATTTTATGCATTTGATGGGAGTCTTGTCTGAAAACGCTTGCCGGGTGGGCTCTGCCCGCGGTAAGTTTTTTGAACCAAGCAACTGGCGGCTCTGATCTATCATGGGCGGCGGGTGCGGGGGCATCTGCGGTCTCATAAAGAACGCTCTAAGAGCCCTATAAGGTGAAAGACGCTCACGTGTTCCTGAGCGCCTTTTGCACTAACTAAGTTGAGAAAGGGGAGGGAACTACTTCGTCCCAGCCCCTAAATGTTGACGGAGCCTATTAATTAAGGCTATTGCCGGCGATATCACGGAAGAATGCTCGCGCGTACCCGTGGTCTCGCCACTAAGGCACTGGAAGGAACTCTATGGGGTTTTAGTGAGTAGGAGTCTCACATAACCTCCTCTGTGCCCCCCGGCACCGGGAGGTATCCATGACGGATTTCCCCATATAAAAAAAAAAAAAAAAAAAAAAAAAAAAAAAAAAAAAAAGGTTAGGTTAGGTTAGGTTAGGTTAGGTTAGGTTAGGTTAGGTTAGGTTAGGTTAGGTTAGGTTAGGTTAGGTTAGGTTAGGTTAGGTTAGGTTAGGTTAGGTTAGGTTAGGTTAGGTTAGGTTAGGTTAGGTTAGGTTAGGTTAGGTTAGGTTAGGTTAGGTTAGGTTAGGTTAGGTTAGGTTAGGTTAGGTTAGGTTAGGTTAGGTTAGGTTAGGTTAGGTTAGGTTAGGTTAGGTTAGGTTAGGTTAGGTTAGGTTAGGTTAGGTTAGGTTAGGTTAGGTTAGGTTAGGTTAGGTTAGGTTAGGTTAGGTTAGGTTAGGTTAGGTTAGGTTAGGTTAGGTTAGGTTAGGTTAGGTTAGGTTAGGTTAGGTTAGGTTAGGTTAGGTTAGGTTAGGTTAGGTTAGGTTAGGTTAGGTTAGGTTAGGTTAGGTTAGGTTAGGTTAGGTTAGGTTAGGTTAGGTTAGGTTAGGTTAGGTTAGGTTAGGTTAGGTTAGGTTAGGTTAGGTTAGGTTAGGTTAGGTTAGGTTAGGTTAGGTTAGGTTAGGTTAGGTTAGGTTAGGTTAGGTTAGGTTAGGTTAGGTTAGGTTAGGTTAGGTTAGGTTAGGTTAGGTTAGGTTAGGTTAGGTTAGGTTAGGTTAGGTTAGGTTAGGTTAGGTTAGGTTAGGTTAGGTTAGGTTAGGTTAGGTTAGGTTAGGTTAGGTTAGGTTAGGTTAGGTTAGGTTAGGTTAGGTTAGGTTAGGTTAGGTTAGGTTAGGTTAGGTTAGGTTAGGTTAGGTTAGGTTAGGTTAGGTTAGGTTAGGTTAGGTTAGGTTAGGTTAGGTTAGGTTAGGTTAGGTTAGGTTAGGTTAGGTTAGGTTAGGTTAGGTTAGGTTAGGTTAGGTTAGGTTAGGTTAGGTTAGGTTAGGTTAGGTTAGGTTAGGTTAGGTTAGGTTAGGTTAGGTTAGGTTAGGTTAGGTTAGGTTAGGTTAGGTTAGGTTAGGTTAGGTTAGGTTAGGTTAGGTTAGGTTAGGTTAGGTTAGGTTAGGTTAGGTTAGGTTAGGTTAGGTTAGGTTAGGTTAGGTTAGGTTAGGTTAGGTTAGGTTAGGTTAGGTTAGGTTAGGTTAGGTTAGGTTAGGTTAGGTTAGGTTAGGTTAGGTTAGGTTAGGTTAGGTTAGGTTAGGTTAGGTTAGGTTAGGTTAGGTTAGGTTAGGTTAGGTTAGGTTAGGTTAGGTTAGGTTAGGTTAGGTTAGGTTAGGTTAGGTTAGGTTAGGTTAGGTTAGGTTAGGTTAGGTTAGGTTAGGTTAGGTTAGGTTAGGTTAGGTTAGGTTAGGTTAGGTTAGGTTAGGTTAGGTTAGGTTAGGTTAGGTTAGGTTAGGTTAGGTTAGGTTAGGTTAGGTTAGGTTAGGTTAGGTTAGGTTAGGTTAGGTTAGGTTAGGTTAGGTTAGGTTAGGTTAGGTTAGGTTAGGTTAGGTTAGGTTAGGTTAGGTTAGGTTAGGTTAGGTTAGGTTAGGTTAGGTTAGGTTAGGTTAGGTTAGGTTAGGTTAGGTTAGGTTAGGTTAGGTTAGGTTAGGTTAGGTTAGGTTAGGTTAGGTTAGGTTAGGTTAGGTTAGGTTAGGTTAGGTTAGGTTAGGTTAGGTTAGGTTAGGTTAGGTTAGGTTAGGTTAGGTTAGGTTAGGTTAGGTTAGGTTAGGTTAGGTTAGGTTAGGTTAGGTTAGGTTAGGTTAGGTTAGGTTAGGTTAGGTTAGGTTAGGTTAGGTTAGGTTAGGTTAGGTTAGGTTAGGTTAGGTTAGGTTAGGTTAGGTTAGGTTAGGTTAGGTTAGGTTAGGTTAGGTTAGGTTAGGTTAGGTTAGGTTAGGTTAGGTTAGGTTAGGTTAGGTTAGGTTAGGTTAGGTTAGGTTAGGTTAGGTTAGGTTAGGTTAGGTTAGGTTAGGTTAGGTTAGGTTAGGTTAGGTTAGGTTAGGTTAGGTTAGGTTAGGTTAGGTTAGGTTAGGTTAGGTTAGGTTAGGTTAGGTTAGGTTAGGTTAGGTTAGGTTAGGTTAGGTTAGGTTAGGTTAGGTTAGGTTAGGTTAGGTTAGGTTAGGTTAGGTTAGGTTAGGTTAGGTTAGGTTAGGTTAGGTTAGGTTAGGTTAGGTTAGGTTAGGTTAGGTTAGGTTAGGTTAGGTTAGGTTAGGTTAGGTTAGGTTAGGTTAGGTTAGGTTAGGTTAGGTTAGGTTAGGTTAGGTTAGGTTAGGTTAGGTTAGGTTAGGTTAGGTTAGGTTAGGTTAGGTTAGGTTAGGTTAGGTTAGGTTAGGTTAGGTTAGGTTAGGTTAGGTTAGGTTAGGTTAGGTTAGGTTAGGTTAGGTTAGGTTAGGTTAGGTTAGGTTAGGTTAGGTTAGGTTAGGTTAGGTTAGGTTAGGTTAGGTTAGGTTAGGTTAGGTTAGGTTAGGTTAGGTTAGGTTAGGTTAGGTTAGGTTAGGTTAGGTTAGGTTAGGTTAGGTTAGGTTAGGTTAGGTTAGGTTAGGTTAGGTTAGGTTAGGTTAGGTTAGGTTAGGTTAGGTTAGGTTAGGTTAGGTTAGGTTAGGTTAGGTTAGGTTAGGTTAGGTTAGGTTAGGTTAGGTTAGGTTAGGTTAGGTTAGGTTAGGTTAGGTTAGGTTAGGTTAGGTTAGGTTAGGTTAGGTTAGGTTAGGTTAGGTTAGGTTAGGTTAGGTTAGGTTAGGTTAGGTTAGGTTAGGTTAGGTTAGGTTAGGTTAGGTTAGGTTAGGTTAGGTTAGGTTAGGTTAGGTTAGGTTAGGTTAGGTTAGGTTAGGTTAGGTTAGGTTAGGTTAGGTTAGGTTAGGTTAGGTTAGGTTAGGTTAGGTTAGGTTAGGTTAGGTTAGGTTAGGTTAGGTTAGGTTAGGTTAGGTTAGGTTAGGTTAGGTTAGGTTAGGTTAGGTTAGGTTAGGTTAGGTTAGGTTAGGTTAGGTTAGGTTAGGTTAGGTTAGGTTAGGTTAGGTTAGGTTAGGTTAGGTTAGGTTAGGTTAGGTTAGGTTAGGTTAGGTTAGGTTAGGTTAGGTTAGGTTAGGTTAGGTTAGGTTAGGTTAGGTTAGGTTAGGTTAGGTTAGGTTAGGTTAGGTTAGGTTAGGTTAGGTTAGGTTAGGTTAGGTTAGGTTAGGTTAGGTTAGGTTAGGTTAGGTTAGGTTAGGTTAGGTTAGGTTAGGTTAGGTTAGGTTAGGTTAGGTTAGGTTAGGTTAGGTTAGGTTAGGTTAGGTTAGGTTAGGTTAGGTTAGGTTAGGTTAGGTTAGGTTAGGTTAGGTTAGGTTAGGTTAGGTTAGGTTAGGTTAGGTTAGGTTAGGTTAGGTTAGGTTAGGTTAGGTTAGGTTAGGTTAGGTTAGGTTAGGTTAGGTTAGGTTAGGTTAGGTTAGGTTAGGTTAGGTTAGGTTAGGTTAGGTTAGGTTAGGTTAGGTTAGGTTAGGTTAGGTTAGGTTAGGTTAGGTTAGGTTAGGTTAGGTTAGGTTAGGTTAGGTTAGGTTAGGTTAGGTTAGGTTAGGTTAGGTTAGGTTAGGTTAGGTTAGGTTAGGTTAGGTTAGGTTAGGTTAGGTTAGGTTAGGTTAGGTTAGGTTAGGTTAGGTTAGGTTAGGTTAGGTTAGGTTAGGTTAGGTTAGGTTAGGTTAGGTTAGGTTAGGTTAGGTTAGGTTAGGTTAGGTTAGGTTAGGTTAGGTTAGGTTAGGTTAGGTTAGGTTAGGTTAGGTTAGGTTAGGTTAGGTTAGGTTAGGTTAGGTTAGGTTAGGTTAGGTTAGGTTAGGTTAGGTTAGGTTAGGTTAGGTTAGGTTAGGTTAGGTTAGGTTAGGTTAGGTTAGGTTAGGTTAGGTTAGGTTAGGTTAGGTTAGGTTAGGTTAGGTTAGGTTAGGTTAGGTTAGGTTAGGTTAGGTTAGGTTAGGTTAGGTTAGGTTAGGTTAGGTTAGGTTAGGTTAGGTTAGGTTAGGTTAGGTTAGGTTAGGTTAGGTTAGGTTAGGTTAGGTTAGGTTAGGTTAGGTTAGGTTAGGTTAGGTTAGGTTAGGTTAGGTTAGGTTAGGTTAGGTTAGGTTAGGTTAGGTTAGGTTAGGTTAGGTTAGGTTAGGTTAGGTTAGGTTAGGTTAGGTTAGGTTAGGTTAGGTTAGGTTAGGTTAGGTTAGGTTAGGTTAGGTTAGGTTAGGTTAGGTTAGGTTAGGTTAGGTTAGGTTAGGTTAGGTTAGGTTAGGTTAGGTTAGGTTAGGTTAGGTTAGGTTAGGTTAGGTTAGGTTAGGTTAGGTTAGGTTAGGTTAGGTTAGGTTAGGTTAGGTTAGGTTAGGTTAGGTTAGGTTAGGTTAGGTTAGGTTAGGTTAGGTTAGGTTAGGTTAGGTTAGGTTAGGTTAGGTTAGGTTAGGTTAGGTTAGGTTAGGTTAGGTTAGGTTAGTTGTTAGGTTAGGTTAGGTTAGGTTAGGTTAGGTTAGGTTAGGTTAGGTTAGGTTAGGTTAGGTTAGGTTAGGTTAGGTTAGGTTAGGTTAGGTTAGGTTAGGTTAGGTTAGGTTAGGTTAGGTTAGGTTAGGTTAGGTTAGGTTAGGTTAGGTTAGGTTAGGTTAGGTTAGGTTAGGTTAGGTTAGGTTAGGTTAGGTTAGGTTAGGTTAGGTTAGGTTAGGTTAGGTTAGGTTAGGTTAGGTTAGGTTAGGTTAGGTTAGGTTAGGTTAGGTTAGGTTAGGTTAGGTTAGGTTAGGTTAGGTTAGGTTAGGTTAGGTTAGGTTAGGTTAGGTTAGGTTAGGTTAGGTTAGGTTAGGTTAGGTTAGGTTAGGTTAGGTTAGGTTAGGTTAGGTTAGGTTAGTTAGGTTAGGTTAGGTTAGGTTAGGTTAGGTTAGGTTAGGTTAGGTTAGGTTAGGTTAGTTAGGTTAGGTTAGGTTAGGTTAGGTTAGGTTAGGTTAGGTTAGGTTAGGTTAGGTTAGGT